>JAVQMG010000121.1:19040714-20402142 GCA_032878915.1 Castanopsis chinensis
TTTGTCAACTTATTTTACTTTTTAGCTTATTTTGAGTACTATTCATGAGTTCCACTGCACTTTTCAGTACTATTTATGGGTCTTACTGTACTATTTCAGTCAACTTTTACCTTTATTTATAGTACTTTTAGCAAAAAGTTTTCAGTTTTAATAAAATAAACAGATCTTAAACAGATTCTCAATACACATAACTTCCAGTCCATACTTCATTAAAGTTTAAATGTATAACTTTGTAAGCATGACCTATGAACTCTCATACTACGAGGAATTATATGCCTAACAGATTTTTACAAATTTACTGAACAATTGAACTTGTTTATTAGTGGTGGGTTTCAGGTAGTTTAGTTAGTAAAGTGTCTGATAGTTGTATAAGAGATTTGGGGTTTAATTTCTGCCTACATCAAAAACTGATTGGTGTCTTGATCTGATAATAAAAAGCTATTATCAAAAGCGGACGCCATAAGTTAAAACTCTTTCTCAAAAAAAAAACTTGTTTATTAGTGAGAATTTAATTTTGTGATATATAATGTGGTTAAATATGCTATTTTGTACATAATGTTTTAAAGGGAATGACTCGCATATATTTCCTCTATTCCTACAAATACGAAGTGTTTTAATAGAAAAGACAGTGAGTTTATTCCTTGACCCATGTTATTCTTCTTAATTTTGGATTAATAAAAGAGAGGTGCTATATCCACAATATTTTTACAATATTTTCACAACAAATCAAAGGTGGTTAGTTGTTATTGGTTTAAATTTGAATTTATTACTGAAATTACTTTTCTACCCCACCATTAACAACCCGTAACAATTTGCCACGTAAAATTTGTTGTAAAAATGTTGTGAAAATGTTGTGGACATAACAATTTTCTTAATAAAATACATATATACGATACCACACACCAAAAAAAAAAGAAATCCAAATCGAAATCTTGACTCCTGACGTACTGCTGAAATAACATGAGTCCAAGTCCACCCCAAAAGTTTAGAAAACAGAAAAATAAAATAAAATAATGATCTTAACATGGACTGGACTGAAGACAAGACTAACAATTGGTGAAATCATTTCCTAGTTGTTTCGTGAGTCCACATTTGTTGACTTATGCTCTGTTTGGTTTGTTTGATCTTATTTAAATTCTTGTCTGAAACTTAACCTCTTAAAAAAAAAAAAGAAGGACCTTGTTCATTCAGTCATGCTTGTCTGAACACATTTACAACTGCCCCCAATAAAGTATAATGAGTCTCTGACGACCTTTTGATCTTCGTCTTCCTATCAAACCCATCTCTGATTTCCTTTACCTTCACTCCATTCTACAATACTACTATGCAATTCTAGCTCACTGAGCTCAGATTTGTTTTTTTATAGAGAGTTGGGTTTTGGAGCAAAGTGTGAAAACTCTGGTATGTTAGGTCTTTAGAGGATCAGATTTCAGCTTTATACTTCTTCTTGGCATGGAACTGAAGAAGGAAAAGCTAGTCAGGTAATAAGTGTTCCTTTCTTTATTTCATCTTCTGGGTTTTGTTTGTTTCTGTAAAATTTTAGTTTTTGGGGTTGCTGAGACACAACTTCTATTGAAATAGGGCATTCAATACTACTATATAGCTTAGATGAGCTCAGCTTTTGGTTATATGGATTATGGGCACCTTAACTCATTCTTCAAATGCTCTATTTTGGCTAAGATAAATTGTGAACTTCTCAAACTAACCGATTTAATTATGTTTAGTGTTTTAGAGAACTTTGAAACTCTCTGTCAGCTGGACCTTAATACAATTTTATATATGTAATGGGCTTAATCATAGTGGATTTTGAGTTATCTGAAGCCAAAGCCAGATAAAATATGAAAATAGGGTTTTTTTTTTTTTTTTTTTTGGAAGTGTATTCAGTTAAAAAATTGAGCTTTTGTGCATTGTATGACAACAATTTTGTTGGGCCTAAACTGTTGTAGGTTTTATTCTGATGGGGAAAAAAATAACGAGTCTTCATGGGGATTGGGAAGAACTGAACCATCACAGCTAGAAAGGTCATCATCTGCATATAATGTTCCACCATCTTCATTGCTAAAAGCTGATAATGGGCTGGTGGGGGGAAGAAATAGATATAATGAAACTTTCAGAAATGGGAATTTTAAGGTGTTTCCAGAGGATCATGAGCCGTGGCGTAAGAGAATTCTTGACCCGGGTAGCAAGATTATGCTGCAATGGAACCGGGTTTTCATTTTTTCATGCTTAGTGGCACTTTTTGTTGATCCATTATATTTTTTCTTGCCCTCTCTTGGAGGAAATACTGACTCTTCATGCGGGAAGACAGACTTCCATTTGCGAATTATTGTGACCTGTTTCCGAACTGTTGCAGATATATTTTATTTGTTGCATGTGATTATAAAATTCAGGACTGCTTTTGTTGCACCTAACTCCCGAGTGTTTGGGAGGGGTGAACTTGTCATGGATCCAAAGAAGATTGCACGGAGGTATATTAGATCTGACTTCTTTATTGATCTCATTGCCACACTGCCCCTTCCTCAGGTACTTTGTTGCGGAGTGTGTAGGACCTTCTATACGTCTTATTTCACACATATCCTACTATTAAATTTGCTTTTTCTTTGAATATAGTTGGATTGTGAAGCAAAAAGACTTGGACTTTGGTTTACAGTAGATCAAGTTTATCAAGAATTAAATCAGATATAGAATATAACTACATAGAATATGACACATTCTATGGAAGTCAACTCAACTTATCCTTAGCCCCAATTAGATAATGGATTTTCATCAATCAATTGGGGTCAATCATATATTTTAGTTTTTGCTGTTCTATCTTCTAAGAACATACTCTGTTGCCACCCAATTTTACATATTATTCTTTTCTACTTCTACCTTATAATAATTGACATTCTTTTACATCTATTCAATCCAATGACTTGAGTTAAGTTGATCATTTTCACTGGTGTGTTAGTTGGTCTTTTTTGCACGTGGCAAAACCATCTTATGTGATTCTTCCTCAGCCAGCCTCACCTTTGAATGGATAACTTCAAGTTTTATCTTATGTCACACATCAAAACTTTAAATGGTAACCGAAAAAAAGAACATCTTTCTAACACTAGCCGATAGCATCTAATAAATCTACTGTGGCTCAAACTCTGCTTTTTAACAAACGAGCCTAAAGAAGGAGCTTAGGTTGGTCATTTAGCTTAATGAACAACCCATGTATGAGCTTTGTCAAAGGCTCTAAGCTGCTCAGTGAGTATTTTCATTTATAGCCCTGACTAATATATAACCAACTATACTTTATGGTAAAGACTATTATTGTTAAGAAGCAACATGTTTATAAAATGTAACATGTTCATAAATAAGCGAAGCTAAAAGAATGTTAAGATAGTCGAGTAGAAACCCGGGCCCCTCAAGAATGAAAGGCAAAGTGGAAAAGTGATTCATTTATATGCAAAAGCATTTTTATTTATTTATTTATAGATATATGCAAAAGCATTGTTAGAATCCTTTTATTATGACATGAGACTTATTGCTTTGTGAGAAAGATTATTGGGAACTTCACTTTGGAAAAAGGAGGCTTCTAAAAAAAATTTTCTTCCTTAAATACCAAAATTTTGTATGCTATTCACTTGGTTCTCTAGATTTCTCACATACCCACTTTGTATCTTAAAGGTGAAGTATGTTTATTTTGCTTTTAGCCATTATATCTGCTATTTCCATTAATTTCTCACTTAAAGATCCTATATTCCAAGTGCCTATGTTAATTATATTCCTCCCCACACCTATTCATTACAGTTTCAAAATATTTGCCCACTTTTTACTGCACTTGCATGGCCATGTATGTAGCATGATGCTTACAGAAAATGCTCTAGTTTACCCTTTCCTCCTCACTGCACTTAAGGTCAAAGTCAGCATGTCACTAGTAAGGGATTTCCTAACCCATATCTGTGAGGGTTTTATTTATAAAAAGTAACTAAGTTTTACACTGGCTATCAACCTACCTCAGCCCTTCTTCCACGAGATTTGGGATTGACTGCATACGGAATTTAGGACACTAAACACTGACATAGGGAACTTAGAGTATACACATGATAGTGTAAACAACAATAGCAAAGCCTCAGTCCCAAAATTTTTGGGTCAGCTATAGATCCTCAACAAATTAGTTAGGGTCGGCCACATGATGATTAGTAAAATTCAAATGAATTCTCGAGTTGGGTTTTGTAGGTTTTGAAATTTTAAGTCATAATAACTGTATTGTCTAGTATAATGCTATTGCTTTAGGAAGGTTAGTCATTTCTCTCTTCTTTATTTTTCTTGTTTTTTGTTTGTGGAGTCTTGAATAATCTCAGGAGGTACCTAGATCGAAATTGTATTTCTCTTACTATGCAGTTTTTCTTTCCCTTCTTCTATTCTTTGCTTCTTCTTCATCTCTTATCTCCTTTTTTGATCGATCTGATGGTTGTATGACTTGGAATTTATGTCCTACCTTAGTGAACTGATGCTAATTCTATCATTTCCTTAAGTCATTGACTTAACTTCTTATCAATGATAATTGTCAATAATAGTCATATAGAAAGACTATGGGTTGTCTCTCTTTAATTTCTTGGTTGATAGAAGTTTCCTAGGTCCCATGAATGACAAATAATTAAAAAATCATGTCATGCCCTTAATTGCCTCATCGATCCATTTTCCAGAAAATCCTATTGAAAAACTTTTGCTGGAACTTTCTTTGGGTAATTCAAATTAATATTCTACTACGGCTTGATGCTGTAAAAAATTGACTCTACTGAGTATTTTTCAAATAAGCTTTTGAAAAATGTAAACAACTAGCTGATATGAGATGAGAGAAATTGCTTCTTTTAGGAACTGGACTCCAATAAGAAGTTGCAGCATTAAAGGATGAAACTTCATCCTGCAAAAAGTACATTTGGAAGGAAATTTTTTTTTTTTTTTTTTTTTTGTTGCAACTTTCTATACCTTGGATATTTGCTTTTGTATGCACTTCACAATTTTGAAGAGGAGCCTTGGTCTCTCTAATTGGATGGTTTTATTCCATTCAAGTTCTCAGGACCATCCACATATTTGGTTTTGCTATTAGGAGTCAGTCATGTAGCTAAATACATGAAGTCTCAAATTTATTGTCATGTTTGTGTGAAATAATGGTGATCATGCTCACTTTGTAAAATCTATTCTGTTCTTAATTTTCTTTGTTGGTAGGCATGAAATTTTTAAAAGGGAAATAACATTTAAAATGTATCCACCTTAGTTTACCATAGCTAAAATTTCCTCTTCCTATGAAGTGGTATGGTGTCTTTTTTTCGAAAATGTGATGCGTTTAGCCATTTTGTTATCTAAACTTTATCATGATTTTGTTGTTCTTGTTTTGCTCCAAAAGCTTTCCAAGTGAGAAAGTCAAAGCACAACTGATTAAAATTATTTATGCAGATGGTCATCTGGTTTATTATACCAGCAACAAGAAGGTCCCAGCCTGATCATAAGAACAATGCCCTTGCACTAATTGTTCTGCTTCAATATGTACCAAGATTATATCTGATTTTTCCATTAAGTTCGCAAATAATTAAAGCAACTGGAGTGGTCACTAAGACTGCCTGGGCAGGGGCAGCATATAATCTACTGTTGTACATGTTGGCTAGCCATGTATGTAACCCTCTTTTGGCTTCCTCTAATTGTAATTCTCTCTCTCTCTCCCCCAACCCCTTGTTGGTCTAATAATGGAAGGGTTTTTTTTTTTTTTCCCTTTGTTAAATACTATTTCTATTTTCAGTAAAACAGTGGAAATGCCAAATTGTGATTGTACATTCATGGTTGCAGGTTTTAGGGGCTGCATGGTATTTGCTATCAATTGACCGGTATTCCTCGTGTTGGAAAAAGTATTGTAAAGAGGAATCTAATTCTACAAGTTGCAGGCTGAGTTATTTTGATTGTGATAGCCTTATTGAACGCAAGACATGGGAAAGTACTACAAATGTGTTTAATAGCTGTAATGCGGATGATAGTAATGAGTTCAACTATGGCTTATTTCAAAATGCAGTGACGAAAAATGTTCTTTTCTCAAATTTCATTGAAAAGTACTTCTATTGTTTATGGTGGGGCTTACAGAATCTAAGGTATAATTTCTTTTCTATTTAGTAGAACCTAGGTTATGAATTTATAAAATTTATTATTCTTTTCATGCATTAAGATTATCATTCTCTTTTTACCATGTTCTCTTCGTTTATTTGTGCCCATAAATGCTTTTTTTTTTTTTTTTTGAGGAACCCATAAATGCATGTTTAACTGCCAATGCAATAACCATATGACCTGCATTTTGATTTCATAACAAAAACTCTTTGAAGTATGGCATTTATTATATGCAATCATGACATGAGGTTCAATCATAACTTCATTTTATCTTTTTACTTCCATATATGATATATGATAGGAAGAACTGTTAACCAAGAACAGGTATAGACAGACCCAGCCCATGCCACTAACAAGTAAATGCATATGATAGGATCATTAAGAAGTATATATTCTCTGACAAACAGCTAGTCTGCCCAAAAATAAATTGTTTACAGATATCTCTTTGCTTTCTTTTGTCTCAGTTCATATGGGCAGAATTTGTCCACAAGCACTTTTATTGGAGAGACATCATTTGCTATTCTTATTGCCATCCTGGGTCTTGTCTTATTTGCCCATTTGATTGGGAATATGCAGGTAAGTATTTTTAATTTATTGCCATGCAACTTTCAATTTACTTTTCTGTCAATTAAGAACTTAATGAATGTTTATTTTTTACTTCTTTTAAACTTTGAACATTTCATGCATTATGTCTAGTACATTTTCACCAAAAAGTTAAAACGTGCCAAGTTTTTTGTTCTTGCTTCCCAGGTCTATACCTTTTCTTCATTCAAATCTAAGATTTTTGTACAGTATTATTTGCAAAGTGAACTTCTTTAGGTGAGACTGTTTGTGTTCTATTTGGGCATCTCTTCCTATTAGTTAGCTTGTATAATTGTGGGGACTCAATATGAACTTGTGACCAATTTCATTGTTATACATAGCACCCGATGCCACCTGTGCCTGCAAAAGATCCTTGAGGTTTGCTTGCTTGATTGATTAAGAAGACAAGGGAGAAGATTTGGTACAACACTATTTTTATGGGTCACTTTTTTATGTTTTATTTGTCATTTACATAATTTAGTAAGCCACCCCACAATAAGTAGTTTGTAAGAGATTCTAGCGTCTAGACAAATATGGTTCTATCCGGGGAGTCTTTTGGACTGAATTTGGACAAATATGGTTCAAGCCAGTGCAATCATCTGTGGTATTCGAGTGCACTTTTCTTTTGTGTGTTATACTCTTATCACTATATAGTCTGTACTGAATTTGGATGTCTGAAACATAATATTATTATTATTTTTCCAGTTGATGTTTCCTATGTAACATCATGAACTTAACTTTGCTTCTTTACTGAATAGTGTAATATCATCATACATATAATTTTGTATTGTGTGTTTGTGCATGCACACAGGTACTAAGGAATTTTGGTATAGTAGTCTTCTGTCATTTACAATTGGCCCAGCTATGTTTTTTTTTTTTTACTCTCTCTCTTTAAGCTCTTATTCATATCCATTAGGAAAATGATGATTTTAGAAATTGTGGATCATCTTGTGAAGTTGTCTCTACTTGCCAGCTAATGCTGCTAAATTCTCTCTTTTCCTTTCTTGTATCTTCTTTCTGATTCCTCCCTTATAATAACTTAACCATCAGATGCAGTTACATTTAAGTTAAAATTTAATATTAACTTTGAAACATGTCATTGATTCTCCTTTATTAAATGCTAGTTTATGTGTTAAAAATTGTTTTTCTGATGTAGACGTACTTGCAATCTCTCACTGTGAGGCTAGAGGAATGGAGACTCAAGCGAAGAGACACTGAAGAGTGGATGAGGCACCGCCAACTCCCTGAAGATTTGAGGCAACGCGTTCGATGTTTTGTTCAATATAAGTGGCTTGCAACTCGAGGAGTTGATGAAGAAGCCATCCTTCATGGCTTACCTGCTGATCTTCGCCGTGATATCCAGTGCCACCTATGCTTGGACCTTGTTCGACGTGTATGGTTCTCCCACAAGTTTTTTAGAGCTTAAAACCTGCACTCTTTGGTCATTTTTTTCATATTCTACAAAAAATAATGGGTTTGGAGGAACTCTCATGTGGGACTTACAGCCATAAAGATCCTTGGGAGTATCTTTTCTAACTAGCCTCCAAGGCTTATATGTCAAATGTATTACAAACATGCCATTAATTGTTTGAGAATAGCTCTCCAGTCTGCTAATAATGGTGTGTTTTACACATTAAAAAAATAAATAAATGAGGGAGGGTAATTGATCCAGGAAACTGACTTTATATTAAAAAAAAAATGCTGTATATAATATAGAATCCCAGAATCCATGTCTTTGCTGTAGTCTTGTCAAGATTATGCGGCATAGGCAATACTGAAATAACTATTCATCATAGACTTCAGAGTTCAGACCGAGTGTTATGTGTACATTATTTGGTCTAACAAAGTCATTTGAAATAACCTCTATTGTATCTTTTGTTAAACATGGTGAACATTTCACCCCCCCCCCCCCCTTCTCACTTTCACACACACAAATGCAAAAGGAAGAAATGGCAGTATTTTTTGAATTAAGTTACTCCTGTAGGAGCATGTAAACTCACTTGCTTTCGTTGTTTTCAGGTTCCCTTCTTCTCACAGATGGATGATCAGCTGCTTGATGCAATATGTGAGCGTCTAGTATCCTCCCTAAGCACTGCAGGGACCTACATTGTTCGTGAGGGTGACCCTGTGACGGAGATGCTTTTTATTATCAGAGGTAGACTGGACAGTTCTACAACCAATGGAGGGCGAACTGGTTTCTTCAACTCAATTATATTGAGACCTGGAGATTTTTGTGGGGAGGAACTACTTGCATGGGCATTGCTTCCCAAATCTACAGTGAACTTGCCATCTTCAACTAGAACAGTCAGAGCACTGAATGAAGTTGAAGGTTTTGCACTGCGGGCTGAAGATCTCAGATTTGTGGCCAATCAATTCAGACGCCTCCACAGCAAGAAGCTGCAGCACACCTTCCGATTTTATTCTCACCATTGGAGGACTTGGGCAGCCTGCTTCATACAGGCTGCTTGGCATCGGTACAAGAGGAGGATGACTGCAAAAGATCTCAGCACAAGGGAATCCTTTGCGTTGAGTGAGAAAGAAGCCAATGAGAAGGAAGAGGAACATTTTCCTCCTGGTTCAAATCCTTCTCAGGCAAAACTCAACCTTGGCGTCACAATACTGGCTTCAAGGTTTGCTGCAAACACAAGGAGAGGGGCTCATAGGTTAAAAGATGAGATGCCTAAGTTACCAAAACCTGAAGAGCCTGACTTTTCCACTGAACCTGATGATGAATAGTTGCTTGCATCAGGCTAGTGGTATACAGGAACTGTAGCTTTGTCTGACAAGGCAAAACCCATAGAAAATAGACGTCAGGATCCTTACATTTTGGATATGGTATTCCACATCTTTACTGGAATGCTCATATGATGCTTCTTGAAGCTCCCCATGCTTACTTATTGACGCCTTTAGGGGTCACTGAAAATATTGTTTTTTGGTAATGTGGGTCTTCAAAAGATTGTAGTTTTTGAATTGAAGTACATGTGTGATAATGTTGTCTTATATGTCTACTTGATCAGGGGATGGCTCATTCAAACTATTTAGTAATAGTAGGGTACTTTTAACTGTAAGATTAGTCATCATATACAGCTTTTTTACTCCCAAAAATAAATAAATAAATAAATAATAAAAAAACAAATTATAGAAATACGCAAACATTATGTAAGACTTAAGGAGTAACCTCTTGTGAGTTCAATTCAATGGCAGTAAGTTATATTTGTATAAAAGCGTCAATGACGAGTATTCTCACCTGGATTATTTTTCCCGGTTTGATGTTTCTTTTCTTAAGGCTCAGCACCATAGGGAGGGAATTGAGTTGAGCCCAAAGGTGCTCTCTCACCTGACCCATGCTCTAAGCTTGTAAAGTATAATGCAAATACCAAATGACCAATCTATGGCGTCTCACTACAATAGCCAGGAATTAGAAAGACTGAAAGTGATTATTTTAAATTTCAGGACTAAAATTGCTCAAAGTTAAAATTTATGGGCAGCTTGGGCATTACAAATAAGGATTCATAGGAAATATTCTAAGGGCAAATATATTTTACCCAAAAGAAGAGTATATGTACAAGGGGCTGGATTTTATGCTCTCTACTATGCGTTGATTCTCCAGCTTCTGCTTCTCATTAATTACAATATTAGACAATGAACTTGCTGGAAATGAAATGTTCCTACACTGCATGGAAAATACAATCGGAAAAATATGAAAGGTGTTTAAGGTAAAGGCGGTCAGAGGAATTTGACAAACTAGGCTATCTCCAACTTCTGTTTCCTTTGACACAAAACTTGACAGCAACGAGCAAACAACGATATTCCAATTATTTGTGATAACTTAATATGTTGAGACTAGAGAGCTGGTCATAAATCAATTAGTTGGCTGTTCTGCAGCACTATGTACAAGTGTAAATCAATATGTATATTCAAAACAATGAAAATACAGGGCCTGCCGAACCAAATCTAACATGGAAAAGTATCACCATGTCATCTCTCTTGCAGATGTATCCATTTGCTAGCATTAGAAGTTCTTCTGCGGATGTATCCTGTCATTCCTTTTATGGACCATACTTGTCAATGTCATAAAATTCTATGTTCTTGTACTTTTGGGAAATTATTTCTGCTTGAACTTTTCTTGCAGTGTCTGTTGCACAGCCAACAAGAATGAGAACAGATGTACCAGCAAATCCCCGAAATGCAGTCAGGTGTGTGGTCTGTTCTATCAAGGCAGGACCAGCAGCCAGTATTGCCAAAAAGCCAGAACCAAGAACTGATATCCGACTAAGAACCTATATTCCAACCATAAAAAAACAAAGATGAATACACAATCATATCAAAGCCAAAAAGATACATAATTCAAGCTGAACTTCAAAGATGCTAGCAAAGTCCCTTTCAGCTGCTTCTTTAGACGATTTAATGATAAAAAATTTGACACCATTTTGTAAAGGAGGAAAAAAAAGGATAGAGAAACATGGAAGTAGGGAAGTGATATATATTTAGCAGTAATCTGTAAGTGAAGGTTGCATGGCACACTGTAGAGAAATGCTTAAAGCATAAGCTTTTGAAACTCCTTTTGTGATGCACCAGATTGATTGGATATTGATTAAGAATATGTGGTGCAGGTGTGCGTAGAGTCCTGCGTCATGCAATACTGTCCATACAAATATACTTTTATGAATATGCACATTAAGATGCTCCCCAAATTATGTGGCAATGAATGCTACAGGGTTGAAAAAAAGTTGCACTCTAAATCACTTTTTAAGAAAATGACAATCATGCACCATTTCAAACCATTCTAATAAAAAACATAGTACATAATTCACACAAGTTTCTGATAATCACTTTATAATAACACTAAAGGAACATCATGCATAGCCAAATCAAACAAGTTGACTGGTTGAAAATTCAGGGTTCATAATGCACTAATGGGCAATAAATTTTATTTAAAAGGTGAAAATTTACCGTTTTAATAAATGCAGCTGTACTTTTACCCGGTCGCACGAGTGGAATTGATGCACCTTGGCGCTTTAACTGTTCACTCACGTCATCAGGGTCCAATTGTAGGAAAGTATAATAGTAGTTGAAGAAGGCGATTAAAAGGATGTTCGTGGGGAGATAGAAAGAACCTACAAAAAGTTATCTGATTAGTTTAAAATTGTCAGATGTTATCTGATAAAAAAAGAGAGCCTAATCTGCCAATTGCTAATAAACTGACAGCACGTTTCTTGTTGACCCTGGCATCCAACCATGAAGACTGCAACAGCCCAGGAGGGAAAGAGAGAGAGTATAACAAGATTTTATTTTCAAGGGCGTATAGGTTTAGGGTATTAGTGTTTGGACTGAAAATTTTGAGTAGATGAGGCCAGAGCACAACAAATAGCAAACAAGAAGGAAAAAGAGAAACAAGAAAAAAAGATTCAGTCCAGCATCAAACTCAAGAGATGCATCATACATCCAACTAACAGCTCTGTATTTTTGTTTCTTCTTCACACCAGCTGCCGATACAACATTTGGGTAAATTATGGACATTTGTAACAGATCTCAGAAACCAATCATGTGCTCAATGGGACTAGCATTCCTAGAGTCCATAAGCAGATTATATTTCGTTTATATCCTTCAATCTTTAACAATTTTTACCATTAAAAATCACAAATCTTACCCCCAGGATTCAAGGCCACTGCGGCATTCTTCAGTGCATTTAAACCAGTAAAGCGTGCTAGAGTAGCAGGAAGAGCTAATGATGAGGTAGAAAATATAATTGGCATCACTCCAGAACTATTCACCTGCTCAATCAGAAGATTAGATTATTCCAAAGACAACAAAATAACATTCAAACAATATGGTACCCAAAAAAAACCCTCAACCTAAGAAAAGAGAATATAAATTAAATGTGGAGAACTACTATGGAAGAGCTCAGACATTGATGTATGATTACCACCCCACATGGTAATCGAGAATTTAGAATGTATGAAAGAATGGTTGAAAGAAATGCACGAAAAGATAAGAAAGAATATAATCTCTAACCAATCTTTTCACTTGAAGCTATAGGTAACATCATTGATCAATGCCAATAGAATGATATAATGTTGGTTGGGATGGTCCAGTTTGGCAATTATATTATTGGAAACCAGGCAAGGGTATGCTTTATGAAATATTTGTAACAGGATGAAAATTGAGCTGGTCCATGGCCACATATAGTTATTTTTGTTTTTGTGAGCCTTAAAGCATGAGAAAATATTGTTTAGGTGAACAAACCAGCATAAATTTCCCAAGTATGTGTGGACTAGAGTCCTCAGGATTAGAAATATAAAACTACAGAAACATAAGGCAAGAAGCCTGAATACAAACCTTAAAGGGTAGGTAAGCAGATTTTTGAAGCCCTCCACTTTTACTGGTGTATCTCGAGGCATAGTTAAGTGGAATTTTCCTCTCTGCTTCCTGAAACCCTTTGTTGATAAAATTGTCAACATTTCTTTACTTCCAAGGACATCTTTGTTAAACAATATAAGCAGTACTTACCTGAACATATACAATACTGAGGACCAATAGGAAGAAGGAGACAATGATTGCAATGAGTCCAATGTAGTTACCATCCTGAAATGCTTGTGCAACAGTCCTACCAAAAGATGCAGGCAAGTAGGAGATAATGCTTGTGAATATCAAAAGGGATGTGCCATTTCCAAGTTTGAGGTCCGTAATTCGCTCCCCTATGTATGTTGTAAATGCTGAGCCAAGAGTCAATAAGGTAACAGAAGTAAGAACCCATTGCGTACTGAAGTCATTGACATAGGGCCGGAGGTAGAGTACTTGGCCAATTGCCTGCAATGGCAACCAAAGATGGAGAAAAGGATATTATGATCAAAGCTCAATCAAACAGCTCATAACAAATAAATATTATTGCTATATGGAAAGTGAGAAACATTAATAAAGATATAGGAATTTTCAGGAGAGGATGTTGATGATCTATGCACCATTTTCCCTAATCAAACAGTCCATACCACCTCACACCATTTTCAACTTGATATCTTTTAGTAACAGGAAGAAAAATTCAACATATGATAGTTGCAGTTATTTCTTTATTTCATTCATTTTCCCATTGGCATCATACTATTTTATGAACAAATTTATCCCATTTGCATCATACTAGTATTTATAAACAATTGTAATGCATACAAAGAATTAAACATCAATCAAAGTTTTATTGCCTCTAATAAATTCTAATGTGTAACCTGTTCTTCATTCAAATTAAGTGAAGTTACTTACCTGTACAATGGCAAACCCAACCGATGCATATCGAGTATACTGAAGAATTTTCTTTCTTCCTGCTTCTCCTTCTCTTTTCTGAAGATCTTGCAACTTGGGATAAACTTGTGTGAGAAGCTGGAACACAATCTGTGCATTGATGAAGGGAACAATACCAAGAGAGCATATTCCAAGTCTACCAATGCCTCCTCCAGAAAATGTATCCAGAGTACTCAACAAACTGTTCTGATCCAAATTTCCAAGAAAAGCCTCGCTATTAACCCCACCAAGAGGTATGTATATTCCAAGACGTGATAAGGCTAGAAAACCTAAGAGCTTGAGAAACTTTCCTGGTAATGGACCTTTGAAGAAGTCCCCAAAATCAATGTTACTGTCCTCTATTGCAGCTGCCAATTTCAATGTATTTTAATCAACTACTAAAAGCTACAGACATTAATTGAATTGCATTTGAAGTTTTGAATAACATTTTACAAGTTTAGAGACGAACCTGCTGCTCCTCGAGCAGAGGAAGGTTTCTCCTTTTTTGCACTAGAAGCACTTTCATATGTTTGTGAAAACAAGCACAGAAAACTTTCCCAGGCAGCATTTAAGCCAGAAGGTACATCTGAATTAATACCCAAGGGATCAAATACAGAGCCCTCACAGCTGCAAAGGAATTCCAATCAGCAAAAAGGATAAGTATAGCTGTAATAGTAAGTAACCTAAGAGGGGAACCTAAGAAACAACACCTAAAGTATTGTACATAAGTTTTGTTCTCTCCAGAATATGAAGATGACCTAAATGGTTTTTTAATTTAATTTAATAATTTATACACTAGTTTTGTTGGGGGCGGGGGGGATTAGTATAGAATCTTTGAAATGAAAATAATTGACAAAAGAAAAGAAAGAGAGGCACTATCATTGTTTAGATTATCAAAATAGATAGAGAACAATTTGCCAATACTAAACAAATCGTTGCAAGAAAAAAAACAGTATTTACAAGCTGAAGTGTACAGAACTTCTCAAATTGTACACTGTGATTCTACTTGCATATCTAAAAGAAGATCTTGACTGTACTTTAATATTACTCTTCAGAAACCTGTCAGGTGATAAATAAATTACTAATCTATATTTTTAGGCAATTCACCATCTTGGCATTCCATCTTCATCAGTTCATCCTTATGTGAAGGGCAATTAAGTTGCTTTTCACAAACCTAAAGAACACAGAGTTGAACTGCCACATTGATTGTGCAAACTTCAAGCCAGTTTTTGTTGAGACTACTTAAACAGCATCCAAATTTCAGTTGACTGATTGTTCACAGAACCTCTACTAAAATTGGTGTCTTTTCAGACAATAGAATTCTATCCAACTACCCATTACTCAGTTTCTTGGTCCCTTTTTCTAATTGTGTGTTTGTATGATAAATCGATAGCATACAAAGAAACAGGCATCACATAAAAACAAAAAACAGAGCAAACTACAGCTAGAAAAGAAGAAAAGCCAAAGACCCATTTAGGAGAAAACCCATTTTGTGAAAACAAAGTACATGGAAATCATTATGGAGAACAAAAAAGAAAAGGGTATGTCATACCTGTTGGAGTGAAGGCCTAAGTTCCATGATTTGGTGGTGTTGGGTTTTCTCTGAACAGAGAAGCTGGCACGGCAGATTGATTTCTTGAGCCTTGCAGTTGGAGAGGCTTTGGGATTGAGTTGGAAGCTAAGGAGAGAAGAAGAAGAGAGTTCTCTGACCGCTATCAACATTTTTATCTACTGCTTAGGACTCACTCACTTTGCCTCTCACTCTTCTATCTCTCTCTTCTTGGTAGTGACAGCTTCTCAACTTTCTGACCCCACAAACGCCACCAAAAAATTAAATTAATACGATAATATTAATCAAGATATTTACAAATTACAAGTTAAAACTATAAAATAAACAAAATTTACTGAAATTGTGAGAGAGTGAGTAAGTGATGCCCATTGGTAAGAGCAGGAAGGGAATTGATGACTAGTTTATGGATCAGGTACCAATAATTATGTGGGATTATAATTATATTATATTTATTATGTGGGATTCTAATTATATTATATTTATATTATGTGAGAATTGATGACTAGTTTATGGAAGAAATTTGGGATTATAATTATATTATAATTATTGTATTAAAGTTAAAATACAATAAAAATTCAAAGACGCAAATTACTTTTGTGGGGATAGGAGGTCCGAGCAAGACTGTTGGGCTATGGGTCATGACAAACAAAAGCCCGAGGATGGTCAATGGGATTGCTAGACTTGAATCAATGGGTCAAGGACAAAAGAAAAGAATAATGGGTTAGCTCTGATTTTCGAGGAGCTGGGCCACCTCAGGAAGGCTTCAAAGAGGTAACTGTTATGGAAAGATAAGTTTCAGGGAAAGTAGTAGAAAACTTAGTCAACCCTGAAAGACCAAATATCTAGGAAAAATGATGCCACCATCACATTAAATACACTGTACAAAATGAACTAGCTGCATTTATGGAGAAATGACACCTGAGCAGTGGCAACTCAGCCCATAGCTACCTACAAAGTTTCCAGGAGGTCTTGATATCCAAGGGATTTTCTACTAAACGAACAGGTGGAAGGTTGGGATGAAGGAGAGCATGATTATATAAGGAAGTGATCACCATGAAAAATAGGGCATGTAATCTAAAAAGGAAAAATAAAAGGAAAACATCGTGTATTCACATAAACTTGGGTTGAATATAAGAATATCTCATCTTTGGACTTGACCGAGGAGAGTTATTTCCATTGATTTGTGTCTTTAATCTTACTGTTTTGAGTCCTATTAATTGTGGTCCACTTTTCTTGTAGAGTTGTTTTCAGGATCAACCCATTCTCTTACAAATACATTTTTTTGGGCTTGGGCCATTGCCCATTGTTCTTGGTGGGCTTAAGTTCATTTCACACCCTTACAAGTTTCTAACAGTCATTATATTATAACTAGATAATGTTCCACGAACTACTTTATAATTTATGGGTTCTAGTTAGCTCAATTGGTAAAGTCTCTGATAGTTGAATAAGAGATTTGGAGTTCAATCCCTGCCTACACCAAAAATTGATTGGTGTCTTGGTCTGATGATAAAGAGTTATTATCAATAATAGAAGTCATATGTTGAAACTATCTAAAAAAAAAAATACTTTACAATTTTATTTGAAATCATTTTTATGTATATTAAGATCTACATATAATATTTTCCTGAAAAAAAGATCTATATATAATACCTATTTTATTGAATAATTTTTGCCAATAATATTGTTGAATAAATTGAAACTTGATTTTCTTAATTCATATTTTATTTTTTAAAAAAAATTATAACACTAACATATTATAATATTTACAATTAAAAGTAGATTTTATTCTTTAATCCATTTTTTTAGAAAGAGTTTCAACCTATAACGTCTGTTCTTGATGATAATTCTTTATCATCAAACCTAAACACCAATTAGTTTTTGGTGTAAGTAGGACTGAACTCCAAATCTTTTATTCAACCATTAAAGACTTTACCAATTGAGTTAACTAAAACTCACTTTTAAACTAATTAAATGATTTTGAAATCTATAAACAAGAATTTAAAGCATAAAATACTTTTATATCCTAAAATTACATAAATTTAAGCAACCTTTCAAACACTTCTTCAACCACTTTATTCTCTTGTTGGTACTACTCATATTCTCAACTTTTTAACCCCACAAATACTACCAAAATTTTTAATTAATATAATAATATTAATCAAGATATTTACAAACTACGGCCCTAAATAAACAAAATTTTCTGAAATTGTGAGTGAATGTGTGAGCGGAGGATTGAAATCAAGTGCAATAACAATGCAGTACCTTTTTAATGGTTGTGATCAAAAGTTAAGAACATTACTTTTAATATCAGCCATTGCTTTTTTTTATCAAAGAGGTCAAAAAAAATTAAAAAGTTGAAACTTTTGTTGAAACATCTTGTGAGTAATTTAGGGGGTATTGAACAGTACCGAGAATCCTAATATATTATATGTTTTAAAGGGGAAAATGGAAGAAATTTGGGATTATAATTATATTATATTATATTAAAGTTGAAACGCAATTAATATTCAAAGACTCAAATTAGTTTTTAATAATTATATCATAATTGTTATCTAATTTTGCACATATGTCAAATTTATTTTCTTAATTTTGGTGCGAAATAATCCATTCATAATATTTATCACTATTGTTAAATATTTTCATGTGTAAACACATGTTACAAACTTACAATCTAGTTTCTATAATTTTTAGATTCTTGATAGTGTGTTTTAATATTTCTTCTTTCTATGTGGTGTTGCTCTCCTCTTTCCAATGTCCAAAATTCTTGCATGATTATGAGAAGTTTAAAAGGACATAAAATTTTTCATAATTGTTAATGTGACTTATTGTGATTTATGCATAATAAAATTTATTTTTTAATAATGAAATAAGGTGAAACATCCAAATCATAATTTACCACTTAAGTGAATTATGAAAAATGTAAAAATTTGTATTTTTAACATTACTACATCTAATAATTGGGAAAATATTGGGAAACAATATAATATGGGGTGCAAGAGATAAAATTCTTTCAATTACGAAACTTGAAAGAGAATTTGCCCTCTTCCTTCTTAACTTATATTTTTTTAGGTGTTCTAATTAGCTCAATTAGTAAAATTTCTTGTCATTAAACAAATGATTTGGGGCACAAACCTCATTTACACAAAAAATTAATTAGTATTTTAGTTTGATGAAAAAGAGCAATCATCATAGACCAAGCATCATAAGTTGATATTCTATAATATTTACACCACCAAAAATAAAAATCATAATCTTTCTAAGACCAAAAAGGATGTGACGTAAACTTGGAATATCTTATAGGTAGGGAGTAGAATAGTTTGGCTAAAGGCTAGGTCACTACTTCAATTCCTTTTATATATATACAAAGTACAACCCACATTCTTTCTTATTTTACCAATTGACCATTGCTTTGTCAAATTTCACTATAATTATACTAAATAGCTATTTTTATTAATGGAAAAACTGGTTGCACACACTGCCAATTATAATTAAAAGCATGACTTTAAGTTACAATTTTAGTTATATAATGGGCATTGTGTGCAACAAAAAATACCCTTTTATTAATGTGTTGAGTATATCTATGAATGTTAACAAGTTTTACTCTTTTGGTATCAATGTATCATCTAAATATAATAAAAAAAAATATCCGATTCCACAAGCCATTGGGTCAATTCTTTTTGTTCTTCTTTCTCTCTGTGTTTTTGTGTGTGGGCATGAGTTTGGACTGTCTGTTAGCAGCCAAACTACAATCTGTTTGGAAAGAGTTTATGGGCTGGACTCCTCACTAAGAACTCAGCCCAAAAATCATATGCTTTTTCCCTTAACACGCGGCTGCACCACCCAAAAAAAAAAAGAAAAGCCCCTACATAGATTTTCTTCTTGCAAGCTTTTTTGGGTTGGATCCATCTACTTTGGATGGTGCAGATATGCAGATGATGATTGGTGGGTTGGACCATAGTGGTTTGGAGAATTTCTTAGATGGAAGCCCATTGCCTTTGACACGCTTGTACAAATGGGCAAGCCTGGGCCCTTGCTTGTACAGACCTTGGGCCTTGGTAACGTAAACACTTCAACTTACCCATTTTATTGGGCTGATCATTGGACTGGGCCTGACCAGCCCAGTTGGTAACGCCTAAAGATGACTACTATCCAAGCTTCGGGCTCATGTGGTAATCTCGTGGGATTGGTCTGGGCTCCATTCTTGTTTTCTATGAAGAAAACAAGGGCCCAGTCTGTAACACTTTCTTTCTCTCATATTTTTCTGGTAACCGGTCTTCATTGAAAGGAAAAATTAAGTTACAACTTTATGATAATACAGGTTAAAGGTTCGCTTGGAGCAGGTCAAAAATATCCTAAAGGTAGTTTAGACATAGAAATTAACATAATAATTATCAGCAGCAATGTTTGACTTCCCAGTTGTTAAAATCCTCTCAATAATGAGGTGTAATCTTCAATAAGACTTCTCATAATCAAACTTTGCATAGTTCCTTCTCCATAAATATCAAAGAGATAGAGTTGAATTTCATTAATAAATCTCTAAGCCATATTAGCATGCCAAAAAAAAAAAAAGTCAAAGAGGAAAAGAAAATTGAGTTTACAATTAAGTTGACATGTCATATCAAATTAAGCCAGCTCTACCATAAGATTGACCTAAACGCACATCACTGTACGCAAAGATTTGGATCTAATTGTGCGTTACATGAGATCTTTTTTTCTCCTTTGCATGCCATATATTTATTAAATTATGATAATATCATAATTATTATATATCCTGGCTAAAAAACAAGAAGTAATTTCACAACCAATACATTTATAAATAGTGGATATGGTTGGGAAGCTGTGCACTACCATCCTTTTTTAAGCATTGTCCCCTTTCCTAAAGGATTTGCCCAACACTTTGATTGAATATTCTGTCTTTGAAAACTTAAATGAGGTATAGTTGAGATCTATGCTTAATAGTTAATACCCCTAATTATCATTATAATGCATGCATTATCTGCACACCTTTTCAAGATTATAAAAAAAATTTATATAGGAGCTTATGCAGGTGTCCCCTACTACTACTATACTTTTAATATGAATAGGAACCCATTAGGTGAATTTACCATCTTATTACACTCACATGTTTGGTGCAAATAGTGGATTGTTGGGTCCATATATAATCCACCACTCAAGTACACTATTCACACAAGTAGTAGTGTTAAATTGGAGTTTCATGAGTGGTCAAAATTGGGGGTATCCACAACAACAACAGCAACAATACCGTGTTTTTTAATCCAACTTGTAATCAAGTATATATAGACCAACTTTGGGGTATATGCTAAAATTGGAGGAAAAAAAAAGGGTGCCCCAAGTTGTGAAAATAGAGGTGCCCCAAAAAAAATAAGTTTAATTATCTTATTCTTATCCCCCACTAATCAATAGTGAAGAAAAGGTATGAGAAAAGTTAATTGGATTATTAATAATTATTCAAATGTAGTTGAAGGGAACAGGTAAGCATGGTGGTCTAACAGCCTGCATATCTACAAAAAGATGAGCAAGGAAAAAAGGCGTGTTGTGCCTTGTCATCTACTTGTTCCTTGCCTCTAACTCCAACCCTCACATCTCATTTATATTATAATTAATTAATTACCTTTTTCTTCTAATAGTTTATACCCAAAGTGATTCCTTATTAAAATATTATTACAACATATAAAGAATGAAATCATATTGTTACTTAAATATAAATAATAAGAAAGGAATATTTGATACCACCTTTCCAACCTCCTCATCTTTTTTTCCCTATAATATATTAAGAAATGGGAAAACCTTCAAATGTCAGCATCTACTTTTAAAAGGTTGGAGAAAAAGTTCGTGTTCTCAGCATTCCTTTCAAGACAATCCTTTTCTTTTTAAGGGTTTAGGTAAACCACGATGGACCTACATTATTTATTTTTATTTTATTTTTGACACAGAGAGAGAGGGATTAGTTAGAATTGTTGGAAGGATATAATTGGACAGAAGCTGTAGACTTAATTTAATTTTCTCCTTTTTAGAACTATACAAAAGCTAAAAGACTAAACCAGTAGCCAGTAGGTTAAAAGCACGCTTAACTAATACATTTGTACGTTCATCATCTTTTGCCTTTTAATTTGTCTTATGTTGAGTTTATATATATATATTTCTCTCTCTCTCTCTCTCTCTCTCTCTCTCTCTCTCTCTCTCTCTCTCTCTAATAATCTATAGATATTGATAGTCCATGTAACCTTTTACTCTCAGATTTTATTTGTTCTTTGCTATGTCTTTTCCTTGAGTAATATTAGTTGCATAATATTTTTTATGGCAGTTATGTCTAGTTGAAATTAGAATAACATCACTAATTTATAAATTCATCGTTGACACAATTTTTATTATTTATAAATCATATCAACATTCATAAATTTTTTTTTGTAAAAAGTATTGTCTATAGACTCATTAGCATTTTCACATAGTTCGACAAATTTTTATATATATATATATATATATATATTATATGCACCAACCATCGAATAATTAAGATTAACTTCATTTTTTTTTATTTTTACATACATATGAAATGGAATAGGGAGTGAAAGTAATGTTAAACCAGAATAAGAGATGGCACATCAACGAACTAGGTGAATTAGAATAGTATTTCTTGTTATTTTCAATAAAAATGTTTAGATTCCTTTCTCTAGTTACGTCATATACAAAAAAAGAAGAGGTGACATTATGTGATAGAAATATGAAATCGAATTTCAAATTAACAAAAGATAAGGGTTAATATTTGAAATTGAATATATCCCAACGTATTCATTCAGGTGTCCTCTAAAAGCCCAGACAAATTGTCTTTTTCAACAAGATGTGATTGCTTAAATTTATAATCCTTTGGGAGATTAGATGTTCTCATTTTTGTCATTTATCATCCTCGAATGATGCCAATCCAGAAAATGCAATCATTCATGCAAGTTATAGTGAAAATCTGAATTGTCTTTTTCAACAAGATGTGATTACTTAAATTTATAATCCATTGAAGATCATCATTTCTCATACTCGAATGGTGTCAATCCAGAAAATGAAACCATTTAAGCATATTATATTAATAATTAAGGAATTAACCATAGATAAAGCATTTCATGAAAGATTAAAAGCTGATCATTGATTAAAAGAAACAGAACTACCACACACATTAATTTAATTACTGTCATCTACTACTTCAAACATTTCTGATTGGAGATTGCTAGCTATACTACCATTTTTTGCAAGTAAAATTAGGCATGCATGTGAAAGTTGCTTTATGCACGCTCACAAATGAGAGTACTATATATTGATTGTGCCATCAAACCAAAAAAACTTTTTGACAATGATGTTAACCCTAGATATTAACCTGATGAGTCACATTAACATGACACACCTACTAGCTAGATTCAAATCAAAAGGGGACAGAACAAATAAGCCAAAAGTTAGAATTACAGGTCTCAGTCACACTTTAAAAAATAATACATATTTGTTTGTTTTAATTATTTTCTGGGAAAAGAAAGTAATGGTTCATATATTATATATTTCATATTGTTCTTGATCTCTTTGTTTGAAAAAAAAGGCATATATTATATATGCAAAAGCATGGAAATTTCGTGGGAAAGGCATGCATTGGCCATTGGACAAACCTTTTTAACGGTTGTGTTGGGAGGTTCTTGGGAAAAAGTAGGTGAAAGGTCGAATCAAGGGGTCCGAGTCTGGGTCGCATGTAATATTACCATTTTATGCCCACTTGATTGAGCCGCCGACACGCATGGTCTAACCCTTTCTAGAAGTATACATATATATATATATATATATATATATATATCTACATATATATATGCTACCCAACAACCTTTTAACTATCTCTTTTTTCTTTTTTCTTTTTTTGAAAAATCTTGTTACAAGATTCTCTACACACTTCTTTTAAAATTGTGTTTTTCATACATGGTAAAAGAAATCATGTTTTCTATACGCGGTTTCAACTACGTGACGTTATATGTGTACGATAAAATGACTTGTATTAATACTTACAAGCCTCATTCCTCGCGCTTCGCGCGTGAGATGAGGTTTTTTTTTTTAGGGATAGTAGCAAAAAAAAAATTATGGATAAATAAATTTGAAAAACTATCCCTTTTTTTTTTTTTTTTCCTTTTTTGAAAAATCATGTTACAAGATTCTCTACTCACTTCTTTTAAAATTGTGTTTTTTATACATGGTCAAAGAAATCATGTTTTCTATACGCGGTTTCAACTACGTGATATTCTGTGTACGATAAACTTACTTACATTAATACTTATATAATAGAAAAAGTATCATATTTTAGTTAACAAAATCCAAAACTCGCCTATATTTCATAGTGTAAAGTTCTATAAACATATATGTTTCTTAAAGTAATTGTGTAAATTTATACTGATATTGATATCAAATACTATTCATTTTACATTTATTTTTTATTTTTTATTTTTTCTTTACATAATTAGAATATGAAGGAAGAAGGTGGACGACAGTTATTGCGTTGGTGACGCAATGCTGTAATAAGAAAGGGTATGATTATTATTATTATTATATTTTTAAAATTATTGGGTTAATAGCATTCTGAAAACGCGTTACAGGGAGGAACAAGTAGTCGATCATGTTGGTTGATTTTGGGTTTGGAGTAAAGTCACGGTGTACCACCATGCACCTAGGATTAAAGTCAGACACTCTCATCATTATGTTTGTTATTAGATTTAGTGTGCAAAGTTTGAATTGAAACGAGTGTGTGTTGCTTTGCTTAGGTCACATATATTAGATGTGCATGAAGAATATTGGATTCCAAAATGGAACCCACATGTGGGATCAACCAAAAGAAGACTATGAGAATACTCTTTCTTCTTTCTTTTCCTAATTAAAAAAAAAAAAAAGGTTTTATTAGCACAATTAAAACATGGAGGAGCCAAATGGAACCTGATCTCCCTAAACTCGCAGCCTCATCTAGACATTTTGTGTGCACATCAAAAAAATGAAGATTTATTGAATATTACTACCAAAATTAATTTTATATGTGTTGCATGATTTGTCTTTATTGGCAAATGACATTCAATCGTTGCGTCATATTGAGGAAATGGGCAAAAGTTGTGGTTCTATATTCATATGTAGCAATCTTTCTCCATATTTTTTTTTATTCAATCAAAATATAAAACAAAGATCCTAACTCTCTCTAATCTTCTGCTATCAAGATTCTTTGGATTTGATAGATGGGTTCACTTTAAAAATAATAATAATAATAATAATATTTACGGTATTCATACTTGGGCAAAACCAAATGAATATTTACTGGCTTAAAATGAATAATAAATTTGTGAGTTTTAAGTTAATTTATCTAGTAAAATCTTTAATCGTGAAATAAAAAATCTGAAATTCAAATCACACCTTGCACCAAACTTCAATTGGTATTTTAGTGTGATGGTAAAGAGAAATCATCATAAAAGCAAACCTGTGAGTATAGTACATGGTTTATATATATATATATATATATATGTGTGTGTGTGTGTATATAAACGTCTTTAGATACACAATAATATACCATTTTTGGAAAAAAAAAATATCGAAAATTGAAAAAATTTTACAATTTTTTCAATTTTTCATAAAATGTCTCTAAAAATAAATGACTTAATATATATATATATATATATATATATCAACCGAACCCATAGGGCACACATTAACCGGACCCATATATATATATATATATATATTCTTAATTAGTTATGCAATTTAGGAATATTTGAAAGTAAAAAATTGAAAAAGGCAAGGGCAAACAGTCACCTAGCTAGCTATAAATTGGCATGATCGAGTGAAGGTATCAATGAATGGGGTAGCAAAAGAGAGTGAAACAAGAAAGCAAAGAGTTAAGGTAGAGCATGCTTAAAACACCCTTTCGAATCATATCATGACCTGTCTCCTGGCCTCTTGTGACCGCTTCATGCCTATCTAAAACCCAGACACAACACAACAAAGCTTATTGTAAAATAATTGTACCTATATTCTTCACTGTTATATACTATGTCATATCTCATATTTATCACATATGAGCACTTTATAAATTATGTTGCTGCCGCCACCCCTTTTTTTTCCCTTTCCCAAAAGCGATAATTTATATGGTTTGGCACCATATATGTAAGAGAAACAGTTTTTGAAAGTCACTATCATTTAAGCCTTATAAAGGTAATTGTATAGCCGTAGGCTGTAGCGCATTCTCTTCAATCAAAACACCTATCATGCAAATGAAGACTAATAGAACATAGCTTAATTATTATAAACATAACCAGTGACAAAATTTAATAATTATTGAACTAAAAGTGGGAGAACGCCCTATGCTTTCAATATACAAAAATAGTGTCTGACATTTGTTATTAAGGTGAGGTTTAGGTCCAGTGTATTGGATCAGTTGAGATTGTGATACGTGTCCAAAAGTGAACATGTGTTATTATCTCAACGAGTTTAGTATAACTGGACATTGGACCCAAACTTTACTCTTATTATTATATCTAAGTATTGGCTTATTAGGGGTGGAGCTATGTTTAGATTAAGTAGTCATGACTCTCATGAAATTTTGTCTAAAAAATTATGTATAGGCTCTCCAAAATTGAAATTTAGCCCCCAAATTAAAATGGGCCTAAAGAACTGAAAAAATAAAATAATGGCCTAACCCATAGTTAAGGTTGGAACCAGGGGCCGGAAATTAAAAACTAATAATTTGCTAACCCACTTTGCCACTCCGTCTGAACTATAATTTCAAATTTTTTTATTGTTTTTTATTAAATTTTTAGTGAATTCATTTATATATTATTTTTATCATACTTAAAAGCTATACACTATTATCTCTTTTATATCTCAAAATTTATTTTAAAAAGTCATGATCCTTGTTACTAAATAGCATTGCTTGATTTTTCCAATGAGGAGAATTTGGGTTCGAAACTTCGAATCCCCTCCTCCAATTATTTAAGAAAAAAAAAACATTCAAGAAATTTTTTCCTATTTTATCAATCCCTTTTAAAGATTCAAATATATATCTATTTTTAAAAAAAAAAAAAACTCTAAAGTACTCAAATGCACTCCACCTCTACCCATAATTATGGATGGTGCCCTTCCCAAAATAAATAACTAAAATCCTCTTAAACTAACAAATTTCTATAATTTTGAAGAAAAACAAATCCCTAAACTTTTAGCCAATTATAAAAACTAAATAATTGTTTTAATAAGCATGAAGTATAGTATTCGCTCCATGATAATTGCTCTTTATTAAAGTATCAAAACACAACAATCAATTTTTTTTACAGTCAAAATTCGACTAAGCTAATTAGAACCCACCTATCGTTATTAAGTTTACATATTTATTACTATGTAAAGTAACCTATTTAATATAAAATTGACAAACATTATTTAACATATGTACAATCCCATTCTATTAAACAAGTCATGGGAACTTGAGTGAATATCACTCATGAATTACATAACCCAAAAATCTGGCAATTGTTGTGAGAGATTCATCGCTAGCTGTTTTTTTTTTTTTTTTTTTGGCTAAGAAAAAAAAAACCTTTATTAATAGAAACAAGATACAAACTGAGCATCCTCCTTAATTACATCCAAAACAGAAGGAGGAGCTAAACTAGAATTAAAGAAGCCAAAAAACCTATTTGAAAATAACCAACAGCTGAGAACATGATCAACCTTGTTAGCCTTTTTAGGAACCCAGTTAAAAGAAGAAAAAAGAACTAAACTAGTTTCCTACCAAATATTACTAACTCTCCATGAAATAGAAACGGTGGAAAAAGTTAGACCTTAGACGTAAACCTGACAGTTACTTTCCAAACGTGTCTTTCCATCTTACCTATAAAGGTTGAAGTATATTGCATCATCACTCATTTTTTCTAGAAACTTAAAATTCACACAAAATATATATGGATTGTAGCAAGAAATTTCCTATGTATGAATTGTCAGCTGATATGTGTGTGTGTGTGTGTATGTGTGTCAAAGAAGTCCACATGGATGGTTATTGTGTTGTGTAGCTAAGCTAGGTAGTTGGGAGAAAAAACTTTATTGGAAACAAAAAGTATAAATGGATTTGAAATTTGATTAGCCTGAGCTTACTAGATTAAATTAATCTGGTCTATCTGGTGGGGAAAGAGGAGTAGGGTGGTTGGTTTTTGTATTCATTCCAAAAAGGCTGATATGACACGGAGATAGGACACAAGTATAAAGGTGTAAAGGCAATGTGGGGTTAGAGAAGAAAACGCCGTCCTTTTAATTTATATTTTTCCCCTCTTCACTTTTTCTGCATATAGACAAAACCAAGTGTTGCTTTCCTTCGTGATGAAGTATGTTGGTGGAGGGATCGCCTTATCTCTCTCTCTCTCACAAATGGTGTATTTCCTATACTATCCCTTCATACAAGTCCAAACAAAATTAATGCCACTTTTTTTTTGAGAAACAAATTAATGCCACTTTGCCAACCCTTCAATAATGACCTTTTCTCCCAACATTTCTTTCATATTTTTCACAATTTGCTTTCTTGTTTTTCAAATATTTTATAAAATATTCTTGTTATTAATATCTCTTGGGCTAAAATTTGTTCACATATGAGATTAATGTTTAATTTTTTTTTTCTCCATGATCTGTTAGCAAAATTGTCACAAATAATTTTTTTTTTTAATTTATAAAGATTGTCACAAATAATTGTGTGTGATAGTAGAATATTGTTAAATCAGCTTAATTTTTTTTTTTTTTTTTTTGTTTCTTTCAATTGAATGATAGCATTAGACTTATGAACCACTCACTCACCAAAAAGAGAAATTATGAAGCACACATTTAAGAGAGACAAGGGAAAGTCTTTACATTAATGGTTTTGCAATGGGCTAATTGATGATTTGCATATAAAAAAATTACTAATAAATGAGAACACATGCACGGTTGGGATAATTGATAGGCCTCCATTTATTCGTATTTGGCATGATAGCCACACTTTTGTCGTATTGGTCTCTTCACCTTACTTTTCTTTATCTACCTTCAAATGAAATCCTTACAAGAAATCTCTGGCATTCATGGTCTGACATTGAATGGCCTTTTCTGGCCATCCATAATTTTTTTTGACAATTGATACTAGAACCTTCATAAATCCCCATAGATTTCACATCCACCGTGAGTTGGGAAAAAAAATCTCCATTCTAAGGGGGAGAATAGTACTATTACAAGGCCATCCATACAAATTCAAAAAGAAATTTTGTTACCAAACAATCTCCTTTACTCTCCCAATATTTGGTAGATTCTTGTAAGGCTTTGGCTTTTAATAAAATTATTAGAGAATATACAATATAACACCAGTAACGAAGTTAGAAAATGTGTGAAATAAGTATGATTTAATCATAAAGTATATGAGAAAATATGGAAGGCGGAAATAGAAACATAAAGAATAAATGAAATTAATGTGATTTGGCTTTAAAGGCCTACATCCATACCAAAACTCCCTTTATGGTTGTATCTTTAATATCAAACTCTATGTATTGCAATAAATTCATTGGAAGATATTTAATTCTTTATATAGGCTAAATCATAGGCTAATCCAGAGTCACAATATTTGCACCACAAAGCAAGATTAGTATTACTTTATTTGCATTCTAAAGAAGCACGTCACTAATACCATATTAAAAAAGATAAAATAGTTATAAATATAGTATAAAGACTCGCATTCTAAAAAGCACTTGAAATTACATTTTTACTATTAAGCTATATGAATTACAATGCATACAATTGATTTTATTTGTAATAGGCTAAATATCCATAAACTAATCGTATACTAACTTTTACAATGTGTACGTGCATAATAATTAAGTAGGATTACGATTATTTTATCTGGTTATAAATAGATTTAATGAACTTAGGCTAAAGCTATATAATAAACTTTGACCTTGCCTAACTCATGTATCACTCTAACAAAAAGATAAAATAACAAAAAGTACTAATTTGTCACAATAATAATCCCTTTAAGGAGGGTAACCGAGTAAAGGAGGGTTATTGTTGATGCATAACAAAAGAAGAAAGATCACCTTCATGTGTAGTAACAAAAATTGGAAAATAGACACAATACAGTTGGAACAATATTGTGAAGTCATAAATAAAACAGGAGTGTTGAAAAATCATGACAATTTAAATGAGAACACATGCAGGCGTGAGACTTAAGTGAGAGAGTCAATGAACCTTACATTTTTGAATGTGAACTAGATAAACCTTGGAAGCATCATTACTTTTTTTGTGTGTCCTTATCTTCACTTTTTTTGTCCACGTTCAAAAGCCAAACCAAATGTCCTTCTATCGGAAGTAATGCATTAATGATGCCGCGTTGAAACTTTTGTGGGGTGGACGGCTACCTTGGCCTTGGAGAGCACGGCATGCAACAACATGATAGAGAGAGAGAAGATTGAGAAAGGTGGTAATATTTATCTTTGAGCTAATTAATAAAAGGATTATGCTAACGAATATTCTTAGGGCATTGGTTAATAATCAATTTTAAAAAAGTTTTTACACCACTTTTATGGGAAATGAAAAAAACTGTCAAAACATTAATTATTTTATTTCATTTTCTCATAAAAACTTTCTTTAAATGGATTGTTAACCAATGCCCTAAGGGCATTCGTTAGCATTTCCCTTAATTAAAAATTAGTACTACTAATAACAGCGATACTACACTGCTATGATTACTATAATTTTTATTACATTGTGCTTACAAGTTGATATATTACAAATCACAATAAAATAATTCAAACATTTGTTAATAAGACGGTTAAAACTCACTAATCACAATTATTGACACCTCAATTTATAAGTTTTATATAATAAAATTTGTAGTAATTTTGCTTTTTTTTTTTTCTTAATAATAAGAAAGATCTTGTATATGTATATTTGAAGAGAGGTACTAGTCATTGAGCAAGTAAATAAAAGAGATTCATTGTCTTTTGGTGGTGTGGTCCTGGTGAAACCATTTTATGCCATCTGGCTATGGGAATGCTAGGTCTATTTTCTATTCTGATAAGCTTAGTCAGTTTGAATCCGAAGTCAAACCTATCTTATTGCACTTGTTGGTCTGCTTCGTTTGTGTGAAGCATTCTCTAATCTCAATTACTTTTACGTACCTTTCTTGAAATTGAATGGCTGAAACCATCCAAGTTCAAACCATAATTTTGTCTTTTAGATGAATAACGACGATTTTAGTTGCACATGCGATTGCTCTATTAAAATAACAATCTTTCTCATAAAGGATCAGAATCGAACATCCTTCTTTTATGATAAAATAATCAGGGATTGATTTATCCTCTTATCTATGAATATTGAATTGGTTCAGTCTAGTCTTATATTTCAACTCTTAATATAGCCAAAGCAAAAACTGTAATAATATTTTCCAGGATAAGTAGACTCAACCATGTGATTTGTTGATCAGTACAATCACATGATTGAATTCAATTAAAGAATAACCTAAAATACAAAATTAATTTTACTAAAGTTTTACCGAATGAGTAAAACTCAAATTACGATGACTTGGTTTTTTACTATTTAATTAGGAAAAGATTTGAAAGTTGTAATACAAATTGTTGAATTTAATTACAATTTTACATTTTGATACTAATGATAAGTGTTTAGTGATGAATTAATAAGAAAGTTTATGAAAATTGATGACTTATTTACTAAAGAATAATAATGGATAATGATTGGATTAAGGTGAATTGAGCAAATTAAGAGTTATTTTTACTTTCTTCTTGATTGCGGTGCATTTGTAGTTAGGAGTGTTCATAATGTGATGTGGCTGTTGTTAGCAGATGATTTTACGTTGCACCACTTCTTATGGTTTCTTAAAACCCTCCACCAAGCCACACCATGGAATGGTCGTGGGTCAACGGCAGAGGGACAATTTTATGTGTTTCATGCGATGCGGCTTCGTCGTTGCAGTCAATTAACAACTGGAATGGACTACGTTGGCTTGAAGTTGATGACGTCAGCCAAGAATCAAGGGACAAGAACAGAGGCTAATTAATGATTTCTCAATTTTTAAATTCGACAGTTGACATTTGAACCCTAAATGTCTATTTTAGAGAAACGGTAGCCAAGTTAGATTAGTCCGCTACCACAAAAGTCAACCGACTTAACCCAATTTGAAGTCAACAAATGAACATTCCTAGTTGCAAACTAATTAAGTAATGTCGCTCGTCAATATAATTTTTATTAATTTTAATGAAAAAAAAAAGAGTTTAGTAAAAATTTGAATGTTCTATTAAATATTTAAATTACAAAGGTGGTAGATAAAAGTAATTTCTCTTTACGTTGGCTTGAAGGACGACTAAAGTTGATGACATCAACCAAGCATAGAGGGATGAGAATAAAGGCTAATTACTGATTTCTCAATTTTCAAATTCCACCATTGATATTTGAACCCTAGATATCTATTTTAGAGAAACGGTAGTCAAGTTAGATTGGTTCGTAACCACAAAAGTCAACCGACTTAACCCAATTTGAAGTCAATAAATGAACATTCTTAGTTGCAAACTAATTAAGTAATGTCCCCCGTCAATATAATTTTTATTAATTTTAATGAAAAAAAAAAGAGTTTAGTAAAAATTTGAATGTTCTATTAAATATTTATATTACAAAGGTAGTAGATAAAAGTAATTTCTCTTTACATTGGCTTGAAGGACAACTAAAGTTGATGACATCAGCCAAGAATCAAAGGATGGGAACAAAGACTAACGATTTTTCAATTTTCAAATCTCATGATTAACATTTGAATTCTAGATGTTAATTTTAGAGAAATAGTAATCAAGTTAGATTGGTTCGTAACCACAAAAGTCAACTGACTTAACCCAATTTGAAATCAACAAATAAACATTCTTAGTTGCAAACTAATTAAATAATATTCCTCCTCAATATGATTTTTATTAATTTTAATGAAAAAAAAAAAGTTTAGTAAAAATTGAAATATTCTATTAAATATTTAAATTACAAAGGTTGTAGATAAAAGTAATTTCTCTTACATATTGACATGTAATTGTTGAAAGTGGGGGGAGACAGGACAGATAGAGTGGAGGGTTGCCAAATGCTAACACTAGCTTTCAAAGTCAATAGATGCCATTCAACAGACCTTTAATTGGAATGGCAGAGTCCAAAAATAAAAAGTGTCAAATACTATAACTCTCTAGAAAACTACTTTCCTTGGGACCTGTGTGCTTCTAAATTCTCTCTCACTCTCACTCTCCTCATGATGTTCTTTCTTCTCGAGACATGGGCCACGTGGTTGTGAGTGGTACTATTATTATACAATATAATAAGATAGGAATCATTTTCATCTTTTGTTTACCCCATCCTATCTCTCGCTTCAGATGCTTGTACTCTTTTTTTCTTTCCCATATTCTGCAGAGTTCTTTTTTTTTTTTTTTCCTATTTTTTTTACTACACCCTTGAAGGAAAGGAACGCAACTTCACTTCACTTCAGTCAAATCAACAAGACGCTACGTGCTGAAAATACTGAAAAGCATCAGCGTAACACATCTTGTTGCTGGGATTAATAGCATTCGCAATCACTCGTGCGTTGCTTTGTCAGTTTTTACTCCCTTTTGTTCACTTAATTTAGTTCAACAAGTTACGTCTATGTGATATCCCAATAGTAAAATCTTATCTTAATAGTAAAATCTTGAACAAATTTTTTTTTGATTTTGTGTCTTGGTGATATTTTTTGTCTCAGTGAATTTCAAATTTTTTATTCAACATATTTTATCAATTAAGTTAAGCAGAATTTACCGCATACAATTTCAATCTCTTTTTTGACTTAAAGAGTCCAAAGCTTAAGTTTTTTTCTTAACACAATAATTAACAGTTGCTAAATGACTATTTTATCTCAAAATTTGACAAAAATAGATAATGGATTAGGTCAAATATTAATAATGAAGTACTCTTAATCAAGAGAAGAAAATAGGAGCTAACCCAATTCATTAGTTAAGACCAAATTCCGCTTTTATTGACTTGAGAATTCTGTAGAGTAAAAGAGAATGTGACCCAATCATTGGACTAGAAAAACAAATAAAAAAAGATACCTTACATTGTGTAGGAAAAAAGGAAAAGTGCTGCCCTTAATTCTACAAACTTGAACAACAAATGAGAAATGTGTTTGCCTCTTACTCTTAGAAAGCTCAAGAGCTAGCTGAACACCGATTCCCATGCAGTGAGAACTGAGACGTATGCAGTTGCGTTGCATTGGATGCTAGCACCTTTTTTGGCTTTGTTCCCAAACTCAACCCCCTCTAGATTTATTCAGCAGGGAAAAAAAAAAAAACTCTCTAGATTTATGACACTCATAGCACTTTGGCATTACCTACCAAGTCCTTATGACCGAATCAGCTGCAAAATCAATTTGCAACCGTTGATCTTTTCACCATCTTCCAAGAATTCGACTCATTTGAAAACCATGTCAAACTAAATCACCTTAAATAAAATATTGGCACATACTTACACACCACATTTTATGTGAGTACGTAGATACTAGATACAACATGTCATCTTCTTTCTCTATCTCTCTATTTCTAAAAAAAAGTAATAACATATCAAAATTTTCAATATATTGAAATAATCGATTTTGTATAGTAGACACTTTCTACTAACACATACCTAACTTTATAACATATTGAAGTAGTTGATAATAAATTGTAGACACTTTAATATGTAGGGGAAATCAGATATATCCGTAGTATAATTTAAAAAAGGGGAAATATAGTGATACATAAACATACCAAAATACAAGAATGCCCACTAATAAGATTCACCTAATCTTTTAGTTAATTATTAGACGCGAGATATATATAATGAAAAAAAAAAAAAAAAAAAAAAAGAGGAATGCCTCATCTTATTAATCATCATCTATGTAATTAATTATGAATATAATAATAAAAATACTACAATTCTTTTAATATAATATATATATGAAGAAGAAAAACATAAAGAAATTAAATAATAAAGAAGCCACAATATTGTCTGTCTTGTAGTTAAAAAGGCTCCGTCAAATCTATCATCAACGATACCCTCTTCTAAACTTCTAACGGCTTTTCTCTTTACCCCTTGTAAACTCTCAACCGTTTACTCCCCCGCCAAATATTGCAGTATATTTACATCTCTATATCCAATACAAAAGTGGCAAAATACCTTGCCTCACAAGCCACATTATTCACAACCCCTTAGCCACCACCTTGACACTTTTAGGAAGATAATCAGAATCCCCAAAGCTCCGGCTATCTGATTCGGTGTCAATTTCAAGCCTAACAACCATTGATGAATCATTAAGGCTATTGTTGGAAACGCATGCCTTGAGCTGGTGAAAACTTGGAGCTAATGCTTTCTCTGTCCATTCTTCTAAACTTGTTCTTCCTAGCCATACCCCACTTGTAATCTTTTCCAGTGCCTCATCTTGTACTTCAATTGAAATTCCATCGCCTATGATGGTGGTGAATTTTTTACTGACGGAACTTGTGATGTTGCGGCGGATGGGGCTTAAGTTCACCGGCTTAAAGACAATTATGTCATCGACAGCCTCAAGGAGTTCACGAGGTGCTGCTGAGGTCGTGGGTATTCTTGCATTCGTATTGCTATTGAGGCCGTGCTCACATTCGTGATCAATTGTGAGATCGCTTGAATTGTGTGAATTATCTGCCCTTTCATCCTCTGCATCAGCAGCTTCATTTAGATCGAATGCTAAAGCTGAACTTGTGTCCTTCTTACTAGGCTTAGTTGGTCTGTCTTCGTCATGTAGCCAATGGGCTCTTCGTTTTGCAGTCCTCTCACAAAGGGATAATCTTAGATGCCAACCTCCTCTTGCTAAACTGGCAAGCTTATCTTCATCAAGTGAAATTCCATTGGATAAGTATTTGAGATTATCTGGCAGCCAATTAGCAGTAAGAATGAAGATGACATTTCCGAGACTGATTTCTCGTCCATGAGAATCAGCAAGCCGTCCTCTTTCCATTGCCCGTTTGATGCTCCCTCGGATTAGCATATCTGCTTCATCAATGTCCTCGAGCATGATTACTGAAAAGGGGTTCCTCCTAACTGCCTCTGCAATTCTATCCAGAGCTGTTTTACCACGGAAACTCAAGTCTGATTCCCCATCATCGCGTCGAGAACCAAGACAAATCATTATTGGATTGGACTCAGATACCAGTTCTGAAAGAGCTGAAGCCATCTTCTTCTTGCCAACCCTGTCGGGACCCATAAATAATATCCACATGTCACCTCTTGATCCAGCACCACGTTGTTTTCCATTGCCCACTTTGCACTGGGTCACACTCGTAGCTAAAGCCGATGCTGCATCCTGCTGCCACCATACCTTCTCCATTAGACCCTTGACGAGCTTCTTGAATGAGTCAGCATCTAATGTGCTAAGCAGTTTATTGCTCTGCTTTTCATGCAAGTTCTTCTGTGGTTCAGAAGAAATGCAGCCCAAAAAGTCTTTGATGCGCTCTTTATGGACAGGGCTGGCATCACTGACCTTCGGTCGCCCAAGAATTAGGTCTGTCCTTACAGGGCTGCCTGGTGGGGAAACTGCCCTCTCAGAGGGTTGAGTGGGCACTTGATTAGCGTTCGGCTGCGGGGTTTCCCCAAGAAGTCTGTTCATTTGTAATTTGGGTTGGAAAGATCGGCGAGGAATAACATTTGGATTGTGCAAGCCTGCCATCGAAGGAGGTACAGGAGCAATTCTCTCAGAACTGAGATTGGGATGATGAAAACTAGGATGAAGACGAAAGCATATATCAATCCATTTCTTCAGTAAATCATGACTCCTCTGCTTTGAAGTCAGTTCTTGGTCCTTGGGCTATAAAGAAACAAATGAAGATTTGATTCATTTAATATAGAAGTTCTGTAATCACCCATTAGTAAATAGAAAAGAAGAATCATGCTATTTGAGTTTGTGAATCAATTTGATCTAAATTTACCTGAGTCTGATCCATTGTTTTGGTATCATCGTCGTTGGCTTTAGCATTTTGCAACCACTGTGGCAGTTGAGGTCGGGCTGTTTCTGATTTAACTTCAGAAGATGATTTCTCAAACTCCTTGGGTAAAATTTTTGCTAGCTCTTGTTCGTAATTCTGCATGCATTGTGGGCAACAACTTGTTCTTCGAGCAGGGTCCAAATTCTCCAAGAGACGTCTTGGTGCGGTTGCTCCAGCTGTAAAGCCCTTCAATGGAGACAGAGACTCAACAGAGCTGCTGAGAATCCCATTGGTGCCAAGCCTAATTGTCAAGAATAATAAAAGTAAATAGACAGTACCAAATTAGGAAAGGAGTAACCACACGTTTGAAGCCCAAGTGAAGCACATTCAAAAGCAAAACATCATGAAGCCCTAAATACTGTTAATTCAAACATGAACTATGCTTGTGCTTTATGAACAGCAAATCATCTATATCTCCAAATCAAGCAAATAGCTAGGCTGATATGGTATATAAATTCTAGATCATTACTAACTTTTTAAAGAATAATGGATTCTATAAACAGCAAATTTCAACACCACAGTAGCAGATAAGAGGGTGTTATGGCATGTGAAACTTTCTAATTCAATCAAACAAGTCATCCACGGCACGCAGTTTTCAAAATTTACAAACAAAACTAGAGGACAAACAATAATACAATCAAAATCCTTGAAAATAGAACCAAAAAAACCAACAATCAAATGCCAAGCAAAAAAAAAAAATAATGATTCAATTATAATTGTAAGCATTATACTATAATCAAATCAAAAGAACACCACCAAAGATATACCTTGGAAACATTCCCGGAATCGCTCTAGGAGCAATTGGCACTGCCTGAAGATCCCAATCATTTTCCATAGAAGGATGATAAACCTGGCACCTCAAATAAGTCTCACAAGTAGCAGTACCAATCAACCAAACCCGCCCCCCACTCCCTTCCCCAAACCTCCCCAATAGCTTCCCCATCTCTGCTACTGCGGCACGCCCCACCTCCGAAACAACCTGCTGCTGCTGCTGCTGCTGCAACCCGGAACCCGGCCCTGCCCCCGCCACCCCGAAACTCACCGGCTGCTCAACCATCCATTTCAAATCACCCAAATTGACAATAACACCACCACCACCAGAGCCCGAATTTGCAATCCGGGTGTCAACCAAATCGCCCAATTCTTTAACTTTAGCTGGTATTTGCGCTCTATCCGAAGAAAACTCCTTGTCCCAATGGATCACCTGAGCGTTTTTCAATGCCCCATCACCCAGTTCCTTATTCTCAATCCTCCTCAGTAGCTCTTTCACCACCGCCTCCGGCTCCGGCTCACCGACCAATACCGGGTTCCTCTTCTTGCTCCTCAGCAAAATATCAACGACCCGTTTCACCTCCTCTCCTCTCTGATGTCCCAATTGGGCTGCACTCCCCTGTTGCTGCAACCGTGGATTCAAGTACAGATTCCTATTTGTTGCAGTGGGTCCACCTCTAAATCCCAATCCAATAGGACCCGAGTTGGGAATCGAAGAAGCAGAAGGCGAAGACGAATTCAGAGACTGCTCAATTGTGGCCTTAACAGCCGGGCTCGAAAAGCTAGCTTCTCGCATAACTCGACTCACACTCGGGTCATCGAGAATCGATATAATCAGCTGCTCGAGCTCGACTTTCACCGCCAGAAGCGGCTGCTGCTGCTGCTCGGGGCAGCCACGCCGCTGATGCGCCTGCGCTCGCTTCAGCGCCGCCATAAGAGCATTCGAGATTGGCGGCTCGATACCGGGGCTGAGGTTCTGAGCCGTGGGGAGGCGCTCGAGCGCGACGCTGAAGCAGAGCTCGAGAGCTCGGCACTGGAGTGGGTGCGAAGAATTGGGATGGGACTTGATACAAGCTTGGCGGAGGTAGCCGGAGGGCGAGGCCAAAAGCGTCGCCGCCACGTGTAGCGGCGTCGTTTGGCCGTGGTTCCGCCTACCCGCCTCCGCGATCGAGTGGTTCAACACGCTCGCCGCCTCCGCCGTAAGGGTTTGCTGGATCGTACTCAATCCTGCTCTCATTTCCAACTACCCTTTTAACTAACAAAATACAGTTAATATATATATATATATGTGTGTGTATTTTTTCCTTTCTTCTTCTCCAAACTTAAAAGAACAACTAAAAGATTGTAATACTTCTAATGTTATGTTCAGAACACAAACAAAACAAACAGGGTGTGAACGTGGGTTCGTACAAAATGGACAAGTTCGTGATTTTCAGGTTTGTTTTTCTTCTTCTTTTTTCTCAAAAGCTAATAAAGCCTTTTTTAGCTTTAGAGAGAGAGAGAGAGAGAGAGAGAGCTTTAGAAAGCTTCCTTTTCCCTTATAGGAATCTATTTTATCTATGCAGCTATTGCTATTGCTATTGCTATGCAAATCTATGTAGCTCTCTAAATTTTTGCTTTGCTTTTGCGCTCTCTCTCTCTCTCTCTCTCATAAAAGAGGATAGTGTAAGAGAGAAATTCAACGCGAAAAGGAAACATCAGATCCCCTCCTTCACACAAGAACAGCTTTCTCTTTCTTCTCTCTTTACTTTCTCTCTTTTGCCTTCTACTACACTTTCTATATCTCTATCTATCTATCTGAAAATCAAAAATAGGCAAAATGAGGGTGCGCTATCAAAAGACAAAATACCCTACAAATGAAATGATGAAGAAAAAAATTAGAGGGTGGTGAAAAAACAAAAAATATATATATATATATATTAATTTATAATAATATTGGACCAGTCTTTGTCATAAATACTACTTCTCCTATTAACCTAACAGTTACAAAGAGTGAAAGAAAGGAAAACAAAAACAACTATGTAAAAGTAAAAAATTAGTTATAGGTACAGAGTGATGGGACCATAGGAGGAAAAAAATGAAATTGTTTTAGTACTTTTTTATTTATTGAAGAGAGAGAGGAAAAGAGAATTTATGGAAAATAGAGTGTTGGACGTACTATTATCAGTTTGCGAGGATTTCTGGAAAATGCTTTCTGGGCAGAGAGAGCTATCTATCTGCTTATCCTTTTGGGTCGTCTTTTCTTTTATTATTTTTTCACTTTTTTTATTATTATTATTATTATTTTTTTAATTTCTCTTGTCTCAATGTGTGTTAGAGATAATGGAAAGATGAGGAGAGAGAGAGAATCAAAGAGGGGATATTACTTACTTTTTATCTCTGTCTTTTTTTTTTTTTTTTTTTTAAGTCAGACTATGGATTGACTGCCATTTTTATTCTCCTCTCTCATTTATTTTGCAGTAATATTTCTATTTCACACTTTGTATGAAGGAGGGTAGGGTAACACACGATCACGCGCTTACCATAGGTGTGTTGCCATACTTTTACTACACTCCATTATTAAATAATTATCAAATATTAACTTTGAGAGTAATGATCATTTGATACGTATAAGTATTTGTGAAATGTAAAAGATAAAAGTTAAGAGTTCAAATTTCAAGAAAGAGCTTCAACTTAAATATTTAGTTTTTAAATCTCTCGTCTTAAATCAAACTTTTTTTATTTCTTAACTTTTTTTTTACTCCTGTATTACAATTTTCTAGAGTTCCACTTTCTTTTATCAAATTATAAGCATACTTTAGTCTGCTTTAAAAATAAACTCAAAAGCTTACAAGTGTAAATAACGTCGGTCACGCGCTTGGAATTGGCGTGGGGAAGAAAGTGAAAAGTGATGATCTTTTTAATCTCTCTTAATTCTTGCCTTTCAACCAATTTTCTGCTTTTCACACGCAACCGCTGCACTGCAAAGGTATCGCACGGCTTTCACCTTTTCATACTTCACACTTTCTTTCACTCTCTCTCCAACTTTTTAACTTTATAATTATCACTTTCTCTATCTAGTTTTCGTGTGCAATTTTTGTCACATTAAACACCACCATAGAATCTGGGCACCCCCTGGATTTTGTTGAGCCAGATTAATTAATCACTTGTTATTATTATTATTATTATTACCTCTAATTCCAAACATTTAAATCCCATTTATTTATAATAATAACAATAACATTTTTTTTTTTGAGAAAGAATAACAATAACAATATGGTTGATCATTGTGTGTGTATATTCTTGTACGATAACTTGTTTCAATTTTTCACACCCCCATAGTTCATTCAAGTTGAGAGGCCAGGGTACTCTGCAATTTGCATGTGCTCCCTCTTAAATGAATGATAGGAAATTTATGTGGAAGTTTCATGACAAAAAGTGAGCCAAACACGGTTCATTTAAACTTTTGCAATAATGATTCTAATTCGGAAAACTTTCCAACTTTGTGTGCTCAACCAAAACCACCAATAACTCTAGATTTTTTTGTAATTCAAAATAAAGGACCATCATGATCTTCTTTTAGGTTAAAAGGTTAAATTGAATAAATATGCTTTCTTTCTTCTTCTTTTTTCTCTCATTATATTGTTTTTTAGAGACTTAATTTTTTCAAAAGAAACTGTAAATTTCAACGTTGTTTGGGAACAATATTTAAATATTGAAATTTATTATTTAATCATTATAATACATTTTTTTCACTTACACATGTTTACAAAACTTAAACACTATTACTAAAAATTTATTACCAAACGGGCGCAAATCTTTTTTTTTCGTTGTGTTATTTCAAGAGAATAAATTAAAATAAAAAAGGTTCTTTCACCTTTGATTTTTTCTTCTTCCTTTTTGCTTGGTTCTTATTAGATTTGAAAGAACAGTGTTCATTCAATGCCTAGACGATGGTACAATCCTAGCCATCACAAGAGACAACCGCCCAATAAAGAGTGTAGTTCAACTTGTCCATGGACCAAATTGATTTGAGGTTGGGATTAATTAATTGACTACGACCTTTTCAATTTTATTCATCATCAATGGCTCGTCCCTTCTAATCAGAAAACCATATTCACTAAAAGGAAAACGATATGAAATGTATTAAGGAAGTGGACCATTTGAAGTGTCTTGTATTTCGAAAGGCCTATCATGATATTTTTAAGAAAAAATTAATGAATATCGTAAGGTATTAGTTTTGAAAATGTTTTTAAAAGCTTTTTATGGGAAAAAAATAATTAATTGTTTTGATAATTTTTTAAATTTTTCTAAAATGGTTTATTAACAAATGCTTTAAAGGTACCTAGACCCTATTTTTAATAAAGACATTCTTTGTTCAAATATTTTCTTCCTCTAATTATCAAGGAAAAAAAAAAAACCAAACCGAAAGTGATCCATGAGTTCAAACCATGTCTTTAAAAATTGGATTGGAGTTGGTCAAATTAGATTAATCTTCAAATTGATTGCAAGTTTGGTTTTTTAAATCTAAAATTACTGTTTAAAGGCAATTTGAAGCACATAATTATTTGAACCAAAAATCAAGCATCTGAGTCCTTGAACCATTCCTTATTTTAATTTATGTGGCCAAATTCCATTGAAAACGATTGAAATCACAAGGATGGTGGTGGCAACACTCATGAATCTCTCCCCTCCATCCCTAACAACCTCAAGCCACACCTTTTTCGCTCTTCACAACTAAAGAAATTAAATAATCGTTGTTGAAACGAGATGGGCCATTGAGCCCTTTGCTGTATGATGAATTAAAAGAATTATGTCGATGCTACTATCTGTATTTGGCTTAAACTTTGAACGTCTCCCTTTGTCCAATTCTTTTAGTGGTTCATATTTTAAAATATTGGTTCAAACCTTGAACCTCTCTTTAGACAATTTTATTAGCCACATCATCTTTAAGGTATTAGGTGAGCGTTATGTGAACCATTTAAGCAAGTTCTACCATTGAGATAATGCCAAGGACAAAAACAAAACATTATTGAAAAATTCAAGAACCAGTTCAAAACTTTTAAAGATACAATGACCAAAACAAAAACACCCCCAAAATATGAATGTTTTTTCAACAGTTGATAGAAATTCAAAAACAAATATTGATAATATATAACCTTTGGTATGAATGGATTCTCCCAAAAAAAAAAAAAAACTTTGTTATGAATGTTTTATATGCATCTAATTATAAGTAATCTTAAATACATTCTGTAAGTGATTAGTGTATCCTTTAAGAGAATGAACATAAAGTATTATTGTTCATATGGTTAACTTATCATTTCTCTTTTTTTAGTTTTTTTTTTCTAATTTTATTTTATTTTTATTTTTTAAAAGTACATTATGGATTTTGTGTTTGTAATTATTTAGTAATATCTAATTTTAAGAGCTATCTTAAGTAAGCTAATTTTCTTAATTTACCATTCTAGCTAAGGTTGAATGGCTAAATGACTAATACGTTGATTGGGCTAGTGATAAGGGCTTGAGCCAACATACCTCTGAGCATGGGTTCAAGTTCTCCTACTAACAGCTTGTTGTGGCTCCTTATACCTCCTTATACGCCCACTTGCAAGTTATTCACCCCTAATAGGAAAGTCCCACTGGCCTCCCCTTCTAACCATTTTTTCTTTACCAAAAAGTAGCAAAATTGGCTGCACCACAACAAGGACAATTTATTTTTATATATTTTTAGAGGCAAGAGGACAAAATTCAAACCTTGATCACATATCATATCATCACGGTTGGTTTTTGGCAAGTTTTGGAACCAAATTGCCAGCTTCATCATCAATAATCATGATTAATTTAAAAGGAGGGGGGCTCCAAATTAGAAAAAGTAATGAGGTGCCCAAACCCCAAATGATTATCAATTGTCACTATAAAAATGCAAGGGGGGTATGATAGCATGAAAAATGTTCTGTTTAGGTGCAACTTTTTGGGATTCCTAACTTTATATTACAGCACACTACTTTTTGTGAAAGGAGCAGAGAGTCTCTCACAGATACAAAAATCATCATCATCATATTCCCTTTTGGTTACGCACGCCCTCTCTTCTACTCTCCTTTTTTATCTTTTCTTCCCTTGCCTTTTACGCGTTTTTCGAGTCCTCTTTCAACTGCTCTGCTTCCACCTTTTTACACTTCTTCTGTCTCTTTTCCACAGACTTTTGCTTCCCAACCCCGCTCTTATTATCTCACCTCATCATTCCAGAGACACGTCTCATATTTTACAATTTGCTGACTTATGCGTTAATAATGAACATTTTCTGTTCAAATAGACTCACGATTTTTCCGTTAACTACTCATAGTTGCATAAATTAATATATTGTAAAATTAGATATGAGAATGGGCGTACTGGTAATTTTATTGATCTCTCCCTTTGTCACCGTCCATTAGGGAAGGAAGCAGCATCTTGCGGTGGATGCAATAGTAAATTTATCATTTTGCGCACGTAGTATTCTTGTTTTGAAAGCATAAATTGTGTGTTTCTTTGTGGAATAACAACATCAATTGAATCGTACAACTTGGAGTTTTGCTAACTAAGGTTGATTGTTACAATTATGATAATCCTCATATCAATGGGTGATAAATAGGGGTGGAATCATATTATGGATTGTCCCAAAATTGCTACAAAAAAAGAGTAATTTCTATGTAATATTCATCGACAATAAAACTAGTAGTAGAAGTAGGAAAAAATACCTACACTCTTAATAAAGGAAGTAACAAAAAATACGACGTTTCGAATAAAATAAAACATTATATGAAGAGTTTTAAAGTATAATTAATAGTACATAATAAAATATATAAGATTTTAAAATTTACTATTTTATTGTCAGGATGATTAATTAAATGCTATTTGAGAAGTTTTAAATTTTGTTATGTTTGATATATATATTTGGGTGTAATTTTCTAGAACACTCATATTTCTTTTTTCAATGTTCCATATGGAAAACAGTGAAAAGTCTCATGATACATCAATTGAGAAAAAATTGAGTTTATAAATGATAAGTGCTAATTCTACGAGACTAATTTGTTACATTGTCTATTAATTAGACCTCGTTACATTAATATTTTGTGAAAAATAAAAGGAGTTTAAAAAAAAAAACTTATTTCACGTGAATAACTCCAAACTATAAATAATGATTCACGTTTGAACAAAATCAAACTTTTTGGCAATAACCTGCTCTTCACTCACACTCAAAAAGAATGACAAAAAAAAAAAAAAAAATGCAAGTAGTATTAACCTGCCTATCAAGTAATCAAAAATCTAATGGCGATTATCATTATTATCCTAGAAAGTGATTAAGTGGATACTCATTTTATCGCGAGAAATATTAATTTATCGCACGAGATAGGAGAGAGAGACAAAGAGGCAGAGATGAGATATAATATAATTATAGAGAAAAAAGCTGACGCGTGAAACTTAGTCCTTTCCTTTTCCGGTGACCGAAATTTAAAAAGTGAAAGTTTGAAACATTGAAAGCTGAGAGAGAAAGTTGGAGAGAGAATGAGAGTCTCTCAACTTTCTGCATTTATTACCGTTCACGTATCTTTGCAACAACTTTGTCCCTTTATTGGCGAGCTGAAATGACAGTAATGCCACTGTTTGCTCTCTCAATTTTCATGGATACCATCCATGTCGACAGAGACCCTCTTGTTTTAACACGTGGCAAATGCATTTTCATACTTTTTCACATTTTAATTTGCACATGAGGAATTATAGGGGGAGTAAACAAAAAAGACCAAAAACAAAAAAACTTTAATCCATCCTTGTTTACAAAAATTAAGTGGAGGTTTAAGGGGGTGGTTTTACATGTAGTGTGAACTTCAATTGTACAACTATTTATGCTGATAATTTTATTACTGGATTTTGCATGAAATATTAAGACTAACACTTCCTTTTTTTTTTACGTAAAAAAATATTTTAAGTAAAATTTCAGATCAACTAGTGTCAAAGGTCTTGTGACCAAAACCGACTGCCGAAACAAGGGCTTCGACGACTGGACCTTTGAAGCTATATCTCCAGTGACCAAATTGTCGGCGACTATTGTTAGAGTAGTGTCTTTGATGACTAAATTGCTGACACTATCGACTTCTTTGATTATCGGATAATCAACACAATTCGCGCAAAACAACATCTTCGACCGCCGACCCCAACTACTGAATCCATCAAAGAATTTTTGTAAAATGTATATTTTACAAAATTTTTGTAGGGGAAGCCACTATGTGTATTTTTGTAGAATGTTTTACCAAAATTTTAAAGATAAAATGTTTTACAAGTTCTTATAAAGAATTTTGTAGTTAACAGAAAATATTTTACTAGTTAATTTGATCACATTTTACTTACAAGCAATACCTAAAAATGAGAAATCATTTTTGAAAATTTATTTTACTTCAAAATAAAAAGAGTGTAAAATGCACTTTTGGTCCTTAAAATTTGAAATTGTTTTCATTCTAGCCTTTCATATTTCAAAATTTCTATTTTAGCCCTTCAAATTTGATTCTATTTTTATATTGCTCCTCCAATCCATTCCTGTTAGTAATCCAATGGCATCTAACATTATATGGGTGATGTAGCTTAATGAACATACTATATCTGGCACTTAATTTTTAGATTATTAACATAAATTAATGGAATGACAAATATGGAAAAATAGAATCAAACATGAAAAGCTAAAATGAAAACAATCCTAAACTTTGAAGGTAAAATTCCAAAAGTATACTTTAGTAAAATATTAATAAGTTATCAATAAGTTTTTCAGTTGCTTTAAAAATTGGGTTGTTTAAAAAAATGTACTTTGAAAAAAGTATCGTTTGATAAAGCGTTATCAAACTAGCTTAATTTGTGATTGAAACATAATATATTTGTGTCACTAATAGACTCATATAAAATTGATATTTCAATTTTCAATTATAGCTCTTTGAAAAAAAAAAAAAAAAAAAAGCAAGATAGTGAAATAAATTATTTCCCTAACATTACTAATATGTTATTATTTGCTTCTCATTTTTAGTGGACAGCTAGATTATCAAAACAATATTTTGTCACAGGGGTCCTTTGCTCACACATACCTTTCTCCATTAGCTCTAATTCTTAAAGCAACCAATCAAGTTTGAGTCAATGCAACTTTGCAAATCATAAACTCCACTACTTAGTTTCAAAACGCAATTGGCTGCAGTATAATCTGCAATTAGTAATCTATTAATACTATTATTATATATACTCAATATCCAACAAAAGTAAAAATAAAAAATAAATTAAATAAAATAAAAGAAGAGACGTTTGCTCATAGCTAATTTGTGGACTCATAAAGTCCTACTTTAGGGGGCGGGGGATAATGGGGCGAAAAGTATGACCAAGAGCTTCACTCTCTCTCAAAGTGTTCAAAGGTCAAAAAAAAGAAAGATACATCGGCTTTGGGCCTTTGACTGCACTGTGTGTTAAGAATTCAAAATGTGGGATTGTTTGACTTTGAAGAACTCATAAAAACTCGCTTGAGTGATCGGATGGTCCCTCATAACTTTTTTCTCTTTTCCAAGTCATAATTGTATTGATACTATTTATAGGTAGATAATAGAAAAATGTTCCACAATTTAACTTTAATTTCATGGGTCTAAGATATGAAAAGCTCAAAAAAAAATTCCAAACTTTTTGAATTGAAAGTATCAAATCTTATGCTAGATTATTTTTGTGGATTTTTCAGGCAATCATTTTTGGCATTCCATTGAAACTAAACAAACAAGCTTGGTTATTAAAAAAAAAAACCACCAAAATCGTGAATCATACCACCAAAATCACATATGAAACTCCATTGGCATTACCTCAAATCACAAATTTAAAAGAATTATAAATGTCCAAAGAACCCACAAAGGCATGGTTGTGTTCAACTTGTTCATCATCAAACTCTAAAATTCTAGCCACCACTCTCACTCACCACGGCTATGTTATTTTAGGGTGGACATAAGTCAGGTTGAATTTATTTTTGGTATTTTTCAACTTGACCCAACCTCCTCAAGTAGAGAGATCTTAAATACAACCTAACCTATGGTATCTCTAAAAACTAACCAAATTCAACTCCTGGGGATCAAGTTGGAATGGGTTGGGTCATTGAGTTAGGGCAATTTTGTCTAGTCAAATAAAAATTTTGTGCTCTCATTAAACTAAATTTAGGCCCATTAATCGATACATTATTGCAATTTACACAGTTGAGTGTAATATTTCTACTTCATTAAAACTAAGTTTCCAAATATCAAAAGAAATCAAACTAACAAATTAAAAATTAAAAAAAAATTAAACTATTAAAAGCTTGGGTTTGGTTGTGCTACTTAGGTTGAAAATTTTGCTAACCAAACTCGAACTAAACCTGAGTTTGAAAAGAAAAAAAAAAAAAAAAAGAAGACTTGCTACCGAAGTTGATAATGCTAATACATTACCAAAAGACTAAATGCATAGTAGGCAGAGTTGGATCAAGGATTGGCAGTTGGGTTTAGTTCTTGCTAATTATATATTAATTGTTACATATACTGAAATGATATTAAATCTTTTAGAGCCAAATTTCCTTACGAGGTGTATAGGTTTTTATTCGAAAATTTAGTCATGTGGATTTCAAATATTTGGCTATTGCTTTCATTTTACTTTATGTTACCAAGGAGTGTGAATTTTGAATTTGCTTGCATTTTCATTGGTTTAGAAAGTAACTAAATCCAATTATGCATGCAATCTAAACCATTTTTCTTATATTCTTTCCACAACGCATAAATGTTTTCTAAAATCAATTTGGGCATCATGTTTCTATATATCTACACTTGGTATTGTACAATTATTTAAAATTCCTAAAGCCACAGGAATGCCAAAGATTTTTTTTTCTCCACCATTCCCCAAAAAATATAAAATGAAAAAAATTAGAAAAGAGAAAATATATAGATGTTTATTGTATATGTTGGTAGTTGATAATCAGCAACAGAAACGTACCTAATTGCATGTTCAAAGATTCATCTTATTACTAGTAATTTGCCTATGGCTTAAGAGTTAAAAGATATGAACCATTACCATTGTGCACCATTGACGCGATGGTCATTCTATAAGTATAAATGTTTGTGAGGTGTGGGGGGTAAGGACTGGAGTTCAAGTCTCTAGGAGGAAGCTTCACATACATATACACTTAAATTAAATTAGGCTAAAGTAGAATTTTTACCTTGTGTATCAAAAAATATATATATTTACCATCCAATTTTATAAGGAAAAAACTACATGAAAGATTTTTACCATCCAATTTCACCCCACAACAACCATTTCTATAGAAAGTTTATGGACACAAATTTTCACATTTGGCTAATGTGATAGATTATTACTTTATTAATAGTAGGTAAAAAGTTGAAGTCAATGATGGATTCAAATAGGACCAGTAAAAACTTGTTAACTCAACTATTATAGAAAATATTGTGAATTTTTTTTTATGTGTATATCATTACTCTTATTTCTATGAATATCCTAGCTGTGAATTATTGGAGCAGCCAATGTAATAAAGCAATAGATTCCTTAATTCATTGAAAAAAAATTACCCTATTAACTTCATTTGACTCCCTAACATATGAATTAAAATGAAATTGTTAGGGCTTTGTCCTATATATACCTAACAATTCATTTTAATCAAAACCTTACGTAGTCAAAACGTAATAATTGAAAAAGCTTTTGGGACTGAATTATGATTGGGTCAAACCTTGCTAACTCAACTGTTATGAAAAATGTTGTGAATTTTTTATTATGTCTATATCATTACTCTCATTTCTATGAATATCTTAGTTCCTAGCTGTGAATTATTGGAGAAGCCGATGTAATAAAGAAATTGATTCCTTAATTTATTGAAAAAAAAAATTACCCTATTAACTTCATTTGACTCCCTAAGATTTGAATTAAAATGAAATTGTTAGAGTTTTGTCCTATATATACCTAATAATTCATTTTAATCAAAACCATAGGTAGTCAAAATGTAATAATTGAAAAAGCTTTTGGGACTAAATTATGATTGTGTCAAACTTTGCTAACTCAACTATTTTGGAAAATGTTGTGATTTTTTTTTTTTTTTTTTTTAATTTTATGTCTATATCATTACTCTCATTTCTATGAATATCCTAGCTGTGAATTATTGGATAAGCCGATGTAATAAAGCAATTGATTCCTTAATTTATCAGAAAAAAATTACCCTATTAACTTCATTTGACTCCCTAAGATATGAATTAAAATGAAATTGTTAGGGTTTTGTCCTGTATATACCTAACAATTCATTTTAATCAAAATCTTATGTAGTCAAAGCGTGATAGTTGAAAAAGCTTTTGGGACTAAATTATGATTGGGTCAAATTACAAGATGGTAATTATGATCGTTTAAAAATACAAAATTATTTGGATGAAGCCTTAATAAATTTCATTTTTAATCAAACTTTAGGGAGTCAAATGTAGAAATTACAAATTTGTGGACTAAATTATAATTGATTCAAAATTTCAAACCATACTGGATGTACAATTTACCCTAAAAACATTTTTAGTTTATTCTTTAGTTCTTTTTATTTAAAAAATAGCTAATTTTTAATTCTTTGGTGGGTCATTATTATGCTTATGCTTCTCTTTTAATATACTATATTTTTAATGTCAAATTTGCTAATCACTCTGGGAATACAGTAATAGGGTTACAAATAATAGTAATTTCGTCGTATTCAATGATAATTTACGTCACTTTAATAGTAGCTCTATGATTTTATAGCATTTGTCAAGAAATAACATGGCAACTCAAAATAATAATCTTGTAACATCGAATGACAACTCATGTCACATTAAGCATCATCTTCACAATTGTATAACAATTATAATTTTTCTTTTCTTTTCTTTATATTAGATCGTGATAGGGGTCACAAAGATTGTGTATTTTATAGTAAAGAATTTACAAGAACATTGTGGGTTAGGGTCAATTAATAACGAAAGATCTATGGGAAGAGTCAATGATAACTCACATCATAGTGAGCAATAACTTCACGATTTTAATTCTATAGCATTTTATTTTTTATCTAATGGTACAATGTGATAAGGACACAAGAGTGAGTGTCAAATCCAATGGTGAATTTTTCCCACGGCAACCTCCTTTTGCCAAAGGTGAAGTTTGGTGAAATTGAAGGAAAAATGAATTGTCATAACGTGGCGTGTTATCACTTACGTATCTTTCATCTAAATTAAAATGGAAGAAAACGGAAGAATTTTTAATGGGAGGAAAACCGGACCCTGGTGATTTTAATCGCAATGCATTGATTTTAGAAAGACTTCACAAATAAGTAGAAAAATTAAATGTGTGCGTGTGTGTGTTTTTTGGGTTGAAGTAAAATGATGCAGAGTAAATTTGCATAAGCAAAATTGTAATTTAATGGGAGTGGGGAAATCAGAGTAGTTTTCTGGAAGAAGCTTGGTGTAGTGTGTCAAATCCAATGGTGAATTATTCCCACGGCAACCTCCCTTTGCCAAAGGTGAGGTTTGGTGAAATTGAAGGAAAAATGAATTGTCATAACATGGCGTGTTGTCAAGTATCTTTCATCTAATTTTTTTTATTTTTTTTTATACAAGATAAAATTCTACTTTAACCTAATTTAAGTGTATATGTGTGTGAAACTCTTTCCTGAAGACTTGAACTACAACCTTTACCCTCTACATTCTACAAGCACTTATACTTGTAAAGTGACCATCGCACCAAGGGTTTACGGTGATATCTTTCATCTAAATTAAAATGGAAGAAAAAGGAAGAATTTTTAATGGGAAGAGAATGGACCCTAGTGATTTTAATTGGAATGCATTGATTTTAGAAAGACTTCACAATAAGTAGAAAATTAAATGTTTTCTTTTTTTTTTTTTTTGGTTGAAGTAAAATGATGTAGAGTAAATTTGCATAAGGAAAACTGTAATTTAATAGGGGTGGGAAATTGGAGAAGTTTTCTTGAATAAGCTAGGTGTTTTGTCTCTAGCAAACCCACGTCTTAAGCATGATACCGTAATAATTCCTTCCACTTTAAAAAGCCTAAGGGTGATCTCATCAACTCTAACCCCTTTCTCCCACTTTTGACACCTCCCCTTAGATCTTTTTCCATCATTTCTAATTTTCTACTTCTTCCCTCAGTTTGAAAATCTGAATTCTCTTTCTCTCTCTAGATTATTTTTACCTTTGCATCATTATTAAAAGGTGTTGCTTTGTAGTTGGTTCCTTCACAAGGGAAAAAGTTTTCCCCACTACACCCCATGCCTTTTCAAGTCCCTCCCCACCCCACCAATAATAGAGGAACCATAATTCAAAAGGCCCTTTTTTTCATCTAAGTAAGGATTGCTAGATCAACCAATGACCCCATCTATAAGGATCTTTCCAATCCTACTCACTCATGTAAAATTTTTCTAAAGTAACAAATTTTATTTGGCCAATTAAGAACCTCAAAAAGGCCAACTTTTCCAACAAGTTCAAATGGGAAAAAGAATTGAGCAATCGATTATCGACTACAAATAAAACTTTCCGCCCGAGCCTAATTGATGGAATATTATGAGACAATAGGGCCCATTTTCTTTTCACTAGTGCAAGCCAAACCCCACCTAGCTTTTCTCACACATATAAATATGTTATAATCATGTCATCAAGGTCAAACTTTAAGCAAACACATAACAACAATCACTAACAGCTGGGGAGAATTGAGAGCCATCTCCTCTAAAAGGTTTTTGGTAGCTTCTTGGACTCAAAGCAAGTAGACTTTTTAAGCCTTCCTACCCCTCCTCCTTTTTCCTTACCTCCTTTTTTTTTTTTAATAGTTTAGAATAAAGGAAAGTGCTCTTGCTTTTTGGTGTGAGAGATATGAATTCCATAGGAGAAGCACCAATGAAGCAAAAGATGGCCATTGGTTGCCAATTTTTACAGTTGAAGAAGTACTATATATCCTTTAATATAAATAGATACCTAAAGAAAAAAGTTTGAATGTGATGTTAATGGAAAATTATTAGGTACTCCCGGAGTACCATAAATGCGTACTCTCTTCTCTCGCATGAATGGTGGGTCCTACTAATTGAATTCATGGTGAGACCCACCATTTATGTGAGAAAATGGAGTACGCATTTATGATACTTCGGGTGTACACAATAATTTCCCGATGTTAATTGATACTCCGACCAAACAAATATATTGATTATTTGTTTAAAGGGGAAATTTATCATGCGGGGTAGAGTACCTTATTGTTTTTTGTTGGAGCTCCGTCACTTCACATGCATATTTTTATCAACACCTAGCTCTTGCATGACTCTTAATTATAATGTTGATTAATACATTAGTGGCTTTTTTTTGGCTAAGTAAGTATATTACATTGGTGATTTTGGACCTATAATTCGATTAGCTATTTATTATAAATGATAGATTTATACATCTATGATTTGTGATCATTGTGAAATTTGGCATTGTTTCATCATAGGTATATATGAATCAAAGCATGATTCCACCATTAATTAATGAAGAAGCAAGGCCGGCTCTAGTATGAAAGCAAGTGAGGCGGTCGCCTAAGGCCCTCAAGTAGAAAAAGGCTCCCAAATTTTTCAATAAAGTAATTTTTTATATATAAACTTATTCATTAAGCCCAAAAATATTAGCCAACAAATAAAATAACATTTTTTTATCAAATAAAAAACAAGAAAAAAGAGAGAAAAATACTACGTACACAATATTTTTCACAATAAATCTTAAGTAGCAGATTGTTACTGACTGTTATTGGTGGGGAAAAAGTGATTTTAGTGGGGATATAAATTAGAACCAATAACAACTTAATATTTAGGATTTGTTGTGAAAATATTGCGAATATAGCACTTTTTATAATAAAAAAAAAAAAAAGAGAAGAAAGAAGAGCAATACACTAAGAATTTCACAACATTTTTAACAATAATTGAGCTGGCAAACTAATAATTTTGCATCTAAAATAAGATAATAGAATTTAAGTAATATTAAATTTTTTTTATAGAAAAAGTCATATTTAAATATATGAAAAGTCGCAAATTAATTTTCGCCTAAGGCCCCTCAATGCATCAAGCCGCCCCTATGAAGAAGAATAATTAATGATGATATTTTAATTGAAGAAGAAAAGGAGTGTGTGAGGTATATATTAAGCATAATCTCAATTCAATTCAATTAATTTTTTATTAAATTAGTTAGAAAAGAAATATAAATGATCATATATTTGAGCCACCGCCCCATCAAAGAATTCAATTTTATTTTATTTTACAAAAAGGGACAATGAGAAGATGCCAAATTCTTTCCTCAAAAGCTTCGGTTGAAAGAGCATGGCATCTGCTTCCTTTTGCTTTTTTGAAGTTCTTGAAATCCTTAAAGAGTTACTAACAATAGAAAATCCCACTTCGATTAGGCAGATGAAAAGCTACTTTTTCTCCACTAATGGTGAGGAAATTTGGTTTTGTCAAGCACTAATTTCCTTATACTTTACACACAAGCATTCAACTTTTGACGCGGAGAAATTAACAAAAGGTTCTAAGAATGACCGACCCTTTTGGATACATATTAAAAAGGAAGACATGCCTACGTGAGACACTAGAGCTTTAGATTAATGTATTGAAGTGGTTCTATTAAACCATAAAGTCAGGTTTTTGAATGTGCTTTTAAAAGTTAAGACAGACTTTGAAGATACCAAATCCTTTACATGGCCTTAAAGCAATCGATTTATATTTTTGACCTTTTACAAGGTTAAAATACCATCCATTTTGGTCATTGAACTACGTATCATATTCAAATTATTTTTTAAACTTTCAAAAAAGGTTTAATGGTATTTTGACCTTGACTTTATATATGTGTATACTACAATTGTTAACATAGGTGACGTGTTTTGTATACATGCATGTTCTGATCTATACATATCGAAATGTTATATTTATAATATTTTCAGAACAAATCTTAATTAAGCGGTAAGATATTATTGGTAAGCAAAAAAGTAATTCCAATAATGGAGTTCAAATTAGAATTAATAACAATTCACTACCTATAATTTTTTATGAAAATTTTGTAAACATAATATCTGTGTGTGTATATATATATATGAAGCAATATGCTAAAATTTAATATTGAAAAAAGAAAAAAAAAATTAGCCCTTAACATGTGTACCGTGTGTTTCTGCACATTTAAGCATGTTTGGTGAGTGAGTTTTAACTCATATTTTCACATTTTAAACAACATTATACACTTTTTCACATATTTTTTCACCTACACATATATCAAAAACACTCAAACAATATAACTCAAACTCTTCTCCCAAACACCCCCTGATGTTGTGAGATTAACATGTTGGTTGACATACCACATCAGCATGACTACAAAAGAAACGTCTACCATGTGAGCAATTAGTATTGGGATAGTAATAATAAGGTAAGGTAAAGCAAACATTCATGCGTTTTTAATATTGCAAAGAGTAAACTAAAACAACAAATGTTTGTAAATTGTTATATCGTCCTTAGATAATAAAGTGGTATTACATAGTTAAACATTATATTGTATGTATCTCAAGAGATATATATTTCGAAATTGTATCCATTATGAACTAGTATGTATAATAAAAATAAGGATTTGGTCAATGTATGCTTTTAAAGCATATATTAATAAACTATTTTAAGAAATTTTTATGAGAAAATGAAAAAGTTAATTCCATAAAAAATTTCTTAAAATAATTTATTAAAATAATAGGCATACGTTAATACGTAAAACTTTAAAAATAAATGTTCAGTTGAATCAGCTTTAAATAGAATTTCTTTCTTAAAAAAAAAAAAAAAAAAGCTTTGAATAGAATTTATATAAAATAAAAACTGAAAATCCAAAACCATGTTCTTTTTGCACCATATCAAAGATGCCCACATCATTGCCACCAATCTTGTCAGGTTAGGACTTAGTCATAACATTGCATTGAATATAATTTGAAAACAACCCCCTTTCAATTGCATCAATGAATGCATATTGGGTCATCAATCTCTACTTATTCTCAACATTGATTAATTTAATTATTATTAGGTGGCATATTCAATACCAGGAGATCTTTTGAAAGACAATGAGAGCAATATATTTTTTTTTTTTTTTCTGAAAACGTGTTCATGAATTATATATGTACATTAATATTAGTACTAGTATACTGTGGGTATATTGTTGCCAGTTATGGGGGTCAAGATTACATAGTTCACCGTGATTTTAGCGGAGATTTGCCAGTGATAGTTGTTAATTATGATGGTTATGGTTGATAAATGATCATATAACTACAAGTAGTCGCATTATTGGTTCACAGTTATTGACTAATTAAAGGATAAGTTGGAAAAAGTTAGTATTAATAAGTATTTTAGTACTACTTTATATACCAAAATAGAATAGGGAGCTACTTTTTATATTATTTTTATTTTTTATGGACAATAGAGAACTACGAACATGGAATAGATATATACACACATACACATTCTAAAGATTTATTTTCTATTAAATAAAAATTAAAAAAATCCAAATATATTAGTAGAAGACAAACTCATCTTTATTGAAAAGGATTTGAATGAAGAAGACTAAGAAACCTTTTTAGAGTTTGCGAGTGCTGGTTTATGGTCAAGGAGAACAATGTAAAGTGATCAGTTTCTTCGTTGAATTGTCATCTTTTCAAGAGTGGTCCTATGTAAATCTAAATCTTTCTTAAGATTCTTATTTACCATGTGATTTTCTGACTTTACTAATAATAATAATGATAATAGATAATTATAGTAACTGTACTATATGATGATGATGATGATAGCTATGTCTATGTGCATATCAGAAATGAGAATTGCAGCAAACCAATATGATTATGAGAGATGATGACCCAATTGATATATAAAAATAAAAAATAAAAAATAAAAAGGCTACAAGCTAGCACAATCTCTTCAAGAAGCATATGCCATTTTGTTCACTTTTCATTATAAATATATCATTCTCTTAACTTTTTGTGGCCAAATTGTTAGTTTAGAAACATACCCATTTGAATGTGTTTATGCCACATTGTTGTTAATTCCATTTCAAATGCACTTACAGAAACATTTGGATCTTACTTTCCAGAAAATCAAATTCATTTTACAGATTATTGGGAGCTTGAGAAAGTTCCTTCTACCATTTGTTTTCATTTCATTTTAGTTCATTTCAGGACCTCACAAGTGCATAGTTCTAAATTTTTAGGAGATGTTTGGTAGATTAATTTTAACACATTTTTTCATATTTTAAACAACATTACATATTTTTTCACATATTTTTTCACTTGTACATATATCAAAATATCCGAATAACGTAACTCAAACCCCCTCCCCAAATACGCCTAGTTTATTTATGATTAGGATCATTTCCACTTTCCAAGGGATGCTCAAATTATAGTTTTTTATTCCTATTTCTTTTGTTCTTTTTAGGTTTTATATATTCCTTTTCCGGGCTGGAAAATTCAACACTGACAGATTCTTATTCTGAGTTCTAAAGGTAAAACAAATGCTGTAAGGACAAATACTCAATGATGTCATACACCATATGTACAATGCCTATATAAAGCCTGCAGATACACAGAAAAAAGGTCCAACATTTGCATCCCCGATAAATTAGATATGTATAGATTTTATAACTGCACTGGTGTGTATTTTTAAGACAGAAAGAGAGAGAGAGAGAGAGAGGGCATGAAAAAAGGCTTCAAAGTTCAAACATGCGCCTGTTATATGTAGACAGAAAAGCTGCTGTTGCCCAGGAACTTTCATGTCAGGGAAGAAGTGAAAGCATGCACATTTGTCAAGAACTACATTTTTTTAACACCTTTGAGAGAGTATAATGTGGCACAAACAAAACCCAACAAAAAATGTTAATCCACGGCAAATTTATCAACTTTTTTTTTTTTCTCAAATGAGTGTGACCCCATATTGTGGTTAATACAACGTTATTATTTTTATTTATAATCACTGACATTATTTTTAGGCAGAGTGTCTTTACGGTTTTGTGTACGAGAAAATTATAGACTTACTGTATATTAGAAAGTAACAAAAATAAATAAACAAATATTTTATCTATTATAATAAAAAGCTCAATCTTCTTAACCATCATCTTCATATACTCATTAACCAACTCTTATTTTTATTGTATATTAATTACAATATGCTATTTTATTAGTCATAAAGGTTATAATTATAAAATTGTTGCATGGTACACTGAACAAAACCACTCCACCTAGAGAAAGATAAAACAAAGAAGGCATACTGAACATGTTTCAATCAGCATGATCACCCTAAGGAATGCCTTTTAGGCTACATAACACTATGCCCTTGACTTTTTCTGCCTATCTCTGTGGGTTTTGGAATCCTTTACTTGCTTCCTCTTCCGCCTGGAGTTTTTTTAACGCTCTCCAACCTTTGCATATTTATTATGAGGTAGGCAAAATTTTCAGAAAACAGAAAGAGAAGTCACATTTAATGCAAAAAGGTAGAGTGAGTTTTGGTCAACAACAGGCAGCTTCCGAAATTAGTGCCGAATTTCTGTTAAAAGGCTTGAATTCCATGTTGCATGCCAAAATGACTTTATTGAGGGTATGATTGGGGAAATTTTAAATTACAGTTGTGAATTGCTATTCATGTGAGAAATGAACAACATCTTAAATAATAGTATGCTTTTTAAAAAAATCTTGAATAATGTCATGCTCTTGTGTTCATATTTAGTGTGTTTTGGTAATGAAAAAAAAAAAAAAAGTCCGATACTAGATGATTATTTTTTATTATCAGACAAAAACATCAATTAATTAAGCGGGTTTTGAACTTCAAAGTTTTTATTTGACAACAATAAATTTTACCAGTTAAATTAACTATAATAAAATATATTGGTAATTTAGCATCTTACTCTTGGATAAAATATATTTATTTGTTTCATTTTTCACTTTTTATTTGTTAAATTCTTCTCCTTTTGTGTTGGATCAGTTTCATGGATCATTTTAGAAAATAAGAGAAGAAATTTCCAGGTTATGCCGTGGGTCTCGTCTTGTTTCTTGGTTGCATATGGCTTATGGATCTTCCTCATGTGGAGAGATCATTAAATGTATTGAATAATTCACTCACATTAAGAGGTGGTGTGGTAGGGAAGTTTTAAATTAAATCCACAGTGACATTTTTTTAGGTTTTAATGATGTATGTACCAAAAGAGAGAGGATAATGAGGGGGGATGACTAGGATTATGGCTTTACTTCCTAAGATTCTTTATTTATTTATTTATTTATTATAATTTAATAATTTTCTAACGGAAACACCCAGAATTAAAATTTTAAATCTCCCTTATAACTATTGAATTATTAAAAAAAAATTTAAAATAAAACTCTCATAAGAAAAGTGGTTTGGATTTCGGTGGCATTTTCAATCCAAGTCAATCTTGTCAGCTTGAGCAATAACCAACCTGATCAGACTGGGAAATCAGCATCTTAAGCACGGAGTGTTAGACTTGGGCTTTTCTGTTAGGCCCATTGGACCATTTATCTCCGTTATAAAAAATTAAATTTCTTATATCAATAATATTTAAAAAAAATATAAAATAAAATTCATTTATATGCACCAAACCAACAAGTAAAAAGTTTGCATCCAAATATTCATTCGGAGTGTTAGGCTTGGGCTTTTCTGTTAGGCCCACTGGACCATTTATCTCCGTTATAAAAAATTATATTTCTTATATCAATAAGATTTAAAATAAAAAATAAAAAATAAAACTTATATAAATACACAAAGCCAACAAGTAAAAAGTTTCCATCCAAAAATCTTATACATCAAGATAACAAAAATCGAAATTACAAGCTTATATAAATGCACATTCTTTTTAAAAAATCTCAACCCAAACTAGCCCGCTAACTTGTAAAAAACCAATTCATTATCTTCGATTATGATTGGTAGGTTAGATGTACACCCTAGCAATTTTTATCCTGAGCCATCTCTTTACTCTATTGTCAATTAGTAAAACATCTAAACCTTTCTCATCGTTGAAAATTTGTCATCAAATAGTGAATAAATCCTAGAGGCTTGACATTGAAAAAGGAAAAGCATCTAGTTTGAAAATTAAATGAAAAATGATAATAATTTCAAATACAACCAATTTGTTCACACACTGTATTCTTTGTGAATTTTCTTTTTTCAAACTCTTTCTTTAATATCTCATTTTTTTACAGTTGAATGTATGAATCATGGGCTAGTACCAAAGACAAGGAGCTTCATCAGAACGAATATTTCCATCCCTTGTCGCCTGATTAGATAGGCTGGTCATTGGAATCACTTGTGCACAAATCTTGTTTCACATGACAATATGTAGTTCAATGCTTTGATCTACAAAAACAGATGAGAACCAATTCTGAATTATCAGTTTCTTTCATGTTGATTGCAAGGTAGATTTGACATGCCACAGGAGAAAGATTTGACAATATGGTTGACCGTGACATTAACAGATGATTTGATGAAATGGTTGAGTTGATGATAGCACCAAATTTATTGTCATGAAAACAAACACTTGCTTTATTTTCTCACCTGGGACTGTCTTGATTTTATGATGTTTCACCATGGCATGTCTATAAAGATGTTAACTACAATTTTAATTAAATGCTTATGTTATCCCATGATCGTCAGAAAATTGGTAACCCATCGACAAACGTCTCTACTGCAGGGGATTAAGATCCTTTAGAGTTCTTAGGATAACTCCAGGAGATCCTAATCCCTCCTGCAGAGCAATAACATCTTGTTTAATTACTTACAGCTGTTTGTCCAAGAAAAATGCACAACACAATTATAAATGAAACTGCTGCTCAGCATTAAATCACAAAAAAAAAAAAAGCAGCATCCTTGTTTGTTTCTGTTGGAAGCAGCAACTATGCCTGAATGCTCTTTTAATTATCACAATTCAAATTGTTTCTCAACAAAACCAGAAGCTTTTTTTTTTTTTTTTTTTTTTTTTTTTTTTTTTTTTTTTTTTTTTTTTCTCCTTTGAGAAATACGACCCAAAGGTCATTTGTTGAAGGGAAAACCGGAAAAGATGAGTACAACCTATGAAGCACATGTGCGTTTCAAGATTCAGGTGTAGGTGCAGGACTCGGCAATTTTTGAAAAAGTAGAATGCAGGTGCGGTGAGGTGCGGCGATTAAAAAAAAATTATAAAATATTTTTATTTATATTTTTAATATATTGTTAAGCATACTTTTTCACATAAAACTGACAACCATAAGTAAATAAATAACAACAGCAAGAGAAGCAATATACAAAACTTATTTCATACAATTTTAAACCCCCCTAATTCTCATTTTAACCCATGACGACTCCACCTTAGAAAGAAAGCAAAAAAATAATCACTCTAACAAAAGATTAACCATACATATCACAATCAAAATAGACATTTATTAGTATCATTACCTCAAGTTAGTGGCTTTCAAACTAGAGAGAAATTCAGATAAACCTTCAAATTCCACAAACTACGAAGCAAAGAAGTGAAAGTACAAATCACCCATTACACATTACAACAAAAACAGGCAAAGCAATGGGTCCCACTTCCATTACACACTTTTACACCTATACACATTGCGTAATTTACATCACCTACCCAATTCAAAAAACTCTCTCTCTCAAGTTTCAAGATACCCAAAACTCAACAGTGTAAAGAACAAATATTTTTCACATATATAACAACAAAAACTCAAACAGAACAACAACAGCATAAACCCATATCAGCATATAACCCTGTGTAGAGAGAGAACATGAGGATTTTGGCCAAACGGTGCGTTTTGCACTTTTTTTTTTTGAATTTCGGCCTAAATCGGCCAGTTCGACATTGGTACGGCCTGAATCGGTCTGTTTTGGCGGCTGATATGGATCGATTTAGCTCGAATCGGCCTAAGTCAGTGCGTATCGGGAACAAAAAAAAAAGGACACGGCATCGACGCGCAGGTAGCGGCGTCGCCCACCACACCCCGCGTCGGACGTAAGTGCAACACCCATTTTGCTGTGTTCCTGCTTTAGAGATTACAACATATCACAGGACACGAGGAGCTATAGAATCAGGGATGGATTCCAGCCAAACCTGAAGCTCCTCACCAAATTTTGCTTGTCTAGCTAGATAATGAGCAACTAAATTGCCTAATCTTTTAACATGAAGGAAAGAAAAAAAAAAAAAAAAAAAAGGGGAAACCTAAGGCTAGGGAAATAGTATCCTCTAAGATATGACCATAAACTGGATGCTTCAAATCTCTCTTACTCAAAGCCTTGATAATTAACTTCACATCTTCAAAAATTGCATACTGATCTCCTTAGCAAAAAGAGCTTCCTACAATTAGCTAATTAAAGGTTTTAGCAATGCATTAGGATGTGATAGAAACAATTAACTAAACCGTTTATCTGCAGAATTCACTGTCCGAGATGATTATGACTTATGAGCTTTTCTTTGTTGATCATATCGTCTAGATTCAGATAGTTGTTAAATTGTTTCTCCACAAAATAATAAAGAACTGACTATTGATAGTAAAAACACCAAATGATAATTGGCTGCTTTGACAAAAGCAGGTTTTGCTAGTTCTAATTAACTATCATGAAAAGATGATACAGAGTTTTTTATCTTCCCCAAAAAAATGGCAGAGGCTTTAGATCATCAAGAATTTGTATCCAGAAAATTCTTGAAGTCCACGAATTCACAATTGTAGATTTAAAGAAAACGTTCTGCCCAATTAATAATTACTGCCTACCCTAGAGTTCAGTAAACTAGATTGATATGGGTGCCAAAGATGAAAGTAGGTCTAAAGTGAGACTTTAATCACTTCATAACAGACATTCCAATCAAAAGGCTTAAAAATAGTACCAGACTAGCTTAAATTATCAGAACGATAGCCATGACAAGTTGCAGCTTTCTGATAATTTGTACTAGAAGGAAAATAGTAGCCTGTAACACTTCTCAGCACATCAGATAAAGGTTGGTATGCCTGAATGTGATCAAATTAACAGGCCTTCCTTCAAGAGAATGTTAGCTGCTAAATTATTGTCTAAGACACCAAAAAATTTTCAAGATCTTTAATAACTTAAATCTGGATTGAAAAAAATATATGCCAAACATGTAAACTAATACTCAAATAATTGGTAATTAAAACGCATGAGAATCTTAGCTAGAAAAGAAGAAACAAGTAATATTGTGATACCCTAGATTCTATGGATTGTATGAATGTGTGCTGCATGAGCGTATGCTGACTTCTGCATCGACAGTTTACTAAGTCAATCTAGACCATAGAAGTGATTACGATAAGTCCTGATTTTCATTGGTCTTTTAGGATATAACATAAATTTGACTAGGGCTTTCCTCAATTTGTGATAAATATAGTCCTGAAAAAACACAAGCACAACTATGGATGCTTAAAACCAATAATACCAAAAATCATTTGTTATGATTTTTAGTTTCTTTGTACTTTGTACTTTGTTCTTCTTCTTTTTAATTGGTAAGTTATAGACTTATAGATGCAACATGCCGTGGGTTGGAGTTCAGAAATCAACCTTCATAAGGTTACCTACCAACTACCTCTTCCAGATCCTATAGAAGTAAGAGCTTAAGCATTGGATACAACGTTTTAGGTAAGTAACATGTGCACATTGTGGGTCGTGAACTCAACATTAACCTTCATTCCATTATTAAGGGAGGAGAAAGTATCATATGAGCTAGAGCTCATTGGCTTTAAAAATAATAATAAGTGGTATGTTATACATGCATTTATTCTTGTAGGAGGAGGTAGCATCTGAGCCAGAGCTAAATGGCTAGTTCCTTTTGTTCTTATAACCTGATTCTAATAAAGAAGTGCAAGAAAATGCTAGAGAAATCAAGCTGTTTCCACATAGTATATAATGGAGTCAAATTAAAGGCCTGCACACATATAATAGAAATATGAGGCTTTTCTTTATCTCAGCCCTGAGGCTAGTAGGGTTGTTAAGCAACAAAATGAATGAATATTTTCGTAGGTAGGTGATTCTTATCAGGTTTTAAGACTTCTAGATGTTAAACACATGCTTACCCAAAATTTAAGTTCAAAGCTGAGGCAATAGCTAAGCCATTTTAGGCAGCCAGTTACCTATCCTATTGTGGACTCAGCTAAAACTGAATGAACCATCGTAACATAATTAAAATATTCTGTTAGCAAGTATCAATATATTGGTCACAGAACACAAACTCTTGATGACATATTCATGATACCAAGCCAAAGTACATCATCTCAAGCACATGGAAAAGGAAATGAAGGACAGCAATTTCATTTATGAAAAGATTCAATAGCTTATACTTCATGAGAGATCATAACATGTATAAGTTTTGCTAAGGCAGATCTTGGAAATGTTAATCCATTCTTTTTGGGTAACAATCATTACCAGGACCAACTTTGACAAAAAGGTTGCCATCTATATGGTGTAATAACAGCATGGTTGATCATTTTTTCATGCAATGCAATATCACTAATATATGTGCACTATCTCTATCTGGGATTTATAGTTCTTGTATTGAAGCATTAAAAACAAGGTACCTTAAATAAGTAGGCGGGGGGGGGAGAGGGGAGGGAAGGAGGGTTGGGTGGGAGGTGTTATTGTTAAGGAGGGGGATCAGGAAGGGTGTGTGGTTCAATTCTTAAGGTTGTTTCATTAAGCATTAAATTATTCAAATAAAAAAAAAAAAAAGCAACATGAAAGATATTTACTTTAGCTATAATGAGATTGAATGAGAAATATTTCCGGCAAATCACGTTTTTCCTTGGGTCAAATTACAGATTCCACGTCAGCATTTTGCAAATTATAAAATCTATGGCATCAATTGGGCATCCTTGATGAAGTTGTAAATTGCCAATATATTAGGCCACATAATACAAATGAGAGAAGTAGACCTTGTGCTAATATGACGTTGCTTCAGCTTGATTTTAGTACTACATGCTGCCAAAAGAGAAAAGATTGGAAGAGATTAAATCCCCTAGAAAGCAATGTTCTCAATGACATGTAGAATAAAACCATAAAGAAAAGAGGAAAAGAGCATTTACAAATAACTTTTCATAAAAATGAGTCTCACTTCTTTGAAAGCATATTCAACATCAGAAATTTAGTCTTTACCTTAATCTGTGTTCTATTATATGTGTAAGTGATGTGCACCAACCCATCACTAGCCTGGATGACAGCTGGATATGAAAACTCCATTTCCAAATTATCCTCCAACGTCAAAACATCAAGCCATGAGTCACCATCATCCATAGAGAGTGCAACTTTAAGCACACCCCTTGAGATTGTATTATAAGCAAGTAAGAAACGACCATCTCTCAGTTTAACCCCATCAATACCTGGTAAATTGAATTTAAAGTTAAAGACAGAATATGGAAATGGAAATAAGAGAAATGCCATATAATAAAAAAGTACATCTACAATGCCTGGAATTAAGATTATTCAATTCATTTTTTGAAAATGAACAGAATCTGACACTAAAATTGATCATAAACCTACAAATGGAACTTTTACTTATTATCCAATAAACTTTTTTAAAACCCATCAAAACCAAGATGGACTCAATTTCCATATTCCGGTTAAATGCATGCATCACAATTACATGTTCATATACCATACCCACTGATATGATGCAAGCAAACTCAATTGGGCCATTAACCTGAGTTTGGATTGGGGAGTTCAGTAGGTTTTGCATAACCCCAGCTCTGGCCACCATCATGGGATTCTGACATACAAACCCTACCAATATCCTCAAAGGATCGTAGTAAAACACGCAAGGTCCCTTTTGCAGTCTGATAAGGAACTGGTTGAATCACACTGATATTTTCATTTTGTACATAAATTGGGCCATACTTTCTCCATGACTTACCAAAATCTGCCGTAACCTGTTCCAAGGTAATCAAAAAAGCATGTCAACTATTTCCAAACATCAAAAGATTTCAACTGCTAATGTAGTTGAGTTGTTGCTACAACCTCCACCCATGACCCCCAAGAATTCCAACTTTCAACTGAGGATCCACAGAGCAAGAGCCCATTTTCCAGCAAGATAGGCTGAGGAAATCAAGCAATACATATGGTAAGTGAAGCTTTTCAGTAAATGAGCAATTCTATACTATACCTCACAGGGGCGAACTACATTGATTGGTGCCCCCCGAAATTTTTTAAACTCTTCTATATTAGATAAAAATAGGACCCCTATCCATATTTGTAACAGCTCCCCCCCCACCCCCCCCCCCCCCCACCTGCCTTCGTTAGTGATCTTTTCAAGCTTGCTTTGCAAACTTGAAGCCATGCCATTTAGTCATTTACTATCTGTTGACTTACTTTTACAATTGCATTTTACTATTGAAACGTCTGCCCCACGTCAGTCACATTAGTTTGGCTTAGCTTTTCCATTTCCGTTTCCTAAGAGTCTCACATAAATAAATTCTCCAAAACCTCTTTCTGTTGATTTCTTTTTCCTGAATCAAATTCTCCAAAACTTCTCAATATGAGACAAAGTGACTTTTGTCCACAACAAATTTCTCCTCCTTGTAAATAAAAATAAAAGAACCTGCTAAAATTTTCACCACCATGAATTGTATTCTATGAAAAACGATCATCAAGCATAAATTTTAAGGAAGATGCTAAGTGTCATTTTTTGAATATTTCGTATACGTGTTTATAGAAAATTAGAGAACTTTTTTTATAATTAGTAGAATTTATAAATATGTAAAACTCTTATATAAGATAATTTTGTAGACATGTAACTTTTGTATACAACATATATACATATATATATATATACACACACATATACATATATATATATATATATATGATTTATGACTTAGTCTGGAGTAAAAAATTTAACTTTTTATAAACTAACGCATCAATACATACATATGTGTGTGTGTACTTTGTTTTTCTTTAATTGCAAATCAATATGTTGGCTTAGTCTTGCCCCCCCCCAAACAAAAATTCCTGGTTCCGCCCCTAATATCTCATATGAATACTCATCACAACGAAGTTATACCTCATTCTTCTTCTGAAAAAAAAAAAAAAAAAAAAGTTATACCTTATTCTTTATAGGACCTAATATACCAGGAGGAAGTTGTTCTCTATCTGTCCAAGTAATACCTTTGTCATATGACCGCTTCATGCATCCACTCCATCTGAAATTCAATAAGCCAACAGTTAGCAGAAGTATGCAAAAAATGGAAGTAATTACAATTAAGTTCACATTTCTGCAGGGTGCTAAAAAATCAAGAGCGTAGTGATAACAATAATGATAATTAACAAAACATAGAATGTTAAAAAAAAAAAAAAAAAATTCATCAAAATACTTTAAAGATTGAAATGTAACTTCTCAACCATTTGATGGCCTAAGTCCCAAAACAGCAAATTTATTGGCAATTATTCCAGAGTTTCAAGGTTATAAAGCTATCACTATACCCAGTTCAAACCATTAAAATAACTAATTACAAATAAGGACTTATAAAAAAAAAATTACAAATAAGGTCCACAGAAACATCATTACAGCTGAACCTAAAATATATCATAGAATAAAACATCATCATGAAATTAGAATAAAAAAGAGGTTTGTAGATAGAAACAAGTAACAAAGAATCAACAACCATTAATTGTGCTGGGAAACTGCCAAGGAGAAAAGAAAATAGCATTACATTTAGTCAGAAAATTGCATTACTTTTGAACCTCTGGCCCTATTTTATAGAAGAGCAGCAGCTCATCTGATGGGAGTTTAAATAACACAGGGTTCCACAGTGGAACATCTTCTTGTTCATCAACAACGATAGGTGACTGCCAACTGCCATTCTGCCAGGAAAATTTCCACCCATTGGGTTAGGTAACCTTATAAATCTAAAATATTGAAAAAGAAATATACCCAGTAAGTTCAAAACAAATATATTCTTCATGGAATTGAAATGGAGTGATTAAATTCATTTGCTAGTGGGTTCATATGATTAAGAAACATTTAAGAAACCAAACCATACAATTTAACACAAAGGGAAGGGGTCAGGTGATTCAAAGAAACCCTCCAATAAATGCTAATTTAAACAGTCATTTGTACCAATAGCCTTAGTGGTACTTCTCCTCCGTGTAAAGGTGGAGGTCTAGGGATCAATGCACCAGGGGTACAAGGGTTCTTACTGTTACGATCCTAGTGTCCCACATTAGTTAAGTGTAAGCTTAATCATGTGTTTATAAGCTCTTGGGCACCTCCCCTCGCGAAGCCACCTGCTTGTTCAGCATCTTGAGACCAAATTAGAGCCTCCCCATCAAGGTGATATGAAGCCATGATCACCTTTTGATGCTCAGGGCTATTATCGTATGAGAAGAATTGGTTGGTCTTGTAAACCCAACAAGTTGGATCTTCACCTTGGAACCGAGGAAATTCCAATTTCAAATTCTTGATGGAACTCACTAATGAAGACTCTAAGTTGTTGGCATTTCCAATTTGAAGAGCTCGTGACCCATTAATGGGAGAGTGAAGACGTTTCTCTTCATTTTCAGCTATTCTCTGCATAAACGAGTTGAGAGTTTGTAATTGTTTCTGAATTTCTTGTAGAGTGTGTTCATGGCAGTCAAGGACCTTAGACATCGTTGTAATTTTCTCAGAATTCTGGGCATTGGATCATGTTTGAGTCATGGTGGTGAATTGGGATCAAAATGCTCTGATACCATGTTAAGATTTATGAAGTAAAGGTAATTTCTAGTAGATCACTTCGAGGGGATCTAGACCTCTATTGACATAGCATAAGAAGGAAGAGCAAGAATTAGAGCAAGAGAGATAGTCAATCAAGTGTTATTCCTTTTTTAATCATCAATCAATACAATCCACAATCATCTTATGCATCAGTAAGTGTAACTGCCTCTAACTAACTAACCAATTCCATCTAATTAACTGTCACTAACTGCCTTCAGTTAAGCAGTGCACACTCACAGGCACACCCTTGCAGCAATACACGCACACCCCTGCACCCACACATGCAGGGGAAAAAAAAGTCACTTGTATACTGGGAAATGAATTTAAGAAGCAAATAAAACAACCCAAACCACCTTCTTGTTAGTTGGATTTGCTTGCAAAATGCAACCTTAATTTAAAATTTCAAGGTTGGGCTGAGAGAGAAAGAACTAGGAGAAAAATCAGAACACACAAGCAGCATATGTCACAAGGGAGTGGACATTATAGTTACAGTTACTACAAAATTATAGTTTCAATTTGGACTACATGACGAGCATATACTTGGATGAGCAGAAACTTTATAGGCTCATCTCTCTATTAATTCCAAAAGGAACAATTCAAGAAATTCATTGATCTTATAAATTAAATATATGATTACCTTGTAGCGTTGCAACCAAATTTTCACATCAGGAGCCCCCTCTAATGAACCCCCAAAATAGGCAACCAAAAAGTGATCTTTCTCAACCTACACAAACCACAAAGAAACCACAATCTAGTCCATTTCCATCAATGACTCGAACATTAGAAACTCTACAGTAAAAAGAGCAGATGTTTTTGTCCTGTATAACCTCAACAATGGTAGAGGCATGACAGCTATTGAATGGAGCAGAATTTGCAGGAAATGTTAACTCCTCTACCAATGGCCCTTCAATGTAACTATCATTTCTCATATTTGAACTCTTGGGAGCTAAATTTGCATTGTTTGTCCCTGCATATGCAACCAATTTCCTGCATAAGGGTTCAGCAGATATTAAGGTTTTGTTCAGAGAAATCTGATATTATTATGTGCATATAAAACGCACAAGTTGGGATTTTTTGAAAGAAGAAATTGATAAAGCCAAGTTTAATCAAAGCAAGATTCTAACTTGCCTATGCCATTGTTTTATTTTTACAATTGTGACTTGTTACTTTGTGGGTATAAAATGCATTAATTTCTTTCAAAAAAGACCATGCAAAAGAAAAAAGACAAGAAATTGAGCACCTGGTGAAAAGGGCTTGAAAAGAATTCAGCAAGCGATGGTTGTGCAATGTGAGATTCAAACTGAAGAATTGAGGATTGGAACTGAAGCAACTTCCAAATTCAGATGATGGGTCATGAAAATCAGACACATTAAAGACTAAAAATAATAGTAAAAACAAGGACAGCAGTAGAACCGACACAATGCTTCCACCCATTGATTTTCGCTTCCCAATTGTCATAGAATGGGTATCATCTGAGCTTCATCTTCTTTTTTAAATTTAAAGTTTCTACATTTACAAATAAATATATATTTGGGGGGCCAATTCAGGCACAGATGTTTCATATATAAACGGACAAAAGAGCAATAATGGAATCACCTAATCGTCTAATACGTTAATTAATAGCATAAATATATATATATATATATATATATATTGATAAGGCAGTACCAGATACTGTTGTCATGGTTTGACTTTGCTCAGAGAGAGAGAGAGAGAGAGAGAGAGAGAGAGGGGTTCAGGTGCTCGCTAAACTCAGTTCAGAAAGAAAAGAGACAAAGAATATTATAAAACATTACTACTGTAGTAACTGTACTAAAGTAAGCTGAATTTAACTGACTTCCTAAATCTTAAATATAATCGTAAGGCTAAATTACAAATTTACTTTGCCTAAAATTTGTTTCAGCCTTATAAATTTGATTTGTTTAATTCAGTCTTCTAATTTTAATTCTGTTCAATTTTAGTCATTCCTGATAAAGAATTAGAATCAAAGTAGTATCAAACCAAATTCTTCATTTCACAATTCAAAAATCCTCATCATTCAAACCAAATCTCTTACTAAAACCAAAAAAAAAATCAAATCTCCAAAATATTTCCCAGGAAACAAACATTAATTACAATCCAAGAATCAAATGTAAGGCGCTCACTAGGATTGGTCTCTCTTTGCTGGGCTTTTCTTTGGCCTTTGGCACCTCCTATTTGTTTCCGACAAAGACGTTAAGGCTCAAATCCTTCTCCTTCGATGGTCCTTTACTGTAGAATTGTCAACAAAATATAAGTAATTTAGGGCTTCAAAATTGGGACAAAGATTAGCTCCACAGAAATTTAAAGTCTTAAACTTCAACTCACAATAGAAAAATGATATGTGTAGCTGTCATGTGCAATACGTATAAGATACCTGATTGGTTACATTAACCCGTTAAGTAAATCATGTGCATTATAGGTGATAAAAATATATGTCATCTTATATTCTTATTTTTAGATACTGCTTGATTACAGTAAAATGGAGGATTATTTACTACAAAGAGTATCTAATAATTACTTTTTATGTAAATTTTAATTAACACAATTGATAAAGTTTCTATTAGTTAAACAAGATATCTATGTTCAATATCTGCCTACATTAAAAATTAATTAATGTCTTAATTTGATTATAAAGAGTTACTATTAAAACCGAACAACATATTGAAACTCTCTTTTAAATTAAAAAAAAAAAAAGTAACTCTTTATTGGCTGACTTTTTGCTAAAATTTGAGCCATGGAACAAGACCAGTGGCAAGGTATTTTTTTTTCTTGGTTTATTATCAAGTTAGTCCAATCCAAACGCAGAAGATATATACCTGGTACATCCTGTTATGTTTAAGTTTGGGCCCACACTCAACTGTTCATATCCTCACACTTTTATTTACTTATTTATTTTTTTCAGAACAAACGGCAGTTCATATTAGGGTTGTTAATGATCTATCCAACCCGTGAATACAACACAAATCCGATACGAGTTTTTTCAAGTTAGATTAGGTCTTAGTAGGTTTGGGTCATAAACGGAGCAACCCGCATAACCCGAAATATACACATTTAACACACCAATTTATTTGTGGCAATTTGAAATGAGTCATTTAACATAACTCATTTAACTAGTATAACAAATAAATATTCATTTTATTTTAGATTTGTCAAATACCTTTTATATCTCACCTATATTTTAAATTTAAAAAGAGTAGTGAGTAATTACAAAAATTTACAAAGGATATAAATGGAAATTGAAACTTTACAAAACCCAAAGGATATTATATTTTGGCTAAAATACAAAAATGACTTTTTAACTTTCTTTAGATTTTATTTCAGTCTTTTAACTTTGCTTTTATTCATTTCATTCGTCTAAGTTTCAGATTTATTCAATTTAGACATTTTCGTTAACTTTTGTTAAAATTTTTTGAAAAAAAAAATGTCTGGAAAATATTTTTCAATCATTAATTGAATTTTTTAATTTAAAAAATTTGAAGAAAAATTTATAAAATTGAAAAACTAACCACAACATATAACAAAAGTTGATGAAAAAGTCTTAATTGAATAAATTTAAAAGTTAGAGAATTGAAATGAATAAAATTAAAGTTAGAGGGATGAAATGAAATTTTAAAAAACTTAAAGGGTTAGTTTTGCATTTTACCCTTTTATTTTTGTTGAACTATGTTATTATGAATTTGGGTTAAAGTGTATATACTCTTTTGGGACGTAAAGAACTTATTTCTAGATAGATATTATATTTTTATTGAATTATATTATTTTGAATGTAGGTTGAAGACTTAAAGTGTATGTGCACTAATTTTAGGATTAAAAAAAAAATTCTAACCCAACACAATCCGTTTACTAAGCGTGTTGAGTAAGTTGGGTTAAATTAACCTGCCTTATTAACAAATAGGGTTAGAATTAAAGTATCGTGACACAATTATTAAATAAATCGAATTTAAATTAAATCTTTTAGGCTCCGTTTGGTAGTTTATAAAGGAAAGGAATGGAATGGAATGGAATGGAATGGAATGATCATTAAAGGAATGGAATGGATTTAGTAGGGAAAGGAATGGAATGGAATTTAAAAATCTTGTTTGGATGTTATAAAATAAAGGAATGGAAATGAATGGAATGGAAAGTAAGTAACACTATTTGGAAGTGACATTGGAAGAAATGGAATGGAATCATTTTATAATAACATTACTATTATACCCCTCATTTTAAAGAACATAAAAAATAATCAATGAGAACTTATAATTGCTTTGAAATGTTTAGTATTTAGTGGATGATGTGAAACTAGTTAGCCAAAATTGGGTCTATGTTAGATTATTGAATTACAATATAGTTTTGTCAAGGTGAATAGATTGCATCACGCTAGTCAATAATTTAACAGAAGAAGATAATGGCATGAAAAATTGACAATAGCACAATTTCTTTATTTCAATTTGCAAATTTTTTTTAGGGGTTGCTAGTTTTAGATTGGATCTTTTTTGGCAAGTGTGCTTTACAATGGATTTGATAATTTAATACATCTCCATCTTCCAATTTCTTATACTGAGCAACATCCCTCTAAGACTAGAGGTGGTAGAACTATTAACATATCAATTCCTTGATATAAAACTAAAATAATTCTAGTTTAAGGAAAAAAGAAAATTTTATTGTAGCTAAAAAACAAGTTATGTATATTTCTATGTTGTAAAGCAATTCACGCATCACATATTTATTCTCAACAAAATAAATATTGTCTAAAAATGCAAACAAATATCTTTGAAAAAAAAAATTTGGTAATGAGTCTTGCCAAAACAAAACAAAATAACATAATCCATTCCAAAACTAAGGTTGGCCAAAAAATCCCACGCTTTTTTAATTTTTAGGCCTAGACATCTGTGTCAATAAGACACATTTGCGCTCATTATTTGGTCAACCAAAGAACATCTCCTTATATATTGGATTTTCCATCAAAAATATGTAGGCCTCCGTCTTTAATATTGGATCTAAGTCCAATACACCCAAAGTTGCGTGAACTTCTACTCCATATGACTTTGAAAAGCACTTTGCCATAGCCTCAGTCGCCCTATCAATTGCCTTTGATACATTATCAAATGACTGGGAAATTACATTCCCAAGTTCATCATCTTTTGCCAATCGTCTTTTCTTGCTTTTAGAAGACATTTCATCTTATGATGACACTCGATAATGTGCAACATTAATTTGAGGTGACCTCTGATTATCTTCCACTTCAAAGTTCTCCAAAGAAACTACATTTTGAGATATCAAATTATCAATCTCATCAATAGTGGTTGATGCAGCATACCTAGCACGATTCTCCTTTGCAGTTTCAACATGATCACATTTTGCTCTATCTTTAGCCCAAAGTTGTGTTATCTTAGAGTAGTTGGGTATAGGTGTTATCATCCACTTCTTGGCTATAGGTTTAGACTATTACAAACCAAGATAAATGGTTAAACAACAGATATAATTATGTAATACAAAATTAAACTCATAAAAAATGGTAATTTACCAATATGAGTGGCTCCCAAACTTCTGGTTCAGTTGTCCACATATTTAAAGAATCATTCCATCCAAAACTACTCAATCCATCTTTAAATATGTCATAGCATTCATGAAGATTCTTCTTCAGTGTCTTTTGTCGATTTTTCACCTTATTCTAATTAATCTCCATGTGAAATTTTTCAACCAACTCTTTCACTATGTCATCATATGCCTTAGAGGTAAAAGTTCCATTAATTTTACCACCTATGTTCACCTGATATAAAAAATCATCCACTAAAGCATCATCCATAACACTACTCCATTGTACTTATTTGCTTGGATCTCCACCATTCTTCTTTGATATCTTACCCATGCTATAATTAATAGGACAAAAAACACATATAAAATATTGTGTAAATATTAATATTAATTATCAAAAGATAGAGAGCAATATCAAAATGAGAAGAGAAATTTGCATAACATTTAGGTCTAAGTAATTAAAACATTGCATAGTCTTAAACGACATGACAACAATAAACACAATAGCTATCACATTTGGACATAGTTTTGCCACATGGCTAATACTATAAAATCTCTTATAATATCTCCTTGCCCATCCTCATCATCTTCTCTTAGAATAGGGGCCATACGTTCATGATGAGAATGTAAAACCTCTTCATCAACTTCAGCAACAAGACTTTCATTAAGTTCAACACCCATTAAATAATTATGAAGTATGCAGTGTGCTAAAATGATTTCATTTTGTGTGTCAACACAATAACTAGGCTCTGTAGAACTTGCTATGATGGGAAATCTCTTTTTTTAAGTACTCCAAATGCTCTTTCAATAGCATTGTGCAATGACACATGTCGCAAATTAAACAATTCTTTATCATTTTCAGGGGGGACAAACAGAGTACTCTTTTAAGTGATAACACACTCCCCTATAAGGTGCAATTAGAAGATTTCTATTCATGTATCCCGCATCAACAAGACAATTTATACCTAATAAACAATAACAACCGTTAATTATATACGACAAATTTTTTAATTACAAAGACTACACCCTAATAAGTATTTGAATTAAATTTACATTGTGGGATTTTCAAGTTATCGTTTCTAGTTAAAGCACTCTTTATTATTCCTGAAACTGAAGCATTTCCTTCCCAACTTGGTAATACGTATGTGAATTTTAAATCAAACAAGCATGCTGCCAACACATTTTGTGTTGTGTAACCCTTCCTACCCTGATATCTTAGTGCATCCTCATTAGACACTTTGACACGAACATGTGTTCCATCAAGTGCCCCAATACAATCTTGAGATTAACATTATCTCTCAAAAACATTTACCTTAAAATATATTTGTACTAAACTACTATCAAATATAAATTATATGCATCATATATTTACCTTAAAATATGAAATTGAACCAACTACTTTGTAGTATTTCAAGTGGCACTTGGGTTCCATCAGGTTGTCAAAGGAATTGATCCTCTAACATAATTATTGATCTTAACACTTTATGAAAATGATGACTAATGGTCTCACTAGAAGGATAAAAAAAGAAGGACATTGCACGAGTCGTCTGATTATGTGCTAGCATGTGAAGAAACTTGCCAACTTGCTCTTCAACCGTGGCACGTGTGTGTCTTGAAGATCACCATCTCTCCGCCAAATGTCACACAAACCTTAAAAAGCTTGTGGACCCATGCGTATTAAATCAAAGCATTTTTCACTATTCCTAAGTCAAGACATTATGTCATCACGAACTTTTTGTCTTTCTATGGTTGATTGTGTAGGAATGTGGGGAACACGTTTTCTTTTTAGTCGTTGCCTTTGATGGATATTGTAACACAAATAACGACATGCAGCATGAACCAAGGCTAGTTTCCGCATAAAGTCAGAAATATTTATAGTCTTAAGTACCTCATCATTCAAATCCATCTAAGTAAAAAAAATAGTTATGTTATCAGTCCAACTTAGAAAATTATGGGCACATGTTCTAAAAAAATAGTTACGTTATTAGTCTAACTAATTATGAATGTGTTACAACTAATCTAAAAATAAAACTATTAAACTATAAACATTAATTTTGTTTGGGATTAAAAGTGGTAAATTATAACATTTACTCTTGAAGTACATGTACATTAATGTCTTTGATAGATAAACTGTAACACTATCCCTCAAAGTACATTATCTGTTATAGTACACGTACACTAGCAATTAGAAAAGTTAAACTATAATATTATCTCTCAAAGACTAATAACATATTCATAATTTTGTTGCATAGTAGACCCATAACTCAAACACATTTTATTAAGATATTTGGACTTCATTTTAAGGGGGAATTACACTTTACTTACCTGTGGTTTGCCTCAAATTTAACTTACCCACCCGTGGTTTCATTTTTGACACTTTATCCATCCGTGATTCACTCCATTACCATTCTGTTACCCAATTCATTTTTTGCCAATAATCTAACAAGCTTCTTATCAAAAAATCAACCCACACAAGATCAAACATGCCTCTTAAAAAAAAAAAAAAAAAAAAAAAAAAAACACACACTCCCACACCTACAGTGCTCACCAAACTCTCTCCAACACAAGTTCTAGCATTCTTCAAACTCAAAAAATCAATTCCCTTCTTCTCAATCAGCTGTTCATCTTCTTTTTATTTCCACTTCCCTAAGCAAAATCGATTTACTTTGACATCTCCAATCTCCAACAAAATCATTTCGACTCAAGCAACCTAACTTTACAGGGTGACGCATACCCGGACCTAGAATGTCTCCAACTCACAAAGGATTCAGCCAACAACCCCCTCAATTATAGTGTTGGTCGTGCCTTATATTATGAATGAGTGCACCTTTGGGATAAAAGCACTAGGTGGCTTATAGACTTCACCACTCACTTCTTCTTCATCATTGCAGGTGTTGATGGTCATGTGTTTGCTAATGGGCTAGCCTTCTTCATCGCACCATTTGGTTCTGACATACCTAACAATGCAGCTGGCGGGTATCTTGGACTCTTTAGTAATGAATCCGCTCTCCATGCCACTGAGAAACAAACCGTTGGAGTTGAGTTTGACACTTACCTAAACCCATGGGATCCAAGCAATAATCATGTTGGAATCGATGTCAATTCCATTGTCTCTGATGTAATTGTTCCCTAACTTGATTGTGCAAATATTCTGTAGTTTTTTTTTTTTTTTTTTTTACTTCATTCTAGGATTTGGATATATATTGCCACGAAGTGGTATAACAAACATGCACAATAATAAAAGAGCGAGCTGTGGAGGAGAGCATATTTCCAATGAAAGAGGTGTGGGAGTGTGTTTTTTTGAGAGAGGCGTGTTTGATCTTTTGTGGGTTGTGTTTTTTATAAGAAACTTGTTAGAGTAATGGCAGAATATAAGGTGGGTAATGGAATGGTAACAGAGTGAAGCACAGGTGGGTAAAGTGTCAAAAATGAAACCATAAGTAGGTAAGTTAAATTTAAGGCAAACCACAAGTGGGTAAAGTGTAATTTCCCCTAATTTTAAATTCAAAAACTAATAGTCTAATGATTTAATTTGTTGCATAGTAGACCAATATGTGTGAGGCAAGCAGGTAGTTAGGTACACTAGCATTCATTAACACAAAATACAATGACAGGAATTTTTTGATAATCTACAATGATAGGAATTAAAGCACACGTAATGGACTTAATTTAGTTTAGCATTATCATCTACCCAACTCTATTGCCTACCTATTTGATTGAAACTAATGAACTTAATTTAACCACGAACAAGTAATATTGATAAGGATCCTGCATGTTCTAGCACTCTGTTCTAGCATTTTGTTATAGGATCCTCCAAGCTCACCCACCACAATTGAGCTCCCCCCCTTGTCCAATCACCTTTCAAGCATGGACACTGTGCACTTAAAAGTGCATTATGCATAAAGTGTTTTCTTGTATCTTCTTTTGTTCACCAAAAAAAAAGTTTAGGTTTGGATGTTTCCTATTGTTAGGCCTTTTGGAAATCTTTGTTCTCAAAGATCAATTTTCTGGAAATAGGCTACCAAACATGTTAGAATGAAAAGAAGTATTTTATATTTAAAGCTAGAAAACTACTTTAAAAAAATGATTCCCAAATAGGGCCTAATGGGTCCATTCTATATATCCCATTTTCATGTTCTGAACTCAATAGTTGATACTTTGATCAAAGCAAATCTTGTAATCTTCGTGATGCAAAAAGCACTTCTTGAATGTAAAAAATATTTTCTAAAAAAAAAAAAAGAATAGTTACACACCCACAATAATTTCATGTTATGCATTACTATGACAAAAATAAGCACAGTACTAGTCATTAAAGTATTTAGGCTTCCTAAGGAAGTTACTGCTAATTGTTCAAGAAATGAACAATGTTACTCTATTCTAGCATACCAAATACAGGGGAATGAAAGGAAAAAAACAAAAACACTACATGTATCATTTAAAGGAAACAAATTACACTATGTTGACCCTACGCTACTTGTGCATCAATGATAGGAATTAAGAACACATGCACAAGCAAAATACATATGGTTAAGTATGGCTAATTGAAAAAAAATCAATGAAAGCAAAACATTTGAAACAATTGAAAAATTTTTTAGTAGTAAATAAATCAATGAAATCAAAAAAATTGAAAAACTCACACTTGGGTATGGCTGGTTGAGATTAGCAGCAACGTGAGAAAGGAGTAGTAGTAAACTGCACTATGCTAACCCGACGCTACTTGTTCATCAATGATAGGAATTAAGAACACGTACAAAAGCAGAATACATATAGTTGAGTACGGCTAGTTGAGAAAAAATCAATGAAAGCCAAACAATTGAAAAACTTTTTAATAGTAAATAAATCAATGAAATCAAAACAATTGAAAAACTCACAGTTGGGTATGGCTGGTTGTGATTAGCAGCAGCATGAGAAAGAAGGAGCCACAAAGAGAGAGCAAAATTATTGGTATGACTGGTTGAGAATAAAGAGGGCTAAGATTCAAGGGGTGATTTAGGAATTTCAATAAAATTTTCATTAAACCTAAATCCATTCCCTTCTATTCCTCCCAATTTTGGGAGAACAAAAATTTGAGATTTTGAGGATTTAGGAGGGAATGAGTATTTCCTCTTAACCATTCCATTCCCTCTTACTTAAACTCACAAACAAGGGAATGGACTTTCCATTCTCTCCGTTAAAACTCCCAAACAAGAGGGAGGGAAGAATATTCTAAAAATATTCTTTTCATTCCATTCCATTCCATTACATTCCCTCCTCCCAAATGGAGCCTTAATCAAATACCCCTCTCCCAATACGATACTAATCTGACATGCTAACTCGAATGGTCACCCCTATTCCATATCAACACTTTATTTTATTTTATTTTATTTTTAAGGATTATTTTGATACTTTTACAAAGGATGCCAGTCTTCCTGGGCGTTTTGTTCTGTTGAACAGTTGGACTTGTACTTCCTAGCAAAGTGCAACCCTACAAGGAAAATAGAAAACAAACATGGTATATAGATTTGACTGCAAAGGAGTCTTTGCTATTTTTAAGAAACAAACGCACACAAACACAAACAAGGGAGAGGTTTGGAATCCAACGTCAACTCAAGACAGAGTTAAAGAGACAGACATACACATATTCCCATGGCCTCCTCCCAATCTTCGAAGTACTTGACATTGACAGCAACCATAACCTTAGCTCTCGCCACAGCTCTCTCTGCTTCCACAGCCCTCTCCTTCTATATGTGGAGGAGGAAATCTAGGAGTTTGGAATCCAAGGTGGTACAGCTCGAGAAATCCCTCAAGTCCTCCTTGGACAAATGTTGTGCTGAGAGGCAAGGCCGTATTCGAGCTCAGCAGGTTCGCTTCTTCTTTTCCTCTGATAAATTTTCATACTTTATGCAGATTTATTTTGTGGGTTAAGACTCAAGAACGAATATGGGATCATTTAAAGGTGCACAATTGTAGTTTTGTATTCTTATCGTCAATAAACTCATGTGGGTCCTTCAATTTTTTTTTTTTTTTTTTGGTTGGAAATAATGCTGTCCAATTCAGGCAGAGATTAATGTAAATTGATAGCTATTTTGTTACAGTTTCCACTAAAATAGTTTGTGTTTTTAATGATATTTTTTTCCTGTTACTCTGTTTGATTAATTTCATTGTGGGAGTAGTGGTATTACTTTTGTAATGCGCCACTGAGTCTTCATTACTTCATGTTTCACTAGTACTTTAAAATAATAAAAAGAACAAAAAAAAAAAAAAAAACTGTGTGTGTGTGTGTTTGTATCCTTATGGAAGAATTTCTTACATGAAAACCATTTGTTGGGACTTGGGAGTGATAATCTGTAACTCAAACAAGCTAGAGTGATCATGTTTCATCCTCCCTGGAGCTTTCATGTCTCATCCTCCCTGGAGCTTTTGCAAGATGCTATTAGTGTTGAATTTTTTTAATTTTTTCTGTCATATCTCCTACTGCCATGTCATATTCTATATGATTGATGGGATGTGTGTGGTGCTTGATCTATTATGTTGGTTTTGCTGGAGTTCAGGGGCTAATATCCATGCAATCATTGGGGATATTTCCGGTATTTGAGTAGATGCCCTAGGCTTTTCATTGTAATTTCTTACATCTGTGTAGCCTAGGTAACATGGCGGTTTATATATGCTAGGAAATGTTTTAGCTCTAAACTGGTTTAGAGCTATCTTCCTCCAACCCAGTATGTGGCGATTCAAGATTCCATTAATGTGTAGATTTTTAGTTAAATGAATTTTTAAATGAATCATGTGAATTGTTTAAATAATACACGTGGATAGTCTTATAAACCACCATGTAGTTGGTTGGAGGAGATGACTCCAAATCAGTTTAGAGCTAAACTTTGTCCTATATGCTAATGATCTTGGTAGCTCCTGTCATAGTCTTCATAATGAAACTTTAGCACCTTCATGGACCTAGCCCTAGTTTTTGGGTGAGCCACGTAAAATCTGGAGTTTGTGCATGTGTGTTGATCTTTTCTGTTGTTTGCATCTCATAGATCTTGAGTTAGGTTTCATGTTTTGTAACAACAAGATCCTTGCAAGCTATTTCTTAAAAGAGTCTAGTTTTCATCCTCAGTGATGACAATCTTGTAATTATAAATTCAATGTTGATATCATATCCATTTGATGAGGTCTAGGTGGAGGGTGAGTTCATGGGTTCAAGATCCATTGGGTGCGCGTGCAACTTACCAATCAAAAAATAAAAAATAAAAATTGTGGCATCATCTTTGTGATTTCCCTGTTGTTGAATATTTACATCTTTCTTTCTGTGTTGTTGATGACCCAGAAATTCTTTAGCTATTAACCATTGGGCCGATTGTATCTCATTACAAGTGTTTGTTGTGCTTGGTTATGTCCTTGTGTTATTTACTGATTTCTTTTTGTAGGAATTAAGGAAGGGGCTAGCACACCCTCAGGCCAACAATTTGGAATTGTCTGCTTATCCCATGGCACCTATTGGTATCATCCAGTCATGCTACTCTACTAGGTGCTTGCAATTATATCATCAGTTATTTAAATAAACATGTCCAGCTATGAAGAGTTTTATCCTTTCTTTTGTTCTTAAAGAAAAATTTTTCCCTAGGGTCGCATTTAAAGGTGGTGGAATGTGTTTGTAAAATTCTTTAAAAGCATTTCCATTCATTTCAATAAAAAATTAAAACTTTCTATTTCATAAAAGTGGCATAAACTAAGTAGACATGCTATCATTATTCTGTGAGGAAACTGGAAATATACATGAGCGTTTTGCCAGTTTTATTGAAGGATATATTCATTTCAATAGAAAATAACGACTTTCTAACATAAAAGGGGCATAAAATAAGTAGACATGCTATCATTATTCTGTGAGGAAACTGGATGTTCACATGAGCGCTTTGCTCCTTTTTATCCCCAGAGAATAATTGTTGGCAGGAGATTGGAATGGAATTGTTTAGTATGGTTTGGATAAAGTAGATTTCCTGTTGATCTCTAGAAGAGTTCAAGTTTGATCGGAGGATCTGCTATTCAGAGCCAGTAATGTTGACAGAATCTGAAGTTAATTTTCACTTTACTGCCAGCAGCCTTATATATTCATATTAAAGTTCTTTTATGAAAACTTGTGCATTTATATAATGTGCAATTTTTGTGTTATCTATGTATTTGGTAAAAGCTTCATAAACATGTCCATATAGTTATGCATGTCTTTGCTTCTTTAATGTCCCAAAAATGAATTCAGGTTTTATTTGTGCAGGAATGGGACACCCAGGCAACCTTTACTTGTACCACTTGCTAGGGCGTGTTTGATCTTTGATCCATCTCGGGTTCCTCCTGCATCCCTTGAGGGTCTTAAAGAATACTCTCATTGCTGGATTATATATGTATTTCACCTAAATACGAATCTGGAGAATTTGTGGAAGCAACCATCTAAATCAAGGTTCAAAGCAAAGGTTTGTGGCTCTACCGCTTAAATTCTGTTTAACAATGGTTCATGCTAATAATTGTTTCCTCTATATCTTTTTTAACTTGTATAAAAGGTTGGCTGGATGGATAGGTGAGAGTACCAAAATTGAAAGGTGGAAGGATGGGAGTCTTTGCTACACGATCTCCACATCGGCCATGCCCTATTGGACTCACCGTTGCTAAGGTAAGGACTAATGTTACATGTGCATAGACATCTCTTGTATGCTTCAACAAAGGCAAAGATGCATATAGTTTTCCCTAGAATGATATAAATTTAAATTTAGTCTAGAAGAGGGGAATTGAACTTTCCATAAGTATGAGATACTAAAGATTCTGTGAAAATTTGGCTCCCAACATTTCTAGGTTTGCCTTTTCAGAAATTTAATTAATGTTTAGGGTGAGCATCATTTTCTCAAACAATATGACCTGTATAATAGTAAGAAGAATTCCAGATATGCCCTTCTTACAAATTAGAGGTTTGACATCTCATGGAGGTAGCACAAAGTCCTAAAACATCTTTCTCCATTATTTAAACCTGCCATTCTCTCTCTCTCTCTCTCTCTCTCACACACACACACACACACACATATTATGTACATTGTGTGTGTGTGTGTGTGTGTGTGTGTATTCTTTAAATAAGTTTCACCACGTTACATCTAATATGATTTCATTCTTTTCCAATTTTTATGTGAGAAGTTGATTTCTTTAAATAAAAGACAAGTATGGAAATTAAGAAGTGGAATGTAATCAGTTTAATAAAGCTAGATTCTGTGTACTGTAGGTGGAGGCTGTACAGGATAATATGGTTCTTCTCTCTGGCGTGGATCTGGTTGATGGGACAGTAAGTTTTCCACTGTTTGTCTTTTCCAGCCATGCTAATTTAGACTCTGGCTCTCTTTGCTTGTTTCTTTGGTATAATTTTAAAGCAAATGCATCTACATGTAATGTTGATGATTTAAATCACAAAGTCAAGCTCATTGTTTAATTCTATTCACAGCCCGTGCTTGATATCAAACCTTATCTACCATACTGTGATAGCATTGAAGGAGCAAGAGTGCCGAAGTGGGTAACGGTATTATCTCTCAAGTTCTGTAGCAACCACATACTATATGATATTAACTTTTCCTTTGAGAGTGAAAGCTATATTGAAGACTAAAACCGTCTATCTAATATTGGCTCAGAGTTTGCTTTTCCCCCTCTTTCCCCTTCCAACACCCCCCCCCCCTCTCAGCTTTTTGTTTTCGTAATGCATTATTGGTAATTCCTTTTTGTTGTCAATTGATTTTTTTGTATGCACAGGAGGACAATCTGTTAGCAGTATCTTCTGTTAGCTTCTCTGAGGACTTTCCTTACACTCTTGCTGAGTGTTGGGTTAAAACAGTGAGTGGTTTAATGTTCTGCTTGAAATTTTTTTTTGTATTATATGGTGGGATGGTTTAGAAAATTCCTAACATTCTTTACTAGCATTTGGGCACATTATGATATTTTTATTATTCTTTATACTAGCATTTGGGCACATGGACTGCATGTCTGACTACCACATACAAAAAATTACATGAATTAAAATTTAAAAAAAAAAAAATTTGCAGCAGCTTTTCTGCATTGATTTATTATGCAGATAGGCGACGACTTGAGCTAAAATAATACAATATTTTGCAGTGAATTAGGAAATCACAGGGAAGAATTTCATACAAAAAGAGAAAGGCAGAATCAGGATTTAAAATGAGATAGGACTATGTTGATCAAAAGTCATTATGGTTCCAGCAGCCACATTGGGCTAACAGCAGTAGCTGCACCTTAATTGCTAAGCATGTGTTAGCCATGCTTTGGCTTGTAGTCCCAAAAAAGTCACCTATTTTTTTTCAATAATATGTAAGGCACCACCATTCCTTGAATCAACCTCTCCAAAAATTGGAAGTAAGGCTATCTACCAACCGCCCCTCCCAGACCCCGCATAAGCAGGGGCCTTGTGCACTGGATATGTCTTCTTTTTTTCTTTTTCTTTTTTTATTTAAGGCACCACCATTCTCCTTTTGTATAAACATTTCAAAAAAAAAAAAAAAAAAAAAAGAAGAAGAAGAATACAGGATGCAAATAAGAAGAAAAACAATATAGTAGTTACCACTAACATCCTCTTCCTATTTTTTTTCTTCTTTTTTTTTTATAAGTAATTCTTATATATATAAAGACATGCAAGGTTTATAAGTAATGCTTATGGTCATTTCTCCACACAACCTCACTAAGTGTTCTACTTATTCTGACAATAGGATAGGCACAGTCTTCAGCAATTTGTTGAAAATACATAATTGTGGAATAGATTGATATTATGATGACTGTCCAAAGTAATAAGAGAGATTAATTATTCTAGCCTGAAATTATCTTATTCTTAGGTGCGACCTAATCTCTTGTAGATACATCATCTTGCTAATTGCAGGGTAGATGCTACTGATGTTACTACAACTCATCACTTGTTCCCATTGGTGATTTCTAGAGGTTTCTTTGACTACTTGTTTCCATCTATAAAAGGATACGTGATTGCCAGGAAAAAAAAATTAATAATAATAATTTTTTCCTTTTTCTCTTCTTTTCTACTATATAATAATAAAATATCAGTTGTGGCTTCCCAACATATACAATGTTTAAGAATTGATCAAGGAACAGTAGCTAGAACTTTTTTCTCAGTCAAATCTATATGACACATCTATTGATGTTACTTAGCAAATAAACCAACCACCTATTAGTCTATGGTGTGGGAGTAATAACTAAGAAATATCAGTGGTAGAGTTTGGAACTCATTGATTATTTTAATACCGATATGGACAGCATTCATCCAGTTTAGGTGCTACTTGGGGCCTGGATTTTATATTATTTGCAAATTGAAAATGGATGAAGAAAATGAGGAAAAAAAAAAGATGATTAGAAAGTTCATTAACTAAAACTCATTCAGCCTGGCTATGTGGCATGAGTAGACCTTTCTTTTTTATAGAGGCATGAGAAGACCTTACGCCTACATTAGTTCAAGAAATAATCTCTCCACCTTTTCCCCCTGAATTAGTAGATTTTGTACGTACCTATGTATCTTACTTTCTTGTACTGCATAATATCAATGTAGTTAATTGGCATTTTGTTTTGATATTAACCTCTGCCATTTTATGCTTCTAATTTTTATTTAAATGTTGTGATCCTTTTTTTCCAGGAAAAGAAGTCACTTTATGCATCACCAGATGAGTTCCAAAGTTTAATAAAGCAGGTGCTTTCATGGGATATTCGGTCACTGGCTCAGAGAAATCGACCTCATGACTATCGTGTTGAGAAAGAAAATGGTATAGCATTGGGTAATACCTCTGATTCAGACAGTTACCAAGATGAGAAAGCATCTACCCACATAACTGATCAGGCTTCTCCTATCGGGGAAATAACTTATCACTTGAGTTTGGAAGGACTAGATGTTTCATATAGAATTGATTGCAATGGAAATGTCCTCGTTGAGAAAGTCACAATTTCATCTGATGTCCCAAACAATCATCGAAAGCACTGCAATTACGCAGTATGGAGTGACAAACTTAGGTGTCATAAAGGTCTTTGAGACCCGATGTTGTTTCATTTCCTAGAATTCTTTTTGTCAACTTCCTAACAAGTTTGATTTCCAAATATTTTTGTGAAATGAGTGGCTACCCAAGCAATTTTTAGCTGAATGCAAGGCCTGGGAACAGCATTTTGGTTATATTATTGGCCACAGTTTTATTTTCATTCTAATTTCAATTATTAGAAGTTGGGAGCCTGGGACATCATCACTTTGAAGCTTTTGTGTTGGGCTGCGCTTATTGGTTCCAAGCTTTCTTTTTTCTTTGAGTGCTGCTTCATTGTTTTTATTTTTAGTTTTATTTTTTTGGTTAGCTGTATCATTGTTCTTGTGAAGACCTAAACTAGTATCCATTGGAGGGTAGGGTCGAGTTCATGTGGCAGAGGACGGAAGTGATGGTTTAACTATGCTCTGGATGACAAAGTGGAGCTCTATGTTACCAGCTACTCCCAAACAGGCAACAGCACATAACATTGATGCCTCGATGGAATGCTCATTTTGATACATTCAGAAGGAAAGGATCGTGGGAAGTCTAGTATGGATCAATGACCGTGATGGCAGATGAATGCATTCATAGATGCCATTTACAAGTGCCACCCACATGACCTAAGTTTCTAAGTTTCACCATTCACATTAAATCCTTAGACTACTATATTTGGAGTTATAAAAAGTTTAGTTTTAAAATATTATCCACTCCCTCAACTCCCTGTTTACTTTAATTTTTCTCACTTTCTTACATTTATCTTTTAAATATTGTTCCTTACACAATTTTAACCGCATAATAAATTACTTTCATTTTTAACTATATAATGATAAAGATGGTTGTGATAAAATAATAACAATTGTCTAAAGCCCCCAAGTGGAGGGTAGAACTCTATACTCTGTCCTATTGTACAATATTTTTATATGGCAATTTTAAACAAATTATATTGCAATCTTAAACTATGGTATCTCATAGCCATTTTTAAAAAGTAGGATGTAATTTGGGTGGGACTTTTCATTTGGGTACTTAAGCAATTGTCTAAGTCCTCCAAGTGGAGGGAAGAGGTTCATAGTTTGTCCTATTGTATAATATCATTTTTTTATGGCAATTTTAAACAAACTATATTGCAATCTTAAACTATTGTATCTCAAATCCATTTTTTAACGATAGTATGTATCTTGGGTAGGGCTTTCCATTTGGGTGCTTACGCAGTTGTCTAAGTCTCCCAAGTGGAGGGGAGAGTTCCATAGTTTGTCCTATTGCACAGTATCATTTTTATTTGGCAATTTTAAACAAACTATATTGCAATCATAAATTATTGTCTCTCATATCCAGTTTTCCTGAAAAAGTGGTTCATGTTTTAGTAAAAAAAAGAAAAAAAGAAAGAAAGAAACATTTTGCTTTCTTTTATATAAATATATATATTATACTATAGTGAACAGTAACTATGAACAGTTCCTGATGGTATAATAATAATATATATATATATATATATATACCATCAGGAACACCTTTACCAATACTTTCATAAAAATTAGGCAAACCTTCATCATTCTTTTTAACAACATATTTAATAGATTCTTTGAAATCTTCTATGAGATATGAATCCCACCATCCATGAAGAGTGCTAGAAAACCCAGTAACCAGAACATCAACAATTTCAAGGTGGTCAAAATTATGGTTATTCATATAAGCAATTCCAACCATAGACATATGACTCATTTTATTAATTATTTCATGTTCAAACAAACCATCGATATTCCATTCATAAATTTTATCAGTAAAAACAGAAAATTGGATTTGAAAAGATCTTTCTTCAAACTGCATATTAAGAGGAGTAGGTTTGGAATACCAGTTTTTTTTATAAAAGACACAGGATTGGGTTTCCCAACAAATCTTTTGATTTCTAGTAAATCATCATCAAAAATCTTTTTAGCAGAAACAAAAGACAATGAGTCAGAATTTGTGTTTTCATCAAAAACAATTTCTTTCTCATTTCTTGAAATAGTTCGAGTAGCACTTGTAGAATTACCCTCAGTTTTAACTTTTAAATTAGAAAGCCTTTTTATAACAATCTCAAGAGTTTTAGACTGTGAAGTTTTAAACTTCAACTTTTCATTTTGACTGGGTAAATCAATCAAAGGTTTTTTAGGCTTTGAAACAGCAGTTTTTTCAACAATTTTTTCTTTAATACGGTCAAGTTGTTGACCAATAACATGCAAAGACTCATTAGTAAAATTGTTTTGTTCAATAATACTAATAACAGGGGTTTTATCATCAGTAATTCTGAAAGGGGAGGCCTTTACTTCAGTTCCTTTACAGCTTACAAGAACTATCTCAAGGGGCGGATGGCTAAAACTAACAGTGGTTTTATCTTCTTTAACAAAATTTGATTTCTTTATCACATTAAAATGATGTTTTGAAACTTCATCCTTTGAAACATAATAATTTTCAAGAAAAAAAAATGTTTTTTCAATTGATTCATTTTTTCTTTCCATTTCCTTTTAACACGATCGTTCTCAGACTGAGCAAAAGTACTTTGGTAATATCTTCTTTTATCTCTGTTTTTTGCAGAAGCAAATTCATTATACAAAGCAACCATATCAATTTCAAAGTTCTCATCAACAACATTTAGAACTCTTAATTGACTTTGGTAAACAAGGGTTTCAATAGGGGGAAAATTAGAAATAGATGGGGCAACAGATCTAGTGTCTTCTTCTTCTTCATTAGCAGTTCTGCTATATGGAGAGGAAGGTTCAGGTTTAGTAGAATAAAAAGCAGTACTAACTTGGGAGTTATTCTTGAAACTCCTTTTAGCTTTAAATCAGGTTTTTCAAAATTATTTTGTAAAAATTCATCGAGATCTCGATCTCTTTTTGAAACACTTTCAAATCCAGCAAAGGAATGTCTTCCTTCGTTGATCCTCATGGGCTAATTGTTTGGAAAGCTGTTTTGAAAACTTATTTTAACAATATCATCAAGATATTGTTGAATATGAGTGAGATCTAACTCATCAAAAGGAGGTTTTGAAGGAGGAGATTCTTGTTCCAACAACCATTCAGTGGGAAGCTTAACATCTTGCCATTGAATCATTTTTGGAACTTGAATTCTAGCATCAATAGTTGAACATTTGATCAACATGATTTTACCAGCATGTTCTCTATTTATCCTAGCACCAAGATTTAATTGAGTACCTAGAAGTCTGTAATAAATGCGATAAATCAAAGCAAAAGGTTTACTGCCTTCTTCCATGTTATAACCAGATGAGGCAACACTCAGAGTTAAAGCTTTAACAATATTAGGATTATCCAAAGCAAAAGTAATATCAGGATAACAGTTGAAATATACAGGACCATCATATAAAGAAGCAATAATCATACCAAAAATGTTATTATTAAAGTTCTTAAATCTAGCATCTTTTAAGCACATGAGAATAGAAGTATTTATTCCTTTTCTAGTGAGTGGTTTAACATCAACTTTTTTTTCTTTTTGAGAAACACATACACACACACCAACTTGAACCATACCAATATGCAAATAACTGATTTTTTTTTTGCAATGAAGTCATTAATACTTCTTTTGGAAAACAAGCAACATTTTTCATGAATTTTTAAAATAGAAAATGTTTGTTTAACAGTTCTAACTTTGTAAGCAGAATAAAAAGTATTTCTAGTCTAACTAGTTTTGTAAACAGTTTTTGTATCAACTATGGGGATATTCCATTTCTGGAAATCTGGAAACTCATTTTCTTCAACAGTGTGATCTTCCTCATTTACAATATCAAGAGTACAACCAATCTTGGAATTAACAGAGGAATTAGATCTCTACAACCTATCCATGCTATCCTAGTTATAACACTCAATTATCATGTTTTTTTCATAACTGTTGCATTTCGTAACACATACCATAACCAACCCTATACCTCTCATGCCCTCACGCTCTCTCTAGCTTCACGGGCCTTGTTGTTTGGTTTTAGGAGTTCACTTTACGACTATGGTGGCGCAAACGACAATAAGAAGGGAACACGACAACAAAGTATCACAGTTTTGGGTAGATATAGACAAATCACCAAGAACACAACAACTCTACTATGATGAAACAAGACTTCGTCAGTAAAGATGTAGTGTGACTGGATGGAATCGAACCTGCACCTTGTCCTCAAAGTAGCTAAGAAAATGGCAGAGAAGCCTGTGAACTTGGTCACCGGTGTGGTGCCTGCCAACACAGCTCCGATGCTTAAGTCAGCTTTCGGGAATTATGCTTAGAATGACGAAAATGTATGACTATATGCTGTTCTTACCTCTTTCTGGTGTTTCTTTGGAGGGTTTATATATTCCCCCTTTGCCTCCTAGCCGTTGCAGTAGTTATGGTGGCTTTAATGCTGCTTCAAGTAACGCCTTTCACTTAATAGCAAGGCTTTAATTTATTTCCAACGGGATGTACAGCTGTTTTATCCAGCCTGGGGTATTATTGGTGGTACTAAATGCTCCAGCCACCTTCGCTTGCCCTTTGCACATGCTATCCTCGTCCTCATTGGTTATGTCGTCTGTTGAGGATTCTCGTCAGTGACGGTTTATCGTCAGTATTAATATCGTCAGTCCCATCAGTTGCCCCCAAATTACTTGGTCGTCATGACACGTCATGACGACCATGGAAGATGAAAAGTTGGCAGGCGACTCTTCGACTTCCGTGCCGCATTAAATGCGGGGTGGTGGCGCCGTACGGATCGTGGCCACGTGGCGTGTTTCAATAGGTGAAATTAATGCCCCATCATTTGCCTTTTCGTTTTTCCCGCTGCTTCAGTTTCTGTGTTATTTGGGCTTATAACCTCTCTTTCTTTGTTTTCTGTTATTTTTCAAAAGTGCTTTTCTTGCTCTGTGTGTTTTTTGCCAACACTCCTCTCCGGTGACTTTTCCTTTCCGAATCGGAGCATCGTGCGGCGGTATCTCTGTGCGGTGGAACTTCCGTTTTCAAGGTACTTGCTTTCCTCAACTCTTGGCTTCGTTTTGCTCTCCTTGCTTCTGTTATTCCTCTGATTCCTTGCTCTCTCCTTTTTTTTTTTTTTTTTTTTTTTTATATATATATATATATATGTATGTGGGGGGTTTAGCTTGTGTTTGTTCTTCTTCTTTTTTGTTTCTAAATTTTGATGGTTAGTGGTTCGGAGGTTAGGATAGTCTGTCCTTCAATTTCCTTTTTGTTTGCGCGTTTGGGGGGATTTTTAGACAACTCTCCGCGTCTAGGGGGTTTTGTTTGTGAAGGTAGCTGTTTGGGGATAGTGTTGGAGGATTTGTTATTTTTGCTTCGTCAGTCTGTAGATTGGTATAGGGGTAAGGAGAGGGTGCCAGGAATTATGTCTGATGTTAGGTCGAGCGAGTTAGATACTGGGCTTTCGTCCAGCGACGACCCAGTAGGAGGAGACACAGCCATTTCGGGTCTTAGAGAAGTTAGGGCTTTTCACGCCTTTGGAGAGGAGTGTGGCCTTGACACTGAAACCCTAGGGAGGTTTAGAGATAGATTCCAGTTTCCAGAGCGGGTGAGGCTCCGTTTACCTAGAGTAGATGACAGGGCCTGTAGCTTTTTCCCGGGGGAGGTTTGCTTCTATGAGGCGGCCTTTTTGTGTGGGTTGAGATTTCTCGTCCATCCCTTTTTGATGGAGATGTTGGATTACTTTGGCATAGCTCCTGGACAGCTTATGCCTAATTCCTGGAGGATCGTGGTGAGTTGTATGGGTATCTGGATGGCAGCCGTAGATGGGGACATGCTCAAAATGGACGAGCTTGTCTATTTGTATCGTCTGAAATCGTCTAGAGAATATGGGTACTACGAACTAGTGCCCTGGGAGAGAAAAAATAGGATTGTCAAGGGATTACCATCGTCTTTCAGGTACTGGAAGTCCGATTTTTCTTTGTGTCGGGGGACGATTTTGAGACCCCTTCGGGTGAGCCCTGGGGTGATATCCCGAGATTGAGCCGTCGGTGGGGAACCCCGACTCTAGGTGCGTCAACATCCATCTTCGTCCATTTTGCTTTTCTTATGTTCGTTGCCGTTATTGATGATGCTTTCTTGATTTGCTTTCCTGCAGTTACGAAGAGACCAAAGCTGAAAAGTCGGTACAAGGAGAGGGTGCGGAAGGCCGTTGATTACGCGCTAACGGTTGAGGACTGGGACGACTTCGTGCATCCCCGGACACTTGCGTTTTATTGTTTGGGTCCCGAACCTTCTTCCTTCGTCCTTCGCAACATTGAAATTGAAGAAAAGAAAAGTAAGTATTAGGTTCGTGCATAATGAGTACCTTTCTTCGTCCATGTTTGACATAAATTTTTTTTGTTTGTAGAGATGACGACGAGATTTAACAAAGATTTGTATGCTAAGATAAAGTCGAAGAAAAATGAACCCCTGTCCAATCTGGGGAGAAAGGGAGTCCGGGTGAAAGACTCCTCTGCTTCCCCTATCGTTCAGGTTACTCCCGTCACTTCTGGAGCGGAGGTGGCGAAGACGATTTCACCTTCGACGTCGATCGAGGAGCTCCCCACTCCTGTTTCTAAGAGGCCACGATTGGCCATGGAAAAGGATAAGGCTGCTTTTCGTTCGTCGACGATTTGGGACGACGAGGGCTTGGCGGTTGAGAGGGCACATGGTGCCGTGGCTGCTGAAGATTTGAAGGCTATTTTCGGATTGCCTTTTACCAGCATCGCGAGTCGCCATGTCCAAAAAATTGTACAGGTAAGATTTCAACATGCAGTGATCTTGGAATTCTTTTTCCATATTCCCGTATTGACAACCGTGGTTCTCGTTTCAGGTATTGGGGGAAAGTTTGCATATCACCTTGGAGTTTTTAACCCAGGAAGCTAAGACGGCTTCTATTGAATCGAGAGTAGGAGTTTTAGAGGCAGAGAACTCTGGATTAAAGAAGGATCTGATCCAATCTATGGGCGACGCCAATGATCTAAGGGAGAAGCTGAAGGGGGCAAATGACGATCTTAGGGCTGAGCGTCAGTTGACCCTCGAGAAGGACGAGCAGCTCTCGACTTACAAGGACAAGTTGAAGACGATCGCGGCTAGGTCCGTCGAGGCATTCCAGACTACCGAAGAGTATAACACAGTTTTGCTTAGCTGGTACTTCAAAGGGTTTGAGCTCTTGAGGAGGTACCTGGTTAAGCATCCTACAGGAGTGGATCTGGAAAACCTCGACTTCGAGGAGATTGACCAAGAGTTGGCTGCTGACGAAGCTGCTTAGTCTTCCTCTGCTCAGCCCGACGCTTCAGAGAATGCTTTAGCTGACGATCTTGCCCCTGATGACGCCGCGCCTGCTGATAGCTGAATTAAACTCTTCTGGTTGTATTTGCTATGTGTTTTTTTTTTCTTTCAGTTCTACTTTTGAAACTGCTCCCCCTTTGTGAACAATTGGCTGGAAGGTGGTTTGGCCCAGTGTTTATGGGTCTTAAAACAATGGAATTTGCCCTCTGTTTTTGGGCTTTAATTGCATGCACTTGTTTTCTTTTTGCACCTTTGTAATATAGCTATTTTTAATGTTTCCTTTCTCAACCATCAGCGACGTTTTCTTCTTGCACTTTCCTTTTGAGCTAAGTGATCTTGTTACTTAGAAAAATTTGAGACTCAGTGTCTCTTTGAATCGTCAGTAACTTACATCCGTCGAGGCGGAATCTTGTTACTTAGAAAAATTTTGAGATTCAATGTCTCTTTAAATCGTCAGTAACTTACATCCGTCAAGGCGGAATCTTGTTACTTAGAAAAATTTTGAGATTCAATGTCTCTTTAAATCGTCAGTAACTTACATCCGTCAAGGCGGAATCTTGTTACTTAGAAAAATTTTGAGATTCAATGTCTCTTTAAATCGTCAGTAACTTACATCCGTCAAGGCGGAATCTTGTTACTTAGAAAAATTTTGAGATTCAATGTCTCTTTAAATCGTCAGTAACTTACATCCGTCTTGTTACTTAGAAAAAATTTTGAGAAGTAACTTACATCCGTCAAGGCGGAATCTTGTTACTTAGAAAAATTTTGAGATTCAATGTCTCTTTAAATCGTCAGTAACTTACATCCGTCAAGGCGGAATCTTGTTACTTAGGAAAACTTTGAGATCGGGGGGGGGGGGGGGGCCTCAGTAATTAAAACCTGTGGACGCAGAAGCATTAGTAAATAATGAAACTTCTTTATTAATTCTGAGCATATTCATTGGTTACATTCATTGGTGGTACTTCTTCAAATGTTCAACGTTCCATGGTCGTGGAAGTTTCTGCCCGTTCATGGCTTCTAGATGATAACTCCCTTACCTGGAATATTGAGTAACTCGGTAGGGCCCTTCCCATGTGGGACCCAGCTTTCCTTGTGCTGATTCTTTTGTGGCTGCGCTGACTTTGCGTAAGACGAGGTCACCTATTTCAAATCGTCTAAGCTTCACCCTTTTGTTATAGTATTCTTCCATCTTCTTCTGGTACTTGGTCATCCTGCTGGATGCTTGGTCTCTTACTTCATCCAAGCAGTCAAGGTTGATCCTGAGTTGATCGTCGTTATCTTTTTCCAGGAATGCCTCGCGCCTGAGGCTAGTGACTCCCACTTCGACTGGTATCACGGCTTCAGTGCCATATGTGAGTCTGAAAGGTGTTTCCCCCGTCGGGGTTCTTGCAGTGGTTCTGTAGGCCCACAATACACTGGGTAGTTCCTCTGGCCACGCACCCTTTGCATCGTCTAGTCTGGTTTTTATGATCTTCAGCAATGTCCGGTTTGTCACTTCGGTCTGTCCGTTGGCTTGTGGGTGCCCTGGAGATGAGAATTTGTTCTTGATGCCCAGGCTTGAGCAGAAGTCTTTGAAACCTTGGCTGTCAAACTGCCGGCCATTGTCCGATATAATCGTCATTGGTATCCCGAACCTGCACACTATATTCTTCCAAACGAAACTTCGAATCTGTGACTCTGTGATAGTTGCTATTGCTTCGGGCTCTACCTACTTGGTGAAGTAATCAATCGCGACCAATAAGAATCTTACCTGTCCTTTACCAAGGGGTAGCGGGCCAATGATGTCAATTCCCCACTGTGCGAATGGCCAGGGGGAAGGTATGGTCGTCAGCTGCTCCGCCGGAAGCCGTTGAATATTCCCGAACCTTTGACACTTGTCGCATTTCTTGACGAGTTGAACTGCGTCCACCTGCATGTTTGGCCAAAAATAACCTGTTCGGACAATTTTACTTACCAGGGATCTCGGTCCGGCATGGTCACCACAAATTCCTTCATGGACTTCCTTTAGGATGTATTTGGCTTCTTCTTCGTCGACACACTTCAAGTAAGGCATAGAGAAGCCTCTCTTATATAGGGTGTCGTTCAGGATTGTGAACCTGGCTGCTCTTTTCCTGACCTTCTTGGCCTCGTCAGCATCTTGTGGAAGGTGTCCGTCCTGCAAAAAAGATATAATAGGGGTCATCCAGCTGTTTGTACCTTGGATCTGGAATGTTGATATTTCTTCAATACTGGGATGTTTCTGGACTTCAATTGCAAGCCCGGTTCCCGGTGGGCTCTCCCCTGACGATGACATTTTTGATATTTCGTCTGCTATAGCGTTCTGGCTTCGAGGGATCTGTTCAAATCTGACCATGTCAAACTCCTGGATAAGATGCCTCGTTAGTTTGAGGTACTTTTGCATTCTATCTTCTTTTGCCTCGTATTCTCCCTTTATTTGCTCGGTCACCAGTTTTGAGTCACTCTGGATCAGCAGGTTCTTGGCTCCAAGGGCTTTCCCAAGTCTTAGTCCTGTTAGTATTCCTTCATATTCGGCCTTGTTGTTTGTAGCCGGGAATTGCAGCTGAACTCCATACTTGAGCTTTTCTCTGTCAGGAGTGGTTACTACGACTCCCACTCCACCCCTCTTCTGGGCTGACGATCCGTCAGTCTGTATCGTCCACGTGTCATCGTCTATGATCTTGCTATCTTCATCCGCGTAAGTGAATTCGGCAACGAAGTCAGCCAGGACCTGTGCCTTGACGGCCGTCCTGGGATGATACTCGATGTCAAACTGGCTAAGCTCGATCGCCCACTGGATCATTCTTCCGGCTGCTTCAGGCTTGTTCATGGACTTTTTGATAGGTTGGTCAGTCATGACCAGGATTGGATTTGCTTGGAAGTACTGTCTTAGTTTGCGCGAGGCCGTTATTAGTGCGAACACGATCTTTTCGATCATCGGGTACTTAAACTCAGCTCCTTGGAAGGCCTGGCTGACGTAATAAACTGGCAGCTGTTTCTTCCCTTCTTCGCGAATTAGGGCCGCACTTACGACTGTAACTGATACCGCCAGGTATAACTGTAAAGTTTCTCCTTCTTTGGCCGGGCTTAGAAGAGGTGGATTACTCAAGTAATGTTTAAGTTCCTGGAAAGCTTCCTCACACTCGTCAGTCCAAACAAAAGCCTTTTTCAATGTTTTGAAGAAGGGATGGCACTTATCAGTTGCCCTAGAGACGAACCTATTTAGTGCCGCAATTCTACCTGTCAGTTTTTGGACTTCTTTAACTGTCTTTGGCGATTCCATGTTGATTATGACCCGCACCTTCTCTGGGTTAGCTTCTATCCCTCTATGGGACACCAGGAATCCTAAAAATTTCCCCGAAGCTACGCCAAAAACGCATTTGCATGGATTCAACTTCATCCTGTATTGTCTGAGGGTAGCGAATGTCTCCTTCAAATCTTCGAGATGGGAAAATTCTTCCTTACTCTTGACGAGCATGTCGTCCACGTATACCTCCATATTCCTGCCGATCTGATTTCTGAACATCTTATTTACCAACCTTTGATAGGTGGCTCCAGCGTTCTTCAACCCGAAGGGCATCACCTTGTAGCAATAAAGCCCTTTGCTTATGACGAAGGCAGTTTTTTCTTGGTCTTCTTCAGCCATCTTGATCTGGTTGTATCCCGAGAAGGCGTCCATGAACGTCAGTAACTTGTTTCCAGCTGTTGAATCCACCAGCTGGTCTATCCTTGGAAGAGGGAAGCTATCCTTCGGGCATGCCTTGTTTAGATCCGTGAAGTCCACACACATTCTCCATGTCCCATTTGCCTTTTTCACCAGGACGACGTTGGCGAGCCATTCTGGATAGTGTACTTCCCTAATGAAACCTGCCGCCAGTAGTCTAGCGACCTCGTCCGTCACTGCCTGGTCCCGTTCTGGGGCGAAGGTTCTTCGTCTCTGGTGGACGGGTTTCCTTTCTGGATTCACCCTCAACTCATGCTGGATGACTTCTGGAGATATGCCAGGCATATCCTCATAACTCCATGCGAAGATGTCTAGGTTTTCTCTTAATAACCCGATGAGTTTGGCTTTCACCTCAGGGCTTAACATTTTTCCTACCTTCGTCGTTTTGGTGGTTTCTCCAGCAGCTAACTCCACCGTCTCCAGTGCTTCTTCTTTCTCTTCCTCTTTCTCTTCTTCCTTCTCTTCTATCGTCCATGTATGGTTTTCTCGCGCAGCTAGTACGGCCTGGTAGCACTCCCGAGCTAAAACTTGATCTCCTTTCACTTCGCCGACTCCTTCGTCCGTTGGGAACTTCACTTTTAAACAGTAAGTAGACGTTGCTGCCCTCCATTTATTGAGCGTTGGTCTACCAATGATGGCATTATATGATGAAGGACAATCTACTACCAAGAAATCCAGCTGACGAGTTAGCTACCTCGGGTGGGTTCCGATTGTAACCGTCAGCGTCACCATGCCCTTGGGATATACCCGATCTCCGCTGAAACTGACGAGTGGAGAATCAAAGGGGCGCAACCTTTTTGGATCTAACCTCAATTGCTGGAAAGCAGGGAGGTAGATAATATCTGCTGAGCTGCCGTTGTCCACGAGGATCCTCTTGGTGTTGAACCCTTCTAGGGTTAACATTATAACTAAAGGATCATTGTGGGGTTGTTTCACTCCTCTAGCATCTGCTTCGTTGAAGGACATGTCCTGGTTTGTTCGTCTCTGCTTGGTTGGAGGTATCATGTGGACGCTGTTCACTTGCCTCTGGCATGCCTTTTTGAGGGACTTAAAAGATCCTCCCGCAAATGGTCCTCCAGCGATTGTTGCTATTTCCCCGATCACATTCTGCGCTGGTTGGGCTTGGCGATTGTCGTTTCTCGACGAGGATTCTTGCTGGTTTTTGTCCCCATCCCTTGGCCTGGTATATTCCCCCTTCTTCACATACTTCTGTAACTTCCCCTTGCGTATAAGCTCCTCGATTTGCTCCTTGAGGTCCCGGCAATCCTCCGTATAATGGCCGTGATCTTTATGGAACCGGCAGTATTTTCTTTTATCGCGAACATTGGGCGACGAATGCAATGGCCGCGGCCATTTCAAGTGGTGCTCGTCTTTGATCTGTGACAGAATCTTGTCAACGGGCATAATTAAGGGGGTAAACCTTACCGTTCGGGGACCTTTGTCATCTTTCCTGTTGCCGTCTCAGGATTGCCGATCATGTCATTCTCTCTTCTGCCCCCTTCGTTCATTCTCCCTTACTCCGATGCTTCCCAGCCTTGCCGCATCCCTTATGGCTGCAAGCGCGTCCTCGGCATTCATGTATTTTTGTGCCTTTAAGAGCATTTCAGCCATTGTCTTTGGAGGATTCTTTGCAAGTGATGCCACGAGGTCTCGAGATCTTAATCCTGCCTTGAAGGCCGCCAACTGCACTTTGTCGTTAGCTTCGTCCACTTCCAAGGTTTCTCGGGTGAAACGTTTTACATATGACCTTAATGTCTCCTTCTCTCCCTGTCTGACAGTGAGTAAATAATCCGCTGGCCTCTTTGGACGTTGTCCCCCAATAAAGTGCCTCAAGAAGGCGCCACTCAGCTGTTCAAAGCTGTCTATTGACGATGATGACAACTTGGTAAACCATTCTCTGGCCGCCCCTTTGAGAGTGGTGGGGAAGGAACGACATAATATCTCGTCAGGGGGTTGTTGGAGGCCTAGGGTTGTTTTGAATGTATTGAGGTGATCTTGAGGGTCCTTTAACCCGTCAAACTGTTCTAGTTGGGGTAGGCGAAATTTGGGCAGCACTGGATGCCCGAGGACCGCTGGAGTGAAGGGCGAGTCTGTGGCCCTAATCATCCTATCCACACTCCGGTCTGTTTTCTCTTTGATGGCATTCCGTAACTCGTCCATTTCTTTCCTCATTTCTTTTATGACGTCTGAACTTTGCTCATCAAGGGTGGTTGGTCTGAGGGTACTGGCCCTTCTGTGACTGTTCCCTTCATCTTCCGGGCCGCCCCTGGATTGACTTTCTTCCTGTTGAATCTGTTGAAGTTGCATCTTCATTTCTTGATTCTGTCTGGTGAGTTCTTCGACGGTGGCCGCCAGGGCCTGGATTTGTTGTTTCAAGGAGGTAGGATCTTGATTAGATTCCATCTGTCTGCAAAGATAGGTGGGAACTGCCTTTCCAAGTATAGATACGGAAATGCCTTTCCCACAGACGGCGCCAAACTGATGAAACAAGACTTCGTCAGTAAAGATGTAGCGTGACTGGATGGAATCGAACCTGCACCTTGTCCTCAAAGTAGCTAAGAAAATGGCAGAGAAACCTGTGAACTTGGTCACCGGTGTGGTGCCTGCCAACACAGCTCCGATGCTTAAGTCAGCTTTCGGGAATTATGCTTAGAATGACGGAAAAAATAGATGTATGTCTATATGCTGTTCTTACCCTTTTCTGGTGTTTCTTTGGAGGGTTTATATATTCCCCCTTTGCCTCCTAGCCGTTGCAGTAGTTATGGTGGCTTTAATGCTGCTTCAAGTAACGCCTTTCACTTAATAGCAAGGCTTTAATTTATTTCCAACGGGATGTACAGCTGTTTTATCCAGCCTGGGGTATTATTGGTGGTACTAAATGCTCCAGCCACCTTCGCTTGCCCTTTGCACATGCTATCTTCGTCCTCATTGGTTATGTCGTCTGTTGAGGATTCTCGTCAGTGACGGTTTATCGTCAGTATGGCATAATTCTCGAGATTCTAACATTCCATTAAAATAAAAGATCCTTTGCATCATCATATATATCTCAATCATTTACCAAATAAAAGTCTTTCATTTTTTCACCAAACCTCTCTCTCTCTCTCTCTCTCTAATTATTCTTTTTTTTTTTTCTCTTTCCCCTAAAGTTATTCTCAATGACCAGCTGTTAGATAAATAAATTCATTTTATTTATTTCTATATATTATGCTTTATATATTTAATTGTCTACAAACACATATGGAAATTGTGTCAAACTTCCTCTCCCATTTGTACAACTCTACATGCTTAATTCGTATTAACCAATCCAACACTTCCAATATTATTTACTATTTACTGTCTTTTCATTTGTTACTGTCATTCTTTACCTCCAATTTGTGTTGTTTATAACTCTTTTTTAAAGGAAAAATTATATTTTTAATTCAGGGAATTTAAAACTAAACCCCTCACATTCAAAAGTTTAAAATTAAACCCTAGACTTTAACAACAGGTTTCAAATTAAACCATAAACTCATTAAGTTATTAGTGAAAAACACTTATACAAAAAAACATTGCGTAGTTTAGAATTTAGAGTAAAATGTGTTTATATATAATAGACACATTTGTTCATCATATGGTACTGTTTGATTTGAAACTTGTGAAAATATGAGGTTTAATTTGAAATTGATTCCTAAACTATGAGATTTAAGCCATAAAGGTGATAGCTCAAATAATAAAGCACATTAACAGAGAATCAATCCAGGTTTCATTTGCTTGCTGGATTAGCATACATTAAGATTGGATACGTTTAGTATAAACATAAAGTTTAGGATTTTTTCATATAGTGGAGAAAGCATATTATAATTCCATGGATGGATCCGCAGAACTTGTTCCAACTAAAAACAACATTGGAGAGTTAGGGTCAAAATGCTTCGAGATTAAAACAAAGAACATTGGACAAAGTTGACCTTTCGAAAGTTTGAATCAACATTCAACTGTTTGGAAATTAAATTGGTGGGCCGCACAAACGAACCAACGGTCATCAACCGCGTGGACTACTACACCTGACCCTGGTCTCATGCCCATCATGAATGAAGGCATAGACCGAGTATATTCAACGCGCAACGTATTCTATATTCTTTATTAATTGCCCTCTTTTGTCGCCAAAATTACTAAAGAATCATTTCCCCCATTCTTAATGCGTGGTTGAGATATGTTATTTTTATGAAATTGAAATTTTTTTACTAAAATTATTGTAAATAAATGTAAAAATTAGTTGAAATAATACAATAAGACTCATAAATAGTATCAAAAAGTGTAGTGAGACTTATGAATAGTAACAAAAAAAAGTTGAATAGTAAAACAATGTGACATTTTACTTTTGAGTCAACTCAAATACACACTTAGTTGCCATAAGAGAGAGAAAACCTTGCATGTGCTCATATTTGTTAAAAAAACTATGATTTAAAAAAAAAAAAAAAAACTTTCTGGGAGTGTATGAATAATAATATACAGTTGGTTTATGAACACAATCATGCTTACGCCTAATTTTATAATTGTTAAACATGTGTGATCATGAGTGATCAAGATAAAGTCGTAGATTGCATAAGGCGTAAAATATCAACGGCTACTTATAGTTGCATCGGCCACTTTTTCAAAACATTCACATCATATTATTTATTTTAAAATTTAATTCATTAAAATATCAATTTTTTTGATTTTTTAAATTGTTCATTTCTCTTTATACATGACAACAATCGCCCACTCTTTGCCTTCATTTTTGGAATATGCAAAGAAATAATAAAAATTTGAATGCATAGTAGTGCTTGTGTATACTTGCACAAGCACTTTAGCAAAAATAGATAAGCTTTTGTGGATTATTTTTGGTGCTGGTTGAGCAAAGTTTGGCCCTTATATATATGCCTTTTTTTGCAAGAATTAAATGTTGAGTGTTCTTTACTTAGTAAGTGTGAAAATTAATAAAGGGTTGTGTTAATAGGCACCAAAAAGTGCCTGTTAATAGCAATTTTTTTGGCAACTTTATGGCAACCTTTTGCAGCCTTAGACAGTTTATTATTTTTTTTAGTAATTTTTTTGATAACTTTTCTCACTTTTTTTAAATAAGACCTGTAAGGTCCAAATTTTCAAAGTAGTCCAAAGTCTACACTACAATTATGGATGGCTAAAGCCCACTATGAATTTTGGCCCAAAACAATGAAATTTGTAGAGAGGGAACCATACAACAGAGAAACATGCTGGTCCTGAGGATTCCTAGATCCTAAGTTCCCTATAATTCGTCCTCTTCTTTTCTCTCTCTCTTTGGCTGTTCTCTTCTTTTTCTCTATTCTTGCCGATCTCCCCCTCTTGTATCTTTCCTCCTCCTATTTATACATCTCGTCCTTACCATCTCCGCCCTCCATCTTACTTCCCTTTCCTCTTCCTTTGGTGACACCTGTAGTCCTTTTTGCAAAGACTAATGGTGGTAAAATATTTAGAGATCACCTTCACTGTTCATGTCACTTCCTTATTAATGTTGGGAGTAAAGCTACTGTTTCCTCATTTATTACGGTCAGGAAGTCCTATCTTCAGCATTCAATGCTTCCAGATATTTGTGAGGGCTTACGCTTACTGTTCACAGCTCCTCGGGTCCTCGGCCTCCAACCCAAGGAGGATTTCCATAAGTTGTTCACTGGTCCTCGGGTCTTGTGATCCTCGGGTCCCCACAAGACCTATAAAAGCAAACATTAACAAGCACCAGCCGGTGCTTGTTAACATTTTCTATTAATAAATTAGATGTATGAATGATTGTGTATCTTGAATTATTCATTGATATAGACAGAGGGTTAGATGTCACGAGCTTCCTCTTTATTGTGCATGTGATTGCAAGAAGTACGAAAATGAACACAAGCTCATGGGCATTGCCATCGCGTGGTCAAGATGAAATAACAGCTAGCTAGCGATTCCCTGCATCAACCTAGCTTCTTAATAATAAAAGCAACAAAAAATGAGGAGAAGGGGAAAAGAATATCAAATGTTGGGCACGAGGGGGAATCCAATAGAAGAGTGTCTGACAAGTGACTAACATTTTTATGTCTGCTGTACCTGCCAGGCTGCCACTATCATGATATGCGTTAGTGTCGTAGTAAGATAGATTCATAGAACTACACCCACCACCGCAAAGTTATTTCTTTCTTTCTCGAGCTACAAATCAAATCACACCTATTGAATTGCTCTCTTTCCCGGTTTTTAAACACAATAATGATCGAAGTCTATGTGCCTTGATAGATACATTACTTACCTTTTCATGGGGGAACTTCCATGTCAAAATATATATATAAATTTTTAATGTTTCAGATTTCTTGAGGTACAAATATATTTTTCTTTTTGGATTAAAAATGTATTTTTATTTAATAAATAAAATAAATCGAGGAAAATATATTTATATAATTAAACACACACACACTAAGTAAATCTTAGTTAACATTGTTGCTTTCACACATTTTTATTGATAGGTTAGGGAAACTTCTATACTACTAGATATGATGCAACTTGGTGCATCATATCAGAATCAAGGCATGCTAGCATGCCTTGATTCTGAAATGTGAAAAATATTAAGTGCTTTGAGAGTTTTAGATAATAAATGACAATGCACGGATAGTAACTGCTTGTTTTCAGATTTCAGTTAGGAATGAACCCATCTACTTGTGTGTGTGGTTTATTTTATTTTATTTTATTTTATTTTTTGGAGTACAACTTGCGTGAGTTGTGTCATTTAAATTAAGGATTTTGTTAATAATAAACAAACATTTTTGGAAATATTTTCTCGGAAATTGAAAAAACTAATAAACAAACATTTTTGGAAATATTTTCTCGGGAATTGAAAAAGTATTGACAGCTTTTTTAATTCCCGAGAAAATGTTTCCAAAAATGAATTACTTAATGTGTGCCCTTAGGGCACACATTAACCGGTCCCTTAAATTAATACATCTGAAACATGCCAAAATGCAAGTTACTATATCAAGTATTTATTATAAATATAAATTATTAATGCTTCTTTTAAAAAAGAATAATTATCTTTTAGCAAGTTATATAAGATACACATTGGCTGGCAAGTCTAAAAAAATGAATATTGAAAAGCATGCTATCAAAGTAAAACTATTGATAAAAGAACCATCAACTATAACCCCAAAAGAGCCAGATTCCGTAAACAACATAGAGGAAGAATGAAAGGAATATCTTATCGAGGTAATCGTATTTGCTTTGGTAGATATGCTCTTCAGGCACTTGAACCCGCGTGGATCACGTCTAGACAAATAGAAGCAGGGCGGCGAGCAATGACACGAAACGTACGCCGCGGCGGAAAAATATGGGTACGTATATAGTGAGGGTTTAACTTACATTTAGTACAAGCTTGTATTGGGAGATGATATATCTTGTATTTGCTGCATGCAGTTGGTCTCTCACTACACGTGTACCCCACATATTGGTAGACTGCATGTGTTAGAGAGTTTGCTGTATATAACGGGTACATGATATCATTTTTGCATGCATTGGGCCTATCATGATCATGGCACCACATCGATATCTTGTGCATTGGATTGTTACAAATAGAAATCTTGCTTGAATAGAAATGCTTACATAAGACCAACAAATGTACTTTTATGTTACAAGTACTTAAGCACAACACATTTTCAAGTGTGCATTTGGAATGAACTGAATTTTTTAGCTTTTCTACACTTTTAGCTTATTTTTGCTACTATTCATAGGTCTCACTATATTTTTGATACTATTTATAGGTTTCATTGTACTATTCAGTTTACTTTTTAACTTATTTTCTACACTTTCAGTAAAAAGTTTTCAATTTCAGCTAAATAAATTGTTCCCAAATAGACACTAAATATCAATATTGTGTGCATTGGATTGTTATGAATAGAAATCTTGCTCAAATATAAATGCTTACATCAGATCAACAAATGTACTTTTATGTTACAAGTACTTACGCACAACACATTTTCAAGTGTACTTTTGGGATAACTTGAATTTTTCAGCTTATCTACACTTTTAGCTTATTTTTGCTACTATTTATGAGTCTCACTGTATTTTTTGATACTATTTATAGGTTTCAGTGTACTATTCAGCTTACTTTTTAACCTAGTTTCTACATTTTCAGAAAAATATTTCCAACTTTAGCTAAATAAGTTATTCCAAAACAAATGCCAAATATAGAAAATTCTGCCAAACCAACCAAGAGTTATACTGCTAAGATATTAGAACAAACAGAAATATTAATGAATGGCTTAAAAACATTGGTTTTGAAAATAATTTTAGAAACTTTTGATGGGGAAAAAAACAATTGATTTTTATGACAAACTTTTTATATTTTTCGTTAAAGTGGTATTAAAATTTTCTTAAAATATTTTTTTAACAATTACAATAAAGACAACCGTTAACCGGATCTAGAACAAAAATAAGAGAGGTTATATCCATAAGTTGTAACAAATACTTTACTGTTCAGACAGTAAGTTGCCAACAAAGATTCTGGAATTAGTTGGCATAGTTGGCATTCTTAACTCTTTTTTACAAGTGATGGAACACTTTAGAAAACGTAAAATAACCCCACACCCAACCGAACAACCAAAGTAAAGCTGGTCCTTAAGTAAATAACCGAACTCCAGAAGGGCAATCTCTCTGACACTTTCACACGCACAAAAAAAAAGAAAAGAAAACGGTCCCCACCAAAACACCGCCAGACAAAAATCCAATCCAATGACCAATTATAATTTCCTCATATTCTCTCTCTCTCTCCCTCTAAAACTTTAAAAGTCGAAAGTTGAAACTAACGCGCACCAAATTCAATAAATAGTTTTAGAGAGAGAGAGAGATTAAAAGAACCGAAATGGATTCACCGGCGTCGGGTTCGGGCGAAACGGCGACTCGGGTCGGGGCGAGGGGGTCAATGATAGATTCGATTCGAGGGTGCGGGTTATCGGGTATGAGAATCGACAAGGAAGAGCTGCGGCGGAGGCTAGTAATGCCGCAGTACCTTCGTTTCGCCATGCGCGACGCTATTCGCCTCCAAGACCCTACGGCCGGCGAGGCTCGGTTTCACGAGCGGACCGACCTCAATGTCGGGCCGCCCGAGGCTCCGATGGTTGTGTTCATCAACGCTCGTAGCGGTGGTCGACACGGGCCTGAGCTTAAAGAGAGGCTGCTTCAACTGATTGCCGAAGAACAGGTTTGGAAAAAAAAAAAAAAAATTACAAATTAGAGTTTGTTTGTTTCTGTGAGGCATTTTGTCGAACAGGTTGTGAACTTTTTTTTTTGAATTGGGAAATTTTTTTGGAAAACAAAAAATGCAGGTTTTTGATTTGAAGGATGTGAAGCCGCATGAGTTTGTACAGTATGGTTTGAAATGTCTGGAGTTGTTGGCTGGGATTGGTGACTCTTGTGCCAAAGACACTCGTGAAAGGATAAGAGTTATGGTATGTTATCTTTACACTAATATAAATCAACCAACCTCAACAACATGAACAATCAAGCCTTGTCTTAGTGTCATTCTATATTATTAGAAGTCATACTCTTTATTTGTTGTTACTTCCTTAATTGACATGTCTCGCAATTCGTGAGATCGGCTATCAGTCCTTGACAAGACAATTTTTTCGCCTGTTATTTTCTTAATTGACATGTCTTGAAATTCGTGAGGTCTGCTATCAGTCCTACAATTTTTCTGTCATTCTAGGTTATCTGAAGTGATGCTCTCTAGTCTCTTGTTACTTCCCTAATTGACATGTTTCAAAATTTGTGGGTCGGATATTGATTCTAGACAGACTGTGTTACTTTTTTAATTGATAAGCTCTTCTTTTTTTGGTACTGTGTTACTTTTTTAATTGATAAACTCTTGTTTTTTTGGTCTTTTTCAACTTTCTTTTTTGTTTGTTTTAGCTCGAATTAACTCACTCTTTTTTACTGGTGCATATTGCGCTCCTCTGAAATTAATTAATAATAATGATATTATTCATATGAAATGTGATATGTATATAGTGAGCTTGTTGAATAGGTTGCTGGAGGAGATGGAACAGTGGGTTGGGTGCTGGGAAGTCTGGGAGAGCTTAGAAAAGAGAATAGGGAGCCGTTTCCTCCTGTAGGAGTTATTCCACTTGGTACTGGGAATGATCTATCTAGGAGTTTTGGTTGGGTAAGCTTTTCTAATCTTCGCATTCTAATTTTTCAATTTTGGGTTTTCAAAGTGATGTTTTGCTATGCTTGTTGAGCTATGGGTTTGAGTTGAATGTGTTCTTTTCAGGGTGGTTCGTTTCCTTTTGCATGGAAATCAGCTGTCAAAAGATCTCTCCACCGGGCTAGTACAGGTGATATCTGCCGTTTGGATAGGTTAGCTTTCTCACTTACACTATGTTCTGATTTTTAGGGGTTGTGATGCTGATTAATTTCTCTGGTGATTGGTTATGCCTTGCCAGAAATGAATATATGTGCAAGTTGTATGACTTAAGATTACACTCCCTGTATAGATGAAATTTCTCCTCTTTCTAATGAAATTTCATATTACATTATAGAATAGGTTTTAGAAATTGAAAGAGGTTAATGTTCTGGGACATTGGGCTCAATAACGATATCTCATGACAAAGCTCATATACCTTAATGCTAAAAATTATAATTTACCTATTAAAAAAAGCTAAAAAATTGTAATTGTAATTAATTACATAGCCAGTAGAATTTGATTGAAATTACCATTACTTTTATTGTGAAATGTAGAATAAGTACTTGGTCATATGTTCATTTGACAAAAAGTATAAGAAAGAAGTGAACAATTCATCCTTATTTTTCATTTTTTTGAAGTATAAATGGTTAAGCATTAGGTGGTGGCTCTGGATTTGTTTTATTATTCAAGAAAGTTTATTGCTGAGCATGCCCTTTACTGGTTATGTGATAACAAGTTCAAAAAATATAATAAAGATATATAAAACATAGTTATAGATTTTCTGGTCTTTAAGTGATTGTTGAAAATCAACAATCACAAAAAGGTTTCAACAACGATCTCTTATATTTTGTAAATATCTTCAGTGCTCTATTATAGTTCTGTCACTTGCCAGAATAAACTATAAATCATATAATTTGTTTCTCTTATGATCAAATAGTTATCTTAGCATCACTTTGTTATGGTCACCCTTGTTTTTGGTCAAATTACTATTTTATGATGGCTTATTGATGAGGCTAACAGTTATTTAAAATCTGTTTTTGATGTTTCAGTTGGCATATCCTGCTGTCAATGCCGAATGGCGAAGTTGTTGATCCGCCCCACTCTTTGAAGCATACAGAAGAGTGTTCTCTTGATGAGGTTGCTGATCTAGTTACTTCACATTCTACTATAGTACTATTTTAGTTGGCTAGCTGCTTGTGCTGAATGATTTTACCCTTTAAACATTAAAATATATATATATATATATATTTATATTTTAGTTTCTTATTGCACATGTTTATGTTGTGATATTTATCTGTCAAATCATATTATGTGCATGTACATATTTGGAGTTGTTGCCCCACTCTAAACAAATTCAGCTTTATACCAGTTAACTCTCTGATATGATGATCTTATATCTGTCATCACCTATGATATATCAGTTCTTTTGAGAATCTTGCCTCGAAAAACTTGTTATCTTGTTTATGGGGGAAGGTTGGGGAGTGGGGATGGGGGTGGGGGTGGGGGTGGGGGGGGGTGGTGGGGTTGGGGGAGGGACTATGGAGATTTCTCATCTCCTGTTTGCTGATGATACAATTTGGTTTTGTGAGGTAGAGATAAGGGTTAACTTGAGTAAGAGTGAATTAGGCAATAGGGGAAGTAAGAAGGATAACGGAGCTTGTGTTAATCCTGTGTTGTAAGTGGGATCAATTGCCAATGCTGTATTTCAGACTGCCACTAGGCTCCAAAGTTAATGCTAGAGTGGTGTGAAATTAGATTGTTGAAAGAATCAAATGCAGGCTGGCTTGATGGAAGAAGACTTATCTTTTAAAGGGAGGAGGCTCACTTTGATTAAGAGTATGTTTTCTTCTTTGCCTATTTTTTTATGCCCCTCTTTAAAATACCCACTTGTATTGGAATAGACTGGAGAAATTTCAAAGAGATTTTTGTGAAAAAAAGGGGGGGGGGGGGGTGGATATGGATGTTGCTAGAAAGTTTCATTAAGTTGATTGGGGTATTGTTTGTTCTCTTTCAAGGGGATGAGGGTTGGGGATGCATAAGTCAAGCACATTTAACTAGGCGCTCCTAGGTTTTGGCATGATTTTTGGTGTGAGGACCTTTTTTTGAAAAATGCTTTGCATGAATTGTTTCTGATTGGAACCTATAGGATTTCCTTCGTTGCCTTTTATTTGGGTGGAGAACATAGTTGGAATTTGATGGCGCAAATGTTGCGTGTTTAGAGAAACAATATCATCTTTGAAAGCCTAAGATTAAGGGAAATCCTAAGAATAAGTGCCCATGTTAACTAGGTTTTTATGGTCATTCATGCATATTGTTTGCATGCACTATTCCCAGATAACAGACATTTTTTATTTTTTTTTGGTTTCAGCTTACCTCTTTTTCAACCCTAAATCAAATCTGTTCTCTTCCTTGCAAAACCCTAATTATTCTTGAGCCTCAAATCTTCTTTTCAAAGTTTCTAAACCTTGAATCTATGAATCCTGCTAAACCTTAACCCACCACTAGCACACAGACAGATTCTGTAATCTGTCCTATGTTAGCATCCCTAGTTTACCCAGTCACCACAAGCACTTGACAACAAATTGTCTAATTGTCATTTATTTCCCCTCATTTTTCTTCCCAACCAAACATAGTATAATAGTATCTATTTTCTATCTCTCTTTTTACTATCTCTTCTACCAAACACACATGAAGGAAAATTGGTATCTTCTCCATTCTCTCACTTTCCAATCCTTGCTTCATTTTCTATCCTTCCAATTTTCCTTCTTCCCTACTGAACATGCTAGTAAGGATAATGGGAAATCTTCAAAATGAAGCATTGAATTCCATTTTTGAAGCTGGTGATACTAAAGTTTGTTGCTAGTTGAAAGCCTGTTTCATGTCAGCCTTTTATTCTCTTGCATTATGTATGTAACTAAGATTCCTGAGTTGTTAATAAACATGTTTATACTTAAAAGTACTGATGTAAATGAGATTTTGAAAACCTAGAAAACGGAACGTGTTGATTCCATTGTTTGGATACTAGTGTGTACAAAGTGACCCTGATATTGTATACTGAAGAAGGCCTCTCCCATGCCCTTTCCTATATAGGTCATATATATATATTTTAGGTTTTTCTCATTTGAGTTGAAATATTGGTAAATTTGTATTTTCCCGCTGCCGGAATTGTTGTATCTGGAAATTTATCAGTCAGTCTGTTATGAACATTTTGTTGGCAAGAACTATTTTTTTTTTTTGGGTAAGTATTTCATTGGCAAGAACTTAGTGTAAAGGAATATTCATTGCATATGCAATTGAAGAGTTTATGGTGAGAGTAGTCAGAGTTGGTTTGGGAAAATAAGATGGAATAATTTAGATACTTAAGTCAAATGGTTCATAAATCTTGATACACATGTTTCATTTGTTTTGTTAATGCATCTTTATTGCTAACTGAGACTCTTCGCTTTTGGATTTTTTTGTGATGCATGTCTTTGATTTTAATGGTGGAAGATTTTTCGCAACTGCAGGGTTTGGAAGTTGAGGGGGCGTTGCCTGAGAAAGTGACTTCCTATGAAGGAGTGTTTTATAATTACTTTAGCATTGGTATGCTATCTTGATTGGTTGAATTAAATTTGGTGCACATGTGGTTTTTGACTTGGTGGGAGATTGGTAACTTTCTATGATATATGCTCATCTCAGCTCATTAACATGGATTGAATTTAAATCTAAAATGCTGGAGCACCCAATAATTCATTAAACGGGTCTTACCAAAGGAGGCTTTTGTGTGCCAAGCTAATTCCTTAGTGGTGCTCATGTGCATCCCTATTTCCATCTTGATTTCTTTGGTATTTCACCTAGGAACTGAATCCTTAGAAATCACCATGTTCAATGAAGTTGCATCTACTGCAAACTTTGCTCAGAAACCACACTGTAAAATTAAGAGTAGATTGAATCTCAGGATCATTGCTACTATTTAGGGTACCAAATATGTCCCGTTAAATTAAAGCTTTTATGTACACCCCCCCCCCCCCCTCCAAAAAAAAAAAAAACCTTGCAAGAGTAATTATTTTGTTTGTAAACATTTGGTCTGACTGGCAACCATTTGAGATTCTTTGTACTTAGGAATTTTTAATTTATTATCATGAATCATCTTATATTTTATCCGTTACTCATGCAGGAATGGATGCCCAAGTTGCTTATGGCTTCCACCATTTACGCAATGAAAAACCTTATCTTGCACAAGGTCCAATTGCAAATAAGGTCTGGTTGAATGTCTTGATTACTTTATCTCTGAGTTTGATATATGCGTTGAGGTGTTATACCATCAACATTGCAGTTTAATTTAGTTTAGATTTTGAAGACTCTTAATTGTGCTGGGCCATCTTTCGTAGGTGGATGTCAGTTTTTAATCTGCTACTTGGTAAATAGGAATTTTATGTAGGCCTTGTCTAGAACCTGAATGAATGAATATCGGGGGTGGGGAAGTAATTTACAATTTCTTACATATATATAACATTGCTGTAAAACTAATTTCCCTGATATTAATTTTCTTTAGTAAATGTTTTAAACGAGACGAGAAAATATATTCTCAATTTGACATGAGTTTATATCTATGTTATGCAATATTAGAAAATGTGTTGGGTGTTGTAACTTAATTGCCATGTAGCTAATTTTGTTTTCCTTCCAAAGTTCAGAATATGATCCTTCCTGCATGCTGAACCTTAACAGAAGAATGACTTTAATGTTGAAATGTCAAATATGTTGTCCAAATAATTTGAAGCTTGGTCAAATGAGTTTGATCAAGCCAAATAAATATTCAAGGCAGAAAACGCGTAAGACTTAACTGCTGAAATTGTAACTGTTCCATCAACCACGGGTTTTCTCTAGAAAGAATCTTTTTAAAGCCACATGCTCCTGAACTTAAAGGAACTTCTCCGTCTCTAATTTAGATTCCAAATGTAAAGAATCTCAAGGTTTTCAGAAAGGACTAGAAAACAGAACAGCCAGGATGATAGAATAGACTGGTTGAAGTATCCAATTAGATAAAGTGCTTATGATTGTTCACTTGAAGTTTGGTTTTGTCTTTTGTTCTTTTTGTTTTTGTTGATAATGTGGGAAACCAGAAAACTTAATCTTTCAAGTGTGATTAGATATCAATTGAAGCTTGGTTTTTGCATTTCCTACCTTTTCTTTTTGTCGAGAAATAGAGAAGTCACAAAACACATTTTAAAAAAAAAAGATAAATCAGAAAAACTTATTTTTGGAACAGCCAATTTACATATATTATATCTAAATATATAATTTTTTTATCATGTGTTCAGATGCAACTTGTTTTCATTATTATTTATTATTATCATGGTCCAATATATGTAGCTCTGTGCTTCTTAAAATTTTTCGATGGGGTTATATATTAGGTCTTACTAATACAAGATTGCTACTAATCCATTTGTTATTACAGCTGATCTACTCTGGTTACAGTTGTGCTCAAGGTTGGTTCATCACTCCTTGTTCGAGCGATCCAAGTTTAAGGTCAGATATCTCTCTACTAGAATTGATTATATTTTTTTTGATGGTTGTCTCTGCTCGTTAATTCGTCTCAAAGAAAATGGACAGTTTATTTTTATAAGTAGAATTTCTTTTCAATTTGATTGTAATGTTGAAAGGAACACTAGAGGAAGTGCCTTTTGAGCGTCGTGTAGAAAGGAACATGTTATTAGAACTGTAATTAAACGGAAGCACTTGTATATAGTATCTTTTCCTGGTTGAGAAGAAATCATTCTTGATTTTGTGGATGACTAGAACCATAGTCTTCTCATCTTGTTTTGCTTGGCTTGAAATGCAGGCTTTTATTCCACTATATGTTCTCAACTAGTAGTTTTGAACTTCTTAAAGCCAAATCACTCACTGAGAGCTTGAAATCAATGCATATATAGGGATTAGTTACTTTGGAGGTAAAATTACTTTGTAGAAGTATCAGTGTTGTAGTTATGAAGTTACTTGGGATGCTAAGAGATTTGGCCTGAATTTTCTTAACTGGGGGGTTGCAATTGCTGAACATATTTTATGCTTTACTTCCACAGGGTAAAGTTTCAATAATGTTTATGGTGAGAGCATTAGTGAGGTCAATTAATGAATTGTCAGGTTCAATTTCCCTTCTTCGCAGGGGTTTACACCTTTCCAAAAGGGAGGAATAAAAACTTCATGTTTTCTTCTTCTTTCCTTTTTCTTTATTTATTTATCCTCGAAATCTTCTATCTTAGTTTCTTTGGAAGTTTTAAGGGGCTCAAATAATGAAAAGGCAACTTGCGAACCTTCTTCATTTTAGTTTTGTTCAAATAGCATTTTTGCACGTCTCTCCTGTCTCCCTTGGGCAAAATGGAGGCCTATCTCTAACAGCAGAAAAAATAGTATCATATTTCTAATTCTCCAGGAGGATAGGTTATATTTCTTAGCATAAAACTGTCATTGTTTGTCATATATATTTAAATTAATCAATGATGGTTCTCTTAGAGCATTTGATTTATTTGTATTCTTATGATCCTTTGTGTTCATCATCGTAAGCACAAGGTCTTCTTTCTTTATTAACAAAATTGAATTCTTTAAATTTAATCAATGATGGTGGCATTGTCAGATGTGTCGTAAAGCTTCTATACTGCCTAGAAGAAACAGATGTTTTTTGTCGTGAAATTTCTTCTTAATTGCATTTTACTTTGAACCTAGGACACCATATGTTTTGTTTGGGCCGACCCCCATCTTTTAATCTCCATGTTAGGCTCCTACTCATCATTTAGGTTTTTATTTTTATTTTTTTGTGGGGGTGTGGGGGGCGGAGGCTTGCCACTGTTCTTGGTAGGAGCAGAGAGTGAAAGGTGAAATGTATTTTATTTTGTCCTGGGCTGAGGAACAGAAAATTCTTCAACTTGTATGATTTCTTGGATTTTATGCATGAGAGAATTAAATTTGTTTCCCTCCATATAATGGGCTCCTTCAGCCTTTTTGTAGATTTAAATGCTATATGCTCTTTTAATCATCAAATCAGTGATTTTATATACATTATTGAGTCCTTCATTTGAGTTGTACAATGAATGCTTTTTTGGGAAGGTGGGTCATTTGTAAAAAGTTCATGCCTAATAATTTGGAGTCATAGAAATTGAGTTATTTGGCATTGTTGTTTAAGCAATGGGTGGCTGTTTTATTTAATTCCTTAATATTCTCTCGGGGGTGATTCTTTTACTTTGATTATTTGGCTAGAGCTCCTCTCTCTCTCTCTCTCTCTCTCTCTCACATTTAGACATATTATTGGACTACAGGTTGTGTTAGGAAATACCTTGGCCATGCCATTCAGCAAGGTTAAGATTTGTATTATGTTCCTAGATGAGGATCAAACTTTATTGGTTCCTTTGGATGGAAGAAGTATTTCTATAGAATTTCAATTTTTAGTTTAAATGGTTTGAGTTAGTATGAAAAGTGCTCCCTCTGTCCCATTTTGTTGGTCCTATCTAGAATATCTAGCTTTTTAAGGGAACATCATTTAATGTATTGTCTTTTAAATAAAAAGATACTATCAAAAGTACCCTCATTAATTCTCTTGGTGCCTTATTATCGTGGCGTAAAACTTTCCTTCATAGAGTTGTTCGCAGTAAGATTCTGTTATTTGGACTGTTTTGCCTTAGCAAATTATCATTCCTTAAATGGAATTTAAAATGCTTTCTTGTTGTAGGGGTCTCAAGAATGTTTGAAGGATGTAAAAGCTTTCCTTTATAGGGTTGTTTGTAATTCGATTCTGTTTGTAGGACTATGTTATGCCTGGGCAATTACCATTCCTATGGTAATTACTATTCTCAATAAACAAGTATTTTCTAAAACCTTTTCTCATTGTAGGGGCCTAAAGAACATATTAAGGTTGCATGTCAAAAAGGTAAATTGTTCAGAATGGGAGCAGATTCCAGTTCCCGCAAGGTAAAGTTTTACTGATACACTTCTGTTTGACGCAGACTAATATTTTATGATCAGAATGATTTTTGTTTCAATGCATCAGTTTTAGTTGCCACCATCTAATTATGAGTACATGTATATATCTCTTCTTCTTGTTGGTTCCCCCTTCTGCTTTGACTTGAATCTATATTGTTAGATTTAGATTGATAGCAGACCTGTAGTGGAGTAGGATGCCCTTGTTTTTTTGTTTGTTTTGTCGCTCTATTTGGCTTAATAATGTTATATTGTTTTCTTCCAGTGTAAGGGCAATAGTTGCTCTGAATCTTCATAGCTACGGAAGTGGAAGAAATCCATGGGGTAATTTGAAGCCAAATTATTTGGAAAAGGTATCATCACATGGTTCTGCTTTATCTAGCTTATCAGCCCTTTCAGGGATGTCTTATCTTATATTTATATGCTACTACGACGCATGGAAATGCATCTGTTGTACTCAAATGGCACCTCCTTCCTTTGGAAAGGAGTCAATGCTTAGCTTTGGTTTCTTTATTGATTTTTTTCATAAATTTTTTATGAAGTTCTTTTATTATTTTTCTTTGGAGCTATATTTCAGGTAAATGCCTGCTTCTTTTCTTTTGTTTCTCAACCACCTGGTCTTTGTTACTCTGTATATGCAAGTATGTTCTACAGTCAAATGTCAAATTGATGGTTCCTTGGTGAAAGTATACTTTTCAGAGTGTGTTGGTTTCATGCGTTGGATGCTTACATTTACTCATTTTTTTTGGTTTATTACCAGAGAGGCTTTGTTGAGGCCCATGCTGATGATGGTTTACTAGAAATATTTGGCCTAAAGCAAGGGTGGCATGCATCTTTTGTTATGGTTGAACTCATCTCTGCCAAACACATTGCCCAGGTGCAGTATCAAACTCGGAATTCTTATTCTTTATGCTATTTTGTAAAGGTCTGACTACTCAAGTGCTAACATGCAGCCATTACGATCTAACCCTGGTCAGAATGTCACTATGATGCAATTTTGAATAATTTTATTAATCATTAGTGGGTTACGTACCTAGATATTTTCTTCAAATAGTGGGAGTGGAGCTGCTGACATGGCAGCCCTTTGAGTTTCTTCCCATTTTTTTTCTAAATTTATCAGGGTGCTTTAGGATTTTATATAACCAAGCACTGTATCATGTTTTTTCTAATAGAAAAAGAGGCCAAAGACACACGTCTCTTAATCATCAATTCATTATGTTTAGTTCATCCTTCAAAGTTTCAGAATTTGTAAGATTCAAGAATTTGTAGTAGCTGGTGAAAAATGTACTCCCCTATATAGATGTGTGTGCTAGGGTCTGAGATATATGTCTTTTAATTTAAAAAATAAAAATACTTATCAAAAAAAAAAAAAATTAAAAAAGAAAAAAGAAAAAGAAGTTTTGGTACCTAGGGGAGGGAAGAGGAGATTCAAACTAGCGACTTCTGCTTCATGAGATGTGGTACCCACTCCCCAGCCAATTCTACTACCCCTTGGTTTTGCTCTAATCTTTGATCATACTGAAATACACGAGTTTCTTCCTTTCTGGTATGCTAAAGCCTTCAATATTTAAAATTTCAGTTCTGCTCACTCCTGAATCATGCCACATGGAAGTGTGTTATGTTACAAAACCTTTGTCCATTCATTTACCTCTGACATCCTTGCTGTTCCCTGTTCAGAGTGAGCACCACCCTCCGGACTATGAATATCTTCTGTTCTGTTGCTGGCATCAAGGCTTTCATAATCTCCTACAGAGTCCTACTAACTTGGACCAAAACTAAAATTTTCTTTGCCTGTTACTTTGAGGGACCACACAAAGTACTTGTAGGAGAGACCCTGCCTATTTTAGGAGCTTAGAAAACTTTTTTGCATTATCAAATGGTATGTTCTATATTTGGGATATCAAGATTAGGGTTTTTGATTGTCTAGCCTTATGTTTACATCCACTATCTATTTGGAGTTGAAGCACTTATTTTGTATATTAGACTTCCCTGGCACTGTAAGTCCTAATTACTTATTTGCAATTAGAGCTTTCCAAGTTCTAAACGAATTTAATAAATAACAAGATAAATTTCTTCTATACTTCTGTGCTTTTTCAATCACCTCTACTATCAACTCAACTTCTTTCACAACTTGCTGAGATGTCAAATTGTTAGTGGTGGACTTTCACATGGACTCTTCACTAATAACTTTTTTATTTTCCATCTCACAAGTTTTGGAAAAAGTTGTGTCACCATACATATTCTTTTTCAATTGTGATAGCGTTTATGGTTGAGCCCTCTCAATCAAATATTAGTGCTTATCAATTAGATTTTATTTTCATTTTTTCAGGCTGCAGCTGTTCGATTGGAAATTAGAGGTGGAGAGTGGAAAGATGCGTATATGCAGATGGATGGAGAACCATGGAAACAACCATTGAACAAGGACTATTCGACGTTTGTGGAAATTAAGAGGGTCCCTTTTCAGTCAGTTATGATCAGTGGAGAGTGATATTGGTGCCTTGTGTTCCATTTAGGTATAGCTGGGATTCATGTAAAGCAGGCGTATTACCTGAGGGCTTGTATTGTAAATTATATTTCTGTGCCTCAGTAACAGTGTATTTGTTGTTGTATCAAAATCAATTGTTAGTCAAAATTTCCTATATATTCCTTTTTATTGCGAAGACTAGCTTACATACTATTTAGAGAGGAACTGGCTACCAGGTTTATTGGTGCCTCTAGCAATGAGTAATAAGGTGCGAAAAATAGGCGTTGATGTGATCCTTCTTATGTGATAAATAATTATAATTGTTGATATTTATTGAACATGATGATTAAATTGATAATAACAAGGCACGCTGCTTGAATGTGGTTTGCGTCACATTTCTTAGTTGCAATGACAATTGTTTATGGTTTGTACTTTGTAGTCTATTCTTGTTTTATATTGAGAATTAGGGTGTGTTCCTTAAGAAATAAAATTCGGTATGGATCATAGGCTTAAGATTTAGAAATAACTAGTACCAGGGAGAAAAAATTGATGATTTGTTTTTTTTTTTTGTTAATTGAAAAATGAAAATAGTAGATGAGACTTATAAGTGTGAGTTCCAAACATTTCTTAAAATAATGTGATTATTTTTTTAATTAAGTATAATTGATACAATATATTAAAATTTCTAAATTAAGCTTTATAAATTTTGTAATTTTTTTAATGAAAGTATAATGCATTTTACATATTCAATTATTATCTATAGTAAGTTATTTTGAAAATAATATAACGTGTGGTTGGAATTTGTATCTAATATTCTCTACAAACGGTATATTTTTCTATACGTCTTGAATGACCTTGAAATGATAGAGGTATACGTAAATTCATTATTTATATTAGAAAAAAAATACAAAATTTTAGTAACATATAAAAAATTGTAATTATCAAGAGTCTACCAACATTACATTGAGAATGTGACAAAATGGTTAATGAAGTAGCTATTCTTTCTAGATAAATCTCTCATCACAATGCATTACATAAGTGGACCGAAATGAACTGATATGGACCGTATGGACCAAAGTAGACTGAAATAGACTGAACTTGAACAAATCGATAGAATGGATTAAAGTGGACCAAAATAGACCTATGTAGACTGAAATGGAAAGAATAGATTGAAATGGACGGAAATGGACTGAAGTGTATTGAAATGGATCAAATAGACATAATAGATTGAAGTAAATCAAATGTGTACAACATGGACCGATATACCACATTGATGTGGTTTCATAGACGCATAGTAATAATAAATGTTACGATTTAGTTTTTAGATGTTATATAGATTTACATGGATTCACTCTATAAATTGTGTTTTGTGTTTCATGGAAAAAGAATTCTTGGAGCATGAATTTAAAGTTAATGAATGCTAGTATTAATTAGGTAATAAGGTGGAAAGTATTAATATTTAATGATGTTTTTTCAACCGTTAGATCTTTTAGAAATTTATAACTTAAAAAAGATGTAATTCTTATGGAGTTACACTACCGCACACCCTTGGTGTGATGGTCACTCTACAGGTATAAGTGCTTGCGGGGTGTGGAAGGCAAGGGCCATGGTTCAAGTCTCTAGGAGGGAGCATCACACATATATACACTTAGATTAGGCTAGAGTAGAAATTCTATCTTGTAAAAAAAAAAAAAAAAAAAAAAAAAAAAAAAAAAAACTCTTATGAAGTTATACTAGGTGCAACTTGAACATAAATATATTAAAGAAGAGGTCTCATAAAAAAAAATTAAATATTAATTTTTTATTTCATTTGATTCAATATTTTATGACTTTTCTAATTTAAAAATAAAGATTCTTTATTTCCTTTGATTTAATGTTTCAAAAATTTTCTTCCTTCATACATACACATAAAACTCATTGCATTTTTATTCACAATTTTCACCTCTTACACTTCTACTCCTTTATATACACCTTTCCATAGTCCTTCATGCCTTCAATCTTTCGATAACACCTACCTTGCTCCAATATTGTTAGCCTATCCATTCCTAGCCTGTATAAGTTGGTTACAACTAGGGAAGGGAGCTTGCATTTAATATTGAGTTACAATAGTTATTACAATTTTGATGTTGAGTTCGGATGTTAGACTTGTGGGTTTTGTAAAAGTCGTGATTTTTGTAGGTATTTGGGGTATTGATATGAGAAAGTCATACTTGTATTTTATTTTAGAATTAAGGAAAAAGAGAGACAAATTCTATATCAACTTTTGTTTTACAATATTCCTTCAAATTGTTTGTTTTTTTGTTTCTCATTACTTTAACTGAATAATTATAATGGATATGTGTGTGTAATTTATAATTATTACTTATAATGCACTAGTTACTAACAAAGTTCCGTAACAATTATACTATAATATATGTATAATATTCTTGAAAACCTCTTATATAATGTACATCACATCACACCTTTCCAGTTGTTAATAAAGAGCGGGTTGGATCATCTGCCCACCGCCCATGCAATCCTAGGAATTAAAATATTTAATGTTTTGTAAAACCATCATCTAGATTCTATACTAAGCTAGCTACATGCACATCCACATATGCATCACAAAATTTCGTCATCTTCATCTGTAGCAACATCGTCTGCTCCTTCTCTGCTTGTCCTTGAAAGCTTTTGCATATCATCTATACTAGGGAAGCTCCAAAGCCTTCAGGACTTACTGTAGGATTTAGTGTAGATCCGTTTCTCCAAAAAGACCATGAACGGAGACATTTCTGGTTGAAGTTTTTTACCAATTCAATAAATCTCAACCTAAGAGATCCTTCGAGAGGGACAATGTTTGAGTTTGTCCAGTGAAAGTGAGGGAACTTCTTCACCACATATAGCAAGAGGGAAAACAAAGAGACCGCTCCAATTACGATGAAAAGACCCCCGAAGCTATATACACCAAGACTAGGAGAATATGTAGAGATTTCAGCACTTCCATTTTCGCCTGTAGATGTAGTTTGACTTGAAAAGTATTTCCGCATAATATTTGTCATCTTATCTTCATCTTCAGTGACGTTCAAGGTTGCTCTTGAAATGTAAGAGACTAGGGGGGATCCAAGTGGAAAGGCCTGAAGAAAGAAAGCAAAAAAGATTTAATCATATTGATAAATCTATATGTATTAGTAGAATATAAACAAGATTTTTTTTTAAAATAAAGCTTATTCATTAGAGGATTTAATCGAATAAGAAAAGCATACTTAAATGAAGTAATGTAATTAATATGACCAAGTCTTTGGAGAGTGCTTGAGGACCGTATAAATCCATGTACGCATTCATTTGTAAGCATTAAGAAAGAGTAAAAGAAGAGAGATAACAAATACAAAAAAAAAAAAAGCTTCTGTTCTTGTTTCCTCTCCAATTTCTCTTCCATTTTTTAAAATAATTTAATAATTACAATAATGAAGGAGGATTTGATTTTTTTTTTTAATAATTACAATATGCTACTAACTTCGCAGTTCGAAGTTCGAAACATTTTTTTCCTTAGACCCCCATACATTTTGTGCATGAGAGGGTGTTAATTCAGCTAAGTGTCTTTATTGAAAACATGAGTTGCCGGTTGAGTTATAAAGCTTTTAGCCGATTTTCTATTTCATTGTGAGTAGAGTGTGTGAGAGTGTGATCACACTAGTCTAAGAATCGCATGTGTGAAAGCCATTGCTGCATTTACCATGTTCACTTGTGACCTATGAAAACATTGACCATAATAGTATCTGGATCTGTTCGTACAAAGTGAATGCAACGATTCATAAGTTATATCTCATAGTAATGCTATAGATAACAATTTTTATAACTTTTTTCATAGTGATAATAATTTTTTTTTTTTTTTGGATCTCATTTGAGCTCATTGCTCACATAACTTTATCATCTATCATTCACAATTTGCTATCTTGACAGTTGTGAAATTTTTTTTTTGTAACTTCAGAGTTTTTGAATATCTTACAAAAAAGCTAAAAACTATAACACATATCTTGTTACGCACGCGCACACATACCATTATACACAATTTCAAAATGAAATTATATTTTCAACTCATGAGTTCAGTTCAAAAAATATATGTAATAGTGTGTAACAAATACTATCCCAGCAAAAAAATATCTTTCATTTTTGTATCACCCTCTTATGTTGATAGGGGGTAGAGAGAGAAAAATACTCACAAAGCCAAATCCATCAGTTTTGTAGATTGGTCCAACCATTGCATATCTAGAGCCATATTTCGAGAGGACGAGCTTAATGTAAGGGATCTCATTAACAATAGCAGCTACACCACCATTATCACTTCCATTTGACAGTGCTTCATCATACTCCTCAGGAGTTCTATAAGCCTTTAACTTGGACTCATCGATATTTAACTGTTCGACAAGAACCTCTCTAACGAAGGAATTTTTTTGATATCCTACAAAGTAACCATTCCTTTTTATCTCAGTTACATCAACAAATTCAGGTTTCAATTGTTGTACCGTCAACATTGAAGCTAAGCTTGCTGTGTAACTCTGTGTTAGAATGAGTACCATAAAGGCCCATATGATTAGTACAAATCTTGACCAATTGTTGACCACTTTCTCCCCTAAAACATCATCAAAATTTGAGAAACGTGTTAACATTTTAAAATTGATTTCCTTGAAAATAGAGGAAGTACCATGCAAAGAGCAAGATAAAATGGTGAAAATAAACTTTTGGGGTCCGTTTGGATAGAGCGTTTTGCTGAAAACTGAAAACTGAAAACTGAAAACACTGTAGCAAAATAATTTTTAAATGTGTGAATAGTATTGTGGGACCCATTTTTAATATTTTTTTCTGAATAAAGTGCTTGTGGGTCCCATGAACAGTGCATAAACAGTGCTGCTACAGTGTCAAACAGTGTTTTTTGTCTCCTGCACAGTGCCGCTACAGTGAAAAAACGTGCATGAACAGTACCGGTTACTGTTCATGCACGTTGAAAAGAAAAAAAAAAAAAAAAAAAAAAAAAAAAAAACGCAAAACGCAAAAACGCAACTTTTTTAATCTGTATCCAAACCAGCTCTTGGTCTCTAAACTTTAGCTTATGAGCAATCTTAGTAACTAAAATTTAAAGTGATCCTTTTAGTTCTGAATTAACTTAAAGTGATTGCTTTTAGTCTCTTAAAAACTTAAGTGATTGATTTTAGTCCATATGTAGTGATGACGTGTCAGTATTAAGTTTGACCACATCAGGGACTAAAAACTTTATAAAATAAAATTTTTCTTGTTTCAAACTTTAGAGACTAAGAGTATATTTAAGCCTTAAAAAAAAAAAAAAAAAACAGAATGTGATTTAACGGGAAGAAATGATTTACTATGACTAGAGGTGAGTGTTGCAAAGGAGAACAAGAAAATCGTGCGAATCTATTGATCAGGGCGCCCTCTAAACTCAGAATTTACACGGCGTTCAAGAACCCATGTTACCAAACCTGTTAAACTGGAGGTTGCACGGTTGCACCTACTGCTAACCAAAGATCCCAACTTAGCTGGCTTTAAGAAAATCCATATATTTTTCTTTTCATTATCTTTCATCAAAACCACCATTGACACACCTGATTCAGAATAAGGTAATGTAAAATCAACATATGCGGAACGATTAGCCACAATTGTCGTGTCTCCAACCACAGCATCAAACTTCTGCATTTTGAGAGAGAGAGAGAGGTGAGGAATGTCCTATTGTGAATTTATCTAAACAAAATGGATTATGATTAGTGCAACGTTACTTTCACATATACGTAACAATCATTAAATTGTTTTTATTATACACAAATTATAACTTGCCACCTCAACAGTGGTAAAATTGGTTGTATCATTTGACTTATTGTACATACAATAAGCAAGAATTGTAAACTAAAAAATCACCTTAAGTTTGATTTGGAAAAGAAGTTCATCATAATTAGTTCCTGCACTCAGCCTGCTTTCGTTCACATATGGCACAAACTCATGTGGAAGAGGAAAGGGTAATATATCCAACACAGCAAGGAACACATCAATTGAAAACCCGGATATTTTTGGTTTATCTTTATAGCTACGAGGACACCATTCAACCTTTATAAACTCAATAAAAGAATCATAAACATTCGCTCTTATTAATTATTATTATTATTAACTAAGTAGTACTGTTGCTCTCCAAAAAAAAAAAAAAAAATGTAGTACTGTAGTAAGTAAGTAAGTAGTATTATTTATAAAAAATTTGCGTTAAATTAATTCTGAGTTTACATGAGATGAGACGAGAGAAAGCAAAAAACCCAACCTGTCTGTCTGAGGCAGTGGCTGAAAGTAAGTGGGCCTGTTGATTCAAAAATTATTATAATAGTAAATAATTAAAATCTCTTACCTTGCGACATCGTTTTCTTCGTCTTCTTAAAAATGAAATGAAATGAAATCACTCTCGTTTTTTATAAAGATCAAAAAGGGGAAGCCAAATTCTCAGAATCATATATCATATGGCGCTAAGCCTAAAATGTCCTATCCTCCTGTTCCCAATTTTGGCGCCACCACCGGAAAACCACCGGCCGTCCACGGAGGTGAGGTTTTCCCGCTGGAACAACGCCAACGCCGAGAAATTCGAAGACCGGCGTCGAGCACAGAAGGAAATCGAAGACGATATCCGCCTCCAGCGCCGCTTCAACTCCGCCACCAGAATCACCAATATTCACGAAACTGCCACTGCCACTGCCACTGCCACTAACAACAACAACGAAACTTTCAAATCCATTGGCACACCTTCCTCTCCTTCTTCCCCTTCCATCCCAGGCAAAAAATCCAAGTACTCCAAAAACCCTAACCCTAACCCTAGCTCCTCCGATTCCCACCCTGCCTTTCGCCAAATCCACAGAGCAACTAATCCAGCACAAGCCAATGCCAAAGTGACCATCGCAGACGACGGCGTTTAAAAAGTAATTTCCATCAGTTTGTTTTTACAAATATATAATTTTATCTTTTTTTTTTTTTTTTTAAATGTTTATGATTGATGTTACTCTTTTTTTAAATTTTCCATATATCCTTCTAACTATTTTTATTATGCATTACATTTCCTTATTTCTTTTGGTGCTATTAAAACTTTTAAGTTTCAAAGTTATTATTCTAATTCTCATTCTTTTAAGGAGATTATTATGATAACTAAAACTTATCATATAATTACAGTTCATATTACTCAAATAAGTGATAGTATTCTCAATCCAAAAACTTGTCTTTTTTCATGCTTAAGGAAATACATTGAATTGGATCAAAATAGACCAAATCAACAAAATAGACCAAATTGGACTAAAGTGAGTCCAATGGACTGAAGTAGACTGTATGGACCGAATTAGACCAAAAGTAAACTGAAATGGACTGAAGTGGACCGTTTTGGACGAAAGTGGACCTAAGTAGACCGAATTGGTCCCAAATGGATTGAACATGACCGAATTAGATCGAATGAACTGAAATAGACTAAAGTAAACACAATAGACCAAAGTAGACTGCAATGACTGAAGTAGACCAAATGGACCTAATTGTACTAAAGGGGACCATAGTAGACTGAGTTGGACTGAGTTGGACCGAATTGGACTAAATTGGACTGAAGTAGACCGAATCGGACTAAATAGATGAAGTGGACCGAAATAGACTGAATAGACAGAAATGGACCAAATTCCGATCTATAATTAGCATAACCAAGATTATGTTTTGATATACATTCAAATTCTTTTTTTCCAAAATAATTAAGTATTAACTTAAATAAAATCAAACCAAAGGTATAAAAGAGAGAAAGAGACGTATGAACCCAAAAATAGAGTTTTAAAAATTAAAATAATTCATCAATATAGAGTAGAGTTGCAAGGAAGAATAAAAAATAAGAGAGAGAGAGAGAGAGAGAGAGAGAGAGAGAGAGAGAGAGAGAGAGAGAGAGAGAGAGAGAGAGAGAGAGAGAGAGTACCCACTTTTTTCAAGAGAGAATGTGAGAGAGGATAATAAGAAATTGTACGTTTTTAGACCCCTTAAAACACAACTAGATTAACCTAGTTATTTAGTCAAGTGATTAACTTAGGTAAATTATGCAAATTTAGGTTAATACAAATATATCATATTATTGTAAAGTGCAGAAAATAAAGAACAGAACAATATGATAACCCAAGAAAACCAAACCAATAAAAAACCTGGGGAGGATTTAATCTAGCTATCCTCAAGGTAAACTGAATCCGCTATGAAAGAATTGAAGTTTACACAATAGAGACTTAAACCACTAACATCCTATTGCTACCTCGAGTAGGAAACTTACTATACTACTAGCACATGACAGCTCCGAGTTCACGAACTACTTCTTTCTTGGAGTCCCAGCAAGCACAAGCACTCCCGTTTGTATATCTTTAAGCTCTTGAATCTGCAATTGAACTGATCACCAAGCTCTTAACATCAATCTAGATCTTGATAACTCTAAGTGTATGTGAAGGCAAACACCTCTAGATTTCACAAAAGATTTACACACATCATAAAGGGCAACCACAACCACCTTGAAAACGTGGCTAGAGTTTTCCCTTTTATTCTTAAGACAAAACATAAACCATACAAGTCAAACCGGGCTTGGGCTGAGTTGGAAAATTCTGCAGAAAAACAATCTGCACGAGTTTCGATTGATCGAGTCTAATTTTCGATTGATCAAGTCAGGCAGATTTACATAGTAAATCTTGCAGTACACTCGATTCTAACTTTTCAACATAAATATACTTTGAGCAAGTCTAAAACAAGACTAAACATTTTGATCATGGTTTACCAACATTACAAATTGAAGTTCTAATATATTTAAACCTAAAGTCTTAGAACCCAACAAACTCTCCCTCTGGCAATTTGTGACAAAACACAAACTTAAACAAAGTCCTCAAAGTTACAAAAAAAAAAAAAAAAAAAAAAAAAAACAGCCCTTTACAAAATCATTGCCCAACATGACAAATTCAACCTAACTGCTATCCATCAGTTACAAGTGTAGATAGTAGCACGATTGAATCAACCTATATATTCTTGTAATACTTAACAAACACATAAACGTATGTGTGGAAAATACAAGTAAAACACAATGACTTCTTGATTTCACATAACACAATCTAAATCTCCGTAGCTTCAAAACAACAAAATCTCCCCCTAACAACAGAATCTCCTCTACACATATGTACTCTCCCTTTTTGTGACGAATTGTCAAAGGACACTCACTCATCATCAAAAGGAGGTGGCGGAGGTGATCATCTAATACTCTCCAAATCAACTCACAAAGCACGAAGCTCATTAAGCATGTCCTCCAAAAGTTGACAATGAGCCGCCTGAATAGTCATGACAGTCTCCAACATACGACGAATGTTTGAATCATCTGAAGTAGAAGGTGGAGGAACAGCAGTAGTAGTAGCAATCAGATCGATGGACTCCTCAGCAGAAGTATCACCTGTAGAAGAGGGAGGAGGAGGAGTGACACCAAGAGTCTCAACCTTAGGACGTTTCGAGCTTGCTCTCATATGAGCAACCCTCTACCTAAGAAAAGTGGCACCTATAGGAGCAACTATATGGATGGGCTCAGAAGCGGAAAAGTTCTCTAAAACCAAGTGCAAAAGGATCCGATGAATAAAAACAGGAAAGAAAAGAGCATGAGAAACATAACTACTCCGATGAATCTCAATCAAAGAACGAATGAAAAGATGAGGAAAGCTCATAAGAGCATCAGTAACAAGGGTGATAAGGATAATTTTGTAATTAGCCCATGACGAAACAAAGAGCGACGGATATAATAAGTTCGTCAGCTTCACTCATGAAACTACCTTCTTGCAAAATCACCTAATACCTGACAGCTGCAACTCGGAACAATAAGCTGAAAGTAGTAAGCTGAAGGTGGTAAGCTGAAGATAGCAAGGCTGAAGATAGTTAGCTGAAGGTGGTAAGCTGAAGACAGCAAGGCTGAAGGTAGTAAGCTGACGACCCTGAAAAGGACGATGTTGTAGATTGACGACGTTATGGAGTAAGGGGCAGCTGATGAGGGTCATTTTGACAATCCTAAAGGCTGACGACCCCAAGGCTGACGACCCTAAAGCTGACGTCCCCCAAAGCTGACGATCCTGAAGCTGACGACCTCAAAGCTGTGGAGATCTGAAGCTGACGACCCCAAGGCTGACGATCCTGAAGCTGACGACCTCAAAGCTGGGGAGATCTGAAGCTGACGACCCCAAGGCTGACGATCTTGAAGCTAACGACCTCAAAGCTGGGGAGATCTGAAGCTGACGGCCCCAAGGCTGACGATCCTGAAGCTAACGACCTCAAAGCTGGGGAGATCTGAAGCTGATGACCTCCACCAACGACCTTAAAAGTATGTATAGCCAAGCTGACGGGAACAGGCTGAAGAAGTCAGTCTTGGCTCCGTCCACAACCTTACTTGACCAGCACGCATACAACAAGGATTCTTGCACGACACGTCTAACTCAAATTAAGAAGACTCCTATAAGGACAAGGATTCTATGAGATACGCAAAATCCAAGAGTTACTCTCCTAGAAGGAAAAGAACTTCTTGGCCAAGGCATGAATTTCGACCCTACGCTACTATAAATACCCCAAAGCACTTTCAAGGCAAGGTACACACAATTCACCTCCGCTCTAACACTTTAGAGTTGCGAACAAGAGATTTCTCTAACTTGACCGTCGGAGGGTATTTGGCCGGTACCACACCGGTGCCCTTTCTAAGGTCTTCACCTTTTGTGTTGTGTAGGTACGTTATCAGGAGCACGTGTGGACCGTGTGGCTTACTGACGATTTTATTGCATCATCAGTTGGCGCCGTCTGTGGGAACCGAGTGATCAGCCATATCACCGCTCCTAAGACAACGAGTTGCATGGTCCAGATAATCAATGGCTACCATCAATCAAGAGATCAAAAACCTGCCCAACTCCTTGGAGAGTTGTTGGAGTGAAAATTGGGTTAGTGGAACGAATGGTATTTGAACCATCAAAATGACGAATTGGGCAGCAGTAAACACAACAATGGACGTCCCCCGACGGACGATCACCAAGAAAGGGACTACCAAGATGAAAGAATTTGAGTAGAAAGAAGAATGCCAATGAGCATTAAGGAACTGAAGGCACGCCTCGCATCTCCACCACTCCTCAATCCATCTGAACCTAACGAAGAGCTTTCCTTCTACTTGGTCGTATCCCCCACGGTTGTTAGTTCAGCTCTCATCTAAAATGAGGACCGTGTACAATTACCCGTATGCTACACCAGTCAAGCGCATAGGGAAGAAGAAAAAATATATCCCCCCATGGAGAAGTTAGCCTCAGCCCAAGCATTAGCTAACTTTATCACAAAATTATGATGAACAAGGCAGAAGGCAGGGGGGCAGCCCCATAGAAGGTTTGAACGGACGGATCATCCAACAGATGCTGGAGGGATCAAGGTAGTCCTATAAAAATGAGGACTTCATAGAGGACAACAATGCGTCTCGAAGGTTAAAAATTCAGGCATCACACGTTCCCAGGGCAATGTACCAATGGCCTACCGTGCAGAAGGATGCCCAACCCTACGTAAAAGCATACAACAAATGCCAACGCTTCAGCAGGACCTTATGCCTAAACACTACAGAAGGAAGGCAACAGGCACCTAATTCTCATCCTAATGGGATGGATCAACAAACAAGGTTATCGACGATCAAGGATGCCAGCGGCACCTGATTCTCATCCAAAACTAAGTCTTCCTACCCACGGGTGGAAGGACGAACCAAGTCATCAACGAGTGCCTTGGTCAAAATTCTAAGTCTTCCTACCTAAGGGTGGAAGGACGAACCAAGTCACCCACGAGTGCCTTGATCAAAATTCTAAGTCCTCCTACCTAAGGGTGGAAGGACGAACCAAGTCACTCACAAGTGCCTTGGACAAAATTCTAAGTCTTCCTACCTACGGGTGGACGGACGGACGAAGTCATCCACGAGTGCCTTGGTAAAAAATTTAAGTCCTACCTACGGGTGGAAGGAAGAACCAAACCCCCCATAGGTGCCTTGGTAATATAAGTCTCCTACCCACGGGTGGAAGGATGAACCAAGTCACCCACGAGTGCCTTGGTCGAAATTCTAAGTCCTCCTACCTAAGGGTGGAAGAACGAACCAAGTCACTCACAAGTGCCTTGGACAAAGTTCTAAGTCTTCCTACCTAAGGGTGGAAGGACGAATCAAGTCACTCACGAGTGCCTTGGTCAGAATTCTAAGTCTTCCTACCTACGGGTGGACGGACTAACCAAGTCACTTACAAGTGCCTTGGTCAAAATTCTAAGTCTTCCTACCTAAGGGTGGAAGGACGAACCAAGTCGCCCACGAGTGCCTTGGTCAAAATTCTAAGTCCTCCTACCTAAGGGTGGAAGGACGAACCAAGTCCCTCACAAGTGCCTTAGTCAAAATTCAAAGTCTTCCTACCTACGGGTGAACGGACGAACCAAGTCATCCACGAGTGCCTTGGTAAAAAATTTAAGTCCTACCTACGGGTGGAAGGACGAACCAAGCCCCCCATAGGTGCCTTGGTAATATAAGTCTTCCTACCTACGGGTGGACGGATGAACCAAGTCACCCGCGAGTGCCTTGGTCAAAATTCTAAGTCTCCTAGCCACGGGTGCAAGGACGAACCAAGCGACTCCCGAGTGTCTTTGTCAAAAATCTAAGTCCTACCTAAGAAGTAGATGGACGAAACAAGTCACCTATGGTAGATGCATGCCAAAGTCACCTATGGGTGGATGGTCACTACACTAAGTCGCTTGTCGGTGGACGTATGACCACAACCGCCTATAGGTGGACAGTCACCATACTAAGTAGCCTATAAGTAGACGACCAAAAAGGTGACGATCAACAAAACTAACGAGTAAGAGGACTTACTCCTAAACACCACTAAAAGGTGACAACTTGCAAAGCTGAAGAGTAAGAAGACTTGCTCCTAGGCACCACTAAAAGGTGATGACCAGCAAAGCTAACGAGTACGAAGACTTACTTCTAAGCGCCACTAAAAGGTGACGACCAGCAAAGTTGATGACTAAGAGGACTTATTCCTAAGCACCACTATAAGCTGACGGTAAGAAAACTTACTCTGAAACACCAATAGAACCTGACGAGCAATGAAAGTGCATAAGCAAGAAGGCTTACCTACTCCTAAGTGCTACAAAAATCTGACAACAAAAGGGGACGAGTAGGAGAGTCGCCTACTCCTAAGTCCCACACAGCAGAATGAGTAACACCAACTATGCTAGTCAGTGACTTCTAAGTCTTACCAAAACCACTAACGACAAAAAGAAGCAAATTGAGAAAGTTATCAAGAAACTCATACATTCAGTAAAGTTATACGTGTCCAAAAACGAAGGACCCATTGTTTCAAATGAAAATACCAAACATTAATGTATGAGAATACAAAAAATAAACTTAAGTCTAATGGCCAGCTTGGCCGTCCCCTCTTTCCTCCTCAGCGCAGAAGAGTATGACGGAGTCATGAGAATAAAACAACTCATTCCATAGACCCGTCAGGGATAGGTGACGGATTCATAGAATGCGGGGCAACTGAAGAGGAAAAAATGACATGACAGAAACAAAGTGGACGACCTTATTATTAAGTCCACAGTGGACGAGTCGACAGCTACGTCCGCAAAGTGGACGGATTTATTACTAAGTCCGCGTAGTGGACAAGTCTACTATCAAGTTCGCAATGTGGACGAATCTACTCCTAAGTCCACAAAGTGGACGACCTTATTATTAAGTCCACAGAGTGGACGAGTTGACAGCTACGTCCACAAAGTGGACGGATTTATTACTAAGTCCGCGTAGTGGACAAGTTTACTACCAAGTCCACAAAGTGGACGACCTTAAGTCCACAAAGTGGACGACCTTAAGTCCATAAAGTGGACGGAACTACTACAAAATCCACAAAGCGGACGAAACTACTACTAAGTCCACAAAGTGGATGACCCTAAGTCCACAAAATGGACGACCTTAAGTCCACAAAGTGGAGGAAACTACTACTAAGTCCACAAAGTAGGACAACCTTAAATCCACAACGTGGACGACCTTAAGTTCACAAAGTGGACAATTTTAAGTCCTCAAAGTTGACGGAGTCACTACAGAGACCATAAAGTGAACTTGGTGTTCAAAAAATAATGGACGACTTTGATACGAAGTCCACAAAGTGGACGGAGTCACTACAAAATCCACGAAGTAAACTACATTAAGTGCACAGAACCAATACAAAGTCTACAAAGTGGGCAACCTCGTCAAAATAAACAAGTCTACTGGTAGGATACGAAACTTTTACTGAAAATCAAACTGACGACATAAAAACATCAAGAACAAAGCAACATTATTGGGAGCAATAAAAATATTAAATACTACAAGATAAAATTGTCTTTACAAAGGCCCAAAAACACGGGCGTCAAACATTAAAGTTCATTACAAAATAGAAGCACCCTTGGCGCAAAATTCATGACAAATATTTATAAGGCTAAAGGAGTGGCTGACGGAGACAAAGTAATGATCGGGGTAGAAGCATCTTCAGCATTGGATTTTTCTGCATGCTGATCCGCAGACGGAGCTATGACGACGGGCTTATCTATGACGGGCTGAGTGAGGACAAAGCTGCCGTCCCTTGAGTCCACCTTGAGTTGGGTAGTCTCGTCGGTCTCCTTGAATGTAGAACCACCTGCTAGAGTTTACGATAGGGGTTCGTCCATGTTTACCCTGGATAGATCTAGGTCGGGATAAGCAAACTTGACCTGCTTGAGATAGTCCTCAAATCTGTCACCATAATAGATGGCACAAGCATCTACGAAGGACTGTGAGTCCTTAAAATTCCGTCACGGCATTGCTCCTAGCTGTTTCCACCTGGCCCAAATGGTCCTTCAGCTCCTTTTTCGCCGTCACCTTTGCTTGTTCTAGCTTCCTCTGACAGCCCTCCTCAGCTAGTTGTTCCTTCAACTCCTTCACTTCCTTACCAAGAGTACGGGAAGCCTCCTTGTATTGCTCTTGCCCATTGATCAGGTTCTTGATACGCGTATGCAGACGGGTAATCACCCCCTCTTTAGCAACGCGCCTATCCGGCAAAGCCTTCATACGAACCATAGCCTATATGGCAAAAAAAAAAAAAAAAAAAAAATGCATGTCCAATCAGTTCGCGCCGCGTGTCCAAGTATTTAGTGAAGGCAGCTCGATGCACCACGTACGAATGACATTTCGACGATGTTTAACTCCACAACCTGTCAGCTAAAGCTGACGAGGCTATGGAGTAGGGGGCAGCTGATAAGGATAATTTTGTAATTAGCCCATGACGAAACAAAGAGCGACGGATATAATAAGTTCGTCAGCTTCACTCATGAAACTACCTTCTTGCAAAATCACCTAATACCTGACAGCTGCAACTCGGAACAATAAGCTGAAAGTAGTAAGCTGAAGGTGGTAAGCTGAAGATAGCAAGGCTGAAGATAGTTAGCTGAAGGTGGTAAGCTGAAGACAGCAAGGCTGAAGGTAGTAAGCTGACGACCCTGAAAAGGACGATGTTGTAGATTGACGACGTTATGGAGTAAGGGGCAGCTGATGAGGGTCATTTTGACAATCCTAAAGGCTGACGACCCCAAGGCTGACGACCCTAAAGCTGACGTCCCCCAAAGCTGACGATCCTGAAGCTGACGACCTCAAAGCTGTGGAGATCTGAAGCTGACGACCCCAAGGCTGACGATCCTGAAGCTGACGACCTCAAAGCTGGGGAGATCTGAAACTGACGACCCCAAGGCTGACGATCTGAAGCTAACGACCTCAAAGCTGGGGAGATCTGAAGCTGACGGCCCCAAGGCTGACGATCCTGAAGCTAACGACCTGAAGCTACGACCTCCAAAGCTGGGGAGATCTGAAGCTGATGACCTCCACCAACGACCTTAAAAGTATGTATAGCCAAGCTGACGGGAACAGGCTGAAGAAGTCAGTCTTGGCTCCGTCCACAACCTTACTTGACCAGCACGCATACAACAAGGATTCTTGCACGACACGTCTAACTCAAATTAAGAAGACTCCTATAAGGACAAGGATTCTATGAGATACGCAAAATCCAAGAGTTACTCTCCTAGAAGGAAAAGAACTTCTTGGCCAAGGCATGAATTTCGACCCTACGCTACTATAAATACCCCAAAGCACTCTCAAGGCAAGGGACACACAATTCACCTCCACTCTAACACTTTAGAGTTGCGAACAAGAGATTTTTCTAACTTGACCGTCGGAGGGTATTTGGCCGGTACCACACCGGTGCCCTTTCTAAGGTCTTCACCTTTTGTGTTGTGTAGGTACGTCATCAGGAGCACGTGTGGACCGTGTGGCTTACTGACGATTTTATTGCATCATCAAAGGGTATACAAAAATGCACATCTCTTTATAGGGATGGTGTGCAAATGAGAGATATGCCACAAACAATGACAAGCAATCCGAAAGAAAAGATAATGAATCTCGGTCAACTTAGCAGGCGTGATCTGAGGATCAGAACCCCACTGGATCGAAGTACTAGTGATGTATGACATGATGTCATCAAGGGGAGGAGACTCTTCGTAAGGATAAACAAGATGCTGGACCAGTGGCACCCCAAGAGCATCAGCCACTACCGAAGGAGTAGTGGTGTACTTGTCACCCTGTATCCAACTTCTCACAAGAGTGTTGGCATCATAGGATTAGACAGAGAGGTTCGAGTATAACTCTTTGATCAAGGTAGTTAGAGGGGGATGTGAAGTATCCAGCAACGGTAACCAACCCCTACACTCATAGTTTTTCCTAATCTCAGGGTCAAGCTCATCTAAAATAACCTTTCTTTCAGCCTAAACGTTTCTAAAAAGGTTCAAAGTCCAATAGGTTTCTTGGTTTTTCTCACTTAAAAATCTATCACTCTCAAAAGAAGGTGCAGAAGAGGAAGAGGCTTTCCTATATGCTCTAGTCTTCCTAGGCATGGTGCTAAGGATAGGACAAGACACACAGAAAGGAACCAAAAGAAAAGAAAAGAAAATAAAAACCAAGGGCAGACTGCAAGTTAGCACAAAACAATATAGAAAAATAACAATCTATATATATGATGCATGAACAATATAATCAGATGATGCATGATCTAATGCAGTGAGAATAAATTCAATTTAATATTAAAATCACAAAATTGGCTTGAGCATAGAGTTTATATCAAAACCCCAAAATTTTGAAGAATCACTTGTACAATTTTCAAGAAATTGACCAATTGATCATTAAACAAGATAGATAATACATTATAATAATCAAATTAATCAATCCAATAAGCCAATTTCATCCAATTAAACCCAATTGAACAAAATCTCTAATTCGGGTAGATTCAAGCCCTAGAAATTTCAAAATTTCAAAATTCATCAAATTGATCAAATTAATTCACCAAGAATAGTTGTATAATTTCCAAAGAAAAAGATTGAATCATAAAAAATCCCAATTTTCCTTAGGTTCGAAATTTCCCTTTAATGCATGATAAAAATGCATGTAAACATGAAAATAAAAGAAAAAGGAGGGGTGTAAAGGTCTTATCGGCCTTAGATGACAAAAACCCTTGAAGAAATTTGATGGAAAACAACAAAAAACTTGCTTTGACTCTTAGACCAATTGAATAGAGAGAGAAAGAGTTTTGAAAATTTTGAAATAGTGTTTGAACACGTGAAAAACTTAGTTTTTAAAAAGCTCTCTATACGATTTTTGATTGATCGAAAATTAGATTCGATTGATCGAAAAATGTCTTTGATTGATCCAACATCAATTGAGCACCGATTGAAACACACAAAACCAAATCAAAATTTTAATCGTAATTTCGATTCGTCGAGAAACAGATTTGATTGATCGAAATTCTGGAAAAAACAATTTTTTGAAAAACAAAGTAATTTTATGCAGAAACTCCTCAAAGAATATTATTTTATGAATAAAATGCACGAGTTTGAGATGAAATGCTTTTCAAAAACACTTGTTTGGAACCTAGTTTTCCCAAAAATTAAGATTTTCAACCAATTCACCTTAAATTCTCAAAACTTCAAATACGATTTGCATAAAACTTAAGGAATTTTCAAACTTGGTTGGTCAAACCGAAATCACACAATAACATGTACAAAGTTTAGCAAAAAGTAACTTGTGTAGTGTGTGCAACTAGCAAAAGCTTGAGATACATGTGAGGTGATATGTGAATAGTAATTAAGCATAACTTCTACAAAATTCATCACATAGACTTTGAAAGAGACTAACACTTAAAGAGTTATATTATATAACTCTCACATCTCTTAGAATAAAAGCTTGCAATCATGTAAGTTTCTTGATTTTCCTCATAATGTACACACCAATTTTATTTGATCATAAACTTATTAAAAAATAGTCGGGATAATGTACACACCAATTTTATCATTTAAAACGAGGCTACACCTTATATTCTTTTTTGTGCATGTGCTACACTTTTTCGAGGACAAAATATTACGATATGCACTAATGTGTTCATGATTGACTAGTAAACAATGGTGAGATGGTTATTTATGCCTTTCTCATTAAGATCAACTCCGACAATCAAAGACATGTGACTTCAAGATCAAGACAGAGAGGTCAAAAACTATAAACATCTTCTCACACAACATGCACTACAAAGCTTAAACTAGTAAAGTGCAATAAAATAAGCTCATCCAAGCTAAACAGGGTACATAAACGTGTTATGTAAATATAAATTGGCCAACCTTGATTTCAAATCCTAGAAAAAAATGCAAAACATATTTTGCTTCCCATTTCCTTCTTCTTTTTTTTTTTTTTTTTTTTTTTTTAAATTGTTGAAAAAATAAAAAAAACAACCTAGAATGAAATGCATGAATGTTATGCAATGCAAATCCTAGAAAGACAAAGAAAACAAAGAAGAATGGCCAAAAAGAAAGAGCGATGAAGCACAAGGACCATGTTAGAAATGCTCAATTAGATTAAGCCTTTTGCATTGAAAGCTTTTTAGATGCAATTCTAGCATTGGAGTTATTATTCAAATTAGAATTCTGAGCAACTCCAGGTTTGGAATAAAGGCTTAAAGCCTTTACCAACTCACCAATAAGTACCATAGGATCTTGTGCTTGAGGCACAAGTACTTTTGGTTTATTTGCTCGCTTAGTAGCTTGCACCTTGAAGCAGTTTGGACATATGTGCCCAGACTTTCCACAAAAATGACAAATCCATGCAGGTCTATCATGAAACTTGCCCTTAGGAGGATTAGAAGTCTTAGGTTTAGACTCTTGAAGATCAACCCTAATCTTTCTAGGAGGTGTAACTTTTACAGATTTGATAACCTCACTCACAGGGTGTTTAGAAGAAGGAACAAAGTTTGTGGATTGTGTTTCAGAAACAGAGATACTTTCTACAAAACCTAAGCCAGTTTTGTCTGAAGGAGACTTTTGAACACTCAGCATATGATAAAGTACGGAACTGGTAGACCTATTAGTTTGTTCAGTAGTAACAGATAATTCATGTTCCAAATTCTTAACTTTATCAAGAAAAAGCATGTTCTCAGTCTTCATATTATTCAATAGTTCATTAGCTAAAACAGTTTTACAAGCAAATTTTTCTTATCAAGTTCAAGAGATGAAATTTTCTTTAAGCTTAGATCAACACTCATAGCATCCTTTGCAGTAACTTTGCAAAGCTTATTGTAGGCTTCTTGTAAATCTACATCCTCATAGAGTTCCCCATCAGAAGGGTTCTCCTCAACAACAACACTTTCATCAACTATAGCAGTAGCAGTAGCAGTAGCAGTGAAAGTAATGAAGTTTCCTTCGTTATCACTACCAGACTCATTGTCAGAAGCTTTATCATCACTAAGGGTTACAGCCATAGCCTTACCCTTAGACCTCAAGAATGTTGGACATTCAGATTTCACATGAACATACTCTTGAAAACCAAAACATTGTTGACCCATAGAATTATTAGAAGGTTGACCTACTTTTTCTTTAGGTTTCTCATTATTGTTCACCTTAGTGAGTTCATTCTTCCTAAAATTTCTAGGATCAACATCGTTTTTACCTCTTGTCCTTCTGTTGTTATTCTTAAGAAAGTTTCTAAAGTTCTTGGCAAGATAGACAATCTCTGTAGTAGAGAGCTCATCATTAAGTCCACTCACATCAACATCATCAACAGACTTAAGAGCCATTAATTTGGATTTGCTAGTTTTAGGTAGGTCCAACTCATAGGACTGAAGAGATCCTATAAGTTTATCAACAGGGATGGAGTCACATCCTTGCTTTCAGTGATGGTAGTTACGTTAGGTCTAAAATCTTCAGTTAAAGATCTAAGTATCTTCCTAATAATTTTAGGTTGATCATATATTTCACCCAAATTATAAGCAGAATTAACAATATCATTAAGCTTAGCACAGAATTCATCGAAAGTTTCATCATCAGACATCCTAGTGCTTTCAAATCTAGTTGTTAACTGCTGCAGCTTGTTGACCTTAACTGTCTTTGTGCCTTCATGTACAGTTTGGAGAATATTCCATGCAGTGTGAGCAATCTCAACATTAGAGATTCTCTTGAATTCCTCCATAGAAACAACATTCAAAATAGCATTCATTATATTCGTATATACTATCTTTATAATGCAATAAGATCACATATATGAAATCAAAGATAGTGAAAAAAATAACGTAAAAACTCAAAACTTAATCACATCAACCCAAAGTAATAAAAAATCCACCAAAAAATGAAAAAAAAAATTTTGAGAGAGAGAAACAACCTTTTGTGTGTGGGTAAAATATGCATAGAATGGGAGAGAAAATTGTAAATTTATAGTAAGAGGAGAGGAATAAGAAAAGCCGAAAAAAGAAGAAGATAAAAGGATAGAAGAAAAGTAATATTAAGGTAGAATAGTAATGGAGAATTGAAAAGATAAAGGAAGGGGAAAAGTTGCTGAAAGTGTAATAATGAGTCGAGAAATTACTAAGAAAAAAGAGAGTTAAAAATAAGAGAGAGAAGTAGTGGCGGTTCCAGGAATTTTTTCCAGGGTGGTTATGAAGAAACTTAAATTAAACAAAATATAATAAAAAGATAAATTCATATATTGAAAACAACAAAAAATAGAAGCAAAAAAAAAAAAAAAACCCAAATACATGAAGTCTTACAATTTTCTTCTACGAATTTTATTTATTTTGAAATTGTTGCATGATAATCTCATTATCAATGCTCTAAGCTACATTTTTTTTCAAAATTTTAGTTAAGTAAAATTTTTCTTGGATCTTTTTTTTTTGTTTGTAAGGGCTCAATATATTGTTAAGAAGAACAAAGTTTAAGAACAAAATTTGATTCCAAACTTAGTTGTAGCTTAAGACTACAACTTTCACTAAACAAATTAACATAGTTACATATTTTGAAAATCTAACCATTGAATTGTATGTTTTATATGTTCTTAAAACGCATGTAAAATTTTATGTCATTCGGATATTATTTAATATTTGATCCATAAACTTATTTTTTTGTGTATAATTTTAGACTATAAAAACTCGAAATTTAAACATTTGATTGATGACATGAGCTATTGATCTTTGATCTTCTTGAAATTTTGCAAGTATGGAGGATATAAAAAAAATGTAATCTGATTGTGGATTTGTGAAAATTCGTATCTATTAAAAAAAATATTATATGAATTTGTAACCTTAGTTTACAACCAAGTTAATTTATTGCTAAACTTTGTCTAAAGTTTAATTACATTGAACTTAAAAAAATTTAGGGTGGCCACACATTTTTTTAAGGGTAAAAAAATCATAAAATTTTTAAATTTTATATATAATAATGTTTTTTTTTCCAGGTCAGGGTGGTCCTGTGACCAACTTAGCTCTAACGTGGAGCCGCTAGTGGAGAGAAGGTTGGAAATGAGTGGATGATGTGATTGCTGGTATTGCTCAACAAGAGTGTAACAACAATAAATACTACACTTTAGCTTTTAGATATAAAAAAAAAATAGATATATAGATATATTGTTTGATGATTGATTGATGTCATTTTTTTGTTAATTCCCTAGTTGACATGTCATCTTTTACTATTACTAATCTCTTTTTTTTTTTTTTTTTTGGTATTCCTTTAAATTCTTTGGTTCACATAATTTGAATTAACAAACTCTTTATCATTGGAACATTAGTCTTCTTTGTGCATGTATGCATTTGTGTTTTTTATGCCTTCACCATTCCAAAAGAGATAACAGTTTTAGTTCTACCAAAATAATACAAATCTGCACTTTTAGCCTTTTAGGATGTGTGTGAGAATTATAGTTACCTGCACATGCCGCACCAACAACATCATCCTTAGAATCCCTGGTAAAAAGACTCAGTCTAGTTCGATAATTAGCATTCACAGCATAAAAATCAGAGACCGCCATCAATATGTAGCTCTCTGCCACTTCTCCCACTGTGGAGTTCAAATCAAGAACTACGCCTACTCTTATCACATCATCTGCCATTGAATGTTTATTACGCCCAAGGCTGAGCAAGAGAAGAATGATGAAGGAGAAGAGGTGCTTCAGGTTTGCCATTGTCATAAAAGCACTTGCTTTGCCGAATTTAGGTTTGGGGGTAACAGAATAGGTATATATGTGTGTGTGGAATTGTTTGTTATTATAGCTTGAGTGATTGTAGTTGGTAGAAGAAGTGGGATAAGTAGAGAAGCAATGGTACTTTTAATTGGTATACGTAGGGTGGGAGAAATCATGTATGGGATCTTGTTTGGGCTCACCCCTATTTGTAAACTCATTTTTCTATTCCACAAAAGCTGACTCATGTACAGGATTTTTTTTTTGTTAGCTTTTGGAATTTTTAGAATCCGAAAACAATTTTTTATTAAAAGAGTTATGTCAAACTTAATTTAAAATAGGGCGGCCCAATATAATTTGGGGCCTAAGACGATAAATTTATGTAAGAACTTTTATACGTAAATATTAATTAAATAAATATATTTAATACTTACCAAATCAGGGTTACTTTATTAATGCATTATTTACATATTTAGATGAAATAATAATAACAAAATTAAGGTTAATTTCATATAGAAATTTGAATATCATAGATTCATAGTTGAAGTATAAATTTTATAAAGAAAAATAAAATAAAAAAGATGCATAGTTTAGTATATTATAATTTTTAATTTTATATCTTGTTTTTTTTTTTTTTTTTTTTTTGATACAATATCTTGTTTTTAAGAGAGAGATAGATAGATATTATTTGATGTGTGTTTTTGTAGGAGACTGATTTGCAAAGAGTAAAGTCTTAAACTATTATGGGAGATTAATTATCATTGACGATCTAATGTATTTGCACCATTTTTTTTTTTGTGATAATGAGAGCAACAAAAAGAATAGGGTTTTCAGCAGGGACGGAACCAGAATTCGAAGTTGAGGGGGGCCAAAGTATAAACCCGAAAATGTTTATAAAAATCAAAACTAACATCTACTCAAGCTTTGCTGAATTTCATCACATTCATTAACATTATGATCTCATATTTTCATAATTTGGACCGAATACTAATTTAATCGGTGGTGATTTTTTGGAATTTTGTTTGAAAATTTTCATAAATTGGGACATCAACACTAGAGGCAATGTTGCATTGTCAGCTTAAAATTATTTGTAATTTTTTTCTCTTTAAAAAAAATCAAATATTATAGACAATTTTCCCATCATCAACAATTTAAGTAAAAGTTTCGTTATTTCCATATTATATAACTCTATCGTTTCAAAATTTAGTCCAAAAAATAAATCAAACAAACATACCCCACAAGCTACAACAACATTAATGTTAATAAAATATTTTCTAAAAATAGTTAATAATTCATAAAAATAAACCTACAAATAAATATTAGTATCCACTACACACATTTGATCATAGTTCTCACGGGCTTCATATTTTTGGATCAATATGCAATGGGCAAAAGGATGTTGCAATTTTCTTCTTAGTTTTCATGGGTTAAAATGTAAAGATTTTGAAGAAAATGGGCCAAAAAAATATTTTTTAGGGAAAATTTTTGTATATAATGCTTTTTTTTTTTCGCAAAATTGGGGGGGGGGGGTGTGCCCCCTCTGCCCCAACATGGGTCCTTCCCTGGTTTTCAGAACGATAATAAAATATGCTTTTAAAAATAAAATACATATATACTAGGGCTGGACGAAACAAGACAAGGCGATGAAGAATATATCTCTTCTTCAAGGTAAAAAAAAATCCATAATATGTAGAATAAAGGTCTGTTTAGATACCGCTTATTTTGCTGAAATTGAAAATTTATTGTTGAAAGAACTGCACATAAAAGTAAAATTTAGTTGAAATAGACAGTGGGATCCATGAATAGTACTAAAAAGTACAATATATCCATAAATAACAGCAAAAATAAACTAAATAGTAAAATAATTTAAATTTTTTATTGGTATCCAAATATACACTATGACAGACATCGGGCGGGTCAAGCACTTGCATTTTTGACACTATACTTTTAAAGTCGGTCTCTCTCTCGAGTCTCTCATGGATTTTTTATTTCCACAATATTGTAAACCTTTTATGAACTTAATAGTCAAGACTCAGCCACGCGTTCTCAGCACTGGTGGAAGATAAAATCAAGAGTTGATTGAAATTGATGATGCCGAACTTCACCAGTGAGCTGCACGGTCCCGAACGGTGCACGATAGGAACCTACAGAACAACAAGAGAAGACCTGGAAGGGAGCACCGGTGTGGTGCCGGCCTAGAACCCTCCGAAGGTCAAGTTAGGAACCTCCGTAATATCTGGAGAGCGTTAGAGTTTAACTGATCGTGCGTACCTTAGTTTGTGAGGGTTCTGGAGCATTTATAGTTGTGTAGGTCTAGCTACCCTTTCTCCCTGTAGGGGTGCCCTACCCTTTGGGTCTAGACGTATGGGTCAAGCAAGGGCTACAGTACCCCAACTAGGCCGCGACTGGGCTTTGTTTGGAGGGCCTTGGAGCCCAACACATGATGACAAACTCCATCACATATTTTCCTCTTCAGTTGCCCCCCATTCCATGAATCCGTCTCCCTACATGACGGGTCCATGGAATAAGTCATATCAGTCTTCTTAACCCGTCACTAAGTATGACGGCCCATGGGATGCGTTTGCTCCGTCCACCATATATAAGTGTTGGTGACTAAATTTTGGGTCGTCAGGTAGGAGCAGTCATAAATGCCCGAGGACACGTGGTGGACTCTGATTGATGGCTTACCAGGACCGAGGCGTCCCTTCGTAGCTCGCGCCGCTACTCTTATATATTCATCCCTCGCTCAAGTCATTTTCGCATTTTGGAGAAATTGTTACTAACCGAAGAGCATCCGTCGACACTGTGAACAGCATTGCTCCGTTCTACCGTACAACAACCCGTCAACTATCTTCCGTCGTTATCACACCCGTAAGCTTACTCCTTACCTCTTGCGCTCCTCCCCCCTTTTTTATTTCTTTTTGAACGCTGGTCCGTTGTCGGTGTAGATCTAGAGTCTTAGGGTTCCTTTCTCCGTCCTTTGTAGGTGTCAGATGTCTAGTGAAGCTTCCAACGGTCAATCTTTTGTCCGTGAGGGAGCGGGATATGACGAGGCTTACCCGTCAGGTCAGGGAGACCAGGGTGCCTCCGTCGAGGATAGAGAACCGTCATCTAGCTCTCCTTCCTCAACGGAAGATGAAGGGCGAGGAGAGAACGGGTCAGAATATGACTCCAATGAGGAAGTGGAAGTGGTAGATCCCTTCGTTCAGTCGGTTGTTGGCAAGGACGGCTTGAGGGAGTTCATCCTGCCCCCCGAGTGGACGGTGAACTACTTTACTTCCACCATCAGTCTGCCACACTTCAACACTCTGAGGGAAAAATACCAAATCCCAAACACAATAACAATCCGTCTACCCCTTGATAACGAGAGGTGTTACCACGAGGGTCTGGAGGACGTCGGCGTGTATGAGCAGATGCTCAAGGCCGGACTTCGTTTTCCTCTGAGTGCCCTACACCGTCAACTTCTCCAATATTTGGGTGTATCCGTCACCCAGATCTCGCCTAACGCCTGGAGGGTGTTTCTGAGTGTGGAAGTCCTGTACGGCGTCATGTCCAACGGGGCGAGACGGTTAACAATGGAGGAGTTCTTCAATTGTTACCGTCCGGACGAGATTGCCAAGTCGAAGGGAATGTACAGCTTCGTGGCGAGGAGCCCGTTGCTTAGGTTGGTGTCCGAGACCCCCGACTCCAACCGCAACTGGAAGAGTAGGTTCTTTTTCCTACAAGGGGACGAGTGGATGGGTCGTCGTGACGACCCGGACTTTACACCCGTCGATAAGACATGGGGCGTCGTACCCCCGTCGGGTATGTGGTATGCTTTGAGTCCGTCTTGTATCACCTTCGTGCCGTTTAATTATCTAACCGCCTGTTTCCTTGCAGCTCGCCGACGCACAGAAGTTACCGTCGAGCAATTTGGTTTCCTTGAGTCCATCTTTCAGAAAACTAAGTTGTCGGAAAGGACCTGGGCCAAGCTCGTCACCCTCAACACCATCAACTGGTACTGTGACGGACCTGAACCTTCGTCTGCCGCCATCAAATACGACGAGGGAGTACGCAAGCGTAAGCCTTTCCCGACGTGACTTCGTATTGTTCTCCCCTTTTTATGTCCGTCATGTGATGTAACCGTTGTCCCTTTACAGAAATGGACGACGCCAAGCGACGAGCCCTTATCAAGCTGCAAGCTGCCAATAAGAAGAAGGACGGGGGTGATCTCCCCACTAAGGCCCTCACTCCGTCTGCCAGGAGGGCGCTTGAGAAGACGGACCGGCCGTTGAAGAGGCAGAAAATGGTGACGGTCGGTCTGCCGGCCAGTCAAGATGCAGCCAACCCTCCGTTGAGGCTAGGCATTGGCAAGGGGAAGGGCCTGATGACCAACCCCGATCCGGCACCCGAGAAAGCTGCTCCCGTCCTGCTCAGGGAGGACTCGCAGTATGCTCTCTCTCGAATCACCTCCATCATTAAAGAGGAGGACTACGAGGACCTCCGCAACCATGCGACGGAGGCTATGGGGGAGACGGCTCTATTTAGCCTGGCTCAGGTAGCGTCCCCGTCCACTTGCCCTCTTTTTTGTTTGTCTGGTTATGAGCACTTGGTAACTTTCGTTTGTGCTTGATGTAGACGGTGCTAATGGCGAAGGGGCTAATGGACCGTTGCCTGATACGGGAAAAATCCTTGGAACGTGCTCGTGCCAAGGCTAGGGCGACGGCGGAGGAGCTGGACAACCTGAAGCTATGGAAGCTCCGTCATGAGAATAAGCTAAAGGTGTCGGAGGAGGCTCGCGCGGCATTGGAGAAAGAGTCGGAGGCGTTGAAGGAGGCCCTGAAGGCTAAGGACGATGACATCCGTCGGGTCAGGGCTGAGGCCATCCAGGAGTACCGGGATTCCGAAGCGTTGTTGACGGAGCTCGGTTCTTCCTTCGCCGACGGATTCGACGATTGTCTACGTCAAGTGAAGGCGTCGTATCCCGACCTTAGCATTGATCATATCAACATCGATGCTGGGGGTCAGACCCCTGCTCACGCCGTCGAGTCCGAGGGAACGGCCGAGCTTTTCGGCGAGGTCCCCAACGGAGCCACTCAAGATGGCCATGACACCGCCCGTCCTGTCGAGCCTGAAGGTGCCGGAGAGCCAGCCGATGCCCCCCAAGTTGATGTTTTAGGAGACGGGTTGTAATTTTTAAACAATTGGCAATGTAATTTTTAGAACCGTCATGTGTGTGTTGTTGAAACAATTTATTTGAGCTAATTTATTCGTCGCATGTTACCCATAAATGCTTTAAATGCTCGCAATTATTTCGCTTGTGTACTTGGTTGATCCGTCCGTCTTTTAGAACCGTCACTAAATCCATTTTTGAGTGATCCGTCCGTTTTACGGACCTGGTTGACTAACCCATCTGTCAGATGGTCCGTCCACTCGTGCACCTATAGGCTATACTCATCAACTTGATGACCCGTCTACTTGGACTTCGTAGATTATTTTCATCTTTTAGATGATCCGTCCACTGTGTGGATTTGTAGGTTACTTTCATCTCTTAGATGATCCGTCCACTGTGTGGATTTGCAGGTTATTTTCATCTTTTAGATGATCCGTCCACTGTGTGGATTTGTAGGTTACTTTCACCTTTTAGATGATCCGTCCACTGTGTGGACTTCTAGGTTACTTTCATCTTTTAGATGATCCGTCCACTGTGTGGATTTGCAGGTTATTTTCATCTTTTAGATGATCCGTCCACTGTGTGGATTTGTAGGTTATTTTCACTTTTTAGATGATCCGTCCACTGTGTGGACTTGTAGGTTACTTTCATCTTTTAGATGATCCGTCCACTGTGTGGACTTGTAGATTACTTTCATCTTTTAGATGATCCGTCCACTGTGTGGACTTGTAGATTACTTTCATCTTTTAGATGATCCGTCCACTGTGTGGACTTGTAGGTTATTTTCATCTTTTAGATGATCCGTCCACTGTGCGGACTTGTAGGTTACTTTCACCTTTTAGATGATCCGTCCACTGTGCGGATTTGTAGATTACTTTCATCTTTTAGATGATCCGTCCACTGTGTGGACTTGTAGATTACTTTCATCTTTTTTAGATGATCCGTCCACTGTGTGGATTTGTAGGTTATTTTCATCTTTTTTAGATGATCCGTCCACTGTGTGGACTTGTAGATTACTTTCATCTTTTAGATGATCCGTCCACTGTGTGGACTTGTAGATTACTTTCATCTTTTTTAGATGATCCGTCCACTGTGTGGACTTGTAGATTACTTTCATCTTTTAGATGATCCGTCCACTGTGTGGACTTGTAGATTACTTTCATCTTTTAGATGATCCGTCCACTGTGTGGACTTGTAGGTTTAAATATCATGCAAGCGAAGTGTTGAGGCGCTGCAAAAACTTCTGCCATTACGATGGGTACATAGAATTTCAAACAAAAACACGAAGAGCCGCCTTTAGGCGTCCGGCTGCCCCGTAGGAAATAAGATTACAATTATCACAAGACATAATGAATATTTGTTGCCATCTTCTACTGGAAATACTTCTTTAGGTGCTCCGTATTCCATGGGTGGCTTAGCTTCTTTCCGTCTAGGGTTTCAAGGTAGTATGTCCCCTTCCTGTGCCATGCTGTGACCCTGTACGGTCCCTCCCAGTTCGGTCCAAGCTTCCCTTGGGTTGAATCCTTCGTAGAGCCGAGCACTTTCTTTAGGACAAGATCTCCGACCTGGAAGTCTCTGTGTCTAACTCTAGAATTGTAGTGCTTCGCCATAAGGTCCTGGTACCGCGCTATTCTCTGCTCTGCAGCTGCTCTTACTTCGTCCACTAGATCGAGCTGAAGGCGCATGGTTTCCTCGTTTCTGCGCTCGTCATGGCTTGCAACGCGGAAGCTTGTGAGACCTATTTCGGCTGGTATGACAGCTTCTGATCCGTATGCTAAACGGAATGGCGTTTCTCCCGTCGGTGTTCTCACCGTTGTCCTGTATGCCCACAAGACGCTTGGTAACTCGTCCGGCCATATGCCCTTTGCCCCCTCAAGCCGAGTTTTGATTATCTTAAGCAAGGATCGGTTTGTGACCTCAACCTGTCCGTTGGCTTGTGGGTGTGCGGGTGACGAATAGTGGTTTTTTATCCCCAGCTGGGAACAGAAATCCCTGAATGCTTCGTTGTCGAACTGTTTGCCATTGTCCGATACCAGGACTCGCGGTATGCCGTACCTGCAAATGATGTTCCTCCATACAAAACTCCAGACATTTTTCTCTGTGATGGTTGCTAAAGCCTCAGCCTCCACCCATTTCGTGAAGTAGTCGATGCCAACCACTAGGAACTTCAGCTGTTTTGCCGCTATCGGGAAGGGGCCCATGATGTCGAGTCCCCATTGCGCGAACGGCCACGGGGCTGTTATGGGCGTGAGCTCCTCTGTTGGTCGCCCGATGAGGTTGCCGAAGCGTTGGCACTTATCACAAGACCTGACGTACACGTCAGCGTCCTTCTGCATCGTTGGCCAGTAGTACCCTGCCCTGAGGAGCTTGTGTACCAAAGACCTCGATCCAGAGTGATTTCCACAGATCCCCTCGTGGACTTTCCTCATGACGTAGTCCGCCTCTTCGGGAGTTAGGCATCTCAAATAGGGTCGAGAGAAACCCCTTTTGTAGAGCACACCCTTCATTATGGTGAATCGAGACGCCTTGACTCTTAATTTTCTAGCGGCCTCTTTACCGTCAGGAAGCGAGCCGTTTTTCAAGTACGCAGCTATAGGGGTCATCCAACACCGCTCATCGTTTACCTCCTGCACAGTCGTACCGTCTATTGTTGGGGATGCTTGGGTGAAGGATAGTACTTGGTCGAGGGCGACCATCGGCTCTGCTGAAGCCGCCTTGGCAAGCTGGTCGGCCTCTTGGTTTTCGTCCCTAGGCACTTGAATCAATCTGACTTGGAGGTTGCTCATTCGATTCTTTACTTCGTCGAGATACTTCATCATTCTCTCACTCCTGCACTCGTAATCGCCATTAATCTGGCTTATGATGACTTGGGAGTCGGAGTAGACCTCCATTCTTACGGCTCCAGCCGCAGTGGCGATGTCCAGCCCTGCAATCACCGCTTCGTACTCTGCCTCATTGTTCGTTGCTGAGAAGCACAAACGGATCATACACTTAATCTGATCCCCTTCGGGTGTGCGAATTACCACACCGATTCCTCCTGCGTGCTTGGTAGAGGATCCATCCGTGTGAACCGTCCATACGGGAAGCTCGCCTGCCCCCGGGTCTGCTGCGACGGTGAATTCCGCAATGAAGTCCGCTAGTATTTGTCCCTTCACCGCGCTGCGGGGTTGATACCGAATGTCGTATTCACTTAGCTCAATTGTCCATAGCGCCACCCGCCCTGCGGCTTCTGGACTGCTCATAGCTCTTCTTAGGGGCTGGTCAGTCAACACGTTTATTACGTGTGCTTGGAAGTAGGGTTTTAGCTTTCGAGCCGCAGTCACCAACGCGAAAGCCAATTTCTCCATCGGGGGGTATCTCTCCTCCGCCCCCCTGAGTGCCTTGCTCGCGAAGTAGACGGGCTTCTGAATCCTGTCTTCTTCTCTAATAAGGGCCGCACTGACAGCCGCCGGGGAGACGGCAATGTACAATATCAGCTCTTCACCTTGCTTGGATGGGCTGAGAAGTGGGGGAGAGGAGAGGTATGCCTTCAAATCTTCGAAAGCTTTCTGGCAGGCGTCCGTCCACTCAAACGATTTCTTCAATGTGCGAAAGAATGGCAGGCATTTGTCCGCTGCCCTTGAAACGAACCTGTTCAGGGCAGCTATCTTGCCGTTCAAGCTTTGGACCTCCTTCACCGTCCTCGGGGGGAACAACTCCACTATCGCCCTGACCTTCTCTGGGTTGACTTCGATGCCCCTTTGAGACACCATGAAACCCAAGAATTTCCCGGCCGTCACTCCGAACGCGCATTTGCTGGGGTTCAGCTTCATTTTGTAGGACCGCAAGGTGTCAAAGGTTTCTTGTAGGTCGCTCAGATGGTTGCACTCCCGAGCGCTCTTCACCAGCATGTCGTCCACATAGACTTGCACGTTCCTACCAATCTGGTGCTCGAACATCTTGTTCATCAATCTCTGATACGTTGCCCCTGCGTTCTTGAGGCCGAAGGGCATCACCTTGTAACAAAAGAGCCCTTGGCTAGTGACGAACGACGTTTTCTCCTAATCCTCCTCGTCGAGTTTGATCTGATTGTAGCCGGAGAAAGCGTCCATGAAACTCAACAGTTCGTGACCTGCAGTCGAATCTACTAATGTATCAATACGCGGCAGAGGATAACTATCCTTCGGGCAAGCCCTGTTAAGGTCCGTGAAGTCGACGCACATTCGCCACTTCCCACTCGCCTTCTTGACCATGACCACGTTGGCAAGCCAATCGGGATAGTGTACTTCCCGTATGAAGCCTGCTTCCCTCAATTTTTGGACCTCTTCGGCGATGGCCCGGTCTCTTTCTGGAGCAAATACTCGTTTCTTCTGTCGGACTGGAGGGAATGATGGTGATACACTCAGCCTGTGCACTATAACGGTCGGATCGATCCCCGGCATGTCCTCATGACTCCAGGCGAACACGTCTTGATTCTCCCTCAAGAAGGTGGTTAGGCTCTGCCGCGACGAGGGGCTGATCGTCGTGCCAATCCTTGCTGTCCGCCCAGGCCTGGTGTCGTCAAGTACTACCTCTTCCAGCTCTTCGACTGCTTCAGCCGCGACTCGCTGTCCTTCAACGTTCAGTGTTTGCAAGTGATCATCCATTTCTAACATGGCGACATAACATTCCCTTGCCGCAACCTGATTCCTGCGGAGCTCTCCAACTCCATATTCGGTGGGGAATTTAACCATCAAGTGGTAAGTCGATGTCGCGGCTTTCCATGCGTTGAGGGTAGGTCGCCCCAGGATCGCATTGTAGGCGGATGAACAATCTACCACCAGGAAGACCACGTTCCTGGTGATTTGCTGCGGGTAATCTCCCACCGTTACGGACAACGCGACGGTCCCAAGCGGGTAAACCCTTGTTCCCCCGAACCCGACGAGGGGGTAATTAGTCGGGACAAGTTGGTCTCTATCCATTCCCATCTGTTGGAACGCCGAGTAATAAAGAATGTCTGCTGAACTTCCGTTATCAATGAGTACACGATGTATGTTGTACTCCCCAGCTCGTATGCTGACCACGAGGGCGTCGTCGTGTGGATGGTGAAGGCGTCGGGCATCCTCGTCGGAAAAACCGAAGGTCGGTACTTCTACTCGTGCGAATTTCGGGGTTACACCCGTCATCTGCACACTCTGCACCATCCGTAGGTAGGCTTTGCGAGCCCTTTTCGACGGTCCGGGCGTACCGCCCACGATCATTCTTATGTCCCCAATGGGTGGTCTTGGGCGCTCATGTTCCCGAGGGGGGAGCTGCCCCTGTGGTGGATTTGTCCCTTCCTTGCTAACAAATCTCTGCAGCCTCCCTTGCCTGATGAGCGTCTCAATCTGTTGCTTCAAGTCATAGCACTCCGTCGTATCGTGGCCGTGGTCGCGGTGGAAGCGACAATACTTGCTTCTTGATCTTCTGTCGGGGTTCCCCTTCAGCTTCCCAGGGTACGTCAGGGCTTCCTCATCTCTTATCTGCATTAATACTTGGTCGATCGGGGCCGTCAGGGGGGTGAAGCTGGCAAATCTCCCCATGGGCGGCCTCGGGCGTCTATCATTCCCTCTCTCATCCGTCCTGGCCTTCTTTCGTCCTCCATCATGTCGTTTTTCTTCCAGCCTCTCCCTTTTCTTCGGCCTACCATCTCTTGCTATTAGCGCATCTTCTGCGTTCATGTACTTCGTTGCCCTGTAGAGCACCTCGGACATGGTTTTCGGATCATTCTTGTATAAGGAGAAAAGGAACTTGCCCTTCGCAGCCCGTTGGTAAAGGCTGCTACCTGTATCTTGTCGTCCGCTTCGTCTATAGAGAGAGCCTCTTTGTTGAACCGTGTTATGTAGGATCTCAGCGTCTCATCTTCCCTCTGCCTGATACTCATCAAGCATGCTGTGGACCTCTTATACCGGTGGCCCCCTATAAAGTGCGACGCAAACTGGGCGCCCAGCTTCTTAAAGGCGCTAATGGAGTTTGGCGTTAGCCTGCTGTACCAAACCCTCGCGGATCCCTTCAACGTAGTAGGGAAGGCCCTACACATAATCTCGTCTGGCACTCCTTGCAGGTGCATTAGGGTCTTGAAGGACTCCAAGTGGTCCAAGGGGTCCTTGGTTCTGTCGTAGCTCTCCATCGTAGGCATTCGGAACTTTGGGGGCAGAGGGCACAAAGTGATATGCACCGTGAAGGGTGAGTCGGTCTGCTGGACCAGGTCGTCGAGGTCGCTGGACACCCGTCCTTTGAGGGCGTTCATCATCACGGCCATTTGTTCCCGCATCTCCTGCATTTCTGCGGCGACGTGGGGTGGTAAGGTTTCAGGAGGGGTCGTCAGGTTAGTATCCCGCCTTTCCTGTCTTGGCGCGTTACTTCCCTCTGGGGCCTCGTCATCCCTCCTCTCCGCGTTTGTTCCTTCCTCTTGAACTCGGGGGGGCTCATCCCTCCGTCGTAGCTGCTCTTCCAGATCATAATTCCGTTTGGTCAGGCGTTCGGCCGCTGCCGCTAGCGTCTGGACTTGTCTTTCCAATGCGGTTGAGCGAGGTCCGTCGCCCGGGTTGTTAGTTGTTGCCATCGACCTCGTGAACATCATGCAACTCTTTGTCTTAGGAATAGGACAACATTTGGTCGTCCTAGCGATTTCCCACAGACGGCGCCAACTGATGATGCCGAACTTCACCAGTGAGCTGCACGGTCCCGAACGGTGCACGATAGGAACCTACAGAACAACAAGAGAAGACCTGGAAGGGAGCACCGGTGTGGTGCCGGCCTAGAACCCTCCGAAGGTCAAGTTAGGAACCTCCGTAATATCTGGAGAGCGTTAGAGTTTAACTGATCGTGCGTACCTTAGTTTGTGAGGGTTCTGGAGCATTTATAGTTGTGTAGGTCTAGCTACCCTTTCTCCCTGTAGGGGTGCCCTACCCTTTGGGTCTAGACGTATGGGTCAAGCAAGGGCTACAGTACCCCAACTGGGCCGCGACTGGGCTTTGTTTGGAGGGCCTTGGAGCCCAACACATGATGACAAACTCCATCACATATTTTCCTCTTCAGAAATAAAATCACTTTGACTTGGATCTAACAATGATATCACTTATTAATAAGTTATTTTGTACAATCACTAAAAAAATAAAAGAGAAATAATTCAATAATCATGACAGCTATTCGTAAGAATTTCTTACAAATAGTGGTGAAACTAGAATTCAAAATTTGCTACAAGTACTCCTAGTAAAATACGACTACCAACCCTCTTCTTCTTCTTCTTCTTTTTTATTTTTATTTTTATTTTTATTTTATTTTTTAAATCTCTTTTGCAAAATCTCTTTTTTTCCCCTCTCCTTCATGTTAAGTTGGTTTTTTAAAAAAGCCCTAACTTTTCTTTTTACGGGAAAAACACTTATTCTTATCCCTCTTTAAAAAAAAAAATTATTATCCTTATTCCGTCATTAAAAAAAAAAAAAAAAAAAAAATTGGCAAGATCTCCTTTTTTCTTTCCCCTCCCCTTCACATTAAGTTTTTTTTTTTTTTTTTTTTAAACCTTACTTTTTCTTTCTTATCCTTATCCCTCCTCCCCCCCCCCCCCCCCCCCCCCCAAAAAAAAAAAAAAAAAAAACTCCTTCAAGAAAACTCTCACTCCACGTGCAAAACCAAAACCACCCTCCCTACTTACACAATCACTTGCAATTTCCTTGCAATAACTTCCTACTAAATATTACTAACAGCCCAGTAACAACGGTTACTAACCATAACAAACTTCTTCTAAACTCAAGCACTGTATTTTGCTATTGAAATTTTAATGTTATATATATATATATATATATATATATATTCAAGCACTATATATTCAAGCATGGTATTTTTTTTTTCAATGAATTCCAACTTCTTTTTTTAATTCCAACTTCTCATAAACTCTTACCCAGGTCTAAAACACAGTTCCAATTAAAATTCCTTTTTTTTTTAAAATTAAAAAATAATAATAAATAAAAACATTAAAATTTATATTCATCCCCTTTTCTCTCACCTTTAATTAGGACTCAAGTTTTTAGCTTCAAAATTCTTGATTTTAGATAAATTTCTCTCCCACTCCTACGATTCAAACAAAATAGTTTTAGTTCGGGTAATTCTAGCGTACCCCCCCCTTTTTTTTGGGGGGTACGATACCCACTAATAGGCAACCTGCTATACTAGGTTACCAAAACATCACATTTGATGGTACCATCCTCACATTGTGTAATATTAATATCACATGTAACTGTACTTTTGTCAAATTTGATAGTTCCCTTATTTTTTCTCACATTTGATAGTACCATCCTCACATTGTGAAGTACCAACATCACATGTAATTGTACTTTTGTCATATTCGGTGGTTCTCTTATTTTTTTTTCTCACATTTGATAGTACCATCCTCACATTGCGTAGTACCAACATTACATGTGACTGTACTTTTGTCACATTCGGTGGTTCCTTTATTTTTTCTCACATTTGATGGTACCATCCTCACATTGTGTAGTACTAAAATCACATGTCACTGTACTTTTGTCACATTCGATAGTTCCCTTATTTTTTTCTCATATTTGATGGTACTATCCTCACATTACGCAGTACCAACATCACATGTGACTGTACTTTTGTCACATTCGGTGGTTCCTTTATTTTTTCTCACATTTGATGGTACCATTCTTACATTGTGTAATACCAACATTACATGTGATTGTATTTTCGTCACATTCGATGGTTTCTTTATTTTTTTCCTCACATTTGAAGGTACTATCTTCACATTGTGCAGTACCAACATCACATATGACTATACTTTTGTCACATTCGGTGGTACTATCCTTACATTGCGTAGTACTAACATCATATGTGACTGTACTTTTGTCACATTCAGTGGTTCCTTTATTTTTTTTTTCACATTTTATGATACCATCTTCACATTGTGCAGTACCAACGTTACCTGTGACCGTACTTTTCTCACATTCGGTGGTACTTTTGTCACGTTCGATGGTTCCCTTTTTTTTTTTGACCAACTACCACAATACCAACGAAACCTAAAAAATTACTAAAATACCCTTAGAACCTAAAAAATGACAAAATAACCCTAAAACTTAAATAAATAAATAAAATAAATAAAAACTACTTACCAAAAAAAACCCAAAATATGACTAAAATAACCACAAAAACTAAGAAATGACCAAAACACCCTTAAAACAAACAAAATTGACCAAATAACCTTGAAACTTAAAAACTGACCGAAATTACCATAAAATCTAAAATAAAATTACTAAAATAACCACGAAACAAAAATATGACCAAACTACCCTTAGAAAAGAAAACGACCATAATACCCTTACAAAAGACAATGACCATAATGGTCCCTATACATAGAGAATATCTAAAAATACCCTTAGAAACTTAACAAAGATGGAGATACCCTTAGTTAGGGGTATGCATGGGTCGGGTTAAGAAGTTTTTTCAACCCAACTCACCATGGTGGGTTAAAAAAAATCCAACCCAACCCATCATAAGGGTTCAACTCAACCTAACCCAACCCACGTGGATCGGGGTTGGGTCGGTTGGACCTATGGGTTGGAAAATTTTTCTTTTCATCATTATTAAATTGAGCATTAGAACAACACCTCTACAATTAAAAGCAAATTTATAACCAAATAATCATGAGCATAACGTCAAACAAACACAAACTATATAAGCAAAACTTAGGGTTTGGGTTTTGTAGGTGCAAGCTAGATTTGATCTTATAGAAAGGAATAAAATAAGTTATCTAATAGTACATTTACATGAAAAAGCTTCTAAGGGTCCGTTTGGATAGAGTTTACTACTGAAAACTGAAAACACTGTAGCAAAATAATTTTTAAATGTGTGAATAGTACTGCGGGACCTATTTTTAATAAAAAATTGTTAAAAAAGTGTGTGAACAGTACGTGTATAGTACATAAACAGTGCGCACACAATAGTGCACAGTGCGCGTACTGTCCCTCTAACCGAAAAAAAAAAAAGAGAAGCAAAACGCTTCAAAACGCAAACGTGAAAGCTGGATCCAAACGGGTACTAAGTGACAGAGATGCTAACTTTGACATGACATATGTTAGAGAAGAAGAAAGTGATAGCAAAAACGTAAAAAGGACACAAGATGTACGTGAAAAACTCTAGGAAAAGGGATGAAAAACCATGGTTTGAGCAAGATTTGAATGTTCTTGCTTTGTTCAAATTTGTATTATGTGGGGAAAAGAGGTCACTCTTGTACAATAAAGGTGTTCTTCCTTAAAGAGAAACCTTGTTTTCTACCTTCCTATCTTATCAACTTTCTATTCTCTTCTTCAAATATTTACTTGGGTTCTTACCCTAAAATATAGCTTAATGTTCCTCTTATAATTTGAAGAATATGCTTAAGTGGTGGGTTGGCTTGGTTTGGTTTTGAAGGGCAATGTATCTTTAGTGGATATAGCTTTGGATATAATTAATTTAGAAGTTTGCATTTATGTCTTGTGATTTCTCTACTCTCTAACTTCAAATATATACACACACACACACACACACACACTACACACACTGCACACACTACACACTACACATTGTGCTTGCTATTTGCATATTGCCAGTATTTTGGTCATTGATCTTGTTGGGCATACATGCTTACCATATGGTCCAATGTATCTATTATTATAGGTCTCAAAACAAGTATTGCTGGAAGTAGTGGAGTTGGTAGATATGGAGGAGGAGTTGGAGCTAGAAAAAGAATTGGAACTGGTGCTGGAAAAGGAAGAGCTGGAAAGACTGAAGGGCAGTAGTAGTGCTAGTTTTGTAGGACCTTTTATATATTAAGACCTTTGATAGTTTGAACCTTTTATGATTACTGTTTTGTACAGCTGTCCATCAGCTTATTTGATGGTGTTAATGGACAAAAGTAACCTATTTTATGTTGATCTTAGGTAGGACCTTTAGTTTGACAAACATTATCGGTCACTGTCTTGTAAAGCCTTTAATAAGCTTATATGATGGTGATATTCGACCCAAGTATCCTATTTTTTGTTGGATAACAGTTTACAAAAACTTTATGTTAACAACTAAATATTAAAGCAATTTGACTAAATTTATTTATCTTATGTGGTGTTTTTGTTGAACAAGCTATTGAACAATATGATGGTGATACTGAACAAGCTTATGTGGTCCTTATGTTGAACAAGTTGTTGAACAATATTAAGCAAATCAACTAAATGCCAATTTCCATTGCAAGAAATGCATTTCAATTTTTAGTACAATATAATATAACAAGTGGCCATTACAATCGTCATTACATTAAATAAGATTAGAAATTGACTACTTTTTCAAAACAATTGTCACTACAATTTTTTACAATAACTAGACTACAATTCATCTATTCTAAATACAAGTCCTTGGCCATTTGCTTTCACATTGCCAAACTAATTAGCCTTCTCTAACTGCAGAATTTTAGCTTCCAACTTGTTAGCCTTTCGTACTAATCCAGTGATAATTTGCTTAGCTCTGGTACAAATTTCTCCATCAATCCATTGTACAAAGTTGCAATTTACACTTTTTTGCAATTTTAATATGCAGACAATTATCCAAGTTTGATAATCTGACCAAAATCTGACCAAAACTGAGTAACCAACAAGCATTCTATCCTTAGCAGGCATGCCTTATTAGCCATCACTTATCTCTGCGCCCGTATCAACATTATCAATACGCACTCTATCAACATTAGCAACCTGCACTCCTTGCAACTTCAGAAAAGCTTGTGTCATATAAGAGCCAATGTAGAATACAACAAATTTGTAAGTCACATAGCCAAATTCCTCACTATTTATGCTACTAAGTTTCAAAATTAATCACATTGTGGAAGTATTCATGCTACTTAGTCTCAAACTCCATGCCAACCGAAAGGTACCAAATCAACCATAGTATCCATGCCCTGAGAGGAATTTTTGTCATCCTATTAAAGTAACATCAAAGCAAACAGGTGAGCTTAAGTTTTATACAAAGAAAAAGACTATGACTAACAAATTAAAAAATATACAAAACAAGCCTAGAAATATACAATCGACTTCAAGAATATGCATAACAAACCTAGAAATATACATAACAAGCCTAGAATCAGGACAAAAACACTGCTAAGAACAAACATTATAATCAAAATAGAAAAAAAAAGTTTTTTCCTTTCAATACACTTGCGTTCAAGATATATACAGGACAAGCTGGGCAAATGGGACAAAAACACTACTAAGAACAAACATATCATCAAAATAGAAGATATCAAGTTTCTTGTCAATGCACATGAGTTTAGAAATATACAGAACAAACCTAGAACGTAACAAATTGCCTACAATAAGAAATTGGTTCAAAGCAAGGTGCTAAGAGAGGGTATACAATCCTCCAAAGGTCAGAAGTACCACAATACGACTAGTTAAAGGCTACAATATGGACTCTTCAAGATCCAAGAGACTTGCCTGACTTACTACCACCGTCAGGTGCAAAAATGATAAAGAGCTAGCTGAATTCATCCAATTAGCATACATAAATAACAAACTGACCAGAAATCATTCAAAATGTACTCATTCAAAATGTATTCATCCAATTGACAAGGTGCTTAGAGTGACCAGAAATCATCTTTTTTATTCTTTAGTTACAAGGGAAATCCAATGTTGCTTGCACCTTAAAATCAATCATGAAGAAAAAAAAAAAAAAAAAAAAAAAAACTAACCAATAGCATCCAATTATTGCCATGAGGGAAAGAGAATGAAAAAAAAAATGTGATAAATGAAACCAAGAAAGTTTAATTTATAACATGATACAGCGACGCTATTGTTAAACCTTCACAACACATTCATATATCAAAACATAAAGATTGCAAGTAAAAGAAGAAACCATAAGAAGTTTATAACTTTGAGTTGACAAATAGCTCCTTCACCATATAAGAAATCTCATCATCTCACATTTTTAAAACATATAAGAATTAAAAAAATGTGTATAATCATATAGAAAGCCTCAAAACGATTTGGTATATAGTAGAGAGTAAACAAAGAAATATTACTACTTGTCTCAGAGATCTGCACCAGAGATGACCCAAAGAAATGTGAGTAATCATATAGAATTAAAATTCAAAGATCTACAACCACTGCCACTACCACCAGAGAAATGAAATCAACAAAAACACAATAGATAGTTTAAGCAAAATGAATCTATATGGCTGATTATCAAAAGATCTTTTATTTTTAACACAATAAATTAATAATTAACAAAACAAAGGAATAGAAAAGAAATTTGGATCCAAGATCTACTACAGCAAACTGTTGTCCGTCAAAATTCTGAGAAAATGCAGTAAAATTAAATTTTTAAAAAAAAGGAAGTTTCTGAGTAAATGAATCTACCATTAGTTACTAACTAACTAACTTGTTCCCTTTACATTACATTACATGTCTATCAATACAATAAACAAACGAATAGAAGGGAGCACATGTTAGCTTGTCTAAGTAGATTGCCCTATGTTACCACAGTTAATATCTTCAACTCATCGTGTCTCAACCCCAACATGAAACAAGGCTATTAGTAATATTACTAAAATGTCTGCAATTCATCCATTTCATAACATATCAGACCAAAATCTTGACCTGCCCATCATGTTTAACTCTTCTCTCTCAATTCATCTCTAAAAAACATAGGGGTCTGATTCTAAGGATATCTATGTGTCTACAAATATAAAACAATAATTATAATCAAAACCCAAAATGGGCAGGTCTCAAAAGCAGCCAAAAACCCAAATAAATCCACAACCCATGAAGAAACAAAAACAGCAGAAGCAACAAATCTCTCAACCAAAATAAGTTAACAAACAACACCTAAATCTCCTATCAAAATAATAAAAATAAAAACCCAAATCAGTTAACAGCATTAGGGATTACTAACAACGAATAAAACTAAAGACAAATCATGCGTTGATAGTCAAGAAAACTTTAATAATCTGTATATTAGTAGTAAAATCAAGTTCGTCTGAGAGAAAGAGAAAGAGAAAGACAAACCTATTTCAAATATCGTCGCCGTGTAAAGAACGGCCGATACTGTTTCTTCTTCTTTGGGTTTTGTTTAGCTGGCCTGGGTTCTTGTGGTTGATTAGTAAGAGAAGAAGCCGAATTCTGGGTTCTTTAGATAAACTGACTCGGAAGCGTGATATAGAGTTTGAAGCGTGATGAAGAGAAAGAAGTGTGGTAGAGATAGAGACTAGAGAGAATTTTGTTTTTCAGAAGAGAAGCGCACAGTGAATACTAGTTTTTTATTTTAACTTATATATAGATAACTTGTTTGAACGGTAGCCGGTGTTTACTTAAACTCACTCTAAATTAAATGAATGGTCCAGATCAAATTTTTATTTATTTAATGGTTTAGATTTGGGTGAGTAACATACCCCCCAAAAAACGAAGGGATATGGTAGAATGACCCGTTTTAGTTCAAATAGTTCCCACATTCACCACTTCCAAATCTCACTTTTTTTTTTTTGGTAAAAAAAATCTCTTCTTTATCTCACTTTCATTATATAGGCACACACTATCTCTATTTACATATAATTCACGTCCCTTTTTAGGTTCTTTCCATAGATTTTAGGATTTCATCAATTTTTTGCTCACTTCATCATCATCTCCAATTTTAGATAGGTTTGTTTCCTTTCACAATGTTGAAATTATTTGTAAGGGTGGGCTTTGGTGCTTAAGCCCAAAAATAAATGGATTAAGACCCAAAGAGCCCAGTAGAATGAATTTGTAGATAGTGGGCTTAAAAGCTAGGCTTCAATGGATCCAAGAATACACACAGTGAATAAGAGATAGCAGGAAAGCAAGGAGAACAAGCTTTTAAGCAAAAGAAACCCTCCTCGGCAACATCCGAGGAGAATGATCCTAGCCTCTATGTCCCTTGGATTCAGATCTTCTTACAGTCCTTGCTACTACAGTGTTTTCTTCTCTGATTTTCTCCCCCCCTTTTCCTGGAGGGTTCCTTACATTATATAGCTCCCCTTAGATGATCTTGACTCTTCATTTGTTGATCATCCAGGCCACTACTTGAGTGCTTGTCCCATTAGACACATTCCCAAACCCCTTGTGAGTTGCGACAGCCAAGACAGTACTGTTCAGGGGTTTTCTCCACATAAATGCAGCCAGAAGGTTTGGTGAGATGCATTAAATGTGGTGGCTGCCACCATCCCTTCAGTCACGTTAGTGCTAACTCCTTCTTTGAAACTCTTTCTCTACAATACGACCTCCTCTGATGGCCTGCCATTGACGTGACCTTACTGTCCAAGGGTGTGGTCTCCTCGGCATGATAAGGGCCCTTCTCGGCCATGGGTATGACACATGGCGTAATTACCTTATTGGAATTCTTATACCCCACAATAGCCCCTTAAAACTCCAGTTCGTTTCCTCCTATCCAAGGAGAGAAATGGGGTTTTGACCTTGGGTAGTTGACTCAACACGCTTCTCTGACTCACGCACATGAGAACGTTGCTTCGCTTGTCTTGTAACTGTTCTTGATGCTTCGGGGTCCACAACGTCTCATTGAATGCTCCAAGCAGCGCTGTGTTCCCCACATCTTGCAGTGAGATGGAGATCCTATGGTTGGCCTTTCCCCTCAAATTTTGGGCGAAATAACTCCCACCCAATTCCACCTCCTATATAAGGCACCTAGAGATTTTTCCTATTTTACGAATCTGCAAACTCTCAGGCATATTACCTGAGGGCTTGTATTGTAAATTATACTTCTATGCCTCAGTAATAGTGTATTTGTTGTTGTATCAAAATCAATTGTTAGTCAAAATTTCCTATATATTCCTTTTTATTGCGAAGACTAGCTTACATACCATTTAGAGAGGAACTGGCTACCAGGTTTATTGGTGCCTTAAGCAATGAGTAATTTAAGGTGCGAAAAATATGCGTTGATGTGATCCTTTTTATGTGATAAATAATTATAATTGTTGATATTTATTGAACATGGTGATTAAATTGATAATAAGAAGGCACACTGCTTGAATGTGGTTTTAGTCACATTTCTTAGTTGCAATGACAATTTTTTTATAGTTTGTACTTTGTAGTGTAGACTATTCTTGTTTGCTTATTGAGAATTAGGATGTGTTCCTTAAGATATAAAATTCGGTATAGATCATAGGCTTAAAACTTAGATATAACTAGTACCAGAGAGAAAAATTGATGGTTTCTTTTTTGGCGAAAACCACATTTTCGTCCCTACATTTTCACGCGATTTTCACTTTGGTACCTAACTTTTTTTTTCCACCACTTTTAGTCTCTATCCTGAAAAACGCGTCTCGTTTTTATCTCTGCCGTTACATCAGAGATGAAAATTGCATAGGTGGCAAACGGAGTGCACTGTTGGCACACTAAAAGCTGACGTGGCCATTAAAATAATAATAAAAAATATTATTTGGCATTTTTTAATGCCACGTCAGAATTTAACTTATAAAAAATTAATTTTAACTAAATAAAAAAAATAAAAACAAAATTAAAAATCAAAATTAACTTGAATTTAGATCTAAAAGTATTTTGAACAAGAACACCAAGAACACCAAGAACATCAACATAGATTTAAGAACTCAAAACTAAAAACCAAAAATCACAGATTTCCCCTAAACTTCTGCCAAACTCCACAGATTGCACAATTTCTCCAACCCATTCAAATTCTTCACACAAATTCAATCCTCATCAAAATTAAATTCCAGAAATCCATTAAACCCCATTCAATGAGAAACCCATAAATTCATTACCAAAAAAAAAGAAAAAGAGAGGAACCCAAATCCGAACAAAACCCATAATCCCAATGACATCGGCAGAGACCACTAAAAGACGATCCCTCTGATGGTCAATGACGATACTGAGGGAACCATTTCCGGCCAAGTCAACGTCTTTGATGACGGTGAGCTCCTCCAACATGAACATGGTCACGGTGGAGTCATCACCTTCATCGCCTTTAGGAAGAGAGAGCTGGGCCACACCACCCTTGAGGAAAGAGACCAGGAATCGACTGTTGAGATGGTCCCACTTGGCTCACTCGCGGAACCAGCCGAAGCTGTGGTAGTGGTATACATGAGTTGGAGGGTGGCGAGCTCGAGAGAGATGAGGTAGGCGATAGGTATTGCTGAGAGAAGGAATAGAAGGAACACAAACTTGGTGGAGCAATGCCCATTAGACTCTGTCATAGAGAGAGAGAGAGAGAGAGAGAGAGAGAGAGAGAGAGAGAGAGAGAGAGAGAGAGAGAGAGAGAGAGAGAGAGAGAGAGAGAGAGAGAGAGAGAGAATACTATGGGATATGATCGAGTTTGTGACTTTGTGAGTGTATAGGAATTTGTGATTTTTGGTTTTTAGTTTTAAGTTCTTAAATCTGGGTTGATGTTTTTGGTGTTCTTGTTAAAAATACTTTTAGATCTAAATTTATGTGAATTTTGATTTTTAATTTTGATTTTAATTTTTTATTTAGTTAAATTAATTTTTTTTTAATTTAGATGCTGACGTGGCATTAAAAAATGATAAATAATATTTATTATTATTATTTTAATGGCCACGCCAGCTTTTAGTGTGCCAACTGTGAACTTCGTTTGCCACTTGTGCAATTTTTGTTTCTGATGTAACGGCAGGGACAAAAACGAGATGCGTTTTCTAGAATAGGGACTAAAAGTGGTAGAAAAAAAGTTAGGGACCAAAGTGGGAATCGCATGAAAATGTAGGGACGAAAATATAGTTTTCGCCTTTTTTTTTTTGGTAAGTGAAAAATGAAAATAGTAGATAAGATTTTAAGTGTTAGTTCAAAACTTTTCTTAAAATAATGTGATTATCTTTTTAATAAAGTACAGTAGATATAATATATTAAAATTTCTAAATTAAGCTTTATAAATTTTGTAATTTTTTTCATGGAAATATATATGATAGGCCAAAAACGTATTGACCCCTTATGATGGATTAATTAATTAGTTAGCTAAGTTTAATTAATTAACCAATTTATCATGCAAACGCGTGATAGCACAAAAAAATCACCAATAAACTAAAGTGCAGCGAAAAATAAATTTGACACGGTGATTTGTTTACGAATGGGGAAAACCTACACGGCAAAAACCCTACCTGGTGATTTTGAGGTCACCACTCCCGAGTAAAGGAATCCCAGTACCTTATATCAACCTACAGTTGAACCCTTACCCCAATACCCAATAGGACTTGTTCTGTAGTGATAATCTCTCATTTTCAATGCATGGCTCCCAGTACGTGATTAACTAATTGCGCGGATCCCAGTACGCGACTTCAATCACTAACTTGAGAAAGATATTGGCTGCAAAGTTCTTCAGTTCATCCTCACAATGAAGAACAAGAAGACGAATGGTTACAAAATCCTACGGTGCAAAGATACAACAACTTCTTCACAAAGAGATCAATTAGGGCAAACTTTATTTTCGGTCACAAATTGCTTGAACAGACTTTACTCAATGCTTGTGCAACTTGTGTCTCTATTTACGACCCTTAAAATAATCCTTTTATATGTCTAGGGTTGTGAGAAAAGAAGGCCCAAAGACATATCCACAGATTAGAATCAAAACAGTACTGAAAAATTGTTTTCCTTAAATCTCGATAGCTACAGGTGTCGGGCTGTCGAGAAGCTGTCAAGCCACGGGGCTGGAACTTCTTTTTAAAGCTTGATAGATGTAGTTGTCGAGCTTTAATGAAGAGCACTTCTCAGCTTGTTTCTTGGACAGTCTTGCATGGCTTTAACACTTGATCTTGAAACAAGATTTTCTGAAGCATTAAACTCATCCTAAATTTACCCAAATATAAGTAATGTGCGTTTTGTCAAAGGATTAACCAATTACATAAAAGAATGATATATGTTCATATTAAGTGAACCATATATGTCCTAACAATCTCTCCCTTTGACAATTCGTGATAAAATCACAACAAACAAATGAACATACGAGAGAAGTCATAAATCACTCAACTCATATTCACTTGTTGAATACAATAAAATCTATCCTAACATAAGCTCTTGAAAAACTTTGCAAGAATAGAGTTCATGACAAGTAGACTTTGACAACCTGTATTTCTGAAACACTTTAAACAAAACACGTCAAGGCATCTTTGTGTGAAACAGAAATAATAGATTGCATACAAAAATAAGAATCATGTGTATGTCACAAGACCTAGGTACAAGAACAATGTATCTCTAATCAAGAAAGAAAAGAAAAAGATACATGTAATCCTTACTACATCCCTAAAAAAAACAAACTCTCCCCCTACCAAAAATCCCTATACCTAACTCTCCTCCTAAGAATGACTACTGTAATATCCATCCAAAACTACTCCCCCTTTTTGTCACGAGTGACAAAGGGTAAGAGTGTCAAGTCAACATCTCGTCAGAATTGGAAGAGCTAGCATCTCCATCCTCATCATCATCATCGCTGGAACCATCATCAGGTGCCTTGGATGCCTTGGGAGGAGGAGAGGGAGACTCCACAAAGCCACCAAGGCGAGCCTGTCGTCTAGCAATGCGGCCAACACGAATGCTCACCTGATACAACTCAGTAGAAAGTGTATCAAGGCGAGCATCCATGCGCTGAAGTTGCACTATGATCGCATCCAAAGTCACACCTCTCGTTGAAGTAAAAAGAGCGAAGGTAGAAGGAGCGGAGGTAGAAGGATTCGAAGGAGTGGGAGGAGCTGTCAACCCGGACTACCTCGCACGAAATTGCGTCTCGCTCCGTTTAAAGGTAGTGTAGTCAATGGCACACATAAAGGAGAAGTGGTCAAAAGAGGGAAAAGAAATAGAAAAATGGCGTAAGATTCGTGTGATAACAGAAGGAAAGATGAGCTTATCACGGGTAGCCGTATCCCTATAAACATCTATGATGGAAAAGATAAAATGTGATGGAAAATCTATGGAAAGATCCTTAAGAAGGGATAGAAAAAATTGAGCACAAGGCTCTGTGATAGAGTTGTAGTGAGAGAGAGGATACAACACAAATGTCATAACTATGTTTAGGAATTTAGGACCTTTAGCAAAAGGTCGACATGATGTAGACTGATGCTCACCCCAATCAGCTGGGCGCTCACAGAAGGCCGTGATCATCTCATCTTTGGACACAGTCCGTAGACGCTCACAACTAGGGTAGTCGGGATGCGCAACCCTCGGAACATGAAGCACATCGGATACCAATTCCGGTGTGACCACTATGCGCGTACCTCAAACGTGAGTATGAAAAAGAGGTACTAAAGTATCAGTTCCATGCATATTGGAGTAGAACTTCGGAATGAGCACGGAAGGACATGTGATCGGGATGTCACACAATGACTCCCATTCTCGTTTGTGAATGACATTAGGAAGGTCCATGTCGGCAAAGTTCGACAAAACAACTTGGCGTTCTGAATGAACACCTCGTTTAGAGAAGTTCTCCGAGAAGTCCTTTTGGGCTTTCTCATCACAGAATAGAATAGACAAGGAAGTAGGATCAGAAGACGAAGAGGCCTTAGAATGCAAAGGGTTTTGGACCGGAATAGACTTACGTTTTGGTGCCATTGACGCACTAACGTAAACTAGAGAGAAAGGAGGAAGAAAGAAACACTCAGAAAAGTTCTAACTCAGTTCAAATATAGCAAGTATAATGAAAGGAAGAAACGTATGCATGAAAAATGCATGAACATGTGACATGTCATATAAAAGACATCATGGGCTCTGCCCAATCCAATCCTACCAGCACACAATTAATTTGCACACATCTAAATGAATGATAATACCGTTAATGTGCTTATGAAATTCAATGTATGAGATTTGAAACTCATATAGGCAAAAACCCATCACAAATTTTTACAAAAACTCAAAAATTTTGAAAAACCCCAATTTTAAAAAAAAAAAAAAAAAAAACCTAGGTTTCAAACATCAAATGCATGTAGAATGAAAGATAAGAGGCTTACCAAGAGAAGAAAATCTTGAAAAAACCTTGAGGAAAGAGTTTGAGTGAGAGAAAGTGAAAAAGGGAGGTGAGAAATCAAAGCTTCGAGAGAGAGATCGAGAGAAATGATGGCCGTATCACATAGAACCTTTATATCGAACCTCAGTAAATCTCAATAGATGAAGGTGTCGAGAGGTGTCGAGAGAAATATGCGTCGACAGATGAAGCTGTTGAGGAAGTGTCGAGGAACCAAACAGCAGACACTCACAAAAGAAGCTCGATCGATCCAGACAGTATCGAGAAGCTATCGAGAGGTCAGGAGGTTTCTCGATCGATCCAGAAGCTATCGAGAAGTCAGGAGGTTTCTCGATCGATCTAAAAGCTATCGAGAAGCTATCGAGATTGCGATAAGATGCAACTGAAGAGCTCAACAGATAAACTAGGTATCAAGAGGTGTCAAAAAGGTATCGAGATGGCTTAAAAAAAAATTTTCAAGAAGGGAAAAAGCACAGATATGTATGCAATTAACATGCAACTCAGCCAATGATCCAATCAACATTTGAACTCTCAAAATCATCTCTCAACAACAAAGAGTTAAGCATATGGCTTTCAAAAACACACACATACACTAAAAAAGTCTAACCAATTTTATATTTCAAAAAACAAGTTAAGACAATTTAGTGAGCATACATCAACACATGTTAACCTTGTGATAGCCAAATCACATTGCACCTGCACATGTATCAAAAGTAGCAAAGAATATTGCGTGTTGTGTGTGAAAAACATTGCAAGTTACATAAGTGTCTCAATGTTATGATGATTTGAGATATGAGAAAATCTTTAACTCACACATAATCATAACTATTTGATGGGGACCATTACCTTCGAGGTACATCCTATAACTCCCACGTCTCCTAGAAAACACGCTTGCAATCATATTTAAAGCATTTTGATCTTTTTGCTTTTACTTTCATTGCATATTTTCTTTTTATTAAGCTAACCATGCATGGGTATACAAAGGAGAGAAAAGAATTACCTAATTATGTTAATCTTTTTGACATTGCACTTTTGTTATACCCAAGCATACAAATGTTATTGACATTGCACTTTTGCTATGTCGAAGCATACATATGTCATTATCATGATTGGTAGGCAATAGTGATGAGATGGTTATTTATGCCTTTCTCTTAGGATTTTCTAATTCTTCCCATCAAAAAGAGTGATACAAGTGTTAAGTACAAGAAATCATTTAACCTTACTCATCACAAACAAAGAGCTACAAAACTTACTTGCTTAGTTGTGCATAGAGATGCTCATCTAAGCTACAAACGATACAAAGTTTAGAAAATTCTGTTTAAATAGTCATTTTAAGGTTCACAAGGACCGATGTACACAAAACACACACTATTTTTGTATTTTTCTGATTTTTCATTTTTTTTAAACAAAACAAAATAACTAAAAATGAAAAACTAATAAACAAAAACATGTACAGCAAAACAAAACAATGCATAAAAACTAGACTGACTTAAAACATTAAAGTAAAACACACAAGAAATGTAAAAACAAAAAAAAAAGAGAGAGAAAAAGTGATTAAATCACTTGGAACCTTTTTCCTTCCACACCTTGGAAGAACCTTTCCTTTTTGCTAACCCTTGAATCGGTGGTGAGGGGGAAGAATTGACACCGTTCAAGTTCGAAAGGAACATGAGGGTTTTAAGAAGATCTCCAAGAGGAGCAAACGAGGACGAAAACTAATTCTGGTTTCTCGATGCCAACATGCTGTTGCTATTTTGAGTGGCTAACCGCTTATAGCAAGTTGGTCTAGTATGACTAGTTGCTCCATAGTGATGACAAAGACGCTGCTTTTTTTGTTTAGGCCTTTGAGAGTTAGCCTTCTTAGCCTTAGGGTTTTTAACTTCCTTCTTATCATGCTTAGGGGGTGCTCCTAAGATAGAATTACCCTTATCTATGTTCTCTCTAACTAATTTAGTTTTAACATTAGTGGTCTCAATTTCAATATTATTGGTAAGAGGAACAAAAACAGTAGCACTAGAAGAAGAAATATTAGAGGAAGATAAATCATACCCTAAACCTGTTCGATAGATTTTTGAAAGCTGAGCATCTCATCGAGCTTAGCACTTGAAGTCCTTTCCAGCTGAGCTCTGACTTGTAATAGTTCTGCCTTAAGTTTCTTAGTCTTCTCAGCCAAGAAGTTATTTTCAAACCTCAGTGCTCCAATAGTTTAATTTACTTCATCAAACTTTGTGGAAAGCTCTTCATGTTCAAGCTCCACATCACTAAGCTTTTTGGTGGTCAGCCTGTACAACTTCTCATGCTTTTCTGAGACCTTGTATAACTTAGCATAGGCTGTGTGAATGTCATCTTGATCACCCATCTTTTCAAACTTGGTTTCCACCAATTCCTCTTCTTCATCCACATCTTCAACAATCCCTTCAGTAGGATTAACTGTGGTAGTGAAGGCATTCAAGATTTTGTCATCCTTATTGTCGGACTCATCTTTAGGCTTGGTGTCATTTAGCGTAACCACAAGTACCTTGCTTTTCCCAATCATCCTGAGATATGTTAGGTACTCCTGTTTCATGTGTCTGAAGTCTTGGCACCCAAAGCACTTAGGTCCTGTAGGAACAGTGTACTGACCGCCTTCCTTGTATCTTTCTTCGCTTTGTCTTGGCCCTTGAATTGAGAAGAACTAGATTGCCTGCAGTCCTTGTTGAATCCTTTTACATTGGTATTCTTCATAAACTTCTTAAATTACCTGATAATGTAGGACTTCATCTTAGAATCTTCACCGTCTGAAGACTCTTCTGTCTCACTACTCTTGGCCTTCAGTGCCATACTCTTGCTCTTGCTTGTCTTTCTGATTCTAGACAAGCCTAACTCATAGGTCTGTAGATTTCCAACCAGCTCTATTAAAGGAATTTTATCAATATCCTTTGATTCCTCAATAGCGGTGATCTTGGCATGGAATTTTTCGGACAAAGATCTGAGCACTTTTCTCACAATCTTAGGTTCTGGGATAGTTTCTTCAAGATTAAAGGCAGAGTTTATTATGTCTTTGAGTTTTGCATAGAACTCATCAAACAACTCATCCTCCTCCATTTTTATCTCTTTGAAGCTTGTAGTGAGCCTTTGAAGTTTCGAATCCTTGACAACCTTCGTTTCCTCATAGGTTGTCTAGAGGATGGTCTATGCTTCCTTTGCAATTTCAGTGGAGGATATATTCTTGAATTCCTCATTTGTGACTGCACTAAACAACGCATTTAATGCCTTGCTATTGAAGTTTGCCGCCTTGATCTTTGCCTCATCCCAATCAGCCGGCGTTTCCTTTGGCTTGGTTCAGCCGATCTCTACAGCTTGCCACACCTTCTCATCTAGAAACTGCAAAAAAGCTCTCATGCGTACCTTCCAGTATTCATAGTTAGTCCCATCAAATAAAGGAGGGATAATAAGAGATTTTCCTCTATCCATGACAAATAGGGGTCAATGGATCACACACAAGGATTAAGTCCTAATTAAAGTGTGCTTGTTCTGATACCACTTGATAGGCCAAAAATGTATTGACCCCTTGTGATGGATTAATTAATTAGTTAGCCAAGTTTAATTAATTAACCAATTTAACATGCAAACGCGTGGTAGCACAAACAAATCACCAATAAACTAAAGTGCAGTAGAAAATAAATTTGACACGGTGATTTGTTTACGAATGGGGAAAACCTACACGGCAAAAACTCCACCAGATGATTTTAAGGTCACCACTCCCAAGAATCCACTATTATCACAACAAGCGGTTACAAGTAAAGGAATCCCAATACCTTATACCAACCTACAGTTGAACCCTTACTCCAATACCCAATTGGACTTGTTCTGTAGTGACAATCTCTCATTTTCAATGCACGGCTCCCAGTACGTGACTAACCAATTGTGCGAATCCCAGTACGCGACTTCAATCACTAACTTGAGAAAGATGTTGGCTGCAAAGTTCTTCAGTTCATCCTCACAATGAAGAACAAGAAGATACTTGGTTACAAAACCCTATGATGCAAAGACATAATAACTTCTTCACAAAGAGATGAACTAGGGCAAACTTTGTTTCCGGTCACAAATTGCTTGAACAAACTTTGCTCAATGTTTATGCAACTTGTGTCTCTGTTTACGGCCTTTAAAATAATCATTTTATATGTCTAAGGTTGTGAGAAAAGAAGGCCTAAAGACATATCCACAGATTAAAATCAAAATAGTACTGAAATACTGTTTTCCTTAAATCTCGACAGCTAGAGGTGTTGAGGTGCTGTCGAGAAGCTATCGAGCTATGAGACTAGAACAGCTTCTTAAAGCTTGATAGATGCAGTTGTCGAGCTTTAATGAAGAGCACTTCTCACCTTGTTTCTTGGACAATCTTGCATGACTTTAACGCTTGATCTTGAAACAAGATTTTTGGAAGCATTAAACTTATTCTAGATTTACCCAAATACAAGCAAAGTACGTTTTGTCAAATGATTAGCCAATTACATAAAAGAATGACATATGTTCATATTAAGTGAACCACACACACACACACACACATACTAGCCTCTCAGAGGCTCTTTTATTTTTATTTTTTGAATAAAGGTTAATAATTTATATTTCTTATAATTTAGAAATATATTTTTTTAGTTTTCAAAAAAATAAAAAGGATAAATTTTAGAGATAAACAGTAACTGTAATTTTTTTCTTTTTTGAACGTGAAGGGGAAAAAATCATAAATTTTAGGAATTCTCTTTTTGAATTTAAAATGAAATTTGTTATTTAACATATGACCCTATTTCTAAATGAAGTTGCTCTTCATTAATGAGGGTGTTTTTGAACCATAAAAAAATCCAGTTGAAAGAGGAAAATCCTTTTATATATAGTATAGATATATAATGCATTTTACGTTTAATTATTATCTAAAGAAAGATATTTTAAAAATAATGTAATGTGTGGTTGGATTTTGTATCTAGTATTCTTTACAAACAGTTCATTTTTCTATACATCTTGAATGACCTTAGAAGGATATAGATATAAGTAAATTCATTATTTATATTAGAAAAAAATACAAGACTTTAATAACATAAAAATTGTAATTTTATCAAGAGCTTACCAACATTATGTTGAGAATGTGACATAATTGTTAATGAAGTAACTCTTGTTTTCTACACAACCCTCTCATCACAATGCATCACAAAAGTGGACCGAAATGAAACGAGATGGACCAAATAGACCAAACTAGACTAAAATGGACTGAAGTGGACTGAAATAGGTCAAATCAACAGAATGGACTAAATTGAACTGAAACGGACCGATGTAAACTGAAATGGACCAAAGTAGAATGAATGGACTGCAGTGGACCGAAATGGATTGAATAGATTGAAGTGGACCAAATGGACTGATATGCCACGCTGATGTGGTTTAATAAGAGTGTAGCAATAATAAATTTTACTCTTCAATCTTTAGATATTATATATCTTTAGATATTATATATCTTTAGATATTATATAGATATATATGATTCACTTTATAAATTGTGTTATGTGTTTCATGGAAAAAGAGTGCCTAGAGCATGAATTTGAAGTTAGTGAATGTATGAAAGATAGAACGTTGTATATGAAACGTATAACAATTTTCACGTTCTGAATGAAACTCTGATTATTGTTACGGGAGCATGAATTTGTGTGTCTTTTTTTTTTTTTTTTTGTTTTTGTAAGAGAGTTTTAATCTATGACGTCTGCTCTCAATGATGCTCTTTATTATCAAAGCAAAATACCAATTGGTTTTCGAAGTAGGTGGAGATTAAACTCCAAATCTCTTATTCAACTATCAGATACTTTATCAGTTGAGCGAACTGAAACTTACTAATTTGGGTGTGTTCTTAATAATTATATTTGTACAAATTTAAAAATGTACGATTTATAGCCAATAACGTCTTTGAATGTTTATAGAACTATCACTTATAATGGTTTTGACATTTTAGCATTTGTATAACATATGAGAACATTATGTACTTGATATAAATGAAATATTAAAAAACTATTTTACATGTTTCTCTTATAATGGTTGTCTCATGCACTAAGCACTAGCACGTTTTGGGGGCGTGATCTATGCTACTTGGAGAGCCCAATATAAATAATAATAGAGAAATGATATATTCACAACATTTTCACAATATTTTTACAACAAATCCTAAGTGGTAAGTTGTTACTGGTTGTTATTGTTAGGACAAAAAAGTAATCTTCGTATTAGGTTCAAATTTTGAACCAATAACAACTAACCACCTGTGATTTGTTGTGAAAATGTTGTACATTTGTTGTGGACGTAGCATCTCTCATAATAATAATAATAATAGTATACAGAAGGACTTAAGTTTTGCCCAAATGCTTTGCAGTTTAACTGATATTTTTTGATTTTTTTTAACAAAAATGTCTAAGGTTTAAAGTCTCTCTTCAATTACCGAATTATAAAAGAATAAAAAATGGAAAAGACTAAAGTACCTAAACAAATTAAATATTAATTTTTTGTTTCATTAGGTTTAATGTTTTAAGACTTTTCTAATTTAAAAATAAAGATTGTTTGTTTGTTTGTTTTTTTTTTTAAATGTTTCAAGACTTTTTCTCCCTCACACATACACAGAATTCATTGCATTTCACTTTATCATTTTCACCTCTTGTACTTCTACTCCTTTATATACACCTTTCTATAACCCTTCATGTCATCTCATGTCAGATGCACATAGATCAAAATCGATGTCATTTGCTTTCAATCTTTTGATAACACCTACCTAGCTCCAATATTGTTATCCTATGATTCCTATCTAATCCTACCTGTATAAGTTGGCTAAAGCTAGGGAAGGGGGCTTTTATATTGAGTTATAATGGTTATTACAATTTTGATGTTGAGGTCGGACGTTAAACTTGTGGGTTTTGTAAAGGTTGTGATTGACTTAGGGTGTTTGGGTATAGATGTGGGAAAGTCATACTTGTATTTTATTTTAGAATTAAGAAAAAAGAGAGAGACAACTTTTATATCAATTTTTATTCTACAATATTCCTTCAAAATTGTTTTTTTTTTTTTTTTGTTTATCATTACTTGGACCGAATAATTATAATGGATATATGTGTGTAATTTTATAATTGTTGTTTCTTATAATAAACTCGTTACTAAAAAAGTTCCATAACAATTATGCTATAATATATATATATATATATATATATATAACATTCTCTAAAACCATCTTATATAAAACATTACAACATTATCCATATATCGCACTGGCAATTTACTAATGGTTAATATAGAGAGTTGGATCATGTGCCCACAGCCCATGATATCCTAAGGATTACAATTTTTTATGGTTTTTAAAGCCTTCATCTATACTAAGCTTAGCCACGCCACATATGCATTGCCAAATTTCGTCATCTGCATCTATAGCAACATCGTCTGCTCCTTCACTGCTTGTCCTTGAGTGTTTTCGCATTTCATCTATACTAGGTGAAGCTCCAAAGCCTTCAGGACTTGGTGTAGATTCATTTCTCCAAAAAATCCATGGACGGAGATATTTCTGGTTGAAATGCTTTACCAATTCAATAAAACTCAACCAAAGAGATCCTTTGAGAGGGACAATGTTTGAGTTTGTCCAGTGAAAGTGAGGGAACTTCTTCACCACATATAGCAAGAGGGAAAGCAAAGAAGCCACTCCAACTATGATGAAAAGCCCCCGAAGCTATCCACACCAAGACTAGGAGAATATGTAGAGCATGCAGCACTACCATTATCGCCTGTAGATGTAGTTTGACTCGCAAAGTTTTTCCGCATAATATCTATCATCTTATCTTTATCTTCAGTGACATTCAAGGTTGCTCTTGAAATGTGAGAAACTAGAGGAGATCCACGTGGGAAGGCCTGAAGAAAGAAAGCAAAAAAAGATTTAATCAAATTGATAAATCTATATTAGTAGAATTAATATAAACTAGATCTTTATATTAAATAAAGCTTATTCATTGAAGGAGTTAATGAAATAAAAAAAAAACATACTTAAATGAAGTTACGCAATTAATATAACCAAGTCTTTGGAGAGTGCCTTTTTATTTTATTTTATTTTATTTTATGAGAGAAATATGTATGGATTCATTCAGAAACTGAAATTGAATTACAACAGAGAGTAAAACAAAGGGGAGAAATTAAGGGAGACATTATGGGCATAGATGAGCAAGCTCATGAGCAACCCTGTTGAACTGCCTTTTCAGGTGCTGGATCTTCCAACTTCTAAAGTCATCAAGAGCAGAGAGAATTCCTTGGAGAATATGACCAAATATGCCATTAGTTCCTTTGATTGAAGGGATTGGAAAATGGAGAGAGCATCCAATTCATTGATGATATGAGAGGTTCATTTCCTGGAAGAATCTTGGTGATAGTTGCAGAGACCATACCATTGGAGTCTCTTATTACTACTCCAACGCTAGAGTGCCTGTTATCCATTGAAGTTGCACCATCTACGTCAATTTTGAAAATACCAGGTGGAGGAGCAATCCACCCTGTTTGGTTTGGAATCATTTGCTTGAGGGTTGAAAGAAATGGCACCTCTCATATTTGAGAGGGAGGGTGGTATGTTGACTCATGAATTATCTGGTTTCTGTTAAACCAGATAGACCAGGCTGGCTTCTGTTATACCTTATAAATCCATGTATGCATCCATTTGTAAGCAAGAGTGTAAGAAGAGAGATAACAAATACAAAAATATGGGCATGTGTTCACTGTTCCTCTTCCTTCTCTGAATTTGCTTCCATGTTTTTAAATAATTTAATAGTTACACTATGGAGAGGGGGATTTGAAACTTGAATATCTTCATTGAAAACACTAAATGTCAGTTGAGCTACAGAGCTCTTAATAGATTTTTATTCCATTGTGAGTAGTGTGTGAGTGCATGTGGGTACCAATTTTCAACAATTTAAACCATAATCCACTAGTCTAAGAACCACATATATGGAAGCCGTTGCTGCATTTACCATGTTGACTTGTGACCTATGAAAACAGACCACAATAGTACCTGGATTTGTTCCTACAAAGTGAATTGCTGCATTCTACAAAGTGAATGCAACCGATTCATAATATATATCTCACAGTAATGCTATAGATAACAATTTTTATAAATTTTTTCACAACATTTGAGACAACATGTTTTTTTTGTTCTCATTTGAGCTCAATACTAATATAACTTTATCATCTACAATTTATAATTTGCCAGCTCGGCAATTGCAAACATTTTTGTGACTCTAAAGTTATTGAATATCTAAAAAAGGAAAGATAAAAACTATTACACATACCTTGTTATACACACACTATGACACATTTTTTGAACTGAAATGGTTAGTTAAAAACAAGATTCCAAACTGAAATTATGTTTTCAACTCATAATTTCAGTCCAAAAAATGCATGTAACACTCTACCCAAACAAAAATATATCTTGCATTCTTGTATCACCCTCTTATGTTGGTAGGGGAGGTTGAGAGAGAGATACTCACAAAGCCGAATCCATCAGTTTTGTAGATTGGTCCAACCATTGCATACTTAGAGCCATATTTCGAGAGGAAGAGCTTAATGTAGGGGATCTCATCAACAATAGCAGCTACACCACCATTATCACTTCCATTTGACAGTGCTTCGTCATACTCCTCAGGAGTACTATATGCCTTTAACTTGGACTCATCAATATTTAACTGTTCCACAAGAAGTTCTCTAACGAAGGAATCCTTTTGATATCCTACAAAGTAACCATTCCTTTTTATCTCAGTTACATCATCAAATTCAGGTTTCAGTTGTTGTACCGTCAACATTGAAGCTAAGCTTGCTGTGTAACTCTGTGTTAGGATGAGCAACGTAAAGGCCCATATGAACAGTACAACTCTTGACCCACTGCTGACCACTTTCTCCCCTAAAACATCATCAAAATTTGAGAAAAGTGTTAACATGTTTAAATTTATTTCCTTGAAAATAGAGGAAGTACGAAAGAGCACAAAAAAAAAGGGTAAAAATATGTTTTTGGTCTCTGAACTTTAGCTTATGAGCAATTTTAGTTTAAAAGTACACTTTTAGTTTCTAAACTTTAGCTTATGAGCAATTTTAGTCTCTAAATCTAAAGTGATCCTTTAATTTTAATTCTTAATAAACTTAAAGTGATCGCTTTTAGCTTCTAAAAAACTTGAGTGATTGTTTTTAGTCCATTTATAGTGGTGATGTGTCAATTTTTAATTTGACCACATCATTTAAGTGACTAAAAACTTCATAAAATAAAATTGTTCATGTTTCAAACTTTAGAGACCAAAAGTATATTTAAGCCAAAAAATAAAGATGAATAGAATTTCATTTAATGGGGAAAAAGAATTTACTCTGAGTAGAGGTGAGTGTTGCAAAGGAGAACATGAAAATCGTGCGAATCTGTTGATCAAAGCGCCCTCTAAACTGAGAATTTACATGGCGTTCAAGAACCCATGTTACGAACCCTATAAAAATTGAGGTTGCAACGGTTGCTAACCAAAGATCCCAGCTTAGCGGCTTTAAGAAAATCCACATATTCTTCTTTTCATTATCTTTCATCAAAACCACCATTGACACACTTGATTCAGAATAAGGTAATGTAAAATCAACATATGATAAGCGACTAGCCACAATTGTTGTGTCTCCAACCACAGCATCAAAATTCTGCATTTTGAGAGAGAGAGAGAGAGAGAGTGAGAGGTGAGGAATATCCTATTATGAAGTTAAAAAAAAAAAATAATGCGACATAATAAATTTCATCATTATTATTATTATTATTTTTACGTTATGTTGAGGTAATAGATGATGATCAGTGCAACATCACTTTGTGTGTGTGTTTATTCCTAAAAATAAAAAAAAGTATTGTAAACTAAAACAATCACCTTAAGTTTGATTTGGGAAAGAAGTTGATCATAAGTTCCTGCACTCTGCCTATTTTCGTTCACATATGGCACAAACTCATGTGGAAGGGGAAATGGTAATATATCCAATGCAGCAACGAACACGTCAATTGAAAACCCAGATACCTTTGGTTCACCTTTATGAGGATGCCATTGAACCTTTATAAACTCATTAAAACCATCTCCTATTGGAATTCCAATCCTCAACTTTTTAGGCTGGTTTGTGGTGTCTCCAGGCCAGATTGGCGGCTTAAGTTTGTCCTTAGATGTTGAGTATGCTATTTCACTAATGCCATCTATTTCTTGTGAAAGTCCTTTCTTGGGGTTCCAATATCCAATAATCCTCTCCCTTCGTTCTATCACATTAAAGATTTCAAAGGTTGAAGCTTTCATCTGTCCCTTAACCAAATCAAAGTACCCACTAAGGCCTTGAAATCTAGTAATTGCAATTTTGTTGAGACGCATTGGACCAATTTCAGAAACTCCTATGGCTGCAAGGTCTACTTTACTTTCACTAGCATTTTGCTTCAAAAAGCTAGAATGCTCTATATTAGCCTTCTCCACTGCCATAGCCAATGCCCAAATTGTATCATATGCCCGTAATCCAAAGAGGTTTAACCCAAGAGTCTTATAGTTTGTTTTTCTCGAGGTGTAATTTGCTGTCCATCTTCTTTTAAAATCTTCAAGATCTTTTGAAATTCGTATATATGGCCGAATTCCCAAAACACCTTGCATTGAGTCCATGATATTTGAATTAATAGTATCTAACAAACTTGATAGGCCTTGTGTCGTTATCCATGCATACCCTTCGCTCATCATTCCTGAATTCTTTACATGTACAAAAAGCTTTGAGCCAAGAGAAGCAGTCATGTGTACAAGGAATACTCTTGTTTGCATTGCCTTTAATTTCTTAAGCTCCTCTAAAATATCACTATCTTTTGAAGATGGAGAAATGACACTTCTGTAAGGAAATCGGACATCAACCTCTTGGAAAGCATCTATCAAATATAGAATTAAGTCATTGCCATAATCTGTGTCTTCATAGATAGGGATGACTTCTCGCCAACCATAAGCTTGAATTAAGGCGGCTATGGCTTTCACTTGAGCTGAATCATCTTGGGTTGTCTGAATGAAAAAAGGGTTATGATTTGTGGAAAGAAAGGGACTTGTGGCTGAGAAAGAAAGTATAGGAACATGAGCCCTTTCACCAAGATTTGCGACAAACTTAGCTTGTGCTGAACTTTGCGGTCCGATGATGGCATGCACTTTTTCGTTCTTCATAAGATCTAGAGCTGCATTCCAAATGAACAAGTCAGAAATTCATTGTTCACTAAGTGTTAGGATTCTCTCCATTTGAAATGGATTCATTTAATGTTTTAGAGTAAATGTGACAACATTAAGGTATGTCTAATGTTACATTATTCAAATTTTAAATAACGTGATACTTTGTACACTGGTCTACGAAATACTTTGTACAAAGTTAATTCTTGGTCTATGAAATACTTGTCTTATGATGGCAAACTTCAATTAATACATATAAAGTTTTGTTTAACATTCAAAATCACTGGTCTAGAATGTTTATTCTCCCTAAAAAAGTCATTAACGCTATGGAACAAGATTGAATGCAACAACCTATGGAATTCATGACTTTTCTTGACACATGATTTAACTTGAGTTTATCTTTAATATGTACTTTCAAGAATCATTTTTTTGATCTCTATTGCATGCATTTGCATAGTCGTCTAGTAACTAGTTCTGAAGACTGGTCTAATTCCACATCCCATACTAGTTTTGAATCCTAGTCTAGCCCCTAATCCCACTTGGACATGGACACTTCTCCCCAAGATGACTTAAGGCAGACCCTTGGAAGAAATTAATGCCTGTTTAGGTAGCTCGGAAGCAAGGTATAAAGAGGATAATGCCTATAATGGAAGAAATAATAATTATAGACAAGGCCCTTATCATAGACAAGACCGCCATAGAGACCATGATGACAAGTTAACTAAGCATATCATAGTAGAGGCCCCTACCTTTGATGGCGTTGAGAGTCCTTAAGTCCACAATGACTGGGTACGTGAGTTAGAGCATTTTTTTTGAGTGGTATGAATTGTCATAAGATAGGAAGGTTAGATTTGCCAAAATAAAACTTGTAGGAAAAGAAAAACTTCATTGGGACTGTTGAAAATCACCTCCTTAAGACTTGCCAACCACCCATAACTCTTTGGGAAGAAATGAAGGCAAAGCTCAATGAAAAGTACTTCCTATTGTCTCAACAAGGAAATTTGTTGGATCAATGGCAAGATTTGAGAAAATGCATTTTAATTGTAATTGGGTAGATCTAAAATGAGTTTAGTACTTCAAGAAACATGTTGTTTAAGTTAAGTATTAAAGACATGAAGATTGGTCCAAGAAACAAGTGAAGAAAAGCTGTTCATTAAATCTTGACCAATAGCTCGACAGATGCCTACTATCAAGACTTAATGTGAAGCTCTATAGATAACTCGATAGTAGCTCGATCTATCGAGAATTACGACTTCAAGATTTCTAGATCTAAAAGTCGGCCCCATCTTGTGTATTTATTTGGGGTTTCTTTTCTCGTAACCCTAAACATAAATAAGGCTTATTTTAAGAGCTGTCACACATGGATATAGGGTTTTGTAATCAAGTGCTTCCTGATCTTCATTGTTGATAAAGTGAAGAGTTTTGCAGCCACCAACATCTGTTCAAGTTACTGGAGTTAGTCACGTACTGGGATTCATGCAAAGGATTAGTCATAAATTGCAGGTTTGTGCATCAAAGGAAAGAATGCTACTACAAGATCAAGTCTAATTAGGCATTGGAGCAAAGGTTCAATTGTAGGCTGGTATTTTGGGATAGGCTAGGGTAGTTGGTAAGATTCCTTATACTTGTAATCGCTTGATTGTTGATTAGTGGATTCTTGAGAGTAGTGACCTTAAAATCACTGGGTGAGGTTTTTGCTTAGTGAGGTTTTCCCAAATTTTCAACAAATTATTGTGTTCAATTTATTTTGTATTACACTTAGTATTTTTGGTGATTTTTTGGTGCCTTAACATTTTGCATGCAATTGAACTTAATTAATCAAATTGGGTAATTGAATTAATTAATTAGGGTCAAGTTATCTTAACCCAACAAAGACAATAATATAGCTACTGAATACATAGAGCAATTTGAAGAGTTCAGGATACGTAGTGATGTGATTAAAGATGAGTCAATTACATTGAGTAGGTTTAGAAAATGTCTCAATTATGATCTTTAATGAGAAATGGTGGCCAGAAATTTCTCAACTCTTGATGATGTCTATGCCTTGGTGCAAAATTTTGAGTTGATCCGTAGGCCCCAAGGTAAGATGAGATTTGAGAATTGCATGTTGCCTCACAACAATTTAGAAACCCTCCAAGGTAGCTACTTCCAAGGTACCTAAACTATACCTTATCCTAATAATAAGCCCTTGCACATAGATGACAATCCTGAAGGTAGATACCAATAAGGTCCTCAAAATAGATCCAACCCTAATAATAGGCCCTTGTGCACATAAGACAAAAGGAAGGGTGTAGTTTGGGAGACATTCAAGCCCAATTCTAAAATCTAGTGTTTTTAGTGTCAAGGCTTTGATCATATGGCTACCTAATGTCCTAATTAGACCTTGTTGATTGAAGAATTGGAGGAGGATGAAGTAGAAGAAGAAGTCTATGAGCCTAATATTGATTACATTGTGGAAATAGAAAAGACTGATTCCACCCATTTAGGATGCATAAGAGTCCTACCATTTTTTGATAAACTTAGTGAGGGTAGTCTTGATATTCCTGTAGTGAGTATTGTTAGGTGTACACTGGCATGGTCCAAAGAAAGTGATGATTGGAAAAGAAGTACCATCTTCCAAATTTTTGTCAAGTGTATGAACAAAGATTGCAAGGCTATAATTGATAGTGGAAGTTGCATTAATGCAATCTCTTCAAGCCTTGTCTCTCACTTAGGTTTGAAGTTAGTTGCCCATACTAAACCTCACAAGGTATCTTGGGTAGATGATTCATCGATCACCATCAAGGAAAGGTGTCTTTTTCCTATTCACATCCTTTCATACGAGGCTCATATTTCATGTGATGTGATTTTAATGGATGTAGGACACATAATTTTGGGACGATCATGGCTCTAAGATTTAGATGACACTTTTTACAATTACTCAAACTCTTGTTCCTTTAGGCACAATGGGAAGAGGATTAAGCTTAACCCAATCCAATTCAAGTTTACTAGAGCAAGACTAAAGAAGAGCCTAAAAAATGAGGTATGAACTTCATGAGTCCAAAAAAACTTGGAAGGGTTGTCAATGAAGAGTTTATCATATTTGCTCGTTGTTAAGGAAGTTCCACTAGACAACTTTGAAGAACCAAGAAAAGAAGTAAGATCAGTGCTTTAAGATTTTCAAGATGTTTTCCTTAAGGAGCACCTAAATCAATTGCCCCTTATGCGTGATATTTCAACACACCATAGATCTTATACCAGGAGAAGCGCTTCCAAATTTACCTTACTACAGAATGAGTCCTACTCAACATAATGAGATGACTAGACATGTGGATGAGATTTTACCAAAAATATTTGTGAGTGAGAGCTTAAGCCCATGTGTAGGCCTTGCACTTTTGACGCTTAAAAAAGATGGATCCTGGAGTATGTGTGTGTATAGTCATGCAATCAATAAGATTACTATGAAGTATCATTTTCCTATCCCTAGGTTAGATAATATGTTTGATATGATGTTAGGAGCTACAATCTTTTCAAAGATTGATTTGGAAAGTGAATATCATCAAATTAGGATCCATCTAGGTGATGAGTGGAAGACTGTCTTTAAGACAAAGGATGATTACATGAGTGGCTTGTGATGCTCTTTGGTTTATCAAATACTCCTAGTACTTTTATGAGAGTAATGACATAAGTATTGAGGCATTTCATGGGTAAATTTGTGGTACTGTACTTTGATGACATCCTCATTTATGGTAAATCAAGCGAGCAATATTTGGATCACCTCAGACAAGTTTGTTCCACTTGGAGGAAAGAAAACTTGCATGCCAATCTTAAGAAATACTATTTCTTCACTAAGAGTGTCATTTTCTTAGGTTTTGTGATTTCATCTGAAGGGGTTTATGTTGACCCATAGAAGGTCAAGGCCATAATGGATTAGCCCGAGCCCGAGATTCATGAGGTTCGTAGTTTTCATGGGCTTGCTACATTCTATTATCGTTGCATATGTGGATTTAGTACAATCATGGCACCAATGGTTAATATTGTTGTTAAATACTAGTTCCAATGGTCAAATATTGCTATTAAAACATTTAAGGAAATCAAGAAGAAGATGAAAAAAGCATTAGTGATGCACCTACTAGACTTTGAAAAGGTCTTTGAAGTGGAATGTGATGCGTTTGACATAGGCATAAGAGGAATACTTAGCCAAGATTGTCACCTAATAGCTTACTTTAGTGAAAAATTAAATGAGACTAAGAAGAAGTATTCAGCAAATGACAAAGAACTGTGTACTGTGGTACAAGCTTTGAGACATTGGAGCCATTACATGACAATCCATAATTTTGTCATTTATTCTGATCATAATGCTCTCCGCCACATTAATTCCCAAAAGAAATTAAATGCTCGACATGTTCCTTGGGTTGAGTATTTGTAAAGATTGTCTTTTGTTTTGAGACATAAATCTGGTGCTAAAAATAAGGTAGTTGATGTCTTGAGTCATTGAGTCACCTTACTTTCTGTGATGAGCTCAAAAGTAAGAGGTTTTGAAAAGTTGCAAGAGGATTATGAATCTTGCCAGATTTTGGAGAAGTGTACACTACACTGAGGAATAAGCAGTTTACGGTTGTGGATAATTTTATCCTTCAAAATGGCTACTTGTTTAAAGCCAATAAGTGTACACTACTCAATTAGAGACTTTTTTGATTTGGGAAGTGCGTGCGGGAGGACTTTCAGGACATTTTCAACATGATAAGATAGTTGAAGAGGTAGAGAAGCAGTTCTATTGGTGGAGTCTTAAGAGGGATATTTCCAAGATAATTGGCCAATGCCGCTAATGTCAATTGGCTAAACATTGCAAGAAAAATATTGGCTTTTATACTCCTCTACTAGTTCCACATCATCCTTAGGTAGATATAAGCATGGACTTTGTACTAGGTCTTCCTCGTATCCTTAAAAAGTACCATTCCATTCTAAGATGGCTCATTTCATTCCATGTTCTAAAAAATTTGATGCATCCAAGGCAGCCAAGCTTTTCTTTGATGAGATTGTTAAGTTTTATGGGTTACCTAAAACTATAGATATGTTCAGTTCATGGACTATTTTTGAAAGACTTTTTGGCACATGATGGAGACATAATTGAAATTCTCTAACACCATTCCCAAACCAAACTGATGGTCAAACTAAAGTTGTGAATAAGAGTCTAGGAAATCTCCTTTGGTGTCTCAAAGGTGAGAATGTAGGAGATGTGAATCTATACTCCTTTTAGCCTAGTTATCATACAATAACTTAGGCAATAGGTCCATAGGCATGAACCCCTTTGAAGTTGTTCATGGTTATAAGCTTTAGGAAACCTTTAGACCTTCTCCCAATGTCCCTACATGCTAGGGTTTCTGCATTTGCAATAGAGTTTACTAGTCATATGCATGAGTTGCACAAAGAGATCAACAAAAAAAATTCATACTAGTAATCGTAAATATAAAACTCAAGCTGATATACATTAATGTCATTTAGATTTTGATGTAGAAGATTATGTTATGATTCATATTAAGCCTAAACGGTATCCTTTTGGAATCGTTAAGAAATTGCAGGCCTACAGTGCTAGCCCATTCAAGATATTAAAGAAACTTGGATCTAATGTTTATGCCATTGATATACCATTAAATTATGGCATTAGTTCTACTTTTAATCAACGTTATGGATTCCGTTCCGTTTTGGCCGGAATGGCCGAAAAATCTCATACCGAAAAGCAAACTGGAACGACAAGCCCCTCCATTCCACCTCGGACAAGATTCTGGCCTGTTCCGATGTGTTTCGGGAGATTCGGGCTGTTTCGGTTAATTTCGGCCAAAATACAAGATTCGGCTGGTATGGATTTGTTGCAGAAAAAGACTAAAAGTTAAAACTTGGATCTTCTAACTAGACCAAAATCGATCCACTATTCCTTTCCTAAAATGCGATGTCATCTTTTGCTTCATGAGTTGTAGTAGAATAGCAGTAGAAGAACTAAAGCAATATTATGGTTCACGCTTAACAGATCTCCATCCGAGAGAGAGAAAGAGAGAGAGAGGAGGAAATAGAGAAGACAGACTGAGAGAGTTAAAAGACAAGCTGCGTTTTGTGACTAAAAAAACATAAAAAGAAAGATGAAAAAGCTAAGATTGCATGTCTGACTCAATGTGTAAATAAAGATGAAGAGTGTAGAGAATGATGTGATGAAAGATAGTAATGAAGACGTGTGGGTTGAGAAAAAACAAGACAAAAAAGTAAAATATAGCTTGTGAGGAAAAAAAGAATAATAAAAAATAATAAAATGTTGGAAATACAGATGGTTTGTTCAGTGTGCCTAGCCTTGGTTTGTCAGCTTGTTGCATTAAAAGAATTAATTAGTATTTTAATTTTAATAATAGTAGTTTAATTGATTTGATTAAATTAATTTTAAAATAAAATTTTTTATAAATATAACTCTTATGTTTTTAAAGGTAATAGGTTATGAAGAATATATATATATAAAAGTAATATGTTTTTAAAAACAATAGTTTTACATATTTTGGAATCTGAAACGCTTTGAAACGGTACACTGAAATTGGCCGGTACTGAAATATTTCATTCCACTAGACAAACCGAAACGGGTTTCGAAACGGTATTCATAACATTGCTTTAATGTAGCTGATTTACTTTCTTTTAAAGGTCCAAAAATTATTCACTTATTCCCCATAACCCTTTTGATGATCCTCTTTCTTCTTCATTAGCTAACCTTATCCCTGACCTTACACCATTTGTTTTCCCAAAAGGCACATAGTGATATTATTGATGTTATTTTTGATGATCAATCTCTTTTCACCAAGGATGGAATAGTTCAAAACTTCTTGGTTTGTTGGCGAGGATGACCTAAGTCTAATTGCACATGGATCACTAGAGAGGAGTTGCAGTAGCTTGATCCCACTCTTTTGGAGGCTTACTTGGATACAGTTTCTACTACCTTATCTCTACCTATGATCACCCGCACCTATAAGTGTCGATGGAAGCACCATGCTGACCTTGTGAGCTTGTGGATAGATGATAGAGGTTCCTTTGATGTCATTTGATCATTGTGAGCTTTACTTGACGGGGTTAAGTTTCTCCCACCCTAGGGAAGTTGGTACGGACACAACACTATATCACATCTGAGATTATCATTTAAGTTATCTTTATCTTTATTTGGGCTTATCTTTAGCATTTGATTAGTATTTGAGATTGATTAGGATTTGTATTAGGACTGTTTATCTTTATTTATTATGGTTCCTAGAAGTTGTATATAAAGCTCTAGATGGTTTGTTTTGTATTTAGAAGATTATTAATATTATTCAGAGCTTATCTGTGCATAATTTACATTGTGTTTGGTGGTGTCCAAACAACCTTAGGTGGTGAAGCGTAAGGTTTATCGTGGGACTAATCTAGGTGGGAAACCTAATTTGTCCTGCATTAAAAGAGTAGTCTTGAAATATTGAACCAAAGGAAACAAAAAGTTCTTCTTTTTTAATTTGTTCTTATCTTTGATGTGACAATTGAGAATATTTTATTTATCTCTTCAAGGAGTGCTCCATATGGCAGAACCTCATACTTTGTTGCAAAAGGTCTCTACTTTTTTTATATACTAGTCAAATAATTATTTTGAGATGTGGTACAATGTATAATTTAATCTCTACATTTTATTGTAGATAATTTATTGTCACTAAAAATTAAAAAATTTCTAAAAGTAATTTCTATCTCTTTATTTTTACAAAGATATAATCTTATCATTTTTTCGCATTTTTGATTGATGTTATTCTTTTTTGAAGTGGTCCTTGTTCTTCTAACTATTGTAATTATGCACTATATTTTTCTAATTTATTTCGGTACAAGAAAACTTTTTAAGTTTCAAATTTATTAATAAAAAATTTCATTATCTTAAAGAGATTATCAAGATAATCAAAATTTTTAATATAATTAAAATTGATATTGTGAGGGCAAATGGTTTTGGCAAGTATTCTTGGGCCTGGGCCTGATCTAAACGAACCTACCTTTCCGAGGTGGGTTTGGTGGTAGCAACGTTATTAAGGGAAATATTTCGAGAAGGAGTGTCTCCTCGGTCTGATGAGGAGAAGGTCTTGTGGATGAGAATGTATTCCATCAGAGCATAGAGAGGAAGAACAAATGGAAAATATCTTATAGAAAGCTGTTATCACCACATTAAAGACTTTGCACCTACCTCTCTGGTCGCATTAATGGGAAATGAGCTCTGAACAATAGGGATTAGCTTTATAGCTATGGTTTGAAGACTTTAGGAAGGTGGTGGATGGGACAAGTATCCAAATTGATGATTTGAGTCATACGTGGAAGAAAGAGGAAGGAAGAAGGGGGATATAAAAGAAAGAAAAAGGAATGGAAGGGGGGGGGGGGGAGGATTTTTGGACATTTTTTGGTGTTCATAATTGTAACCTGCCCTTGAAATAGAGAAGACGAATACAACTCGTCCTCAGCTAGCGCTCGAGGATAGATTCTATTGCATAAATCATTCATTGTGTGTATTACTGTGAAAGAGGCCTGTCATCTTGATTATCCAACATCACTGAAACCTAGATTTCAAACCAATTCTCTGCAAATTTTATTGTAAAAAGGTCTTTGAAGCCCATTCCCCTTTTGACAGTGGGTTCAGGCTCGAGTTGTGTCCTTACAGATATTATTCAAATAATCAATAGTACTTTTAACCCAAAAATTTCTTTTCCATTCTTAAGTGGACTAAAATGAACTGAATGGACCAAAGTAGAACAAATTGTCAATAGTACTTTGAACTCAAACATGTCTTTTCCATTCTTAAGTGGACTAAAATGAACTGAATGGACCAAAGTGGACCAAATTGATGAAAGTTGACCAAATGAATTGAAATGGACCAAATGGATTGAAGTGAACCAAAGTAGACTAAATTGGATTGAAATGGACAAAATGAACTGTTAAGGACATATTTTATGTAGTTGGCTAATTCTTTGACAAAACGCATTTTACTTGTATTTGGGTAGATTTAAGATGTGTTTAATACTTCAAAGAACATATTGTTCAAGTCTAGTATTAAAATCATGAAGATTGGACCAAGAAACAAGAGAAGAAAAAGTGTTCACTAAAGCTAGACAGATAATTAGATACCTACTGGACACCTAATAGGCACCTGCGGACAACTGCTTTACAGATAGCTATCTATCGAGGTTTAATGAGGCTCGACACCTACTATCTATCGAGGTAGCTATTGAGGTTACGGGAATTCAGATTTCCAGATCTGATTTTTGGCTCATGTTTTTGTATTTGTGTAAGGTTTCTTTTCTCACAACCCTAAACATATATAAGGCTTATTTTTAGAGGCTGTCACATAAGAGAATACAAGGAGAACATATGCAAAAGGTGACTGAAGTTTATTCTCTCTGAAAGAAGCTACTGCGTCTTTGCGCCTTAGACTTTTGTAACCAAGTGCTTCTTGATCTTCATTATTGATGAAGTGAAGAACTTTGCAGCCAACATTCTTTTTTCTCAAGTTGGTGAGTGAGTCACATACTGGGATTTGTGCAAAGGAATTAGTCACGTACTGGGATCCATGCATCAAAGGGTGGCATTCATATATTAAAGAGTTCAAAGGTTTTAAAGCGGTAGAAGGTTTTTGCTGTGAGTTTATCTACGGGGATTGTAGAGTCTAGGGACAAAGGTTTTATACTAGATCTGAAACTTCTCTTTACTATAGTGAATTGCTTTTCGGGAAGGTTTTCACCCGGGTTTTTTACTGTGAAACTGGTTGGTTTCATTGGTTTTCCTGGGTCATCATATCTTATCTTATTTATTTTTCCGCTGCACTTAGTTTTGACATGATATTGATATTTGTTTATTTTAACAAGTTTTATGCATAATAAATCTAATTAACAACTTGGGTTTAAAACTTGTTAATTTTTTCAACCAGGGTCTAAATTTCCCAACATGAACCAAAGTGGACCAAAATGGATTGAATACCAAACCGTAATTAGTAAACATAAATAAAAATTTAATTATAAAGTGATGTAAAAACATAATTTTTGATAAGTAATATATTCCAATGTGATAGAAATGGTTTGTAGTTTAAGGCTGTGTTGGGCTTGATGTAAAATATTTTCCAAGTGTAAAATATTTTTGGAATGGAAAATATTTTTAGTTGTTTGGTTGCATTTTGGAAGATACGCTGGAAAACAGTTTCTAGTGTTTGGTTTGCTTGTAAAATTATTAATGGAAAATATGTATATACGTCGAAAAATACGCCAGATGGTATCTCGGTTGGAGCTTCTCTCTCTCTCTCTCTCTCTCTCTCTATCTCTCTCTCTCTCTCTCAGTTCAATTAGAGGCCGAAAAATAGGAGTAAAATTCGGTTGAAGGTTGTAAGGTTGAATTTATTCAATCATGTGTTGGCTTTATTTCATGTCAAATTTGCTTGTAATTTAGTAATTAGATACCCTGTATTTAGGTGGGAATTATGTAAGGGTAGTGTGTGAGAGAGTGTGAAGAAAACTCAAATGTGTGTACTCTAGAAGAGCCTCGCGATTGGACTTTCGACTGGCAAGTCACCAAAGGTGTGACACGTGGAGCATGCAGGGGAGCTGAAGGGTCACGACAACTGGAGCACTACAGGACAAAACTTCCGGTCTGGCCAGATAGTTAGCTTGCAACTCAAACTCGCGACTCGTTCCAGTCGCGAGGTCGAGTCACCAAAATGCCTTGTTTAGATGAAAACTGATATTTCACATTCCTCATACGCCCTACTATAAATACTCTTATACCCATGAAATGTAAAGAGCTTCTAGAGAGAATTTTGAGAGAGAAACCCTAGAGAAAAACAAGATTGACTCATCCGCAATCTTCATCCTTTGATTCTCCAAAATTTCTCTACTCTCACCTTCTCCATTGACATATCCTTAAGAGGTACATTTGCCAAATCCTTATCTTACCATACCCATATCAGTGAGGAGGTATTTTGGTGCTTGGGAAGTAATTCAAAGAGGACCAATTCATTTGGTTGATGCAATGGGCGATTGCGGGATCCAGTAAGTTAGAGAATACAAGGTTTAATGTAACCCTATTGAAGCAAGAAACTTGGAGGGCTTAGGTACACTGGGTAGATTAGGCTTGAAGAGTCTTTTGCTATTCATGTATCCCAACTTCATTATCTAGTGGATTTTTGACCCCTCAAAGGGCGGCAGAGAGGTTTTTCGTCGAGTACTTCGGTTTCCTCTTCGATAAAACATCGCCGTGTTATCTTTATGTTTGCATCTCTCTTTCCTTTCTCCTTATTTTTTTAATTGCTGTTGTGGTTGTGTTTAATTTCAGTTGAACTTGATACTATGTAGAGAAAGTTAGTACACCACAAAAATGCACATCAGGAAAATCACTTGCATGTAATATCTTTTACAAAAAGAACAAGAAAGTAAAAAAAAAAGTCATGCTTTACAAACACTATCTCTTGAAGTTGAGAAAATGACATCTAGTTCTTGAGAATATGTAAAGTCATAGTAGTGAAAAATGATTGTTATATCATGATTGATAAGTTAGAATTAGTTTTGAAAATGAGTAAGGGCACAACGTATTATTGCACACATTAATATTTATATAAATTGTCAGTCCACAAACACGTTGACCCCTTGTGATAACTTAGATTAATTAATTAGCCCAGTTATTAATTAATCAAATTAACATGCAATATCACGTGGTAACACAAACAAATCACCGAAACTAAGATATGCAGCGGAAAATAAATAACACGGTGATTTGTTCACGAATGGGGAAAACCTTACGGCAAAAACCCCATCGGGTGATTTTAAGGTCACCACTCCCGAAACTCCACTATTATCACAACAAGCAGTTACAAGCAAGGAATCCTAGTACCTTACCAACCTACAGTTGAACTCTTACCCCAATACCCAATTGGACTTGTTCTGCAGTGACAGTTTCTCTTTTCAATGCACGGCTCCCAAGTACGTGACTAACCAGATGCGCGGATCCCAGTACGCGACTTCAAACACCAACTAGAGAGAAAGAGTTGTTGGCTGCAGAGTTCTTCAAATCATCAGAGATGAACTAGGACACGAACTTTGTCTTTCAGATCACAAATTGCATGAACAAGAAGTTCTGAATGAATGTGCAACTTGCGTCATCTTGACGGCCCTTAAAATAATCCTTTTATATGTCTAGGGTTAAGAGAAAAGAAGTTCCAAAGACACATTCACGGATTGGACTTGAAACAGAACTGAAAATCTGTTTTCTTTAATTCTCGACAGATAGAGGTGTCGAGGATCTGTAGAGAAGCTGTCGAGGCTCGGGCCAAACAGCTTCTTAAAGCTCGATAGATGCATGTGTCGAGGTAGGTGTTGAGCTTTAAAATCTTGCACTTCCTTGCTTGTTTCTTGGATAGACTTTGATGACTTCAACACTGGATCTTGAAACACTGTTTCTTGAAGTGTTAAACACATCCTAAATCTACCCAATTACAAGTAAATTGCGTTTTGTCTAAGGATAAGCCAATTACATAAAATAGCGACATATGCTAACAACTTGAACTACATATGTCCTAACATAAATATTTTCAAAGAAAATGATGACAAGCATATATATATATATATATATATATATATATCAAGAAAGCCATTTGCATGTAATATCTCTACAAAAAGAAAAATAAAGGGAAAAGAAAAGCCCCTTTGTTAAGGGCTTTATAATATCTATCTTTTGAAGTTGATGAATGTGACATGATTCTCAAGAATGTGTAAAGTCATAGTAGAGAAAAGTGATTGTTATGTCATGATTGATAAGTTATAATTAGTTTTGAGAATTAGTAAATGCACAATGTATTATTGCACACATTAATATTGATGTAAATATTTTTTGTGTGGGAAACATTAAATAAGAGAGAATAACACAATATGATAACATCTAAAAAATAAAGAAAAGAAAAAGACAACAACTTTTTTGATACAAGATAGAATTCTACTCTAGCCTCATCTAAGTGTATATGTGTGTGAAGCTCCCTCCTGGAGACTTGAATCCCGGTCTTTGCCCCCCACACCTCACAAGTACTTATACTTGTGGAGTGTCCATCACAACTTAAAAACACAAAATTAAGTCACATCAACCCAAAGTAGACTTCTTAAGAACACAACAATTCATCAACCTAAAGTAGAGATGTAAGAAAAGAAAAATTCACCAAAAAATGAAACTATGTATGAAATGAGAGAGACAATGACAAATTTATAATAAGAGAATGTGAATAAAAATAGCAAAAATAAAAGGATAGAGGAAGAGTGACATTAATGTAGAGATTAGTGAGGAGTTGAAAAGATAATAGAGTGGGGCAATTGTTAGAGAAAGTACAACAATAAGAAAAGAAATTAATATAAAAATGAAGAGTTAAAAATAAGAGAGAGATTATTGAAAAAAGTGGATAATGTGGCACAATAAGAGAGTAGCAGAATTAATTACTATGCTTTGACTTTTAGATATATATATATATATATATATATAGATAAATATCGATATATTATTTGATGATTGATTGATTGATGTCATTTTCTATTACTTCTTTAGTTGTTATTTTATTTTTTACTATTTCTACTAATTCAATTTTTTTTTATGTTCTTTTTTTTTTTAATATATATATAATATAGAATTTCTACTCTAGCCTAATTTAAGTATATATGTGTGTAAAGCTCCCTCTTGGAGACTTAAACCCCGGTCCTTGTCCCCCCATATCCCACAAGCATTTATACCTGTAGAGTGACCACCACACCAAGGAAGTGCGGTGGTAAAAAGGACTGAGTTTATATTCCTTAATTTACATTCTTTTGTTCACTTAATTTGAATTAACAAACTCTTCTCATTGGAACACTAGTCTTCTTTGTGCATGCATGCGTGTGTTTTTTGATGCGTTTCCCATTGCAAGAGAGATAATTGTTTTAGACTTTTAGTTCTACCAAAATATTAAAAATTAGGAGTGTGTGAGAATGTTAGTTACCTGCACATGCTGCACCAACAACATCATCCTCAGAATCCCTGGTAAAAAGACTGAGTCTAGTTCGATAATTAGCATTCACAGCATAGAAATCAGAGACCGCCATCAATATGTAGCCCTCTGCCACTTTTCCCACTGTGGTGTTCAAATCAAGAACTACGCCCACTCTTATCACATCATCTGCCATTGACTGTTTATTACCCCCAAGGCTAAGTAAGAGGAGAACGATGAAAGAGAAGAGGTGCTTCAGGTTTGCCATTGTCATAAAAGCATTCACGTTGCCAAATGTAGGTTTAGGCGTAATAGAATAGGAAAATTTGTGTGTGGAATTGCTTGTTATTATAACTTGAGTAATTGGTGAGTTATCAAAGTCCAAGAGTAAATATAATTGTTAGAAGAAGTAGGACAAATAGAGAAGCAATAATTGCTATGCTTAGGGTTGGAGAATGCATGTATGGGTTCTTGTTTTGGCTCACCCCTATTTGTAGACTCATTCTTCTGTTCCCCAACAACTAATTAACTCATGTACAGGATTTAATTTTTGGTTAGTTTTCGGAATTTTTAGAATCCAGAAATAATTTTACATTAAAAAAAAAAAGTTAATTTGAAACAAGGCGGCCCAACATAATTTGAGGCCTAATAAGGCAATAAATTTATGTAAAGCCTTTTATATGTAAATATTAATTAAATAAATTTATTTAATACTTAGGGTTAATTGTTTCTAAAAAAAAAGTTATTTTCATATTAACTGAGTTTAGGCTTTTTTTGATATATACCATTGTAAGTTTTTTTAAAACCTTCTCCCCTCTCCCCGTGTATGTATTAAAAATATTTAGTATTCTTAAAAAAAAAAGTTTAGTTAGATGGAATAATACTAACTAAAGTAAGGTTACTTTAATAAAGAGAATTGAATATTATAGTTGAAGCATAAATTTTATAAAAAAGAAATGAAAAAGAAGCTTATCTTATCTTTGATATAAGACAATGAATAGTTAAGTAAATCTAATTTTTGAGTTAGATATTTCCTAAAATATATCTTTTTTTTTTATTTTTTTTTATTTTTATAGAGTTTCAACTTTTGACATTTGCTTCTAATGAATATGCTCTTTATCATTAGTGTAAGCGAGGATTGAACCTTAGATCTTTTATTCAATTATTAGAGACTTTACCAATTGAGCTAACTGGGAGTCTAGAGGAGAGTACGGGGTTAGGAGTATATTGTAATTATTACTCTAAGAAAAAGTAAATCTAATCTTTAATTTTATATCTTGTTTTTAAGAGAGAATAAATATTATTTGATGCGTAGTTTTGTAGGAGACTAGTTTGCAGAAATAATAGTCTTAAACTATTATGGGAGATTAAATATCATTGATGATCTAACATATTTGTAACATTTTTTAAAAATCTATTTAGGGTCTCAATTTGGGTTAGGTTTCCATTGATCTCGTATTTTGGAGGCCTTATTATAATGAAAAAGGAAAATGTTAAAGGTACTACAAGATGTTCACAATATGATATATGACTATGATTGATGAATCTCAACAACCTAATTAATGAATATATGAATGATATTTTTTTTTTTTTTGTGTGATTAGTGACATGTTAGTTTGTAAGAGTTAAATTTGTATTTCCAAGCATCACTCATGATAAAAAAAATTTCACAACCATTTAAAAATATTTATTATAATAAAATTTTGGTTCTTTTACGAGGAGGACAAGGCCTTTCTTAATTACTAGGGGTATAAACTTTTTGTGATTGGCTGGCCGTGATGTAAGATGAACATAGCGATACAAAATTTATTTTAATTAATCTTTATTTTAATGAATTAGAAAACTAAATTTTATATACATTTTATATTTTTATTTATTTAAGAATTTACATGACTGGGATGAAACGAAGCTGCACTGTGTTTTACATCTTATTTAAGAAAAAAGTGCTCTGAGTCTAGGGATGACAACGAGATAGGATAGAAAAAACTTGGATGGAGCATGATAGGCAAGTCAAGACAAGACTGGGTGGAAGAATTTTGTTATTTTTAATGAGATGATTTTGACACTGTGAGAGGAAAAAGGTCATGAGTGGTGTGATGAGAGAAACAAAAAGATAGGGCCCGTTTGGTGAGATAGCTTGATTAATGCTGTTTGAGTGTTTTTAATATACGTGTGAGTAAAAAAGTGTATAAAAATATGTGTTATGTTGTTTAAAATGTGTAATTTTGTGTTTGAGTAGAGCTGCCAAACAAGCCTAAGTGTTTTAAGAAAGAATGATAATAAAATATGTTTATAAAAAATAAAATACATATATACTAGAACAGGACGAATCAATACAAGATGAGGAAGAATAAATTTTCTCCTCAAGATATAAAAAATCTATAATAAACAGAATATCCCCTAGTATAAGCTTACAAATCAATAAAATTACTCAACAAAAAAACAACTTGCATAAAAAATAAAAAAAATCAAAAAAGAAGAAGGAGAAGAAAGAGAGGGGAAAAAACCTTATTCCAATGAGAAGACAAATGACCATTCTTTTTTGTCGTATGACAGCTTCAAGATAGGAGCATTAGCATTCTTTTGGTTATTTTTTTCTAGTTTTTCTCCATTAAGTTAGATTTTCCACATTATGACCTATGCAGTCCACTCTAGTACCTCTTTTCTTACACTCACACCAAAAAAAAGGGGTAAAAAAAGACCATATCTTAAGAAAAGACAAGTGACCATTCTTTCTAGTCATATGTCGGCTTGAAGATAGGAATATAAGTATTATTCTTTTAATGGTTACTTTTTAGTTTTTCTTGATAAAATTAAATTTTGCACTTTGTGACTCAAGTATGGTCCACTCCAGTGCCTCATTTCTTATGAATCAAGAAAAAAAGAGAAAGGGAGGGGGGGACCGAATTCCTAAAAGAAAGCAAGTGGCCAATCTTTCACGTAAAATGCCAGTTTGCAGATGAGAACGTAAGCATTTCTCTTTCAGTGATTCTTTATAGTTTTTCTCAAATAAGTTAGATTTTCAACATAGTGACGCATATATATAGTCCACTTAACTTCCACCTACCACTGCACTTTCCAATTCTTTTTGACTTAATTTGTTATTTCTGTCATTTCACATGGATTTATTTATGATATTCTGATAATTTTTTAGTTATGCCAAATATTTAAATTTTTTGGTATGTGGAGTTATGTTATATATGAACATAACATGTAAGTTTACTTGTGCAACCCATAATCTTGAGGGTAGAAAATAGGTAGAATATCTCAGGTGTTGTACATTAAATTTATTAATTAAATTTAAACATGTGATTATGTTTGATAAAAGAACATAAATAATGTCATAATTTTCAAAAATAGTTAAATTCAATACAACTATATGTTTGAATTTAATTCAAGAATCTAATCTATGAGACAAGGCAAGTCGGGGTGAGATTTAATAGAGGAATTCTGTCATCTTTAATGATCAGGTGGTTTCAACATTGACAAGATACAAATGAGAGAAAAATGACGGCTGGTGGTGGCTAACAAAATAGACAAAAACACAAATGTCATGGGAGATGATGGTAGTAATAAAATGTGTGTTTATATATGTATACATGGACATGGTCGACATGTCATTTTTTACTAATATTCTTTTTGTTTATCCTTAATTTCCTCTATATATTTTTTTTTGTTCACTTAATTTGAATTAACAAACACTTTCTCATCTGTACATTAGTCTTCTTTGTGCATGTATGCATGTGTGTTTTCGATGCCTTTCCTAGGATAAGAAGATAATTAAGAAGTTTGCACTTTTAGCCTTTTAAGATGTGTGAGAATGTTAATTACCTGCATGCACATGCTGCACCAGCAACATCATCCTTAGAATCCCTGGTAAATAGACTGAGTCTAGTTCGATAATTACCATTCACAACATAGAAATCAGAGACCGCCATCAATATGTAGCTCTCTTCCATTTCTCCCATTGTGGAGTTCAAATCAAGAATTTCGCCCACTCGATCGTATCACATCATCTGCCATTGACTGTTTATTACTCCCAAGGCTGAGTATGAGAAGAATGATGAAAGAGAAGAGGTGCTTAAGGTTTGCCATTTTCATAGAATAGGTAAATATCTGTGTGGAATTGCTCGTTATTATAGCTTGAGTGATTGGTGAGTTATCAAAGTCCAAGAGTAAATATAATTGGTAGAAGTAGGACAAAGAGAAGCAATTATTGCTATGTTTAGGGTTGGAGAAAGCATGTATGGGATCTTGTTTTGGCTAACCCCTATATGTAGACTCATTCTTCTGTTCCACAAAAACCAACTCTTGTACAGGATTTATTTTTTATTAGCTTTCGGAAATTTTAGAATCTGAAAATATTTTTACTTGAAAAGAGACTGTCAAAGTTTATAAAAGGCCCATGTAAAATGAAAATAATGACACATAATTTGATTTAATTAATATTTTATTTTTCAATGATTTCTAAAACTTTTTTTTTAATATAAATTTTATATTTTTATTTATTCAAGGATTTACATCTGAATAGGATGAGATTGCAAAGTCACTATGTTTTACATCTTATCTAAGAAGATAATTGCTCTAAATCTAGGATGACAACAAGATAGGGTAGGAAAAACTTGCATAGGGCAGGACAGATAAGTCAAGACAAGACTGGGTGAAAGTATTTTGTCTTTTCTAATTTGAACATTATGAGAAAAAACATGAGATTAAAAAAGTCATGGGTGGAGTGAATAATGAGAGAAACAAACGGACAATTGCTTTGTGAAAGAATGATCGTAGAATTTGTTTTGAAAAATAATATATATACACACACACTAGAACGGAATGAAACAAATAAGGTAGGGAAGAATTGGTGAGGGCTTTAGGAATTTTTTCTAAGGTGGTCATCAGAAAACTTAAATGATATAAAATCTAATAAAGAGATAACTTGTTTATATCAATGTCACAAAAAAACACACACACACACACATACAAATACATAAAACCTTACAATTTTCTTCCACTAACAAAGATAAATAGAAAAAAAAGAACTAATGAGAGAGAGAGAGAGAGAGAGAGAGAGAGAGAGAGAGAGAGAGAGAGAGGTGTTAATGAACCCCTCCCCCCACCGCCTCCCACACCCCTAGTCCATGCTTACGAATCTATAAAAATAAAAATTTAAATTAAAAAAAAAAAAAAAAGAGGAGAAAAAAACCTTTTTCCTAAAAGATGACAGATGACCATTCTCTCTCTATATGGCAGCTTTAAGATAGGAACATAAGCATTCTTATAGGGGTGCAGCTTATGTCTAGTTCTCCAATGCACTAGAGTCACACCGATTGTGATACGTATCTATTTTTGGACACGTGTTACAATCGCAATGCGTCCAGTGCACTAAAACACTGGACGTAAGTTGCGCCCCTTTTTTTAGTGATTACTTATAGTTTTTCATGATAGATTTTCCACTTTATGATAAATTGTCTACTCAAGTTTCTCCTTTCTCACTAATCATGGAAAAAAAATATTTCAACGTAAATTAAGAATTACTCTAATTAAAAACATATATTTCAATTTATGATGTGGAAAGAATAGAAAATTAGTCCAACCTAATTGAACCAGAGAACCTAGATGAACTCATTTTTTTTGGTTCTCAATCCATACCTTCTTTAAAATTATGATAAACCTCTATAAATGTTTTGATAATTTGGCAGTTACAATAAGGGAATGAGATATTGGACTCTTGGTTGGAAATACTAATGAGTATCAGTTGAGCTAGAAAACTCTTGACTATAAAAACCTAAATATTTTTTGTTAAATCCCTATAATTAACATGTCTTCCATTTTATTAGTAGATTATCAACTATAATTTTTGGTTCTTTTATTTTAGCAGAAAAATACAAATAATTCAAAAACCAATGCTGATGTTGCCGTTGCCAACCTTTGGTGTTGATATCCTAAAATTTGAAAATTCTCAAACAAAGAATCATGGCTCTTCTAAGTTTGAATCTTGGTTCCATCCCTAGAGTAGACCAAGATGATATGAGAGAAATAAAATTAAAAAAGCCATTTGCATCACCTACAGTGTCATCTAAATTTGTATAATCATTGTAACAAAATTTTATTTTTCCTCATGGATACATAAATTAATGTGAGTGTTTTTTGGGATTCATTAGGCAAATTTGGGGACTTGTGCTATTTTATCTCAGGAAATGCAAATTCTCTAAACAGAAAAAGATCGACAAATTGGGCGCTATCTAAAAGTCACTCTCATGGCTTTTCTTTTTACAACATTTTAACATTTTTAACTGAATGAATTATGGTACACTTTTTATGAACCTTAATTGTCAAGTACGTGTTCTCTACGGGCAAATCCTACTTGTCTTAGAGTAGTGCTCGTCAAGTACGTGCTCTAAGCTCTCACAAAAGGGGCAGGCTCTATGGTGGGTCCCACCTCCTTTGTAAGAGCATGGAGAACTGGTGGGTCTCACAAATCCTTTTTTTAGTTCTCAACATTTATGAAAGTAATTATCGCTCAATGTTCCATGAAGGTTCTATTTTGTCACAATTTTTGTACAACTTTTTAAATGTGATTAACTTTGATGGGTCTATATAATTTTTTTTTTCATTATTTCACAACTAATTAACAACTAGTGGTTTCTCAGGGAAAAAAAAAAACCTACTTCAACAAGTAGTGACAAAAGTCATAATATTAATAAATATTAATCTAAAGACACAATATTAATCATAAAAAAAAACAAAGGACATAATTTGTTTTTTATTATATAAATTGTTGTGATTAAAATAACATATCTTTTTCCCTTGGGTTTAATAACTATGCTTGAATAATAAAAGTATTTATTCCTAAAAGAAGGTGGCCATTCTTTCTTGGAAAAAGTAATAATAGTTTTTCTGAATTAAGTTATTAAAATTTCCACTTTATGACCCTATAGTCCAGTAAAGTACCTCCCATCGCTGCACTTTCCATTTGTTTTGACTTATTTGTTATCTATCATTCCACACGGATTTATTTAGAATATTTTAATAAATTATTAGTTATCCCAAATATTTGGAAGGTTGTTGTATATGAAACAAGGAAGTCAATACCGTATTGAAAGTTGTACCGGTTTGGCCAGCGGTACGATATATTTCGGGTACCAATCAATACCGGTGTACCGTTTCGAGTTTACTGCTATTTTATATATTACACACACACACACAATCTCCAGAACTATGCTTTTAAGCATAGAATATTTTACTAATATTATAATAAATATAAAAGTTTATCATAAAACATTACCTCAATTCAAAACAAATTATTCATAATTTTAGACTTTAGTATCAATTAAAAGAAAAAAAAACACAATATAAAAAATAGAAAGCTTAATTGTTCATTGCATACTATGAAAACAAATAATACGAATAAGTTAATGTAAATAAGTTACCATTATGCCCTTATAAAAATTCAAAAATTACAAAACTAAAAAAAAAAAAAGGCGAAACCCCCCCCCCCCCCCGCCCCCCCCCCCCCCCCGCCCCCCAAATAAAAGCTAGTACCCCAAAAAAAAAAAAAAAAAAAAAAACCTAGTATATTAAATTTTAGTCCTAATTAGCCCCCCCCTGAGTAAAAAAAAAAAAACTGGTATATGAATAAAAAAAAATCACCGACAAACTCTCATTAAAAAAAAAAAAAAAACAACCAACAAACAAAGAACTACAAAATAAAAATAAATATGGACTGAAGTGTGAAAACCTAAATTACAATTCTCATCAGGCATCAACGCCTCCTCTGCTGACTGCTAGTTCTGGTGCTGCCTGCTGCTGTTGTTTTCCTTAGATCAGATCCGGACTACTAGTCTGCTGCTGCTGCTGCTCCTCGGCTCCTCCTCAGATCCTTGATCACAGTCACTGAGTCACACACGGTAAATCTAAGAAATTTCTCTCCTCTCTCAAGTTCATATTTTTGTATTTTTTCTTTTCTATATTTCTCTCCTCTGTTAGCCCTCTGCGCCCTGCGTCTTTGCATTTTTTATTTTATGAACTCTGCTTTTATGGACTGGTGTGTAATGTGTGTTGGGTCAAGACTTGTTTGAGATTGTGGCTTTGTATACTGTGTAATTGTTTGTGGCTGTGGCTTTTTGTGATTATGTGGACCGGCTAATTGGTTTTATTTATAAAGAGTTAAAGAAATCAAGTGAGACCAGGTCAGTGACTTTCTGGGATCTGAGTAAATATTTGATAATGAATTTGTGAGTGTTGTGTTTGGTAGGCAATGTTTTGTCCTTTGTGAGCATTGTTTACTGTCAAGAGTGAACACTAGTCTTTGTTAAGTCATAAATGATTTTTTATGTGAGACTAATTGACCAAGTCTTTTGGTATTATTTTGGTTTTATCAAAAATTTTATCTTTGTCTATATTGCTAATATTATTAATATATATATGAACTTGTGATTATTTTGGTTTTAGATTTTTTTTTTTGGTTGTGAAGTTCCTGTTTTTTAGTTGGTGTATAGAACTACGAAATATAAAAATAATGAAACTTTTTTTTTTTTTTTTTAATTTGTAGATCATGAGTAAGTCCACCACAAAATTTGGTACAGAATCAATCATAGATGACTTTCAAGACTTAAAAGAGCGTCGAGCTTCATTTTGATAAATGTTTTGAAATGTTTAAAAAAACACTTATTTTGTATGTTATACTTTATCGACATTTTTATAATATCAAATGTTTAAGAAACATTTATTTTCTATGTAATATTTTATTGAATATAAAATAGGTGTTATTTTTTATTTTCATAAAAAAAAAAAATTGTTTTAAGCTTTGGCCCCCCCAGATTCAAATCCTGGTTCCGTCCCTACCTACATTTTCACGCGATTTTCACTTTGGTCCCTAACTTTTTTTTCCACCGATTTTAGTCCCTGTCCTGGAAAACGCCTCTCGTTTTCGTCCCTGACGTTACATCAGAGACGGAAATTACACAACTGGCAAACGGCACAGTGCTAAAAGCTGGCATGGCCATTAAAATAATAATAAAAAATGCCACGTCAGCATTTAAATTTAAAAAATTAATTTATTAATTTTAACTAAATAAAAAAAATTAAAAACAGAAATTAAAAAAAAAAAAGCTTGAGATCAAACAGTCCAATCTCCAGATCTAAGAACAAAGAAAGCCAGTCCAATCTCCAGATCTAAGATCAACCAAAGCTTAAAAACAAAGCTTGAACAAGAAAATAAGAACCCATTCTCGATCCAAGTACAAAGAAAGAAGAAAACACCCACAAAAAATCCATAAACAATCCAATCTAGTGGCGCCGTGGGTCTGGCAGTAGTGTGGATCTGGTGGCGTTGTGGGTCTGGTGGTTTTGGTGGCGTGGCCCTCTGATAGGTTGCCAACCTCGCCTCCGACAATGGGTTGCTCAAGCTCGCCGATGATGGGTTGCTCAAGCTCACTGATGATGGGCTGGGTTTTGGTGCGATGGTAGTCATACGATGGTAGTGGTCTTGATGATGGGTTGCTCCGATGATGGGTATGGTTGCTCCGATGATGGGTAGTCGTGCGATGGTAGTCGTGCGATGGTCGTGCGGCGACGGTGCGATGGTCATGCGATGGTGCGATGGTCGTGCGATGGTGCGGCGATGGTGCGATGGTCGTGCGATGGTAGCCTCCAATGATGGGTTGCTCTAGCGGCGACGGTGGCTAGATGTGGCAGTGATCTAGTTTTAGATCTGGGTTTTGTGTGTGTGTGTGTTTTGATATGGGTTTTGATCTAGAGGCATTGATCTGGGCTTTGTGTGGGTTTTGTGTGTGTGTTTTGCAGTGAGGCATGGATTGATTTTTTTTTCTTTTGAATTCGGATGGGTTGGATGTGGCAGTGATTTGGTGGGGGTTTTTTGTCGGTGTTTTTTTCTTTCTTTGTTCTTAGATCTGGAATTGGGATCTTATTTTTTCTTGTTCTAGACACGATTTGATCTCAAAGTTTGGTTTTTTTATTTTTAATTTCTGTTTTTAATTTTTTTTATTTTGTTAAAATTAATAAATTAATTTTTTAAATTTAAATGCTGACGTGGCATTTTTTTATTATTATTTTAATGGCCATATCAGCTTTTAGCACTGTGCCGTTTGCCAGCTGTGTAATTTTTGTCTCTGATGTAACGTCAGGGACGAAAACGAGAGGCGTTTTCCAGGACAGGGACTAAAATCGGTGGAAAAATTAGGGACCAAAGTGGAAATCGCGTGAAAATGTAGGGACTAAAAGGGGTTTTTCGCCAAAAAAAAAAAAGCTTTTTTCTGTACCAGCCGGTATTGCCCGAAATTGGCCGGTACATGGCCGGTATTTAAACCGGTATGAAACATTATCATTTCAATACTAGTATATGTACCTGTACCAGTACGGTACATACCAGCCAGTACGGCCGGTACCGATACGGTACCGACTTTTACTGATATGAAAACGGTTTAGTGTAACATGTATTCAATATAAATTGTGACAAAACTTAGGCATAGTATTTGTGGATGAAAATGGCCAAATACCATCATTTTCAGAAATTTGTAGCAAAAAAGCACTGTTTCGGAACTAAATAGAGAAATACCGCTTTTCTAGAACTTGAGTTTCAGAAACTCGAGTTCCAAATGGTACTCGAGTTTATGAAACTCGAGTTCCTCATCAGTTTTACACTGTGGCACTACTCAGTTGGAATTTGTGCGATTAAGAAAAATAATGTGGTACTCGAGTTTGGTAAACTCAAGTTCCATGCAACATAGTACTCGAGTATACCAAGATCGAGTACCTATTATAAATAAAACTATGTTTATGTTTATTTCTACGGTACTCAATCTCACCAAGCTTGAGTACCTTGTAAGGAACTCAAGTTCCTTATAACTTTTTTTTTTGAATAATCGATAAATAAACATAAACATAAAAATAAGTAGTTTTTTTATGTTTTTATTTATTTAAATAGAAGCATTGTAAAATATAGAGATTTTAATTTCAAAATATGAATTAATTTCAACATTAATTAAAATTGTTCATTGTTTTTTGCAAAAACTATTTCTACGATTTTGCATAAAATTATTTTCTATTCAACATTATTTAAAAAATTGTTCACTCTCTTTTCAGCGTAAATTATTTTTTGTTCACTATTTAAAAATTGTTCACTGTTTTCTCATAAAACACCTACTGAAATCGTGTTTTATATATTTAAACGTCAAATCTGAATGCTTTTTCATGTTTAAATTTCACAATAATTGAATTTGTTTTTCTGCATTGATAAAATCTATTTCTACATTAACAAAATTTGCTCTTTGCACATCATGTTTACTGTATATTCGAATCTGCTTACTGCATTCATAAAATCTATTTTCTGCATTAATTAAAACTGTTCATTGTCTTCTCATAAAAATTGTTCATTGTTTTCTGCAAAAACTATTTCTATGATTTTGCATAAAATTATTTTCTGTTCTGCATTATTTAAAAAATTGTTCACTCTCTTTTCTATGTAAATTATTTTCTGTTCACTATTTAAAAAATTGTTCACTGTTTTCTCATAAAACACCTATTGAAATCATGTTTTCTAAATTTAAATGCCAAATCTGAATGTTTTTTCATGCTTAAATTTCACAATAATCGAATTTTTTTCTGCATTGATAAAATCTATTTCTACATTAATAAAATTTTCTCTCTGCACATCATGTTTACTGTATATTCAAATCTGCTTACTGCATTCATAAAATCTATTTTCTACATTAATTAAAATTGTTCATTGTTTTCTCATAAAAATTGTTCACTGTTTTCTCGAGAGTGGTGACCTTAAAATCACCCGGTGGGGTTTTTACAGTGTTAATTTTTCCCATTAAAAAACAAATCACTGTGTCAATTTAATTTCCGCTGCACTTAGTTTAATTGGTGATTTGTTTGTGCTATCACGCATTTTGCATGTTAATTTGATTAATTAATAAACTTGGCTAATTACTCACTAGTGGTCAATACGTTTTTGGCCTATCAAATTTTGTTGAAAGTACAAAATTGTGAAAATTGAAGAGAAAATTATGTACATTAGATGTACAGATTGTTTGAATTTGTAAAAAAAAAAATTTATTCTTTAAATGTATAAAATTTTGAAAGTACAAAATAAAATTGTGTAAATTAGATGTACAGATAGTCTGAATTTGTTGAAAAGTTTGGATTTGTTAAATGTACAAAATCGTGAAAATTAAATGGAAAACTATGTACTATTGTATTGATCATCCGAATTTGTTGAAAAATTTGAAATTGTTGAATGAACAAAATCGTGTAAACTCAATGGAAAATCAAAAAACGTACCAAATCGTTGAGTAGCACATGCAGCACTGTGAACATCAGTGTAGCAATGGTGGACATTAACAACAACGTCTAATGTTCGTAGGTAGACATTTTTGGAAATCATCATTACTTGAATCTGAAAAGTTTGAAATATCGCTTTCATCATCTAATGTAGTAACTTCATTAATAGACTTGATGGCTTGCTTTTGCGCCTTCCCCTTTAGATGCTTCCTAACTTTTTGGATTGCATGGAAACGGTCTAATCGTCTTTACATTTAATTGTTCTCTTGTTCAAGAAGAGCAAGTATGTTGGCAGGTTCATTTTTAAGTAACTCAGCTGAGCGTGCCTTAGAAACTTGTAACTCATGCCGTCGACAATACACCTCCAACTCACACCTTTTCTTGTGGGTTGACCATGGTGGTTTTGCTACGATGAACTCTATTACGGTGGTATCTATACTTAGTTTTGTAGATTTGCTGACCATGATGTGCCCAACGCTTTCAAGACTCTCGTACGTGTATATTGGCATATTAAGGAAATCTCTCTTCTTTCCAACCCATTTCCCTTCATAGTGGTCTGTGTATGTCTATAGTTGTTGATCTGCTGGAACTTATGATAATCCATTTGTTGAAGCAGATCCAAACTTGGTTCGCATTGTACGATTTGATGTTGAGGCGTTGCGACTCATAGCTTAGTCAATCTACGAAGTTAATGGGGTAGAAATAAGATGGTTATTGTGGTGCATTTATACCCTTATTTCATGTTCCAAGCATTATAATTTCAGTTATTAGGGCTTGTCATGTCAATACAGGCTGAAAAAACACTACATGAATAGGATTTTAAATGTTTCCAATGTCACAGTGAGATTTGAAGATGTGGGCGGTAGTTGTAGTGTTCTTCAACAGAGCATCATATTTAATTGACACAGTGCTATGCCCTTGGCACCAAGGTATGATTATTCATATATTTAAGTATTCACGTGAATGTGGATAATATGACTGGACAGTGTGTGAAATCGTGCCGAGCTGTTGAGCAACACGAGTGAAACAGTGGTGTTTGTTGGCGCATGTGGTTCGTATGACTATAGTTGGTGCTATAGTAGCGGGCTGGTGAAGTTTCTTCAAAAAACTACTCATGCCACAGTTGGTGCTACATCATGTTTATTGTATATTCAAATCTGCTTATTGCATTTATAAAATCTATTTTCTGCATTAATTAAAGCTGTTCACTGTTTTCTCATAAGAATTGTTCACTATTTTTTACATAAACTATTTTTAGCATTCTACATAAAATTATTTTCTATTTAGCATTATTTGAAAAATATTTTACTGTTTTTTCTACATAAATTATTCATTGTTCATTAGGTGTTTTATGATTTGGATGCTCTAATACCAATGACTACCTAGGAGAGAGCACAGTAGTAATATGGAAGCATAAACAATGATAAAATAGATAATAAAGAGAGTAAATAGCAAAATAGATATATTCAAAATAAGGTTAAAATGGAGTACGGAATATGAAAATGGAAACTAGTAAAATCTTACTTGAATAAAAACTTTAGTCTTTGATAAATTACAAGATTACAAGAGGGGGAAATAGTACAAAAGTCTTTCTGAGGGAGAGGGAAAGCTATTACAAAAGGCTTTCTAAAACTTGGAACTTAAAAGCTTAGAATCTTAGAAACTTAGAAAGCTATCTTCTGTCTTCGTAGTCCATCTCTTTTATAGGTGAAATGAACCATGGTAAAGTAACCTGAGTAGGTAAATTCAACTCAAGTTAATCTGTCGATGGTATGGAAATTAGTACTGATGATTAATAGTCTGTTTGTGACTGTCTGGGAATCTTTCAGACCTCGGGAACCTATCAGATCTCTTTTTACACATGCTAGTAAACAGTAATAACTTTTGAACATTTGTTTGTATCTGTTTGGACTGTCTGTATCTATCTGGACTGTCTTGATTTGTTTGGAAGCTATTCACGCGTGTTAGTGAATAGTGATTTGTCGCCAGTGAAATAGTGATTGGTCGCGTGAATAGTGATTTGTTGCTAGTGAATAGTGATCTATCTGTCTGTCTTTCAATCTGTATCATTCTAGGATCCTTAACAATATTTCTTTTCCCAAATAGCCTTCTTACTGAAGGTATTGGACCACATACAGCTATCATGTTTGTGTAACTATATAAGTAGAAGCCTCTGTCTAATTCTTTCTGTATCTCATAAATCTTATTACTCATGAAATTAAACCATTCTTGAGCCAAAGCATCCAGATCATTAAGTGGTAAATAAGTATCTCTTGTGTATCTCTTGTATATCAGTTGTATTCAAGGATACAACCCCAATCATGAATAATAACCAAAATGTGTGCTGACCGAGCTTCCATATAATAACTACTGTCCCAAGCTAAAAGAGTACTCCAGATAGTGATCTTCATATAATTAAGTCCTCCAATCTGTGCAGCTACTTCTTGGATGACTTTGGGAAATAAACTAATCTGAATTCCAGAAGTTATGATTAATTTGCCGATAAACGTTGCTTCTAGCATTTTAGATAACCATAAAGTATCATGAATTACTAAATCTTCTATCTTTGTATTGATAAGTAATCCTAGATAGGGATTGTATCTGCCTCCTATTCCTTCATAAACTCTATCTGCTTCTCCAAAACTTTCATATCATATAGTTTTATGGGATAGCCATATGTCGTCTATCATGTCTTCTGTTCTGATAAATGTTGTTGAGACTAATACTTTGAAAAGGTACATTCATCTATCATAAGAACTTGTTATGGCTTTATGGGTTAGTATATTCTATTGGATTTCAAGGGGTAAGGTTCTAATGGAAAGTCTCATTTTTTGCTGAATCTTAGGGTGGAGCTTTGAAAAGCTTGTTTCCATAAGATAGCTTTTAGGAGACTATGATTCAGTCTTTGTGGAGCTTGAATCTCCAACCTTCTTGCCAGGAAGATGACAACCAAATGCTTCAATAAATGCATTGGTGTTAACAAGATGTAATTCCAAAGCCTTTTTGTCAATGTCCTTTTGTAAAGTCCTTTTAAAATGTTTTTTAAGAAAATCATCTTTAAAATTTAAAGCATATATAATAAAACAAACTTTTTTTTTGTACACCTTTGTGCTCTTGCTAAGTAGTGGTATAAGAGTAGCCATGATGATCAGGGTGACTGGAATTCAAACACTTCACAAATTCTACCATGATTCTATCTATATGACAGTGAACAATTTTGCAGTGAACAGAGAATTATTTAGCAAAAAAGAGAGTGAATAATTTTTTAAATAATGCTTAACAGAAAATAATTTTATGTAGAATGTTAGAAATAGTTTATGCAGAAAACAGTGAACAATTTTTATGAGAAAACAATGAACAATTTTAATTAATGCAAAAAATAGATTTTATGAATGCAGTAAGCAAATTCGAATATACAGTAAACATGATGTGCAGAGAGCAAATTTTATTAATGTAGAAATAAATTTTATCAATGCAGAAAAATAGATTCGATTATTGTGAAATTCAAAATGCAAAAAAAGCATTCAAATCTAGCATTTAAATTTAGAAAACAAGATTTCACTAAGTGTTTTTTGAGAAAACAGTGTACAATTTTTTAAATAGTGAACTGAAAATAATTTAGGCAGAAAAGAGAGTGAACAATTTTTTAAATAATGCTGATCAGAAAATAATTTTATGCAAAATCGTAGAAATAGTTTATGCAGAAAAAAGTGAATAATTTTTATGAGAAAACAATGAACAATTTTAATTAGTGCAGAAAACAGATTTTATGAATGCAGTAAGCAGATTGGAATATACAGTAAATATGATGTGCAGAGAGAAAATTTTATTAATATAGAAATAGATTTTATCAATGCCAAAAATAGATTCGATTATTGTGAAATTCAAACATCAAAAAGCATTTAGATTTGGCGTTTAAATTTAGAAAACACGATTTCAGTAGGTGTTTTATAAGAAAATAGTGAACAATTTTTTAAATAGTGAACAGAAAATAATATACGCAGAAAAGAGAGTGAACAATTTTTTAAATAATGCTGAACAGAAAATAATTTTATGCAAAATCGTAGAAATAGTTTATGGAAAAAACAGTGAACAATTTTTATGAGAAAACAGTGAATAGTTTTAATTAATGTAGAAAATAAATTTTATGAATGCTATAAGCAGATTCGAATATACAATAAACATTATGTGCAAAGAGCAAATTTTATTAATGTAGAAATAGATTTTATCAATGCAGAAAAACAAATTCGATTATTGTGAAATTTAAGCATGAAAAAGCATTCAGATTTGGCGTTTAAATTTATAAAACACGATTTTAGTAGGTGTTTTATGAGCAAACAGTGAACAATTTTTTAAAGTGAACAGAAAATAATTTACACAGAAAAGAAAGTGAACAATCTTTTAAATAATGCTGAACAGAAAATAATTTTATGCAAAATCGTAGAAATAGTTTTTGTAGAAAACAGTGAACAATTTTTATGAGAAAACAATGAATAATTTTAATTAATGTTGAAATTAATTCATATTTTGAAATTAAAATCTCTATATTTTACAATGCTTCTATTTAAATAAATAAAAACATAAAAAAACTACTTATTTTTTTGTTTATGTTTATTTGTCTATTATGCAAAAAAAAAAAAAAAGTTATAAGGAACTCGAGTTTACTAAACTCGAGTTCCTTACAAGGTACTCAAGCTTGGTGAGCTCGAGTACCTTAGAAATAAATATAAGCATAATTTTATTTATAATAGGTACTCGAGCCTGGTATATTTGAGTACTGTGTTGCATGGAACTGGAGTTTACCAAGTTCGAGTACCACATTATTTTTTTTAATCGGACAAATTCCAGCTCAGCAGTGCCACAGTGGCAGAACTGATGAGGAACTCGAGTTTCAACTCAAGTATCATTTGGAACTCGAGTTTCCGAAACTTGAGTTCTAGAAAAGTGGTATTTCCCTATTTAGTTCCAAAACAGTGTTTTTTGCTACAAATTTATGAAAATAGTGGTATTTGGCCATTTTCACCGTATTTGTGGCTGTACATTTTCATTATTTTTTTAATAGTAAGTAGAATTTAAATCGTCTACTCAAACATGTGGTTGCATTGACTAATAAAATACAAATAATATTATTATTTTCAAGAACAATTAAATTCAATACAATTATTTCGTCAAAAACAAATTCAATATAGTTATGTGTTTGAATTTAATAAATTAAATCTAAGATACTATACCTAAGTTTTACTCAAATTTGAGTTTAATATATTGTATGACCTATTGGGAATATTATACAGAGTAATAATGGAAGAACAAGGTTAACACAAAAGACAAACATAAAATAGATAACTTGGAGGCACAATATCGTTTTCTTCAGACAATATTTGCTCCCCACACTATTGTTACTAAAGGATTATTACAAATTTGTCTCTAGGATACAACTAAGATGTTGGGTTTTATAGATAGCAATTTTGGAGAATGATCACAGGATTTATTGTGTTTCTCTCTAACTTACTATTTTGTGGAGTTATATTTCATCAAAAGGCATGTATGGAGAGTTAAAATGTTTCATAAAACCGTTCACAAGGCTTGAAACCTCTTCAAACACATTGAAAAATCACTAGAAAATTCTATAGAAGAATCCTAATTTTCGACTTTTGATTGATTAAGTGCTCTTTTCGATCGGTTGAATAGGAATCGAGCAGGGATCGAGTCATCTAGAAACTCCAGAATTTTTTCATTACCATTTCGATCGATCAAACCAAAGCTTTGACCGATCGAAAATGCTTAACTTCGAACTTTCAATTAGAAAATTCCATAACTTAAATTTTCACTTTAAGAACTTTATGAAACAATATTTCCCAAACTCAATCATCATCATTATTACAACCTATCCTTTTATATACCCTACATATATACAACAGACCCTTCAAAAGTAAAATTTTTAAAATACTTTCATTTTTCGTATGAAACATACATTCAATATTAATCAGTGATAATGAGGTGGTCTTATTTAGCATGTCATCCCTCTAGCAACTTTGACGTGATCCGAACGAAAGATTCTTGCTCATTCAGTTGGCAAGTGCCCTTCAAGAGTGGGTCTCTTGATGGTTTGGAAAGCGCACAAATAATAGACAAAGTGTTAGGAATGTGTATGTGAGCATGCATGATTGTGCATATCAAGGCTCTTTATCCCTTACATTTGGTGTCTTGAAGTCCTGAATGATGGATTTTTGCTCATGCTATAGGCAAGTGCCCTTCATGAATAGGGAGCTTATAAGGCAAACGTACGTACATAAGGAAGGCAAGTACTGCAAGTGCATGAGTGAGCGAATCATGGGTATTAAGACAATATTCATCCTTAACTGTTGTGTGTGTGTGTGTGTGTGTGTGTGTGTGTGTGTGTGTGTGTGTGTGGAGGGATAATATTTCAAAGCATGTTGTTGACTGTTGAGCAATTGATTCCTACTTATATATTAGGCAAAATGTTGTAGGGGATACACATATTTGTGTATTTAATTAAATAAATCTAGCTTTTATGATTTAAGACGATGATTAGTGGAAAAAAATTGAGTGCCTTAAGTTACATTGGAATTCCAGGTTTATTTTGACACTAAACTCATTGGCAACTCATTGCTTCTAAATTATTTCAAAATATAGAAATAGTACTTACTCACACAACTACGTGTAACTCTGAATCCATGGATTCTTCTATATTAAATCCATTGCACACAAACACCCACGTTTATGACTTTGAGATCCCATTCAAAGGTATTAGGTCACCATCAATAGTTGATCTTCTTATGGCAGCAACTTCTACAACACTGGATCTTGTTTTTCTTCAAGGAATATTGCCTGTAGAATACTTGAAAGAGCTTTGGGGAAAAAAACCCTAGATCTACAATTAGAGGCACAAGATGCACTCTTCTCTCTCTAAAAACCACCCCTAGAGTTAGCTTATAATGTCCTTTAAATACTGGAAAAAAACGGATTGCGATTTGGGTTTCAAACGGGCAAGTTATGGGCTTTTTATGTTTGTTGATTTTTGTTGATATGCGACCTTCGACCGGTTAAGAACAATCGAACATCAATCAAGAGTAATTGAGAGCAATCGAACAACAATCAAGAGAATCACATTGTATCTCACTTTTTTCACCCTGAACTTGAGTTATTTTGTCTTGGATTTGAAAGTACACCATTTTTAACTCAATGAGACTTATTTTTGTCATGGTTTGCCAACACTACAAACAAAACTTAACAATATATAAATATATATATATATATATATATATGACTTTAAAAAATTGAATATTACTTAAATTCTATTATCTTGTTTTAGATGTAGAATTATTATTAATTAACATGAACCACGTAGATTTTTTTTAAGAAAGCCTATAGACACAAAAAAATTGATAAAACTTTTCATACCTGTTGATGTGGTAGATTGATAATGGTAAGTAAAAAAGTGATGTTAGTGGTGAACCTAGGTGAGAACTAATAAAAGTTTGCCGACTCAATTATTGTAAAAAATGTTGTGAATTTGTTCGTTTCTTGCTCTTTTTTTTTTTTTTCTAAAAAGTTCTACATTCACATTATTTTTCACAACAACTATTAAGTTACTACTGGTTCTAATTTGAACCCATTACAGAATTTGTTTTTTTGTCATCAATAACAGCCTATAACCACCAATTACTTAAGATTTGTTGTAAAATGGTTGTGAATGTGACATTTCCTTTCTTTCTTTCTTTCTTTTTTTTTTTTTTTTTCATTTGATAAAAAAATATTATTTGATTTATTGGCTAATATTTAAGCTTAATTAAATTAAAATTTGGAGCCTTCTTTCAACTTGGGGCCTTAAGCGACCACATCAATTGCTTATGGTATAGAGCTCACATTAACTATATATATTGTATATTGTAATGAATAGTATATAAAATATTATTATATTCCAAAGTTAGATTTATTTATTTACTTCTTATGCTTTTTCTTCGTTCAAACTTATGCTTTTTATTTTTTTTTTATATAGTTTGATTGATAAAACAAAATAATTCAATTTAAACCTTAACTCTAAATGTAAAAGAAACCAAAAATACCTCTAAAACACTCCTCCTGTTTTGAAGCAAAATATTTTTCATAAAATTTTTTATTTTTTATTTTTAAGTTTTTGTTTGTATATAAAATGTGGTTAAACTTGTAAAATATTTTCCGTTGATCATAAAATCTTTTGTAAAATACTGTAAAACGTTTTACCTTTAAAAATTTAATTCAAAATTATACAAAAACACACCGTGGTCCTTTCACGGTTTCACCCTCTCTATTTGGTGGCTAAGTTGCCGATATGGTAGCCTGGGCAACTAGTGCTAGCGGTCTAGTCCCTAGAACTGCTCTGCGACGATGGTCAGGTCACCGAAGACAGCGGTTCTGTCGCTGCCATCAGCGGTCTTGCAATTGAAACTGTCGGTCTGATGACTGGTGCAAGCGATTAGTTTATGGGACCTCCAACACCAACGGCTGAGCTGCCAGATTTGATAATTTGTATGTTAAAAATTTTACACATCATACAAAAACCTAAAAATAAATGTTTTATATGTAAAATATATTACTTCAAAATAAACAAGTGTAAATTAGAGACTCTTAACCCTTCTTTTCCTTTTGTGAGCCGGCTCTTAACCTTTCAAATGTGTTTGGTGACGTGTTATTGTCAATTGGTCAAGCAAGTTGATGGTATGTAAGTGGCTTGACCAAGAACGAAACAGAAAGCACAAGCGCATATGTTGTGCACTGAGCCTTCGCTTTCAAGAATATGGAATGGAAATGTTTGAACGGACTAGCCGTGGAGAAAAGATGTAGAGATCACCATTATAACCAAAATACACAAAAAACTGTATGCACTTATGTTATGGAGTTGAATATAGAGTACATCGCTAATGCCTTATAGGATGATTGTTTATGAAACTTTGATATCAATGCATCATAATAAACCAAGGAAAAGAGATTACCTTTCTGAGTATCAAACTCATTGGCAGGGATAACAAGAAAGTGATCCATATCAATGCATATGTTGAGATTCACTTGTTTCGGGCAATTGTGTTGACATTATGGTCTCCTTTAAAGTGGTCTTATGGTCGAAGCACCCCACATCTCAAATGGATACCATCCACTAAAGTTGATACACTCATTTCTATTCAACACAGACATGATAAAGACATTACAAAACAGAGTTGTTGATTAGGAATCAAGAAAATCCATTAGAAGTTGGGATGAAATGTTTGGAAATTTAAGCAAGCATCTTGAATAAAATATAAGTCTTCTATGATACATTATGGTCACTGCCAAGGGGCGGAGCTACCCTTGGACCATGCCCCCCCTAAACTTAAAAAAAAAAAAAAATTATTATATATATGTGTATTAATTTTAGCAATTTTGTTCTATAAAATTACATTATATTTCTCTTAAACAATATCATTGATTCTTTTAAGAGTAATGCTATACTCACAAACTTTTTTATAATATTTTTACAAGTCTTTTTGGTAGCAAATTTTTATTGGTTCGCATATGGGCACACCATTTATATCATTTTTTTACTTATCAGTAACCACTTATTACATAAGTAATTTAAAAAAAAAAAAAAATTGCAACTCTAGTATTTTCCTCATTTTAATGACCACAATAAAAATTATAGATCTAAAATCAAAAAACAAAATATACAAGTCAAAAAAAAAAAAAAAGCTCAACAACAAAAATTACTAGTAAAACTAAAAACAAAATTAAGCTCAATTAACTAATTTGATCCAAAATAAATAACCCTATCCTTTAAAAAAATTCTAAACAAAGATAATTTTGTTCTTACCTACAAAGAAAAAAAAATCTCAGCAGCTAAGTAGCAGAATCAAAAGTTGAAATCACTATACACAACTAAAGGTAAAACTACCCCTCCTAATTCAAAGTTCTGGCTCCGTCCTTGGACTCATTGCATATATATATATATATATATATATCTCATGCCATTGTTGTTCAAGTATAGTCTAGAGAAAGCCACTGCAAAATAGTCAACTCTTAGAAATCACCATGTTTGCATCTACTGCAAACATTGTACAGTAACCACTAGCCACCCTTTAAAATTAAGAATAGATTGAATCTTTGGCTCATTGCTACTATTTAAGGTACCAAACATATTCCTTAAATTAATGCTGTTATGTGTGTTAGGGTATATTTTTTTACACCTAATATTATCTAAATAACACCTATTTATTTTTCAAACAAATTATTAGGTATACCTAAACATTTTTTTTTTATTATTACTATGCTAGCCCACAGCCGTTTTTCTTTCCATCACAAAACTGGGCTACAAATGTAAAATACTATAAGACCCAATATTTTTTGTAAAGCCTAAATTATTTATTGAGCAAGTTAAAATCTCATTTCTTTTAAAGCCCAAGAATTTTTATGCTTAGCAATATTTGAGAAAAAGCCCATGATTCAAATTCATGGCAATATTATTTTATCAATGGGATTCAACCCCATAATCAAAGCACAAGATATAAACCCATGGCAAATTATTTATCAAAAGCCCAGTTCTCGCTGGCAATATCAAAAAGTCCAATTTTTTTTGGCAATATCAAAAGTCCAGTTCTCGCTGGCAACATCAAAAAGCCCAATTTCTATTGGGAATATCAAAAGCCCAATTTCCATTGACAACATCAAAAACCCAATTCTCACTAGTAATATCAAAAAGCCCAATTTTCATTGATAACATCTAAAGCCTAATTTACGTTGGTACTATTTTATCAAATGCCTGAGAATATTAACGCTTGGCCAAAAAAAAAAAAAAATCATGTTTATTTCATTTAAAAGATGAACAATGTTTCTTAATCATTACTATGGCAAAAACCATAGCGATCATTTTATAAAAGCTCAACAGAAAGTTATCTTGAAAATTATGAAATTCATCTCATATTATACACCTATGAACATGTGGTCATCATTTACATCGCATCTTTGGAGCTCATGGTAACTATTTAATCCCACGAGCTCACCATTTAAATTATGATGTGATTATTAGAAATCACGAACATTACTTATAATGTGAATTCATCACTTTCAAAAATAGTAAATGTTATTTACAAAGGCATTTTGAAACTTGTCCTATTACTTCAAATATTACAACTCATTGCCCAAAGACCTATTACAAGGTCTATGAAAACCCAAAATATTTACTAATAATAAAAGTCCATGAGGGGTGAAAACCCATGGCAACATGTGTTGTTAATGCCTATTTTGTAGGATGAACACAACCCAGCCCAAAGGGACCAGCCCACATAAGCAAGCCCGATCCAAAGAACCCTAACAAGAGACAGAGTATTGAAAATGGACAACCAGCCCTTGTTCATCCTTGACCAAGGTACAGTTGGAGGCCTCTACAAGATAACCAAGTCTTTGGGGATGAACTAGGAGCTGTTCCATCAGCTTTTTGTCACCCTCTACTTGAAGTGAACTGCGCCCAAAGGTTGTGATATTAGCTGAAGTCTAATGGGTAATAGAACTTCATCATTTTCCTCAAGACTATATCTCCAGCGAAAGGAGGGCTAAACCAAGTTATCCAAATCTCAACAATTGATGCTATAAATGTCAAAAACGTTGAAGACATAGTTCATGTGCCAAGCCCATGAATCCTAAAGGGGAAAAATTAAGAACATGTGGTTTGGAAGGCATAAAGGGATCTCCAGCAGAACCCCCTGAAGTGGACTTAAACTTTGACACATGGCTTAGGGTGTTGAATCCTACTTCTTGGGGTCCAAATCTCAATTGCAGCACTAGGATTCATTCTTGATACTTGTCTTAATCCTATTGGTTAAACTCAGCTCCAAAAATCTTGACATTTAATGCAAAACAACCCCAAAAACCCACCATGTGTCATATTACCCAAAGAAGCAGCAGCCCCAAAAGCAAATTTCCTACTTCTGGCCAAATCCTAGAATGATTAAGCCTGATTCCCTGCTCCTGATTAGTCTTACATTTTTTGTATTCTTGTTAATTAATGCTTTCCTAAACTCCACTATAAAAGCATAAGCACCCTAGCCCTCAAACACCCAGCTACTCCCTTTGAAACTTCTGATTTACTTACCATTTTGCTTGTAGTTTAGCTCTATCCAAGCTCACAACTCATTCCCCTTAGCCCACAATCACTTAGCCTTAGACATTCCCTTTCCTCTTTGTACATTCATAGCCCATAAATGCCTCTTAATCAGTTATAAACAAACTCATTGCTCACTAAAGCCTCAACCTCAGCATTAATTCCATCCCACTCACTCAAAATAGCCCACATTACCTCATTCATGCCTTATGTACATACATTCTCCAAAATCTTAGTTTAATAATTGCTGCACTAAACTGGGATCTCTCTCTCTCTTCACACCATGCCAATTAACCCTTTTCTTCTTCCCATGAAACCCTTAATTTTTACTTTTTGTTTCACTATTGAAGGATATAATGTATTAGTAACAATAAAATTCTTCCCTCATATTGATGTAATGATGGCTGAAAGTACAATAAATTCCCCTAACCGAGACACACAAGGACCCCCAGGACTGAACAATTTCCTAAATTTATTTAATCATTGACTACTGGACTCTAAATGTAATTTCACCCCTACCGCTAGAGAATTTATTTTTCTTGCACTATCAGAACATGACCACTAATGCATTAATTAAGTATTGTGAAGTATTTTTATTGGGCTTTTGTTGTTGTTTTGTCATGTGCAGCCTTTATTTCTTACTTAGATAGGCTTATCACCACACCGAAAGCCTTTGGATACCATCTCAAGAGACCCATAATCGAGTTTCGGCTTGGCTTCCCAATATTTTATTTAAAGGCATCAATTTCCCCCTCAACAATGTGTATCCCTCACGCCCCACCCCACCCCCCCCGAAAAAAAAAAAAAAAAAAAAAAAAAAAAAAAAAAAATCAAAACCCCTTGCTAGTGTAAGAAGAGTTTTGTCCGTAAACATCTGGTCTGACTGGCATCCATTTGAGATTCTTCTTACCTAGGAATTTTTAATTTGTTATTGTGAATCTTCTTATATTTCATCCTTTCTCATGCAGGAATGGATGCCCAAGTTACTTATGGCTTCCACCATTTAGGCAATGAAAAGCCTTACCTTGCACAAGGTCCAATTGCAAATAAGGTCGAGTTGAATGCCTTGATAGCTTTATCTCTGAGTTTTATATCTGCTTTGAGGTGTTATATCATCAACAGTAAAGTTTAATTTAGCTTAAAACCTTGAAGTCTCTTAATTGTGCTGGGCCATCTTTTGCAGGTGGATCTCAGTTTTTAATTCTCCTACATTGTATATAGGGATTTTATGTAGGCCTTGTCTAGAATCCGAACAAATATGAATATTAGGGGGAGGGAAGTAATTTATAATTTCTTACAAATATTTAACATTTCTGTATTGCTTATTTCCCTGATTTTAATTTTCTCTAGTGGATTTGTTTTAGCAAGACAAGAAAATATATTCACAATTAGAAATGAGTTTATACCTTATGTTATGCAATATTAGAAAATGTGTTGGGTGTTGTAACTTAATTGCTATGTAGCTAATTTTGTTTTCCTTCCAGAGTTCAGAAAAATGTTCCTTTTCTGCATGCTACACATCTACAGAAGAAAATAACTTAAATGTTGTCCAAATATAATCAGACATGAGTCTATATATATCTTATCATGGTCCAATGCATGTATCTCTGTGCTGCTGCTTAAAATTATCTGATGTAGTTATATATTAGGTCTTACTAATACATGATTGCTACTAATCCATCTGTTATTACAGCTGATCTACTCTGGTTACAGCTGCTCCCAAGGTTGGTTCATCACTCCTTGCTCGAGCGACCCAAGTTTAAGGTCAGATATTTCCTTACTAGAACTGATTATATTTATTTTGATGGTTGTCTCTGCTTGTTAACTTGTCCCAGCGAATGGACATTCTATTATTCTAAGCAGAATTTCTTTTCAATTTGATTGTAGTGTCGAAAGGAACACTAGAGGAAGTGCCTTTTGAGTGTAGTGTCGAAAGGAGCACGTTATCGGAACTCTAATTAAACAGAAGTACTTGTATATAATATCTTTTCCTGGTTGAGAAGAAATGATCCTTGATGTTGTGGATGAATAGAACAATAATCGTCTCAACTTGTTCTGTTTGACTTGTAATGTAGGTTTGTATTCCTCTTTATGCTCTCAACTAGTAGTTTGAACTTCTTAAAGCCAAATCACTTACTGAGAGCTTGAAATCAAAGCAAATATAGGGTTAGTTTCTTTGGAGGTAAAATAATAAAATTACTTTGTTGTAGTTTCTGCTTGGGTTTCAACGCTCTGTATCAGTGTCGTATTTATGAAGTTACTTGGGATTCTAAGATATTTTGGTAATGTTATGCTTTACTTCCACAGGGTAAAGTTTCAACATTGTTTATGGTCATTTAATGAGGAATTCTAATTAAGCACACTGCACCAGTCATTAGCTCGCACTTGACTACATCCATGCCCTTTGTAGACACTGCTCATCGCTCTTATCGATTGAATAGTTTGGTTATTGTTTGGATTGCGGCAATGTAAGCGTTTTGTTGATCCAACGACTTGTTAGCAGGGCCGGCCCTTCCTTAGGCAAGTTAGGCAATTGTCTAAGGCCCCAAGTGAAAGAGAAACTCCAAATTTTAAAAAATAAGGCATAGTAGGAAAAAAAAATTTAGTATCAGATTAAAAGAAAAAAAAATTAGTATCAGATTTAAACAAAAAAAAATATATATCATATTAAAAAATATATATATATATCAGACAAACCAAAAATTATCCAAATAAACTACAAATTCAGTCTAAGAGATCAACCACAAAACAACCATAAATCAAAACAAATAAAACAATTCAAACCCTAAAAATTTAACCTTTCTCTCTTGCTCTCCGCCTCTCCGTCTCTCATTCTCTCTGATTCTCTCATTACCTTTCTCTCTTGCAACTGAACTGAAGCAAGCAGCAAGCCTGGACAGCTGGACCGCCTCGGCGCCTCCCTGCTACCTCAGCAGTCCGCCTCACCGCCTCCCTCATCAGTTCGCCTCGCCGCCTCTCTCATTCTTTCTCCGATCCGAATCTGCTCTTCGCCGGACCGCCTCCCTCCCTCATCACTCACGGACTCACCAGACACCAGCCGTTCACATTTACTTCATCTTCAACCTCGGCGCCTCCCTTCATCTTTCTCCGATCCGAAGACTTCAGGTATAACTAGAATTTATAAATATTTGGAGTCCGGTTGTTTGACTGATTGAGATTGGGATAATGGGATTGGGGCACTACTTGCATTCTTGTAATTAATAAGATTTGACTGTTGAGTTTGGGCCTAGTTTGGTTTTGATGTATTGTAATAGTTTGGGCTTCAAGTTTTTGTTTTTTTTTTTGGGAATGATTCAGCCCTCCTTTTTTTTTTAATGATTCAGCCGTATTTCATTTGCAATGATTCAGCCCTTCTTTTTTTCTTTTTTTTTTTTTTTTCTTTTTTTCTTTTGTTATAGATAGGATTTGTTTTGTGTTTTTTTTTTTTTTTTTTTTTTTTTTGTGGGTATTTTATACTAATAAGCCTAGTGTTATAATTGTGTTTAAATTTTTGTTATGCTTATGCTTTTTTTTTTTTATTTTAATCTTGTGTTTATATATATATATATATATTAGTTAGTGGTAATATATTAAATAAGTCTTTTTTTAATACAGGTTAAGACTAGAGAATGCTAAAAACTTGTTATTATTCGGTGAAACTACAATAATAATTTCTATATAAATCAGGTTCTATTTCTCATTTGCTCTACACTTGAAATTTATTTTTTATTTTAGTTTTTATAAATATATTGTTTAATTAGAAATGTCTACTGGAAAATATGCATTTGAATATGAAAAACTTAAAAAAGAAAAAAAAAATTAATAGAGTCTCAAAAATGATCAATAGATAAATTTGTTATTAGTAATAAATAAAGTATAACACAAAATTTAGATGAAAATATCACAAATGAGCAAGAAATTCACCAAAAAGAGTTAGAAGATAATGAAATGATACAATTGCAAGATAACAATGATGTTCAATTTTGCAATACAACAAATCTTGATAATAAACTTCAAAATAATTTAGAAGAAAATGAAAATAATCATGAAAATGTCACAAATGAAATATATTATAATATAAAAATATTATAATAAATAAACATTAATTTAATTAATATATAAATACAAAAAAGACCCCATTTTTAGTTCTCGCCTTAGGCTCCAAAATGTCTAAGGCCGCCCCTGCTTGTTAGAAGTCCACTAAACTAATAATTTATAAGGAGAAGTCGTAATAACGTTTCTCACAATATTTTCAGACTAAGTAGTGTTTTATTGCTTATAGGAAATTGTTGAAAATGAAATAGCACTACATTGTCCCTTTATGGGTCAGAGATAGCCCAAATGGTCATTGGTCAATGTAATGATGAAGCCATGGTCTACTTAAACTACTTAAACATAACAGTGATTTTATGTATGATGCACATTGTTAAATGGTTGAGTTGGATCACGTGCCCATGCAACCTTAGGAATTGGAATATTTTTAGAGTACTTGGATTCACCCTTATGAAACCTTCATCTACTTCTCTTTCTCTAATGAGCAAGAAAAAAGAAAAGATAAATCTGTAATAAGCTAGCCACATCCACAGATGCATCACAAAATTTCGTCATCGTCATCTATATCAACATTGTCTGCTCCTTCACTGCTTGTCGTTGAATGTTTTTGCTTATCATCCATACTAGGTGAAGCTCCAAAGCCATCAGGACTTATTTTAGGATTTAGTGGAGATACATTTTTCCTAAAAGGATATGAACATTGATCTTTTTGGTCGAAATGCTTTACCAACTCAATGAGTTTCAACCAAAAGGATCCTTCGGGAGGGACAATGTTTGAGGTTGGCCAATGAAAGTGAAGGAACTTCACCACATGTATCAATAGGGAAAACATGGAAGCCAGTCCAGCTATGATGAAAAGGCCCCCAAAGCTATACACACCAAGACTAGGAGAATCTGTAGAGATTTCAGCACTTCCATCTACACATGTAGTTTGACTTTCAAAATATTTCCTCATAATTCCTGTCATCTTATCTGTATCTTCAGTGACATTCAAGACTGCTCTTGAAATGTAAGAGACTAGAGGGGATCCACGTGGGAAGGCCTGAAGAAAGAAAGCAAAAAATATTTAATTATATTGATAAATCTATATTAAAATATAAATATGATTTTTACAATAAATAAACTTGTTTTTTATTAAATAAGAAAAACATACTTAAATGAAGTCATGTAATGTAATATGACCAACGCTAGGATAGTGCTTGAGGACCATATAAAGCCATGTATGAATTCATTTGTAACCTAACTTGGCAGAAGAGAGATAACAAAAAGGGAAAAAAAGTGCTTCTGTTCCTCTTCCCTCTCCAATTTCTCTCATTGTGAGTGGTGTGTGTGTGTGTGTGTATAAGACATGGATGACTAGTCTAAGACATGGATACCATAAAATTGTTGCATTTATCTTGCTCACTTATGACCTACAGAAACATTGACCATAAAAGTATTTAAATCAATAGAATGTTCTACAAAGTGAATGCAACATATGTATAAGAAATATCTAAAAAAAAATATATCTGCATTCTTTTTTCCCAAATTATGTTGATAGGATAGGTTGAGAGATAGATACTCACAAAGCCAAATCCATCAGTTTTGTAGATTGGTCCAACCATTGCATACCTTGAGCCATACTTTGAGAGGAAAAGCTTAATGTAAGGGATCTCATCAAAAATGGCAGCTACACCACCATTACGAGTTCCATTCAACAGAGCTTCATTATACTCCTCAGGGGTTCTATAAGGCTTCAACTTGGACTCATCAATATTGAACTGTTTTATGAGAAGCTCTCTAACGAAGGAATCATTATGATATCCTACAAAGTAACCATTCCTTTTGATCTCTTTTACATCAACAAATTCAGGTTTCAATTGTTGTACCGTCAACATTGAAGCTAAGCTTGCCGTGTAACTCTGTGTTAGGATGAGTACCATGAAGGCCCATATTATCAGCACAAATCTTGACAAATTGGTGACTACCTTCTCCCCTAAAACATCATCAATATTTGAGCATGTACAAAGTGTTAACACATGTTTGAATTGTTTCCTTAAAAATAAAGGAAGTGCCTAGGAAAAAAAAGAAATGAAATAAAATTTTATTTGTAGGGGTAAAGAGAATTTACTATAACTAGAGGTGAGCGTTGCAAAGGAGAACAAGAAAATCGTGCCAATCTGTTGATCAGGGGGCCCTCTAAACTTAGTATTTACATGGTGTTCAAGAACCCATGTTACCAAACCTGTAAAAATGGTGGCTGCACCGATTGCTAACCACAGTTCCCAACTTAGCGGCTTTAAAAAAATCCATATGTTTTTCTTTTCATTATCTTTCATCAAAACCACCATTGACACACCTGATTCAGAGTAAGGTAATGTAAAATCAACATATGAGGAGCGATTAGCCACAATTGTTGTGTCTCCAACCACAGCATCAAAGTTCTGCATTTAATTTGAGAGAAGGATGTGAGGAATATCATATTATCAACAATGCGGCAAATGCAATAAATTTAACAACTTGTTGAGATGATAGATTGTAATTAATGCAACATCACTTTCGTATAGAACCGTCATTGAAATTACTTGTATTGTATAGCAATCACAAGTTACTACCTCAACAGTTGTGAAAAAAATTGTATCATGCACATATACTAACCAAGTATTGTAAACTAAAAATTTACCTTAAGTTTGATTTGGTAAAGAAGTTCATCATAAGTTCCTGCACTCTGTCCATTTTTAGTCACATAGGGCACAAATTCATGTGGAAGGGGGAAGGGTAACATATGCAACACAGCAAGGAACACATCAATTGAAAACCCGGATACTTTTGGTTTATTGGTACGAGGACACCATTCAACCTTAATAAACTCATTAAAACCATCTCTTGCTGGAACCCCAATCCTTAACTTTGTTGGTTGGTTTGTTGTGTCTCCAGGCCAGACTGGTTGCTTAAGATTGTCCTTTGATACTGAGTTTGCTATAGTATAAATGTCATCTACTTCTTTTGAAAGTCCTTTCTTGGTGTTCCAATACCCAATAATCCTCTTGGTTTGTCCTATCACATTGAAGATTTCAAAGGTTGAAGCTTTCAACTGTCCCTTAACCAAATAAAATTTCCCACTTAGGCCTTGAAATCTAGTGCTTGCAATTGTGTTGAGAAGCCTTAGACCAATTTCAGAAACTCCTATTGCTGCAAGGTCTACTTTACTTTCACAAGCATTTTTCTTTAAAAAGCTAGAATTCTCTATATTGGCCTTCTCCACTGCCATAGCTAATGCCCAAATTGAGTCATATGCTTGTAATCCAATGAGGTTTAACCCAAAAGTCTTATAGTTTGCTTTTCCTGAGGTGAGATTTGTTTTCCATCTTCTTTCAAAATCTTCTAGACCTTTCGAAATTTGTATGTAAGGCCTAATTCCTAATACACCTTGCATTGAATCGAAGACCTTTGAGTCAATAGTATCTAATGAACTTGATAGCCCTTGTGTCATTATCCATGCATACCCTTCACTCATCATTCCGAAATTCTTTACAAGCACAAAAAACTTTGAGGCAAGAGAAGCACACATGTGTACAAGGAATATTCTTGTTTGCATTTCCTTCAAATTGTTAAGCTCCTTTAAAATATCACTCTCTTTTGAAGATGGAGAAATGACACTTCTGTATGGCAATCGAACATCAACCTCTTGGAAAGCATCTATCAAACATAGAATTAAGTCATTGCCATAATCTGTGTCTTCATTGATAGTAATGACTTCTCGCCAACCATAAGCTTGAATTAAGGTCGCCAAGGCTCTCACTTGAGCTGAATCATCTTGGGTTGTCTGGATGAAAAATGGGTTATGGTTTGGGGAAAGAGAGGGACTTGTGGCTGAAAAAGAAAGTATAGGAACATGAGCCTTTTCACCAAGTTTTGCGACAAACTTAGCTTCTGTTGTCCTTTGAGGTCCTATGATGGCATGCACATTTTCGTTCTTCATCAGATCTAGAGCTGCATTTCACATGAATGAGTCAGGAAATCCATGTCCAGTGGATAGTTTCATTTGAAATTGACTGATTTCATGTTTTAAATTAAATATTACAAATCTAAAGATATATCTAGCTAGTGTCAAGTTATAAAAAATTTTAAATGATGTAGCACTTATAGTCTATACACTTTCAAATCTATGAAATAAAATTTTAACCATGAAATATACTTTATCCATTTCAAGTGAAATGAAGAGAACCCTGCTGAACTAGACGTTTGTTTAATTCTATACTTGCGTGCAACTACTTGATACACTTACCAATTTAGGTTTTTCTTAGAAATGCAAGTATGAAAATTCCAAAAATGTGGAATTTGAAGAATCAATAATATATAAACAATGGGATGCAACACTAAGTACTATTGCTCTTATCATTGCCATGAAGTTAAGATAAACTTGTGCTTACAAATAAGTACTCTTGGAATGGAATGTAATATATTAAAGCAAGGGAAATGAATGGAAAAAAATAGAATAAAATGGAATTAAGTAACCTTAATTGGATATTTAAAAAAAAAAATGAAAATGAATGGAATGTAAGCAATTTTGTTTGGGAGTAACATAGAGGGAATGTAATGGAATCATTTTATGACAATATTACTATTAGACCTTTATTTTAAAATAAATGGTTAAATACATAGGGGTATTTTTGGAGTTTTAGTAAAAAAATCATTAAATATAATTTCATTCCCTCCCATTCCTCTCAATTTTGAGGGAAATGAAAAATTTGAGGTTTTAAGGGAATAGAGAGGAATGAGTGTTCCTTCCTACTAATTTCATTCTCTCTCACTTAAACTCCCAAATAAGGGAATAAATTTTTCATTCTCTCTATTAAAACTCTGAAACAAGGGAAGAAAAGAATATTTTAAAATTATTCTTATCATTTCTTTTCACTCTATTCTCTCTTCCAAACGAGGAGTAAGTGTAGCCATGCACGAGAGAATTTGCACAACGCTTATAGAAATAACATTGTCAAGTATTAAATGTAATTAAATAAACAAACAACAAGAAAGATCGTCATTGGAGGAATGGAATGCCTAAAGGCTTGTAAATAGAGAGGAAAAAAATGCGATTTTGCAATATAATTAAACTAGTGGTTGAATTATTTTTCTATATAAAGATATGTTTGCTTATGTGGAAGCATATTTTGAGATGTCTTACTGTTAAAATTTAGGACTTTGTGAAGGTCCATTCACATAAACAAGAAATATAACGTTAATATACACAACAATATTTTTTTTTTTTTTTTGAAAATCTACACAACAATATTTAATTTAACGTGATTTGGCCAACATGATGCTTACATTTATGAGCGATGCCAATCAAAATTCACTATTACTGATAGTAGCCACATATCAAAAATTGTTGATTTGATTTTTTTTGTTAAGTGAAAAATGAAAATAGTATATGAGATTTATAATAATTAGTCCCAAACTCTTTTTAAAATAATGTGATTACTTACTAACAAAGTATTGTTGATACAATATATTGGATTTTCTAAATTAAGCAATTTATATTTGTTATTTGAAAGTGTACATTTTGTAAGGTTTTTTTCCCCTAAAGGAAACTTAATGCATTTTACATTCAATTATTATATACAGTGAGATATTTTATGAATAATATAATGTGTGGTCGTAATTTGTTTATGATACTCCTTACAAATAATTCATTCTCTATTTATACGTCTTGAATGGCCTAAAGAGAAAGTTGATATGTTAAATCTATCATTTATATTTGAAAAAAGTACAATAGTTTAATAGCCTAAGAAAATTTTAATTTTATCAAGAATCTACTAACATTACACTGAAAATGTGACATAATTGTTAATGAAATAGCTCATCTTTTTACAAAAACCTCTCCTCACAATGCATCACTAAAGTGGACTGAATAAATTAAAGTTTTTTTTTTAGAGATAATTACAATATGTTGCTAACCCCGCAGCTCAAACCTTTTACCCCTAGACCCCCAAGCACTTTGTACATAAGGAGGTGTCAACTCAACTACAAGGCCTGTGATGAATAAATTAAAGTTGATCAAATGGATCAAATAAAAAAACATTCCAATGTGACACTGAGAATGTGACATAATTATCTATCAAATAACTCTTCTTTCTACACAAACCTTTCCTCACAATGCATCATTGAAGTGGATTGAATGAACCAAAGTGGGCTGAAATGGTCCAAATGAACAAAAGAGGACCAAAATAGACCAAAGTAGACCGAATCTTACGAAAATGCACCAAATAGACCGAAATTGAACAAATGGACCATAGTGAACCGAATAAGACTGAATGGACTGAAATACTAGGCTGACGTGGCTCAATAGAAGTGTAGCAACAATAAATGTTAGGTTTCAACTTTTAGATATTTATATATTATATATTGATGTATAAAACTTACAAACACTCAACCAAACCTCACAAAACACAAAGAAACTCAACCTCTCACTTTTACATAAACAAACTAAATCTGATTACACCTAAAACAAACTCTCAAAACCAGCTCACAAACGAGACATTCATAAATTACACAATCACAATTCCAAAATCCCAATACACCTATTGATGCTCTCTCACTTAAACAATAGACAACCTCTGAACACACAATGCACATGTATCTTTTAATTTCAAAAGAACTACCAGCCTTATTTTTTTTTAAGAAAGCATACTCCATCTTCTCTTATAAGTCTCCTCCTTTTTTCCACTTCTTGGTCAAGTCAAAGTTGTCAAACATGTTGCAACATTTGCCTCTATATATAATACTTCAATATATATTCATTGGTTGACAAGGAATATTTTTCTTATGTGGCCAAGAAATATCAAATTGGAATATACTTTCCTTTCTAATGAAAAAAAGAAGTATTTAAGACATTTTTCAACAGTTAAATTTATGGATTGAGGTTTTTAGGTACTGCAAAATCTGGCCGAAGGCCAAACGAGCATAAGTAGAGCATTCACATCCAACTTTACAAACTTTAACCAAATTTAAAGTAAAAGCCACTGTTGTTTTGTTGTAAAATATTTTTCAGATAATGTTTTTTGTACTTACTAGTGTTGTAAAATCTTGATAAGAAAGATAATATATATTTTCAGTTGACCTGGAAAACACAGTTATGATCTCCATAAACGTTTTAAGCCCCAAAAATTTGTACATGATTTTCCAAAACAGTTTTCTTTTTTGGTGATTTGTGAATAAAGTGCTCTTCAGTTTGGATTTAACAAAATGTTTTGAAGATCTGGATTCTAATGATCTTAGCTCTGATCGAGGTGCTTCGCTTATTGTATATTGATTTAAACTAGACATGGCAAAACAGGTCAAAATTTTCTGACCCGAACCAACCCGACCCGGCCCCAAAAATACTCGACTCGAACTCGATTTTTTTGACCCGAAACAAAAACGGGTTGACCCGTGACCCGACCCGAGTTTTTTAAGTTTTTTGCGGGTCAATCCGACCCGACCCACAACCCGACCCAAACCCGAATCACTTTTTTAAAACTTTTTTTTGGTCAAAAAAAGGGTAAAATAAAGACAATAGTAGTTTAATTGTTTATTGTGAGTTTTAAGGAAACAATTGATACATTTACATATGCAAATTAATTTAAAGATAAAAAGTTGAGCATTCTGTAATGAGTAAAGATTTTTAGATATCAAATAGCAAAGTACATGCCAAGATAAGATGGTTACAGTAGAGTTAAAAATATAGATTTAAAATTGTAGATATGTACGAGAAACATTTACAAGTGTAAAAATAGTGAAGCCAAAGTATCAAATTAGCATAAATTATGAATGCTTAGACTCATTTTCTAACAATTTATGTCCAAAATAAACGTCTTTTCAAAATAAATTATGATATTTTCTGGAGTGTGTGTTGCTTAACAATGATATGATATTCATAAAAGAGACCATGTATAAATAAGTTAGTAATCAAATTTTAATGTATATCTCAAATTGAAATAGAGTACCAACTACAATTGATAATAGATTATAATATTAATTTTCAAGATTGTAAATTTCTAATATGTTTTTATTCTTTATCAAATGAGTTATCCAATAAATCATTTGTAATTTTGTTTTATATTTTGAAATGTTGATATTATGTTGAAATAAAACATGTGTATTTGTTTTACTTATGTTTGTGTTATGTTGTTTTAGATAGCAATGTTAAGATTTGTATAATTTTAAAATTATTGAATAAGTATTAATAAGTTTAACTAAGTTCATTCTTCATATAAGTGGTGAAATCAAAATAAAGCATTTTACATAAAATAATTTGTTGCAGAACTTTTCAAATGACAAATACATGTTGTTTTATTTATAAAAAAAAAAAAAAAAAAAAAAATTCATGTGAAAAATACGGGTCAATACGGGTCAACCTGACCCGACCCGAACCCGTTTTTAACCCGCTTAAGATGACTTGTTTTTGACCCGTGACCCGTTTGACACGCAACCCGATTGACCCGACCCGAACCCGACCCGACCCGCCCATTTTGCCATGTCTAATTTAAACAAAAAAGGATAATTTAATTTCTATCTATGCTCTGATCCAGTTGTTGATAATGAAATTTGATCTCTCTCTCTCTCTCTCTCTCTCTCTCTCTCCATGTACTTAAACAATTTTGCCCAATCATTAGTTATATATGTGAATCCTCTTTTTACTAAACCACTAATCAAGGCTCGACAGATTGTTAATAATTTTTGCCGGACCTAGCCACAACTCACATGTATGCTAAATAGTGGGGGGAATGATCCATAACAAAGCTTAAATTTATGTCCTACAAAAAAAAAAAAAAAAAAAAAAAAAAAAAAAAAAAAAAGAAAAAGAAAAAGAAACTGCCTCGGCAGACTTATCTTCTGGTTTATGTATTATTGTATAGTTTTAAGGAATTATCTCAGACTTACCCCTTCTAGTTTCAAAAATTAGCACTCTATCCCTTGAGAGATAGGGTCAATTTTCCTCAACAAATAATTTTATTTGAATAGGGACTACTTAATTCATTCACTCATTTGGCTAGTTTATAGCAATATATTTTAAAGAATCAAATATTCTGTTCATGTAGATAAAGACATGTTAATGATCAATGGTGTATGCATGTCTTATATAAATTTAGAAGAAGAAAAGACTCAGGAAGTGGAGTATAATTTCTGAAACTAGGAGATGACTTTGGATGTTCTCTCAAACCTCTCAACAGAGATTAATTAATAAATTGAATACTTGACACGGCAATGTCAAGGTGCATTTTCGAATTCGGGTGTAGGTGCAGGACTCGGCAATTTTTGAAAAAATAGGGTGCAAGTGTGGTGGTCAAAAAATTATTAAAAATATTTTTATTTATATTTTCTATATATTTTTCCTATTAAAATATTCTTAAAAATAGTTTACATAGCACCATTATATTAAACTTTTTAATATTTGGATCTAATTATGCTTAATCAAAATAAAACAAAATGGTACAAAATGTAATTACACTCAACTGCAAAGCTTGTGCCCACGTAACTTACAACTCAACCAGCATATGTTTAAAAAATATTATTATCCTTCACAACTGGACGATTCCTACAATTGGATATTTTAATTGGTTAGCATATTTGAAAAATTGCCTCCTTTCCTTATGCTTTCCCTAGTTTTCCCGGCAACCAAACGAGGACCAATCAAGCCAGTCAATCATGATCATCTCTAAAAAATGAGATTCATGTATGATCATTGGCTGTTTCGGCAAGATTCAAGGCTGATTTCGGCCTTTTTCGGCAAGTTTAGGTCGCCGGCCGATACGATCTCCTTTCGCTGATAAGACCTGATTTTGGTCAAATTGGCTCGGTTTGGCGCCAATCTTAAAAAAAAAAAAAAAAAACTCGGACGCAGCACCAACACGCGGGCAGCTGCGTCGGACACTGGTGCGACACCCTCCCAACCACGTCAATGCTTCCTTGGTCAAGAGCAACATTTGAGACCCACCTTAAATGCAAAATGAATTATTGCAAGTAGGAGAATTCAAAATATAAAGCTTTTATGATGGATCATAATTTAAAGGGTGTGATATCCCATATTAAGGGGCACACACACACACACAAAAAAAAAACAAAAAACAAAAAAAACAAAAAAAACAAAAAAACAAAAAAAAAAAAAAGATATTCTCCTATTTGTGCATGTATGCACGTGTGTTTTCCATGCCTTTTCTGACAGAAAAGATATACCAGTTTTTTTTACTTCTATGTACCAAAAAATAAAAATAAAATGATGTGAGTGACAGTGTTAATTACCTGCACATGCAGCACCAATAACATCATCCTTAGAATCCCTGATAAATAGGCTGAGTCTAGTTCGATAATTAGAATTCACTGCGTAGAAATCAGAGACCGCCATCAATATATAGCTCTTTGCCACTTCTCCCTTTGTGGAGTTCAAATCAAGAACAACACCCACTCGTACTACTACATCATCTGCCATTGACTGTTTACCCAAGAGGCTGAGCAAGAGAAAGAGGATGAAAAATAAAAGGTGATTCAGGTTTGCCATTGTCATTCTTAGTTGGCTTAAAGGGCCATGCAGTAATGACTTAGACCTAAGTAGCAATTAGATTACTTTGCCAAATGTAGGTTTTGGGTAATAGAATTGGTAAATGTGTGTGTGGAATTGTTTGTTGTAATAGCTTGAGTGATAGATGATGAGTTATCAAAGTTCAAGAGTAGAAAATATAACTGGTAGAAGAAGTGGGACAAGTAGAGCAAGGAATGATAGGGTTGGAGAAAGCATGTATGGGATCTTGTTTTGGCTCATCCCTATTTGTAGACTCAATGATTACTTTTTTTTTTTTTTTTTATAAATATTTTTATTTAACTTTTGGAATTGTTAGGATCTGAAAATATTTTTACATAAAAAAAAAATTGTCAAATTTTATAAACCTATGTAAAATGAAATTTAATAAAGTTAATATATATTTTTAATTTTTTAATGAATTCTAGAATTGTTTTGTTTTTAATATATATTTATATTTTTGTTTATTTAAGACTTTACATCACTTCACTATATTTTACATTTTGACTGAGAATATAAGTGCTCCAAGTCTAAAGATGATAACAATGTCGGGTAGGAAAACTACGCAACAAAAAGACGAGACAAGGCAAGTCGTTGGGGTAAGATTGGGTGGAGACATTTTGTCATCTTTAATAAGTTGGTTTTGACATGATGAGATATGAACGTGAGAAAAATGCGGCAAATAACAAGATACCCAGAACATGATGAAATAAGACAAGGTTATGATGACGAATACAATGTCTCCTGTAATGGTAAACAAAAAAAAATATCCATAATTCACATCAATTTATTTAAAATTTTCTCTCTATTATATAACAAGAACCTAATTTTTCTATTTAAGCTAACCACTTTTTAAAGCACTCATATCTGATTATCTATTCTATATTATCTTTTTTTTTTTTTGAAATATTTTTTCTTCTTTTATTATTATTATTATTTCCTCAAATCATTTGCACAAAAACGAACAAACAGAGACGAAAATAAAATTAAAAAATCATTTGCATAAATTATAGTGTCTTCTAAATTTGAAAAAAGATTAACATTTTTTTTTTGCATATTAGATACATAAACTAATGTGAGTGTATTTTAGAGTTTATTAGACAAATTTGAGAGTTTGTGCTATATATTTTAGCACAACTAATGTGAATACTCTACACAAAATGAGACAAAGACAAGTCAAGTGGGACAAGCATGTTTGCCATCACTATCTAAATTCATCTCATAGCTTATCCTTTGGCAACATTGTACCCTTTTTACCTGAGTGGATTATGGTACACGTTTTATGAACTTTGACTGTCTAAGTATGTGCTATCAACATTTGTGGAAATAATTCTTTCTTGACATCACCATTTTGTCATAGCAAAATTCAATTGTATCACTAAACTTGTTGATAAGAGAAATATAAAGACACAATATTAAAAAAATAATAATAATATAATAAGGACATAATATATATGTTTTATAATTGCTGATATAGCTGGTTGTGATAATGTTAGCATTTATATAGACCAATAAGAATAGTCTTGCTAATTAAGTGAGATGCTTCAATAATCTCGTCAACTATTCCCTTCTCTCTTTTATCCCAAAAAAAAAAAACTATTCCCTTCTAACGAATCGGGGAAGGGACAGGAAAAATAAAAAAGAAGCCGTTAATTACTAAAATAAGCTCACCATTCTTTCTTGCAATAATGGCCAGCGTCAAGATAGGAATGTAAGCATTATTGTTTTAACGCCATGTGGGCATTCATTCCTTTAAGTTTTTTTTTTTTTTTTTTTTTTTTTTTTTTTTTTTTTTTTTTTTTTTTTTTTTGCAATTGTTTGATATCCGCTTATTTTATTAAAATTAAAAACCTTTTTATAAAAGTACTGTGTATAAATGTAAACGTTAACTAAAATAGTACAGTGAAACTTATGAATAGCACCAAAAAGTAGTGCAGTTGGGCTCATAAATAATTGTAAAGCTAAATAGTAAAATAAACTAACTTTTTAAGTTTAAGTCAAACACATAACAAGTTAGATTGTCCCACCACACCTTTTTTCTGTTTTTACAGTCTTAGTTGGCCTACATCAATAAAATTTTCAAAGTCTTCCTAAAAAATAAAAGGCGAAAACCACATTTTCGTCCCTATATTTTCACGCAATTTTCACTTTGGTCCCTATATTTTATATTCACCACTTTTAGTCCCTATTTAGAAAAACGCTTTCCATTTTAGTCCTTTCCGTTAATGCCCTAACGACACTAACCTACGTGGCAGACGAAAATATTAAAATAATAATAAAAAATTTTATTTTGGCATTTAAAAATGCCACGTTAGCATTTAAATTTAACAAATTCATTAATTAATTTTAACTAAATAAAAAAAATTAAAAACAGAAATAAAAACAAAAAATTACATTAAATGAGAGCAAAATGGGTTTTCAACAAGAACAATAAGAACACAAAATCAAACTCAAACTCAGAATACAACACAACCAATCCAAACAAAAAAAAATCTCAAACTCAGAATACAACACAACTAATCCAAAAAAAAAAATCTCAAACTCAGAATACAACACAACCAATCCAAAAAAAAAAAAAAAAAAAATCTCAAACTCAGAAAAACAAAATAAAATAAAGTTCATCACAATTACAATTAGATCCACATCTCTACTCAAACTCAAACTTAAAACTCCTAAACTAGATATTCATCAAACACTAAAAAATCGGTTGTATTCCTTCAAATCTCTACCTCTCACACTGTAAAATGCTCATTCTAACAAGATCTTGAATAAGAAGAACATGGAATCGCAACCTTCGTCCTCATCTCTCGCTCCTCCTGAATTCGCGGCTCTGATCTCCAAGGCCTCTTTGGAGCTCACCCGATCCAATTTCTCCACCTACTTCGGCTCAATCTCCGATTCCTACCACCGATTTGAGGACATTTGGAACCACTCCATGAGGATTTGGAGTCCTCCGCTTCGGACTCTCGAGGCTACGGCGGCGAAGCACTCATTGTGTGCTTGTATGAGGTCCCATCGCTTTACTTCGTGGAGGATTTCACGTCGAAGGATGGCACAGTGATCCACGCAGCGTGTCTATTCTCGACGGTGGCCGAAAACCTGGTCCGGCAAGAGAGGCTGTTGCAGTGTTTGGACGTGATGGGTTTGGGTTTTTTTTACTGATGATGAGTTTGGGTTCAACTTGCTTCAAATGGGTTCAAATTTGAAAGTGTTTGTTTCTTTTGGTTTTTGTGTGTTTCTCTGTTTTGGACCTGAAACAGAAATTTTCTCTGTTATGGTGAATGTCACTTAGTTTGTGAATTTCATTTCTGAATGTTAGTGATTTTCTTGAAGATTTGGAGTTCAAGATTTGAGTTGCAGGGCTTCGGGAATGTTCTTAGATCTGGGTTTCTGGCGTTGTGTTCTTATTGTTCTTGATAAAGACCCATTTTGATCTCAATTAAATGTATTTTTTTTTTCTGTTTTTAATTTTTTTTATTTAGTTAAAATTAATAAATTAATTTTTTAAATTTAAATGCAAACGTGTCATTTTTAAATGTCAAAATAAATTTTTTTATTATTATTTTAATATTTCGGTCTGCCACGTAGGTCAGTGCCGTTAGCGCACTGACGGAAAGGACTAAAATGGAAAGCGTTTTTATAAACAGGGACTAAAAGTGGTAAAAATAAAATATAGGGACCAAAGTGGGAATCGAGTGAAAATATAGGGACGAAAATGTGGTTTTCGCCAAAATAAAATATAAAAAAAAAGTTAGATTGCCCTTCCACTTTGGGAAATTATTCTTTTACATATTGTATGTGATAGTATGGCTTTCCTTCCTCTTGACCACAATATTGTCTACTTGGACCACAATCCCATATCCTAAGGTATGTTGACCCAAGTCCTTACCAAGAGCCAAGCAACGTTTTTATTTTTACGAGCCAACCAACATTTTAGTGCAAGTATAATGTAAGTATATATATATAAAGTTCCTTTGTTCATCAAAAAAATATATAAAGTTCCTTTCACTTTATGAGTTATGACCCTAGCTAGTCCACTAATGACTAAAAAACTACCTCCCATTGCTTCACTTTCCAAATTCTTTTTGACTTATTTGTTATTTCTATCATTTCACATGGATTTATTTAGAATATCTTAATAAATTATTAGTCATCCCAAATATTTAAGCATTCGATAACATATAATCATGTATATTACTGATTTTTTGTTTTGAGATAATTTCAACCTATGATGTCTGTCCTTGATGATAGTTCTTTATCAAGATTGAATTCTAAATCTTTTATTCAACCATTAAAAATTTTACTAGCTAAGCTAATTAAAAGGCACGTACATTATTGATATTACATTGCCATTTGCCATAGTAGTAGAACTATATATTGGAACAAATAGTATATAATATCATTATATTCCAAATGGAGATTAGATTTCTTACTTTCTTTCTTACAGTGGCAGCTCCAAGAATTTTTTTTAGGGGTGTCAATAATGTCTTGAGCTAGGATTTTGTTGTGGGTAATAAAAAAATAAAATGATTAATTTTTTTTTTTTATATACAATTGTCATATTACATACAATAATCTAACATAACGTTTTAAATAGTATACAATACAACTATACTATACAATAGTCTTAAAAAATTATTAATAGTTTAAAGATCGGTAAGAAAATAACAAGGGAATGCAAAAATAAATAAAAATAAATAACTAATCATAATATTTGTCAAATTAATAATAATTTATTATAATCATATGTAATATCAATTAAATAAAAATATATGATAAATAAAAATAGTAACACACCTAAGAGTAGGTCTGGGAGTAAACGTGATACTAAGGAAAAAAAAATAGTAACTTATATAAAATTAACCACACACGTGGTCATTCTCTTGGAATTAGAGCAAGCACTAAGACTTTTTGGACTCAAAAGATTGTAGAACACTTATCAAACTACTTGATTAGACAAGAAGAAAACATAGAAGTAAGAATGAGAGAACGAGAAAAAAAATCATATGGATGTAAATATAGATCAGTTGGTTGTACAAGTGGTGTAATTTTTTGCTAATGAAGAAGAAAAGTGCAGGAAGAAACCGCTTCATTCTATTATCAATGGTTAAGTAAGCCAAAGTCCAGAGAGAAGGTTTATTTATTTATTACCAAAGGAGCAATTTTGTGAGTAGTTCTACTGACACAACATTTACGCAACAAAATCTAGGTGGCAAGTTGTTAAATGTATGTAAAAAAGTGATGTCACTTATGAGTTTAAATAAAAAACCAATTACAACTTGTCATTTAACCTTTATTGTAAAAATATTGTGAAAATAACACTACGATGATCATATTTCAAGTTCATTTCAATTGGGTTTAAACAAAATTTAGGATCAGTGTGTTCAAAATTTTATTTTATGGATCAAAACAAAAAATAAAAATAATAATATAAAAATTTATATATTACTTTTTGGGGGGGGGGGGGGGGGGGGGGGGCAGGCCAGGGTTTCATTTGAACCCCTTGGGCTGGCTGTAGAGCCACCCTTGCTTTCTTTTTTCTTTTTTTCCTTTCGTTCAAACTTATACACTTTTAATATAATACCACTAAATTACAAAATTCTTAACCTTTCAAAATTGTTTGGTGAAGCATTATTGTCAACCGGTCAACTAATCAATGGAATTGTAAGTGGAGGAACAAGCACACGTGTTTGTGCACTGATCCTTCGCTTTCAAGAATGTGCAATAGACATGTTTGACCGGACCAGCTGTGGAGAAAAGATGAAGAGATCACGACGAACCATTATAACTGAAATACATTAAAAATTGGATGCACTTATGTAGTGGAATACAGAGTACATATATAGCTAATAGGATGATTAGTGTTTACGAAACTTTGACATCAATGAATCACAATAAACCAAGGAAAAGAGATTACCCTTTTTGAATATCAGACACATTGGCAAGGATAACAAGAAAGTGATCCATATCACAAAACCTGCTCAACTGTAACTTCAAAACCTGCATATGTTGAGATTCACTTGTTTCGGGCAGTAGTACCATTATGGAGTAGGGACTATGGACTCGTTTCAAAGTGTTATTCTATGGTTCGAAGCACCTCACATCTGAAATGGATATCATCCATTAAAGTCGATACACTCATTTCTATTCGAACAGATAAAGATAATAAAGACAACAAAAAACAAAGTTGTTGGTTAGGAATAAATAAAATCCTGAGACTCTCTTTTAATAAGCCACTACAAAAAAAGAAATTGCTATTAGCGATGGCTAGAGTTTGTCACAATAGCACAAAACACCATCACAGATTAGTAGTGCTGACGGCAAAAGGCCGTTGACTTCCATTGGCAAAAGCCTTGTCGGTAATACTATATTACCGACAAGGCCGTTACTAACACTCCTTTTCGACTGTAAAAAGCCGTTGTAAGCTATTCATTTTTTTCGTCAAAAATACTTCTTCATAAGAAGAAGTTGAATGATCAAATACATTTTGTGATGAACTAAGACCATCATTAATGTATTTTTTTGATGAGTAAAAGTCATCATAAATACTTGTATTGTCATCGAAAATACAACTTCGTACGAGAAAGTTGGACGACCAAATATATTTTGAGATGAACTTAGGCCATCGTTAATGTGTTTTTTTTTATGACTAAAAGTCATCATGATTTGCCGTTAAAAATACAATTTCAAACGATGAAGTCAAATGACCAAATACATTTTGTGACGAACTATAGCCGCCGTTAATATATATTTTTCAACGAACAAAAGCCATCGTAAATACTTAAGGTCCGTTTGGATATTGCTTATTTTGCTAAAAACTAAAAACAATAAAAAATAATAATAAAAAAGTTACTGTTCACAAATTTTTTACTATTCACATGCCTAAATTCAATATTCATGGACAATAAACAGTGCAACAGGCGCTCAGCTTAAAAAAAAAAAAAAACAACAACAACAACAACACACAAAACATGGCCACAGAAACGCAATCCAAACGCCACCTTAGTTTTTTGTCAAAAATACAAAATCTTAGTGACCATTTACGTATTTTCAATGAACTTTGACCTTATTAAAAATTAGTTACCATGTCACTAATACATTATTTGCAACAAAATAGCTTTGTCGAGAAAAAAAAACAAAAAAAAAAAAGAAGACCATTTATAGTACTTTAATTGCGACAAACCAATTCTGTCAAAAAAGAAACACATGAATTACAAGAAAGTAAATAAAATAATATATAAATGACAAGCATACATCTCATAAAAAATTCTCCATTCAAATAACAATTTCAAATCCATAATTGTTCAAAACTAATAAGTGAATAATGCAATAAAAATGAAAATATTAAAAGGTCTACAAATCATCATGATGCTCAATAATACACCAAAGCTATATTATATCCAAGGTAGTCAAAGGCGAAAGGCGCCCTTAAGGCGCCAAGGCCTTGTATCGTACGAGGCGACGAGAAGCTGAAAAGGCACTAGCCCGAGTGAAGTGAGGCACCAAATTCTAAATATTGTTATTTTATATATAGAGTTCCAATCTAATGTATTTGATGTATAATAATATTATATAAACAAATTTGACTCCATTCCTAATGGATAGGAGTTGGTCTATAAAACCAAATTTTGGGTTCGAATCCCATCTAAAAAATTAGTCTCCATTCAAATATCAACAGTCAACTAAGTCTAGATAATTATCAAATATCAACTAAGTCCTAATATTAACCATATATCACCATTTAAAAATTAGTCTCCATCCAAATATCAACTAAATCTTAATATTAAACCAAAATGTTGTTCATAACTTCATATTAGAAAGAAGAAAACTCCTAAACAAAACATTAAACTTCATAACTATCCATGACAAAACAAAAGCATTTGAAGATTGAATATTCTAATAGGCTAATAGCCTGAACACGGTTGTTAGTTTTAATCTAAAGGTCATCATTAGCTTCTTCACTCAAGTTTCCATCACTTTCAAAGCCACTTGAACCAAATTTATAACCATCAACATTCTCTTCTTTGGTCTCATCAGAATTAACATCTTCCTCTTCAATATTTGGTTGTGATGTTGAGGCCTTTGAGCTTACCCTTGATTTTGTTTGGAATCTAGTATTCTTCCTTGGTTCTCCAACAACAACAGCTCTTGCCACTACACACCATGCCAAACCATCATCGCCATCATAAAAAACCAACTCATCTTCAACATTCACAGATGGTTCAACACTCATTTCCCCCAACAACCATTCATTACTTTCATCTATATCATCTAAGGAGATGGGATCAATAACATCAGCTTATCATATCGTGCCTTCATCTTTTGATTAAACTTCATAAAGACAAATCATTTAGTGGTTTTTGTGTAGATCTATTCCTTCTTTTTGTGTGAATCTACAAGCATTTATGAAAACTAAGTATTAGACTATTAGCGAATAATTAAACCATTGGAATTTTCTATGAAATAAAGTAGCTCATCAAAGGATAAAACCTACTTATTATACTTAAAAACTCACTCGCTCAAACACATTCCAATTACGCTCACAACCACATGCACAACAAGTCAAGCTCAAAATTTTATAGTTAACTATTGCAAATTCGAAGTTGAGCTCCCATACAAACTCCACCATTCAACTATTTTAAAAAAATAAGTATGAGTAATGACATATGATACATCAAAGAAGTAAGATTTTTTATTTGTAAAGAGTGCCACTGTTCTAGTCATTATAAGTTAGATATAAATGCCTTCTTACCTAGAGCCCTTGTCTTTCTTGATCTTTCTGCCAATTGAATGCCAAAGAGTCCTTCAGCTTTCTTATACATGGATAGCTCAACCATGATCTTGTCTTGAATTTTAGTACTAGGAACTAGTCTTTGTATACAGGCATACAATCCTACTATAATTTCTTCATTTGTCACTATCTTAGGATTGAAATAGAAATACTCTAGATTCAAGAAATGACCCGCTACATACAAAGACCGATGTAGTTGACATTCCTATCTCTCATCAATGATTTTAAAATTATTTGAATACCTTGCTTCATTCTCATTAATAGCTTTTATAATAGCTTTTTTGGCCTTATCCATTGCGTCATATATGTAACCCATAATTGGTTTTCTCTCATTATCAACAAGGTGAAGAACTTGAACAAGAGGGCCCATAACTTTAAGAATGTAAACTATAGTATTCCAAAAAGAAGGCATCAAAATCATTTCTACTACTCATTTAGCATTTGCTTCCTTTGCCCATCTACTACGAACCCACTCCTTAGAAGTAAATATGACCCTTAGGTTATTCTTTTGCTTATAAATGGATTTTATTGTAAGATATGAAGTGCAAAACCTAGTTTTCCCAGCCCTAACCTGCTCTCTTTGGTTTGTGTATTCTCTCATCATATTTAACACACCTCTATGGTAGTAGATATATCCAGTCAATTGAATAGCCATTTCCAAAGATTTTGCAATTCTAGGAATTTTCCCAATGTCGTCCAATATAATGTCAATGCAATATGCAGCACATGGAGTCCAATACAAATTGGGCGTTTTACTTCCAACAACTTCCCAGCCAACACATAAGTAGATCCATTATCTGATACTACTTGGACTAGCCTTCCCAATCTTTTCTACAAATGCATCAAGTAATTCAAAATTTTTTTCCCTATTTTGCATAAAAGATGATCCATCAATTGACTTCATAAACATGGTTTTAGATGGGCCATTCACCAAAAAATTCATCAATGTCCTATTGGTTCTACTAGTCCACCCATTAGACATAATAGAACAGCTATATTTCCTCCAAAATTCCTTGTGATCACTCAATAACTCATTTGTATAAGCCACCGTCTTTTTGAGAATTGGAACTCTTAACTCATGGTAACTAGGAAGCTTCATATTTGGACCATACTGCTCAATAGCTTCAACTGCCTATTTAAATTCATCTAAGTGAGCAACATTGAATGGTATACCAGCTAGATAAAATAGCTGGCCAATATACTAACAAGCTTGTGCTCTTTTCTCTTTGTCAAGTTTATCATTACCATTAGTTTGCTTCATCTTACCATGTTTCCTAAGCTCAAACTTTTTCAGGATTTAATGTCACAAAAGAATCCATGGGACCTTTCAATTTTTTAGACTTTGACATTAATTACATAATTTTCACATAGGTGCTATTGCCAACCCCTCTCTTACTAGGGCATGATTTTTTCCCCTTTTGGATAACTTCTACTTCCTCTACCTTATCATCATCTACATTGCAGAGAAGAAATAGAGAGGAAAGAGTTGCATGCTCTGAAAGTGTGGATACAGAGCATAGGATAAAATTATTGAGGCAGTGAGAGAGAACTCAGGAACAAAAAACTAAAAGAATAGGAAAAAATTACTTGATGTTGGTTGACTGCCGGCAGCCATTGGCCCACTTTCTTCCAAACCCTAGAAGAAGAAGAAAGACCCACTGCTTTTCTCTGAAAGTTGATGAAGATGAGTGGTTCCCAAAATTTCTTGTTGGATCTTTTGTTTTATGCTTTTTTTTTTATATTAATTTATTTGATATAGTGGGTGACAGCTCATCCCCACTAAGGTAACAGTTTTAAAACCAACCTTGCACCCCTTTAAATTTACAAAACATGCCATTAGTGGCTTTAAAATGCAAAATTTACTTAGGTGCTTACCTCTCGCCTAATGAAATATATCTGGGCAAGTGCCAAGGCTCTAGAGGCGAGCGCCTCACCTCAGTGCCTTTGAGGGATTTTTTTGGCACCTTGCCTTGCCTGGGTGCTTAGGCGAGCTCTCAGAACGCTTTTGACTATATTGATTATATCCTTCACCAAACTTGAAAGCATAAGTATTGGAAGACCAGTCATCATCCAAACCAATTTTCTCTAGCTGAAAGTCACCTTCCTCCTTAAAGTCATCTTGTGTAATTATTCACACTACGATCTCCTCCCTAACATTGGTTTGCAATATTTTAGATTAAATTGAATAAATTTAAAAAAAATTATAGCTACACTAATTTTTATATTTACAGTAAATAGTAAAGAATTAACTAAACTATATTCATTTAAAAATATTAACACAATCACCAAGGTAAAATGACAAAACATAAAAAAAAAAAAAAAAAAAAAATCCTTACTACCGACACAAACATTGCATCTATCATAAATCCTTACTACTATCAAGATACTTGTAGTTCTCCTGTGAATGAGAACTCTTAAGAATACATCTGCCACCAATAACCACATTAATAGTACATCCCCATCACTCTTAACAATATATCCATCATCACAACAAGTCACATAAAACTATATATGCACCAAGAATAGCAATTAATTGAAAACTGTAATGAGCAAATTTATCACTGATTTCAACAATCTCAATAAAATAGGAAAAAAAGTTTATGTTGGTTATACTGGAAAAAATTGTGTAATAGGTGCTCGCATATAATTAAGACTAATCAACTAATTGGTTGGGACCACCAATACACACAAACATTACACTATGGTCAAGTACCAAATTGCCAAGAACTTTGCCTACACTACAAGATTGTACATTATGAAAGATCTAAACCAAATCCAAAATTTAGATAAAATAAATCAACCAACAAATCCATTTACTAATCCACTACATTAACAAAATATATAAATCAAGATATAACGATTTAGGGAAACTAACTTGGGCTATAGAGGTGAGAGCTATTTCTTCTTCTTTCTTTTCTTAGTGAGTGAAATAGAGTGTTAGCTTTTAGTGAGTACAAAGGGAGGTGTGGGATTGAAAAAAGAAAAAGGGTGGGGGGGTAGACGTGACAAAACGGGTGGGTTAGGTCAATTGGGTTTGAGGGCCAATTGGGTCGGGGTCAAAACGAGTTATTTTTAAACGGGTCAATTGGGTTGTGGGTCAATTGGGTCGCGGGTCAAGTTGAGTTGTGTCGGGTTGACCCGTACTTTTCAAACAAGTTTTTTTTTTTTTTTTTCAATCAAAAAAACAAAATCAATGACATTGACAATCTGTTTAGAGAGAATGAATAAAATCAATTAAGAAAATGAATTGCACTTAATGCCACTTGTTAATATCCTTTCAATTATGACAATTTTGAGCATGACAAAAATTATTTATAGTCATAAATCCATAATGAAAAAAGTCTTCAATGTTTATAGTTCGCTGTCAAAATGCATATAATTACAAGTTTACAACTTTAAAAAGAGATAGATCTTGAAACAAACAAAACAAGTGAGCCAGCAAACCATCTTAATAAGCTTTACTAATGATGCAAAAGTCAATAAAGCCAGCTAATCTAAATATCGGCTGTACAATTCATTGTCTTGCACGTGTAAATAGAAAAGCCACCTAGTAGTAGCTAGCAAGACCAGCTTAATCAACTTTAAAGACCACCAAAACAAAATGGGTGTTAGAAGGGGAATCCTGCTAGTAAGCCAGAGTTTCCTTCTACATTTAAACTCCTTTATTAGAGAAGTATTTGCTAATTAGGTCACAGGACACCACTTCACATGAGGAGAATACTTCTATACATACTAGTGCCATTAGAGAGAGTGCCCATGAATTAAGAAAGAAATAAACATATGTAACTATTATAGATGAATCATGACCTATCCTTATCAATAAGTCTAGCACTAGTACAAAAAGTTTGGATTCTTGCTCTGTAAAAATTTAAATACATAATTAGCATGGAAAATCAAGATATTTAAAATAAATGTTTGATTTTTTTGTAGAAAGGTAAGTAATTCACACATATGATAGCAAACTTGTAAAAAGTATATTTTAAGTTTACATCACTAATAATATAATTCCCACAAAAGAAAAAAAAAACTACATGTCATAGACCATATCAAGTTATTGGCCTTCTTAAGTGCACATGCTCCTGTTGCATTTAAAATAATAGTAAAGTTAGATTACTTAGAAAGATAAACTAAACAAAAAAAGATTTATAAATAATCATAACATATTAAGTAAAGAAGAATAAGTAGAGGCACAGTCGCACAGAGAGAAAAGAGTCGAAGGCAAAGGCGGAGAAAAACTGAAAGGGTAGAGGCAGAGGTGCAAGCTTTGTGTGAAACTAAAGAGCAGAGGCGCAAGAGACAAGAGTAGAGAACCATGTTTCATGTTTGTGCCTTTGGCTTTGGAGTATAGCTAGTCTTTTTATTTATTTATTTATTTATTTATTTTTTAATATTGGGAGAATTGAGAAAGGTTTTGAGAACTGAGAAAGGTTACTTCGTTTGGACTTTGGAGTATTAGCTTGTTAGCTAGAGCTAGTCAAATTGAATGAGATTTTTTTTTAATGGTTGTCTTTTGTGTTGTCTTGTCTCATTCTCTCATGTCTGTGAAGCTCAAATAGTCAAATTGAATGTGAAGCTATTGTCTTCTCTTGTCTGTTGTCTATATCTATAATTTATTGACTATTGGTTCTGGTGCTTTGTGCTTTATGCACCTAGTATCAGAACGTAGTCTAAATATTTTTTTGCGAATTTTTTTTAATGGGTCGGGTCACGAGTTATCCGGGTCAATCGGGTTGACCCACAAAAAAATTAGGTTGGGTTACGGGTTAACTTGTTTTTGCTTCAGGTCAAAAAAATTGGGTTCAGGTTAGATATTTGTTGGGTCAAGTTGGGTCAGGTCAGAAAATTCTGACCCGTTTTGCCATGTCTAGGGGGAGTGGGGGGGGGGGGGAGCACTTGTTTTTTAGTGAGAGGGAGAGGTAGGGTTTTGTCTTTTTCTTTTCTTTTTTTTTTAAGTTAAAATGATATTGTGTTTGTTGTTTTCCTTTATGACAACCACGATACTTTATTTTTTTGGTCACTTTGAAATATTATCTTTTAATAATAATAATTATTATTAATAAAAGATAGAAACATTACGAAATCTCACTGCTTGCAATTTATTTTTAGCAAGTTTTCTTTTAAAAAGTCAGGGAAATATAACCTCAATATTGTTTAGGTGGAATTATTTTACGGAAATATAGCCTCAATATTTAAAAAATAAATAAAAATAAACTTTGTGTATTTTATTTGGCAAAACCATTCCATTTGAAGGAAAAAACATTTTCCACTTGACATCTCATTAACCAAATTTTGTTAAATTAATATTAAGAATGTTGTGTACAAACCTGCTCACAAATTTCCAAAATTATCTTATTTCATAATTAAAATACATTGAATTCAAATTTTAATTAAAGAGAACTCTAAAATATTTAGTACGACATTTTTTTAAGGTTTTTCAAAGGGTTGTGGAGAGAATTTTCGTTGCAAGTATTTTGGTACTTGATAAACTTTGCATCATTATTCTAAAATTTTCAGTATTGTATGTACTATTCATTGTTAAACTTTGGTAAAATTTTTTTTATAGAAAAGCATGAACGTCGAGAAAACCCTAAAATACAAACCAATACCCAAATCCACTCAAAACATCCCTATTCAACCTAATTTGATCCAGTCGAGCAGTCATAGACCCAACTTTAATGGTTGACCAAATATTGACCAAGTTTTGCAAACTTTGACTACTCATTTCTCATAATCTAACCGTCTAATTATTGTCATATTTCACCAACACCAATTAGTCCTGATTTTTTATTATTTAAGGGAAAGTGCTTGATTATATCAATAAGAAATGAGTGAAATGTGCTTTCCATAGTCTCACTCCTTTCTATTTGCAATATCGCTTACATACTCTTTACAAAATGAATGAAAATAAGTGTTCTATAATACATTATGCTCACTGCATTTATATACATATACACACACACACACACGGTCATAACTCATAACAATGTATAAATAAAATTTAAAAACAACTGAAACAATCATCATACCTCATGTCATTGTTGTTTAAGTAATCTATAGAGAAAACCCATGGTAAAATAGTGATTTATGAAGGAATTCTTTTATGCTATGTTTGGAAATTTGGAGGGAGAGGAGAGTAGAGGGGAGGAAAGTAGTACAAGGAGAGTAGAAGTGAATAGTTATCCTGTACCTTGTTGGGATGTTTTTAAAATTAAGTAAAGAGGAGGGAAATAATTAGTCTTTTCATAGTTTGTAATTTTGTTATTACGGTAAGGGTAAATTTGGTAATTTATTTGGTCAAGCATTTCTATACTCTACTCTCCTTCCAAATCTCTCAAATTTGGAGGAATTAAAAAAGAAAGGTTAGAAGTAGTTAGAACCCCTCCAAATCTCTCCCCCTCATCATTTAAAAAACATCTAAATAAGGTAATTTAACTTATACAAAACTAAATAGTAAATTATTTACGAAACCTTTGACAAACTCGACTATAGCTTATAGGTTTTTTGTCAAACACGAAAACAAATCTCTTTCAGAAAAATATTGAAAACCCCAAACACCTTCCCCACTTCTCTTTTCTCTTTCCCACCCAGGACATAGCCATTGTTGTCCGTTGTCGTCACTGTCAGCCACCATAGCCATCAAGTTTGTATCTTTGTCACTCTTTCTGTTTAACTTCAACCCGATAGTTTTAGAAAAACCCCAATATATTTGGTAAATTCTTCAATTCATGGCTTTCTAAATACTAACACTCAAAAAACCCCAGATAATACAAATTAAACTACATTACTGTTACTGTGTCTGTGTTGTACACTCGCACCACCAGTTGCTCACCGCATGTTTGTGGTCGTCCTCTCAACTCCAGCTCTAGTCCAAGCCAACACCATTGGTATGTATCTCTATTGCGCTTTGTTTAGTTACTGTTAAGTTGTTTATAGCTTTTATTGTCTTATTTCTTCTGTCTTTTGAGAAACTGTGTGCTGTATAAACTTATTCCTCTACTTCAACAATTTAAGTTCCTTGACTTCTAAATGTATAACTGTCTATTGATTTCATTAAAAAAATAAAAATAAAACTTGTGGCTGTCAAGTTTAAAGCTTTACCATTTTTTTTTTTTGGTGAAAAATTTACTATAATAGGCTATAATATATATATATATATATATTCATATATATAAATAAAAGTTAATGTATTTATACAAGCGTATGACTTTTGAGATAAATACAAACAATTACTTGATAATAATTTGATTGTTCACACATTTTTTTTCTTTTTAAATTAGCTATATACATGAAAACCATTCACAATTTGTGCATATTCTTTATAAAAAAATGTTTAAAGTTTCAAAAGCTATTGCTCAATCATCTTTTCAAAATGTTAAAAATGTATTTGTTGAACCCCTAGAAAGCCTAATGTTTGGCTTTACATCAAGTTTATTTTAATAAACAACAGATTTAGCAATAGTGTTTATTGAAATTATTGATAGTGTATGATTTGCAAAATAAATTAGAGCAAAAGTGGATTCGTGTAGTGAGGCTGTTGTATGTTTTTTTTTTTTTTTTTTTTTTTTTATTTGTTGCAAAATTGAATTTGAATTTTGGCCATGAGCCAGGTAAATATACAAAGGTTGCAATCCTTTTTGCAAATAGTTTCTCCATTGTTTTTAATGTTGCTTTAGTTTCCAACATTACACTTTTAACATAACGTTACACTTTCTTTTTCTTTCTCAATCTTTTTTCCTTTTAAATTCTTGGTGGGCAAATTAGTCTCTCACTAATTCTTTTAGTTTTTTTTTTTTTTTTTAAGTGTGAGGTTGGTTAATTGTCATTTAATTTAACTATTTCATGTATCGCATGAGTTAGCAACTAGTTTATATTACATCCATTAAGGACTATTACTAAGCTAACAATTAATTTTCAAAGTGTCTATTTACTGAATATAACGTTTATTTAGCAAATGACATTCTAAGCAACTTTGCAAATGGACTCTTAATAGGATTGATATAATTATTCATCACTCTTATTATTAAATAAATAAATAAAAATTAAATAATTATGATGAACTCTACTTGGGCCACATTAAATCTTCTAATAGAGATAATCTTAAAACAAATGTAAATTGCAAGAGTAGACATTAGGTAAGACAAAGTTCCCAAGCAAATTAACTAAAAAGACTAAATTTTTACAGAAAGGTATGAATATTTTTTAAAGAAAAGGATCATTAAGAGCATCCCAACAAAATAATTACACCCATTTTCTTTCCAAAATTTTGAGAACATACCTTAAAATAAACTCCAACAATTATTTAGCAAATAATCATTTTCCTAATTGTTACAATTAATGGCTCTCCATAGCCCACACCAAGAGTGCTACGCACTGTAGTGTAGAAGGTAGATGAGATATATATATATTTATATATATATATATATATATATTTTATAATAAAAATAAAATATTCACCCCTTTCCTTTTCTTTTAATACCATATTTTCTTAAACAACAATGCTATAGAGTATAGACACCACAAATTTAAAAAACTTTTTACAATATATTGAGGTGAGAAATTATAATTAGTATAACATTACTTTCACTAGAACAACCATTAATATTATTTTTATTGTACACTAATTACAATTGTAGTTATCAGAACCACACTGATTTAGTTGCTAAACCGGTAGATTCCAAATTGGAAGGATTTCTGCCATACTCAAGTCCAAAAACGAAATCATATCATAAACTCTTAAAAAGATTTTGGATGTACTTGGTCAAGAACAATCCAGATCAGAATTTTTTTTTTATACAAGATAAAATCTCTAGTAGATTAGTTGCACTCACTAAACTTTGATTAAAACTTGAAGCTCTGATACTAAAATGATGCAAAACAAGATTTATTACTTCAAAATAAAGAGAGGAAATTGGGTTGGAGTGGGAGTTGAGTATGGAATGAGAGAATTCAACCTTGGATTTTTATACTTATGAAGCTGGTTTACTAGGCACTTAACCAAAATTAGTTAGCACCCATTTAACAAACAACTCCTAAACAAATTAAAGTTGACACTAACAACTTTCAACTAACAATAGCTAACATTTATAACACTAAAGGAGTACAACAATCAGCTACTTGACGAAAAGAACTCAAACTTGGTCACATGAGAATGACATGTATGTAGAAATGCCCCCACATCAAGAACCCATTTGCTTTGACGGAATACATTATATGATTTTTCTAAGAAAATATTTATTGAGTTTTCCAATATTTGGTAGTATAAGAAAATGGCCAAAATGCAAAAACCCCTAAGGATTGGGTCGTTTTTAACCCGTACTTCTATTATTGTACTATTTATTTTGTATTATTGATCACTAAGGGTCTATTTGGTTGGAAGAGTGGAAAAGTGAGATGATAGAAAATTGTGGGAGGATGGAAAAGTAGGAAGATGGAAAATATTTAGTTTTTCCTCTTGTGTGTTCGCTTAGAGGGGTGGAAAAGTGGGAGGGTGGAAAATGTAATTTATATAAATTGACTATTATACCCTTGTTACATAATATGTAAGAAATAGATTTATTTGCACTCATTACATAATATAAAATTTATTACATCATATATATAAATTTATATTATTATAATGTAAAAATGTTCAGGTAATGTTGGAAAATTTTTTTTCAAGTAATGTTGAAAACAAAAAACAAAAACGTTCAGTAAAAAAAAAACAAAAACGTTCAGTTGAAAAAAAAAAAAAACATTCAGTAACGTAAAAAAAAAACAAAAAAACAAAAAAGCAAAACGTTCAGTATTACTGTTGAAGAAGGAAAAAAAAAAAAAGATGAGAAGCATCAGTATCATTGGGATTGGGGCTTTTTAGTAAAAGCCTTCATCCCAACATTTTCTCCCCACCATTTTCCTCCCAATTTAGGAGGAAAATATCTGTGGGTTCGGGAGGAAAATTTTCCTCCCAGTTTTTCATCATTCCTTTGTTTTCTCTCTAAACGAATAATGAAAAATGTCTATTTTCCTTCTTTTATTTTCTATCCTCCCTATTTTCACCCCAAACGGACAGGGCCTAAGGTTTAAAAATTGTCGAAGTTGATTCCCCATTTCAATTTCGATAATTATAACTAAAATATGGTCACATGATATGCAGGTGACCATTTAACTATAAAAATAATCATTTTAAATGCACACATGTTCCGACAATTTTCCTTTAATTATAGTTAAAAAAAATTGAGATTGAGAAAGTCAGTGTGGACAATTCTTAAACCTCAGTGATAATACCTATAAAATTGATAGTACATGAGCTCAGTTTGCAATAAGCTCGAGGAAGTCTTATCGGAAAATTGGTAGTCGGGGTGCTTTCAGTTTCAGTGCAATAGAAGAATAAAAAATGGATCTAAACAAAAAACAAAAAGGCCCAGAGAGGCCCATTTCATTTGTTATTGGGCTGGGCTCTATAAATATATAGAAAGCCCAAAACCAAAACCACAATACTGAGTACTGAGTGCGAGAGAGAGAGAGAGAGCTGTACAGATTTCAAATGGTCAGGATTGTGAAGTAGTGAATTGTGTGAAATTGCAATGGCAAGCACGACGAAACCAAGCGCTCCCACGGTTTCGTTTCCGAAATCGGAAGCGGCTTCCAAAAGCTACAACTTCGCTCAAGCTTGGGATCAGGTACTCCTTTTTTTTTTTGTTCGTGTTCTTGATCTACAACACTACGTGTGTTTTCATTCTTGGAATTCTGAATTCTTCTTGTTTTATTTTGCTATAATCTAATTGGATCTAATCGGTTTTGTTTGGTAACAATGGTGGTTGGTACTTTTCAGAGTACTTTTCTAACGGAGCAGCAGCAATCGGCGATCGCAGCGCTATCTCATGTGTTCTCGGAGCGCCCTTTTCCGCCCAATCTATCTCAAGACCACCAGGATAACGCCGTCTCCGCCGTTTCGGCTTCGGCTTCGGCTTCGGCTAATGACAATAACAACTCTTTCCAAGATTATGGTTCTTCTACTACTCTGCCGCTCTTGCTCAACACAAACCAGGTTGAACAAAAAAAATCCTTTTGCTATTATAAGCTTTTTTTTTTTTGGTTTTCTTCATTTGCCTGAATTCATTTTCTGTTGCAGTTTTACAAGTGGTTTACAGATCTTGAATCCGCCATGAAATCAGAGGTTAGTTCTTGTTAGTGGTGTATGTTTGAATTGCTAGAATTATTGTTAAATGACTAAATTTATCATTTTATCACTGTATCAGAGCAAATCTTCCTAAGTTTGTCCTAAGTTCGAACATTTTCGTGAGGCTGAGTGTTGTTATTATGGTTAAATGATTGAAATTTATCCTTTTTTTTGTTGAAAATTCAATGGTTACAATAATGGGGACATGGGGGATTCAACCCACATGCAATGCTACTGAGCCACTGAGCCACAAGGCTCTTGGCATATTTTTGCATAATTCAATAGTGATTTCTCATTGTAACATATTTTTTGTTACATGGTATACTTGAATTGTTAGAATTATGGTTGAATTATTATATTCACCCATTCCTAATAAATTAATTTTTTTTTTTGTTTCTGGACAATGGATAATTTATGATTAGATCGTTTTGGGTTCAAATCATGTCTCCACTCCAACTTGTTTGAGCCCACTCGTGAGGTGGAGTGTTATTTAATATGGTTAAATGATTAAATTTACCCTTATTTTTGTTGATAGTTAAAACAAGGGGGAAGGGGGGATTGAACCAAGGTGCAATGCCATTGAGCTACAAGGCTCTTGGAAAATTTATCATTTTTTAATAGTTAAAGATTGTGGAGCAATTGGGAATTTATCAATAAATGCTGATTGGCACCTCATTCTTCTGTTTCCTTAGACAGAGGAGAAATATCAACACTATGTGAGCACATTAACAGAGCGCATACAGACCTGTGATGGTATACTTCGTCAGGTATGTTTGATTATGTTAAATATATTCCATTGAGGATTGATTTTGTCACAGTACCTTTTCTATGACTTATATGGTGGTGTACTATTTGGATTTTTAAGATGTCTGAGCTATTTTTATGTGCAGGTGGATGACACCCTGGACTATTTTAATGAACTACAGCTGCAGCATCAGGCAGTTGCTACAAAGACTAAAACTCTTCATGATGCATGTGACCGGCTGGTGTGTTTTTTCTTGCTTTCTGATCTTTCTTGTGATGTTTTACATGCCTAGACTCCACAATATTTGGCATATCGAAGTCCTGAAAACTTAAAATGTGGCTTCATTTTGACTTGATGGAAAGTGGGCATTAGGGTTATTTGTAGATATTTGGCTTGTTCTTAGAGTCATTAGGTGCAAAGGAAATTCATTTATGGTTTTTTCGTTGGAGCTTCAACAATATAGCATGAGCAAGTTGTTTTAGGTCTTACCTTATTTATGCGGCATAGCTCTATTGTCTTATGTTGGTGTTATGATAATTCTTGTTTTAAATTTGATGACCATGTCTCACAAACTACCTAAAGTAGTAATGTTTGTTTGAAAAAGTTGATTTTTCCTCTCACTCTGCTGTTCTCATCTCAGGTGGTAGAGAAGCAAAGGCTGATTGAGTTTGCTGATGCACTTCGTAGTAAGCTCAACTACTTTGATGAATTGGAGAATGTAAGGTTTGAATGCTATCTTCTTACCAAGAGTTTCAGTTACTTTAAAAATTAGATTATGCGTATATGTCTATTTGTTTGCCCTAACTTTTCCAACCATAGCCTAGTTGTATATAGTGTGCACCTCTTTTTTTATTTTATTTTCACATTTTGCCATCCAAGATCAATTGCATAAGACATGAACTTTAGAAGTTACTATTTATTTTTCAAGTTTTTTTTCCCACATGAGGAACTGTTTATAGCATTCATGATGCTGTTTGAGTGACTGGGTTTCAGATTTCATTGTGACTTCATGTTGGTGTTACTGTAAAATTGATCATTTAAGATAATATTGAACAGGTCCAACAATCGAGAATATTTCTGAAGTAATGGAAAATGATGGAACATTATTTTAATAAAATTGATCATTATTTTTGCTTCTTTTGTATCTTTTGGCTGCTTTGTTTATTTTTTTTGTGTGCATAAAGTGTTCCTTTTTAAATAATACTTCCTACCTTTCAAAAAAACAAAGTAGAAACTAGAAAAGAAAATTTCTACTCATAAGATCATTCTTGTTTGTTAAACCCCTTACAAAAGCACTCTAGCTTATCCAAATTCTGCAATTTTAAATGCAAAGCACTTCTGTATCTGTTGGATCCTTGAGTTATCTCCAAACAAGATTGGAATAATGTTCTGCAAGTAATGGCTTGTTAAATTTTACAACTATGTGCAGATTGCTTCCAATTTTTATTCTCCAAATATGAGTGTTGGAAATGAGAATTTTCTCCCGCTGCTCAAACGGCTTGATGATTGCATTTCGTAAGTGGATAATTTCTCAAGTTGGTGATTTCTTATAAATCTGTGCATCTGGAATTACTCAGTTAAATCCAAGAAAGTTTGTTGGCTATTAACATTTGTAAGTTGCAATGAAGTGAGAACTTTACCATAATTGAATCTTAGGTATGTTGAAAGCAATCCGCAGTATGCAGAATCTAGTGTTTACTTGCTCAAGTTCCGACAGCTTCAGGTACACAAGTGACTCTGATGTTAACCTTTCATTTGGTGAATGACTGGTTGAAAATAAGTAATTTTATTCTCTACTATTGAGTTAGCTTCTGCGAGTATGGTTTGTTTTGAGTTTTGACTTCAAATAATCTAGAAATTTATTTGTTGACAGTCGCGAGCTCTGGGAATGATCCGTTCTCATGTACTTTCTGTGCTCAAAAGTGCTTCTTCTCAGGTGAAGTGAGCGTTTTCATTTGAATAGTTGTCACACACACACACACAGAGGTAGATAGATAGGCACATGGGTAGACAGCAGAGGGCTCAGACCTCAGTGATGTACTTGTTTGTTCTGTCAGGTCCAGGCAGCAATCCGATCTAGTGGGAACAGCAAAGCAGCTGTTTCTGAAGGTGTTGAGGCATCTGTTATACATGTTCGTTTCAAAGCAGCAGCGAATGAGGTAGCCATTTTGTGTTTGGTTTAAAATAAAGATGTTATATGATTACCACCATGGCAGTGACTGGAGTCAGGGCATAAAAAAAATTATAAATCCTTTAAAACTCTTATTTGGATCTCTCTGATGCGAGAATGGGAGGTGTGCTGTAAATTTATTTTTTCTTGTGTAGAGGCAACTAAAGATGGTTAGTTTTTGCAGCTGAAGCCAGTGCTGGAGGAAATTGAAAGCAGATCATCAAGGAAAGAATATGTTCAACTTCTTGCAGAATGCCACAAATTATATTGTGAACAGCGTCTTTCCTTGGTGAGTTGATGATTAATTGTTTTGAAAATAGATTTTAGGAAAAGCTACATTTTAAACCCTATAATTTAGGGGTGCAACAAATTAATCCCTGCAGTTTAAAAAATAATAAATTAAACACTGAAAAAATATAAATTTAAAACCTATAGTTTTAAAAGTAACATATTAAACCCTCAACCTATTTTAAACCCCAAACACAAGTTGTTCCACTTAAATCTTAGATTTGTGCACTGGAGAACCTTTTAGGTTTTATTTGTTACTTATGAAATTATAGGATTTACTTTGTTACTATTTAAAACCTTGTAGTTTAATTTGTTAATTCTGAAATCGTAGGGCTTAATTTGTTACACCTTCTAAACTTTGGGGTTTAAAATGTAATTATGTTTTAATTTTGCACGTGATGGGTTATTTCTTGGTTTCTTCCCGTCATTTGTTATAGTTTGTCAATTGGTTTTAATCATATGTTTCATTTCTCTTATGCTATCTAGGTAAGAGGCATAGTGCATCAACGAATATCTGAATTTGCAAAGAAAGAGTCCTTGCCATCACTAACTAGATCTGGATGCGCATATCTAATGCAGGTAGGCTTGATTTTGATAAACTGGTGAAAATAGAGGGGAGGTTGTGGGGTTCAAAATCCACTGGATGCATGTGTAACTTACCAATAAAAGAAATGGAGGTTGTTGTCTGTCCTGTGTGTCCTTGTTAATTAAAGCAAATATGAAGAATTGCATTTTCAGATGTTGTTTTATGGCCAATAGTATTCATTTTCCTGGTTTCTATCAGGCCTTTAAGTGAAGTGGTTATATTTAAATATTAGTTGGAAGCCTTTGCATATTTTAGATGGGTGAATCCTTAGAAAGCTTCTTCCATGACTGGATTTTTAGTGATGAATTTGATATTCCCATTATATTGTTATTCAATGCTTCTTTAGTGAACTCCAGTAACGCTAAACCTAAGCAGTATATGGTTCTGGTGACTTTGGGCCATGCTACATTGAATGACGGTTTTCATATGACATTATTGTATGTATGTACGTATCTAGAAAGAGTCGAAACTCAGATTCATGCATAATCATATAGTGGCAAGAGGTATTACCTTCAATTAGGTTGGATGAATCTCATATCCTCATGTTTTCTCACTAGAATTCCTAACATGTGAGCTTCCATCAAAGTGTGTGCAGCAAGTTTTTTATTGAGAAACAATTAGTTTGGAGCTCTGTGCTACACTTGGATATTTTCTTTTTGAGTTCAATCATTATAAATGTTCTGCAGATCTTTTTTTCTTCCTGGTGACAGTTTGATTGATGCTGATATAAAATTGCAGGTCTGTCAGCTTGAGCACCAACTCTTTGATCATTTTTTCCCATCTTCTTCTGAGGATGTCTCAAGTTTGGCTCCATTGATAGATCCATTGTGAGTTTTCAGCTTGTAGAGCCATTTTTCTTTTTTTATTTCTTCTTCTTCTTTTTATTTTTCTATTTTCTTTTACTTTCCTATCGTTTTCTTATTAATTATTTTGAGGTTAACATGTAGCGGCTTAGGTTTAGTGTTTTCGCCTATGCTAAATTGTATTAGCAATGATGGATAGTTGTTTCCCGCAGTTTCACATAAACATAAAAATTTCCTTAACCTTTCTTATGTCGAAGATGGAAAAACTCAGATATGACAGAAACCACTATTGAAAGATGTATTCACTCTAAATGTTTGTATACTTCAATGAAGTTTATTTTAATGGGTAAAAGTTTCAGCCCTTGGAGTTCAGTACATCACATGGGAGATTCCATCAAGTATCTTAGATATTTTTAATTTGGGTTTTCTTGGAAACTAGGAAAACGATTCCCCCCCCCCCCCCCCCCTCCCCCTTTGTCCAAAGAAACTTGCTTAGATGTGTTTAAGGGAAATCATGTAACAAGTTGTTAATTTTGGAATTTAAGTTGTCTTTTCATGTTCAAGGTGATCACTTCTTTTTATTTGTAGGTTCTTTCTTTCTAATTTTTTTTCCCATAGAAATTGAGGTATTAGGGTAGACAAGTTTTTGAAAGTTGTTTGGCACATAAGATTTCTCTTTGTTTTTCCCTTAGAGTTTCTGTTAATCATTTCTGTGAGCTTCTTTTTTGATGTTGAAATTATTGAAGGTTTGGTTTGCTTACTCTCATCATTATTTTATATCTATTTCTTATGACAACAATAACTTATCCTGCAGGGCTACATATTTGTATGATACACTACGGCCAAAGCTTATTCATGAAACAAATATTGATTTTCTGTGTGAACTTGTTGATATACTCAAAGTTGAAGTCTTGGGAGAACAGGTAAATAGACGGGGTGAATCATTAGCTGGGCTACGTCCTACATTACAAAGAATTCTAGCTGATGTTCATGAGAGGTTGACTTTTCGTGCCCGAACACATATTCGTGATGAGGTAATCTTTATTCTTGAAAAGTTGTTCCTATTGATTCTTTAATCTATGTATTTGCAAAGGTTTTTATAAGATATACATTGTTGACTGGGCTTTGAAAGCTTGTTCACCTGATTTCTAAACACGAAAAATTTTCACTTGTTAGCAGAGACAGAATCGATTCTCTTTTTTAATGATGTTCTACGTTAAATGTCACTTGTTAGTCAGGCCCTACAAAAGTGGGAGTTTTGTGCACTGGGTATTGCTTTTTTAATAAGATTACCAAGAACCTTTGATGCCATTTTTGAGGTGTTGAAGATTTTCAGTGATGGTGGGCATATAAATGGATATGGAAATTTGGATTCTTTCCTATATGATCATTTACACAGTGATTAATATGGTTAATTGATCATTGTTGATCTCTTGGATATATTTTAGGAAAATAGACTTTCCTTTGTTTTCTTTTCTTGCCTGAGAAATTACTTACTCTGGATTGAGTGATTTATTACAAGTAGCATCTGAATGCTATGCAACTATGTAAAAATAAATTTGAGGAATTATATGCTTGGGGAACAGTAAATGTACTTGTGGAGGGATTGGAATAGCAGTATAACCCTTTTGGAGTTGCCTACTTCTGTGTCACTTGATGTTTGTGACTTTTTTTTTTTGATATGTAATAAAAATATATTAAAAGAAGAGGGGTGTCACCTGAGAATACCGGAGGTATAGATCAAGGACAAAAACAAATCAAGTGCATAAAGTACAAAAGTCTATGAAACTATGGATTGAAGAAAAAGAATGAAAGCCAAACACTGCAACCCAATCTAGAAGAGACTTAAGGAAGAAGAGTTTAAGATCTGAAACTGATCTCTCTAAATCCTCAAAATGCCGGTTATTCCTCTCTCTCCAAATGCTCCACATCAAACAATGGGGCACAACCATCCAAATAGCAAAATTCCGATGCCTCCCAAACTTTCCTTGCCAACAAGCCGACAGCTCCGCCACTGTTCTCGACATAACCTAGTGAATGCCAAACAGAGTAAACACCATTGACCATAAATCAAAAGCAATAGAGCAATAGATGAGGAGGTGGTCAACTGATTCCCCATTTCTTTTACACATACAACACCAATCCAAAATCAAAATCTGCTGCTTCCTAAGATTATCAATAGTCAAGATATTCCCCAAAGTTGCAGTCCACACAAAAAAAGCAACTCTAGAGGGGACCTTAGACTTCCAAACAGTCTTCCAAATCAAAACTTCTTGTCAGCACTTGGTAGTAAGAACGAACAGCAAAACCTTTTCTCATAACAGGTTTCCGACACATCTTATCGTCCCCAAATCCTTTCAAAGAAGCTCCATAAATTCTAGACATTAAACTGTAGAAGGATTCCAAACCCCAATCTTCACTGTATCTTCTAAAATTGACTTCCAATTGTAGAAAGAACCTTCACGTTTAACAGCCTTTCTTTGAGATAACTATACTAAGATCAATTTCATAGATTTTTTTTCCTCTCTTTGCTATTTCTTAATTTTCTAGGAAAGCTACTATTTTACTATTTTGTTCAAGTAGATTGATTTTGTTTGGAATTTTATGCCTGCTTCTTATGTAGATAGCGAATTATTTGCCTTCTGATGAAGACCTGGATTACCCTGCAAAGCTGGAACAATCTATGGAGAATAACTCAGAAACTATTTCTGTAATGTACCATACCCTGCTTCTTTTATACACACACACACACACACATATATAGATATATTTTAAATTACATAAAATTTGTGTCTAATAATTAAGTTGCTTCATAAGGATGTGTTCATGCATATTCTGCTGTCCTGCATATTACAATATGAGATAACTATAGTTATGTTAAATTTTCCAACTTGTTGGAGTTTTAGACACAGTTGTTACAGTAGTTGCATCTTCTTTCTTTTTTGTGGTGGGCTAATTGGAAAGATGTCAATTAGGGAAGTAATAAAAGAGATGTGTCAATTAGGGAAGTACTAGAGAGTATGACTTCAGATAGAATAGAATGGAGGAAAATAATACATGTGGCTGACCCTAACTAATCTGTCGAGGATCTGTAGCTGACCCCAAAAAGTTTGGACTAAGGATTTTTTGTTGTTGTTGTCTGAGGGGAAACAGGTATTACTTCTACTCTTGTGGTGGTTGATGGCATGTACCATTTATTCACTTTTTGACTCCCTGATATAAACTATAAATTTATCTTGAATAATGTTCTTACACATATACACCTGCTTGTTTATCAAATTGTAGGCTGAGGAAAACCCAGATGTATTCAAAACATGGTATCCACCGCTGGAGAAAACCCTATCATGTCTTTCAAAGTTGTATCGTTGCTTAGAACAGGCAGTTTTCACTGGTTTGGCACAGGTATTTAAATTTTTGGATTATCAATTTTTCTATACTTCTCATCTTTTAAATTGGCTTTCATGATTATTTTGTTGAAAATTGGGTTGTTTGATACCTTTATCAGGAAGCAGTAGAAGTTTGCTCCATGTCTATCCAAGTAAGTATGCTAAAGAAAGAACTCTCTATACAGTGGAATGCAACACTGAGAAGTCATTGTGCATTAGTTTATGTCACATACAATCTTATGATATCAGTGGAAAATCTGGTTGTTTCTGTGGAGAAGAGGGGATTTGATTATGGCCTCCATATGTTGAACTGCTTTTTATGATTCCTATATAAGCATGTCAACAAACAACCATATTTTACGTGTAGCAGTGTGCTATGCCTTTTTTTTTTTTTTATAAAAACATTTGGTGTTCTGCTACAGAAAGCAAGCAAACTCATTGTGAAGAGATCATCACCAATGGATGGGCAGCTCTTCCTCATAAAACATCTCCTTATTTTAAGGGAGCAGGTGATCTCTCCTCTCTCTCTCTCTCTCTATTTTTCGTGGTGGTTATTCTATTATTGAAGTGATTACTAATAAATTTTTCTGGCCTTAACTAATCATGTTGTTGTTTACTAATAAATTCTGGTCTTCCAGATTGCACCTTTTGATATTGAATTCTCGGTTACTCACAAAGAACTTGATTTCTCTCATTTGCTGGTAAGTATATCTGAGGCTAAAGCTCTCCTTTCGTCGAGTGCATTAGTGTTTCTTGTTTCTGCATATAAATCACATGTTCTAGCGCTTCTCTAGCTGTGTATGGTTTTTTCTTTTTCCTGTTTTTCCATTTTTCATATTGAATAAATAAATGCTTTGTGCATTATATCTTAGGAAAGTAGGTACACTTCATTTGGGGTGCCATACTTGAGACACTTCTACACTTGCGTCCCAACTGTGTCCTTAAAAAAAAAATTGTGGGACATGGTTGGGACACTAATCTTTTATTTATTTTTAATTTTAATCTTGAACACTTATTTAGTTATCTTTTATTTACTCTTTTGGATCTTATTCTTGGTTTGTATTCTAATTTCTATGCATAATTTATTAGTCATGAATTCACTTTATTATCCATTGTTGCTCTTAAATTGATATATGTTTAATATTATATGAAAAAAAAAAAAAATTTCTTAACAATATTTTAAAATATAAATAAAAATATTTAATAATTAATTAATATGCGTATCCCCACCGTTTCATGTCCTAATTTTTCAAAACTTGTCTTGTCGTTCCCGTACCCGTTTCCATGTCCATGTCTGTGCTTCCTAGATTATAACTTAACTTTTAGATCTTTGACTTCCATGATTCTTGTCCATTGTATGAATTGGAGTTATTTGTTGAGGCAGAGTAAATTCAAGGCTTTTGGTTCTATAGGAGTGATTTGTTGAGGCAGAGTAAATTCAAGGCTTTTGGTTCTATAGGAGTTGAAATTTAAATCTGGTGTGGACTTTGTTTTGTTTATTTTCTACAAGTTTATAGTATTTCAAACTTAACTCAGGGGCTGTAGCGTGGTGCTTCATTCAATTCTGATGGTTTTCATATATATTTTTATGGATTAAAAATGAAAAAGATGATTGAGTTGTTGGCTGTATAGTTTTTTCTCCAGTCTTCAATTGGATGTTTTTGCCATCAAATGCGTTGGATTGTGGTTTATTACCAGAAAATTTAGAACGTGACACTGGATTATTACACTATGTAGAAATAAACTTTTTCATTACTAAAAGTATGATTTACAGAGTGGTTTACTGGCATCATCAGAAAAAAATAGAAACTATTAAATGATCATCACCTATGTAGCACGGATATGGATACAATACGTAGTATGATACGTAGTACGGTGACGTGGCATTTCTTGAAAAACTAGGATACGATACGTCGAGAATATGACAATTAATTAATTAGTTTTTATTTTTAGGTATATATATTTTATATTTGAAATCATTTATGTTTATTTTGGATTTAAAAAGTATGTAACAACAATGAAATGTTTGGAAATATATCTACAATCAATTTAAAAACAATAAAATATTGTTTAAAGTACAAACAAAAGAGTTCAAATAAACTAAAATCCCATGAGATCAAATAAACAACATTCAACATCAAAATAAAATAACTGAATTAATTTTTTTTTTTTTTTTCCTTCTTGAGGGTGTACTTGACACGGTTGTGTCCGTGTCGGATACGTGTTGTGTCCGACACCAGTATGTTGGCAATTTTGCTGTTTCTGTGCGTCCCAAATCATCACTCAAAGCATTGTAGGATTATTTTCTGAAATTTGTACATTAAAAAATATATATTTTAATCGTAGAGTTCTGCTAATATTTCTTACACCATCTAGGTTTATTATTTGAGCATGTTTTTTGTAATTAGAAAATCTTTGTTATCTTCCACTTTAATGTAATTCTTTTTTTTGCTTTAATTCCACTGCCAGGAGCATTTAAGACGTATTCTTCGAGGTCAAGCCTCGCTATTTGACTGGTCAAGATCAACTTCATTGGCAAGGACCTTATCTCCAAGAGTTTTGGAAAGTCAAATAGATGCCAAGAAGGTTTGTGACTTTGCCTTATGACACAATCTTTAAATGAGCTCAGTCCAGAGAATAAATGGTTTGCTGAGAAAAAGGTTATTTAAATATTAAATTAATAAATGAATAAGTGCACTTCATGGTGAAGTCAAATATAACTCATGTTCTAGTGATGTCATTCTGGAAATTAAGTTGTATATACAAATTCTATTGATATATTTTGCCATGCCTTTTAGCTTTTAATATGCTATTAGAAATTTGATGGTGATATTGCTTATGCTTTCTGCGAAAGCTTTAGTTACTGAAAGCTCTTGTATTTATTGGTGACTATTTCTTATTTGCTGCAGATATTGACTGTGCAATCACCAAGTCTAACTTATAAAAATATCAACGAACCCAAGTTTTAATTTTACATAGACCAAGTTTATTGCTTCATTCTTTTTCCCAATTATGATCTCTAATGCTCCAACTGATGTTTTTGGAGAATAGCTTCACTTTTGGTAGTTGGTTGAATGTTCTTGTCAAGTTCTGTTGATACTATGATATTTGTTGGAACTTTTTCTGTGTATTTCTATTACCCTTAATTTGAATAACGCTGTAATATGTGGTAGCATTCATTCACTTGCAGGAGCTTGAAAAAAGCCTAAAAGCCACCTGTGAGGAGTTTATCATGTCAGTCACTAAGCTAGTTGTGGATCCTATGCTTTCGTTCGTTACCAAGGTTTGTATTTTGCCTCATTAATTATGATGTTAGACTTAATAAAGAATATAATGAAGAAACCGTAGCCACTTGGCAAATTGAGAGACCAGACCCTGGATCTAATTATGAAGGAAGTTAACAAATCAAATTTACAAGTGCGATAGGAGAAGTGTATCTCATGTGAAAAAAAATTGTACAATCTTGGAGAACAGAGCACATTGCTTCTCTTGAATCTTGTATCTTAATGTGATGCAAGAAGCACTGAGTAAATCCTATTTTAATTTAGCTTTATTTAATTTTAGAAGTCATTGTATTTTTATTGGTCAATTTGATTTGATTTTAAGCCTTACTTGTTAATTAGGTTGTTAGTATTACATTTAAATTCCTAGATTCAAGGTTATTTTTGTAATTCAATAATTGAAATTTCCAAAAATTAGAATTAGGCTTTAGTCCAGATAGTCTATATAAGCATGCTATTGTACTCATATGGACACAAATTTATGATGAATAAAATCTCAGTTGGAACTTTTCCAACTTTTTTTAATGGCATGCTGCTAACTCCAAGCAACCTTAGGTGTTGATTCCTTAGTTATTTTTATTTCTCTGTTCTTCAATTTCGTTGTTGCATCCATTTTGGTTTTGTTCTTCGTTAATTTAGGTATCAGAGCTGCTTGTTCTTAATCAGTTTTGCTATCAGCATTTGCTTCTTGTTCGAAATCAGTTTTGTTATCAGAACAATTGCTCTGGCTCAATTTTCCAACAAAACGACCACAAATTACCACCCTCTATAGTAATCAATTCCAAATCCAACTGCTTCACAGTCAATTCTGAAAAACCAAGACCCACCTTACCTGGCAACCACTAACTACCAAAAAATAAAAGAAGAAAAAAGAAAGCCTATTTATTGAACCGAAACACTGATATAATTCCAGCTGCCACCAAGTTGACCACAATGTACAACAATGATTCCGCCCATTAGATGCTTGAACCGCAATCAATTGAATTGCAATCTAAGAGCTTCGTCAAGGCTGGTGTCAAACAAGGAGATGACATCCTTGACCAAGTGTTGTCACTGATAACCAATTGACCAACAACTCTTGATTTGTCATTGCCAAAATCAAGGTGTGCCCATTCCAATCACCAGCAAAACTGAGCAGTTCGACTGTTTCTTGGTCAAGACCTGTCGCAAGGACATACACAAATGTCGTCAGATTGCTCCTAATCACTATCTTGACCGTCTTTTTAAATTGACAAGTAATGCCATTTTCATCATGTTTTGGAAGCTAGTCTTTGGTTTTAGTCTCTGGATCTTGTTTGGGACAGTATTAAGCCTGTACATCTAGGCTCATGACATAAGTATTAGCCATGGTAAGCCCATCAGCCCACATGTCGAAGAGTTGTTTATTTCATTAGTTCCAAATCAACTATAAGTCCACAAAATTTTAAAGCTCCATAGAGATGCTGCGTGCCCTGAACAGAGCAAGGTCATCAACAGACGAAGTCAGCATGCACAAGTTCTTGTTACAATTATTTGTTGAAACTTTCTTCTATTGAACCATGACAATATTAGAGGCACCTACTTTATTATGGTTGTCAAGACTCATGGATTTTGAACAATTGGTTACATGACATGGACCAATTATCCAAACAAGTAGGTTTTTCAGATGATAAGAAAGTAAGGTTTGCCAAGATGAAACTCATTTTTAGAGCTGTGGATTACTGGAGCGATATTGAGAATCTTCATCTTAGATTTTACAAGCTTGCCATAACTGATTGGGATGAGAGGAAAAATATCTATTTTAATTCAATTGAAAGAAATATCTACTCCAATCACATCAGATGGTTTTTTAGATCAAAGAAATAGTCGGGGGCAAGGGAGCAAACAGTCAGTAACACAATTTATAGAAAACAATATGAATGTTCATGCAATACCTAATCCTAAGCCACTCTAGCAAAGCTTGCCATGGAACAAACCTTAGCAAATCTTGCAAAAGCCTTTCAAGACTTTTTCTTTTTTATAGAGCCTTCTTCTTTGAAAGGTTTGAGATAATTAATAATGGACTTGAGTCATTGGAGGCGTCAAGGATGATATAGGTAGCAATGGACTTAAAAACTTCATTCAAAGACAATGCTGGTATTGAAACCGTGGTGATGAGGAAACATCAAGTACCACTGGAACCTAGTGTTGAAAGCGAAGAACAAGTACCAACAAACTTTTTCTCAATGTTCATGCGACAAAAAAGAAAATACCATAGAGCCTAAACAAGTTGAAATATTTGAACCATGTGTAGTAAACTTAATTCAGCCTCTAGAAGAGTTAGAAATGTTACCACTAGAAATTTCTCATATCTTGATGAGGAGAGAGTTAAACTAGAGAGCAACCATTTGGTGGGTACACATTGTTGTGAAAAGTGAGTTTGATGCATCTACTACCATCATCCCTATATGGTGCATGAAGTGAAAAAGCTTGATGACGTGGAAAAGTTTGATTCAAATCTCTCTCAGGATTGGGATAAGGCTGTCACATTTGCAACACTGATTTTACCCACTGGTTTTATTATTCCAAATAAATTTAATGAAATGGTAGAACACAAGTCTTCTTTATTCTTGGTGTTGCCAGAGGTGATTCAAGAGTTGGTGCAAGCGTCACATGCCTAAATTGTTATGATGCAAAGGCACAAAGAAAATTCTATTTAATTTAGAAGTCGATTGGATTTTATTTGAGGTCTTATTATTTTTTTTTGCTCAAAATTGGAGTTCTTATTAGTTAACTAAGTTATTAGTAATTTATTTAATTTCCTAAAGTCAAGGATATTCTTGTGATTCACTAATTGGGATTTCTTAAGTCAATTAGAATTTTGGTTTAATCCTAGTAGTCTATATAAGCATGCTATTGTATTCCTATGGAGACAAGTTTATGATGAATAGAATTTCAGTTGGAACTTTTTCTATTGTCTTAGTGCTGATTCTAGCCAACCCTAGGTGTTGATTCCTAGGTTTTTTTTTTTTTGGTCTAGCTTGGTCCTGAGTCCTAGGTTATTTTTATTTCTTTGTTCTTGGTTTTGATCTGCATTAATTTTGGTATCTGATTTCTCTCATTTAAATTTTCTTGTATCTATCTATCAAATTTCAGTTTTCAAGGAGTTTCGTTCAGAGGCAATCTTTTTCTTTTTTTAGTCTAAATAATATCCAATTTGTTTTTGTAGGTGACAGCTGTGAAATTTTCACTATCCTCAGGCAGTCAGAGTCAAAAGCAAGAGTCCGTTTTGGCCAAACCACTTAAGGATCAAGCTTTTGCTAGTCCTGATAAAGTGGCAGAAATTATTCAGAAGGTATGTCATGTACCTTAAGTTGATTTATGACAGCTTGATTAGAAGTGGTGTGAAGAAATTACATTTTTTTTTTTTTTTTGATAGGTAAGAAAAAGTATATTCAAAAAAATGCTAGATGCAAATTAGCACCAGCATAATAAAAGTACAAAAAAGATGGAAAAACAAAAACATAAAAAGACAATAATTACAAAGAAAGAGAGCTAAGAAATAGAGGAAGAGAGTCACTAGATGTGAGTCTCGAAGCCCTAGCATTTTTTTGTCACTAGATGTGAGTCTCCAAGCCCTAGCCCAATCAAAAAGGGAACCAGAAAAGAGAGCCAACATTTCGTCCTCGGATCTATCCAAATCCTTAAACGTTCGCCGATTGCGTTCCTTCCAAATACACCACATCAAACACAACAGAACTAAGTTCCAAATGTAAAATGAATGCTTCCCCAACCAATTCCACCACCTAAATAGAAAATCTGACACAGTACATGAGGGAACCCATGAAATCCCAAAAATTCGAAAAACAAAGCACTACAGCCTATAAGCCTTTCCACAATGTAACAACAAATGATCCACTGTCTCACCACAGCAACAACACATAATGCATTAATCAACAAAATCAAAGCCTCTAAGCCGCAAGTTATTGCCCGTGAGGATCCTATCCCATGCGGCTGTCCAAACAAAGAAAGAGACACACTAGGGTGCCTTAACTTTCCAAATACCTTTCCATGGAAAAACAACGGAAGAAGAGCCGTGTAACTTATGATAATATGAGCGGATAGTAGAATCCCCATTTTTTGTCAACTTCCATTTCCTCATTTTTGGTTTTTAAACGGGAAACCATCGCAAGATGATAAATGATCAATTCTTTTCAACCTGCCAACAGGAAAACGCTTTTCAACCAAGTACTGTTGCAAATGATAGATCTTGTATTAAATGATTGGTTTAACATGTTAATTTTGAGGATCGTATTATTTGGTATACAAATTTTCATTGTTTATGTATAAGTTTTTAAGGCTCACATGTATTGAGTTTGTATTTCTGGAACAGGTGAGTGCTGCTATTCAGCAAGAGTTACCAACAGTAATAGAAAAGATGAAGCTTTATCTGCAGAATCCATCAACCCGAACAATTCTTTTCAAACCAATAAAGTAAGTTATGGTGCAGAATTTGCAATTTCAATGTTCATGCTTTAATGTGAATGGTTAACCTGATTCAATTTGGTCTTATTTTAGTTGATTTTTTTGAACCTAATGTTGAGTTCATTAGCAAAAATCATTGTTTCAAGTTTCATGCATGCACGAAAAAATTACAGAAGTCTCTGTTTGAAGCCTACCTGGTTTAGGAGTCTCTTAAGTATTCTCAAATGATTAGAATTCTAGTCTTTGCAATTTCATTCTTTTAGTACACACTGGCCTACTAAAATACGCAACATAAGTGGCTTTTTTTAACTACATATTAATCCATGGAATAATTAGGATCATCCAAACTAATGTCTCTGAGCCTGGTAGTTGTTACTTATGCTCTTCACCCTTGTTGCTGATAATTCAACCAAATAATTTATTCTGGTTTAGTGCACTCTTAATTATCCTTTCTTTTTTTGTTTTTGTTTTTGTTTTTGGTTTATGCAGGACAAACATTGTGGAAGCCCATGTACAAGTACAATCCCTGTTAAAAGCAGAATACTCCCCGGAAGAAATTCAAAGCATCATCAATATGGTGTCCATACAGGATCTGCAAGCACAACTTGATAATCTTCTGTAAGGTGTTCGTGAAGTCCATTGAGCTAGTTAATGCCAACTCTTTCCATCAATAAGGTGAGCTTTACCTTGAAGAACAGTTTTAGGTCTGCCACTATAATTTCTTGAGGTTTCTGGTCGATTTATAGTGAATTATGAAATATACATGTATCAGGAGGTGTAGCTTTATTTTATAGAATCCATATCAATTTATATTTTTTGGTTGGCGGTTGGAGATTCTATGTTGTTTAAAATCTTCATTGGTTATTCTTTCATATATTCATGTTGCTTATGATAATGCTTGGATGATGATTTTGTCAATAAGGAGATGATGATTAATTTTGTTGCTTCGAGTTTGTGTACATAACATTAAACGTATGCAATTTGACGGTATAATAACTTTTTACATCTGAATTTGACAACTGAAGTGTGCAGAAGGGTCAGCTAATATATTTTTCCTGACGACTAGAATAGAACAACTCGTCACCGTATATAAAGATCTCATTATGATAAGTTTTTAATGTCTTCGGAACAGCAATAGAATTTTGTTTAAAAAGTAAAAAAAAAAAAAAGAATCTTCTTTTACACAGGCATAGGATTACGTCTTTTTGGAGCCAATCTACCAATCAGCATGTGCACACACATCAATAAGCTTTATAGGATAAGCAGTTCACTTTCTAATTAGTAATTAGAACAAGAGTGATGTTAGGAATACTATACATTTTACTATATAGAGTTTATAAATTTATGTTTTATCAATCACAAAAACAATACAAACATTCATTTATTAGGTATTTTGAGGCCCGCTAATTGTATTCAATGTTACATCAGTTTGGAGGTTTTATGGAGAAGTTGCAGTTACTTTAGCACTATCCATTAAAAAAAAAAAGTGTATGTCCACTTAGTACAACCACATCATGCAAAACATATTTTTATTGTATATTATATTATATTATATCATATGATTTAGACTAGAGTTCATATGGTTTTAATTTATTGTGAATATTACGTTATTGAGTCAATAACTAAATAACTTTTTGATATAGTATTAAAATTCGCATATAGTGTGCTAAAGGTCTTATAATTTTACATGGATTTGGTGAATCAAATTTAGTAAGATTCAAGTTGGCCCTCTCTCTCTCTCTTTGGTTTGGTATTCCAGAGACTTAAATTAGCCATTTTAGGAGATTATTTGAGAGCTGTTAGTGATTCAATTATGGGTGGTTCTCGCCATTTTGTATTGAATCCAAATTTTTTCAACTGGTGGTAGAGGAAGGGGGACGGTTTTTTTCTTTAAGGATTTTTGAGCAGAGTATGTACTTCATGAAGTCGGTCTGCATGGGTAAGAATGCGGCACAATGGCTGATGAAGAGTACAAAACAAATAGTCGTGGGGTTTAATCCAAAGCCTTTTTATACGTTTAGGGATGGTGATGTAGCATACACCCTCCAACGAAGTTCCAACTCCTTTGGGCTGTTCCTACTCTTGACTAAACTTAAAGTGGGAGGGTCTAGGAGGTCCATTATCATTCCAGTAGGCAGAGCAAAGAATGGATGGGGGGATTTTGGGTTAGAGCTAAGGAAGTTGTTGGAACCTGATAACTATGTCAATGGTGGGTCTAGGCATTCGGAATTTGTGGCTCGGCTTCATAAGGATAACTCAGGGGTTCAACCTTTTAAATCTTATGCCGATACGGTGTGTGAGCATTAGGTGCAGGCCAGGGATAGAAATCAGCCACATATGTTAAGTGCCCATGGTAAATGGAAATTGCAACTAGGGGAGAATAAGGGGGAGAAGCAGAACCTAGTACTTGAACACAGTTTACTGAGCCAAACTTCGGTGAGCTTCCCAGGTCAAATCGGCTCTCGGCACAGTTTAGAGGCATTTGATTTTCAAAAGACAAATTTGATAGGAAAAAAAAAAAGATCCCCATTGTATTTCAAATCAAATTGGATTGATCATGTTTCTAGAAAAAAAGGTGAACTGAGGAACCCTGACTAGACAGGAATAGGCTTGACTGTAGTGCTGAATGGAAAAGGAAAATGTAAAGCTGAATGGAAAAGGAAAAAGGCGGGTGTCATGGAAGAAAGGAGGACTGAGGAGTTCTATGTGGGTCACAAAGGATCAGAGGAAGCACGTGAGGGGTCCCAATGGGTCACGGGTTCATTTTAATCCTGTGGTGGGCTCAGATCAAGCTCAAGTGGGCCTTTTTGTGTTCCCTGATCCTGAGCCCACTGGCCCATTTGGGATGGTAGTGGGTGTAAGCCCATCTTTGGGTGACCCAAGCTCCTTAAATCAGGAAGCCCACACACCGGCGTTGTCCAAAGCGTCTCAGGAAGCTTTGGTTGCTCAAAACATCACCAGTGCTACTGGGTATCTTGCTGAGGTGTCACGGGTGCCATCGGAGGAGGTCGGTATAGCGCGACACCTAACATCAAAGATGGTGATGAGCTTGGTGGGTCAAATCGAGAGGGACAGCGGTCCTGCGAAGGCATCGGCGGAGCCTTGTCGGCCCACATTATATGGTTTTCACGGCGGGGACTCACTGGCGTCATTGGGTAGGGCGATCTTGATCTTTTTCGCACCACGAAGACAGATTTGATGTCTGTTCCTTTAACCGAGCTTATGGGATGCCCTGCTGAGACTTTGGTGGAGGCTGTCTTTGGTGGGTCTCGCGCCGGTGAGCCTCCGATCACACTAGGTAAGGCAAAAACAGAGGTTTATAAGGCTCTTGTGTTATCTGACTACGTTCTGAGTTCACTAAGAATTGGGATTGAGGAATTGGTTGTGCCAGGTGGAGATGAAGGTGGTTGGGTTGAGGGTGTAAGTGATATTCAGGGGGTAGACACCTCCCTTCAGGCTAACCAGTCGGTGTTGGTGTTGACTGAGGTAGGAACAGCTTATGCAGATGAGGGCTTGGGTGATGCGGCTAGTTCTTCCCCATTGATGACTATTAATCCTCTGGGTTGGTTATGACGGCTGAATTGAATAGCAATTATGAGGTGATGAGGTTTGATAACACATTGAGTGTTTCTAATTGGGTGAAACTTAGACTCCCCGATTTCAGCAAGATGATGGGGCTCCCTTTGTGTTGGCATGAGAGGAGGTGCATTATGCTATTACAAAGACTCAGGACGGAGTTTAAGGCAGCAAATCTGATGCACAGGAAAGATGCTACCCACCGAAAAGTTGTCTCCAAGGATAAAGGGAAGTGAAAGTTGAGGAATTTGATTTCCTCGGTTAACCATGACAGAAGATAGTTTTCTTTGACTGCATTACTGAGGTTGTAGTAGGGAGTTTTCAGTTTCAATGAAGTTAAGAATGGTGTCATGGAATGTTTGAGGATTGAATGATCTACAAAAACGTTTGATAGTTAGAAATTTATTACGGGAATGGAATTGTGATGTAATTTGCCTTTAAGAAACTAAGCTTGCGGGCATGGATAGACAGTTGATTTGCAGCTTGTGGAGTTGTCCTTATGTTGACTGGGTAGTGTTGGATGTGGATCAGACAGCTGGTGGGGTTTTGATGATATGGGATAGGAGAGCTCTAGAAAAGTTGGAAGTAATGGTGGGTCAATTTTTCGTATCAGTTTGGTGGTAGGGTTTGGGGGATGGTTTTATTTAGGCATGTTTTGGGGTTTATGGCCCGAATGATAATAATTTGAGGGGGTAGATGTGGGATGAGCTGATTGGTATTCAGCAACTTTGGAAAGTTCCTTGGTGTTACATAGGGGATTTCAACATTGTTCGTTTCCTGAGCGAATGGTTGGGGGGACTACATCTTACCCCAGCTATGGAGAATTTCTCTGAGTTCATTGAGGAGCTTAGCTTGATAGATTTGCCATTGGAAGGAGGGAATTATACATGGTCGAGTGATTCGGATAAGCCTTTGATATCTAGGATAGACAGGGTTCTGGTTTCTTATGATTGGGAGGATCACTTTATGGATGTGATCCAACGGGTCTTGCCTCTCCTATTTCAGACCACTTCCTTATATTAGTGGAGGCAGGAGGGATTTTAAGGAGGAAGAGTCCTTTTAGGTTCGAGAACATGTGGCTAAAGACGGATGGGTTCAAGGATAGGGTTCATTCTTGGTGGAATTGATATTCTTTCTCAGGTAGCCCCAGTTTTGTACTTGCCAAGAAGCTAAAGGCATTGAAGGAAGATAGTATTTAGTGGAACCGGAATGAGTTTGGAAATGTAGAGCGTCAGAGAAAAGACTTGTTGGAGGCTTTGAAATTATTGGATGTTAAGGAAGGGGAGTATGACCTTTCTAAAGTGGAGTTAGGTGAGAGGGTTTTGTTGAGATATCAAATTCAGAACTTTATCTCATTGGAAGAAGTCTCGTGGAGATAGAAATCGAGGATGCTCTGCATTAAGGAAGGAGATATCAATACCAAATTTTTCCACAAGATGGCCAATTTTCGAGGAAGGTATAATCATATTAGTATGCTGGAGGTGAATGGGGTTATTTATGAGGACGAGTTCGAGATGGCAAACCAAGCTGTACAGTTTTATAAAAACTTGTACAAGGAGACAGAGGAGTGGATGCCTTTTGTGGAAGGCTTGGAGTTTGATCGAATAGAGGGGTTGGAGAAGGACTGGCTCGAACGGAGGTTTGAAAAGGAGGAGGTTCTTCAAGTGGTCAAGGAGTTGGAAGGAGATAAAGCTCTAGGTCTTGATGGTTTCTCTTTGGCTTTCTACCACCATTGTTGGGGAGTTGTGGAAAGAGATGTTTATCTGTGTTTGAAGAGTTTTTATCAATACAGTAAGTTTGAAAAATCTCTTAATGCAACTTTCATAGCCTTAATCCCTAAAAAGAATGGTGCCTCCAATATTCGAGGTTTTAGACCTATTAGTTTGGTGGGGAGTGTTTACAAGATTCTGGCTAAGGTGTTGGCAAACCGCCTGAAAAAGGTTTTGGATCAGCTTATATTTGAGTCTCAGAACAGTTTTATGGGTGGTAGACAGATATTTGATTTTGTTCTTATTGCTAATGAGTGTGTTGATAGTAGGGTGAAGAGTAAGATTCTGGGGGTTATTTGTAAATTAGATATTGAGAAAGCCAATGATCATGTGAATTGGGAGGCTCTCCTTGATTTGTTGAAGAGAATGAGATTTGGGGTGAGGTGGTGTAGGTGAATTCACACTTGCATCTCTACAGTCCAATTCTCTATCTTGTTTAATGGGTCTCCAGCTGATTTTTTTTGGAGTTCGAGGGGTTGAGACAAGGGGACTCGCTATCTCCCATGTTATTTCTGGTTATGATGGAGGTCTTCAGTAAGATTATGAAAAGAGCTGAAGGGACTAGTTTGTTTCGAGAGTTTAGGGCTGCTGGTAGACGGGATGGAGGGGAATGTGTCTCGCATCTTTTGTTTGCAGATGATACGATTTTGTTTTGCGATGTGGACCAAATTTTACATGTTCGGATACTTCTTTGTTTCCAGGTAGTGATAGGTTTAAAGGTTAATGCGTTGAAGAGTGAGATGGTTTTCATTGGGGAGGTTCCTAATGTCTATGCCTTGGTAGAGATTTTGGGATGCCGGATTGGGTCTTTGCCCATGATCTATTTTGGTATGCTATTAGGGGCGTCCCATAAGTCCCCATCTGTTTGAAATCCTATCTTGGAGAAAATTGAACGTAAGTTGGCCGGTTGGAAGAAGTTGTATTTGTCTAAAAGTGGTAGACTAACGTTGTTTAAAGTACGTTATCTAGCCTTCCCACTTATTATTTATCTCTTTTTATCATCCCTACGCATGTGGCCAATAAAATCGAGAGGTTGCAAAGGGATTTTTTGTGGGGGGACTCCAAGACTCATTTGGTGGGATGGGACAAGGTGTGTGCACTTTTGAAAAATGGTGGTTTAGGAGTAAGGAAAGTAACTACTTTTAATAAAGCCTTACTAGGGAAGTGGCCATGGCGGTTTGGGGTTGAGGAGACAAGGCTTTGGAGAAGGGTTGTAACTCTAAAATTTGGGGAAGAATGGGGAAGGGGGGGGGGGGGGGGTGGACATCTAAGCTAGGTAGAGGGGTGCATGGGTGTGGCTTGTGGAGAAGTATCCGCATGGGTTGGGAGGAGTTTAGCAAAAATATTCGCTTTGAGGTAGAGGTGGGAGATAGAGTTAAGCTTTGGACAGATCAATGGTGTGGGGATTCTCCTCTTCAATTGACTTTTCCGAGGGTGTATGGGATTGCTTCCTATAAACAGGCATCAATGACCTCTTCTCTTGAACGGTTGGGGTTAGAGGAACAGAGAAATGGGAATGTTTATTTTACTCGGAGACCTAATGATTGGGAAATGGGTGGGGTGGATGGATTTCTCCGTACCTTGGGTTCAAATCTACCTCCCACTGAGAACAGAGATCGTATGAGGTGGAAGTTGACAAAGAATGACGATTTTGACATCCGATCGTTTTACAATAAGTTGAGAAGTCCTTTGCCCATTATTTTTCCTTGGAAAGGTGTTTGGAAGGTTAAAGTTCCTCGGCGTGTTTCCTTCTTTGTGTGGATTGCTGTATGAGATAGGATCCTTATAGGTGACAATTTGAGAGATAGAGGGATGGATTTTGTTGATTGATGCATCATGTGCCACTGCAATGGGGAGACAGTGTATCATTTGTTACTTCATTGTGGTAAGACTTATCGGTTGTGGAGTTTGGTGTTTAGATCTTTTGGGATCTCTTGAGTCTTGCCAAGATCAGTTGCGGATACTCTTTTTGATTGGTGGAATTGGTCTGGAAAACATTTGTCCAGTATTTAGAATTTAGCTCCATTGTGCATAATGAGGTGCCTTTGGAGGGAGCGAAACAGGAGGACTTTTGAGGACATGGATAGCTCAGATGACCAGCTATTGGCTTCTTTAAGTGGCTCTCTGTTTGACTGGTCTAGGGCTTGAGGACTCACCTCTAGTGACTCTCTCCCTATGTTCCTTAGCTCGCTCCTGTATAATTAGTATTTTTTCTTTTCTTTTTTCTTTCTTCTCTTTCTTTTCCCGTTGTAATTTTCTCTTTGCCCTATGTTGTTTTGCATAAGGCAGTGTTCTTGAATATATATCATTATTACTTATCAAAAAAAAAAAAAATTTACATGGAAGAAATTTGTGTTCAGATTGATTTTAGTCCAAAACTTATATAATTATCTTTTTTAGAGAGAAACAACTTATATAAATTTATGTTACTTTTGAGGGTGTAAATTAAAACAATTTAGGAAGTTCATAGTTTTAATAAAATTTTTTAATATTTACAGTTTAGTTTTGAACCACCCAAAATTATATAGGGAATTATGTAATTTCCTTAGTTTTTAAGAAATGATAGTCACTTTGTGAAAGAAGAATGCAGTCACTTCCTATAGAGAGAAATAGCTTCCTATCGAGAGAAATAACCATTTGATGCAATCATGACTGATTAGACCAAACTTCTATTTTAGGGTAATAAACAAACATGGGGGAATAAGATCATCTTAAACGTTATGGTAGAAAACCATGCCTATGATGAATGGGGTACATCCTGCATATATGCATCACCATGCCTTGAACTTGAAGAGAGGCTTCCGTTGTCATCGTGTATAACCACATCATATGCTCCTTCAATGGAATTCCTTGAGTGGATTTGCATATCATCAATACTAGGAGAAGGTTCAAAAACGTTGGGACTTGCTACAACATGTACCCTTGGTTCTTCTCTCTGAAATGTATGTGGATCTTTCTTGTCAAAATGTTTTGCCATTTCAACTAATTTGGACCAACAGGAGTTGGCAGGATTGTTGTTGCCCAAAGTAGACCAATGTGAGTAAAAGAAGTTAAAAACATAAACCATGAGTGAGACCACGGAAGCGATTCCTGCGATGAGGAAGAGGCCCTTGAAGTTGTCCACACCAAGACTAGGACCATGTGAAGAGATTGTGGCGCTTTGATCTTCACAAGTAGTTTGACTTCCAAAGTACTTCTGCTCAATAGCTCCAATTTTATCTCTATCTTGAGTGACATTCAAGATTGCCCTCGAAATGTGAGGGACTAAAGGGGATCCTTGTCGGAAGGCCTGAAGAAACATGTTACAAAATTATAGCATTCTTTTAAAATAATGTAATGGCATTCTTAAAAGAATAATTAGGGGTGGTTTTTTCTTTGGGGGGGGGGGGGGAGAGAGAGAGAGAGAGAGAGAGAGAGAGACTCACAAAGCCAAATCCATCAGTTTTGTAGGTGGGTCCAACCATAGTATACCTAGAACAATACTTTGCAAGGAAGAGCTTGATATAGGGGATTTCATCAAAAATAGCCGCAACCCCACCATTGTGGGTTCCTTTTGACAATGCTTCGTGATACTCCTCAGAGGTCGAATATGGCTTCAACTGGGATTCATGGAAATCTAATTGTTTTATCAGAAGTCCCTTAACAATGGAATGATTTTGATATCCAACAAAATAACCATTATTTTTAATCTCTTTTACGTCAACAAATGTAGGCTGCAATCTATGTACTGTTAATATTGATGTTAGGCTTGCCGTATAACTTTGAGTCAGGATGAGCACAACAAAAATCCATATGATTAGCACAAATCTTGACCAATTGTTTACCACTTTCTCTCCTACAAGTACCATAAATTATTTTTAATATTAACATGCATAATGAATATCCATGTTTTGAATTCAAACAAACCACAAAGAGAGAATAAAATTTTTGGAAAAAATACACAAAACCGTATGTGATTTCTATGTAAACAAAAACCCCCTTGAGGTTTGAGTATAATACTTAATCCTCACTAATATTGCTTTGTGTGTAAACCATTAATTGGCTAATATCGAAACCCCACTTTGGTAATGCTTTATGTGAAAATGAAACCCTAAATTTGGATACATGTCATCACATGAGCAACTCACTATTTAGTTTTAGGGATGTCTAATGGTTTACACACAAAATAATACCATGTAGGGATTAGGTGTTACATTTTCTATGCTTTGCAAAGATATCACAATGGGGTTTTATATACTTCTTCCTAATATCTTCTAGAGGGTTGAAGAAAATTTACTGTGAGCGAAGGCAAGCGTTGAGAAGGAGAACCAAAAAATCAAGCCAAGTTGTTGATTTGGAGGACCTCTAAACTCGGTGTTTACACGGTGTTCAAGAACCCATATTACCAAACCTGTAAAGATGAATGCTGCCCCAATTGATAACCATAGATTAATGCTTAGCGGCTTTAAGAAAATCCACAAGTTTTTGTTCTCATCATCTTTCACCAAAACCACCATTGACACGCCTGATTCTGTATAAGGCAAAGTGAAATCAACATACAATGAGCGATTAGCAACAATTGTTGTGTCTCCAACAATCGCATCGTAAACCTGCATTTAGAGAGAGAATTATGAATTTATGGGCCTTAAGAAACATTAAATGAGGTAACTAATTTACACCCACCTAAAGTGAATAAAATTCTTATGTCCTACTTTGACTATTCTATGTTATGCCTCACCAATCATAAGCCTAACACATGTTTTTCCCTTCCCTTTTTCTTATAAAGTAACCAAAATTTAAAATAGAAAAAAAATCAGCAATATGACATATTGTAAAATAAAAATAAAATATATTTAGATGATATATTGCATTTGGTGGAGTATAAAATGAAATCTTCAAAGTGGAATGAAGGATGAGTAATACTACAATCATAAACTTTTTTACAACATTTTTACAAACTGTTAAGGTAGGAAATTTTTAGTCATTCTTTATATGAGTCTACTACTTTCATCATTTTTTTACTTACCAATAGCCACTTATTACATTAGTAATTTGTAAAAAAAATCGTAAAAAAGTTTGTAACTCTAGCATTTTTTCATAAGGGGTTTTATTCACCTAGAGGCATCTGCAAGAAGAAAAACCTTGGGAGGAAAAAAACTCACCTGGTTTTTAATTTGATAAAGAAGTTGATCGTATGCCCCATTACTTTGCCTATGTTTATTCATGTAGGGAATAAATTCATGAGGAAGGGGAAAAGGTAATACTTCTTGTACAGCATGGAACAGATCAATGCAGAACCCCGATATGCTTGGCTTATCATCAGTAGGAGAATGCCATTCCATTTTTAAGAATTCCTTAAAACCAGATGTCACTGGAACCCCAATCCTTAACTTTGACGGCTCCTCTGTTGTGTCTCCTGGCCAGATAGGTTGTTTAAGTTTGTCCTTTGATGTTGAGTATGCCCTTTCACTAGTGCCATTCAAATCTTTTGAAAATCCTCTTTGTCGGCTCCAATATCCGATAATCCTCTCAGTTTTTCCTATCACATTGAATAGTTCAAAGGTTGAAGGCTCTAACTGCCCCTTATCCAAGTGAAAGTTCCCGCTTAGGCCTTGAAATGTAGTACTTAGAATTGTATCGCGAAGCCTTGTATCCATTTCAAAAATGCCTAAAGCTGCAAGATCAACATTACTGTTGCTAGTATTTTGCTTCCAGAAGCTAGAATGCACCATGCTAGCCTTTTCTACGGCCATAGCCAATGCCCAGATTGTATCGTATGCCCATAATCCAAAAAAGTTTAAGCTAGTAATACTTTTGCTCTTTGTTCTAATTGAGGTTAAATTTCTCTTCCATTTCCTTTCAAAATCTTTGAGTTGTTTAGATGGGGGTAAGTATGGCCTGATTCCCAATACACCTTGCATTGAGTCCATGACCTTTGAGCTCATAGGATCTAGCAATGATGATAGCCCTTCTGTGAGAATCCATGCATACCCTTCACTCATCATTCCTGCATTCTTTGCAAGTGCAAAGAGTTTGGAGCCAAGTGAAGCTGTCATGTGAACAAGGAATATTCTTGTATGATTTGCCTTTAACTTGTTAAGCTCTTCACTGATTTCAGTATTATTAGAAGATGGATGAATTTCACTTCTGTAAGAAACCCGAGTGTCAATCTCTTGTAAAGCATCCAACATATATGGAACTAAGCCATTGCCATAATCTGTGTCTTCATAAATGAGGACAATTTCCCACCAACCAAAGGCCTTAACAATGTCTACTATGGCTTTAACTTGTGCGGAGTAATCATGGGTTGCACGTATGAAAAACGGGTTCTGGGACGGAGAAAGAGAGGGACTTGTGGCTGAAAAGGAAATGATGGGAACCTGAACTTTGCGGCCAAGTTCTATCACAAACCTAGCTTGTGCGGAGCTTTGAGGCCCTATAATGGCCTGCACTTCTTTATTCTTCATTAAATCCAATGCTGGATATTATTTCGACAGTGAAATGAATGACTTAGAAAGTGGAAAATTTTAATTGCAAAGTTGCAATGTTTAATAACAAAACTGATACTTTACGATATGCCAACATATGTCTGTAAAAAGGTGAAGGTGCAAAATCAAAATGTTGATCAATTCTGAACTACAATTGTATCAGACTACATGATGAGAAGTTTGTATGTTAATACATGGAGCAAAATTCCCCATCGGCATCCTTTAAATTAAACTTGAGATATGCAGCAATTCATAAGTTCTAGTAATAAGTTGAATAAAAATCCTGTGTCCCACTTTGCATGTAAGTATTCCCCTTCATGCTTCATTAACTATAATAAACCAATTGTTTGAATTTATTTTATTTTATTTTATTTTTCATTTTTTGACCCAATCCTAGCAAGCATCTGTGTGTATCTACCTTTCCCATCTCACTCTATTTTTTTGTTCTATAATATATTAAAATTTGATTTAAAATATATGATTCATTAAACTAAAACTCATTAGACATAAAAAAGAAAATCAAGTTCTAACATTACAAAACCTTTTAGAAGCATAACATACAATAATGCAGATATTTTAAAAATAAAAATAATTCAAACATAACAATACAACAATTGAAATCTTAAACATAAAAATATAAATTCAATAATACAACAACAAAAGATTTTAAAAATCTAAGTTTGAATGTTAAAGAACATATATATAATTGCACTCTTTTCCCCAAACCCACCCAGTAGAATGCCTGTTTTTAATGTGATTTGTTGGTTTATTTTCGTTAATTATTTTATTTATTTATTTTTTTGTGGTATTGTTTTAAGTTAAAAGAGTTAGGGTTTTTTATTAATTTTTTTTGAAGGATATGTTACAGACCATGTGGCATAAAAAATAATATTTTAATATTAACATTAGCAGAATTAGTTTTTTCCATCAATCACTTAATCAGAGGGACTATTTTGACACATTATCAAAGGATTGGCCACTAATATGACACATTTTGACACATAGACCAAGCCTTAGGGATCAGCATAGTAATTAACCCTACATTTTATAAATAAGTTTCTATTACTTTACACCATAGTTATGAATAGTTACAAATTCCATTATTTCCACTCGAAATGGTCAGAATCTTCCATTCCAATTAGTTAACAGGTACCAATCAAGGTTTTGAAAACTGAATTGGACCGGCCAGTTTAATCGAAAACTGTACCATATTCTAAAAAACCAAAAACATGTGGGTCAACTGGAGAAATCACAAATCAGATTGGTTCGACCGGTATGGGATGGTTCAGACTATTGTCAAATATACACACTACGGAAGTTATTTTCTGTCATATGTTCCTTCAGGTTGATGAAATAACAAAGAACAACCCATTGCTTATTCTTTGTAGCAGAGGAAGATCAAATATGAATAAAAGAAAAACACCATGTAAGTCCAAAACAATGAGAGAGAGAGAGAGAGAGATTTGATGACAATGAAATCTCAAAATCCAAACCCCCACAGAGAATCCTTACATAAAACGTTCCTCTTTTCTTGAAGAAATGAGATCTAGGCCTACAACCTTCATCATTGAAGAAATGAACCCCAAGGCAGCAAGCACCATTTCAGTATTGTACTATAAATATAGATAATAAGTTGGTCTGTTGGTGATAGCCGATCAAAGACAATAGTGTTAAAGGGAAAGAAAGAAGTGGGGGCATATGGTTTACGTAAGGATATATTCCTCGTTTCATTTTGCTTTTGGTTATAGAATTTTTCTATTAATGTATAGTGATTCCTTTTTTTTTTAAAAAAAATTTAAAGAGGAAAATGTATAGCGATTCCTAGTTGCCAGTTGTTGGCCATTCCACACAACAAAAATTTAGCATAAATTTTACAGATGGCATAAATAAAAACCACAAACGTAAGAATAAATTCGAGGAAAATGTTATGGTTACTTCAAGTTGTACTGATAAATTTTACAAATTAATGTGATAATTCTCTAAAAAAAATTAATATGATTATAAATGTGATTGGTAGACTTCAATTGATTTAAAATTATTATTTGAATGGCCTCTTTATAATTTTTTTTTTTTTTGATACGAAGCCTCTTTATAATTGGTTACACATTAATTTGTAAGCCTAGCTACTAGAATAAATTTGTGGTACCGGTAAACTATAGCACTACTCTAAATTTAATAGATGACTATATATATATATATATACACACACACACACTGATACATACACACACTCAGTATATAATTATAAATATCTAAATAATTATATATTAACTAAATAGTCATATATTATATAAGTAATAAATATACATACTAAATAATTAAAATATAAACTAAATGAAAAAATATAAATAAAATTAATATAGACTTGTTCTATGCTAATTCATTTGTTATATCTTTTTTTATCTAAATATTATTATTTATTTATCAATAATCTTTTAATAAAACTAAATATTATTAGTTATAAAATTATTGTATATTTTTATAATTTAAAATTATTAATTATTTATTTATGATATAACCAGTTTGACCATCAGTTTCACTCCGATCAGACTAGACAACTGAGAACCACTCCCTATTTTGGTTCTTTGACTTGTCCAATTAAATTTTTAAAAGCATGGTACCAATATTTACTCTCTATTTCATCTCGTTTTAAATTCCAACACATGCTAATTCATTCCACTAGTGACAGTTATTTCCCTAAATTTTGTCTGATATGGTGATTTAAGCTAGTATGTAAATGAATCATTATATATAATTATTATTTTTTTTTTGGTATTATTATTACTTTACTCACATATGAGGTATTTTTTTTCTTCATCAATTTTTTAATTACTTATATATGACATATTATATTATGTAATACTGATTTTAAGAATGCACGTTATATGATTTTGAATCAATGGTTCGATATAGTATAATATTACGTGATGCACATCTAGGTATATAAATTCCTACTTGAAAATATACATCTTGGATATATATATATATATATATATATGTAAAAAAATATATAAAATTGAGTCTTCCAAAGGTTCTTTAGATAAACTTGAATACAAAAATTTAATTAGCAATTTTACATCTAGAAAAACGAGTACAACACAAGAAACATAGACTTTAAGTAATTATTTTAATATTTAAATATATATAAAAAGTTCATTGTTGCATTATTGAACCTCAAAATGCATAGAGTTGGCTTTAATAGAAAAGATTACGTTTCTCTTGACAAGATAATATCCTAGTATGCTATGTAATATAAAATGTTATTAGCAAGCTATATCTTCCATTCAACAAAAGAAAAAGAAATGTTATTACCATGCAAAAGTTTCAGCCTTGAAGGCTACACTATCCTAGTATGCTATGTAATATAAAACTTTCCTGACTTTTTGGATAAATTATATAGAAAAAATTTAGTATCACAAATTAATTCACAATTTCTTGTTATAACTGTAATGTGGAAGTGTGAGTGGTAGATAGTTTTTTTTTGTTTTCCAGTATTTGGTAGCATAAAAAAAGATAAGTCAAAGGAAAACTATTTTTGATCAACGTAAAAAGTATAGCTTATTTTTAGAGATCGTTTTTCATTAAATTTTATTGAAAAACAACTTTATCTCACAGCAAACTAAATAAGGAAAGTTAGGAGGTTATTTTTTAACTCATTTAAAATTACTACCAAACATTGAAAAATGAAATAGTTTTATAGAAATTTTTTCTTGAAAAATGAATCATTTTCTAAAAAACATCATTATTAAAACCAACAGAGCTTATCTGTAGACACTATGAAATAGTTTGCTTTTTCTAAAACAACTTGAATTATATATTGTGTCGTCAAGAAATTTTTTTACAGTTTGTCAAGTTAAAGTTGTGATAAAGAAACTGTGAAATAGTTTGCTTTCTTAAAACATCTTGAATTATATATTGTGTCGTCGAGAATTTAAAAAGAAAAAGAAAAAAAGAAAAAGAAAAACACATCTCCGGTGGCATGTCATAAGGTACCTGTAGACGCTGCAGTAATGACATCATCCCCAGAATCCTTTGCGAAGAGAGTGAGTCTAGTGCGATAGTTATGATTCACTGCATAAAAGTCAGAGCGAGCCATGGACATGTAGCTCTCTGCCACCCTTCCCACGGGGGACTTCAAATCAAGAACCACGCCTACTGGTATGACCTCCTTTGCCAACACTAGAGGCTCATGACCCCAGAGGCAGAGGGAGAGAGAGAGGGTGAGTAAGAGAAAGGATAGGAAAGAGAACAGGTTCTTCTGGTTTGCCATTGTCAATGTTTAACTGAGATCAAGCTAACCTTGCCAAATGCTAACGGACTACACGTTAGCATTTTGCAAAGTGTTTGAATTAAGTTTAGAAAATTCCATTCATTGTGGAAAATTTTGCGCAGCTGATATGTGACTGGCTTACTTTGAGTGGCCCAAATTTACAGGCACAGCTAGCCTTATTAAGAGGCTCAGATAGCTATGGTCGGACACATTACACGACATGAATGCAACAATAGCAGTTGGACCCATGGTAATGACTCTCAAATTTGAATATTCGCACTGAATTTTTTGGCCATTTCATTGATCATTTGCATCTTTGTCTCATAATCAAATTTCCCCTTGCTGATGCAAGCTAGACCAGTGGCGCCCGCTTGGTTAAATTAGCACCTGACTTATTCGACCAAAAGTCATTGAGGGTGTAAATTAAAACAATTTAGGAAGTTCATTGCTTTTTTTAATATTTATAGTTTAATTTTGAACCACCCTAAATTATATAGGGAATTATGTAATTTATCTATCATTATGTAATAAATGATAGTCACCCGGTGAAAGAAGAATGCAGTATAGAGAGAAATAACCATTCGATGCAATCATGACTGATAAGACTAAACTTCTATTTTCGGGTAATAAATGATTAAACAAACTTAGGGGAATGAGATTATCTAAAACATTAGGGTAGAAAACCATGTCTATGATGAATTGTGTACATCCTGCATAGATGCTTCTCCATGCCTTGTGCTTGAAGAAAGACTTCTGTTGTCATCGTGTATAACCACATCATCTGTTACTTCAATGAAATTCCTTGAGTTGCTCTGCATTTCATCAATACTAGGTTTAGGTGAAGGGTCAAAAACATTAGGATTGGCTATGGCATGTACCCTTGATTCTTCTCTTTTGAAGTCATGTGAAGAGAGATCTTTTTAGTCAAAATGTTTTGCCATTTCAACTAATTTGGACCAAAAGGAGTTGCCAGTACTATTGTTGTCATTTGAAACTGGCCAGTGTGAGTAGACAAAGTTAAACACATAAACTAAGAGTGAAACCATAGAAGTGATTCCTGTGATGAGGAAGAGGCCCCTAAAGCTGTCCACGCCAAGACTATTACTTTATGAAGAGATTGTGGTGCTCTGCAGTTAGTTTGACTTGAAAAGTACTTTTTCTCAATAGCTTCAATTTTATCTTTATCTTGAGTGACATTAAAAATTGCCTTTGAAATGTAAGGGACTAAAGGTAAGGGACTAAAAGAGATCATTGTTGGAAGGCCTGAAGAAACATTTTAGAAAATTATAGCATTTTGTAAATAAAAATAAATAGAATAGTCGATGTCATAAGAATTACTATATGAATTACATAGTTATTAAACATAAGAATTAGTTATGAAGCATGATGCAAATGAGCAAGAATAGATAATAAAGAGCATTACTGAAGAAATAGTTGGTGTTATCGCATTCTTAAAATTAAAAGAAAACCAAGGTAGGTTTTCTTTTAGATTAAATTGCACTTTTGATCTGAAAAGTTTTGGTCCTTTTTTATTGTTTTAATTTTGAGAATTTTCATTTTGGTCCACCAAGTTTGATTCAGTTTTCATTTAATTTCATGTTTGTAGCTGATTTGGCCATCAAAGAGAGAAAACTAGAAGAACCAACATTGTTTTGTTGGCACTTAATGGCCATGTCATTCATAGAGATGTACCAAAAGACCATTTTGAAAAAATAATAAAAATGAACATTTTAAAAAATGAAATCAAAATAAAGACCACCCCAAATTTTAAGAGTTAAAAGTGAACCTTAACCCCTAATTTTTTGGGGGGGGGGGGGGTGGGGTGTGGGGAGGAGTGGAGAGAGACTCACAAAGCCAAATCCACCATCGGTTTTGTAGATGGGTCCAACCATGGTATACATAGAGAAATACTTTGCAAGGAACACCTTCAAATAGGGAATTTCATCAAAAATAGCTGCAACCCCACCATAGTGGGTTCCATTTCATACGGCTTCAACTTGGACTCGTTGAAACCAAATTGATTTATTAGAATCACCTTAACAATGGAATCCTTTTGATATCCAACAAAATAACCATTCTTTTTAATCTCTTTAACATCAACAAATGTAGGCTGCAACCTTTGCATTGTCCACATAGAGGTTAAGCTTGCCGTATGACTTTAAGTAAGGATGAATACCACAAAAATCCATATGATTAGCACAAATCTTGACCAATTATTTATGACTTTCTCCCCTGTAGGCACTAGTAAATTATTATTAATATACATATGCATAATGAATATCCATGTTTTGCATTGAAACTAACTACAAAGAGAGAATAAAATCTTGGAAAAAATGCACACAATTTTTTGTGGTTTTCCCATCGAACACAAAAAGCCCTAATTATAAGTGTAACACTTAAGCCTATGTGGTATTTTATTGGCATGACCTCCTTTGCCATCACCAAGGGCTCATGACCCCAGAGGCTGAGGCTGAGGCTGAGCAAGAAAAAAGATAGGAATTTATAGAGTAGGGGCTTCAAGGTTGCCATTGTCAAACCTTTGCAAATTACTAGCTAGAAGGAACTACTCTTCACTTTTTGATTTGCTATTGTCATTATTAACTGTTAATTGTTTTAAAATTCGTCTTAAGGACAAACCCATGCTGAAGTTTTTGAAAGAAAGCAAGCTTGAAGGCATAACAATGGTGGAACAGAGAGAGAATGGAAACGAAGAACAAAAAATCTTCTATTAAGCTTGCTCAATCAAATACATAACCTGTATCCACTATTTATACATTACACATAGCTACTCTAGAAGATTCCATCTAACAAACTCCTAACAGAATTTACAGCTGTACATCATAAACAAATATCTGGACTCATGGCGGCTTGAGAGAAACAGGGTAAGTCCAGAATAGAAGAAGGAAGAGCCTCTGATCACAACGAAAGAAAGAAAAAGACGAGAAGAATTTGAAAAGACGAAACAAATAGGAAAGCACAGAGAAAAAAAAAACAAAACAAAAATGAAGATGGAAGACGAAGAGGAGAAGAGAGTAGGAATGGAGGAGTCAGGATATATGTGTGGACTGTGGAGGAGAAAATCAAGTGGAAAAAAAGAAAAAAAGGAAAAAAAATAAAGATAATTCTAGAAAGTGCTAAACTTATGGCCGAGAAAATAAAGTGTATGGGAAAAAATAAAATAAAGAAGGAAAAACAAAAAAGGTTTTGGGCTGGGTTAATGTTTTCTAAAAACAAACTACAATAGATGTCCCCGAATGCTACAAAAAATTTAGTATTTGTAATGTATCATTATGGTTATTTTAAAAATTATTATTATTATTATTATTATTATTATTAACAAGGGGAAACAATAACTGTGAATGAAATTCTCGTTATTTTATATATATATATATATATATATATTGTTTATTTTGGTAATTTATACTTCAAACTACAATTTAATAAGTGCTAGTTAAACCCCCTATTTTTTCAAAAAATACTTTTTACTAGTTTTTACCAAATACATTGTTTTTTTTTTTTTTATAATGTCCAAATTTTAAATTGCACTTTTTTTATAATGTCCAATTATAAATTGCATTTTTTTTAAATGCTATTTTTTTTAAAACATAATTAAAAAAAGCTGATATAAAATCACTTTTCTTAGGGAAGTTAGTATTAGTGTGGGGAGAAGGGAGTGCCTTAGCCTTGGTTACATGCCTTGGCCTAGGCTGTGTGCTCATGTGGGCAGCCTGAGCCCTGGCAGCGTGCCTTGGCCTTGATAGCGTGCCAATGGGTACGTAGCCAAGGCCAAGGCAGCAGCGATATTGATGTGCAAATCGTTCGTTTGACTTGAGTATAGGAGCAGAGGACTAATCAAACCGTCTAGTAAATGGTTCCCTCCTTACGTGGCTGTGTATGCTAGTATGCTACGTTTAGTGTAAGTGTGTGGGGCCATGGGCCATGTGGCTGGCTGGCCGTGTGTGCTAAAATATGCTATGCGCAGTGTGCTATCAGCTATGCATGTAGTGTTTGGTGAAGTGAAATATGTGCAGTACTGTTAGCTGTACAATGTACGAATTAAAGAAAAAAATAAATATTAAGTAAAAATCCCAATAGTTATTACAATTTACAAACAAGTGCAGCACTCTCATCTTCATGTCTTCCATTCCAGAGAGAGAAAGAGAGAGAGAGAGTCACCTCAGATGAAGCTCAAGCCTCAAGCTGCTATGCCCACACACAGGTCCACCACTGTAAAGCTATTGCAAAGAATGAAAGAAAGCTTATAAAAAAAAATATTAAGATGAAGAAATGTGAGAATATAGATGGAGAGACAGAGAGACGAGTGATTTTTTCTTTTTTCTTTTGTTTTTTGTCTTTTGTTTTAGAAATTTATAATTTCTGTTTTAGCATATTTCAAAATATTTACGTTGTATAATTAATGAATTTTTCTGGTATTAATTTTGATTTTAGTAGATTTCAAGAATGAGTTAATGAATTTGTCTCCTATGATTTAATTTTGTTGTAGGCTAATTTTGATCATTTTTTTTTTTTTTGTTTTTTCTTTTTAATCTTCTTTATTTTAGGATACAACGAGGTATTTTTAATGCATTCTATTGACGAATAAAGGACTTTTTTTTTTGTGTATAATATATATATATATATATAAAATAAGTGGGGCCTCTTTTATATTGGGGTTAGGCAATTGTATCACTTGCATCTATGCTTCAAGCATCTATGCTTCAACTGACCCTAATTGCATGTTCTTAAAATACATGTCAAATTTCATGTCAATCGTATGTTATTTACTTTTGATCCATAAATTTATTTTTTATGTATAATTTAAGACTACAAAAACTTGAGATTTAAAAATTTGATTGATAATATAACTATTAATTTTTGATCTTCTTGAAATTTTGCAAGTATGGAGGATATAAAAAGAAAATGTAATCCAATAGCGAATTTGTCAAAATTAACAAAAATATATATTTAGTAGATTTATAGTCTTATGCTCTGTTTATTTTGAAGTAAAATATTTGTAAATTTAAAATATTTTCAATAAAATATTTTCATTTTACCGTGTTTGGCCGTCACCATGAAAATATGGTGGAAATCATTTTTCAATTGCATGTTTCATCGTAAAATGAAAATTTTTTCATATTTCTCAAAACTCAACTGGTGCACAAATCACCACCACCACCCACCTCCCAAAACACCACATCTGAAGAAAAGACAGCCACCAAAACAACACCAGCCACCGAACCACCACCAACCATTTAAGAAACAACCACCAAAACACCACCAACCATTCAAAAAACAACCACCAAAATTGCCACCAACCACTACTAATCACTCAAAAGAAAACCACCATCAACCAAAAATCCAGATCGAAAAAACCAAAAAAAAAAAAAAAAAACCTAGATAGGAAAAACCACCCAAAAGACAACTACCATCAAGTCATCAACCAAGAAAAACCTCCACAAACCCAAAATAAAAACCCAAGAAGCAAAGAACATAATTTGAAAATATAACCTTAACGAAGGTGAGATTGAGTAGCCACCAAAAACCCAAGCCTGTCATCAAACCCAAGGCAGTGCGAGAGAGAAGAGAAGAAAGGGTTGTGGCGTCATTTAGTGGCGTTGGTCAATGGATTATGGCATCGGGTAATGGTGCTAGTCAATGGGTCAGTGGCATTGGTCAGTGAATGGGCAATGGTGTGAGATGGGTTGTGAGAGATGGGTGGAGATGAGAGGGTTTTGGTCTTGTGAGTGAGAGAGCTGAGAGATGAAGAGAGGGAGCAGAACTGAGAAAGTTAAGAGAGGAGGAGAAGCTGATAAAGAGTCTGGGGTGAGAGATGAGAAGAAAGTGTAAAATGTTTTACCATTTTTTAAGTGTAAGATATTTTACAATTTTTGCCTTTGGTTTTTCCTTTGATTGAAAATATTTTATATTTGACAAATTATTTTATTGCACAAAAAAAATGATAAAATGTGAAAATATTATACATCAAAACAAGTAGAGCATTAGTCTACAACCAAGTTTGTTACCAAATTTTGTCCAAAATTTAATTTTGTTGGGCCGAAAAAAGTTTAGGGTGATCACAAATATTTTTTAGGATTAAAAAATCATAATTTTTAAAATTTATATATGATAGGCTAAGAATGTATTGACATCTTTGATAAATTAATCAATTAATTAGCCAAGTTGATTAATTAGATTCAATTACATGCAATAAGAGTGGTAGTACAAGCAAATCATCAACTAAGTTAAATGCAGCAGAAAATAAATTTGACACAAGTGATTTGTTTATAAATGGAGAAAACCATCGAGACAAAACCTTACCAGGTGAATTTAAGGCCACCACTCTCGAGAATTCACTATTATCAAACCAAGTGGTTACAAGTAAAGGAATTACAGTACCTTATACCAACCTACAGTTGAACTCTTACCCTAATACACAATTGGATTTGTAATGTAGTGACAATCTCTCTTTTCAATGCATTGCTCTAAATACGTGACTAACCAATTGATGCACGGATCTCAGTACGTAACTTTCTCATTTGCATGAATCTAAGTACGTGACTAACACACCAATTTGAGGAAGATGTTGGCTGCAAAGTTCTTCAGTTCATCCAAAGATGAAGATCAAGAAGTTCTTTGGTTACAAAACCCTTGGCGCAAAGACGCAGTAGCTTCTTCAAGGAATATGATGAACAAGGGCAAATTTTCTCCGGTCACAATATGCATGAATAATGACTTTGCATTTGCTTTCATCATGTGAGACAACCCTTAAAATAATCTTTATATATATATATATATATATATATATATATATCTAGGGTTGTGAGAAAATAAATCCTAAATAAATACACTTGGATATGCGTGAAAACAGATTTAGAAATCTGAATTTAGTAATTCTTGATAGATACTGTTTCTGTCGAGCAGCGGTTAAGATTCGTCATTAAATCTCAATAGATATCTATTTGTCAAGATATCTGTCAAGATTTAATAAACAACACTTCTTTACTTGTTTCTTAAACAGATTTGCATGGCTTCAATACTAAACTTGAATTCTTGTTCCTTGAAATACTAAACCCTTCTTAGATCTACCTAATTACAAGTAAAATACATTTTGTCAAAGGATTAGCCAATCCTACATAACATATGTTTAAGGGTCGTCAATGGGCCGGGTCGGGCCGGCCCAGCCCATTTTCACTTGGCCCATGAGTACAATGGGCTGGGCATAATGGGCTATTAACTAGTTAACGGGCCGGGTCGGGCTGGGCCGAAAGAATAAACCTCAGCCCATGACCCTGCCCATGGGCAATGCCCATTTTGTCTTTAGCGAGCTGGGCTATCGGGTTGGGCCTAATGGGCTACCCATGGGCTTGTATTAGTATATTATTTTATTATTTTTATAAGGAAATAATCAATTTTTTATAAGGGAATAATCAATCTATTTTTTTAAAGGAAAGAATTAAAGAATTTAATACTTAATTATAAATTTTTTTATATTCAAATCTATTTAAATTTTTGTTTTGTTGATGGAAACCTATTTAATTTTTTTTTATTAAGCTTTAAATAGTTTTTTATTTTATCTTTAATAAAAAAAAAATGTCAAATGGTTAATTCAAATTTGCTAAACTACTAGAAAAATATATATTTAATAAACTAAGTTTTGCACAATTACTTTGAGTATCTTAGTGGTTGAGGGCTTAAGAAATTGCTCTATAATATCTCAAGATCAATCCTTCGTACACTTATATATTTTTGTTATGAATTATAAGTTATTGGGTTGGGCCAATGGGCTGAGCAACGGGTTGGGCTACTGGGCTAGCCCATCGGGTACCCATGGGCTTAAAAACTAGCCCACGGCCTGACCCACTGGGCTAGTGGGCTGCCCATGAGCCTTAATAACAACGGGTCGGGCCGCCCATTAGCCCGGTGGGCCATCGGGTTTCTGGGCCGGGTTATGGGCCGTGGGCTATTTGATGACCCTTACATATGTTCTAACAAATTCCATATATATCCTAACAATATATAATAATAATTTTTTTTTCAAGTCAGGGTGGTCACATGACCACTTTGAACTAAGCATGGAGCCGCCAGTGCCCCTATTTAATGGAAAAAATTTTCTTCACAACGCTCCATCACATCCAATATTTTGGGTACATATCTACAATTGATGTAGGAATATCTATATTTAAAAATGTTCACATTTTAGCTCATAAAAGATTACGTGTAAAAATATATGTGAAATAATAGATATGTGAATATGTGAGAAACGAGGGCAAAGATTGGGCATTGGCGCACTAGATCCCAAACCGAGTCTTCTCGCAAAAGCTTGGTTGCCACAGATGCCATGGTCGGCAAAATGACAAATTACACATAAGTTCAACGAGGACGGTTGGCCCCACAAGGATTTGAAATAATCGTCAATTCCAATATTCACTCTGAATTTGTCAATGGACCTTGAATCCATTTGGTTGATCATTTGCATCATTATCATTATCTTAAACATGTGATCCTTTATCAATTTGCATCTCTTGTCATTGTTCTTCTTAGATAAGCTAGTTAATTTCTACCACCAAAAAGAAAAAAACCGATAGTTAATTGTGAATAGAAAAAATAGGATTAGTTAGGGGGTGTTTGGATAAAAAATTTTCCTCACTCAATTTCCATCACTCATCACTCATCACTCATCACCCATTACTCTTCACTCATCACTTATCACTCATCACCCATCACTTAAAAATATTATACCCGTTTGGCACCATCACTCAATTTTCATCACTCAATTTTTTCACACTATTTATGGGTCCCACATCTGTCAATCAGTGCAGCTTTTTTTTTTTTTTTTTTTTTTCTGGGTTTAGGTGATCTGGTACTGAAAAAAAAAAAACAAAAAAAAGTGAAGACCAAACCCAGAAAAAAAAAAAAAAAAAAAAAAAAAAAAAAAAAAAAAAAAAAAAAAAGGAAACTAACGTTAACGTTGAACCCAGAAGAAAAAAAAAAAAAAAAAAAAAAAAACTAACGTTAACGTTGAACCCAGAAAAAAAAAAAAAAAAAAAAAAAAAAAAAAAAAACCTGAAGACCGAACCCAGAAAAAAAAAAAAAAAAGTCAATGGTCAAAAGTTGCGGCTGTGGGTCCCCTAATGTGTGTTTAATTACAAAAATGCCATTGAGTTATGAGTTATAGAAACTGAAAACAGCTAAAATGTGTTTTCAGTTTCCATAACTTATAACTCAAAAATCAGAGAATTGAGTGATGGAAACAGAGTTATGGAAATTGAGTTATGGAAATCCAAACAAAGTTTTTGTCATGGGTCCCACCATTTTTGAGTTATGAGTTATGAAAACAGAGTTATGAGTTATGGAAACAATGAATCCAAACACCCCCTTATACATTTGGTTTTCAACATGTTTGTACCATGTTTCAAAATGGTCCTTAACCTTTCAATTTTTTTTCAATTTAATCTATAAGTTTTTTAGTGTGTCAAAAAAGTCCTTGCTGTCAACTAGTAAATGGAAAATTATAGTGTGGCAAACAGAAACACTAAGGTTGTGTTTGGATGGCAACCTTTGGAATTTGAAATTGGAATTTGAAAAGGACAAAGTTTAGTTACAAAATTAATTGTAGACTAAGACTATAACTTTACTCAATAAAATAAACATTACTATATATTTTAAAAATTACCTGTTGAAATGTGTGTTCTTTACACTTTTAATATACATGTCAAATTTTTTGTCAATTGGATATTATTTACTATATGATCTATAAGCTTATATTTTATGCATATTCTTAAATTATAAAAACTTGCAATTTAAACAATTTATTGATGATACAACTATTGATATTTAATTTTCTAAAAATTTTACAAGCTTGAAGTTTATAAGAAAAAAATGTAAATTCAATGGCGGATTTGTCAAAATTCACCTAAAAAAAAAAAAAGATATTGAATAAGGTTGTAATTTAAGGCTACAACCAATTTGTAGCTAAACTTTGTTCATTTGAAAATTCATCATTTAAAATTTCATTGTTTGGATACCTAACTTCCTATAGAGAGAAATAACCATTCGATGCAATCATGACAGAAAAAACTAAACTTCTATTTTCGGTTAATAAATGATTAAACAAACTTAGGGGAATGAGATCACACCTTAAACATTTGGGTAGAAAACTATGTCTATGATGAATTGGGTACATACTGCATAGATGCATCTCCATGCCTTGAGCTTGAAGAAAGACTTCCACTGTCATCGTGTATAACCACATCATTTGTGACAGGCCACAAACGCGTTGACCCCTTGTGATAATTTAGATTAATTAATTAGCCTAGTTTTTAATTAATCAAATTAACATGCAATACAACGTGGCAGCACAAACAAATCACCGAAACTAAGTTATGCAGCGGAAAATAAATAACACGGTGATTTGTTCACGAATGGGGAAAACCCTAAGGCAAAAACCCCACCGGGTGATTTAAGGTCACCACTCCCGAAACTCCACTATTATCACAACAAGCAGTTACAAGTAAGGAATCCCAGTACCTCACCAACCTACAGTTGAACTCTTACCCCAATACCCAATTGGACTTGTTCTGTAGTGACAATTTCTCCTTTTCAATGCACGGCTCCCAGTACGTGACTAACCAATGTGATGCGCGGATCCCAGTACGCGGCTTACTCCTTTTGCACGAATCCAAGTACGTGACTCACTCACCAACTTGAGGAAGAAAGAATGTTGGCTGCAAAGTTCTTCAAATCATCAGAGATGAACTAGGGCACGAACTTTGTCTCACAAATCACAATTTGCATGAATAGAGAAGAAGCAACTTGTGTCTTGTGATTTCTGCTTGTTGCACTTTGTGACGGCCCTTAAAATAATCCTTTTATATGTCTAGGGTTAGGAGAAAAAAAGTCCTAAAGACACACACACGGATTGGACTTGAAACAGACTTGGAATTCTGTTTTCTTTAATTCTTGACAGATAGAGGTGTCGAGAGGTGTCGAGACAGCTGTCGAGGCTCGGGCAAAACAGCTTCTTTAAATCTCGATAGATGTATCTGTCGAGGTAGGTGTCTAGATTTAAAAACCAGCACTTCCTTGCTTGTATTTTGGACAGACTTTGACGGCTTCAACACTTAATCTTGAACCACTGTTTCTTGAAGTGTTTAACCCATCCTAGTTCTACCCAATTACAAGTAAAGTGCGTTTTGTCTAAGGATAAGCCAATTACATAAAATAGCGACATATGTTCACAAGCTTGAACAACTACATATGTCCTAACAATCTCCCCCTTTGGCAATCCGTGACAAAACCACAACATACAAATGACGATATGAGAGAAGTCATAAATCACTCAACTCATACTCACTTGTTACATACAGTAAAATCTATCCTAACACAAACTCTTGAAAAACTTTGCAAGAAGAGAGTTTATGGCAAGAAGACTTTGACAACCTGTATTTCTGAAACACTTATAAACAAAACACATCAAGGCATCTTTGTGTGAAACAGAAATAATAGATTGCATACAAGTAAAGAAACATGTGTATAAAGACAGAAAAGAAACAACACATGAAAGGTAGGTGAAAGAAACAACATACATCATCATATAGAGAAAGAGAATAAGTACAATGTATGTAAGTACATGATCAATGTATCTCTAAAAGATAAGAAAAGAAAAAAATACATAGATCACCTCACTACATCCCTCAATCCACACTCCCCCTAACAAAAATGTCCTATGTCCTATGCTAACACTCCCCCTAAGTATGACTACTCTCATACTAAACTACTCCCCCTTTTTGTCACGAGTGACAAAGGGTAGAGTGTCAAGTAGACATCTCATCCGATGAGCTAGCATCTCCATCATCATCATCGTCTGAAGCATCATCATCATCGCCATCATCATCGGCCTCGGTCTCAGTCGACACATGAGGTGGCGGAGGAGAAGCCTCTGCAGCAAAGCCGCCCATGGTCGCCTGTCGCCTGGCGATGCGACCAACACGGACATTCACCTGATACAACTCGGTGGAGAGTGTATCTAGGCGAGCATCCATGCGCTGTAGCTGCGCCATGATGTCTCCCAAACTAACATCGCTCGAAGAAGTAGAAGCAGAAGCTCGAGCGGATCTGGAGGTGGTAGGACGGGTGGAAGGAGTGGCATCGTCAGACAGTCGCGATCGGAATTGTGCCTCGCTACGTTTTACGGTAGCGGCGTCTATGGCAGACATGACGCGGTAATGATCGGACGAAGGGAAGGGAATGGAAAAACGACTCAGAATCCTCGTGATAGCGGAAGGGAAAATGAGCTTATCACGGGTGGCCGTATCTCTATAGACATCTATGATGGAACAAATAAAGTGAGAAGGAAAGTCTATAGAGAGATCCTCAAGGAGGGACAACAAGAACCGAGCACGAGGCTCTGTGATCGAGTTATAGTGAGACAGTGGGTGCAAAACAAAGGTCATCACCATGTTAAGAAATCTAGGACCTTTAGCAAAAGGTCGACATGGTGTGTACATGTGATCTCCCCAAAGGGTAGGACGTTCACAGAACGCCGAGATCATCTCGTCTTTGGACACAGTCCAGAGACGCTCACAGCTAGGGTAATCGGGATGATCCACCCTAGGGACATGGAGAACCTCAGAGACTAGCTCTGGGGTGACACAAAAGCGCGTACCTCTAACGCAAGAATAGAAAGAAGGTACTGAAGAATCTATCCCGTGGATGTTGGAGTAAAACTCCTGAATCAACACGAGAGGAGATGTGACCGGGACGTCACACAGTGACTCCCAACCCCGAGTGTGAATGACATCGGGAAGGTCAGTGTCGGCAAAGTCTGCCAGGACGACGTGGCGTTCCGAATGAACACCGCGTTTAGAAAAGTTCTCCGAGAAGTCCTTGTGGGCTTTCTCATCACGGAACCGAACAGACACAGGGGTAGAATCAGAAGAAGACTGTTCCTTAGAACGCAGAGGGTTCTGGGACGGAATGGACTTACGTTTAGGAGCCATAGACGCTACTAACGTAAACATAGAAGAGGGGGAAAGAAGAGACAAACAGAAAAGTCCCAAACAATTCAATATTGGCAGAAAGAAATATTGAAATGAAAAGAACGTATACATGAAAATGCATGAGCATGTGACATGCAACAATAAACACATCATGGGCTCAGCCCAATCCAAACCTAACAGCACACAATAGGTAGGCACACATCTAAATGCATGAAAATACAATTAGAATGCTAATGTGATGCAATGCATGTGGTTTTGAAGATCAAAACTCAATAACCAACCCAAAAATTTCATGAAAACCCAACAATTTTGAAAACTCCCAAAAAAATTTTCAAAAACACAAACCTAGGGTTTTGAAAGCAATGTAATGCATGAAATGAGGGATAAAAGCTTACCAAATGATGAAGAATATGAAGAACCACTTGAGAAAGCCTTGAGAGAGGTTTGGAGGGAGAGGGAAGTGTTTTTGAGAGAGATCCGAGAGATTTCGAGCGAGAGAGATCGAGAGAATGAGCAGAAAAATCGCGAAGGTCCAATATATAGCGCTTCAGTAATTCTCGACAGCTGTAGGTATCGAGAGCTGTCGAGGTAGCTGTCGAGGGAAGCTATCGAGAAATGCACGTGGACAGATACAGCTATCGAGGTCAGCTATCGAGGTAGAAGAAACAAGCAAGAGGGAACCTCGATCGATCCAGAAGCTATCGAGGAGCTATCGAGCAAACAGAAAGTTTCTCGATCGATCCAGCTGCTATCGAGGTATCTGTCGAGACTGCGATAAGAAAGAGTCTGGGGATCTCGACAGATAGCTATGTATCGAGAGGTATCGAGGAGGTGTCGAGATGCCTTTCAAAACAGTTTTTCAAAAGAAGAAAAACACAGACATGAATGCAATCATGCATGCAACTCAACCAAAGATACAACCAACACATTAAGCTCTCAAAACATCTCTCAACAGGAAATATGATGCTCATATATCTCAAAAACACACACACACACACACACTAAACAAGTCTAACCAATTTTATTTTTCAAAAACAAGTCAAGACAGTTTAGTGAACATACATTAAAGCATGTAATCCTTGTGATGGCCAAATCACATTGTACCCGCACATGTATCAAGAATAGTAAAGAGTATTGCGTGTTGTGTGTGAAAACATCGCAAGATTGCATAAGTGTCTCAATGTTATGACGATTTGAGATATGAGAAAATCACTTTAACTCACACACAATCATAACTATTTGATGGGGACTATCACCTTCGAGGTACATCCTATAACTCCCACATCTCCTAGAAAACACGCTTGCAACCATATTTTAAAGCATTTTTAATCTTTTTGCTTTTTATTTCTTTGCATATTTTCTTTTTAACAAGCATATCATGCATGGGCATACAAGAGAAAGAAAAGAAATACCCAATGATGTTAAACTTTTGACACTGCACTTTTGCTATGCCGAAGCATACAGGTGTCTTATGACATTGCACTTTTGCTATGCCGAAGCATACAGATGTCATATATGATTGGCGAGTAACAGTGGTGAGATGGTTATTTATGCCTTTCTCTTAGGATTTTCTAGTTCAACCCGTCAAAAAGAGTGATACGAGTGTTAAGAAGAAGAGATCACTTAACCTTACTCATCACAAACAAAGAGCTACAAAGCTCACTCGCTTAGTTGTGCAGAAGAGTGCTCATCTAAGCTATAGATGATACAAAGTTTAGAAAACTCTGTTTCAATGGCCATTCCAAAAGTTTACATGAACTAATGCACACAAACACACACTGTTTTTGTATTTTTCAATTTTTCAATTTTTTTTTTATTTTTATAAGAGAAGCAAAAATAAAACACAAAACTGAAAACACACAAACAAAAACATGTAAAGCAAAACAATGCATAAAACTAGACTGACTCAAAACAGTAAAGAAACACACAAGTAATGCAACACACAAAATAAGAGAGAGAAGAAGAAGTGACTAAAATCACTTGGAACCCTTTGGCTTCCACACCTTGGAAGATCCTTTCCTTTTGGTTGACTCTTGAACCGGTGTAGGGGGAGAAGAATATGAACCGTTCAAGTTCGAAAGGAACATGAGGGCTTTTAGAATATCTCCAAGAGGAGCGAGAGATGACTGAAGCTGATTCTGGCTCCCAGATGCTATTTCGCCATTGCTCTTTTGAGTGGCGAGCCACTTGTAGCAATTTGGTCGAGTGTGACCGGCGAGACCACAATGATAACAGAGATGCGACTTCTTCTGTTTGGCCTTTTGAGAGTTATCCTTCTTATTCCTAGGGTTTCTAGATTCCCTTTTCTCAATTTTAGGGGGTGCTCCTAGGATGGATTTGCCCTTGCCTATGTTCTCACTAGCTAAATCAGTTTTAACATTATTTTCCTCAGTTCTAATGTTATTAGCCGGTGGAACAAAAACAGTAGTACTAGAAGTAGGAGTATTAGAGAGAGAGAATTCATACCCCAATCCAGTACGATCCGAAGAAGATCTCTGAGCATCTAGCATTTTGTCCAGTTTGGCGCTTGACGTCCTCTCCAGTTGTGCTCTGACTTGAAACAGCTCTGCTTCAAGCTTCTTGGTCCTCTCAGCCAAGAAATTGTTCTTGAACCTCAGTGCTCCAATGGTTTGATTTGCTTGATCAACCTTTGTGGACAGCTCCTCACGGTCAAGTTCCACATCACTGAGTTTCTTGGTGGCCAGCCTATAGAGCTTCTCATGCTTCTCCGAGAGCTTGTATAGCTTCTCATAGGCAGTGTGGATATCATCTTGATCATCCATGATCTCACACTTAGATTCCACCAACTCTTCTTCTTCATCCACTTTTTCACTAACCCCATCAGTAGGATTAACAGTGGCAGTGAAGGCATTTAAGATTCCGTCGTCTTCATCTTCGGAATCGTCCTCTGGCTCTGTGTCGCTTAAGGTAACAGCAAGTGCCTTGCTTTTCCCTATGCTCTTGAGGTACGTAGGACACTCTTGTTTCATGTGTCCAAAGCCTTGACACCCAAAGCACTTTGGTCCTGTGGGAACAGTGTACTGACCGCCATCCTTGACATCCTTCTTCATTTTCTCCGGATTCCTGAATTGTGAAGAACTGGACTGTCTACGGTCTTTGTTGAAACCCTTTCCATTGGCATTCTTCATAAACTTCTTGAATTGCCTTGTGATGTAGGATTTCATCTTGGAATCTTCATCATCGGACGAGTCATCCGTATCACTGCTTTTAGCCTTCAGTGCCAAACTCTTGCCCTTGGTTGACTTGCCCAATCTGGTCAGCCCTGACTCATATGTTTGCAAGTTTCCAACCAGCTCAGTCAAAGGAATTCTGTCAATATCCTTCGACTCTTCGATCGCCGTGATCTTAGCATGGAATCTTTCTGGCAGCGATCTGAGCACCTTCCTTACAATCTTGGGTTCTGGGATGGTTTCCCCAAGATTGAAGGCTGAGTTCACTATGTCCTTGAGCTTGGCATAGAACTCATCAAACGACTCATCCTCCTCCATCTTTATTTCTTCAAAGCGTGTGGTGAGCCTTTGCAGCTTTGAATCTTTGACAGCCTTAGTGCCCTCATAGGTTGTCTGGAGGATGGTCCATGCTTCCTTAGCAGTTTCTGTTGAGGATATTTTCTTAAACTCCTCATTGGTGACTGCACTGAATAAGGCATTCAATGCTCTGCTGTTGAAGTTTGCCGCCTTGATCTTAGCATCATCCCAATTGGCCGGCGCTTCTGTAGGCTTGGTCCAGCCTATCTCCACAGCTTGCCACACTTTCTCATCTAAAGACTGCAAGAAAGCTCTCATGCGTACTTTCCAGTATGCATAGTTAGTGCCATCAAATAAAGGAGGTATAATTAGAGATTGTCCTCTATCCATGACAGCAGGGGTCAGTGGATCACACACAATAGATTAAACCCTAATCAGAGTGTGCTTGCTCTGATACCACTTGACAGGCCACAAACGCGTTGACCCCTTGTGATAATTTAGATTAATTAATTAGCCTAGTTTTTAATTAATCAAATTAACATGCAATACAACGTGGCAGCACAAACAAATCACCGAAACTAAGTTATGCAGCGGCAAATAAATAACACGGTGATTTATTCACGAATGGGGAAAACCCTAAGGCAAAAACCCCACCGGGTGATTTAAGGTCACCACTCCCGAAACTCCACTATTATCACAACAAGCAGTTACAAGTAAGGAATCCCAGTACCTCACCAACCTACAGTTGAACTCTTACCCCAATACCCAATTGGACTTGTTCTGTAGTGACAATTTCTCCTTTTCAATGCACGGCTCCCAGTACGTGACTAACCAATGTGATGCGCGGATCCCAATACGCGGCTTACTCCTTTTGCACGAATCCAAGTACGTGACTCACTCACCAACTTGAGGAAGAAAGAATGTTGGCTGCAAAGTTCTTCAAATCATCAGAGATGAACTAGGGCACGAACTTTGTCTCACAAATCACAATTTGCATGAATAGAGAAGAAGCAACTTGTGTCTTGTGATTTCTGCTTGTTGCACTTTGTGACGGCCCTTAAAATAATCCTTTTATATGTCTAGGGTTAGGAGAAAAGAAGTCCCAAAGACACACACACGGATTGGACTTGAAACAGACTTGGAATTCTGTTTTCTTTAATTCTCGACAGATAGAGGTGTCGAGAGGTGTCGAGACAGCTGTCGAGGCTCGGGCAAAACAGCTTCTTTAAATCTCGATAGATGTATCTGTCGAGGTAGGTGTCGAGATTTAAAAACCAGCACTTCCTTGCTTGTATTTTGGACAGACTTTGACGGCTTCAACACTTAATCTTGAACCACTGTTTCTTGAAGTGTTTAACCCATCCTAGTTCTACCCAATTACAAGTAAAGTGCGTTTTGTCTAAGGATAAGCCAATTACATAAAATAGCGACATATGTTCACAAGCTTGAACAACTACATATGTCCTAACAATTTGTTCCTTCAATGGAATTCCTTGAGTGGTTCTGCATATCATCAATACTTGGTCTAGGTGAAGGGTAAAAAAATGTTAGGACTGGCTACGGCATGTACCCTTGATTCTTCTCTTTTGAAGTCATGTGAAGAGAGATCTTTTTAGTCAAAATGTTTTGCCATTTCCACTAATTTGGACCAAAAGGAGTTGCCAGTACTATTGTTGTCATTTGAAACTGGCCAGTGTGAGTAGACAAAGTTAAACACATAAACTAAGAGTGAAACGATAGAAGTGATTCCTGTGATGAGGAAGAGGGCCCTGAAGCTGCCCATGCCAAGACTATGACTTTATGAAGAGATTGTGGTACTCTGATCTTCACAGGCAATTTGACTTGAAAAGTACTTCTTCTCAATAGCTTCAATTTTATCATTATCTTGAGTGACATTAAAAATTGCCTTTGAAATGTAAGGGACTAAAGGAGATCATTGTCGGAAGGCCTGAAGAAACATTTTAGAAAATTCTAGCATTTTGTAAATAAAAATAAATAGAATAGTCGATGTCATAAGAATTACTATATGAATTACATATTTATTAAACATAAGAATTAGTTATGAAGCATGATGAGAATGACCAAGAACAAATAATAAAGGGCATTACTGAAGAAGTAGTTGGGGTACTTGCATTCTTAAAATTAAAAAGAAAACTCAAGTGGGTTTTCTTTAGATTAAATTATAGTTTTGATCTGAAAAGTTTTGGTCCTTTTGGATTGTTTTAACTTTGAGAATTTTCATTTTGGCCCACCAAATTTGATTCAGTTTTCAAAATGGTCATTCAATTCACGTTTGTGACTAATTTGGCCATTAAGAGAGAAAAACCAAAAGAACCAACATTGTTTTGTTAGCACTTAAGGGCAATGTTAGTCACTATTTTAAAAGCAGAATAAAAAACATTTTGACAATGAAATCAAAATAAAAACCACCCCAAATTTTAAGATTTAGAAGGGTACTTTAGCCCATTTTTTGGGGGGTGGGGGAGAAGTGGAGAGAGACTCACAAAGCCAAGTCCATCAGATTTGAAGATGGGTCCAACCATGGTATACTTAGAGCAATACTTTGCAAGGAACGACTTCAAATAGGGAATTTCATCAAAAATAGCTGCAACCCCACCGTAGTGGGTTCCATTTGACAGTGCTTCGTGGTACTTCTCAGGGGTTTCATATGGCTTCAACTTGGACTCATGGAAAACTAATTGTTTTATTAGAATCCCTTTAACAAAGGAAGTCTTTTGATATCCAACAAAATAACTATTCTTTTTAATCTCTATAACATCAACAAATGTTGGCTGCAATCTCTATATTGTCAACATTGAGGTTAAGCTTGCAGTATAACTTTGAGTACCATGAAAATCCATATGATTGGCACAAATCTTGACCAATTATTTACAACTTTCTCCCCTGTAGGTACCATTAAATTATTATTAATATACACATGCATACTGAAATCTATGTTTTTAATTGAAACTAACTACAAAGGGAGAGAATAAAATCTTGGAAAAAAATGCACAAAATTTATTGTGGTTTTCTCGTCAAACACAGAAAGCCCTTTAGGTCAAGAGTGTAGCACTTAAGTCTATGAGGTATTTTTTATGTGTGCAAATTGTTAATTGTGTAACACTTAATCCCCTTGAATTTTTTGAGTGTACCATAAAAACCTCATGAGGTTTTTGAGAGTAACTCAAAGCCATCATTTATTATTATTTTACGTGAAAATGCATTTGTAAATATGGACATGCACGTGGGGTTAAAGTGTTAAATTCGAAATTTCAGGGGCTTTCCTTGTTTTGCATAGAAGCCACATGGAGGATTTTATATACTTTTCCCTAAAGTCTTTCTATAGGGTTGAAGAAAATTTACTATGAGCAAAGGCAAGTGTTGAGAAGGAGAACTAGAAAATCAAGCCAAGTTGTTGCTTTGGAGGACCTCTAAACTCAGTGTTTACACGATGTTCAAGAACACATACTACCAAACCTGTAAAAATGAATATTGCACCTGTTGTTAACCATAACTTCAACCTTAGTGGCTTTAAGAAAATCCACAAGTTTTTGCTTTCATCATCTTTCACCAAAACTGCCATTGACAATCCTGATTCTGTATATGGCAAAGTGAAATCAACATACAAGGAGTGACTAGCTAGAATTGTTATGTCTCCAATAACTGCGCCGTACTTCTGCATTGAGAGAGAGAGAGAGAGAGAGAGAGAATTACCAATTGATGGACTTTGAAAAAGGTTCAATGAAGTAACTGACTAACACTACCTAAAGTGAATAAAAATTTTGTCTTATTTTGAGGGTTTTACATTGTACTCCATCAATCAAAATCTAGAACATGTAATTTTGTTTTCTTTATAAAGTAACCGATATTTAAAATAGAAAAAATCAAATACATATGACATATTACAGTTGGTGGAGTATAAAGTAGAACACTTAAGGTAGAACATAGGATTTTTATTTACCTAGAGTCAAAAAGAAAATCATAAAAAAAAAAAAAAAAAAACCCCACCTGAGTTTTAATTTGGTAAAGAAGTTCATCGTATGTCCCATTACTCTTCCTATCTTTATTTATGTAGGGTATAAATTCATGAGGAAGGGGGAAGGGTAATGCATGTTGTACAGCAAGGAACACATCAATAGAGAACCCTGATATGCTAGGCTTATCAGTAGGAGAATCCCATTCTACCTTCAAGAATTCTTTAAAACTTTTGTTCATTGGAACCCCAATCCTTAACTTTGTAGGCTGATCCGTTGTGTATCCTGGCCAGATCAGTGGTTAAGTCTCTCCTTTGAAGTTAAGTATGCCTCTTCACAATTATCATTCAAATCTTTTGACAATCCTCTCTGTCGAGTCCAATATCCAATAATATGTTAGAATTAATTTGTAATTTTAATAAAGAAATTTCTAGATGATGGCTGTTAGTGTTCTGTGTTCCTAAGGGTTAGTACATGTATTTAGAAGTCTAGTACATGTATTTAGAAGTCTAGAAGGCACTCTTTCAAGAATAAATAAGTTATTGTTCTGGTTTATGCAGATCAGAAAAATCAGCCTAGCATTGTGCAGGAGCAGCAGCTTTGCATCACAAAAATAAACCTTGTAATCCATTGCTATTTATTAATAAAATTCCGCATATGCCAACATAATAATCTCAGTTTTTCCTATCATATTGAACAATTCAAAGGCTGAAGGCTCTAGCTGTCCCTTAACCAAATGAAAATTCCCACTTAGGCCTTGAAATTTAGTAATTAGAATTGTATTGTGAAGCCTTGTACCCATTTCAAAAATGCCTAAGGCTGCAAGATCAACATTACTGTCACTATCATTTTTCTTCAAGAAGCTAGAATGCACTATGCCAGCTTTCTCCACCGCTATAGCCAATGCCCAAACTGTATCATATGCGCATAATCCAAATAGGTTTATGCTAGTAGTACTCTTGGTTTTTGTTTTGATTGATGTTAAATTTCTCTTCCATTTTCTTTCAAAATCTTCAAGATGTTTAGATGGGGATAAGTGTGGCCTTATCCCTACTACACCTTGCATTGAGTCCATGACCTTTGAGCTTATAGGATCTAGCAAAGATGATAACCCTGCTGTGAGGATCCATGCATACCCTTCACTCATCATTTTTGCATTCTTTGCGAGTACAAATGAGTTTGAGACTAGTGAAACAGTCATGTGCACAAGGAATATTCTTGTATAATTTTCCTTTAATTTGTTGAGCTCTTTAATGATTTCAGTATTACTAGAAGATGGATGAATAACACTTCTATAAGGCACCTGAGTGTCAATCTCTTGTAAAGCATCCTTTAAATATGGAATTAAACCATTTCCATATTCTGTGTCTTCATAAATAAGGACAATCTCCCGCCAACCAAAGGCCATAACAATGTCTGATATGGCTTTAACCTGTGCAGAGTCATCTTGGGTTGAATGTATGAAAAATGGGTTCCAGGATGGAGAAAGAGAGGGGCTTGTTGCTGAAAAGGAAATGATGGGAACCTGAGCTTTGCGGCCAAGTTCTATCACAAACCTTGCTTGTGCTGACGTTTGAGGTCCTATAATGGCCTGCAATTCTTCATTCTTCACTAAATCTAATGCTGGATTTCATTTCAATAGTGAATGACTTAGAAAATGGAAATTTACTGGCTATGTTCAATACCAATGACAAAAAAAACAACTATATATGCTGTGCACTACCATGTTTGAATATGATCAACAGTCTCTCTATCCATGGAGAGGTCATGAAGCTTATCACTGCTACAAAACTGATGCTTTACAATATGTCAGGAATTGTTTGTAAAATGGTAAAGGTGCAAAATCAAAAAGCTCATATTAATTTCAACTTAAACTGAACCAGACTGCACATTCAGAAGTTTGTTAGTATGTCGAGAATGTTAGACATCTGTATTAGTTAGTGTACAAGGCATGTTATCTGTATTGGTTAAGTGTACAAGGCATGTTAGTATAGCAGCAAGTAATTGTACTCATTGAAATACACTACGCTGTTGTAACAGTAATAGTGGCAGTTAGTTAGTTAGCGTGAAGTTGGTTACAGGTGTATATAGGCATCTTACAGATTGTCTTAGGGACTAGTTGAATAAGATTGTTGATTCAGTTACACTAGCTCTCTCTCTCTCTCTCCCTCTTTCTCTTTCTCTCTCAATTCTGCTATGGAGGCCTAGGTTCCCTCAAAGCAACCTACCAAAGTCCTAAAATTATCTAAGTCTTAACAAACAAAATTCCCCTAAATATTGGAAAGTGCGTTTGAATGTGCTTTGCTGATCACTTATTTCCCTTGACAAGATCCTAATATTAAGAATGTCATTAATATGTTACACTTGCCTTGTAGGCTACACTATCCTAGTATACTATATAATGTAACACTTCTCCTTGCATTTTGGATGAATCATTGTCATGTTTTTCTGAAACAGAGTTTTAACATACCTGCAGATGCAGCAGCGATGATATCATCCCCAGAATCCTTCGTGAAGAAAGCGAGTCTTGTGCGATAGTTATCATTCACTGCATAAAAGTCAGAGAGAGCCATGGACACGTACCTCTCTCCTATTCTTCCCACTTGGGACTTCAAATCAAGAACTACGCCTATTGGAATCACTTCCTTTGCCATCAATGGCTCATGACACCCCAGAGGCTGATGCTGAGCAAGAGAAAGGATAGGAATTTAGAGAGGAGGCGCTTCTGCTTTGCCATTTGCAAATTGTTAGCTAGAGGGGACTACACGCTAGCTGTTTAGTTTTAGGCAGCTGACATTTGACATTTTTGTTGCCTCAGATCACTATTGCCAGAGGGACACATCATACACGAGTCAAATAAGTACAGTTGGTCCTCCCACAAGAATTTTAATGACTGTCAAATTCCATTCTTCAATCTGAATTTTTGTCAATGCCTCAACAGCCCTTGCATCCATTTAATCAGTATTATTATTGTCCTTTGTTTTTTTTTGGATGAGAAGATAGTTCACATCATCTTAGTCATTGAAAAGTATTTACATCTCTATTCACAAGACTAGTAATTGAGCGTGGGCATACCTCCATCCTTGCTGGGGGATCACAATTCAACTCTTTGCGACTGTTTTAAAATGAGGCCTGCGGGGTGCAATGTTGAATTCTATAAATATTTGAGTGTGTCTCCTTTATCACTAATTGGTTTTAAGGAAAAAAGGCACAGTTCACAGTCTGACCGTCCTCACTGAATCTTGAGAAATAGAAAAAGAATCAACTGCTAAAGCTCTGGGCTTTAGAATCCTAGCCCCCAAACAAAGAAATATTTGAGAAAAATCTGACCTCAACAAATTTCCAAACTGGGAAAAATCATACTGAAGGAAGGTCCTCCACCAGGGGAATACGTACACTTCCAGCATTCTCAATGTAGCAGCAAGGACAGCTCGCATTTTGTCAGTATTTCCCACTGGAACAGCTTTGCATTCGTGAGGATGATGTTACACGAGCTTACAAATGAAAGTTCAAACTTATGAGTGAAAATAAAAAGCTTAGTCCCCTATTAGATTTCTCCATATATATGAAGCATTTCGAGGAACACCAGCTTGCAACAGGGAGCAGAGCAGGGAGGAAAAAACAAAACAAATTTCGTCTCAGCCGAAGCGAGCTAGACCCCTTAATATTTGGTTAATGAATAGAAATCTACAATAGACGAGTGGTCTCAACTCATTTATTAGCTCTCAATTAACTGAAGGCTTAGTAATGAGTTTATTTGTCAAGCTTATATCAAGCTTATTACCAAGCCCATAAATGCGCTTAAGCTTGGCTTGATTTGTATCAAGCTTTATTGTTTACTAATCACAGATTCACGCAATGCTGGAGAGTAGATAATTTTATTTTAGTTATGGTATAATATATAATTTGTTCTATAAATTTTGTGGAAAATAATTTGTTCTCCCAAACACTTAAACAATTTTTAAAATTATTTTTCAATGATCTATCTCAAAAAATATATCATCATTTTTGTAAGGACACAAGATAAGCCTTAGGCCCAAACGCGTGACTGGGCCGGCCCAAATGGCCTACACAATAGAATTTGTAGAGAATGGGATTAAAGCCTAGACCTCCTGGGGCTCTAGAAAGCTATGGGGTAAGGGTTAAGTCCGCTGCTAACGTGCTAGGAGTTGGGGGAGCGCCTCTGCCTCTCCTCGGACGTGGGCCAAGGAGCCTATGTCTAGGCTGTCCTTCTGTTATCTGGAAGGAGAGAGAGAGTGAGTCCTCTTCTTCCTTAGAGAAAATCCGGATCCCTTCCTATAGTCCACCCTTCTCTATTTATACTTCCCATCCCTGGTTCCCATTTGTCTTTTCCCTGAAAACGCTCCCCAATGCCTGTAAGGTTGACCATCGTCCCCTCAGAAGTCATTTCTCCATTAATGCAGCCAGATGGGTAGGTGAAAGGCCTTTAATACGGTGGCAGCAGCTTTATGCAGTGCATGTTCCCTTTGTCCCCCTCCTCGGCATCCCACTGAAGCTTGGGATGACTTGCTGAGCTTTCAAGAGCTCTTCTTTGGGTGTCGTGCTACGCCTTTCGGTCCCTGACCCTGTTGTCCGAGGAGACCTTCTCCTCGGACCCTCATCCAACTGGCCGACGGCCTGGTCGGCGGGCCTTTGGGCCCCCGTTTCAAGAGGTCCTATTCTCGGTTCACGGCCCCTTGGCGGAGTTCACGCTTTCGGATCAGGCCCTGGGCCCATATGGTGTTTTGACGTTTTTACCCTCCATAATAGCCCCTCAAAAAGTCGTTTGACTCCGATCCGAGGAGTCAGATGGGTTTTTGACCCACGAATCTTTCCTCCACGTGACCTTTAAATTGTCACACGTGCGGAGTCCACTCGCGCCTTCTGGGCAAATCTTTAGCGCTTCGTAACACGCAACGCCTGCATTAATTGCACTGAGTAACTCCTTGTCGCGCACGTTCAACGGTGAGATGGGGATCCAACGGCTTGGATTTGTTCCCGAAAATTTGAGCGGGATGTTTCCCATAAACCGCCGTCTCCCAATCATCTAAAACGCTTCGGTAGTCGCGATACTCCCCATTTCTTCCAAAAAGCAAATTTGTTGCAGAGCGATTCAATTTTTCTCTCTCTCACCAGAAGTTTCCAAAGTACACATGCCTCTTTTCTGTAAGTTTCCATTCTTCCCGAACTCTTTTCTTCTAGGCTGTCAACTCCATGGGTAGATTTAAGTGTCTAGTCGATACGCCTTCTGGTATGGAGAGATTCAGGGCCAAGTACCACATTCCTCCAGATGTGGGCCTGAAGTACTGCCCCTTAGAAGCCGTGGCTGATTCTAGGAAGGAGGGGAAGGTAGTCATCCCCATAATCGCCTTCTTAGAGGGTGGGATGACGTTACCCATGAAGGGTGTGACTAGCGAATATCTTCGCAATTATAGGCTGCGTCCAGACCAGTGTACCCCCAACACATTTAGGATATTAGGCTGCGTCGACGCCCTAAACGAGCAGATGGGTCTGCGCCTCACGTGGCACGACATGGTTTACATGTATGAGTGCCACAGGCTGAAAGACACCGATTATTACCTCAAGTCGAGGTCTAATACCGTTAGGCTCATCTACTGTCTGCCCAAGTCCAAAAAGGGCATGAAAGATGACTACCTCATCGCCATCGGGCGGTGGTATGACGGTCCCCATTGCCCAGTAAGCGAGGGGCAGCCAGGTGTGACTTCCCACGACTTAGGAATTTTTGGTTCTTCTCCTCGCCCTTCTTTCTCCCCTTTGTGCCTCTCTTAGTAGATTCGTTTCCATTTGCTACTTTTTTTTGTTGGGTCTGCCATTTGCATTTAACCATGTTTGTCTCTTCTATTGTCTACCTTGCAGACAAACGGCATACTGCTCCTCGCTTGGGCAACGTTAACATCTCGGACCTTAACAAGGTGCTAAGATCCGAGGTCTTCGTAACTGAAGATCTGCAAGTGAGGGCCGTCCACCTCATATTGGGGTATGACCCTATTTCGAAGGTTTTTGGCGAGGTCGAGGATTCCATTCTCGCGGGTGATCGCAGGTGTGCCAGGATAGACGTTCGCCATCCCGACTTTCTCGCCCCACGAGCCCTACCAGACGCGCCCTCTACTATTTTGTACGGCCGAGCCGTCGCGGCTATCCCTTTGGCAATGCAGTAGCAGGGTCAGGTCGTCCAAGAAGAGTCCGTGACTTCCCCCCATCCCTTGGCAAAGAAATTGACCGATTCCGTTTAGAGGAGGCCGAGAGACCTTTGGGGGATGACGTGGTCGATATCTTGGACGAGGAAGAAGGCCCCTCGGACAAAGACTCCGGCATTAAAGGTCTAATTGTTGCCCGACCGGAGGATTCCTCTGAAGAGGACGACGACATGTCGTCTCTGAGAGAACTTTTTCCCAGAAAGAGGGGGGGCCAAGTTCCCAAAACAGACGCTTCTGGGTCCCAGCCCAAGCTGTCCCAGCCCAAGCTGCCCCCACCTCCCCCTCCTCCTCCGTCCGACCTGCTCCCGCTTGCCCCTATCGTCCCAAAGAAGAGAAGGAATGAGAACGAGGAGGCGGACAGGGAGAGGGAGAAGAAGCAGAAACACCAGCGGCAACTGTAGCAGCAACAGCAGCAAACCGCTAAGGGTGGGGGGCAAGCCTCGTCCGTGGAGAGTAGGGAGATCCGCGGACAAGCCGAGGTCCGCCGAAGGAAGTCCAGCTGGTTTCCCCCTCTGGAAGTGGACGAGGCTCCGATACCTCTTCAAGCGAGCATCCGGGACTTCCAGAGAGGTCACGCCCTCCACCTAGCCAATTCGTTGGAGCAGCCCCTCCTTTTGCCTAGGGGACATGGAGGAACTAGGGAGGACGGGCCACACGCGCCTCTTTCTCTCCCTTAAACGGAATTTGGGCCTGGTACATGCTACGCCTTTAGTTTTGTCGTTGTCATTTTAGCCTATGTGCATGCTAACCTTTGCTTACTATGTTTCCGCTGGAACTTTCCCTCGCAGGCCATCTAGGAGGCCTTCGCCGCCGATGCCCTGGTGGAGCACTATCAGACCCAGGTCGGCTTCGAGCAGTCAACAAGGGTCGAGACCGAGAAGGAGCTGAGCCGCGTCGAAGCGGAGAAGGTTGACTTGGCCACCAAGCTGGCCTCAGAGCAAACGGAGAGGAGGAGCTTGGACGCGGGCCTAAAGACGGCGGCGGCACAGGTGGAGACCCAGCGCAAGCTCCTACATCAGAGAGACGAGGCGCTGTCCAAAGCGGGATAGGAGATCTCGGACCTAAAAAGGCAGCTTGCGCAGGCCAAGGAAGCGGCTCACACAATAAAAGAAACCGTGGGGGTTGCCATCAAAGCTGCCTACAACGAAGGGGTCGAGGCGACAAAGAACCGCCTGACCGAGGAGCTGGCCGAGCTGTGCCGGGAATACTGCCAGCAGGTCTGGGCGGAGGCCCTAAATGCTGCAGGAGTCCCCGCCAACTCCGAGTGGAGGGCAACTGAGAGAGACTGCTATCCCGAGGATATCAGGTTCATCGAAGACGCTCCCCCTACTTTGGTCGCTCCCGAGGCTACGGCCTCGACGTTGCCTCCATCTTCTTTCGGGCAGATCCCGCCACCCGTAGAGGTTGCCGTCCCTGACAAAGAGGCTGAGTAGAAGCCGGTGGAATCGGCTCGTGTGGTCGTGCCCCCGCCCAAGTCGCAGGATAAGGGGAAGTAGGTACAGGACCCGTCCGAGGCCGGACCCAAAGGAGCGGAGGCGGGAGGCCAAACCAAAGAGCCCTCAACCAAGCTAGCGAAGGATCCCCCTTTGAAGATAAAGGGGTAGGCAATCTCGGACCCCCCTTTGGCACAGCTCCGTTGCTTTACTTTTTTGTTGTTTCGCGTAGCTTTTCACTTTTGTTTACCATTTTTAATGTAGGCTTTCAGTATCCTTCTTGTAATTCCCCTCAGCTTTGTTTCGAACAAGCTTTAATGAATTTTAGTGTTCCATTTTCGATAGCGTAATTCTTGTGCCTTGGTGCAATCTTGTCTCTAGTTGATCATTGGTTATGTTTATCGCTGCGTAATTTGTTTTATTGCGTGTTGGGGCTAACAAACAAACGATTACGCGCATGGGATATGCTGGCACTTAGTTAAATTGTGCATTACCACCGACTGGCAGTGAACACGTAATTTGAATGGAGTGCACGTTTAATTTCTTTCACGACATTAACACTTAGTCAAAAAATGAAATGGTATGTTAAATTTTCCCAAGGCAAAAGGTCTGAGGACCTGGCTTAGCCAAGGTTGTCAGTAACGCTTAGTAAAAACTGTACTGCGTGTTAAATTTTCCCAAGGCAGAAGGTCCGAGGACCTGGCTTAGCCCCAATTGACATTAACACTTAATAAAAATTGGACTGTGCTAAATTTTCCCAAGGCAGAAGATCCGAGGACCTAGCTTAGCCCCAGTTGACATTAGCACTTAATAAAAATTGAACTGTGTTAAATTTTCCCAAGGCAGAAGGTCCGAGTACCTAGCTTAGCCCCAGTTGACATTTAACACTTAATAAAAATTGAACTGTGTTAAATTTTCCCAAGACAGAAGGTCCGAGGACCTGGCTTAGCCCCAGTTGACATTTAACACTTAATAAAAATTGAACTGTGTTAAATTTTTCCAAGGCAGAAGGTCCAAGGACCTGGCTTAGCCCCAGCTGACATTAACACTTAATAAAAATTGGACTGTGTTAAATTTTCTCAAGGCAGAAGGTCAGAGGACCTGACTTAACCCCAGCTGACATTAACACTTAATAAAAATTGGACTGTATTAAATTTTCCCAAGGCAGAAGGTCCGAGGACCTGACTTAGCCCCAGTTGACATTAACACTTAATAAAAATTGGACTGTGTTAAATTTTCCCAAGGCAGAAGGTCCGAGGACCTGGCTTAGCCCCAGTTGACATTAACACTTAATAAAAATTAGACTGTGTTAAATTTTCCCAAGGCAAAAGGTCTGAGGACCTAGCTTAGCCCCAGTTGACATTAACACTTAATAAAAATTGGACTGTGTTAAATTTTCCCAAGGTAGAAGGTCCGAGAACCTGGCTTAGCCCCAGTTGACATTAACACTTAATTTAAACGAGTCGTATGTTAAATTTTCCCAAGGCAGAAGGTCAAATGACTTGGCTTAACCAAGGTTGACATTAACATACATTAAGGGAATAAATTGCATGTCAAATTAACATGTACATATTTCGGCGATAGAGATTAACAAATTGACCATCAGTACGATGCAGTGATATTAAAATGCTTGGCATGTATGCCTTTCCTTAATAGTAATATCTTCGGAGGTTGCTTACATTCCAGGGTCGTTTTACAGGTTGGTCTTTTAGGTCGACGAGATAATATCACCTTATGCCGGCCACCGAGGTTATACGGTAGGGGCCCTCCTAGTTTAGCCCTAATTTTCCCCACGATGGGTCCCTGGCAGTTTCGACGAACTTTGTCAAGACTAGGTCTCTCGGAGCAAGAGGCCTGGATCATACGCGCGAGTCGTACCCCTGCTTGAGCTTTTGCTGGTAGCCAGCTAGCCGGACCATGGCGTTCTCACGCCTTTCTTCCACCAAGTCCAGCCCCTTCAGCAGTATGTCGTCATTAGCGTCTGGGGCGAAAGATTGCGCCCTCATCGTCGGGAACCCCATCTCTACAGGAATCATAGCCTCGGCGCCATACGTCATCGAGAAAGGAGTCTCCCCTGTGGACCTTCACGTCGTGGTTCAGTAAGTCCACAACACGTGTGGTACCTCATCCACCCATCTGTCTTTCGCATCGTCTAGTCTTTTCTTGATTCCATTGATTATCGACTTGTTGACTGCTTCAGCTTGGCCGTTCCCCTGCAGGTACGCTGGGGTGGAGTACCTGTTTGTGATGCCAAAGTCCCCACAGTACTTCCGGAAGGCTTTGCTGTGTAGCTGCAGTCCATTGTCCTAGATGAGAGTACGTGGGATCCCAAATTTGGTGATGATGTTCTTCTAGAAGAATCTCTTCGCGTCCACATCCTGGATATTCGAGAGTGGCTCGGCCTCTACCCATTTAGTAAAGTAGTCTGTCCCGATGAGCAGCCATCGCTTGTTACCCGCTGCCCTAGAAAACGATCCCACTATGTCCAAGCCCCACTACGCAAATGGCCAAGGGCTGACCAATGGGTTAAGAATGCCACCAAGTTGGTGGATGTTGGGCGCGAACCTCTGACATTGGTTACATTTTCTCGCGTACTCTTGCGCCTTTCTCTGCATATTCGGCCACCAATACCCCTGCGTGAGGGCTTTGTGAGCTAGCGACCTTTCGCCTGTATGGCTACCACAAATTCCCTCATGCAACTCCTCCAAGAGCTGCTCCGTCCCTTCTGGGTGTACACACAGTAGGTAGGGCCCTGAAAACGAGCGTTTGTAGAGCTTCTCGTCCTCGGATAGCTAGAACCGAGGAGCCTTCCTACGGATCTTGTCGGCCTCAGACTTCTCCTCCGGTAGTGTGTCGTGTTTAAGGAAAGACACTATAGGGTCCATTCAACTGGGTTTTGTTCTGACCTATTGGACCCGGATGGCCTGATAACCCGGACCAGCTGGCCTAAGCAGGTCCTTAACGAGAATGACTCGAGGAAGGCCCTGTGCCGAGGAGGTTACGAGCGTGGCCAACGAATCTGCGTAGGTGTTTCTGCTTCTAGAGAAATGCGATGGTGCGAAAGATTCGAACTTGGCCTGCAAGTGCTTGGTGCGGGCTAAATACTTTCGCATTCTCGGTTCCCTAGCCTCCAACTTCCCTTCCACTTGGCCGACCACCAGCTGCGAGTCTGAGAACGCTCGCACTGCCTTTCCCCCAATTTTTCGAACCATGTCCATTCCCACTAGCAAGGTTTCGTACTCGGCCTCATTGTTGGTAGCTAGAAATGCTATCCTCAGAGGCTTTTCAATGACGACCCCATCCGGAGATATCAAGACTATCTCGGCGCCTGAACCTCTCTGGTTAGAGGCTCTGTCTACATAAACTTCCTATACCGGAGGCTTCTCGCACTAGACTATGCCGACTTGCTTTCCCCCTAAGCTACATCCCCCTAGGCCTTCCTCCAAGGAAGGCTCAGTGAACTCCGCCACCAGGTCGGCCAGGACTTGCCCCTTCACAGATGTACAAGGTAGGTACTTGATGTCAAAGGCCCCCAAAAAGGTTCCCCATTTGGCGATTCTGCTGGAATAGTCGGCACTCCGCAGCACGCACTTGAATGGGAGTTGGGTCAGCACGACGACCGTATGAGATTGAAAATAGTGTGGGAGTCGGCGCGTCACGTGCACTACGGCCAGAACCGCCTTTTCCAATGGTAAATACCGGGTCTCGGCCTCCTGCAGGGACTTGCTCACGTAATAGACCGGTCTTTGTATACCGTCGCCATCCCGTATCAGAACTAGGCTAACGGCGTGGGCGGCCACAGCTAGGTATGCAAACAGCACTTCGTCTGGATCAGGGCGGGACATAACGGGTGGCCGAGAAAGGTATTCCTTCAGCTGCTAGAAGGCCAAGGAGCACTCCTCGGTCCATTCGAATCCCTTCCATTTGTTCAGCAGTTGGAAGAAGGGTCGGCACCTATCCGCAGATCGGGAGATGAACCTACTGAGGGCAGCCGTCATTCCGGCCAGCCTCTAGACCTCCTTCGGGTTCTGAGGTGGTTGCAGGTTACAGATTGCGGAGATCTGTTCGGGGTTGGCCTCAATACCCCTGTGAGTAAGCATGTAGCCCAGGAATTTACCAGACCCTACACCGAAGGAGCATTTGGAGGCGTTCAGACGCAACTTATGCTCCCACAAAGTCTGGAATGTGCTGCCCAGGTCAGCCACATGTTCCGATATGGCCCTGCTCTTCACAACCATATCGTCTACGTATACCTTGACGGTCTTTCCTAACTGCGCCTAGAACATCCGGGTCATCATCCTTTGATAGGTAGCCCTTGCATTTTCAGGCCGAAGGGCATCACCTTGTAATGGTAGTTGCCGGTGGGGGTCACAAAAGCAGTTTTCTCCTGGTCTTCTAGAGCCAAAGGTATCTGGTGGTACCCTTGAAAGGCGTCCAGGAAACTCATGTGAGGGTGGCCGACCGTCGCGTCTACTAGCTAATCTATGCGAGGCATTGGAAAGAGGTCCTTGGGACAAGCTTTGTTCAGATCCGTGAAGTCTACACATACTCTCCACTTTCCACTTTTCTTCTTCACCACAACCGTGTGCGCCAACCATTCAGGATAGAACACTTCCTTGATAGCCCCAGCTCTCTTGAGTTTGATGACTTCCTCCTTAACAGCCTCGGAGTGCTCCGAGGAAGAGCGCCGAGGGGGTTGCTTCTTCGGCACTACGGCCGGGCTGACGTTCAAGTGGTGGCATATGAAGTTTAGGTCGATTCCAGGCATCTCATGCTCGTCCCATGCAAACACGTCAAGGTTCGCCCTCAAGAACGCGGCCAACTCTTCTCTTTCTTCGGTAGGCAGTTGAGCCCCTATCTGGAAGAACCTTTCTAGGTCGTTGTTTACGAGAACCCTGTCTAACCCCTCGCACGCAAGCTCCTCTGCCACCATTCCTCTAGTCGTGGCAGAAAAAGCTAATTGCTATGAGGTCGGAGCAGCTGGAGCCGAGGGCTCGGGGTCTGGCCCGCGCAGAATTGCAGCTGTCAGGCACTATCTCGCTGCAGACTGACTCCTAATAATTTCCTCGACTTGGCCGCCGAAAGGGAACTTCACCTTGGCATAGAGAGTGGAGGAGACAGCCCCTAGAGCGTGCAGCCAAGGTCTTCCCACAATGGCCGTGTAAGGGGAGTAGGCGTCCACCACGATGAAATCCACTTCCACCACTGCTGGACTTGACTGTACAGGCAATCTGATCTGCCCCTTCGGGGTCACTACCTTTCCCTGGAAGCTTATCAGCGGCGAGTCGTAGGCCGAGAGGTCCTCTTCCCTCAAGTTTAGCCCCTTGTACAGGTCGGGGTACATGATGTCTGCGCCACTTCCTTGGTCCACCATCACCCTCTTCACATCGTAACCTCCAATCCTTAGCATTATGACTAGGGCATCATCGTGGGGTTGGATGGTCCCTTCCTTGTCTGCGTCCGAGAAGGCCAAAGTGGGCGGCGCATTACCTTTAATCTTCTTCGGCTCGGAGCCAGAGCCCTCAGCATGGGCTCGCGCCACAAACATCACCCTGGAAGGGCACGAGCCGGTCCTCCCAAGAGCGGGGAGAATGACATTGATGGTTCCTAGAGGAGGCCTCGGGGCATGATGGCCTTGGCTTACCAGCCTAGGGTGTTCTCTCTGCCCTTCATGCTAGTACACGAACTGTCTCAACTTTCCCTCCTTCGTTAGTTGTTCTAGGTAGTACCGTAAGCTCTTGCAGTTCTCGGTCGTGTGGTCGTTCTCTTGATGGTATTGGCAGTGGAGGTTCTGGTTACGCTTTGCGGGATCACCTATCATTTTGCTGGGCCACCTGAAGTAAAGCTCGTGAGAGATTTTCTCAAACACCCGCTGTAACGGTTCGCAGAACACCACACCTACCACCTGCGTTGTCGTTTGACGTGGTTGCCTGATGAATTCCCTCATCGGCCTACTATTGCTGTATCTGTCTGACCTGAAATCCCTCCTCTCTTGAAGGATAACCTTCGCCCTAGCCTTCACTTGTAATTGATCCTCCTCCACCCGCGTGTACTCGTCAATGCGGTCCATGAGCCGACGCACGCTCTTGACAGGCCTTCTGGTCAGTGACTTCCTCAAGTCATGCTCGTTTGGGAGGCCGACCTTGAAGGTGCTTATGGCGACTTCGTCGAAGTCCCCATCGATCTCGTTGTACATCTCCCAATATCTGTTGGTATACGCCCTGAGGGTCTCTCCTTCTCTCATGGCCATGGACAACAGTGAATCTAAAGGTTGAGGGACCCTGCTACATGTGATGAACCGCGAGCCGAATGCCCTGGTGAGCTCAGTGAAGGAATCGATAAAACCCGCCTTCAGGCCGTTGAACCACCTCATCGCGACGGGTCCCAAGCTGGAGGGGAAGACCTTACACATCAGGGTCTCATTCTTCGAGTGCACCGCCATCCTCTGGCTGAAATGGCTCACATGTTCTACTGAGTCCTTCCTTCCGTTGTAAATTGTGAAGGTTGGCTGGGTGAATCGCCTTGGAAGCTTTCCCTTCTTAATCCTCTGAGTGAAGGGCGACTTGGAAATCTGGTAGAGCACCTTGCTCAGTGCATTGTTGGCCCAGCCCCTGGAGGATGTCCTCTTATCCTTAGGTTCGCGATGGTGTTCGTCCTCCTGGGAAGAGGACTCGCCAGGGGGGGTCCTCAACCTGGAACTGTCAAGGCTACCGCTGGTATCCGCTGAGGACTGGTCTGAAGGAGAGGGCGTGCACCTTCATTTCTCCCAGCGCAGCTTCCTTCTCAGATGGTCAATCTCCCTTTGCAGGGTCTCATGGCTTTTTTCACATGAGGCTCTACTTCCACCCCGTGCATGGCTCCTCCCGCGTGTATGTTCTGTGTGTACGCTGGCTTTGTGCTCTCTCTCCTGCTCTAACCGCAAAAATTGGTCCTCGCGCTAGGACCCCATGGACTCCGTATAATGTGAACCCGAGCTTTCCATGATACTTCTAGTCCCTTTCGTCAAGGCTTCCTACAGACGGCGCCAATTGTAAGGACACATGGTAAGCCTTAGGCCCAAACGCGTGACTGGGCCGGCCCAAGTGGCCTACACAATAGAATTTGTAGAGAATGGGCTTAAAGCCTAGACCTCCTGGGGCTCTAGAAAGTTATGGGGTAAGGGTTAAGTTCGCTGCTAGCGTGCTAGGAGTTGGGGGAGCGCCTCTGCCTCTCCTCGGACGTGGGCCGAGGAGCCTATGTCTAGGCTTTCCTTCTGTTACCTGGGAGGAGAGAGAGAGTGAGTCTTCTTCTTCCTTAGAAAAAACCCGGATCCCTTCCTATGGTCCACCTTTGTCTATTTATACTTCCCATTCTTGGTTCCCATCTGTCTTTTCTCTGAAAATGCTCCCCAATGCCTGTAAGGCTGACCACCGTCCCCTCAGAAGTCATTTCTCCATTAATGCGGCCAGACGGGTAGGTAAAAGGCCTTTAATGCGGTGGCAACAGCTTTATGCAGTGTATGTTCCCCTTGTCCCCCTCCTCGACGTCCCACTGAAGCTTGGGATGACTTGCTGAGCTTTTAGGAGCTCTTCTTTGGGTGTCGTGCTACGCCCTTCAATCCCTGGCCCTGCTGTCCGAGGAGACCTTCTCTTCGAACCCTCATCCAACTGGGCGACGGCCTAGTCGACGGGCCTTTGGGCCCCCGTTTCAGGAGGTCCTATTCTCGGTTCATGGCCCCTTGGCGGAGTTCACGCTTTCGAATCAGGCCCTGGGCCCATATGGTGTTTTGACGTTTTTACCCCCCACAATTTTATTATTTGGATTTATTTGATTTATATTATTCATTTTTTAGGCGGTCTGTATTTTGATAAATTATGTTATCATGCGTTATATTTTCCTAATTTGTTTTTCTAGTACAATTAAACTGTTCAAGTTTCAAATATATTATTCAAAATTTACATTCTCTTAAAAGAAATTATTATATTTATAATTTTTCTTATTGTAAGAGTAACTTCGAACTATTTATTGAGTTTTGTTTACTAATATAGATACATGAGATTGGAACTGCATATTTCTTAGACATTCCTAAAAGACTATACCATATTATAAATTTAATATTTAAAATAATATGTAGGAAAAAAGTAGACTTTATATCTAAAATTAAACACTTCACCTATGGAAATGACAGAAAATAATCTATATAAAAACATAAAGAAAACATGATTTTTTTTTACTACATATGCTTTTATTTATTAAGATTTAATTGCCTTTAACTGGATCTTCATATCATATTTTTGTTACTACGCTCCTATTAAGCCTTCTCATCTATCACATCATTGGTCACATCATTATTCTTTTTATTATTTATTTTTTACTTTTAATTTTTTAACAATATTAAATATATAAATATATTGGTTTTACAAATTCATCTTATGCAGTTTTACTTTACATATTCATTTACTTTAATTTTGATGTTATAACTAAACAATAAATCAATGAAAAGTTAAAATTAAAAAATTGTCTATACATATTCATCTTCGGTGGTTTAATTTTAGTAGTTGATAGACATATTCAAATACATAGCCAAAGTTGTATTTTGATATAAATTCAAAATCTCACTTCCAAAATAACTAAGTATTATGTAAAAAAAGAAACAAAAAAACATCAAACAAAAGCTAAAAGAGGGAGAGAGAAGACTTATGACGGAAAGCTAAAAAAATCAAACACACTACCAAATCGTATTAACCCAAAATAGTATTATATACAAAAAAAACAATGATTCATAAAAAAAACAATAAATAATATATATAATATTATATACCAAAAAAAAAAAAAAAACAATGATTCATAAAAAACAATAAATAATATATATATATATTTATATATATATATATTTATATATATATATATATTATATATATATATATATATATATATATATATATATATATATATATATATAGAGATAGAGAGAGAGAGAGAGAGAGAGAGAGAGAGAGAGAGAGAGAGAGAGAGAGAGTAATCACATTATTTGAGAGAGAAATAGAAAATAAAATGAGAAAAAAAGAATATCAAAATAAAAATATAGTCATAAGTTAAAGACCAAATTATTCAAGCTATGATATATAATAGAATAATATTATATTCTTGTGAATGATATTTATATGCAATAGAATAACATTTAACAAACATAGAAGTGAAAAAAAAAAAAAAGATAAAACTTAAAAACACAAAACCAAATTGCAACCCAAAGTAAAATTCTAAAGAAGTCATAAATACATCAATCTAAAGTAGAGATACAAAAAATAAAAAATTCGCACAAAAATAAAACATGTGAGAGAGAAATAGTAATAAACTTTTTCATGTGAGAATATCTGCATAGAATAGAAGAGAAAATGTCATATTTATAGTGAGAGAAAATGTCATATTTTTATTAATAGAATGAGGATAAAAATAGTCAAAATAAAAGGAAGAGGAAGAGATAATGAAGAGTGACATTAAGGTTGAGAGTAATGAAGAGATGAAAAGGTAAAAGAGAAGTTATGGTTGGAAGTAGTGGAGAGAAATGGGAAATAGGTAGATGATGTGGCTACAGATATGGCTCAACTGGAGCATAGCAACAATAAATGATACATTTAAACTTTAAATATATATATATATATATATATATGAGTCTATCAACAAACAATTTTTATGCTAGGGCTCAACTTATTTATTAAACAAGTTTAAAACTAAGGCTTAAGCTTGACTTGTTTATAATTAAACAAACATGAATAAGATTTTTATCAAATTAAGCCCAAACTGTTTATGAATGGCTTGGTCTATTTATAGCCTTAGCTAAGAATAAACTTTTATTATATAAAACATGATATATTATATAATTGTCCAGGAATAATTTATGAAACAAACTTAGGGGAATGAGTTCATCTTAAACATTTGGATAGAAAACCATGTCTATGATGAATTAGGTACATCCTGCATAGATGCTTCATTATGCCTTGAACTTGAAGAAAGACTTTCATTGTCATCGTGTATTATTACATCATTTGTACCTTCAATGGAATTCCTTGAGTGGTTCTGCATATCATCAATACTAGGTGAAGGTTGAAAAACGTCAGGACTTCCCACATCATGTACCCTTGATTCTTCTCTCTTAAAGTGATGTGAAGAGAGATCTTTTTGGTCAAAATGTTTTGCCATTTCAACTAATTTAGACCAGAAAGAAGTTGCAATATTTTTGTCACTCAAAGCAGGCCAATGTGAGAAAAAGTATTCAATTACATAAACCAAGAGTGAGACGACGGAAGTGATTCCCGCGATGACGAAGAGGCCCCCAAAGCTGTCCACTCCAAGACTAGGACTATGTGAAGAGATTGTTGTGCTTTGATCTTTACAGGTGGTTTGACTTGAAAAGTACTTTCGCTCAATTGATCCAATTTTCTCTTGGTCTTGAGTGACATTCAAGATTGCCCTTGAAATATAAGGGACTAAAGGAGATCCTCGTTGGAAGGCCTGAAGTAAAATGTTACAGAATTATTCCAATTTGAATTAAAAAAAAAAAAAGGCTTGAACAATACACTTTGATCAATAAAGGTCATTACTAAAAAAGTTTCTTGTTGGTCTTATGGCATTCTTGAAAGTAAGGCGTTTTTTTGGGAAGGAGAAAGAGAGACTCACAAAGCCAAATCCATCGGTTTTGTAGGTCGGTCCAACCATAGTATACCTAGAGCAATACTTTGCAAGGAAGAGCTTGATATAAGGGATTTCACCAAAAATAGCTGCAACTCCACCATTGAGGATTCCTTTTGACAGTGCTTCATGATACTCCTCAGGAGTCTCATAGGGCTTTAACTTGGACTCATCAAAATCTAACTGTTTCATTAGAAGCCCCTTAACGAATGAACCCCTTTGATATCCAACCAAATAACCTTTCCCTTTGATCTCTTTTACATCAACAAATGCAGGCTGCAATCTCTGTACTGTTAACATTGAGGTTAAGCTCGCTGTATAGCTTTGAGTCAGGATGAGTACCAAAAAAATCCATATGATGAGCACAAATCTTGACAAATTATTTACCACTCTCTCCCCTGGTACCATTAAACTACTGTTAATATACGCATGCATAAATAATATCCTTCTTTTGAGCTAGAACAAACCAGAGAGAGAGAGAGAGAGAGAGAGAGAGAGACAATCTTTATATAGGGTTGTAGAAAATTTACTGTGAGCAAAGGCAAGTGTTGAGAAAGAGAACCATAAAATCAGGCCAAGTTGTTGCTTTGGAGGGCCTCTAAACTCAGTGTTTACACGGTGTTCAAGAACCCATATTACCAAACCTGTAAAGATAAATGCTACACTAGTTGTTATCCATAGATTCAAGCTTAGTGGCCTTAAGAAAATCCACAAGTTTTTGTTGTCATCAGCTTTCACCAAAACCACCATCGACACACCTGATTCCGAATAAGGCAAAGTGAAATCAACATACAACGAGCGATTAGCTACAATTGTTGTGTCTCCAACAACTGCATCGTACCTCTGCATTTAGAGAGAAAGAGAGATTGTTATCAATTTTATGGAATAAGAACACTTGGTTTCACTCTGTTGCATTTTATATCCCACCAATTGTTGTTTGGCACACATCTTTCTTTATATAATTTACCAAAGTTAAAAAAAAAAAAAAAAAAAAAAAAAAAAAAAGAAAAAAAAAAAGAAAAAAGAAAGAAAGATACTTGACGATATTCTACAATTGATTGAGCGAAAAGTGGAACAACAAGAGTGAGACGTTGTAATTTTATTCCAATTTATTGACTATTTAAAAAGTTAGATTAAGTAACTAATAGACAGCCACCTGAAGTCATTAGCAAGAAGAAAAACATTATAAAAATTAAAAAAAAAAAAACGTAAAAAAAGATGAAGAGAAAAATACAACCCACCTGAGTTTTAATTTGGTAAAGAAGTTCGTCATATGTGCCATTACTCTGCCTATGTTTATTCACGTAGGGAATAAACTCATGAGGAAGGGGAAAGGGTAATGCATCTTGTACAGCATGGAACATATCAATGACGAACCCTGATATGCTAGGCTTATCATCAGTTGAAGAATGCCATTCCACCTTCAGGAATTCTTCAAAACCATTTCTTATTGGAACCCCAATCTGTAACTTTGTTGGTTGGTCTGTTGTGTATCCTGGCCAAATCGGTTGTTTAAGTTTGTCCTTTGAAGTTGAGTATGCCTCTTCACTATTGTCATTGAAATCTAGTGAAAATCCTCTGTTTCCCGTCCAATATCCAATAATCCTCTCGGTTCTTCCTATTACATTGAATAGTTCAAAGGCTGAAGGCTCCAACTGCCCCTTAACCAAGTGAAAATTCCCGCTTAGACCTTGAAATTTAGTAGTAAGAATTGTATTGTGAAGCTTTGTACCTATTTCCAAAATGCCTAAAGCTGCAAGATCAACGTTGCTGTTGCTAGTTATTTGCTTCAAGAAGCTAGAATGCACTATGCCAGCCTTTTCCACTGCCATAGCCAATGCCCAAACTGTATCATATGCCCATAATCCGAAGAGGTTTAAGCTAGTAGTAGTCTTGCTCCTTGTTTTGATTGAGGTTAAATTTCTCTGCCATTTTCTTTCAAAATCTTCAAGTTTTTTTGAAGGGAGTAAATATGGCCTTATTCCCAATACACCTTGCATTGAGTCCATGACCTTTGAGCCCATAGGATCTAGCAAAGATGATAATCCTTGTGTGATGATCCATGCATATCCTTCGCTCATCATTTCTGCATTCTTTGCAAGTACAAAGAGCTTGGAGCCAAGTGAAGCAGTCATGTGCACAAGAAATATTCTTGTACGATTTGCTTTTAACTTGTTAAGCTCTTCACTGATTTCATTATCATTAGAAGATGGAGGAATGACACTTCTGTAAGGTACCCGTGCGTCAATCTCTTGTAACGCGTCCATTAAATAGGGAATTAAACCATTGCCATACTCTGTGTCTTCATAGATAGGGACAATTTCCCACCAACCAAAGGCTTTAACAATGTCTACTATGGCTTTAACCTGTGCAGACTCATCTTGAGTTGTTCGTATGAAAAATGGGTTTTGGGCTGGAGAAAGAAAGGGACTTGTGGCTGAAAAGGAAATTATGGGAACCTGAGATATGCGGCAAAGTTCTAGCACAAACCTTGCTTGTGCTGACCTTTGAGGTCCTATAATAGCCTGAACTTCTTCATTCTCTATTAAATCCAATGCTGAATAACATTTCAACAATGAAATGAATGACTTAGAAAATGGAAAATTTGCTGGCAATTTTCAATAACGAGGACAACAAAAACAATTATAGCAACAACATACAATTATTTGAAAGATTTTCAAGAGATGATGGAAAATGTTTGTCAGAATATAAGCCCAATTAGATCCAAGAGTCCATTATACTATCTCTGTAGTTTATACTTTGTGCTTCATACCATGTACTGTAATTATGTACTTTTGTATTTCTATGCGCCTATAAAGGTAATCTTTGCACGGTTTTACAAAAAATCCATTGTGCAAAATTCAATCTTTTCAATGTTAACATGTTGGAGCATCAACATGCCAAGAATTGTTTGTAAAAAGGTGAGGATGCAAATTCAAAAGGCTGGGTCAATTCTGAACTTTAAACGAACCAGATTGCATGTTTAGAAGTTTGTTAGTACGTAGAGGAGCAAAATTCCCCTGAATCCCTGAATGTGCTCTGTTGGTGACTTATTTGCTAAAAATACTGTAGAAAAATGGAGAGTGATTTTTTTGGTGCTTGTCAAACGCACAGTATAAAGACTAGGATCTGCAGCAATTCTGAAGTTCCTGGTGAAAAGTATGTTTCCCTTGTCAAGATCCTAATATTAAACATCTAAGAATTATGAAAAACTTATTATCTTTTTTTTCTTCATTTTTTTAAAAGTAATTATACTTTTAATCTCAAAATTTGGAATTATTTTCATTTTGACCCATCAAATTTGATTCCGCATTCTAAATGGTCATTTCGTCCATGTCCATGACTAATATGATTAAGATATTATATTTTTTTACTGGCACTTAATGGTCGGATAAGTTACAGAGCTGGTCATGAAAAAAATGAATTTGATTATTTGATAATAATTATCACACTTCTCCTCACATGTGAGCTCAGACTCTCCCTTAAAAAGTGTAGTCCAACACATGAGATTTTTTACATTTAAAATTAGAGAGTAAAGACAATAATAAAACTCATAAACTTATTTTAAAATCATAATAAATTATCAATAGTTCCAAAAGTTCAAGCTATCAGGAAAAATAGTGAAATTAATCGTAATCCTAACATGAATGATCATTTTGAAAATATAATCAAACTTGGTAGATCACAGTGAGATTTCTCAAACTTAAGGAACCAAAATAAAAACAACAAATCTTTAAAGGTCAAAAGTTTAATCCAGTCCTTTTTTATTATTTTTTTTTTTGGGGGAAAAATTAATATCTTAATACTTGTACTTTTTTTTCTCTTCTAGCGGGAGCCTAATACAAGTCTTAATTCAGTTGCTTAGACCTAAAACAAGCTTGAGCATGTCCTTAGTTACATGCGTAGAACGTTTAGAAACGTACCTGCAGATGCTGCAGCAACGATATCATTCCCAGAATCCTTTGTGAGGAGAGACAGTCTTGTGCTATAGTTATGATTCACAGCATAGAAGTCTGAGAGCGCCATGGACATGTAGCTCTCTGCCACTCTTCCAACTGGGGACTTCAAATCAAGAACAACTCCTATTGGTATGACCTCCTTTGCCATCACCAAAGGCGGATGACCCCAGAGGCTGAGGCTGAGGCTGAGGCTGAGCAAGAGAAATGATAGGAATTTAGAGAAGAGGGGCTTCTGGTTTGCCATTGTCAAACCTTTGCAAATTGGTAGCTAGAGGGGACTACTCTACACTACTTATTTGCCATTGTCAATGTCGACTGTTACTCGTTTGAAAATTCGGCTGACTGTTGAAGTTTGGGGCAGCTGACCGTAGACTGCTTTACGTGGCCCTTTTTAATGCCATCAGTAATTGATGCAGGAATATTCATATTTTATAAATGTTCACATTTTAACTTAGGAAAGATTATGTGAAAAAATAGACGTAAAATAATACTGTGTAAATATCTGAGAAACAAGGCCAAAGCTTGGGTACATTGCATTAAATGCGCTTGACATGTTGTGATGATGGCATTTAGCACCATTAGAACAAGTCTGGATCCAAGCTCAGTCGGAGAAGGGCAAAAGTTTGGTTGCCTCAGATTGCTATGGTCAGACAAATTACGTACACACAAGTTCAACAAGAACAGTTGCCCCCACAGGGATTTGAAATAACCGTCAAATTCCAATATACACACTGAATTTGTCAATGGACCTTGAATCCATTTGGTTGATCATTTGCATCATTATTTTAAACATGTGGTCCTTTATCAATTTGTATCTCTTTTCATTGTTCTTTTAGATGAGTTAGTTAATTTCTACCAAAAAAAGAAAAAAACAACGATAGTTCATTAAAATTAGAAAAATCAGATTAGTTATACATTTGGCGATCAACATGTTTGCACCATATTTCAAAATGGTCCCTTACTTTTCAATTTTTTCAATTTAGTCTACAAGTTTTTAAATGTGTGTCAAAAGCGTCCTTGCTGTCAATTTAGTCTAGTAGTAAATGGAAAATTATAGGGTGGCAAACAGAAACACTAAAATCAAGCACTAATACTGACATGAAGTCCAAGTGATAGTCTTTATTTTTTTTATTATTAATATCAACTACTGTAAAAAGATCACGTGCTACGTGCATGAGGAGCCAAATTTGGGAATTTCCCATTTTAAATCCAAGCCAATAGCAGCTTATGTTTTTTTATTTTATTTTTTATAAATAATGTTAAATTGCCGCATGGGCTCTATGTCAGCATAAGTGCTTGATTTTAGTATTTTCAATTTTCAAATCATACATTTTCATCCACAAGATAATTTCATGGCCCTTTTAACACATGTTTAAAAGATTAAGAATTAAACCTAAATTGAAACATTTGAAAGGTTACAGGAATATTTTAAAACATGGGGCAAAACGTTGACGTCCAAATATGTAATTAAACCAAGAAAACAGAAAAACCTAGTTAATTAAAACTAATGTTCGAAGATTGAATAATTTAACAGTTAATAGTTAGCATTTAGGTAAGTTGTTCTAAGAAGTGAGAACAGCACAATATTTCTTAATTGATACAAATGTAGAGTATCAACGTTTTCTTTTGTCAAATTTATTCTTTTTTAGTATCTTTATTTTAACAACTATGTTTGTGACGCAAACGGAAAAGTGAAAGATGCTGAACCTCATTCTAGGTAGAATCCACCAAAATTAAAGAAACATCGATTTTATTGAAACCTATAGCGTCTAGAGTTGAGACCATGATGATTGTTCTTATTATCAAGCTAAAACACTAATCAGTTTTTGTTGTAGGCATATTGGGATTCGAATTTCAAATATCTTATTTAATAACAAAAGACTTTACCAGTTAAGTTAGCTGAAATTCACAAATTGCAAATATATTTAAAGGCTTCAAAAAACCTATATTACTAGTAAAAAATATTCATAAGCAAATCCTAATTGACATAATACCATAATAGGACTCTAATTTAACAAGTAAGAAGTCCTAAAATCAAGGAAACTAAAATTTATAAATCCTAAAAGTAGAAGAATTACATTCAGAATTAAAAAATTAACAAAAGGTAAAAATAGACCCATGCATTCTATCCTACATCACTTTGAATTTGAACAAAGACTTTTGTTAAGTATAACCACACGGTCCACATCAATTGTTACTTCAATGGAATTCCTTGAGTCTAATTCAGAAACATTGTGACTTGCTACAACAGGTACCCTTGATTCTTCTTCCTTCCAGGCATGTGAAGAGAAGTCTTTCTGGTCAAAATATTTTGTCATTTTAACTCATTTGGACCAACAAGAGTTGGCAGAATCGTCGCCATTCAAAACACGCCAATGCGAGTAAAAGAACTTAAAGACATAAACCAAGGGTGAGACCATAGAAGAAATTTCTGCTATGATGAAGAGACCCCAAAAGTTGTCCACACCAAGATTAGGACTATATGAAGAGACTGTGGTGCTTTGATCTTCACAGGTTTTACTTGAAAAGTACTTCTGTTCCATAGCAACAATTTGTTGCTATCTTGAGTGACATTCAAGATTGCCCTCAAAATGTAAGGGACTAAAGGAGATCATTTTCGAAAGGCCTGAAAAATCATATTACAAAATTATAGAATGTCGGGGGCGGGGGAAATAGAATGCCCTTGATCAATAGGTTATATATTCTCGTATACACTCAGTTTAGATGCACTTTTTTACACAATATTCACAATGACATGCCCTAATGTACACTTTTTAAAAGGTGAAAAGGTAACACACACATTTAAAACCAGGAAAAATTAATGTAAAAAGTAGATATGAAATAATGAAAAATGAAGGGGAGTGTCTATTACACACAGAGAGACTTCGAAATTATCACGATTTTCTGTGTTTTTGAAAAGTTATGTGTACTATGTGTGCATTAAGTGATGTGCACTAGATATTTCTCAAAAAATAAATGTTAAAAGTGGATGTAAAGTAATGAGTGTGAGAAAATCATTACCCTAAAAGAATGATAGAGGTGGATTTTTTTGTTTTTTGTTTTTGTTTTGTTGAGAGAGAGACTCACGAAACCAAGCCCATCTATTTTCTAGTTGGGTCCAACCATAGTATACATAGAGAAGAGTTTGATATAGGGGATTTTATCAAAAATTGCCACGACCCCACCATTGTAGGTTCCTTCTGGCAATGCTTCATGATTCTCCTCAGGGGTCACATACGGCTTCAACTTGGATTCATTGAAATCTAATTGTTTTATTAGAAGCCCCTTAACAAAGGAATCCTTTTGATATCCAACAAAATAACCATTCTTTTTAATCTCTTTTATGTCAATAAATGTAGGTTGCAATCTCTGTACTGTTAATATCAAGGTTAGGTTTGCAATATAACATTGAGTCAGAATGAGTACCACGAAAATCCGTATAATTAGCACAAATCTTGACCAATTATTTACCACGTTTTCTCCTGCAGCCTGCAGGTATCATTCAATTATTATTACTTTACACATGCATAAAAGAATATCCATGTTTTGAATTGAATCGAATTAGAAAAAAAAGAATAAAATATTGGGAAATATAAACAAAACTAATGTAGTTTTCTTGTAAAATGCATAATCCTCTTGAGATTTTGAGTGTATAATACATAACCCCTTGTGGTATTTGGATGTAACAATAAACCCCTTGAGGTTTTTGAGTGTAACTCAAAACGCCCCTTTGGTATTGTTTTATGTGAAAATGAATATCTAAATATGGATATGTGTTATCATATGAGCAACTCAACATTTATTTTCATGGATGTTTAACAATATAATTAGCAACTGGCAAGATGACAAGTTATTATTAATAAATGAAAAAGTGATGTCAATAATGAATCCAAATGAGAACCTATTAAAAATTTGTCAACTTAACTATTGTGAAATTGTTGTATTTGTAGTATTGCTCCAAGATTTTTTGAAACAAAAAGAAAATCATATATGGTGGCATTTCATAACATGCCTGTAGTTGTTGCAGTAATGACTCCATCCCCAGGATCCTTCGTGAAGAGAGCAAGTCTTGTGTGATAGTCATAATTCACAAAATAAAAAGTCATTAAGTGCCATGGACATGTAGCTATTTGCCACTCTTCCCACTGGAGACTTCAAATCAAGAACTACACCAACTGGTATCACCTCCTTTGCCATCAACAAAGGCTCTTGACCTTAGAGGCAAAGGCTGAGCAATAGAAAGGATAAGAAAGTGAGGAGGTTCTTTTGGTTTGCCATTGTCAAGGAGCGGCATACAAGAAAAAATCCATTCCACAACCTTCTTAACTAGAAAGAGGGGATTCCCCGAGGTGACGCGATATTGGTAGAAGCTTTGTTCGATTCTCTTGACAATGAAATTGAGAAGATTGCAAAAGAAACCTTTAAACTCGCATTATCATCTAGTGACTATATACCTATATATATATATATATATATATATATGAGATGGGTTCAAGTTACATCTGGTATAACTCTTGTAAAGTTACATATTTTTTACACCGTAGATTCATAAGAGATCTAATAGCTAAAAAAAATCATTAAATGCTATTGGTTTTTACCTCATTCATAATTAATACTAGCATTTTCTCTCTCCCCTTATTTATTGTTTTTCATTTGATTAAAGGGCAAACTGTCATTTTTTACAACTTGCATTTCTATACTTGAAAAAATAAATAAACTATACGAAAAAACGGATGTTATCAATTGGACCAAAGTAATTCATTGGCATTTTTTTTTTTCCTGCTTTGGTTACGATTAGATTTTTCATGGAAATTATATATGCCTCCAGTTATCAAATCCATATCAAATCCTCCAAATCCAATATAAGGATATGAAGCTTGGTGGTACTTAGCATATTTTATTTTGTGTTTGTGTTAACTGTTATGATCCGCACTTGTATGTGCATATTGCGTAGATGTAACTCTTTGTGTCTGAAAGAGAGGGAGAGATTTTTCTTCATCCAGCAATTATTACTTTGAAGAAGAAGAAGACACTTTAAAGAGAACAGTGAGGCTTCTCCATTTTTAACCCCACGTTTGAAATTGGTTCAAATTAATATAAGAAGAAAGAGAAAATGCTAGTATTAATTATGAATGAGGTGGAAACTAATAATATTTAATGATATTTTCTTAGCTGTTAGATCTCTTATGAATCTACGATGTAAAAAATGTGTAACTTTACAAGAGTCACACCAGATGTATTTGGAACCCATCTTTATTATATATTTGCTCAGAAGCATCTAGTTACTATTAATTGTTTGAAAATGCTGTCTTATTAAAAGATGGGTAAACTACGTATTTGGTCCCTATCCTATACATCATATTTCAATTGATCCCTAACCTTTCAATTGTATCAATTTAGTCTCTAACCTTTTAGTATGTGTCAAGTTAGTCTTTGTAGTTATCTTTTGGATGAAAATTGATGACGTGTCTAATGGCCAAAATAAAAAATTAGTTTTTGTTGATATGACAATAAACGAAAATTTTATTTTGGCCGTTTGTCATATAAGAAATTTTCATGTAATATATAATGGCAATGACTAAATTGATATGACACTAAAAAATTAGAGACCAAATTGACACAATTAAAAGGTTAAAGACTAAATTAAAATATGATGTAAATGTTAGGGACTAAATATGTAGTTTACCCTTAAAAGATAAAAGGCTAGCTTTAAACTGATGTTAGAGTTTTTGGGGGAGGTAATAGTTGACTTACTTCGCTAATTGGCTTTACTTTAAGAATATTCCGTCTTTCATTCATCACTCAAGAGTCCAACATGTAAAATTGGCCCGTCTAGTATTTGTGTTACAACTTACAATAAAGCTAATAATGCTAGTATTACATATTTTCACTCAAACTTTGCTACATATATGTGCTAAAGAAATAGTAGATCTACGTGAAAGTGATAGATAGCCAAAAAAAAAAGTTGTATTTAATTTCAGTTGTCATATCCATATTTTTTGGGTATTGAAAATAAAAATTAGAATTGAAAACGAACCTAAACAAGTTTTTCATTGGTGGATCCCAACATGACACCTTCCCCCCCCCCCCCCCCAATTTCTTAGTTTTTTTGAATTTAATTGTTATTAGAAAAGGTAACACTATTTTAATTTTATTGGACAAAATAAAGGTGTTTGAATTCAATTGAAAAACTTAATGTGTTGCATCTAAGGTATTGTATCTAAGTTTTACTCTCTTTTTTTTTTTTTTTTTTTAATTAAACTTTTTTGGGCTTTTACCATTTTTCAACTTTTGTTAGCCAAAAAATTAATAAATCTATTGTGAAGATTTAAATTTTACCATTTATAAATCTTGAGTTCGATGAAACCTAATGCAAAATTTTAAATTCCCCATGAGATTCAAAGCCTAATCAGAAATCTTGGCTCTAAATCCATTTCAATGCCACCATTCTTCCTGAGGTGCAATATGACATAGGTCGGTTGAGTCGGGCGAGTTGGCCTCTGGGTTGACTAGTTCACACCTTTAGACTTTGTCTTTTTTGTCATGTACATAACAAATATATTTCTCTCTCCTTATAGGCATACAGTATACAATGGCTCAAGGCTCAAAACTTAACAAACAAAATCATTTTGCTTTCTTTAAGAAGATGATGAAGATTGCAGGGTGTTGCGTGTGGGTGTTTTTATAGCTGAAAAATCCCTTTGCCATGTTTATGGTAGTGAAACGAGCGCTATGATTTTGAAGCTCCATATTGAATTAATTGAGTTTGTGTTGTGTGGGTGTGTTCTAAGTTCAAACTAAATGTATACTAGAATGATATAAGTTTTATAAACAACTAGTCGCAGAACCAAGCTATGTGTATGAATATATAATTACTTTGTAATATGGTATATGTATGATTAAATCTCTAACCTTTACTATATATAATTTATCCTCCTTAAAAATCAAATTATTTCTAGAAGTATTTTCCATCTCTCTATCTCTACAAATATATCATTCTATTATTTTTTTTTTTTTTTTTTTTTTTTTTTTTTTTTTTTTTTGTAAAAAATTAGGTGTGTTTGATTGATATTGTACTTTTTAGACCCTTTAAACACTAATTGTTTAACCTAGTTATTTAGCCATGTGATTACTTAGATAAATTATTCAGATCTAGGTTAACACATTCAAATCATATCATGTAAAGAATGCGGAAAAGTAAATAACACACGATATGATAACCCAGAAAAACCAAACCGGTAAAAAATCTAGGGAGAATTTAACTTAGCTATCCTCAAGGTAAAACAAATCCACTATGAAAGAATTAAATTTTTACAAAAGGACTTAGACCACTAACATCCTAACGCTACCTTGAGTAGAAAACTTACTACCACGACCACGTGACAGCTTTGAGTCCACAGACTACTTCTTTCTTAGATCCATAGCAACCACAAGTACACCCACTTGTGTTTTTCTTTAAGCTCTTGAAACAGCAACTGAAGAGATCACCAAGTTCTCAGCATTAGTCTTAATCTTGATAACCCTAAGTATGTATGAAGGCAAACACCTCTAGATCTCACAAGAGATTTACACATACAGCATATCAACAACCTCTAAAACATGGTTAGGGTTTTTCTTTTTATATGAGACATAAAACATAAAACCCTACACGTCAAACGAGCTGGGCTGAGTTGGAAAATTCTACAGAAAAACAATCTGCACGAGTTTCGATTGATCGAGTCTAATTTTTGATTGATCAAGCCTTGCAAAAATTGATTAGTAATTTCCTGCAATTACTTGATTCCAACTTTACACAAAAACACACTTTGAGCAGCCTATACCTAGACTCTAAGTTTTGATCATGGTTTGCCAACATTACACATTGAAGTTCTAATACATATAGATCCTAAATTCTTGAAACTTAACAATCTACCCTTTTGGCAATCCGTGACAAAACACATACCAAAATTGAAATGCTCAAAGTTACAAAACAACCCTATAAACAATAAACATGCCCAATAAACAATTCAACCTAACTACTATTCATCAATTGCCGGTGTAGATAGCATCACGACTGAATAAATCTATATATTTTTGAAAATACTCAACAAACACATAAACGCATGTGTGGAAAATACAAGTAAAACCAAAACAAATTCTTGAATTCACAAAACAGAGAAATAAAGATATATATCATGAATAACCTCATAATATAAATCAATAGCCAATGTAGCACAAGTGAAACAAGAAACAATAATAGAAACACATAAAACAAAGTATCTCCCCCTAACATATACATCCCATAAAAAAATAAATACATCAAGAAGCACCTAGATACAATCTAAAGAAGCTCCAAAGCTCAAAAACATCATAGGTCTAAAAATGTTAAAAGCACCTATCTCTCAGCCCAAACAGACCTAAAATGTTAAGTTTCTCATAAGTCTCTTGATTTTTCTCAACCCTAAACCACTCACTATCGAAGGTGGGGGTAGAGGTGGAGGTGGATTTCTTGTTTGCCCTAGTCTTCCTAACCATGATTCTAAGGTTGAAAAGGAAAGACATAGCAGAAACCAAAAAAAAAACAAGAGTAGACTGCATTAGACAAGGTTAGAGAGAAACAAATAACAATCTATATGATGCATGACATGAATGAACAAATGATGCATGCTCTAATGCACTGAAATTTGTTTAATTAAACATTATAAATCAACAATTGACTTGAACATAGAGTTTTAGAACAAAAGCCCCAAATTTTGAAAAACCTAATTTCAAAAACTTAACCAAATTGAGTATTTAATCATTATACTAGATAGAAATCATCATATAATGACATAATCAATTAATTGCACAAGTCAATTTTGCCAAATTAAGCCTAATTGAACAAAATCCTCACTTTCTTGTAATTTCAATCCCTAGAAATTTCAATTTTTTCCAAAACACAAAATTAATCAAATCAATGCATGGGAATCGTGTTAATAACATCCAATGACAAAAACCCATTAAACAAAATTGATTAAAATCAACTGATTTGAACAAAAATCCCAAAATCCCTTTGTTCGAAATTTTCAATGAAAATGTATGAAAATTGTGAATAAACTGAAAAAGAAGGGGTAAAAAGGTCTTTCCATAACAACAAAACAAAGATACTTGAGAAAAATTAGAAAGAAAACGACAAAAGAGGCTCAGATTGGATGGACCGAGCAAGAACAATGAGAGAGATTTTGGAAAGATATGAAAAGTGTGAAGAACACGTGAGAGAAAAGCCATTTCAAAAAACTCACTGAAAGATTTTTGATCAGTCTAAAATTACATTCCATTGATCGAAAATAAGTTTTGATCGGTCCAACAGCAATTGAGCCAGGCAAATTCAACCCGTAAAATTTATCGCATTTTCGATCGGTTGAGCATTAGGTTCGATCGATCGAAAATCTGAATCAGATTTTTGAAAAACAGAGCAGTTTAATGCAAAAACACCTCAAAGCACATTGTTTTATGAATGAAATGAATGAGTATGAAATGAAAAGTTTTTCAAAAACACTTGAATTCAACCCAGATCTTCCAAAAACAAATTTTTCAACTTAGTTTTTCCCCAGAACACAATCATTAAACATATTTTGCATTAGAATCTGGACACATTTAATCTTGAATGGTCAAAACAAGATCACACACAATATTATGTACTAAATTTAGCAAAGAGTAACTTGTGTAGTGTGTGTAACTAGCAAAAGCATGAGATATATATGAGATGATATGTAGATAGTAATCAATCACAATTTCTACAGAATTCATGACATACGTTTGAAAGTGACTATCACCTAAAGAGTTACATTATATAACTCCCACATCACCTAGAAAACAAACTTGCAATCATGTAAATTTCTTAATTTTCCTCATAATGTATACACCAATTTTTATTTAAATTTGAATTCATTATAACTGAGGCTACACCTTATATTCTTTTTGTGCATGTGCTACACTTTCTCAAGCACAAAATCATATGATGTGCACTAAAATATTTATGATTGACTAGTAAACAGTGGTGAGATGGTTATTTACGCCTTTCTCTTAGGATTTTTTAGTTCTTACAATCAAAAGTATGTGACTTCAAAATTAAGATCATTTTTTTCATCCAAGTTAAACAAAGTACATAAACATGTTATATAAAAATAATAGGTTAGCCTTGATTTCAAGTCCAAGAACACTAATGCAAAATACATTTTTTTCTTCTTTTTTTTTTCCTTTTTTTTTTTATTTTTTAAAAACAACCTAACATAAAATGCATGAATGTTATGCAATGCAATTCCTAAAAAACAAAAAGAAAACAAAACAACAAAAGAAGAATGGTCACAAAAAATAGAAAGATGAAGCACAAGGACTATATTAGAAAGTCTCAATTAGATTGAGCCTTTTGCATCCAAAACCTTTTAGATGCAACTCTAGCATTGGAGTTATTATTCTGATTAGAATGATGAGCAACTCTTGGATTGGAATAAAGGTTTAATGTCTTTACCAACTTACCAATAAGTACCATAGGATCTTGTGCTTGAGACACATGTACTTTTAGCTTATTTGCTAGTTTTGCAGCTTGCAACTTGAAATATTTTGGACGAATATGTCCAGTCTTTCCACAAAAATGATAAACCTAGACCGATCTATCATGCAACTTATCCTTAGGGAGAGTAGGATTATTAGGTTTAGACTCTTTAAGATCAAACCTAATCTTCCTAAGAGGTGTAACTTCTACTAGTTTGATAATCTCACTCACGAGAGGCTCAGAAAAAGGAACAAAATTTGTGGAATGAGTTTCAAACAAAGAGATGCTTTCTTCAAAACCTAGACCAGTTTTGTCTAAATGAGAGTTTTGAACACTCAACATGTGATCAAATTTAAAACTAGCAAACCTATTAGCTTGTTCTCTAGCAACAGATAATTCTAGTTCTAATTTTTTAATCTTGTCAATCAACATCATGTTCTCAGTCTTCACTTTATCAATTAAAGTGCTAGCATCAAGTAATTTCAACAACAAATATTTCTTATCAAGGTCAAGATAAGTAATTTTCTTTAAACCTTTTTCAACATTCATTACATCTTTTGCAACAACTTTGCACAGTTTATTGTAAACTTCTTGCAAATCAATTCATTCAGAGAGTTCTCCATTAGAAGAGCTTTCTTCAACAACAGCACTTTCATCAACTACAGCAATAGCTGTAAAAGTAATAAAGTTTTCATCCTCATTGCTACCAGACTCATGATCAGAGACTTCATCATTACTAAGGGTTACAACCATAGCCTTACTATTTGATCTTAAGAATATAAGACATTCTGATTCTACATGATCACACATTTGACAACCAAAACATTGTTGATCCAAGGAATTATTAGAGGTTTGACCTACTTTCTCTTTAGGTTTATTAGTATTGCTCACTTTAGTGGATTCATTCCTCTTAAAATTCTTATGTTCAACATTGTTTTTACCTCTTTCCCTTCTGTTATTGTTCCTAAGAAAGTTTCTAAAGTTCTTGGCAAAATATGCAATCTCTGTAGAAGAAAGTTCATCATCAAATCCATTCCCATCAATATTATCAACTGACTTAAGAGCCATTGATTTGGATTTGTTTATCTTGAGTAAGTCTAGCTCATAGGACTAGAGAGATCCTACAAGCTAATCAACAAGGATGGAGTTCACATCCTTGCTCTCAGTAATGGCAATTTACTTTAGGTCTAAAATTCTCAATCAATGATCTAACAATCTTTCTAACGATTTTAGATTGATCATAAATTTCACCCAAATTATAAGTAAAATTAACAATGTCATTAAGCTTAGCATAGAATTCATCAAAACTTTCATCATCAGACATCCTAATGCTTTCAAATTTAGTTGTTAACTACTGCAACTTATTAATCTTAACTGTTGTTGTGCCTTCATACACAGTTTGGAGAATATTCTATGCAGTATGAGCAACCTCAATATTTGATATCCTCTTGAATTCCTCCATAGAAACAACATTAAAAATAGCATTCATGGCTTTGCTATTGAAATTGGCTGCTTCTTTTTGAGAAGTTTGCCACTCGCTTACAAGAGTAGCCGGCTTCTCCCATCCATATTCAACAGAATTTCAAACCATATTATCAATGGATTTCAGGAATGCTTTCATCATTACTTTCCAGTAGGCATAATTATTCACATCAAAGTAAGGTGGGATCACAAGAGAGTGATCGTGTTCCATGACAACAAGGTTTAATGATCAACTCTTAGATAAAAGGATTTAAACACTAGAGCTAACTCAATCTGATATCACTTATACGTTTTTAGACCCCTTAAAATACTAGTTGTTTAACCTAATTAATCAACCAAGTGATTACTTAAATAAATTATTCAGATTTAGGTTAACACATTCAAATCATATCATGTAAATAATGCCGAAAAGTAAATAACACACGATATGATAATCCAGAAAAACCAAACCGGTAAAAAACCTAGGGAGGATTTAACCTAGCCATCCTCAAGGAAAAACAGATCCATTATGAAAGAATTGAAGTTTTACAAAAAGATTTAGGCCACTAACATCCTAATGCTACCTCAAGTAGAAAACTTACTACCACGACCAGGTGACAGCTCCGATTCCACAAACTACTTCTTTCTTAGATTCACAACAGCCACAAGTACACCCACTTGTGCTTTTCTTTAAGCTCTTGAAACAACGACTAAGGAGATCATTAAGTTCTCAACATCAGCCTTGATCTTGATAACCCTAAGTGTGTATGTATCCTCAAGGTAAAACATATCCACTATAAAAGAATTGAAGTTTTACAAAAGGACTTCGACCACTAACATCCTAATGCTACTTCGAGTAGAAAACTTACTACCACGACCACGTGACAGCTCCAAGTCCACAAACTACTTCTTTCTTAGATTCACAACAGCCACAAGTACACTCATTTGTGTTTTTCTTTAAGTTCTTGAAACAACAACTAAAAAGATCATCAATTTCTCAACATCAGTCTTAATCTTGATAACCCTAAGTATGTATGAAGATAAACACCACTAGTGTTGGAAAATTTGATTTTGCATCACATACAAAACATACAGCAAAAGCAACAATTACGGATCTACTTCATTCATGAGAGATAACATGTAACATTAAATTCTAGAACAAAGAATAGAAAGCGTACTTTGATGTAGTGAAATTCAAAACCAAGACTTGAGAATACCTTTAATCTTCATCTCAATTCTACATAGTGCCCAAGAAGTGTGGCCTCTCAATCAATCTTTATGTACGATGATTCTTAAAGAAAAATCATCTTCTTCTCCTTGTAGAGAAAAACTGTTTTCTTTCTTTTTTGTCATACGTACATTCTTAATACCTTAGTAGTTTCTTTATTTAATAATTCTTATTAAATAAAAAATTGATTATTTAACTGGGTTAGCCTTTTGGGCTTACCCAATTGAGCTTTAGTTTTTGACTTGAGATGGGACCAAAGAGAACAAATAAGACTCTAACTCCAATGGGCCTTAAGCTTTTCTGTCAACTCTTGACAAGTCCAAAGTTACCATTAATTATATTTAATACCATTATATAAATATAATTGTACTTTAGGCCTTATTAATAAATTATATCCCAAGACTCTAATAATTTCATTTGACCCTTCTATGAAATATCCATAGTAAACAAAGTCATAATAAACTGTTACTTTGTAAACAACTCTTTTATCCTTGAGTACCCAGTTTAATCTTTTAGTTATTCACATTTATTGAAATCCAATTTCAATAGATATAATCTTTAGTAACTCCTTACTAAAGTGGGCTCCCTGAATAACCAGTTCCTATTAAATTTATCTCAAGGGGATATTTCGTGTCTCTATAAAAAGAGATTATGGATTTCATTTTGAGAATATGTGTTCTCTCAATACTATGTGTGGTTATCTAACATACTGAGGTTTTGACCGTGAATATTACATCTTACTCCTGATATATCAAAGTAACCTACATTTTATGATCGGGTTTACTATCCTCTTAAGATTGAGAGTCTATGAAATTAGAAATTGTGAGATTAAATATTCAAGTGACAGTTGTTGATTGAATAATTAATCTCACAGCGATCCAGTTCAATATATCTTAATTCTAAAAACACATCAACACATCAACTAGAACTCTCCACTTCCATGGCCAAGACAAATCATTTTAGTTGATGTATTATAGTCTTCGCATATGAAATGCCCAATTTCATCACCGACTACGAACTACATTTTGAATTTACAAGGAACTTGTGATTTACAACTTCTGTGACTTTTCACATAAATCACATACAATGCATCTTATAGACTATGATAATGTCCTATTAGTTCATTTATAAACAGTCTCATATAATTAAACAATTTAATTATTTATGACATGCCAATGAATTGGATTTTAGGGCATAAACCCCAACATCTAAATCTCACAAGAGATTCACACATACAGCATATCAACAACCTCTAAAATGTGGCTAGGGTTTTTCTTTTTATATGAGACATTAAACATAAAACTTTACACGTCAAACAGGCTTGGGCTGAGTTGGAAAATTCTACAAAAAAAAATCTACACGAGCTTCGATCGATCGAGTCTAATTTGCGATCGATCAAGCTTTGCAGAAATTGAATAGTAATTTCCTACAATTACTCGATTCCAACTTTACATATAAACACACTTTAAGTATCCTATATTTAGATTCTCAGTTTTGATCATAGTTTGTCAACATTACACATTGAAATTCTAATACATTTAGATCCTAAATTCTTAAAACTTAACAGATATGATTCTTTTTTCAAGTGATCTATATTTTTCAAACTTATGTTATAGTGTATTATGTTTTTTTTTTTTTTTTCTACAACTAAACTTTTTAAAGTTTCAAACTCATTATTTAAATTTCTCATTCAATCAAGGAGATTTTCATGTTAAACCAGACTTCATCACAAAGCTACAATTGATATTATTTAAATAATTGATAGGCACATTTAAGTAGACATTCATGCAAATTATGTTTTGATATAAACTAAATTTCTCACTTCCAAAATATCTAAAAATTAACTCAAACCAAAACTATAAGAGGGAGGGAGAGTACAAGTGATGATGAACTCACAAAACACACCACCAATATATATATATAGCCAAATCTTAGAAAAAAATCCAATTAGATTTTGATTGAAGCCTCAATTTTAAGCCACGTGTCCCATTTAATTTTTAATATTGTGTCAAGTGAATTATTGACTATAAAAATCGAAGAGTCCAAATTCAATTAGATTCTAAATTAGACTTTAATTGAAGCCCAATTTTCCACCACGTTTCTATTTAATTTTTTAATTTTTGTGACAAGTGAATTATTGGTTGAAAAAAATCGAAGAATCTAAATCCAATTAAATTCTAAACCACACACACACACACACACACACACACACACATATATATATATATATATTTATATAATGAGAAACCCTTAAAGTTAACATTTAAGTAATTTGTACTGAGCACACCACAATATTTCTTAATTGATAAAAATGCTGGTAGATTCTTGATAAAATTACATATTTTTTATGTTATTAAAGTCTTGTATTTTATTTTCTAATATAAATTGTGGATTCACTTATATTTGCTTCCTTTTTAAGCCATTTGAAATGTATATAGGATTTTTTTTTTTTTTTTTGGGACTGTTTGCCAGGAGTACTAGAAACAAATTCCAACCACAAATTACATTTTTTCAAAATATCTCACCTTATATAATAATTGATTTAAAATACCCATGAAGGGGAAAAAATTAAAACACTATCAAATACTAAATATAGAAAGATTAAATTAGAAAAAAAAAATTTGTGCCCGTTTAGGATGCACTTATAAACCAGCTTATTGCTTCTTCTTTTTTTTTATACTATTTGCGGGAGGGAATGTGCAGACTAACCACATGAGGGGATTTTATATAGTAAGTTAGGCAACGTTTGAAAGAAAAATGGAAAATAACATCTCGAGTTTTAGAAACTCGAGATCCACATTTAAACTCGAGTCCCTAACACTCGCTTTGCACTGATGAGTTAGACAGAAAAGGGCAGAAATGCCACATAGATCTCGAGTCTCTCAGACTCGAGTTCTAGTAAAAAGAAAAACCCAGAACAAAGAACGAAGGATGAACGATGAAGGACGAAGACGAAGGATGAAGAACCCAGAACCCAGAACCCAGAACCCAGAACGATGAAGGACGAAGGATGAAGATGAAGAACCCAGAACGAAGAATGAAGGATGAAGACGAAGACGAAGGACGAAGGATGAAGGACGAAGATGAAAAGATGAAGGATGAAGGACGAAGATGAAGAACCCAGAACGAAGGACGAAGGACGAAGATGAAGAACCCAGAACGAAGGAAGGACGAAGACGAAGGACGAGGACGAAGGATGATCTGAAGCGGAAATGATGGACGAGGACGAAGGACAATCTGAAACGGAAACGAAGGACGAGGACGATGGACGATCTGAAACGGAAATGGAAACGGAAACGAAGGACGATCTGAAACAGAAGAACAGAGGAAGAACAGAGGAAGAATTCACGCGAGGAAGACGAAATAAATGGTGGAACTCGAGTTCGTGAAGCTCAAGTTTAGAACTCGAGTTTTAGAAACTCGAGTTCCAGGTGGAATTTTTGCCATGTCAACTTCTACCGCTTGGGTCTCGAGTTTAAAAAACTCGAGTTCTAAATTGAACTCGAGTTTTTAAAACTCGAGATGCTAGTTTTCAAAATTATTTTGAAACGCGACAACTTACTAAATTTTTTTATATTTAATGTTATTTGAAAATAAAATTCTATTTGTGGGTTTCACAAGAGTGACATGCTTATTTTATTTAAATTTTAATTATTTTTTCTACTATTTGCAAGTCTTATGTGAGTTACCTACTTATTTTATTAAACTTTTATATTTTATCTACAGTAATCTAAACCAAAAAAAATTCAACAAAAATGTAGATAAGTTGTTTCCAAACTTTAATAGAAGATAATTACATCATTTTAAGAAGGGTTTCAGAGTAACCTCACAAGTCTCATCTATTATTTTCATTTTTCACCTAACAAAAAACAAAATGTCATATTTTTCTGCATATCACATGGTGCAGATAAAGGCTTCAAAAACTTATTTTACAAGTAAGAAAATATTCCTAAACAAATCCTAATTGATATGTAATATAGACTTTAATTTAACTAGGAAAAAGTCCTAAAATGAAGGGGAAAAAAATGATAAATCCTAAAATAAGAAAAATTACATGAAAATATAAAAATTTAACAAATGGAAAGAGAAATCTTTCTGTTGTCATCGTGTACAACCACATCATCCGTTACTTCAATGGAATTCCTTCAGTGGAATTCAGAAACTTTGTGACTCTCTCCTTTAAAGGTATGGGAAGAGAAATCTTTCTGGTCAAAATTTTTTGCCATGTTAACTAATTTGGACCAACAAGAGTTGTTAGGATTGTCGTCACTCCGAACAGGCCAATGTGAGTAAATGAACTTAAACAGATAAACCATGAGTGAGGCCAAGGAAGCGATTCCTGCAATGATGAAGAGACCCCCAAAGCTGTCCACACCAAGACTAGGACTATGTGAAGAGATTTCAGTACTTTGATCTTCACATGTCGTTTGACTTGAAAAGTACTTCTGTTCAATGGCTCCAATTTTCTCTTTGTCTTGAGTGACATTCAAGATTGCCCTCGAAAAGTGAGGGACTAATGGAGATCCTCGTTGGAAGGCCTAAAGAAACATGTAACAAAATTATAGCATTTTTTGGGGGGGGGGGGGGGGAGAAAAAGATGGAATAATAGGCTTTGATCAATAAAATCCAATACAAAATCCTTGTAATTAAAATAATAATGGTTTTTTTTTTTTTTTTGGGGAGAGAGAAACTTACAAAGCCAAATCCATCAGTTTTGTAGGTGGGTCCAACCACAGTATATCTAGAGCAAAACTTAGCAAGAAAGAGCTTGATATAAGGGATTTCATCAAAAATAGCTGCAACCCCACCATTGTGGGTTCCTTTTGACAATGCTTCATGATACTCCTCAGGGGTCACATACGGCTTCAACTTTGACTCAGGGAAATCTAATTGTTTTATTAGAAGCCCCTTGACAAAGGAATCCTTTTGATATCCAACAAAATAGCCATTATTTTTAATCTCTTTTATGTCAATAAATGTAGGCTGCAATCTCTGTACTGTTAAGATTGAGGTTAGGCTTGCAGTATAACTTTGAGTCAAGATGAGTACCACGAAAATCCATATAATAAGCACAAATCTTGACCAATTATTTACCACGTTTTCCTCTGCAAGCACCATGGATTATTATTACTGTACACATGCATAAAGAAAATTCATGTTTTGAATTGAATTGAAGTAGAAAGAGATAATAAAATTTTGGGAAATATACACAAATCTTATGTGGTTTTCATGTAAAGCACATAGGAAATAAGTGTTGCATTTGAAATTTCGGGAGGCTTATGTGTTGCAAAAAAATCATATGGGGTTTTGTATAGTTTTTGCTAAACTCTTTCTAGAGGATTGAAGAAAACTTACTATGAGCAAAGGCAAGTGTTGAGAAGGAGAACCAAAAAATCAACCCAAGTTGTTGCTTTGGGGGGCCTCTAAAGTCAGGGTTTACACGGTGTTCAAGAACCCATATTACCAAACCTGTAAAGATGAAAGCTACACCAGTTGTTAACCAAAGGGTCAAGCTTAGTGGCTTTAAGAAAATCCAGAAGTTTTTTCTCACATCATCTTTCACCAAAACCACCATTGATACGCCTGATTCTGTATAAGGCAAGGTGAAATCAACATATAAGGAGCGATTTGCCACAATTGTTGTGTCTCCAACAACTGCATCGTACTTCTGCATTGAGAGAGAGAGAGAGAGAGAGAGAGAATTATCAATTTATCAACTTTGAAAAAAAGTAAAATGAGGTTGTTAATTAACAACCACTAAAAGTGAATAAAAATCTTATGTTCTACTTGAGTGTTACATTTTATGCTCCACCATTCACAAGCCATTACATGTTTCCTTTTCTTCCTTATAAAGTAATAAAAATTTAAAATGAAAAAAAAATATAGATATATGACATACTCTAACTTCTGGAGTATAAAGTAAGATATTTAATGTGGAATAAAAGAATTTTTATTCGAAGAAGAAAAAACCAAATATATGAAGTATTGCAGTAGGTATAGCATAAACTGGAAGTCATATAATGTAACAAAAATTTTATCGCCTAGAGTCATTAGCAAGAAGAAAAAAAAAAAAAAAAAAAAACACACCTGAATTGTAATTTGGTAAAGAAGTTCATCGTATGATCCATTACTCTGCCTATGTTTATTCATGTAGGGAATAAACTCATGAGGAAGGGGGAAGGGTAATGCATCTTGTACAGCATGGAACACATCAATGGCGAACCCTGATATGCTTGGCTTATCAGTAGGCCATTCCACTTTCAGGAATTCATTAAAACTTGTTCTAACTGGAACCCCAATCCTTAACTTTGTCGGCTGCTCTGTTGTGTCTCCTGGCCAGATGGGTTGTTTAAGTTTGTCCTTTGATGTTGAGTATGCCTCTTTACCAGTGTAATTCAAATTTTGTGAAAATCCTCTTTGTCGGGTCCAATATCCAATAATCCTCTCAGTTTTTCCTATCACATTGAATATTTCAACGGCTGAAGGCTCCAACTGTCCATTAACCAAATGAAAATTTCCACTTAGGCCTTGAAACGCAGTGGTAAGGATTGCATTGCAAAGCCTTGTACCCATTTCAAAAATGCCTAAAGTCGCAAGATCAACTTTACTACTGCTATTATTTTGCTTCAAGAAGCTAGAATGCACCATGCCAGCCTTCTCCACTGCAATTGCCAATGCCCAAACTGTATCATATGCCCATAATCCAAAGAGGTTTAAGCTAGTGGTACTCTTACTCTTTGTTTTGATTGAGGTTAAATTTCTCCTCCATTTATTTTCAAAATCTTTAAGTTGTTTAGATGGAGGTATATATGGCCTTATTCCCAATACACCTTGCATTGAGTCCATGACCTTTGAGCCCATAGGATCTAGCAAAGATGATAACCCTTCTGTGAGGATCCATGCATACCCTTCACTCATCATTCCTGCATTCTTTGCAAGTACAAAGAGTTTGGAGCCAAGTGAAGCAGCCATGTGAACAAGGAATATTCTTGTATGATTTGCCTTTAACTTTTCAAGCTCTTCACTGATTTCAGTATTATTAGAAGATGGTGGAATGACACTTCTGTAAGTCACCCGAGTGTCAATCTGTTGTAATGCGTCCATCAAATATGGAATTAAACCATTTCCATAATCTGTGTCTTCATAAATAATGACAATTTCCCACCAACCAAAGGCCTTAACAATGTCTGATATGGCTCTTACCTGTGCGGAGTCCTCTTGGGTTGTGCGTATGAAAAACGGGTTCCGGGAAGGAGAAAGAGAGGGACTTGTGGCTGAAAAGGAAATGATGGGAACTTGAGCTTTGCGGCCAAGTTCTATCACAAACCTAGCTTGTGTTGAACTTTGAGGCCCTATAATGGCTTGCACTTCTTCGTGCTTCATTAAATCCATTGCTAAATTTCATTTCAACAGTGAATGACTTAGAAAATGGTAATAAAAACAAGAACAACAAAAACAATAATAAAAACCACAAAAAAATTATAATAAACATTTTCATAACATGTTTGTTAGAATGTAAGCCAATTAGTCCAAGAGTCTACTGTACTATCTAGGTAGTATTGATAAATTATTAATTGTTCTAAAAGTTTATAACTATTGGGAATTGGTTAATTTAATCATAATTCTAACAAGTATAGTTTATCACTCCCTAATCCCTATACTTTGTGCTTCATATTATTGTACTTGTGTACTTCTGTAGTATTTCTTACACCTATATGAAGGTAACCTTTCTACAGTTTTACACAGTGCAAATATACCAGCATTCAATCCTATCAATATTGTTAGCATGTTGGAATTGTGTATTTTGCGGACCAACATATCTGTTTGAATTTGATTAATTAAAACAGTCCATCCAAGGAGAGATCATGAAGTTGATCACAGCTACAAAACTGATACTTTACGATATGAGATGAATTGTCCGTAGAAAGTTGAAGGTGCAAAATGAAATGCTGAGATTAATTCTATAACTAATACATGGAGGAGAAAATTTCCCCATGGAAGCTTGAGATGCATTAATTAGTATAAGGACTATAATATGCATCAATTCAAAAAGTTCCTAGTCAAAAATTGAATAAATATCCTACATCTCACTATAAATATTTTCCCTTGTGCTTTACACTGTAATATATCATTTGATTTTTTTGTTATAAAAAAAAAAAAATATATATATATATATATATATGTGTGTGTGTATGTTTATCATTTGATTTCTTTTTTTTTCTTTTTTTTTTTCATTTAAACTTTGGTTACTTTATATGAAGACCGAAAAAATAGAAGAAATGCTGGTTGTGACAGGTAAGAGTAGGACCATAGATTTTTATTTTCATATGCTTTAGTGTGAAAGAGTACTCTCCCTTGACAAGACCCTAATAATAATAATCTTCTCATTATGTGACTTTAAGCCTTGAAAGAGTACTCTCCCTGGACAAGACCCAAATAATAAAAGCCTTCTTATTATGTGACTTTCAGCCTTGTACGTAACGCACACTATACTAGAATACAATGTAAAATGTAAGACTTTTCCTTTCTTTTTGAATGGATTATTATCAAGATTGTCAATAAGTCAACGCACACAAAAAATTTAACAAATTCTGAGGTAGTGACTTGTTATCGGTAAGTTAAAAATGACGTTAGTAATGAGTTCAAATAACAATCAGCAGAAATTTATAAATTCAACTATACTGGTGAAAGATTTTTTGGGTAAAAAAAAAAAAAAAAAAGCATATCTGGTGGCATTTTATAGCGTACCTGTAGATGCCGCAGTGATGACACCATCCCCAGAATCCTTTGTGAAGAGAGCAAGTCTTGTGTGATAGTCATAATTCACAGCATAAAAGTCATAGAGTGCCATGGACATGTAGCTCTCTGCCACTCTTCCCACTGGAGACTTCAAATCAAGAACTACACCTACTGGTATCACCTCCGTTGCTGCCATCAACAGAGTCTTATGACCCCAAAGGCTAAAACTGAGCAAGAGAGAGGGTAAGAAAGTGAGGAGGTGATTTTGGTTTGCCATTGTCAAGCAAGCTAAGCTTTGCAAGTCAGTCCCAAGAGGGACCGCGTTAGGTACTTACCATTAATTGTTCGAAAATGCTTTCTTATTAAAAGACAAACAAGGCTTTCGACGTTGAAGTTTCTGGGGAGCTGAAAGTTGACTGACTTGGCTTTTGGCTTTGAGACATGGGAGCCCCGAATTAGGAGGAAATAGTGGGATCCACCAGCTCTATTAATCACACAGGATATGTCTCTTTTGTGTAGTTTATCAAAAAGACTGTATTATGCAGAGTTGGCCCCACAAGTGAGGTGCCATAGTGCCATGTGAAAGAGAATACGAATTTTTCATTGAAAAATTGTGTGGCTGTAGCTGATTTCTTTGTCAATGTCCCCTATTTATTTGATTGATCATTTGCATCATGATTCATTACCTCAAAATCAAATTTCCTCTTTCTCCACACCAAAAAAAAAAAAAAAAAAAACACACACACACAATATAAAATCAAATATCCTCTCAGCCGAAGCAAGCTAGACCCCTTATTATTGTTTGGAATTGTCGTAGACAGGACAGTTATCGTTTGGAATTATTGTAGACAGTACAGTTTTAAGATGTAACTTTGTGATAGAGAGTTTTAATTGAAAAAGTGATAACGTGTTAAGTTGTAATACCTACCCATCTCCATATCAAAAAAAAAAAAAAAAATACAGACTCATCTCGCATTAAATGCATTGAAGTTTTAACATCCATTTGGTGACAAAATTGATAAAAAATAAAAAATTAAAAAAAGGAGGGCAAATTTTATTAACCTATTTGGAGATTTGAGTTAATACCTACTAAGTTTAAGACATTTAAGAACTAATCAAATTGGCCCTTAAATCAAACTTAATCCCTAGATTTTGTTACTAGTTTACTATAAGGACAAAGTTTGAATACTGGTTATTGTCTAAGGCTACAACTTCAATCAATATTTCTTTTTTTATTAAATGTGAATTTACAAATCTACCATTTAATTACTTTTTCTTCTTATATTCTCTATACTTGCAAAATTTTCAAAAAATCAAAGATCAATAACTATGTCATCAATCAATTCTTAAAATTACAAGTTTTTGTAGTCTAAAATTATATATAAAACTGAGTTTATGAATCATATAATATATAACGTCCGATTGACACAAAATTTAATAAGTGTGTTAAAAATATAAAGAACATGCAATCCAATAATTAGATTTTCAAAATATGTAATAATGTTAATTTTTTTAAAAGGAAATTGTAGCCTTAATTATAACCAAATTTGTAGTCGAATTTTGTCCATACCATAAATAACCATGGCAATATGCATTAACATAAATTTATATATAAATATATATATATATATATATATATATATATATATATATAAACAGAAAAAGTAACACAAATATATACAAAGACAAAAAAAAAAAATCCACCATAGGTAAATAGTAAACTTTTGATTTTGTGAGTGAGAGTGTGAAATGGAGTAGTGAATGATATTTTAAAATTTTGATTTTGTATTTAGTCAAAATGAAGTCATTTTAAACATGAAACTAAAATGCACTGTAACGCTGGGTTGGCCACTTACTTCATATATTATTAAATTATTAATATATACACACACCCCCACACACATGTGGGTGCAACACAATGCGATTTTGTCCGGTTTTCTTATCATAAATCTACATACCGCACCACACCATGTAGTGCAGTTCAGTTGCTCCATTTTGAGGGCAGTTTTGGTCAGTTTGGGTATGGTTGTGCGGTTTGATTGGTTTGATAAACACCTCTAGTTGTATCAATGTAACTCCTATCTTCTAAATTGAGAATTAAATTAGATAAAAAAAAAATGTGATTTTTCATTATAACCAATTAGGGTATTTTTTTTAATTATTAATATGCTTCTTATCTTTTTAAGATTCTGCTTTCTTAGTGAATGAGAGATATGAGGTTCAATCCTCATTTACACAAAAAACTAATTGGTGTCTTAATTTGATGATTAGTTTGATGATAAAGAGCATAATCATCAAAAGCGGACATCATTGATTGATTGCAATCAAACCTCACAGATTCTTAACACATATATTAGTTTCTTTATTGATGTCAATACTTATTAATGGTGGCCAAATATCTTGTAATTAAACTGGTTGTCACCTCATTGTCTCTTCAACATCTAAGATTTAAATCTTCATTCTCCCAACTATCGAAGAAAAAAAAAAACTTGTTAATGATGATATAGATACCATTTAAGAATAAACCAAACAAGTGAGAAATATGCCATTCTCAGTATGATATGGACCATATTTGAGGTTGAATGTTAAAATTCGGTAAATCCATGTGTGTTCTTATAATATCTTTTGGGATAATTATTATCGCAAAAAATTAAAATTAAAATGAGAGTTTTTGAAACTATTATAGAGAGGCAAACAAATGTGCTGATGCACTTGCTAGACATGGAGCTATATGCTTTCTCGGGATTTTGTTGTTGGGAAAAGTTAACCGATGCCCTTAGAGTATTGGTTTGGGAAATATTTTAGAAATATTTTTATGGGAAAAGAAAAAAATAACTGATTTTTTTAGAGAAATGTTACGTTCATTTACAACAAATTCTAGGTGGTAGGTTATTATGGGATTTTCATCTAAATCCATCATTGAAATGACTTTTTTGTCTACCAATAACAGCAAATAAAAACTTGCCAACTGAGATTTGTTATAAAAGTATTGTGAGCATAGCATTTTTTTTTTAACAACTTTTTATATTTTCCACAAAAATGGTATCAAAATTTTCCAAAACTTTCCTTAGCATGGGCGGCTCTAGGAACAGTTCAGGGGGTTCAAATGAACCCCCTGAGCTGGCCAAAAAAAAATTATATATAATTTTTTAGTTTATTTGTTGACCCTCTTAAAATAAAATTTTGAACCCCTTAGACCTAATTTTTTTTAAAGCCTAGTTGAAATGAACTTGATTATACTTATCTTGACAATATCTTGGTCTTTAAAATTTAATTAAAAAAAAAAACTTAATATCAAACCAATTTTACCTAAAATATGGGGGGAACAGTAAGCCTAACAACAAAAGTATAAATTTATTATTCTTAATTTAAAAAAAAAAATCATTTAGATCTTAAAAAATTTGAAATAAACTAATACATAAAAGTTTATTGTATTTAGATCTCGTTTGGAGTTTACTTAACAACAATAATTCATATGTTTATTGTATTTAAAAACAATAGATGATTTCCAATATTAATAAACTCTTATAAAAAAATCTCATTAATAAACAATATGCATTAAACTTATAGTTTATTTTATATAAGAAACGCTATGTTCATAATACTTTCACAACAAATTTTAAATAACAGATTATTACTGATTGTTATTGATGGGAAAGAAAAAAAAAAGTAATTCTAGTAGTGAGTTTATATTAGAACTAATAACAACTTATCACCTAAAATTGTTAAAAAAGTGTTATGAAAATTTTATAAATAAAGCACTTTGTAATAAAGAAATCACATAGACTGCAAGATTAATTTTTTACCCAAAATGCATCTTCTTATTGACCTCCCTAAAAATGTATCCTAGAGCGGTCATTGTTCCTTAATTTGTTTTTTTATTTGTATCCTCCTTTGGAGGTTTCTTTGTTGCTTAGCTTAGATTTTTCTGTTGCTTTGTATAATCGTTCAGTAAACTCTGTTGTTGCTGGTTTGGCAGCTTAGCTTATGAATGAAAAACCATGTTTACCAAAAAAGAACTATTATTATTATTATTATTATCTTTTACACTTTATGTTTGAATTGGTATACGTATATGGAACTTATTTGTTTGGCACGGCAGGCAATTCCGTGACCAGAATTTTTGCTTGCAAGTCCATTTAGTATAAGTAGGTTCAAAAACCAAAACAACCAGACATATATGTATTTGTAGTATCCTTCATTTTTCCAATTCTGACTTTTCAGTTCGTTTTGATATAGTCCTATTTAACCAGTCATTTTCAGAAGAAAAACCAACAAACTAATGCCTTGTGTTGCTGAATGTCTGAATGAAGCTTCATATTATTAATATTACTCTAATACTGATTTGGATGGACATGCATGGGCCGTGCTCTAGATGAATGCAAGTAGGTATAAATATTTTCAAACGGTAATGACTTGAACAAGCTAGGGAGAATCCAATCATATTCTTGACTTTTCTCACTTTGGATTTCTTAACGGATTGGCCAACCCCACGCTAAAGCATCAATTCCCATGAAAGCCAGGCTTGACCAAGGCGTAGACTGAACTGAAACCAATTAATAATGGCTTTCCTTTAGACTAGTATCTCTAGCTAGCCAATTTAACCACCTACTAGCTTACTGCCCAAGAATCAAGACCTCACCTAGAATTAGAGCATTCCCATTGCAAACACCTCTTTAAAATGGTCAGGTAGACTTTGCCAAACTCCATTTGTACCAAAACTCCAAAATTTTGCCAAAGTTCCGCAAGCGATTAAAAGCTAATTTTTTATTCAAATAATCCACTACTTGCGAGTCCTACATTAATTTTTTCTTAGCTTTATTTTATATAATATAAGTTTCAGTTTTTTAAAAAATAATCTAGTTTTTAGCTTTTCTATATAAAAAATTACAAAGATTTAGAGGTGAGACTTGTGCGGTAGAAACTGAAAACAAAAAGAGAGAAATAGAGAACTATTTTTTTATATGTAAAGAAAGGGTTTAAGGTTTTTGCTTTTTATTACTATTTGAAATTCTAATAGTAGAGTTTGTTATGTACTGATATTCTCGAAAGTAGACTTGCTCTAATTGTAATTGGAACATAAAATAAATAAATAAAATAATAATGATGTGGCAAGTGCTGCAGAGGTTAAAGATTTCAATTTTACGTATGTCTATATATAGAAAAACTCAAATTCCCCTCCAACCATACCGGTTGGGCTCAATACACTTCACTTCACAGAACATGTTCATGGCCCTTTTCTTTTCTAAATCACACAATGGACTCATGGCAATGTTGTTTCACCACCTCACGGATTGGGCTCATGGGTCTTATATTCTCCGCATCATGATTCAACCTATGGCCTATGCTTCATTTTATGGAATGGGGTTAAACTGGCATCTTGCTATGTTAGGCAAAATTGGGAACATTGCCCACATCATTGCTAATCTCATTTTATGGGCTAACGACCCGCCTTTCTCACACCTCACGGATTGTGCTGGAAGCCCATATGTTTTCTCCTCAAGGGATCAAGACTCAAGGCTCTCATTGTTTCTCGTCTCTTTATGGAAGGTTTCCCCCATAAATTGGGTCCATTTAGTTTTATTTCCATATAAGAATAGGCTTATCTCAAGTTATGTTACATATTTTTATATTTTTTTCGTTGAACTTGCTCATGCTACTTTTTTTTTTTTTTTTTTTGATGAGAAACACACTGAAAACTATTATTATAACAACATCACAATACAAATATATCTTGGATAAGAGCTTGTTGAATACAGCAAAGAATCTCTTCAATTCAAATAACATCATTGACAAGGTTTTGAGTTTGTCTTGCTAAAATGTGGGCTGGTTTATTTCCAATCCTGCGTAAATGAGAAAAATTTACAACACCAATTTCAGCACCTAAGTCATGAATGCCTTCCATAATAGCAGTAACAGAGGCGGGTGATAGTGTAGATTGCTTGAGAGCATTGGAAATTGTCAACGAATCACCTTCCAACACTCCATTTCGTAGCCCCAAATGTATTGCTAGTAACAGACCAGCCTCATAGGCCTTAGCTTCCACTTCAAGAGCCCCCAAGGGAGCTTTAATTTTTCTGCACAAAGCAGCCAACAATCTGCCTTCAACCTGCCTTATGACCACACCAATACTGGCTTGCTTTTTTGATGTGAAAAGTGCTCCATCTACATTGATTTTGACTAAACCCGGTGAGGGAGGTATCCAAGCCAATTGCAAAGAAACTTGGTCTGTTTCAGGTAAGAGTAGAATCGGGTCTACTGCAAAATCAATGTAGTAATCTAGTGCAGAACAGTACTCTTGAAGATAATGTGCTGCCTAAATAGCCAAGGCTGGACCTGTTTTGCCTTCACCACCATGATGAGTTTCATTCCTATTAATCCAAAGTGCCCAAGCAATCGTTACAAGCTCTGAACATTTGTCCACTCCAGCTGCATTAGTCATCATAACAAGCCATAACAGATCCTGAAAAGAATCAACATGAACATCCAAAGGCATTAGTTGTAATTTTGAAGCGGCCCAAGTATCTTGTGCTTTCGGACAACCCCAAAAAACATGACTAGACGTCTCAGACTCATTATGACAGCAAACACACAATTACAAGTAGAAGAGGGACTGCCTGGAGAGGAAACTACAGGATCTAGAAACATGGCATCAAATGGGGTTGCCACATTAGGACAAATATGAGAAAAAGAAATAGAGGACTATGGTGAAGTGACAAAAGAAATGAAGAGAAAATATTTTCATGAAATGAAAAATCCCTTGAGATGAATATCTGCCTAGTGACCAAATTCAACAACTTGTAACCCTTAACCCCAAAAGGGTAACCAAGAAAGACACAAGGAATAGATCTAGGAGCAAACTTAGACCTATTGTGAGCTAGTGTAGATGCAAAACAAAGACAACCAAACACCTTTAAGTGATGATAAGAAGGAAGCTTGCAATAAAGTTTCTCAAAAGGAGTTTTATGGTTCAAAACAATACTAGGCAGCCTGTTAATGATATAGACAGCTGTCAAAACACAATCTCTCCAATAGCAAAGTGGTATATTAGACTGAAATTTTAATGCTCTAGCAATGTTTAAAATATGCTGATACTTTCTCTCCACAACAGAATTCTGTAGTGGAGTAGCAACACATGAGTGTTGATTGATAATCCCATTTTGAGCATAAAAGTCCTTAAGGAAAAATTCTTAAGCATTGTCAATTCTAATTACTTTGATGTTGGTTTGAAATTGAGTAAAGATCATCTTGTAAAAGGAGATTAACAAAGGCCTAGTATCTATTTTAGATTTCATGAGATAAACCAATGTGGATCTTGTAGCATCATCTACAATTGTAAGAAAGTATCTAAAACCATCATGAGTTGCTTTAGCAAATGGTCCCCATACATCACAATGTATTAAATCACAAGCATGCTTAGAGAGATGATTAGCATTAGGAAAGGGCAATCTTTTAAGCTTTGCAATTGGAAAAACAATATGGTCTTTATTTGAATGAAAGGATGATACATCTGATATACAACAGTGAAGTTTGTCATCAGACACATGTCCTAACCTAAAATGCCACAGGTAAGGCTTATTGCCATTAGAATCAGTGAAAACAGAATGAGCAAAAGACTTGAAACTGACTCTAGGACAGTAATAACTTCTTAGATAGACTTGCAATTCTCTGAAGTTTGCAGTAATTACAAGTTGTTATGAAGCTTACCCAATCCAATCACTTTCCAACAGGTAAGGTCCTGTATGAAACAATAGTTTGAGAGAAAAACCAAGCAACATGACAAGGATTGGGTTAATTTGCTTACTAAAATCATATTAAAGGAAAAAGCTGGGACACAAATCACATCTTCAAGAATCAAAGTTGAAGTGAGTTGAACGGTGCCTATGTGTGTGACATGAACTTTTTCACCATTAGGAAAATGTACAAAAGAAGATATTGAGCTAGTTATTTTGGTAAATAGAGATGTAGAATGAATGATATGATTAGTGGGTCCTGTGTCAAGAGCCCAAGTTTCTGCATTGTGAGCTATTTTGTTTGAAGGATTTTCAACAAAGATAGAATTCTTCAAACTAAGGCAAACAGAATCCTAGAAACAGGCACAAGAAATACCTGAGAGAGCTGAATTGGCTGCATGAACAACATCTTGGTTGTTAGAAGAAGATGCATGGGAGCTCAGCATTGACGACAATTGCTAGCATTGTTCAGCTGTAAAGGGAAAAGAACTTGATTGTGATGCACCCTCGGATTGACCAGTTTCACTATCAAAAGTCACTTGATTTGCCATAGAAACTCTGCCCTTTTGCTTGTATCCTGGTGAAAATCCCACTAGTTTGTAACACTTTTCCATGAAATGGCCAATTTTAGCACAATGGCTGCATATTGGTCTTCGCTTGCCTTTGTTCTTCCCACCTTGGTTGAACCCTTGAGTCTTAATTGCAAGAGCTATTGAGTCAACTAATACACCTCCATTGAAACCTAAAATCCTTTGCCTTTCTTCTTGTATCACCAAATAAAAGGCCTTGCCAATTGAGGGACTTGGCTCCATCATTAGAATCTGAGTCCTGACTTGTGAAAAAGCTTCATTCAAGCCATTGAGGAATTGCATCAATTCATCTTGATGATTGAAGAGTGTGATTTTATTATTCACTCCACAGACACATTTACCATAAGAATAAGATGGTAAAGGCCTGAGATTAAGCAGTTTATCCCAAGAAGCTTGAAGATTAGTGAAGTAGGCAGTCACTGTTGCATCTCCTTGCATAATTGTTGAGATCAATTTCTGAAGCTATGAAATTCGTGGGCCATTTGCTTGTAAGAAAAGGTTTTTGAGTGAATTCCAAACCTTAATTGCAGTGTTTTTGTAAATCACACTTGCAGTAATATGAGGTGAAACGGAATTCAAGATCCATGAGGAAATCATGGAATTGTTCTCCGACCAAGCAATCTTTTTCAGAGGGGTAACATCCATGGAAGCTATGATAGAACCATCCACAAAACCTAGCTTTCTTTTCGCATCCAACGCCATAAGCATATCTCTAGCCCAATTAGGGTAATTGTCCTTTCTCAAGAGTTGAGTGACAAGAATCGCACCTGGTGATTCTCCATGGTGCAAGAAGAAAGGGCTTCTTGGATCCTCCATTGGAGAAAGCTCACAACAAGCAGTGGATTAAGAAGTAGAAGAATCTAAAGCTTGATCTTGATTCACCATTGATGCAAATACGAAGCTCTGATACCATATGATAAAACAGAGTGCTACAAGATGAAAAGCTAGAGAAAGAGTAAGAGAGTGAGGGAATCAAGATTGAGGAAGCTCTGTGATTCTTTTCATTAATTTACAAAATGATGTACAAAGGGTTTATATAACAGAATTAGCAAAAGGATTAAAGATAACCAACTTTAAACTAATCCCAAACTATGCGAATCAACTATCTACAACTAATCACCACATTACACGTGTCAATACATAGCAACCAACTAATCCAAGTCTAAAACTACAAGTCATATCTGCTATAGTTAGTCGTTTAGTGAATTAGTGATTTTATTTACAACTGTTCCAGTACTTTACTCCATGCTCTGCCTCTCTGCCTGAGCGAATGTCTTCATTCATTCTTCAACAAACTCATCTTGAAATGCTTGCATCTGACTGCTTATCATCTAAATTTTGACAAAGTATTGTGAAAATACATGTGGGTGAAAAAGTGTTGTGAAAATACGTGTTGTGTTGTTTAAACAATGAAAACTGTTATTTAAACAACACAACCAAACATATCCTATACAATCCACTACCACTTTTTGAGTAGAACAACTTGTAGGGGAAAAGAGGTAGTATTGAGAGGATGTTTACTTAGAGTGTATTTGACATCAGCTTCAACTTTTAGTTTTTAACTTTTATCTTTTATGTACAGCTTTTTAATACATCAATTTTCCCCACTTTTTCTCACTTTTTCCCACTTTTTTCAAGGTACAGATACACTTTAGCATACTTTCAGCAAAAAAATTTCAACAAAAAACTAAATAAGTTGTTCCCAAGCAAACCCTTAGTACAACCACATTGTACAAGATATGATATACTTTAGATATGACTTTATGTAATATTAATTTATTGTGAATGTTTTAATAACACTAACTAAAAAAATTATTATTCTTTCGTTTCAAAATTCTTATATTGTATACCAAATGTCTTCAAATTTTACAATGAAGAAAATTTTGTGTTTCAATAGAATTTAGTAACTCACTGAGGGTGTGAATTTAAAAAATTTAAGAATTTCATAACTTTAATTAAAATTTTCAATATATAGGTTTTTTTTTTTTTTTTTTTTTGAGAAATCATACAAGGTTTAATTTTGAACTACCCTAAATTATAGAGAATTATGCAATTTATTGAAGTCTTTAATATGGGTAAACACTTGTTGCAATGAAAATGAAAACGTTTGATGATGTAGAGAAAAGATAATCATTTAGCACAATCATAGTTTATAATAGCATTTTGGTGCAATGCACAAATTAATAAAATTCATATGTAAAGTAAAGAAAATATTATTCTTTAAAAAAAAAGGTAAAGAAAGGATTGCAAATATTAGTGGAATTTTAAAATAAATAAAAAGTTACCCATAAGTTATTTGACAAAAGCCTATTATGTAACCTTGTTTTTTATTTTATCAATCTAAAAATTATGGTAGTTGAACAAAAAAAATAATAATTTCTTTAAAATTTTAATGTACAAACATTTCTTAAGGTTTGGAGAAATGACATTTCACCTCAAACCTTAAGGAAAATTATACTCCCCTTAAGGTTTAAGGAAATTAACAAATTAGACATTCGTTAATAATAATAGCAAAATATTCCAAATTTTAAAAAGATTCTTTCAACCAAACCCTAATCATGGTTAGTGAATTTGTTTTTAGTTGAATATAATTCTTTGTCACCGAATTGTGTTTAGGCTTGGGTCAAGAGTATAATTTCAAAATTTGAAATATTTTGTTATTGTTATTAATAAAATAACTAATATATTAATTCTCACAAATCTTAAGGGAGAGGATCGTCATTTTTCCTTTTCCTGTTGGGAGATTTTTTTATTAATTCCCACAAATCTTAAGGGAGAGGATGGTCAACATAAAAGAACAAAGGGAAGATAGGAGAATTTTTTTTCCCAACTCATTTAAGGTTGTTACCGAACGTAGGAAAATGAGATAGTTTTGTAGAAAACATTTTTTTGAAATATAACTCATTTTCTAGAAAATATTTTCGCTAAAACAAACAGAGTTAGATTTGAATCCTTGTGGAGGGTTCTAAATAGAATCCAGAGTAGAACAAAAGGGAATTCGAACTAAGACCCCAAAAAAAATTGTAATCTTTGCCTCCAAAAAGTAGATAGTCAATCAATGTGATTGTGATTGATAAGACTGATATATTTTTACATAATTTTCAGGTAATAAAGTATGAACCAAGCTTAGGGGAATGAGTTCATCTTAAAGATAGATTTAGGCAGAAAATCATGTCTATGATGAATTGGGCAAATCCTGCATAGATGCATCACCTTGTCTTGAACTTGAAGAAAGACTTCTGTTGTCATCATGTATAATCACATCATCTGATCCTTCAGTGGAATTCCTCATGTGATTCTGCATATCATCAATATGAGGTGAAGGTTCAAAAACGTCGGGACTTGCTACAGCATGTACCCTTGATTCTTCTCCCCTAAAGGTATATGAAGAGGGATCTTTCAGGTCAAAATGTTTTGCCATTTTAACTAATTTGGACCAACAAGAGTCGGCAGGATTTTCGTCACTCAAAATAGGCCAATATGAGTAAAAGAACTTAAACACATAAACCAAGAGTGAGACCAAAGAAGCGATTCCGGCAATGATGAAGAGGCCCTTAAAGCTGTCCACACCAAGACTAGGACTATGTGAAAAGATTATAGTACTTTGATCTTCACAGGTAGTTTGACTTGAAATGTACTTCTTCTCATATTCTAGGTTTTTATGTTTATCTTGAGTACATTCAAGATTGCCCTCAAAATGTAAGGGACCAAAGGAGATCTCGTCGAAAGGCCTAAAGAAATATAATATAAAATTATATTATTTTTAAAATAAAAAAGATAGAATAATACACCAATAGAGGCCATTACTAAAAAAGTTGTTGCTTGTTGGTCTTATTGCATTCGTAAACTTGAAAGGATAATAGGGGTGTATTTTTTTGGGATGAGAGAGAGAGAGAGAGAGAGAGAGAGAGAGAGAGAGAGAGAGAGAGAGAGAGACTCACAAAGCCAAATCCATCAGTTTTGTAGATAGGCCCAACCATAGTGTACCTTGAGCAATACTTTGCAAGGAAGAGCTTGATATAGGGGATTTCGTCAAAAATAGTTGCAACCCCATCATTGTATGTTCCCTTTGACAGTGCATCATGATACTCCTCTAGGGTCTCATATGCCTTTAAGTTGGACTCATTAAAGCCTAATTGATCTATTAGGAGCTCCTTAACAAAGGAATCCTTTAGATATCCAACATAATAACCCTTCTTTATAATCTCTTTTATATCAACAAACGTAGGTTGCAATCTTTGTACTATTAACATTGAGGTTAAGTTTGCTGTATAACTTTGAGTCAAGATGAGTACCACGAAAATCCATATGATCAACACAAATCTTGACCAATTATTTACCACTTTCTCCCCTATTATCATTAAATTATTATTAATATACACATGCATAAAGAATATTCATGTATTTAAATTGGAGAGAGAGAGAGAGAGAGAGAGAGAGAGAGAGAGAGAGAGAGAGAGAGAGAGAGAGAGAGAGAGAGAGAATTACTATGAGCAAATGCAAGTGTTGAGAGGAGAACCAGAAAATCAAGCCAAGTTGTTGCTCTGGAGGGCCTCTAAAATCATTGTTTACACGATGTTCAAGAGTCCATATTACCAAACTTGTAAAGATGAATGCTACACCAGTTGTTAACCATAGATTAATGCTTAGTGGCTTCAAGAAAATCCACAAGTTTTTGCTCTTATCATCTTTCTCCAAAACCACCATCGAAACACCCAATTCTGTATAAGGTAAAGTGAAATCAACATACAACGAGCGCCTAGCTACAATTGTTGTGTCTCCAACAACTACATCATACTTCTGCATTTAGAAAAAGAGAGAGTTATCTATTATCGACTTTGAAAAATGTTAGATGAAGTAATTAATTAATACGCACTTAAAATGAATAAAAACCAGCTATCCGACTTTAAGTGTTTTCCTTTATACTTCAGTTATCGTAGCTTACTACATGCTCTTATTTATTTTTCTTCATAAAGTAAAAAAAGTTTAAAATAGAGAAATAAAATAACAGTTAGTAGGATAGCAGATTTTTAGTCATCTAGTCATTAGCCAAAAAAAAAAAAACCTATTAATTTCCCCAAGAAGTTGATCGTATGTCCCGTTGCTTTTCCTCATTTCATTCGCGTAAGGAATATACACGTAAGGAAGGCGGACGGGTAATGTCCGAAGCACATCCTCAAACACATCAATGGAGAACCCAGATACGATAACAGGATCTCATTCCACTTTCATGAAACCTTAAAAACCTTCTTTTACTGGAACCCTAATCCTTAACTTTGTTGGTTGCTCTGGTGTGTTTCCTGGCCAAATAGGGTGTTTTAGTTTGTCCTTTGAAATTTGATTTTTTGAGAGATTCTCATTTGAAGTTACGTTTGACTCTCGGGTCCAATGTCCCATAATCCTCTCTGTTCTTCCTATCACATTGAATAGTTCAAAGGCTAAAGACTCCAACTGCCCCTTAACCAAATGAAAATTTCCACTTAGGCCTTGAAATTTAGTAGTTAGAATTGTGTTGCGAAGCCTTGTACCCATTTCAAAAATTCTTAAAGAGCAGCAAGATCGACATTATTGTTGCTAGCATTTTGCTTCAAGAAGCTAGAATGCACTATGCAGCCAGCCTTCTCCACTGCAATAGCCAATGCCCAAATTGTATCATATGCCCATAATCCAAAGAAGTTTAAGCTAGTAGTACTCTTACTCTTTATTTTGATTGAGGTTAAGTTTCTCTTCCATGTTCTTTCAAAATCTTTAAGATGTTTAGACGGCGGTATGTATGGCCTTATTTCCAATACCCCTTGCATTGAGTCCATAACCTTTGAGCCCATAGGATCTAGCAAAGATGATAAACCTATTGTGAGGATCCATGCATACCCTTCGCTCATCATATCTGCTTCTTTTGCACTTACAAAGAGCTTTGAGCCAAGTGAAGCAGTCATGTGCACAAGAAATATTGTTGCATGATTTGCCTTTAACTTGTTAAGCTCTTTGATGATTTCGGTATTATTAGACGATGGATGAATGGCACTTCTGTAAGGGACCCTAGTGTCAATCTCTTGGAAAGCATCCAACAAATATGGAATTAAACCATTGCCATAATCTGTGTCTTCATAAATAAGGACAATTTCCCGCCAACCAAAAGTATCAACAATGTTTGCTATGGCTTTAACCTGTACGCAATCATCTTGAGTTGTTCGTATGAAGAACTGGTTTTGGGATGGAGAAATAGAAGGACTTGTGGCTGAAAAGGAAATGATGGGAACCTGAGCTCTGAGTCCAAGTTCTATCACAAACTTAGCTTGTGCTGACCATTGAGGTCCTATAATGGCCTACACTTCTTCATTCTTCATTAAATCCAGTGCTGGATTTCATATTGCAACAGTAAATTACTTAGAAATTTGAAATTTTACTGGCAATGTTCAAAACAACTACTATAACAACAACAATAATAAACTTTATCATTACATTCTTGAAAATATTAACATGTTGAAACTATACACCAGCATATTTTATCAATGTCTAATTTGGTTCATAAGTGTTAGGACCAAGGGCTTACTTATTTCACCAAAAACTATAGCTGATGATAAGAGTGGCAAGCCAGCACCAATAAGTTAACTAAGACTTGGCCTAACTTGATCTCCATCTCTAGTAGGATGTTAGACTTGGCCCATTAGGCCTCTGCCCAATAATCCCACTCCAAACACCTGCACATGTGTACTAGGGAGCCGAACTTGTGACCTATTATGATACTAATTGTCAAACCTAAGCTATGCCACTTTACCTCAAAATCAATTGGTAATGAGAAAAATACACTCAAATCTTTTATGATATTCAACATGGCGCCCCGTTGGCATGTTTGTAGGGAGTTGAATTGTAATGCCTCAACAATAGCTTATAAAAATAATAAGAGAAAAAAGAATATGAAGATAAGAGAGTTTTAACAAAAGGGAAAACAACAAAAGAACTTAATTACATAATAAATTTAAAATTTTTTTATTAATCAAATTCTTTTTGCAGTAATTCATTATACTATACAAAGGAGTGAGATAATTACATAATAAATTGAAAAGATTATATTCATCAAAATAACAAAATTGACATGAGTTTCACTTGGTATATAGTCAACTACTAAAAATGATACACGTGAAAAAACCCTTAGTATATAGGACAAAACTTATGTACATACCTTAGATGTTGTTCCTTAAATTTTCCTTTTAAAATTCTATCATGTGATTATTTTACTAAAATGTAATGAGAAAAAAGCCACATAGCAAAATTTTGAGAAGACAACCTAATGAACAGCAGTTAAGTACTATACTTAAATATTTTGAAAAATTGTGAAATAATCTACTTACGTAAAGTTAAAGAGTAGAGAAGAAAAAATATGACACAAGGAATATACATGGTTCGGCACTATATCTACATCTGAGGGAGGCGACAAAATAAAGTTTCATTATAATTTTGGAAATTACAACTGTGGTGCCCATGGGCCCCAAATCACGTATTGGGCTGGCCCAAAAGCCCCCATAAAGAAGAAAGTCCAACCTAACAGCCCAGGATTGTCCGAGGACATAATAATTCCTTCCTGTGATGCCACGTGACAAAGGAAGTTGCCATGCATGAGCGTAGCACCACAAGACATGACGTCCGAGGATGATATTGTCCTCGACAAATGGTTGCCGAGGACAATATTAGTGGCCTGGTGGTTCAAAGACTCCCGTATTAAAGACCTTATGTACAAATGACTAAGAGAGTGAGGATAAGGGACAAAGTAAGTTGATGGGCAAATATCAGAGAAAAGGCTGCTGCCACCGCATTGAAGGCATTATACCTACCCCTCTGGCCGCATTAATGAAAAAGTGACATCTGAACATTGAAATTCAACCCTACCTTCACCGCCAGAGATTTGAGTAAGGGGGAATGATGTGACAAGTATCTAAAAAGGAAACACCTGGATTACACGTGGAAGGAGGAAGAAAGAGAGAGGCAGGCCTATAAAAGGAAAGTGAAAACGAGAATGAGAGGGGGGGGGTGAAAAATAGGACAGAGAAAGAGAGAGAGAGAATTTGTAAAAGAGGTATGAAGAATTGTCCTCGGCGCCAATGTATACAACTTAATATTACACCTTTGTATAAGATCAGTGCATGAATTACATGATTCAATCCAACCTTTGTGTTATCTATCGTCTTGAAAACCTAGATTAGACATCCACTCTCTATAAATTTATTGTTTAGGGCTCATTGGGCTGATCCATTGGTCTAACTTTGGGTTAGTTTGATTTGTGTCCTTACAATTGGCGCCGTCTGTGGGAATCTTGCGTTTTGGTGACAAATAACGTGATGGCGGGTGTGAATCCAGACCATGCAGAATCTTTAGGATCTCAGCACGAAGATCCTCTTCAACAATTAGAACAGAGGGAATATCGAGAAGGCAGTGTGCACTCGGGGCGAACCGCCGGTGATCATCCACGGGGCGGAAACAGGGGCTCTAGAGAAGATAATACTAGGGCCATGCAGAGAGAAATTGACCAGCTGAAGAGGAAGCTGCGTCATGCCAAGCGGAAACGGACGCCTTCCATATCTGACCCTTCATCAAATGACTTTCAGAGCAGTGGCTATGAGCCGAGGTCGAGAACTCCTCCTAGCGAGACCTTCTCATGCCAGGAAGGAAGCCTACACAATAGGGTGAGCAAGAAATCCCTTCCCAGGGGCTTGGGCAATGACGCCATGGGAAAGGCACTACACCAGCTCTCTAAGTCACCTTTCACACATCGTATTGAGAGAGGAAAACTCCCTCGTCGGTTCACACAACCAAATTTCACCATTTATAATGGCAGAACAGACCCAGTAGAGCACGTGAGCCATTTTAACCAGCGCATGGCGGTCTATTCACAAAATGAAACTTTGATGTGCAAGGTGTTCCCCTCGAGCCTAGGGCCCATTACGATGAGATGGTTTAACGGCTTGAAAGCAGACTCCATCGATTCCTATATGGACCTTACGATGGCGTTTGGGTCTCGCTTCATTACATGCAGTAGGGTACATTGGCTGCTGGATTCGTTATTAGCCATGAGCATGAGGGAGGGCGAGACATTGAAAACCTACTCGGATAGATACTGGGAAGCGTTCAATGAGATTGACGGTGACTTTGACGAGGTAGCCGTTAATACTTTTAAGGTCGGCCTTCCAGTCGAGCATGACTTAAGAAAATCCTTGACCAAGAAACCTATAAAGACTGTTCGTCGGCTTATGGAGCGTATTGACGAATATAAGCGTGTTGAGGAAGATCAACAGCAAAGTAAGGGGACGATGAAGATTGCCCCTCAGGAGAGTAGGGATTTCAAGACAGAGAGATACAATAGCAAATGCAGCGGAGAGATTTCACTAGCCAGACTAGGTCGGCCCCACCCCAGACAGTGAACGCTGTGTTTCGAGATCCGGTGCAGCAAGTGTTAGAGAAAATTTGCCGAGAACCGTACTTTAGGTGGCCAAATAGAATGATAGGCGACCTTACGAAGCGCAATCAGAACCTCTATTGCAATTACCATCAAGATAAGGGCCATACCACGGAAAACTGCAGGAATTTGTGGATTTACCTGGACCAACTGGTGAAAGAAGGAAAATTAAGGCAATTCATGGATCGGCCTAACGAACAAGGAACACAATCTGGTTCTGTGAATCAAAACAGCAACACTATGAGACCCCCACTGGGCATGATTAATGTTATTTTTGCTACACCAGGTAGGACGGGGTCTTGCCCCACCAGGGTAATGTCAGTATGGCGTCCCTCTGCCGAGGACCTCAGCTCGGAACCGAAGAGAATTAAGAAGAGCCCTCTGCCCATTTTAGGATTTTTCGAGGAGGATAAACTTGGCACTATTCAACCACATGACGACGCGCTAATCATCATGCTAAGGATAGGAGGATATGATGTAAAGAGAGTGATGGTTGACCAAGGAATTGGGGCTGATATTATGTACCCGGATCTATTCAAGGGGCTTAATTTGAGGTCCGAAGATCTTACAGCCTATGATTCTCCGTTAATAAGCTTTGAGGGAAAGGCTGTCATTCCGAAGGGATTAATCCGATTACCTGTACAGTCAGGGCCAGTAGTGGTAGATGTAGATTTTATTGTAGTGGACGTTTACTCCCCTTATACAGCTATAGTAGCAAGACCCTGGCTACATGCCTTAGGAGCCGTGTCATCAACTCTACATGTTAAGGTGAAGTTCCCATATGAGGATGGTGTCGAAGAGATAGTAGGTAGTCAGTCCGTGGCGAGGTAATGCATAACAGCAGCAATTATGCGTCAGACGAAGCTAGAAACCCAGACGTTGGCCAAGGGAAGTTTATAGCAACCAAAGTCCTTGGCCAAACTAGATGGGGCTGAGGTTGGAGAGTCTGGATGTGAGGACTTGGAGAGGGTGGTCATTGCAGATGATACAAAGAAATTCTTCCAGGTAGGAAGTCAGTTGCCCCTGCAAGAGAAGGAAGACCTAGTTGTGTTTTTGAAACAAAACATCGATGTGTTCGCATGGGATGCTTATGAAGCCCCAGGGGTTGATCCGGGGTTTATTTGTCATCGCCTCAACGTTAGCCCGACCGCAGTACCACGAAGGCAACCACCTCGGCGCTCATCTAAAGATCACGCCGACGCTGTTAAGGAAGAGGTCCAGAAACTTAAGAAGGCAGGGGTAATTAAGGAGGTGTTTTATCCAGAGTGGTTGGCCCACACTGTGGTAGTAAAGAAGAAGAATGGGAAATGGAGAGTATGCGTAGATTTTACAGACTTGAATAGGGCCTGTCCTAAGGACTCATTTCCAATGCCCCGCATAGACCAATTGGTGGATGCTACGGTGGGTCATCCTCGGATGAGTTTTTTAGATGCTTTCCAAGGATACCATCAAATACCCTTAGCTCCAAAAGACCAAGAGAAGACAGCTTTTGTCACACCCACAGGGAACTACCACTATAAGGTGATGCCCTTCGGCTTGAAGAATGCCAGGGCTACCTATCAAAGAATGATGACCCGGATGTTTGAGCCGCAATTGGGAAAGACGATTGAGGTGTACGTAGACGACATGGTGGTTAAGAGTAAGGCCGTCTCGGCTCACATACCAGACTTGGATGACACCTTCCAAACACTGAGAAAGCATAAGTTACGCCTCAATGCATCTAAATGTTCCTTTGGAGTAGGATCTGGTAAGTTTTTGGGTTACATGGTGACGCATAGAGGAATTGAGGTCAACCCCAATCAGGTCAAGGCCATCAATAACTTACAGCCACCTTGGAATCCAAAGGAAGTGCAGAGGTTGACTGGGATGACCGCCGCCCTTAACCGGTTCATCTCAAGATCGCTTGATCGGTGCAGGCCATTTTTCCAATTATTAAATAAGTGGAAAGGGTTTGAATGGACAGAAGAGTGTGCCGTCGCTTTTCAGCAACTAAAAGAGTATCTTTCGCACCCTCCTATTATGTCTCGGCCCGAAGTTGACGAAGTCCTATTCGCATATATTGCAGTCGCAGTTCATGCTGTTAGTTTGGTGTTGATAAGGGTCGATGGAGATGTACAGAAACTGGCTTACTATGTGAGTAAGTCTTTGCATGAAGCCGAGGTACGTTATCTGCCATTGGAGAAGGCCATCCTAGCCGTAGTACATGGTACACGCAAGCTCCCCCACTATTTCCAGTCTCATACGGTGGTTGTTCTGACTCAGCTTCCCCTTAAAGCTATACTCCGTGGTGCGGATTATACGAGCAGGATTGCCAAATGGGGAACCATCTTGGGCTCTTTTGATATAAAGTACATGCCACGCACATCAATAAAGGGTCAAGTATTGGCTGATTTGGTTGCAGAATTTTCTGAGCCCACAATAGAAGATAGTGCCGTTAATAGGGACATTGATGAAAAATCAGTTGCTATGGTTGCATACAGAGGTCTTGTGGGTTGGACCGTTTACGTTGATGGGGCTGCCAATCAAAGGGGATCCGGGGTGGGTTTAGTAATCATGACCCCCGAAGGTCTCACGTTAGAAAAGTCCTTAAGGCTGGGATTCTCGGCTACCAATAATGAGGCCGAGTATGAAGCTCTGCTAAAAGGGACGGAGATGGTTCATAAATTGGGAGGAAAGATCGTGCAAGTGTTCTTGGACTCACAACTTGTTGTCGGCCAAATGGAGGGAAAGGTGGAGGCCAGAGATCCGAGGATGCAGGACTACTTGAGTCAAGCCAAGGTGGTACAAAGCAAGTTCGAATCCTTTACTTTATCCCATGTCCCTAGAAGTAGCAATGCGCATGCTGACTCCCTAGCCACTCTTGCCACGTCATTGTCGCAAGGACTACCTCGGATTATCCTAGTGGAAGACTTACCCAAACCCTCGAGAACGATTGAAAGTGTTATTCACATCCACTAAATCAGGGTGGGGCCTAGCTGGATGGACCCCATCGTATCCTTCCTCAAGGATGATGTTTTGCCCGAGGAAAAGGTCGAAGCGGACAAAATACGTAGGAAGGCCTTTCGATTTTGGCTAGCCGAGGACAATAGACTTTATAAACGATCCTTCTCCGGCCCATACCTGCTGTGCATACATTCAGAGGCGACTGAGCTGCTTTTGGAAGAGTTACACGAAGGAATCTGTGGAAGTCATACAGGAGGAAGGTCTTTGGCTCACAGAGCCCTAACATAGGGGTATTGGTGGCCGAACATGTAGCGAGAAGCTCAAAGTTATGTGCAGAAGTGCGATCAATGTCAAAGGTTCGCACCAAATATCCATCAGCCCGGAGGTGTGCTCAATCCTCTGACGAGCCCCTAGCCTTTTGCACAGTGGGGTCTGGACATTGTGGGTCCTTTCCCAAAGGCGCCTAGAAACCGAAGATATTTGGTTGTCGGCACCGACTACTTTACTAAGTGGGTAGAAGCCGAGCCCCTAGCAAACATTAGAGACATCGATGTGAAGAAATTCGTGTGGAAGAATATCGTCACCCGATTTGGTGTCCCTCGTACCCTCATCTCAGATAATGGTTTGCAGTTTGATAGCAAGGCGTTTAGGCGATATTGTTGTGACCTCAGCATAACCAACAGGTACTCCACACCAGCCTATCCACAAGGGAATGGACAGGCCGAGGCTGTCAACAAAGTTATAGTGAACGGGCTGAAGAAGAGACTGGAAGACGCCAAAGGGAGATGGGTGGAGGAGTTACCTCATGTCCTATGGACGTATCGGACCACACCTCGCCGATCAACGGGAGAGACGCCATTCTCGATGACTTATGGCACCGAGGCTATTATCCCTTTGGAAACTGGCTTTCCAACAATGAAAACGAGTTCCTTCGCCCCGAAGAGTAATGATGTGCTATTAGAAAGAAGCCTAGACCTGGTGGAGGAAAGGAGAGAAGTTGCCATGATCCATTTGGCCTACTATCAACAAAAACTAAAGCAAGGATATGATTCGAATGTAAACTCAAGACCGCTTGTTCTCGGAGACTTAGTGCTGAGGAAAGTAGTGGGTAATACCAAAAATCCAGCATGGGGAAAGCTTGGACCTAACTGGGAAGGACCGTACCGCATTATGGCAATAGCTGGAATAGGAGCCTATTACCTTGCAGACTTAGATAAAAGTGGTGCCCCATCCCTGGAATGTAAGTAATTTGTGATGATATTATTATTAATGAAAAGCGCTTTTGTCATTTTATTTTTATCATCTTTGTACTACTAATTCTGTTGTGCCTAAGGTTATGTCGGATCAGCAGATTCTCTACCTTAGTTTTAAAGTAAAAAGTAAGGTTACGCCGGGTCCTCGGATCCTCTACCTTACTCCAAATTTAAATAGGGTTACGCCGGATCATCAAATTCTCTACCCTAATTTAAAAGTAAGAAGTAAGGTTACGCTGGGTCCTCGGATCCTCTACCTTATTCCAAATTTAAATAGGGTTACGCCGGATCATCAGATCCTTTACCTTAATTTAAAAGTAAAAAGTAAGGTTACGCCGGGTCCTCGGATCCTCTACCTTATTCCAAATTTGCATAGGGTTACGCCGGATCATCAGATCCTATACCTTAATTTAAAAGTAAAAAGTAAGGTTACGCCGGGTCCTCGGATCCTCTACCTTATTCCAAATTTGCGTAAGGTTACGCCGGATCATCAGATCCTCTACCTTAATTTAAAAGTAAGAAGTAAGGTTACGCCGGGTCCTCGGATCCTCTACCTTATTCCAAATTTAATTAAGGTTACGCCGGATCATCAGATCCTCTACCTTAATTTAAAAGTAAAAAGTAAGGTTACGCCGGGTCCTCGGATCCTCTACCTTACTCTAAATTTAAATAGGGTTACGCCGGATCATCAGATCCTCTACCTTAATTTAAAAGTAAAAAGTAAGGTTACGCCGGATCCTCGAATCCTCTACCTTATTCCAAATTTGAATAGGTTACGCCGGATCATCAGATCCTCTACCTTCACTTAAAAGTAAAAAGTAAGGTTACGCCGGGTCCTCGGATCCTCTACCTTACTCCAAATTTAATTAAGGTTACGCCGGATCATCAGATCCTTTATCTTAATTTAAAAGTAAAAGTAAGGTTACGCCGGGTCCTCGGATCCCCTACCTTATTCCAAAGTTAAATAAGGTTGTCTCGGATCCTTTTCCTTGATATAAAAACAACCTTGAAGTTACTAAGTGAACGGATCTTTAATTGTTGCTAAGTACTAAGCGCAAGGCTTGAGGTATTGTTAGTCCAAATGTGAAACAAGTCATTACGTTCCTTTTTAATACGTTATTATGAAAGTAGCTGTTGAGCAAATCCTAAGTAAACGGATCCTATATTAGTACGTTACTTCTCAGTGTCGCTTAAAGCGTTTGCAAGTATGTCATGTAACCAATCTTCCTTTATGTTTATTCAGTCGTTGATATGGTATTGTTAATATGCAAAACAAGTTCAAATCCTCATTCAATTAGACTAAGTCAATAATAGCAGAAGGATCTTTTCGCAGTTAGTATAATAGAAAACAATAACTCAAACTGAAGGCGTTTCTCATTAAACAAAATATAATTAAAGTACACCTACAACCCAAAGAGGGAGTTAAAAAAAAAGGGGAAACAAAGGAAAGCTAAAGAAAGCAAGAAAGGGCCGCAACAAGGTTACAAAGGCCATCAAGGTTTATGCTGGGTCTGGTCTCCCAAATCAGCAGGAGGCACCACCGAGGCTGAGGACCCGCCAACCTTTTCCTTGGGCTTTATGGGCAAAGTCGCCAGAACTAGCTCCATAGTCCCGCTAACCTCGGGGTGGGGGGGCAGCTCCTTGGGAGCAAGAGGAGGCGGTGCATCTTCAACCTGGGCAGTAGGGGCAGCGTCGTCGGCAGCACCCTCCCCTATTTGCATCCCAGCTGAGGAAAGGTGGGAATCATCCTTGGCTGAGCTAGAGGCAACCACGCGGATTGCAAGAGGGATGTAGGCGTTCTCCACCTTCCATAGGGGAGAGGAAGCATCAACTCCGGCTTAGGAGAGAGCTTCCTTCCACACTTGGAGGCAGTAGTCCCTACAAATCCCTGACACTTGGGCTTTGAATGTATCCGTGGTTTCTGCCACGCCCATATCATAGCCGCTCTGCTCAGCCTCGTCAACCATTGCCTCGGCTGCTTGTGCCTTGGCAAGTGCCTCTTCCTTGGCCTTAAGAGCTTCCTCCTTAGCCTCCTCGGACGTTGTAAGATCTTTCGCAAGGCCTTCTGCCAGCTTCCTGGCCGAGGCGAGATCTTCATTGGCACGCCTGAGCTGCAACCTTTGATCCTCAGTCTGCCTGGTAGTGGTCTTTAGTGGGCCTCCAAACCCGACCTCTCACTCTTCGCCTTGGTCAGACTGGCCGTCGTCTCCTATAACTTCTTCTCTTTAAGCTCAAGTATCTTTCTGGCGTGATCCAGCCTCACCTCTTCGTCCCTCAGTGCCTTATACGAGTTAGCGGCAATCTCCTCTGCCCTATGTGCGGATTGGACGGCCTGCGTGCAAACATTATTAGTATACAACATACGAAAGTAATCAACGCCGAGCAAAGAAATAATAGCAATAAGTGCAATAAAAAAGAGAAGAATGGATACGAAGAAACAATCAAAATTCTTACCATAGCTAACTCCTTCTTGAGGATCATGAAGACATTGTGATCCCTCATCCTCCGCAGCTCACCCATGTCCTCGGGCAATAGAAGTGCCTGCTCTAATGCATCAGCGATGCATGCGGCTGTGCCCTCATCAGATCCCCTAATAGACGCGTCTGCCGTGACGGCCTAATCGTCTACCTGCATTTGGAGAGCCCAAATGGGCGCATGGACTGGTGCTGGAGGGTCAATTCGCCTCTCCGACCTCGTGTGGGCATGCCGAGCATGCTTGCCTCCCCTCTCCGGATCAGTCTCTTTGGTGGGGAGGTCTTTGCTCCCTTCGGATATTTCCTTCCCCTTGGGCCGATCCCTTTTTCTCTTATGGTCAGCGGGATCGGGGTATTGGACTTGGGGAGGAAGAGTAACCCTTATTGAAGGGACCTTCTCGGTGCCCTTGTCCTTAGATTTTACAAGGGGCACCTTGGGAAGCTCCTATGCCCCAACTTGCCCTTCCAACACATCCTTGAGACTGGGCTTCGGTCTGCGTTGGATGCCCATTCTTATCAACAGCTGGTCGTCGTCGTCTGATGAGGTGATAGACGGAGAGCCGACGGTGAGAGGTAGGCTCCTTGGTGATGGGAGTCGCTGGAAAGCTTTGAATTCCTCTTCAGAATCCGAAAGCTCAACAACTTCTTCTCCCTTTTCTTGTTCTTCTTCTTCTTCTTCTTCCTCTTCCTCTTTTTCTTCTTCTTCCTCCTCTTCCTTTTCTTCCTTAACGACGGGCTGAGAGGTGGAACCTTCACCCAACCTAGGTCGAGTCGAGGACGTGGCCAAATGAGTGGCTCCCGGAACGATCCTCACAGGCTCGGTAATTAAAACACCTCGAGGCGCGGGAGTGCCGGCGGGTAACAGGAAGCCCTCTACCGCTACGCTGATCCTCGGCAGTCGAGGGTCCTTCTCCTTAATAACACACTTGGGAGCTTGGAACGCGGAGGATATGGGTGTGTATCCGAGGATGAGGTGTGCGGCGCGTAGCTGACCGTCTGAATACATAAATACCTCGGCCTTTAAGATGTTATTCAGGCAATCAAAATTGACAAGGTTGGCGCGGCGGGTGAGTGCATGGCGATCTGCACACATTTCAAAAGCAATTTAGTAAGGACAAGTCAGAGAAAACACAGTCAACAACGAAAAAAAAAAAAAAAAAATTTATCTTTAATAAAGGCTGGCGCTACCCAAACACTTACCAGGTTCCCCTTCCCTCGTCGGACAGGGGAGACCGTCGTGCCAGTCCCCCGACAATATAAGGAAATCCTTGTCTAGACCATTGTTGGAGTTGGGAAGACACGGGATCAACCTAACCTCAGGATACCTAGACTTTAAATAGTATGTGTGCCCTTTTAGGTGGTGAAGATTATACACCCAGTTCACCTCGTGGTGAGTGAGCCCTAATCCTAGTCTTTCATTTAGGACATCAATGGCTCCTAAGATCCTGAACATGTTCGGGGCACATTGGGTGGGGGATAACCTAGATGTTCTAAGGTAATCCCTAGTGATGGCCATCATAGGGACCCTCATTCCTCCCTCTAGGAAGGCTATTATAGGGATCGCTACCTCACCGGTATCCCTATCGGTGAGCCATCCTCCTTGCTCACAATACTTGATGGATACTCCCTGGGGGATTCCGTATTTAACCTTAAACTCCTCTATTTTTTCAGGAGTATTCACTAAGGATGCAAATCTACCCATTTCCTAAAACTATGAAAAGAACACTATGCAAAGGTAGGAAGTTTGGATTGCCAAGGACGAAAAAATAAGAATAACTAGAAGGAACGAACAGTAATAACGAAAGCAGAAAGTTGGAGTACTTACTTTTAAATAACTAGGTCACCTCGGCTTAGAATTGAAAAGACTAGAGACGTGTGTAGATGGCAGGAAGGGATAGGTTCGATGTACAGACTCTGAAATGAATAAGGAACCTTTGAAATGGAGGTTCTTTATTTCATGGAAAGGCGCAAAGTGGGAAGCCTCCCGCCTGCTTCCTCAAAATACGCCTACCCGTTAGATGAGTATCGTGCGGTCAGAAACAGGGAACATAAAGCCGCCAACATTTAATTGAAGCGCGTCTTGCAGATCGAAGCGTCAAAAGCGGATCGCCTTACATGCGCACATATTGAAACCCTCATTCCTCTCCAACAGAATAGAAATAAGGATTTTGATGGGCTATTGTGGTGCCCATGGGTCCCAAATCACGTATTGGGCCGGCCCAAAAGCCCCCATAAAGAAGAAAGTCCAACCTAACAGCCCAGGATGGTCCGAGGACATAATAATTCCTTCCTGCGATGCCATGTGACAAAGGAAGTTGCCATGCATGAGCGTAGCACCACAGGACATGACGTCCGAGGATGATATTGTCCTCGGCAGATGGTTGCCGAGGACAGTATTAGTGGCCTGGTGGTTTAAAGACTCCCGTATTAAGGACCTTATGTACAAATGATTAAGAGAGTGAGGATAAAGGACAAAGTAAGTTGATGGGCAAATATCAGAGAAAAGGCTGCTGCCACCGCATTGAAGGCATTATACCTACCCCTCTGGCCGCATTAATGAAGAAGTGACATCTGAACATTGAAATTTAGCCCTACCTTCACCGCTAGAGATTTGAGTAAGGGGGAATGATGGGACAAGTATCTAAAAAGGAAACACTTGGATTACACGTGGAAGGAGGAAGAAGGAGAGAGGCAGGCCTATAAAAGGAAAGGGAAAACAAGAGAGAGAGGGGGGTGAAAAATAGGACAGAGAAAGAGAGAGAGAGAGAATTTGTAAAAGAGGCATGAAGAATTGTCCTCAGCACCAATGTATACAACTTAATATTACACCTTTGTATAAGATCAGTGCATGAATTACTTGATTCAATCCAACCTTTGTGTTATCTATCGTCTTGAAAACCCAGATTAGACATCCACTCTCTATATATTTATTGTTTAGGGCTCATTGGGCTGGTCCATTGGTCTAACTTTGGGTTAGTTTGATTTGTGTCCTTACAACAACAATAGCTTAAAAACACTCTCACAAATACAAACCCCAAATATACCTCTGATTCTCTCACAAATAAATAGAACATCTTATTGTATTTAGACAAAAGTTGCAAAACACTTTAACTTCCTATCTCTGGTGCGCACACACAGAAGAAGCACTTTGCTATCTCTATCTCAGTGGATGCTCTCTTGCATCTTCTCTCAAAAACACTATCTATTTATAGCTAGATGTTCGGCTGAAATGTCAAATAGTTTCAGCACATGGATTTTATTTTTTAAAAAACAGTAATACCTATTAAATCACACGAACACAAAAGTCATATATAAAATGTGATCCAGGAAACTAAATAATTCAAAGAAGGTGGTAAGCATTTAGTGCCAATGAGTGATCCATTTCTATCCATTTCGGCTACAAAAGATGAAAGCAAACTTTGGATTTCTTGTCAGAATGTTGTTCTTGCTTTTTTGACAATTCATCCAAGACAGCAACATCATTTAATGTTGGCTTGTAATGTCAAGCCTCCGACACTTAAAATTCAAGCCATTCCAAGACTAAGCCATAGATAAACATAAAACAATGATTAATATACTATCTTTTATTGAATTTTTACATTTAAATATCACTTTAGTATTCAAAATTAATGACTTTTTATTTTTCAAATTAATTGGTATATAATACTGTTTGTTATTTCTTTATTTTCCAATTCAAGTCTTAGCTTTGCCATGCGCTCCATTCAATAAAGAGGTTACGAAGTTTATCACAACTACAAAACTAATACTTTACAATATGCCAATAATTTATTGTAAAAAGGTGAAAGTGAAGAATGTAGTAAATAGTTACATCAATAATACAATTTTGTTTCTTAAATTTTTATGAATCTTGATTATAAATTTATAAACATTTTATACATTTGCAATTGTTTTATTTGGAACACGTTAATGTTGAAATTGACGTTGAACATGTTTCCAAACGACTCCGACCACGTATTTGTTTTTGGGAAAAAGAGGAAGTTAAGCAAAGGATGCTAAAATTACATTCAATTGGAGGTTTTGATAATATTAAGGTAACAATTGATTTTTTATAATGTTTGAATACTTATTATTCTATTAAATATAGTGCTTATTTGAATTTTTACCGTATGTAATTGACATTATTTATTTTATGTTTATCATAGTTAGTAGTAACACAAATGGAGGGTGGATATGAGACTGCCAATATTCCATTAGAAAAGCAACATATTAATCAGTCTTATGCTATGCCATGTAGGGATGAACACAAGCCAAATATGGTATTATTTCCACCCAATAAATTGCATGACTTTGATGATTTTTTGATAATGGACATTTTTTTATGATTATTCCTATAAATTAATCCACAGGATTCTGATGAAGCAACTCGTAGATTTGAGCAATCATTAACAAGTATTAGAGATGATATGCTAGTTTTGCATAACATCATGAATGTCATTGCAAAAAATATGGAAACATTTAAGAAAGATATTGTTTTGGAGTTAAAGAATGTAGCAAACAATATGGAAACATTTAAGAATGATATTTGTTTGGAGTTAAAGAATTTAGCAAAAAGGGAACGTATTGGACATACCATTGATTTGGACCTAAATGATATCGTAGAAGACCTTAAAAATGAGACAAATGTGCTGCCTAAGAAAGAGTTTACATCTCTAGTCCAAGACAAAATGGACCAAGATGATATAGTTCATGTTAAAAAAAAATCTAAGAAAGAGTCTACATCTCCAGTTCAAGACAAAATGCGCCAAGATGATACATCTAAACCTATTTGTTTGGAGTTAAAGAATGTAGCAAAAAGGGAACGCACTGGACATACCATTGATTTGGACCTAAATGATATTGTAGAAGAGCTTGAAAATGAGACAAAGGTGCTGCCTAAGAAAAAGTCTACATCTCCAATCCAAGCCAAAATGGACTAAGATGATACAGTTCGTGTTAAAAAAGAATCCAAGAAAAAGTCTACATCTCTAATGCAAGACAAAATGAACCAAGATGATACGGTATCCATTAAAAGAGAATTTAAGACGGTGTTACCATCTCCAATACAAGATACAATGGAGAATAACCGCAAAGTTCACAAGGCTGGGCTAAGCAAATCCATACAAAAACTTGGTAGCAAAGCTATCCTATCTCGTAATGTAGTAAGCAATTCATTACTTGCTAGTTAATTATTTTAAAATTGTTTAGAATTTCTATTAGCTACACGATTTTTTAATTTTGTTTATTTGTTATATATTGTGTAGGATGTGGATATACTACAATTAACTTTCCCAGATAACAATAGAATTATTGCAACATGTGTTACACATTCTGCTAGGAATAAAGTCACCAAATCTCTAAAACGTAGCCCAATTGCCACATCCCAAGTTGTAGTTCCGAATTTGAAAAAGAGGAAAAAAATCAAAGATACGTCCCAGGTAAATCCTTTAATGTGTACATTAATATATTAGGGTGTGAATACATCATATTTTCCTATGTTAATTATTATATACTATAATGTTTTAGGAATCTGGACTGGTTGATGAGGAGAGTATCAGTGAGTTTGCGCCATTTACTGAATTGGAGAAGATCATATGCAATTATATTTTCAATAACGATCTAGATGGGAGGTTTGTCATTTTTGTTTATATATAGAAATTAATGTTAATGCATTGTTTGAATAAGATTTAACTAAATAAATTTGGCAATGAATAAAGTTCATTGAAGTTCTTGCTAACATGAAATATGAGTATTGTGATCGTGCTGCTTTTTTTTCATTGCTCCCTAACCATTGGATAAGCAGTCAGGTTAGTTTATGAAATTAAAATAGGCAAATATAATATTAATTTTGTTTATTTATTCACTAATTGTAACAATAATATTTTATGCTAGATTATTAACTTGACCATTTGCATGCTGACTTTGGAAGAGAAAAAGTATAGAGAACTATATGCGTGGCATTTGCCAACACATTTCTGGATAAGTTAGCTTTATTATTTTTGGTTGTGCGTATAGTATTTAATTGACACATTACTTTTCATTTGTTATATATGTTTTGGGTTGTGCTTATAGTATTTAATTCCTTAGTTATTTCTTTATATATATATATATATATTTGTAGCAAAAAATGATTGAAGAAGATGGCAATCCCACACTGGAATGGTTTAAAAAGACATATAGGGATGATGACAAGTATATGTCAAGATTGATGTGTTGTGAACAGGTAAATCTACTCAACACGCTTATTCGTGTTAAATTAACACATGCTAATACATTACTTGTTTGTACTTGTAGATTTCTATCCCTATGAATGACAATAATAGTCACTGGTACTTATGTGTCGTTAACTTTAGTTCAAGAAAAAAATGCATACATATATTGGACTCTTTGCCAAGCACAACTGGGCAAGACATTCGAATAAAAAATGTGCAAACAGTGGTACTGTCTTTTTTTCTATTGATTTCAATAATAATTTTGATATGCAGTTTTGTTAAGTTTTGTACTTAATAATTGCGTATAATCTCACTTTGCGATAGGTAAAAGGCCTTGATAAGTTATTGAGTTATTTGGAGAAAGACAACTATACTAATAGTATTACCAAATTTCCATTGCAATCACCACCGTTGAATCTCATACAAAATAATGGGTACGTACTAAATTGTAGATTTGCACATACAGATAACTATTATGTTAATCTTTAGATTTTTTAAGTTTTAACTGTTTTCATATTTCAGGTATGATTGCGGCATGTATGTTATTAAGCACATGTATGCAAAAATTTTCAAACAGAATCTACTCTTGTTGGTAATATATTTATTGGAAGTATGTTTTATAGTTTTTGCGTAATTTTCTTAAGCTTCTTATTCATCAACAATGTCTACTTTGTGCAGGATAGCTGGTCGGAACGTATTCGATACAAGTTGGCATCAAATCTAGTGCTTTCAAATGAAAATGAACAACGTTAAAAAATAATAGAAAATGCTAGAAATACTCCACTACAAGATATTTTTCGGTCACTAGAATGATAGTGATTTTATGATTTGATGACTGAATTTTTTGGAAACCTGATTTTATAATTTAATGTTATATTAACTACCTGATTTTGTACTAGAATTGTTAGGATCTAAGAGTTGATTCTGTCAAGTCTTCCTTGGAATTTAATGTGCTCAGTTACCTTTAGTTACCTTTATTTTCCAGTAGACAACAAGTTCATGCTCTGTATCATACTATTCCGTTTCTTCACATGTCAAGGATTTACAATTATCATTGTCTAAAATTTGAGACTAGCCACTGGTAAACTTGCTCTGTCATGTTGTTAGTACTATCTTTGATTAGAGTATTGCTAGTGTGCGTGTCATTGAATTATTGAAAAAAAAAAGTGTGCATGGCATTGACAAATGAGAAGACTTTATTGACTATTTGACCCATGTCATCTTGTTAAAAGCAGATATATGAATTTTCAAGTAGTACTGTCTTGTTAGGCTAATCTTTAAGAATCATATATTATGTGCATATGAAGTAAAGTCACATCTGTTGAACCAATGGTATAAGATAGGTAGAATCATGTATAATGTGGCCTTCCATATTTGATTTTATAAAATGCATACATGGTTGCAAAACTAATATGACATTTAATGTAATTGGTTTCCCATCAACAATATAATAAATAATTTGATCATTTACTCTTTTGTTGTATCTAAAAATTGACTCATCCATGTAGTTCAACTAATTGGCACATCTTAGCTAAAAACTATGTAGTTCAACTAGTTGGCACATCTCAGCATTTCTAATAAAGACATTTAGAATTCAAATTTTCTAACAGAGACATGTGATTTAAAACTATACAATGTGAAGATGGAACCATCAAGTATGAGACAAAAGTAAGGGAACCATCCAATGTGGCAAAAGAATTGTCATATGTGATGTTGAAACTACACAATGTAAGGATGAAACCGTCAAATGTGAGAAAAAAAGTATGGGAACCACTAAATGTGAGAAAAGAACTATCACGTGTGATATTGGAACTGCACAATGTAAGGATGGAACCATCAAATGTGAGAAAAAAGTAAAAAAATCACCCAATATGACAAAAGAACTGTCATATGTGATGTTAGAATTGCACAATATGAGGATGAAATCATCAAATATGAGAAAAAAAAATAAGGAAACCACCTAATGTGACAAAATAATTGACACGTGCGATGTTGGAACTGCACAATGTGAGGATGGAATCATCAAATGTGAGAAAAAAAAAGGAACCACCAAATGTGAGAAAAGAACTGTCACATGTGATGTTCGAATTGCACAATGTGAGGACGGAACCGACAAATGTGAGAAAAAAGTAAGAGAACCATCCAATGTGACAAAAGAACTAACACGTGTGATGTTGGAATTGCACAATGTGAGAATGAAACTGTCAAGTGTAAGAAAAAAAGTAAGGGAGCCACCCAATGTGACAAAAGAACTGTCATATATGATATTGGAACCGCACAATGTGGGGATGGAACCGTCAAATGTGAGAAAAAAAAAGGAAGGGAACCACTAAATGTAAGAAAAGAACTGTCACATGTGATATTGGAACTGCACAATGTGAAGATGGAACTGTCAAGTGTGAGAAAAAAGTAAGGGAATCACCCAATGTGACAAAAGAACTGACACGTGTGATGTTGAAATTGCACAATATGATGATGAAACCGTCAAATGTGAGAAAAAAATAAGAGAACCAACGAATGTAAGAAAATAATTGTTACATGTGATGTTGAAACTGCAAAATGTGAGGATGAAACTATCAAGTGTAAGAAAAAAGTAAGGGAACCACCCAATGTAACAAAAGAACAGTCATATGTAATGTTGAAACCGCACAATGTGAGGATAAAACCATCAAATGTGAGAAAAAAAAGTAAGGGAACCACCAAATGTGAAAAAGGAACTATCACATGTGATGTTGAAGCTGCACAATGTGATGTTGAAGCTGCACAATGTGATGTTGGAACCATCAAATGTGAGAAAAAAAAAGTAAGGGAACCATAAAATGTGAGAAATGAACTGTCATATGTAATGTTGAAACTAGACAATGTGAGGATGGAACCGTCAAATGTAGAATAAAAAGTAAGGAAACCACCAAATGTGAGACAAGAACTGTCACATGTGATGTTGAAACTACACAATGTGAGGATGAAACTGTCAAATGTGAAAAAAAAGTAAGGGAATCACCAAATGTGAGAAAAAAACTGTCATATATGGTGTTGGAACTGCACAATATGAGGATGAAACCGTCACATGTGAGAAAAAAGTAAGAAAACCACCAAATGTGATAAAAGAACTGTCATATGTGATGTTAGAACGGCACAATGTGAGGATGAAATCGTCAAATGTGAGAAAAAAAATAAGGGAACCATCAAATGTGAAAAAAGAACTATCACATGTGATGTTGAAACTGCACAATATGAGGATGAAACCGTCAATGTAAAAAAAAGTAAGGGAATCATCAAATGTGAAAAAGGAACTGTCATATATGATGTTGAAACTGCACAATGTGAGGATGAAACCCTCAAATGTGAAAAAAAAAAGTTAGGGAACCACTAAATGTGAGGAAAGAATGGTTACATGTGATGTTGGAACTGCATAATGTGTGGATGAAACCGTCAAATGTGAAAAAAAAGTAAGGGAACCACCAAATGTAAGAAAAGAACTATCATATGGGATGTTGGAACGGCATAATGCGAGGATGGAACCATCAAATGTAAGAAAAAAAATAAAAGAACCACCAAATGTGACAAAAGAACTGTCATATGTGATGTTGAAACTGCACAATATGAGGATAGAACCGTCAAATGTGAGAAAAAAAAAATAAGGGAACCACCAAATGTGAGAAAAGAACTGTCACATGTGATGTTGGAACTGCACAATGTGAGGATAGGACTGTCAAATGTGTGAAAAAAAGTAAAAGAACCACCAAATGTGAAAAAAGAACTGTCATATGTGATGTTAGAACTGCACAATGTGAGGATGAAACCGTCAAATATGAGAAAAAAGTAACCTGATGTAGCAAGTTACCTATTAGTGGGTATCGTACTACCCTTTTTTGGGGGGGGGGGGTACCGTAGAATTACTCGTTAGTTTTTAGCTATAATATGTGACTTTTCTAATCATAAATGTTGTCAAAATTAGGCGCTGCAACAAAATGTGAAAATTGCTTTTTTTTTTAAATGAACTCTAAGATTTTGTACATTGAAATTAAAATCGCAACAAATCTTATCTCAAAATCAAAACTAGATAATTTGGGACTTAAAATAACATTGAGTTCCATTTTAATATGTTATTGAGTTTAAATTTATTAGGAAACAATTATTTTTCATATTTTTTCTTTTACTGATCAAATAGATATTAGTTGCCTTTGTGTTAGAGCTTTTTTCTCTCTCCCTTGTGTGTGTGTGTGTGTGTGTGTGTGTGTGTGTGTGTGTGTGTGTGTGTGTGTGTTTGTTTGTTTCTAAAAAAAGAATGGGTAATTATCCCATATTGCTTAAGAAAGTATGTTGCATGTAGAATAACTTGCTCTACCCTTCCTTAAAAATTACCACAACTTTTGAGTGGAGTTATGGTATACCATTGTATTAATTATTAAAAGTATTTTCCCTCTCCCTTTTATGTGTGTTTGTTTTTTTTTTTTTTTTTTAAAAAAAAGGTAATTGTCCCACATTGTTTAAGAGAATGTGTTGTGTGTAGTATAACTTATTTTACCATCCTTTAAAAGTTACCATAACTTTTAAGTGGGGTTATGGTGTGCTTTTGTGTTAAAACTTCTTTCCCTCTCCCTTGTATGTGTGTGTTTATTTCTGAAAAAAAAAAAAAAAAAAGAATAGATATTAGTTTACATTTTTCATATATTAATACAGTTTTGAGTGTTTGTATATATCTTGTTATTGAAAGGTGATAATTTTTTTTTTGTTTCAAGCTTTGGCCCTCTAAAGAGAAAATCTTGGCTCCGTCCTTGTGAAAATATATATTTATAGGACCTAAATTGAACTTGACTATATATGTTCAAAATTTTGTATGTTATAATTCGTTTGTTTCACTATAAAATATTTTTAAGTATTTGGTGACACATATAAAAATTTTTTAAACACAAACCACCAAAACTAATGGCTTAGGTACAGTGACCAAGCCACTAGCTTCAACGACCAAACCGTCAACACCAGCCATTAGACTAGCGGCCAGACCAGCAACCACTATATTTTTTTTGGGGGGGGGGGGGGGGGGTCATGGCCAATGGAAAATATTTTCAAGTTTGACCAAATTTTACAATAATACAAACAAAAAAAATTAATGAAAATATTTTTAGTAAAATATTTTACAAAAAAACAAATGGAGCATTAGTAACGTGGAGGAGCAAATTTTCTCAATGCTTTATTTGCGAGTGAGATACATTTGTTCAATTTTTTTAGTATAAGGACAAGGGTTTGCAGTAATTTTCTAAAGTTGCTAATGAAAAAGAAAATAATGATAGTTATTTTCATTTAAAATGAATCCATTCCATGATACAATTAAATTTTATAATTTTAAAATCGTAAAGACTACCAACTAACATAAGTATGTACTGTGTACACACACTACACAGTACACTATAGATCCAAAAGATAGAATCTTAACATTGAAATTGACAAGATGAGGACTTTAAAACGAAAAAGGATTTTATTCATGGAAAATATCCTAGTCTTATAAATCTTCTTACAAGAAGCTTTGTAGGCCACACTATCCTAGTGTATGTAACACTTTTCCTTGCTTTTTAGATGAATTATTGTCAAGATTTTTAGAGGGAAAAAAAGAAAAAAAAAAAGAAAAAACACAAACACACACACACACACACACACACATTTCCAGTGGTATTTCATCATGTGGAGCGATATATGCACAACTTATCATTTTTCGTTTGTGTATGAGAGCTAGCTTGTGCTTATATTATATAATGTGCATATATGTGAAACATTTAGTTTTACGTCTGTACCTGCAGATGCTGCAGCAATTACATCATTCCCAGAATCCTTTGTGAGGAGAGAAAGTCTTGTGCTATAGTTATGATTCACAGCATAGAAGTCTGAGAGCGCCATGGACATGTACCTCTCTGCCACTCTTCCAACCGGGGACTTCAAATCAAGAACTACTCCAACTGGTATCAACTCATTTGCCATCATCAAAGGCTCATAACCGCAAAGGCTGAGACTGGGCAATAGAAAGGATAGGAATTTAGAAAGGAGGGGCTTCTGGTTTGTCATTGTCACGGACATTGTCAAGCTAACCTTTGCTAATTGCTAGCCGGAGGGGACTACGTGTTAACTATATTAACTCGTATACATATGGCTACCATTCCATGTGGAATTTCGGGGCAGCTTACATCACACAAATGGGTCCAATAAGTACTATATGTTTGGAAACAACATCATTGCCATAAATGTTTGATATTGACTCTGGTTATTAGGCTCAAAATGAGGAAAACACTTAGATAAATCCATCGGAGTAATCAAGAACTACTCCAACTGGCATCAACTCATTTGCCAACATCAAAAGCTCATAACCGCAAAGGCTGAGACTGAGCAATAGAAAGGATAGGAATTTAGAAAGGAGGGGCTTCTGGTTTGTCATTGTCACGGACATTGTCAAGCTAACCTTTGCTAATTGCTAGCTGGAGGGGACTACGTGTTAACTATATTAACTCGTATACATATGGCTACCATTCCATGTGGGATTTTGGGGCACCTTACAGCACATAAATGGGTCCAATAAGTACTATATGTTTGGAAACAACATCATTGCCATAAATGTTTGATATTGACTCTGGTTATTAGGCTAAAAATGAGGAAAATACTTAGATAATTCCATTGGAATAATGTTAAGAGCACAACTTGCTCACATGATAAGTCGTAAGTAGTGAAGTTGTGGACACACCACTTTTACTTTATTATTTACAATTTGTCACGTGAAAAAATTGTAGCAAAAGTTGTAGTCTCAACATTTTCTAATTCTATAGCAATATTCTGAGCTCTTATCATATTATGGATGGGCTCCACACGAGTCCAACCATAGGGCTCACTCTTATATGAGAGCTTAAAGCATTACTTTGAAATTACCTATAAATTAATCATTGCCTGTGAATACGGTACTACATGTAAATCAGTGTCATTGCCATAAATGTTTGATAATGTCTTTGTTCTGTAGACATGCATGGGCCGTGCTCTAGATGAATGCAAGTGGGTATAAATATTTTCAGACGGTAATGACTTCAACAAGCTGGGGAGAATCCAATCATATTCTTGACTTTTCTCACTTTTGGATTTCTTAACGGATTGGCCAACCCCACGCTAAAGCGTCAATTCCCATGAAAGCCAGGCTTGACCAAGGCACAGACTGAAACCAATTAATAATGGCTTTCCTTTAGACTAGCATCTCCAGCTAGCCAATTTAACCACCTTTTAGCTTACTGCCCAAGAGTCTAGACCTCACCTAGAATTAGAGCATTCCCATTGCAAACACCTCTTTAAAATGGTCAGGTAGACTTTGCCAAACTCCATTTGTACCAAAACTCCAAAATTTTGCCAAAGTTCAGCAAGCGATTAAAAGCTAATTTTTTATTCAAATAATCCACCACTTGCGAGTCCTACATTAATGTTTTCTTAGCTTTATTTTATATAATATAAGTTTCAGTTTTTTAAAAAATAATCTAGTTTTTAGCTTTTCTATATAAAAAATTACAAAGATTTAGAGGTGAGACTTGTGCGGTAGAAACTGAAAACAAAAAGAGAGAAATAGAGAACTATTTTTTTAAATGTAAAGGAAGGGTTTAAGGTTTTTGCTTTTTATTACTATTTGAAATTCTAATAGTAGAGTTTGTTATGGACTGATATTCTCAAAAGTAGACTTGCTCTAATTGTAATTGGAATATAAAATAAATAATTAAAATAATAATGATGTGGTAAGTGTTGGAGAGGTCAAAGATATCAATTTTATATATGTCTATATATAGAAAAACTCAAATTCCCCTCCAACCATTCCGGTTGGGCTTTACCCAAAAATCCTTATATTTTTTGGGTTGGGCTCGATACACTTCACTTCATAGAACATGTTCATGGCCCTTATCTTTTCTAAATCACACAATGGACTCATGGCAATGTTGTTTCACCACCTCACGGATTGGGCTCATGGGTCTTATATTCTCCGCATCATGATTCAACCTATGGCCTATGCTTCATATTATGGGATGGGGTTAAACTTGCATCTTGCTATGTCATCAAAAATTGGGAACATTGCCCACATTATTGCTAATCTCATTTTATGGGCAAACGGCCCACCTTTCTCACATCTCTTGGATTGGGCTGGAAGCCCATGTTTTTTCTCCTCAAGGGATCAAGACTCAAGGCTCTCATTGTTTCTCGTCTCTTTACCATAAAATGGGTCCATTTAGTTTTATTTTCATATAAGAATAGGCTTATCTCAAGTTATGTTACGTATTTTTATATTTTTTTTCTTCGAACATGCTCATGCTACCTTTTTTTTTTTTTTTTTTAATGAGAAACATACTAAAAACTATTATTATAACATCACAATACAAATACATTTTGGATAAGAGGTTGCTGAATACAGCAAGGAATCTCTTCAATCCAAATAACATCATTGACAAGGTTTTGAGCTTGTCTTGCTAAAATGTGGGCTGGCTTATTTCCAGTCCTGCGTACATGAGAAAATTTCACAACACCAATTTCAGCACCTAAGTCATGAATGCCTTCCATAATAGCAGCAGCAGAGGTGGGTGATGGTGTAGATTGCTTGAAAGCATTGGAAATTGTCAATGAATCACCTTCCAACACCCCATTTCGCAGCCCCAAATGTCTTGCTAGCAACATACCAGCCTCATAAGCCTTAGCTTCCACTTCTAGAGCCCCCAAGGGAGCTTTAATTTTTCTGCACAAAGCAGCCAATAATTTGCCTTCGACCTCCCTTATGACCACACCAATACCGGCTTGCTTTTTTGATGTGAAAAGTGCTCCATCTACATTGATTTTGACTAAACCCGGTGAGGGAGGTATCCAATCCGATTGCAAAGAAACTTGGTCTATTTTAGGTAAGAGTAGAACCGGGTCTGTTGCAAAATCAATGCAGTAATCTAGTGTAGACTAGTACTCTTGAAGATAATGTGCTGCCCAAATAGCCAAGACTGGACCTGTTTTGCCTTCACCACCATGATAAATTTCATTCCTCAATCGTTACAAGCTATGAACATTTGCCCACTCCAGCTGCATTAGTCTTCATAACAAGCCATAACAAATCCTGAAAAGAATCAACATGAACATCCAAAGGCATTAGTTGTAATTTTGAAGTAGCCCAGGTATCTTATGCTTTCGAACAGCCCTAAAAAACATGACCAGACGTCTTAGCCTCATTATGACAGCAAACACACAATTACAAGTAGATGAGGGACTGTCTGGAGAGGAAACTATAGGATCTAGAACCATGGCATCAAATGGGGTTGCCACATTAGGACAAATATGAGAAAAAGAAATAGAGGACTATGGTGAAGTGACAAAAGAAATGAAGGGAAAAATATTTTCATGAAATGAAAAATCCCTTGAGATGAATATTTGCCTAGTGACCAAATTCAACAACTTGTAACCCTTAACCCCAAAAGGGTAACCAAGAAAGACACAAGGAATAGATCTAGGCAGAGGCGGAACTACAGCAGGGCAGAGGGGGGCCATTGCCCCCCCCCCCCCCCAAATTAAAAAAAAAAAAACAAAAAATTTGGTATAAAAAAAATTAAGGTTTGCCCTTAAATATATATATATATATTTGTCCCTCCTCCTCTAAAATATTTAGATATTGACATACAAGAAAATAAATAAATAAATAAAATTCATGCCCCTTTAACTACAAAAAAAAAAAAAAATATATATATATATATATATATGGACTAAACAAAAATCGTGCACAAAATAGGAAATACTTATTTTGTATATTATACTTTGTTGATGTGTTTTATAATATGAAATGTTTAAGAAATACTTATTTTGTACGTAGTATTTTGTTGAATATGAAATAGATGTTAATTTTTATTTTCATAAAATTTTTTTTTGGTTTTAAACTTTGGCCCCCCTCTAGTATGAATCCTAGTTCTATCCCTGGATCTAGGAGCAAACTTAGACCTATTGTGAGCTAGTGTAGATGCAAAACAAAGACAACCAAACACCTTTAAGTGATGATAAGAAGGAAGCTTGCAATAAAGTTTCTCAAAAGGAGTTTTATGGTCCAAAACAATACTAGGCAGCCTGTTAATGATATAGACAGCTATCAAAACACAATCTCCCCAATAGCAAAGTGGTATATTAAACTGAAATTTTAATGCTCTAGCAATGTTTAAAATATACTGATACTTTCTCTCCACAACAGAATTCTGTAGTGGAGTAGCAACACATGAGTGTTGATCAATGATCCCATGTTGAGCATAAAAGTCCTTAAGGAAAAATTCTTGAGCATTGTCAATTCTAATTACTTTGATGTTGGTTTGAAATTGAGTAAAGATCATCTTGTAAAAGGAGATTAACAAAGGCCTAGTATCTGTTTTAGATTTCGTGAGATAAACCAATGTGGATCTTGTAGCATCATCTACAATTGTAAGAAAGTATCTAAAACCATCATGAGTTGCTTTAGCAAATGGTCCCCATACATCACAATGTATTAAATCACAAGCATGCTCAAAGAGATGATTAGCATTAGGAAAGGGCAATCTTTTAAGCTTTGCAATTGGAAAAACAACACGGTCTTTATTTGAATGAAAGGGTGATACATCTGATATACAATAGTGAAGTTTGTCATCAGACACGTGTCCTAACCTAAAATGCCACAAGTAAGGCTTATTGACATTAGAATAAGTGAAAACAGAATGCGCAAAAGACTTGAAACTGACTCTAGGACAGTAGTAACTTCTGAGACAGACTTGCAATTCTCTGAAGTTTGCAGCAATTACAAGTTGGTATGAAGCTTACCCAATCCAATCACTTTCCAACATATAAGGTTCTGTATGAAACAATAGTTTGAGAGAAAAACCAAGCAAGATAACAAGGATTGGGTTAATTTGTTTACTAAAAGCATATTAAAGGAAAAAGCTGGGACACAAATCACATCTTCAAGAATCAAAGTTGAAGTGAGTTGAACGGTGCCTATGTGTGTGACAAGAACTTTTTCACCATCAAGAAAATGTGCAAAAGAAGATATTGAACTAGTTATTTTGGTAAATAAAGATGTAGAATGAATGATATGATTAGTGGCTCCTGTGTCAAGAGCCCAAGTTTCTGCATTGTGAGCTATTTTGTTTGAAGGATTTTCAGCAAAGATAGAATTCTTCAAACTAAGGCAAACAGAATCCCAGAAAGAGGCACAAGAAATACCTGAGAGGGCTGAATTGACTGCACGAACAACATCTTGGTTGTTAGAAGAAGATGCATGGGAGCTCAGCATTGACAACAACTGCTAGCATTGTTCAGCTGTAAATGGAAAAGAACTTGATTGTGATGCAGCCTCGGATTGACCAGTTTTACTATCAAAAGTCACTTGATTTGCCGTAGAAACTCTGCCCTTTTGCTTGTATCCTGGTGGAAATCCCACTAGTTTGTAACACTTTTCCATGAAATGGCCAATTTTACCACAATGGCTGCATATTGGTCTGCCCTTGCCTTTGTTCTTCCCACCTTGGTTGAACCCTTAAGTCTTAACTGCAAGAGTTGTTGAGTCAACTGACACACCTCCATTGAAACCTAAAATCGTTTGCCTTTCTTCTTGTATCACCAAATAAAAGGCCTTGCCAATCACAAACAACGCACCACAAAACTAATCACAAACATCACAACTATAATGCTTACAAGTATTTAAATCAAATAAAATATTTTTCATCACATCTAATCAACAATACTCATTAACATTTGCAAGAAATGAAAAACACTTCCAATATTAGTTTAAGCCACCTTATAACACCATGCAAGACACCCGCTAGTTCCAACACAACATACCACCACAAAACCAATTTCCAACATCACAAGTATAGAGTTTTACAAGTATTGAAATGAAATAAAATACTATTCATTACATCTAATCAACAATACTCATTAACATTTGCAAGAGTTGAAAAACGCTCCCAATATGTATTTAAACCACCTTATAACACCATGCAAGTCATCCGTTTGCTCCAATATAACAACCCACCACAAAACCAATTTCCAACATCACAAGTATAGAGTTTTACAAGTATTGAAATGAAATAAAATACTATTCATTACATCTAATCAACAATACTCATTAACATTTGCAAGAGTTGAAAAACGCTCCCAATATGTATTTAAACCACCTTATAACACCATGCAAGCCATCCGTTTGCTCCAATATAACAACCCACCACAAAACCAATTTCCAACATCACAAGTATAGAGTTTTACAAATATTTAAATCAAATAAAATACTATTCATCACATCTAATCAATAATACTCATTCACATTTGCAAGAAATGAAAAATATTCCCAATATTAGTTTAACCCACCTTATAACACTATGCAAGCCACCCGCTTGCTCCAACACAACATACCACCACAAATCCAATTTCCAACATCACAAGTATAGAGTTTTATAAGTATTGAAATGGAATAAGATACTATTCATCACATCTAATCAACAATACTCATTAATATTTACAAGAATTGAAAAATACTCCAAATATGTATTTAAACCACCTTATAACACCTGCAAGCCACTTGCTCCAATGCAACAACCCACCACAAAACCAATTTCCAATATCACAAACATAAAGTTTTACAAGTATTTAAATCAAATAAAATACTATTCATTATATCTAATCAACAATACTCATTCATATTTGTAAGAAATGAAAAACACTCACAATATTAGTTTAACCCACCTTATAACATCATGCAAGCCACATGCTTGCTCCAACACAACATACCACCACAAATTCGATTTCCAACATCACAAGTATAGAGTTTTATAAGGTTTTCAACTAAAATTTACTTACTTTGCTCAAGCTAAGCTTACAACTTAAAAAAAAAAAAAAAAAAAAAAATCTAAAGTTATTGCAAATAATGTGTATTTAGCCTGCAAAAGAAAAGTTAAATTTATAAGTACTTCAGTCTTGAAAATGATCCTCTCATAATAAAAAGAAGCGAAGGCACCAGGCCAGGAGTGATCAATCACTAGTTTTTGCCAAAGGGACACTTACTATTGAAATGCTTTCCTGCAGAAAGAGAAACAAAATTGAAAATTGAGGAACACAATCAATAATCTAAAATAACTAACTAAACCATAAAACATAGAGAAATAAAAAAAATATTTAACTAACTAAACCACAGAATTCTAACACAAGCATCATAGCAAATAATTTTTTTCTCAGGACCCATATAATTTCTCCTCTTATTCACAATGACAACTACCTATCTATCATTTCTCAATCAAATTTCTCATCTAAACCAAACCAAAAATTTATCAGAATCTAAACACAGCTCAAATATTAAACCAAATATTACCCATTTGAAGACCCAAAGCTCTAATAAGTTCAAAGTAAACATCCCTGACTTTATCAAAGTGAAGACCTAAAACTGAGACCTAAAAACATTTCACAACAATTTCAGCTAACTCAAAAAGGGTACCATTAAAGTCACCAAAATGCTATAACAATCACCATTCCTCAACCACAACCACCATTTCAGTTCACAAACAACAACAGCACAGCCCTCATCCAAAACAATCTGTACAAAATGAGAACGGTCTCTATTCAAACTTAGACAAACCGTCCCATCACAGAGAACAAATCTCAAACAAGAAAAAAAAAATAAAAAGGAAAAAAAAATTAACATTAAGCAGAAAAATTAACATCAACAAAAAAAAAAAAAAAAAAAAAAAAAAAAAAAAAAAAAAAAAAAAACCCGAAAACGTTGCAAATTGAAGCGTCGCTAGATGGTGTGAAGGATGAAGTGTTGCCAGATGGTGCGACTAAAGCATTGCAGACAATCGAGAGCTGAAGCATCGCGATTGGGGCGTCGCCAACGTTTGAATCGTAGCAATTGGGAGCTCAAGCATTGCGATCGGGAGTTGAAGCGTTGCCGGCATCTGAATCGTTGCGATGGACATGAAATCGGCGACAAATGGGTTCAAATCTTTGAGAATCAGTGACGAATAATCGTTGAGAATCGGTAACGAATGGGTTTGAGAATTGATGATGAATAGGTTCAAGATCTTCGAGATGAGAACCATCGCTGATAGGAACCATCGATAGGAAGCGTCGCCGTCTCGCTGATGGGAATTGTCCAAATGGGTTAGTGGTTCGGTGTATTTGGCTTTTGGAAGCTGAAGTAAAAGAGGGAAGTTATAAAGTGAAAGGGTTAAGTGACCTAATATACTAAGGTCTTTAGCGACGAACCTTTTTTGTCGCCAATACCTTCTTTGTAGTCACTAAAGGTATCAGGTTTTTATGTTTTTAGTGACGAATGTCAGTTTCGTCACTAAAGAACCAAGGCTTTGTTAAGGATTTTAGAGACGAAATTCATATTTCGTCACTAAAGCATACTTTTAGTGATAAATTGTGATTTTGTCACTAAAAACATGTAAGTGCAAAACCTACAGTGACGAAATATTTTGTCACTAAAAATTTCAACTTTTAGTGATGAAATATTTCATTACTATAAATTAATTAAACTCGCACCAAAGTTTCCCTCCCTTGGCGCCCATTTTTCAGATCACAATAGTGACGAAATTTATTTTTCGTCACTAAATGTTATAATTTTTTTCATTATTAGTAATGAAATGCATATTTCGTCACTAAAGCTGTATTTTTAGTGACGAAAAATATTTCCTCACTAATTTTTGTCATTAAAAATATATTTTGTTGTAGTGTGTATTAACTTACAGACATATGGCTTACATTCCATGTGGAATTTTGGGGCTGCTTACATCACGTACACAAATGGGTCCAAAAAGTACAGGTGAGGCTTAGGTGTAGTGCCAATGCACTAGATCTATTAAGATGGTGATACGTGTTCAAAAATGGCATAACATTTTGTAAAGTTGTGATCTACAACTATGTTTTATGTTGGCTTTATTCCATGACAAATAATGTTGTATTTGCTTTAATTTGATTCCTTGTATTTTTATGGGATTTTATTGTATTGGGTTTAGTATTAAGTTGGTGAAGAATCAAGCTTGAAATGAAGAATCATTACATTTTCACGATTGGCTTGCGAGTAGCTCGCGAGAAGAGTATCCCGCGAAAAAGGCACGTGAGAAGCACATGCTGAAAGTTGAAGAGTCGTGCCAGTCTAGAGGATTTCACAAGTGTCTCTCAAGTAATGCCTTCCCGCAAGATACCCACGAAACCCTCTGGGCCGAAATTGGAAATTAAGAGTGTTTTTAAAAAATATAATTAGTAGGCATTGTTACAAAATTATATTTTTTACTAACATCTCGAGTCTAAAAGAGTCGATTTAGAGCCTATAAATCGAGTCTTTGAAATTCTATTTTCATGTTCTGATTAGATCTGAGCTAACACTTTTTCTACATGGCGTCTACCTAGAAATCGAGTCTTGGAGACTCGATTTATTTCTGTAAAGCCTGAAAAAATCTTTTCAAGTGTTTGGCGTACAAACATCAACCACCACCAAATACAAATACAAGCACAGACCAGCCAACCACTATCAACCCAGAAATATTGACCACCACCAAATACAAGCACAGTCCAGACACTATCAACCCACAAATCTGAGCATTACTCCAACAATTTAGCACAAATCCAACCAAATCCACCCCTAACAACCAAATAAAATCCAGATTAAAAAAATAAAAACCCAAAAACCCACGACCTATTTGGCTTGTTGATCGGGGTTCTTTGCAACAAAATCCAAAAACCCCCGATGAAGGTAAAGAAAGCCACCATCGTGATAGTGGTGATGAAAGGCCGTAGGCAACGATGCAAGGGCTTTAGCTATCGGGTACGTAGGTCATCGCTTTCAGATCGAACCCTTCCTCCTCTTCAATAATCACCGACTTCACCTGTTCGGTCTTCTTGATCTTAATCTGGGGCATAGACATCGCGCGCTGAAGCAGCTAGTGATTGTCAATAATGGGTGGAGGCAGAGAAGGCGCAAAAGCGACGGAGGCAGAAGATGAAAGGACAATAAGCGGTGGTGAGAAACCTCGCTATGAGCACTTTCTCTCTATTTCTTCTGTGATGAGAAGGTGAGGGCTTTCTTTTATGATGAAAAGGTAAAGGCGTTTTAAGGGTTATGTTTCTGGTTTTTTTTTTTTTTTTTTTTTCCCTTTCTGGGTTATGTTTTTGGGCATTTTTTTTTTCTTTTGGGTCATGTTTCTGGGGTTCTAAGGGTTATAAATCGAGTCTTAGGGACTCGATTTTCAAGTGGATGCCACGTGGAAAAAATGTCACATCAGACGTGATTAGACCATGAAAATCGAGTCTTTGAGACTTAATTTATAAGCTCAAAATCGAGTCTTTTAGACTCAAGATGTTACTAAAAAATATAGTTTTATAACAGTGCTTACTAATTATATTGTTAGGAAAACATTGTTAATTTCCAATTTTGGCCAACTCTCTACTTGGAGGATTTTTAAATGTGACTTTCTTACCCTTCATCCATACTATATATACTCTCATTATCCATAAATTTTAAGGAAGCCATTTAGAGAGAAAAATCCTAGATAGGTTTTCTATAACACATACACCCATCTTTTGGAGAGAGAGCTACCCATCCTTAGTGAGAAATCATTGTAGCCTTTTCTCCTCCCCTTTTCCATTGCCATACCTTGAGAGGAGATTTGTACCCAAATACAACCTACACCCTTTTAGAGTGAAGATAGTGTTTTAGGAGCTTGGGAAGCTTTGAGAATTTGCCCAAAGAAGCCGGTGAGGCTTGGTAGATGCAATCGGGCATATAGCGGGATCCGGAAAGTTAGAGAAGACATAACTCCATGAAGTCCGTTGGTAGCAAGAGCTTGGAGGGTCTTTTGTTATTTGTGTACTCCAACTTTATTCTTTAGTAGATCGATTATCGCTTGGAGGGCGGCGGAGAGGTTTTTCGCCAAGTTCTTCTATTTCCTCTTCGATAACATATTGGCGTGTTATCTTGTATTTGCATCCTTCTTTCCTTACTCTTGTGCTTTACTTTTATTGTTTGTTTTTCATGTTTATGCACTAGAGTAGTAATGGTTCTTTGCGCACATTTACTATTGTTTTCTTATTTAAGTAAGAGTAAAACCAACCGAGCCGTAATTTTTAATTTAGGGTCTAAATAAGCTCTTGTGTTTTAATACAAATCTGAGTTTTCAATTGATATCAGAGCGGGTACACTTGTATTGGTTTCATTACCTAAGTGTGATCCTTAACCCCTTTGTGTGTTTTGCCATGGATAGTGTTTTGTATACTTCTATAAATGTTGTTGAGTGTAACATGCTATGTGTTTGTGAAAATGCCTCTATGAGTGCTAATCCTTAATATTGTGATGACATGTTACATGAATCTATGGGTATTATTGTTGATATTCCAAATGTCAAACTCTTAAAGAAAAAGGTTAAGAAGTTTCATGAGAATTTAAGTAAATTCACTAGTGAAAGGGATGATTTGATTGCTAAGCTCAATGAATCCAATAAATTGGTTGAAAAGTATAGGGAGCTTGTTGAAAATTCTCTTGAAAAGCTGAAAGAGTTTGAATGTTTGAATATGAACTTGGATACTAAACTTGTTTTGTCTAACAAACTAGTTGATGAGCTAAAATGTAAAAATGAATCTCTTAAGGTGCACACCAAGTGTTTGATTCATGAACCGAGTGTTAAAAATGATGAAAACATTTGTTGCACTAATGTTTTGGTACTCGATTTTGTGCCTATTGTGTATTCTACCTCAAAAGACAAATCGGTGTACCTTCCTCCACACAAAAAAAAAAAAAAAACCAAAAAGTGGAGAGAAATGCTCTTAAGCTAAAGCCTCCTTTTAGGTCTCAAACTAAGGTTTTAGATGGATCTAAGTTTGTTCCAACTTGCCACCATTGCGGTGTGATCAGTCATATAAGACCTTAATGTTCCAAGTTGAAGAGAGAACAAAACTATGTTGCTAGATCCCTTCCCAAAAAGCCTAGTGGACCTAAATCTATTGTTTGTCACAATTATGGTGCCTTTGGTCATCGTAGATCTTATTGTTCTAAGTTTTAAGCTCTTAAAAGAATAAAAAGAAAAGAGAAATTTGAGTTTTTTGGAAGTTGTGCTATAAAAGCTAAATTGGTTTTGGAAGAAAATGGTAAGGTGTTGAAGATGGTTTTTGATGTTCTTACCTCCTTCTCTATGTGCATCTTCGGTTCTCATTCTTCTAACCCTCGTCTCACTTCTCATGAGATACTCATTCCAAACAATCATTCTGTTTGGATGAGGAGTTTTTGCTCTTTTGGTCCTTGATCTAATTTTTTTTTTTTTTTTTTTTGTAGGATCCTTCATGCATTAGATGTTTCATTGTCATGCATTTGTGCATCATGCATCTCTTTATATGCATTGTTTTTATTGTTTTTGCATTTGAACTTACTTTTATACTTTTGTTTTTGTGTGTGTAAAAATCTAAAAACACATAAAAGGTGAAAAATTGAAAAAGTGTGATCGTATTTGTTTAAGCACATTTTACATGTGAGTTTGACCTAGTACTTTCTTACTAATGACGTACTGTATTTATGAACTTAGCTTGTTTTGTATGCACATCTATCTTTGTGGGAAAAATCTTAAAATCTATGTGTGATTGTTGTAAATCGATCTACAAGCTTGTTATGAATGATTAGTCAATAGTCTTGTTGGTCTTGATGCATGCATAGACTTGTGTCTATATATTTTCACACGTTTTTATGTTTTTGCTTAAAGAGCTCATCAATTGTCAAATCTTGAAAAGAGATATTGAGTTGCAAAAGTTGTCACACATGCTAGTATTTGAATAGAAAAAAGGGAAAGCGACTTGTATTGAAATGTATGGTGCCTCAAAAAGCCAAAAGCTTACTTACAAAGTTGAAATATAAAAATTTCAGGCATCGATCTCAAAATGAGATGTATTTTGTTCAAAATGATCAAATGTTATAATTTGTAAAGAAGCTAAAAGAAAAGCTTCAAAGATATGTAATCAATTTCGTGTAGGAGATCATATATGTTCATTTTTATGATTGAGATGGTCCACTTGACTTAGTACTAGTTATGTATGACTTGATTGAATTGATCATTGAAGTTTCACTCCAGACTACAGACTATTCCACATTTGATACTCACTCACAACACACAAGACTTTGTTCAATGAATGCTTATTTCATTTATGTGCATGATCAAATGTGATGTGTGTGTGCTCAATCTTATATGGATCAAACCAAAAAGATTTTTATTCTTTTTTTTTGTTTTTAGAAGTGATTTGTATCACTCACGTTTTTCAAAGTTCCTCAAGTTGTTTTTGTGTGAAAAACATGTTTTCTAGGTGTTTTCTTGTCCTATTTCATGTGTAAGTTCAACTGGGAGTTAAATAGTCAAATTCTTAAGTTTTTCAACCTTATACAGAGAATTTTGCGACTGTGTTGCTAGTAGCTCACGAGTAAGGCTTACCTACGAAAAATTTCACAAGTAAGGCTTACCTGCGAAACTTTCCGCAAAATTCCCAGATCTGCTTTTTAAAGGACATTTTGTGAGACATTTGTTTTAAACTTCTCCCAACTTCTCCCAACCTTCTATTTTAGTGCTTCAACATCAAACCCAACTAATTTCAAGTGTTTTATATTCCATAAACATCTCTAAGGTAATCTTTAACTCTTTTCATTGATTTTGATCCTTAAATTATGTTTTTGGGGGTTTTATGTTTATAGTTGGGATTTTCTCAATTAGAAGTTGAAAAACTTAATTTTTGTAGATCTTTTTTATTGGGCTTTGTTTTTAATGATGTTTTGCTTTGGATATTGGCCCCTTGTGGCAAAAATAACATGTATTTAAGCAAGATTTTTATATGTTCTTGTATTGTTTAACATACATATGTAGTATGTGCACTCAAAGTGTTTGATAAAATGCCCAAATGGCATTTTCTCGTTGTTTTGGACTCCGATAAGTACCAAATTTTGGGGATCACCTTAATTATTCATATTTATCATGTTTTGATCATTAATGGTGTGTTTTATACACTTTTTCACGCGAGTGCTTATTCATGCATTGGTCATGCATCTCACATGCACACTAGATGCATAATAGTTGCACCTTTACTACACATACTCTAACGCTTAACATGTTTTGCATTCACTCATACTAATTAAGTCTTTTTAGACCTTTTAGCTCATATAACATGTTCTTGTGCCTATGTCATGCCTCGATCTATATCTTGTTCTACATCCTTAGCATGTCATTTTTACTTTATGCTTTGTAGCATTGTGTCTTTAAGATATTTTATCTTTTGTATGAGCTTCATTTTCAGATTCATCTTGCACCCCTCATGCATCATACCCTTATTCATATCTTCTTTTCTTTCTCTCTTTCCTCTTGCTTCACTTGTCTATTCATGACAAAAAGGGGGAAAGTATGCTAGATTGTATACCGGTGTGTTTCATCATTTCTATATGACTCATGTGCACATTCTTAGGGGAAGAAATTCTACCTCATGCACATTCGTAGGGGGAGAAGCCATAGGGGAGATGCATATACCAAGGGGGAGAACACTTCTTTTTTGAGAAAACCTTGTTTTGTCTTGTTTACTTTATGCTTATTTTCTCGTTGCTATATGGTGCTTTGAGTTACTTTTAGTATCTATGTTTTGTTGCTCTCATCGCATCGTGTTTATGTGTTGGAACATATTTGTGCCCTTGTTGGATCTTGTATCCTTAATGCAAATACCTTTTGTGTTTTGCATTGGTTGTGTGTTCTTGCGCCTTTGTTGGATCTTGTATCCTTAATGCAAAATACTTTTTATGTTTTGCATTGGTTGTGTGTTCTTATACCCTTATTAGATCTTGTATCCTTAATGCAAGATATTTTGGTGTTTTGCATTGGTTGTATGTTGGACATGCATTCATCCTTATGTCATTATGCTTTATTGGTTGCATGTTCGGGTGATCATTTGCTTTACCATATGATTATTGTAGACAGTTCCATATGATTTTTTTGGTGTATGATCAAGTTGCTCATTTGTTTCACATCATGTTTACGTGATTGCATTTTACTTGTTACATTATACATGTCCTTTTATTATTTGCTTTACCTTAAGGGTCTAATGTGTTTTGTACAAGCGTTTCAGATTATAGGTATATATGTTCCAAGTGCTTCATAGCTTCTAGATTTAGGTGTGAGTGAGTTTTGCCATTGTTTCCAAACTCACGTTTAAGTCTAGAGTCTATTCTAGGGTGTTTTGTCACGGAATAGCCAATGGGAAGATTGTAAAGTTGTGATTTACAACTATGTTTTATGTTGTCTCTATTGCATGACAAAAAGTGTTGTATTTGCTTTAATTTGTTTCCTTGTATATTTTTGGGATTTTATTGTATTGGGTTTATTATTAAGTTGGTGAAGAATCAAGCATGAAATGAAGAATCAGTGCATTTTCGTAATTAGCTCATGAGTAGCTCGCGAGAAGAGTATCCCGCGAAAAGGGCACGTGAGAAGCACATGTTGGAAGCTGAAGAGTCATGCCAGCCTAAAGGATTTTGCGAGTGTCTCGCGAATAAGGCCTTCTTATGACATACCCGTGAAACTCTTTGCTTGAGGGATTTTTAAGTGTGACTTTCTTACCCTTCACCCATATTATATATACTCTTATTACCCACAAATGTGTAAGGAGGCCATTCAGAGAGAAAAACCCTAGATAGGTTTTCTACAACATACATACCCATCTTTTAGAGAGAGAGCTACCTATCCTTAGTGAGAAATTATTGTAGCCTTTTCTCCTCCCTCTCCCATTGCCATACCTTGAGAGGAGATTTGTACCCAAACATAACTCACATCCTTTTAGAGTGTAGAGACTGTTTTGGGAGCTTGGGAAGTTTTGGGGATTTGCCAAAAGAAGCCGATGAGGCTTGGTGGATGTAATCGGGCGTATTACGGGATCCGAAAAACTAGAGAAGACATGACTCCATGAAGTCTGTTGGTAGCAGGAGCTTGGAGGGGTCAAGTACATTCGGTAGACTAGGCTTGGTGGGTCTTTTGTTATTCGTGTATCTCAACTTTATTCTCTAGTGAATCGATTATTGCTTGGAGGGCGGCAGAGAGGTTTTTCACTGAGTTTTTCGATTTTCTCTTCGATAACACATCGGCGTATTATTTTGTGTTTGCATCCTTCTTCTCTTGTTATTGTACTTTACTTTTATTGTTTGTTATTCATGTTTATGCACTAGAGTAGGAATGGTTTTTTGCGCACATTTACTCTTATTTCCGTACTTAATTTAAGTAAGAGTAAAACCAACTGAGCTATAATTTTTAATTTGAGGCCTAAATAAGCTCTTGTGTTTTAACACAAATCCAAACTTTTACATTTTTAGAAAAAGATAACTGATTTTTTTAGAAGAAGATAACATTTTTACAAGAAGATAACATTTTTACAATAAATCCTATTCAACTTATTTGTTTGGCACAGCGGGCAATTCCTTGACTATAATTTTTGCTTGCAAGTCCATTCAGTAGGTTCAAAAACAAAAACAACCAGATATATATGTATTTGTTTTACCTTCATTTTTCCAATTCTGACTTCTACGATTCGTTCTGATATGACCCTATTTAACTAGTCTTTTTCAGAAGAAATACCTACAGACAAATGCCTCGTGTTGCTGAATGTCTGAATGAAGCTGCATATTATTAATCAATATCACTGTAATACTGATTTGGATAGACATGCATGCGTGGACCATGCTCTAGATGAATGCAAGTGGGTATAGATATTTTCAGATATGAAGTATAATAAGTTATAATAACTTTGAAACCAAACATTGGGTTCTTAATCTTTTCACACTGTAATGACTTGAACAATAGGAAGAATCCAATTAATCATATTCTTGACTTTTCTCACTCTTGGATTTCTTAACGGATTGACCAACCCCACGCTAAAACATCAATTCCCATGAAAGCCAGGCTTGACCAAGGCACAGGCTGAAACCAATGGCTTTCCTTGAGAGTCGTATCTCTAGCCAATTTAACCACCTACTGGCTTACTGCCCAAGAGTCAAGATCCCTCACCTAGAATTAGAGCATTCCCATTGCAAACACCTCTTTTGAATGGTCAGGTAGACTTTGTAAAATTCCATTGGTACAGAAACTCCAAAATTTTGCCAAATTTTGGCAACCGATTATAAGCTAATTTTTTTCTCAAGAAAAATCCACTACTTCGGAGTCCTATATTACTTTTTTTCTCAGCTTATTTTAAATAATAAAAGTTTCAATTTTTAAAAAAATAAGCTAGTTTTTAGTTTTTTGTCTCACATTATGTAAATAAATTATCGAAAATACGCAATTTCCAAATGGAATTTTCTCAGCATTACTTCTTGATGACCAATTAGTTGAACTTGAATGGTTGAACCCCCCTCAACCGATATTTTTGATAAAATAACCCATGACTCTTCTCACATGGAACATGGCGTGATGTTATTGGACAATCTATACCATGTCAGCACTATTTTATAAAATAGGGAAGGAATGGGATTTAGACTAAATTCACAAAAAAGCTTAGGGGCTGTTTGGATTTCAAAAAATGCCCACTCATCACTCATCACTTTATAACTCATCACTTATCACTGAAAATACCACAACTTTCTAAGGTGGTATGTTTGACACTTATTTCCAACTTCTGATAACTCATAAAATTTTACTTTTTGTATGATCCACGGATTGACTTGGTACAACTTTTACTTCTTTTTTCTGTTTTTTTTGCTCCTTCAACCCCCAATACCCAAACTCACCGAACTCAGAGCTTCTTATTTCTTATTTCTTATTTCTTTTTTTTTTTTCCTTCAACCCCCAATACCCAAACTCACCGAACCCAAATTGCTCTCAAGCACCGTTCATTGCCTCCCTTTTCATCCATTCATCAAATCTAGAGCTTTTTTTTTTTTTTTTCCCCCTCTTCAACCCCCAATACCCAACGGCGCCGATCAAGAATGCAAGAATGGAGCTCTGACCCGAAGAAAAAGAGAGAAGGACCAATCAAGAATGCTTGAGTTCACTGATTATGGCTCAAATCTCCAAATAGAAGCTAGATCAAAGACATGCAAGACTGATTCCGCCCCTCTTCTTCACCCCTTTCCTCTCTTTCATTTCTTATTTCTTGGTTTTATTTGTGTATGAAGAAATTTTTAGATTTATTGTGTGGATGAACATGTTTGTGGGTTTGTGTTTGTGTGTTAGTGTGTATGATCGGTATCATGTGTTTATGGGTTTGATTTTTTGGGTTTGAGAAATCGGTACGTATCCATGTGTTTCTTTTTTTTTTTTTTTTTGGGGATAAAGTTGCCCATGTGTTTCTGTGAAGAAGAGAAGAAAGAAAAAGAATGAAGAAGAAGAAAAAACAAATGGCCATTGGAGTGAGTTTGTGAAGAAGAAAGAAAGAAAAAAAAAAAAAAAAAAGAAGAAAAAAAAAGAAAGAAAAAAGCCATTGAATGAATCTGTGAAGAAGAAAGGAGCGAAAAAGTCAGGAGGAGAAAAAAATAAATAAATAAAAGTAAGGACGTGACTTCTCTCTGACCGTGGATCTCAAAAATGTGTGTATTTACTAAAATCCATTCATAACTCAGTTTCCATAACTTGAAAACACCCAAAAATTGTTTTCAATGTTACTAACTTATCACTCAAAAATCAGATAATTGAGTGATGAAAACAAAACTTGAAAACATTGTCAAATAGAGTGATGGGTGATGGAAACAGAGTGATGGGTGATGGAAAACATGAAATCCAAACAACCCCTCAAATTCCCCATCCAACCATACCGGTTGGGCTTTACCCAAAAATCCTTATCTTTTTTGGGTTGGGCTCAACACCCTTCACTTCATAGAACATGTTCATGGCCCCTATCTTTTCTAAATCACACAATGGACTCGTGGCAACGTAGTTTCATCACCTCACAGATTGGGCTCATGGGTCTTATATTCTCCACATCATGATTCAACCTATGGCCTACGCTTCATTCTGTGAAATGGGGTTAAACTTGCATCTTGCTATGTCATCACAAATTGGGAACATTGCCTACATTATTGCCAATCTCATTTTATGGGCTCACGGCCCACCTTCCTCACGGATTAGGCTGGAAGCCCATATTTTTTCTCCTCAAGGGATCAAGACTCAAGGCTAACATCACTTCTGATCTTGTCTCTTCATGTAAGGTTTTCCCATAAAATTGGTCCATTTAGTTTTATTTCCGTATGAGACTAGGCTTATCTCAAGTTGTATTACATATATATATATATATATATATATTTTTTTTTTTTTTTTTCGTCGAACATGCTCATGCGTGCAACTTGATTAACTGTGTCTAAATTTTCTTCTTAAAAAAAAAGCTGTCTGAATTTTTTTTTATTCATTTATAAATCTACATTAATAATTTATAATTCAATTATTGTTTATATACCAATAATTGCGTACAGCCCAGTGGCACCTTTCCCCTTCCGGCTTCCCCTCCCATTTGTGGTAGATTTGATATTATATTATTTTAGTTAATTTAAGAAAATAATTTTCATCTATGAACTTATAAAAATTAGATTTATTAATATTTTTAAGTAAGAAATTATATATATGCTTTTTATTACGAGATGGATCATATAAATTACCAATAAGTTAAAAATTAGAACAACCTATGGCCGCGTTTTTAAAAACGCAGCTATAGTTTAGGTCTAAAGCCGCGTTTATAAGTCTAAAAACGCGGCTATAGGTCTAGCCAAGAATTATTTTTTTAAAGGATAGCCGCGTTTCGTAGAAAACGCGGCCATAGTTCCAGCCAAAAAATATATTTTACATGGACGGTGTGCGCAGCCAAACAATTTTTTTTTTTTTTAAAGGAGGGCCTATAGCCGCGTTTTTAAAAACGCGGCCATAGGTCCTGCAAAAAGTATTTTTTCACGAAACGCGGCTTTAGACCCGACCTATGGCCGCGTTTTCCATAAAAACGCGGCCATAGTTCCAGCCGAAAAATATTTTTTTTGCATAGACGGATTGTCCCACCCAACAATTTTTTTTTTAAAAAGGAGGGCCTATAGCCGCGTTTTTAAAAACGCGGCCATAGGTCCTGCAAAAAGTATTTTTTTAAAAGGATGGCCGCGTTTCGGCTTTAGACCCGACCTATGGCCGCGTTTTCCATAAAAACGCGGCCATAGTTCCAGCCGAAAAATATTTTTTTTGCATAGACAGATTGTCCCACCAAACAATTTTTTTTTTATAAAGGAGGGCCTATAGCCGCAAAAAATATTTTTCAGCAAAAAATTGTCCCACCAAACAATTGTCCCACCAAACAGATTGTCCAGCAAAAAATATTTTTTTATAAGGATCTAAAAAACGTGGCTTTAGACCCGACCTATGGCCGCGTTTCTATGGGAAACGCGGCCATAGTTCCAGGCAAAAAATATTTTTTACATGGACAGCGTGTACAGCCCAACAACAATTTTTTTTTATAAAGGAGGGCCTATAGCCGCGTTTTTAAAAACGCGGCCATAGGTCCAGCAAAAAATATTTTTTTATAAGGATGGCCGCGTTTTTTCCGAAAAATGCGGCTTTAGACCCGACCTATGGCCGCGTTTCTATGGGAAACGCGGCCATAGTTCCAGGCAAAAAATATTTTTTTTACGTGGACAGCGTGTATAGCCCAACAACAATTTTTTTCTATAATTGAGGGCCTATAGCCGCGTTTTTAGAAACGCGGCTATAGGTCCAGTCAAATAATATAAAAACCCCCCACTTTCCCACCTACCCCTCTGGTTTCCTTTTCTTTCTTTGGTCTTTCTTCTTCTGGGTTTCTTTGAGTTCTTTTGTTCTCTGGGTTTCCTGGGTCTCTCTTCTTTCGTTCTCTCCTTTCTCTTTTTTTTTTTTTTTTTTTTTTTTTTTTCTTTCTTCCTTCTTCACTCCAGCACAACTCTTTTTTTTTTTTTCTTTGTTTCTTTGTTGTTGCTACTTTTTTTCTTTCTGTCCTTCTTTTTTTTCTTTCAACACAACACACACTCTCCACCATTTTTCAGGCAAGGGCAAATGGAAAACTTCATAAGAAAAGCCAAGGCTCACTCATCTCTACTATTTGAGGTAAAAAATTTCAAATCTTTTTATGGGTATTATACTTTTGCTAGAGGTTATTTTTGCTATTGTGTTGTGATATTGTGCCTATGTTTAAATGGGTTTGTGTTCTTGAGCTTGTTCTTGTGTTTCTGAGCTTGTGTTTTTGTGTTCCTTGAATGGATTTACTGTTAAATTTGGGTTGGTTTTGTTGAATGAGATGAAATTCATGGGTTTGTATTGTTATATTTTGGAGCATGTTGTATTTCTATTGTCAATATATTGTGTTTGATTTTGAATTTTCTGTGTTTGTGTTTAAGGTTTGTGTTTAATTTTGAATTTTTTTTGTTTGAATTTTGAATTTTTGGGGGAAAAAAAACCCAGAATTTTTTTTTTTTAAAAACCCAGAATTTTCTTTTTTTGTTTGAATTTTGAATTTTTGGGGGAAAAAAACCCAGAATTTTGTTTTTTTTTTTTTAAACCCAGAATTTTTTTTTTTTTTTTGTTTTCAAAACAAAAACCGAGAATTTTTTTTTTGTTTTAAAAAAACTCCAGAAATTTTTTTTTTTTTTATGAAAAAAAAATAAAATTTTTTTTTTGTTTTAAAAAAACCTTATAGCCGCGGTTATAAACGCAGCTCAAAATGGGTCTGTAGCCGCGTTTTTAAAAAACGCGGCTATAGACCCAAGCCTATAGTCGTGGTTAAAAACGCGGCTTTAGGCTTGATCTTTAGCCGCGGTTATAAAAACGCGGCTACAGACCCGCAGGGGCTGTTGCTGCGCAGCTTAGGCCTGGTTTATAAACGCGGCTATAAAAAACGCGGCTATAGCCTATAGCTGCGTTTTTGGGGTCTATAGCCGCGTTTTTTAAACGCGGCTATAGACCCCATTTTTTGTAGTGGGAAAATCCAAGTAAAGGGCCTCACACTCACAAGACATATTGGACGCAATTTTAGCAAGTTGGATAAAATAAAAATTCAAGTTCGAAAAATTAAAAATTGTGAACCTGAAATTAATATAAAACGACGCGGTTTCTATGAAAAAAAAAAACTATGAAAAGTGTAAAACCCTTCTTTCAATCTATGACCTATCTAGCTCCCTTCGCTCCTCTCTCTCTCTCTCTCTCTCTCTCTCTCAAGAGCTATCGAATTTCGAATTTGGCTGCCATGGTGAGGACCAAAGTTCAGAGGATTATGACCCAACCCAATGTAAGCTCACTCCTTTACTTTCATTTCTCAGTATTTTTTTTTCTATGTGTAAATGCTGAAGTGGTTCATTTATTCTTTTTAGGGCAGATTCTTCTCAAGGGAGACAACATAACTTTGATGATGAATTCGTAAGTTTATTGAAACCGCAACCATCTCTCTCTCTCTCTCTCTCTCTCTCTCTCTCTCTCTCTCTCTCTCTCTCTCTCTCTCTCTTGATTTCTTCTCTAAACGATTATAGTGGAAAGTGATGATGATTCCAGTAATTGTGTAAATTGGCATCATGTTGCCTTTTCAATCAAATGGAGGTCTCTAGCATCTTTGTTCATCAGCTATCTTAGATGCAACTTATATATTTAAGTATGATTTATGTATCTTATAAATGATTTTCTATCCATTGAATAGATACATTGGCACTGTAACTCTCATTCATAGCTTGGTTGGTGTAATATTCGAATGGCACAAGAAAGATTTGATTGAATCGTGAACAGGAAATTAACCCAATGAACCATCAAATTTGGCAGCAATGACAAGCACCGAAGTACAGAGGATCATGACCCAAACTCATTGTAAGCTCATTTCTTTACTTTCCCTTCTTAATGTTGTTTCTATGTTCACTCACTCTCTCCCATTTTGTTGAAGTATGCAACGGAAGGGACAGGTAATATATTTTTGCCGGACAACTAGAGTACAACAGTCACCACTGTCTGTTTGTAAAGATCTCATCATGTTTTTAAGACTTGACTGTAATCGGAATAGCAATAAACTTTTGTTGAAAAAGGAAAAAAAAAAAAAATTCTTATTTCAAATAGGCATAAAATTTCATTAACTTGGGTCCAATCTGCGAATTAGCTAATATGAACAACAAATACTTTATAGGATAATTATGCAATCCACTTTCACTTTCTGATTAGAACGACTTGCAGGGGAAAAGAGCTAGTACTGAGAGGATGTTCACTTAGAGTGTGATTGGCATTCACTTCGGCTTTTAGCTTATAACTTTTATATTTTTTAATACATCAATTTTTTCCACATTCTCTCATTTTTTTCCACTTTTTCAAGGTACAAGTATACTTTAATATACTTTCAATAAAAAGTTTTCAACAAAAAGTTAAATAAGTTGTTCCCAACTGAACCCTTATGTGGCGTTTGGTACGGAAAAATTCACATTACTCCTGACATTCGGATTTCTAAGAATGTGATTCCTAGGAATGTAGCTATTCCTAGGAATGTGAGATAATAATATTTGGTTTATTCCCAAGAATCTTAAATGAATTATTTATTTTTCTCATTTTATCCTTAGATTTGAATATGAACTACCAAGTCCTTTAAAAAAAATCTTCCTCTAAATAAATAATGAAAAACCAAATATAAATTATTAATTATGACAAATTCATTAAAATTATAGTCTAACACTTTAAAATGACAAGTACAATACAAAAATAACTATTTAAATTCTTAAATACTTTTATTCTTAATAATAATTTTTAAAAGAGTTTAATCCATAACAAAATAGCTTGACAACTTTTTTTTCCTACACGTGAAACTTAAATAAAACTTTGTTAAAGAATATATCAACATAGTTGTCTATTATGTTTATATTATTTTGGTGGAAAAAGATAAAGACAAGAGAAAAGATATTAATGATTTATTTTATATTTTATCTTAATTGCTTAAATGATAAGGAACATGGGTTAAAATTGTCAATTTATAAAAAATACAGTTTCTTTTAAGCTTGGGAATTTGGATTCTCACTTGTTTTAAAGGGAATCCACATTCCTACTGAGAGGGGTTTAAGGGGGGAATTCAGATTCCCCTAGCATATGATTCCTTAGCGTGATTTGCAATCAAACATGAGAATTTTTAAACATTCTTAAGAATCTTAAAACATTACCCCGTACCAAACACCACAATAATACAATGACATTGTGTAATTAAGATATAATTACGATATAATTTTGATATGACTTTATGTAATATTAATTTTGATAACACTAACTAAATAACTTATTATTCTTTAGTTTCAAAATTCTTATATTGTATACCAAATGTCTTCAAACTTTACAAGGAAGGAAATTTTGTGTTTCAATAGAATTTAGTCACAACTTATGTAAATTTATGTTACTTTTAGTTAATAGTAACTCATTGAGGTTGTGAATTTAAAAAATTTAAGAAGTTCGTAACTTTAATTAAAATTTTCAATATATAGGGTTTTTTTTTTTTTTTTTTTTTGTGAGAAACCATATAGGGTTTAATTTTGAATTACCCTAAATTATAGACAATTATGCAATTCATCTAAGTATTTGATAAGGGTAAACACTTGATGCAAACGTTTGACATTGAGAAAAGATAATCATTTAGCACAACCATAGTTTATAATAACATTTCGGTGCGATGCACAAATTAATAAAATTCATATGTTAAGTAAATAAGGTAAAGAAGGATTGCAAATATTAGTGGAATTTTAAAATAAAGAAAAAGTTACCCGTAAGTTATTTGACAAAAGCCTATTATGTAACATTGAATTTTTTTTTTTTTTTTTTATATCAATCTAAAAATTATGGTAGTTGAATAAAAAAAATTTAATTTCTTTTAAAATTTTAATGAACAAACGTTTCTTAAGGTTTGGAGAAATGACATTCCACCTCAAACCTTAAGGAAAATTATACTCCCCTTGAGGTTTAAAGAAGTTAACAAATTAGACATTCGTTAATAATAATAGCAAAATATTCCAAATTTTAAAAAGATTCTCTCAACCAAACCCTAATCATGGTTAGTGAATTTGTCTTTAGTTGAGTATAGTTCTTTGTCACCAAATTGTGTTTAAGCTTTGGTCAAGTGTATAATTTCAAAATTCGTAATATTTTGTTATTGTTATTAATAAAAGAACTATTAATATATTAATTCCCACAAATCTTAAGGGAGAGGATACCCACTAATCTTAAGGGAGAGGATGGTGAACATAAAAGAACAAAGGGAAGTTAGGAGATTTTTTTTCCAACTCATTTAAGGTTCTTACCAAACATAGGAAAATGAAATAGTTTTGTAGAAAACATTTTTATTTTATTTTTTGAAAAATGACTCATTTTCTAGAAAATATTATTGCTAGAACAAACAGAGCTAGATCTGAATTCTTGTGGAGGATTTTGAATAGAATCTAAAGTAGAACAAAAGGTAATTCGAACCATGACCAAAAAAAAAAAAAAAATGTAATCTCTTCCTGCAAAAAGAAGATAGTCAATCAATGTATTTGTGATTGATAAGACTAATATATTTTACATAATTTGCAGGTAATAAATTATAAACCAAGCTTAGGGGAATGAGGTCATCTTAAAAATAGATTTAGACAAAAAACCATTTCTATGATGAATTGGAAAATCCTGCATAGATGCGTCACCATGCCTAGAACTTGAAGAAAGACTTCTGTTGTCATCATGTATAACCTCATCATCCAATCCTTCAGTGGAATTCCTCGTGTGATTCTGCATATCATCAATACCAGGTGAAGGTTCATAAATGTCGAGACTTGCTACAGCACGTACCCTTGATTCTTCTCCCTTAAAGGTATATGAAGAGAGATCTTTCAGGTCAAAATGTTTTGCCATTTTAACTAATTTGGACCAACAAGAGTCGGCTGGATTGTTGTTGCTCAAAATAGGCGAATATGAGCAAAAGAACTTAAACACATAAACCAAGAGTGAGACCAAGGAAGTGATTCCGGCGATGATGAAGAGGCCCCCAAAGCTATCCACACCAAGACTAGGACTATGTGAAGAGATTGTAGTACTTTGATCTTCACGTGTAGTTTGACTTGAAAAGTACTTCTTCTCATATTCTAGGCTTTTATGTTTATCTTTAGTGACATTCAAGATTGCCCTTGAAATGTAAGGGACCAAAGGAGATCCTCTTCGAAAGGCCTGAAGAAACGTGTTATAAAATTATATTATTTAAAAAAATAAAAAGAAAATAAAAAAGATAGAATAATACACCAATAGAGGCCATTACTAAAAAAGTTGTTGCTTGTTGGTCTTATCGCATTTTTATTGCATTCATAAACTTGAAAGGATAATAGGGGTGTATTTTTGTGAGCCACAGAGAGAGATAGAGACTCACAAAGCCAAATCCACCAGTTTTGTAGATGGGCCCAGCCATAGTGTACCTTGAGCAATACTTTGCAAGGAAGAGCTTGATATAGGGGATTTTGTCAAAAATAGCTGCAACCCCATCATTGTAGGTTCCCTTTGACAGTGCTTCATGATACTCCTCTAGGGTCTTATACACCTTTAAGTTGGACTCATTAAAACCTAATTGATCTATTAGGAGATCCTTAACAAAGGAATCCTTTAGATATCCAACATAATAACCCTTCTTTATAATCTCTTTTACGTCAACAAATGTAGGTTGCAATCTTTGTACTGTTAACATTGAGGATAAGTTTGCTGTATAACTTTGAGTCAAGATGAGTACCACAAAAATCCATATGATCAACACAAATCTTGACCAATTATTTACCACTCTCTCCCCTATTATCATTAAATTATTATTAATATACACATGCATAAAAAAAAAATTCATGTATTTAAATTGTAGAGAGAGAGAGAGAGAGAGAGAGAGAGAGAGAGAGAGAGAGAGAGAGAGAGAGAGAGAGAGAGAGAGAGAATTACTATGAGCAAATGCAAGTGTTGAGAAGGAGAACCAGAAAATCAAGCCAAGTTGCTGCTTTGGAGGGCCTCTCAAATCATTGTTTACACGGTGTTCAAGAGTCCATATTACCAAACCTGTAAAGATGAATGCTACACCAGTTGTTAACCATAGTTTAATGCTTAGTGGCTTCAATAAAATCCACTAGTTTTTTCTCTCATCAGCTTTCTCCAAAACCACCATCGACACACTCGACTCTGTATAAGGTAAAGTAAAATCAACATAGAATGAGCGCCTAGCTACAATTGTTGTGTCTCCAACAACTGCATCGTACTTCTGCATTGAGAGAAAGAGAGAGTTATCTATTATCGACTTTGAAAAATGTTAAATGAAGTAATTAATTAATACGCACTTAAAATGAATAAAAACCAACTATCCGACTTTAAGTGTTCTCCTTTATACTTCACTTATCGTAGCTTACTACATGCTCTTATTTATTTTTCTTCATAAAGTGAAAAAAGTTTAAAATAGAAAAATAAATAACAGTTAGTAGGATAGCAGATTTTTATTCATCTAGTCATTAGCCCAAAAAAAAAAAAAAAAAAACCCACCAGAGTATTAATTTCCCCAAGAAGTTGATCGTATGTCCCATTACTTTGCCTTGTTTTATTCGCGTAAGGAATATACTCGAAAGGAAGGGGGAAGGGTAATGCGCGAAGCACATCCTCAAACACATCAATGGAGAACCCAGATACGATAAAAGGATCCCATTCCACTTTCACGAATTCTAAAAATCCTTCTTTCACTGGAACCCCAATCCTTAACTTTGTCGGCTGCTCTGGTGTGTCTCCTGGCCAAATAGGGTGTTTTAGTTTGTCCTTTGAAATTTGATTTTTTGAGAGATTCTCATTTGACGTCAAGTTTGACTCTCGGGTCCAATGTCCAATAATCCTCTCTGTTCTTCCTATCACATTGAATAGTTCAAAGGCTGAAGACTCCAACTGCCCCTTAACCAAATGAAAATTTCCACTTAGGCCTTGAAATTTAGTAGTTAGAATTGTGTTGCGAAGCCTTGTACCCATTTCAAAAATTCTTAGAGCTGCAAGATCGACATTATTGTTGCTAGCATTTTGCTTCAAGAAGCTAGAATGCACAATGCAGCCGGCCTTCTCCACTGCAATAGCCAACGCCCAAATTGTATCATATGCCCATAATCCAAAGAAGTTTAAGCTAGTAGTACTCTTACTCTTTATTTTGATTGAGGTTAAGTTTCTCTTCCATGTTCTTTCAAAATCTTTAAGATGTTTAGACGGCTGTATGTATGGCCTTATTCCCAATACCCCTTGCATTGAGTCCATAACCTTTGAGCCCATAGGATCTAGCAAAGATGATAAACCTGTTGTGAGGATCCATGCATACCCTTCGCTCATCATATCTGCTTCTTTTGCACGTACAAAGAGCTTTGAGCCAAGTGAAGCAGTCATGTGCACAAGAAATATTGTTGCATGATTTGCCTTTAACTTGTTAAGCTCTTTGATGATTTCGGTATTATTAGACGATGGATGAATGACACTTCTGTAAGGGACCCTAGTGTCAATCTCTTGTAAAGCATCCAACAAATATGGAATTAAACCATTGGCGCCATAATTTGTGTCTTCATAAATAAGGACAATTTCCCGCCAACCAAAAGTATCAACCATTGATGAGGTCGAAGTTCACCAGTGAGCTGCACGGTCCCGAACGATGCGAAATAGAGACCTGAAAGACGACAAGAGAAGACCTTGAAGGGGGGACCAGTGTGGTGCCGGCCAAGAACCCTCCGACGGTCAAGTTAGGGACTCCGTAATAACTGGAGAGCGTTTTTGTTCAAGTGATTGTGCGTACCTTGATTTATGAGGGTTCTTGGAGCATTTATAGTCGTGTAGGCCTAGTGAACCTTTTTGGCTCGTAGGGGTACCCTACCTACCCTTTGGGCCTAGGCGAGTGGGTCGTGCGAAGGCAACAGTAGCCCGAAATGGGCCACGGCCAGGCCTGTACGGAAGCCTTTGGGGCCCTACACGTGGTGCGCAGGACACCTTGGCAAAGCATCACATATTTTCCTCTTCAACCATGTTTGCTATGGCTTTAACCTGTACGCAGTCATCTTGAGTTGTTCGTATGAAGAACTGGTTTTGCGATGGAGAAAGAGAAGGACTTGTGGCTGAAAAGGAAATGATGGGAACCTGAGCTTTGCGTCCAAGTTCTATCACAAACTTAGCTTGTGCTGACCATTGAGGTCCTATAATGGCCTGCACTTCTTCATTCTTCATTAAATCCAGTGCTGGATTTCATATTGCAACAGTAAATTACTTAGAAATTTGAAATTTTACTGGCAATGTTCAGAACAACTACTATAACAACAACAACAGGACACGGATAATAAACTTTATCATTACATTCTTGAAAACATTAACATGTTGAAACTATACACCATCATATTTTATCAATGACTAATTTGGTTCATAAGTGTTAGGACCAAGAGCTTACTTATTGCACCAAAAACTATAACTGATGATAAGAGTGGCAATGCAACCCAGCACCAATAAGTTAACTGAGACTTGGCCTAACTTGATCTCCATCTCTAGTAGGATGTTAGACTTGGCCCATTAGGCCTCTGCCCAATAATCCCACTCCAAACACCTGCACATGTGTACTAGGGAGAGGAACTTGTGACCTATTATGATACTAATTGACATACCTAAGCTATGCCACTTTACCTCAAAATAAATTGGTAATGAGAAAAATACCTTCAAATCTTTTATGATATTCGACATGACGCCCCGTTGGCATGTTTTTAGAGCAACTGTTGGCATGGTGCCCCTGTTGGCATGTTTGTAGGGAGTTGAATTATAATGCCTCAACAATAGCTTATAAAAATAATAAGAGAAAAAAGAATATGAATATACGAGAGTTTTAACGAAAGGGAAAACAACAAAAGAACTTAATTACATAATAAATTTAAATTATTTTATTAATCAAATTCTTTTTGCAGTAATTCATTACACTATACAAAGGAATGAGATAATACCATAATAAATTGAAAAGATTATATTCATCAAAATAACAAAATTGACATAAGTTTCACTTGGTATATAGTCAACTACTAAAAATGATACACGTTAAAAAACCCTTAGTATATAGGACAAAACTTATGTACTTACCTTAGATGTTGTTCTTTAAATTCTTCTTTTAAAATTCTATCATGTGATTACTTTACTAAAAAATACACTTCTATGTAATGAGAAAAAAGCCACATGGCAAAATTTTGAGAAGAGAACCTAATGAACAGTAGTTAAGTACTATACTTAAATATTTTGAAAAATTGTGAAATAATCTATTTACGTGAAGTTAAAGAGTAGAGAAGAGAAAATATGACACAAGGAATTTACATGGTTCGGCACTATGTCTACATCTGAGGGAGGTGACAAAATAAAGTTTCATTATAATTTTAGAAATTACAACAATAGCTTAAAAACACTCTCACAAATACAAACCCCAAATATACCTTCATTCTCTCACAAATAAATAGAAAACATTTTATTGTATTTAGACAAAAGTTGCAAAACACTCTAACTTCCTATCTCTGGTGTGCACACACAAAAGAAGCACTTTGCTATCTCTATCTCAGTGGATGCTCTCTTGCATCTTCTCTCAAAAACACTATCTATTTATAGCTAGATGTTCAGCCGAAATGTCAAATAGTTTCAGCACATGGATTTTATTTTAAAAAAAATAGTAATACTTATTAAATCACATGAACACAAAAATAATATAATTTTTTTTTTAAATAGACTTATAATATATTAAAAGGGATCCACGAAACTAAATAATTCAAAGAAGATGGTAAGCATTTATTGCCAATGAGTGATCCATTTCGGCTACAAAAGATGAAAGCAAACTTTGGATTTCTTGTCAGAATGTTGTTCTTGCTTTTTTGACAATTCATCCAAGACAGCAACATCATTTAATGTTGGCTTGTAATGTCAAGCCTCCGACACTTAAAATTCAAGCCATTCCAAGACTAAGCCATAGATAAACATAAAACAATGGTCTCTTTCTTGTAATTTGTTTGGTCTGTTTGATTTTGAAAATTGCCCTGCTTGTTTCTCTTTCATTATTTTGGAATAGTCCAGTAGAGTTGTGTAGCCTGTAGCCTGGTTTCTTTCTTTAATAAAGTTTCCGGTTCATCAAAAAAGATAAACATAAAACAATGATTAATATACTATCTTTTATTGAATTTTTACATTTAAATATCACTTTAGTATTCAAAATTAATGACTTTTTATTTTCCAAATTAATTGGTATATAATACCGTTTGTTATTTCTTTATTTTCCAATTCAAGTCTTAGCTTTGCCATGCGCTCCATTCAATAAAGAGGTTACGAAGTTTATCACAACTACAAAACTAATACTTTACAATATGCCAATAATTTATTGTAAAAAGGTGAAAGTGAAGGGACAAAACTATTTCTAGACTCTTATTCAAAAAGGGAACCCCTAAGATTTTTTATTTTATATATGAAAAAAATAGTGTGTATGTGCATGAGATTAAGGTTTTAAATTCAGGGAAAAATTATACTTGGCCCCCTCAAATTGAATATTTTATGTAGTTCATTCCTGTAGTATGTGGTCCTTCCTAGCTAGAACAAACATCTCAATTACTTAACAGATTCCTAATTGTTTTTTTTTTTTTGTATCAACTTATATGTCAACTTAATTAATTTTTTTTTTAAATATTCAAACAATTGTTGCTTTTTTAAAAAACAATTGTGCTTGACTCTTTAGTTTTCTCCTGTTAGGATCAGAAGTTAAAAAAAATCATCTTTGGTGTTTGGATGTTGTCATGTTTGACTACATCTAAATGATTTGATTCCTTTTTTGTTTGGGTTTTTTCTTAATATACTCGGAAACACTAGTTAGTTGTTAGTTATAATATGTGACTTTTCTAATCATAAATGTTGTCAAAATTAGGCGCTGCAACAAAATGTGAAAATGGCTTTTTTTTTTTAATGAACTCTTAGATTTTGTACATTGAAATTAAAATCGCAACAAAGCTTATCTCAAAATCAAAACTAGATAATTTGGGACTTAAAATAACATTGAGTTCCATTTTAATATGTTATTGACTTTAAATTTATTAGGAAACAATTATTTTTCATATTTTTTCTTTTACCAATCAAATAGATATTAGTTGCCTTTGTGTTAGAACTTTTTTCTCTCTCCCTTGTGTGTGTGTGTGTGTGTGTGTGTGTGTTTTTCTAAAAAAAAAAGAATGGGTAATTATCACATATTGCTTAAGAGAGTATGTTGCTTGTAGAATAACTTGCTCTACCATTCCTTAAAAGTTACCATGACTTTTTATTAGAATTATGGTGTGCCATTGTATTAATTGTTAAAAAAATTTTCCCTCTCCCTTTTATGTGTGTTTGTTTCTTAAAAAAAAAGGGGGGTAATTGTCCCACATTACTTAAGAGAATGTGTTATGTGTAGTATAACTTATTTTACCATCCTTTAAAAGTTACCATAACTTTTAAGTGGGGTTGTGATGTGCTTTTGTGTTAAAACTTATTTCCCTCTCCCTTGTGTGTGTGTGTGTGTGTTTGTTTCTAAAAAAAAAAAAAGAATAGATATTAGTTTACATTTTTCATATATTAATACAGTTTTGAGTATTTGTATATATCTTGTTATTGAAATGTGATAAATTTTTTTTTGTTTCAAGCTTTGGCCCTCTAAAGGGAAAATCTTGGTTTCGTCCCTGTGAAGATATATATTTATAGGACCTAAACTGAACTTGACTATATATGTTCAAAAATTTGTATGTTATAATTCATGTGTTTTACTATAAAATATTTTTAAGTATTTGGTGACACATATAAAAAAATTTTAAACACAAACCACCAAAACTGATGGCTTAGGTACAGTGACCAAGCCACCAGCTTCAACAACCAAACCGTCAACACCAGCCATTAGACCAGCGACCAGACCAGCAACCACTAGATTTTTTGACCAAATTTTACAATAAAACAAACAAAACAAATTGATGAAAATATTTTTAGTAAAATATTTTACAAGAAGCTTTGTAGGCCACACTACCTAGTGTATGTAACACTTTTCCTTGCTTTTTAGATGAATTATTGTCAAGATTTTTGGAGGGAAAAAAAAAAAAAAAAAACACATTTCCAGTGGTATTTCATCATGTGGAGCGATATATGCACAACTTATCATTTTCTCATTTGTGTATGGGAGCTAGCTTGTGCTTATATTATATAATGGGCATATATGTGAAACATTTAGTTTTACGTCTGTACCTGCAGATGCTGCAGCAATTACATCATTCCCAGAATCCTTTGTGAGGAGAGAAAGTCTTGTGCTATAGTTATGATTCACAGCAGAGAGTCTGAGAGCGCCATGGACATGTAACTCTCTGCCACTCCTCCAACCGGGGACTTCAAATCAAGAACTTCAACTACTCCAACTGGTATCAACTCATTTGCCATCATCAAAGGCTCATAACCGCAAAGGCTGAGACTGAGCAATAGAAAGGATAGGAATTTAGAAAGGAGGGGCTTCTGGTTTGTCATTGTCACGGACATTGTCAAGCTAACCTTTGCTAATTGCTGGCTGGAGGGGACTATGTGTTAACTATATTAACTCGTATACATATGGCTACCATTCCATGTGGAATTTTGGGGCAGCTTACAGCACACAAATGGGTCCAATAAGTACTATATGTTTGGAAACAACATCATTGCCATAAATGTTTGATATTGACTCTGGTTATTAGGCTCAAAATGAGGAAAATACTTAGATAATTCCATAGGATTAATGCTAAGACCACAACTTGTTCACATGGTAAGTCGTAAGTGGTGGAGTTATAGACACACTACTTTTACTTTACCATTTTCAATTTGTCACGTGAAAAAGTTATAGCAAAAGTTTTAATCTTAACATTTTCCAGTTCTATAGCAATACTCTCAGCTCTTACCATATTGTGGGTGGGCCCCACACATGAGTCCAACCATAAGGCTCACTCTTATGTGAGAGCTTGAAGCATTCTTCGAAACTACCACTACAAAAAAAAATGCCTATTAGCGACCAAATATTTTTGACGGACCCAAAAAACTCTCTCAAGAAATCTTATTTGCAATGACAAAATAAAGCTCTCGCAAATACTTGATAAAATGTGAAATATTTGTGACCAACAAAAAAAGCTGTCGCAAATATGTGTTATAGTCGTCACAAATACTAATATTTTGGAGGGAAATTTTCCCTCCATATTAATTGCGAGGGACAATTAAAAATCTTTCGCAAAAAGTGTATTATTTGTGACGGTAAAAAAAAGCTGTCACTAATACAAAATTATTTGCGAGGGCTACGATCGACCTTCACAAATAATCATTAAAATGTCAAAATTTTTGGAGGGAAATGTTCCCACCAAATTATTTCCGAGGGACAATAAAAATCCCTTGCAAAAAGTTTATTTTTTGTGTGGATTAAAAATATGCCCTTACTAACACTAAATTATTTTTTAGAGCCACGATTGACCTTCCCACAAAATCATTAAAATATTAATTTTTTTGGAGATAAAATTTATTCTAAAATTCAAAGAAAAATAAAAACAAACGTATCAACATATAGCATTTTGTATTCTTTAGATGAACCTTTTGTTTACAGTCTAAAAAAAAACCTTTTATATACATCTTACATAAAAAATGTCTGTCCTTATTTTCTAAATAATTGTACCCATAAAAAAATGATAGCACTTTCAACTTCAGAATGGTACCAAAAATTCAAGAATTTCAGCATTTTGTACTCTTTCTCTCTCTCTCTCTCTCTCTCTCTCTCTCTCAAAAGTGAATAAAAATTTATTCCCATTAAAATAATGCATAAAAGATAAGTTTATAGATCAAATCGTAATTTACATCTGATTAGCGTGAAAATTGGCATCATGTTAAGAATATATAGAACATGTGATCTAATGGTTGAATTTTCAAAATATGGATTTAATAATAAATTATTGGGTGATTTAACATTTTTTAGAGTTACATCACGTGTAACTTGAACTCAATGTGAATTTTGACAAATCTATCGTTAGATTACATTATCCTTATATATTTTTCATGCTTACAAAATTTCAAAGTGATCAAAGATTAATAGCCCTGTCATTAATCAATTGTCTAGATTCAAGTTTTAGTAGTTTAAAATAATGCATAAAATATGAGTTTATAGATCAAATAGTAAATTACATCCGATTGTGATGAAAATTGGCATGCATGTCAAGATCATATAGAACATGTAATCCAACGGTTGGATTTTCAAAATATGAATTCAATAATAAGTTATTAGGTAGTGTAACATTTTTTAAAGTTACGTAAGGTGTAACTTGAACTCAACCATATATTTCTTAATTCGATGTGAATTTTGACAAATCTACTGTTAGATTACTTTATCTTCATACATTTTTCATGGTTACAAAATTTGAAGGTAATCAAAGATTAATAAGCATGTCATCAATGAATTGTCTAAATTCAATTTTTTGTAGTTTAAAATAATGGATAAAAGATGAGTTTATTGAACAAATGGTAAATTACATCCGATTTGCATGAAAATTGGCATGCATGTTAAGAAAATATAGAAAATGTAATCTAACAATTGGATTTCCAAAATGTGAATTCAATAATAAGTTAGTGAGTGGTTATATTTCAAATCCAATGGTTATATTTCAAATCTAAGTATGGCACGTGATGGATATGTATTGTGTATCTATATGGCTATATATATTCTCTCAATCTGACCATCCAATTGGTCTTAAATTTCACTAACATCAATATGTCACCATACTTTTCAACCTTAATGATCAAGATTTAAATATGAATTTCACCAAGTCTAGTGGTATTTGGACCATCTATTAAGTTTGATCGGGTTTGACCAACTTTGACCAACTTTGACCATGCATTTCTCTAAATCCAATTGTTTGATTGTGACCATAATTTACTAGAATTAGCCTTTCATTATACTCTTTAAATTTAACGGTTAGATTTCAAATCTAAGTATGGCGCATGATAGAGTGTGCTTGTATGGTTATGCTTACTCAATTTGACTATCCAATTGGCCTCAAATTTCACCAACACCAGTATGTCACCATACTCTTCAATCCTATTGATCAAGATTTGAATATGAATTTCACCAAGTTCGCGGTATCGAGACCATCTATTGAGTTTGACCAGGTTTGACCAACTTTGACTAAACTTTAACCGTGCCTTTCTCTAAATCTAACCATTTGATTGTGACCACGATTGACCAGAATTAACCTTTCATTACACTCTCCAAATCCATCGGTTAGATTTCAAATCTAAGTATGGTGTGTGATGGACATATGTTGTATACTTGTATGGTTATGTTTACTCAATATGACTATCTAATTGGTCTCAAATTTCACCAATACCAGTATGCCATCATACTCTTCAATCTTATTGATCAAGATTTAAATATGAATTTCACCAAGTCCACTGGTATCGGGACCATCTATTAGGTTTGATCGGGTTTGACTAATTTTGACTAAACTTTGACCACGCATTTCTCTAAATCTAACTGTTTGATTGTGACCATAATTTACCAAAATTAACCTTTCATTACACTTTCAAAATCCAACGGTTAAATTTCAAATTTAAGTATGGTACGTGATAGACATGTGTTGTGTATTTGTATGATTATGTTCTCTCAATGTGAAAATCCAAATAGTCATATTTAAAAAAAGAAGAAGAAGTAAACGTAGTTAGTCACATATTAAAATTCTTACATAAATTTAATAATAGCTATGATCATTTTTTTAAAATTTTTAATAAGATAAAACGTATGATAATTTTTGTTGTGTGGTATTTTTCGCTTACAAGTTACAACAAATTGGGAACAAGAGATTTATATACTCAAGTCCTCCACATCAAAAGAATTAGATAATACTACATATATATTTACAATACTACTTTTGATAAGTTGTATATGAAATCTTATAGCATTTTTGTTTATTATATATTGTCCATGTATCATTTAATCATTACTCCATGGATAACACTTTTGTAATGTATAAAAAATGAAACAATGGAATATATATATATATATATATATTAATTCTTCTATTAAAAAAAAGTATTACCATGTTTAATCTCCCATCCATAGCATACAATTCCAATATCATTGGATTTTCCAATTCTTATCATTTTTTAAAAAATTATTAATATCCATACAGGCACACCCCATGTTAATTTATAAGATAAAATAAAATAACCATTAGTGAAAGTAAGCAATTAAAATAATATATTATAAGAGATTCCCTGAATAATGTGGGACCTAATTGCATTCATGGATGTGGCCCTCTTTCATTGAAATTTGGAGGAAACAAGGTCATGTATACGTGTTATTTGCATACAAAAGAGAAAAATAACCTTCACTGAAAGCACTTTTAAGTTTTAACCGTCCTTGCCCGGCAAAACACATCTCTCATTTCCCACACCAAAGTTTCACTTCTCACACAAACTTTTTACTCACATTTCAGCTAAAAATTTTACTTTTTACTTGCTCAATTAAAAATTTTCATTTCCCACTACACAAACTTCATTTCCCACTCCACAAAACTCTCTCATTTTCTCTCTATCTCTCCCACGGCTTCACACACACACACACCCCCCAGCGGGCGCCGATGAGTAGAGCCGAGCTCAATGCTAACGAGGACGAGCCCAGCCTAGCGACGACGCCGATGATGCTGAGCCCAGCCATCGACTCCTCTCCTCCCATAGCCATCAGCTCTCTCTACTGTCGACCCATAGCCATCGGCTCTCTCCCTCACCACAAGATCCTTTCTCCCTTTCTCCCTTTCTCCCCCATACCCATTCATTTTTCCTCACCATACCCATACCCATACCCATTCCGATTTTGCTTGGTAAGTTATTTATTTGATTTTATGTTTTGATTATTGTGAAATTTTGGGTTTGGATTTGGATACTTAACATTAGGTTATTTATTTAATTTTCAATTTTGATTTTTGTAAAATTTGGGTTTGGATGTTGTGGTGTAATATGTAGATACTTTATTTAATTTTTTTTTAATGATTTCTGTGAAATTTGGGTTTGGATTTGGTGAAGTAATTAAATTTTTGTGATGCATATTTTAATTTTTGTGGTTAGGCAGCATATTGTTATGGTTTGTTCGTACTCTTTCTTTTTGTTCATGTTTATATCATTGCACTATGGCACTTTGCTAGCGTAGTTTCTATGTTGGAACCCATATATAGGGTTTCTGCTATGAAAAAGAGCAAGTTGAATTACTGTTGACCCTGCCTCCGGTGATCAACCTATCTTCAATGAGGACAAGTTAATTGTTGTGACAGTTTGTGCTTTCTAACTGTCCCTTTCATAATATTAAGAGCTTTTGTGTTTGGGCCCTTTTCATAAATTGAATGATGTTAGGATATTGTAAATTTTACTGCATCAATAATTTTTTTGTTAAAAAGTGTATCAACTGGTTGGGCACTTTCCGTGCCAAATTCATTGACAACGTAATACAACCTTTGTAACTATTTTGTAAAAGAATAAATATGTTCTTACTATGCATTTTTTTTTCTTCTTTTAAATTTTGTTTGCATTAGTAGGTAATAATGGAGTATGAATTATATCATTCTATAGTTAGATCAATTTATTCTATATTCAGTAGTTTTATTTTATTGATGAAGTTTCTATTGAACATCAGGTCAATGGTGAAATTTACAATCATGAAGATCTGAGGAAGCGAATAGCGATTGACAAATCACACGTTTCACACAGGCAGTGATTGTGATGTCATTGCGCACCTGGTGGGTGGCTTAACCTTGGCATATCATATCATTTCGATTGATCATGTGAAACATGTTTTTTTTTTAAAAAAATACATACGAATGATAGTTTCATGTTGAATTATGACCTATGATATTAGTTCTTGTTTTACAAATATTAACAGGCTTCCTTAATCTGTGTATGTAGTATGAGGAATATGTTGTTGAAGGAAAAGACCCTTTATGGCTTTGGGCTTGTTTTTGTTCACTTGGTGATCTGTGGGGTTGTTGGTGGAGTATTTGGGTCAGTGGTTGTGCATGGAGTTAAAACCTCTTTTAGTTGGCTGAAGTGTTTTAAGGTCTTTAAAGCTGATATATATCTGTATTAAAAAAAAAAAAAAAAAAAAAAAAAAAAAAAAACTCCAATATATCTGCTTTGAGTTTTCACTACAAAAAATTTAGAAGAAAAAAAAAAAGTTGAATTCAGCCACATATACATTTGAAACTATTGTTTGGCCAATATGAGAAAGTGTCTTATTGGTGGAGAATTGTGAAGCAATCCGTTTAAATCGTTGGTCTTCATGCTTTTGTTGGTAGTATCATTATATATATATATATATATATATATATATAATCCCTGTGTGAGTGGATGGCTGCCTTAAGTGGCCACTCTTTCCTCGGAGTAATTTCTTATGTGTGTGTGGATGACTGCCTATACTAGATGACAAGCAGGCCTTTGTTCGTACTTTTCACAATCTCTTATGGGTCTTGCCCCTTTCCACCAAACAACATTTTGACCAAGTGGGTTTATGATTTGTGCAGGTCTGGAGCTGTCTCCATGTGAAGGCCAACTAAAAGGTATTGTCCTTCTTTTCTCATTTGTGCCATTGTTTCTTCTTTTTCTTCTATTTTTCATGATGTGGTCTTCTTCCTTCGTTCATTCTTCTTCTTCTTCTTCTTCTTCTTCTTCTTTTCAACCTGTTACTTCTTGTTCTTTGTTTTAAGAATTCCACCGTACACATATGCCTTAAGAGAATTGAAGATGCTCATTTTTTTCTCCACTTGGTTACATATGCTTGCAATACTTTAATTTATTTTAAAAAAAATTAAAAAGAAAAACCCTGACCTTTCGTTGTCTTCTTTTCCATCTGCCCATTTTGGGGACTTGGAAAAATGCTCTGTTTTCCTCTATCCAATACCAAAATGTTAGGTTTTTGTGGAGAATAGGGGTTCTTTACCTTTTCATTATGTTCTAATGCAATCTATCTCTTCCTTTGTGTTTTCTTAGTTTGAGTCTTTGGTTGTATTAATAAAAAATTATGAGTTTTGTGTGTTCAAGTTGTTCGTTTACAATATTCTATTTTTCGTGACTAGGCTAGACTAGCGATGGTCTTCACAATGTGCTTTTAGGGATTCCTTATGGCTTCCAAGTATGTCAACATTTTGCCTGCTAGTGGAAGGAACTTTTAAATGGGGTAATACTCATCGACCCCAAAATTTTGAGACTAAAGCTTGTTGTTGTTGTTGTTGAATATGTCATGTTGATACTTACTTATTATTAACTTACTCTACAACTTTGATTTACCTATCAGCAAATTTGAGCACCATAACTCATTGTTCACACTATTTGTGTAATGCAGTTGGTCTTTCCACTTTTACTTCCATGTTTGATATTCTCTCAACTTGGTTTTACTTCCATGTTTGATATTCTCAACTTGGTGAAGCTATCACCATTGAGAAAATGCTTGAATGGTAACAATTATAGTTTTCAATCTATGATTTCAAAGCACCACAATGATTTTTTCTTTCTTTCTTTTTAATTAAAATTTCATTCGTTTACAGGTGGTTTATTTGGACTATGCGGTTCTGCCAAAGGGTATAATTTTGATTTGCTTTCTGGTTGATGGTTTCAGATGCTCATTGATGATATTGGAGACGTGACAATTACTAATGATGGTGCTACAATACGGAAGATGCTATAATTTTTTGATGGCTTTTTGTGTACAAGGAACCAAATGTAAACAATTGCATTTTTTGGAAGTGTTGAAAGATTTGTTTAAATACTTTGGAACTTTGATAATGATTATAGACAATATGTATTTGATAATATATTTTTATGTTAATATAATGTTAGCTCGGAGACATTTGTGGTGTTATCTAGTTACATCTGTGGTATTGTCTTAGTGGAGCTAAAATTATTACAGGTTATTTGTAATAGATATATGGGTTTAGAATCCAAGAGGGAAAAAAAAAATCACCTATAGCGGTGGGCAAACACCGCTGTTGAAGGAGTAACATTTTAATATAATTGAAGACTTATAGCGGCATTTTTGGCCCGCTGCAATAGTACAGTTTTTTTGTAGTGCAAATAACTAATTGCGAGGGTATAAAGGTCCTCACAAATAGTTGTTAACGACAACTGCTTCCCTTCGTTAAAAATAAGTCGTCGACTTTTTTCGTCGTTTGGTAATATATTTGTGAGGGCGGATTTGTTCAGTAACGACGGTAGATTGCCCTCGTAAATTATTTATTTGTGAAGGTATGGTCGCAAAATCTGTTTTAGCAACAAGAGCAAATACGACGGCCTTCGAGGGCTATATACTCTCGCTAATAACCTTTTGCGATGATATTTGAATTTTTGCGAGGGCATTTTAACCTCGCTATTAGACTCTTTTTTTGTAGTGTACCTATGAACTAACCATGTAAAAAAAATGTCATGCAGCCATTTTTTAAAATTCGGGTCCATATCATCACTTCCCTTTTAACTTAACTTGTTAGCAAAACCAAACCAAGGTTAAAACTTAGCTCCACTTAACCTCTAACCCACAGCTGGGTTTAAACTAAAATCATCTAAACATAATCAAAAAATTTCTCAAACACTTACACCTATCTGCCTCTTTCTTCCTCTCTCCCTCTAACTCTATTTCCCCAATATCTCTCTAGAGAAGATATTGGGCAAACCCAGCCGATACACTTTGTGATTATGCCGGAGATGCGGAAGACAGCTATAGCTAACAGATTTGATCAGTCTAAAACAAATCTCAGATTATAGAAAACCTTCAAGGATTGATAGATTTCCTAGTTAAACAACAGAAGTATAAAGGAAGAACCCAAGATTACAATCTAGAAGACAGATTCTCACCAGTAGAAATTGAGGAACGAATAGACATCTTAGAACAAAAATGATTCCAGGAAGAGAAAATATTTCAGAAAGAGAAGAATTAACAAGGAAATTAGAGGAGATCTTAGATGTTGGGTTTGCAACCAACTAGGACACTAATCAAACAATTGCCCAGAAAAAAAAAAAATAATAATAACAAAGTAAAAACAGTAGTATTAAAATATGTACCCATTACCAGAGAATGAATAGTTAAGGTAGAAAACCCGAAGAATTAATCAAACTTCAAGAAGAGCTTAGATCCTTAGAAAATGAATTAGAAAATCCAAGAAGGAATAGAACTCAAAGCCTTAGACAACTTTGGGTAGAAGAAAGAATAAAACTTATCAAACATATAATTGACAGAAGTAAGGAAAATCTAGATCCTAGATATGCCAGATGAGTACTTTACCAGAAACTTTTTTTTTTTTTTTTGACGGAAAAGGTAGAATACTTTACCAGAAAATTACCCACTCACCCGGTTTGATTTTGGCTAATTGATTTTGGGATTCGGCTGTGTGTAAGTGGAGCTGAGTTTTAACCTTGGTTTGTTCTTGCTACCAATAGCTAGGTTAATGGAAAGTGACGATGTGGAACTGAGTTTTAAATAATGGCCACATGACATTTTTTTATTGGGTGTTGGGACCTGGGAGGACCACATTAGTGATCCTTCAGGAGGTCCCAATAATTTCTCCATGCATGGGTCGTGCTCTAGATGAATGCAAGTAGGTATAAATATTTTCAAACGGTAATGACTTGAACAAGCTAGGGAGAATCCAATCATATTCTTGACTTTTCTCACTTTTGGATTTCTTAACGGATTGGCCAACCCCACGCTAAAGCATCAATTCCCATGAAAGCCAGGCTTGACCAAGGCGCAGACTGAAACCAATTAATAATGGTCTTCCTTTAGACTAGTATCTCTAGCTAGCCAATTTAACCACCTACTAGCTTACTGCCCAAGAGTCAAGACCTCACCTAGAATTAGAGCATTCCCATTGCAAACACCTCTTTAAAATGGTCAGGTAGACTTTGTGTGTGTTTGTTTTCACTTTTGAGGCCACTTATGCGCGTTCCAAGAAAAAAAAAATAGTTGGTGCGTTTGGTCCAAAAGCTACGTTTTCAGGAAGGAACAAAAAGCCCATAAATTTTATGGGTGAGAAAGGACCAAAAGTTGAAAACGCGCTCCGCACTTTCCCATCTATCCGTTGGTCTACAGTAATTTTACCGAATTAACCTTGTTTTCCCAAATCTCCGATACCCTTACCCTCTCCTCTTTTCTTCCTCACACGGACTGAAGGCCTCTCATCTCTCTGCGCTCTCTGCCTCTCATCTCCCTGCCTCTCTCTCCCTCAATAGCAAATTTCCAAATCTAAACACAAGAAAATTTATAAAAAATTCCCAAATTAGTTAAGGAAAAGAAAAATAATAAAAAATTTCCAAATCCAAACACAAAAAAATCTATAACAAATTCCCAAATTAGCTAAGGGGAAAAAAAAAAAAAAAATCAATCCCTTGCAAATTAGGATTCCTCAAAATGCAAAACAAAAAAACATCAAAATATAGCAAAACCTTTCAAATGGAGTTTGAAAAGGGATGAGATCTTCCGGCAGCTCTGTGGACGAATGACTTTTTGCGGAGAAAAAAAAGAAAAGAAAAGGAAGAAGGAGCGTTTTGGATTTTGGAAGAGAGGGAGGAAAAAAAAAAGGAAGAAGGAACGTTTTGGAGTTTGGAGGAGAGGGGGGAAAAAAAGGAAGAAGGAACATTCTGGAGTTTGGAGGAGAAGGAGGGAAAAAAAATAGAGGAAGAAGGCTCTCTGGTCCTTCTGGAGTTTGGAGTGGCAGGTAGAAAAAGAGGAAACAAGGATAAAAAGAAAAGAGGGAGAGTGCGTGTGTGGAGGAGAAAAAAGAGAGGGGAAAATAAATAAATAAATAAATTCGCTACGTGGAGGATAAAAAAAGGAAAAAAAAAAATGTTATCACAATATTTTCACCATAAATTTTAAGTGGTAGGTTATTATTAGTTAATATTGGTAAGAAAAAAAAATTTAGAAAGAGAAAAAAAAAATTTTAAGAGTACGTTCAAATTAAAATCAATATCAATTTTTATTGCAAAATTTTCACAATACTTTTCCAATAATTCTTAAGTGGTAGGTTATTGTTAGCTAATATTTGTGAGAAAAAAATAATTGTAATAGTACGTTCAAATTAAAATCATTATCAATTATCACAATATTTTCACAATAAATCTTAAGTGGTAGGTTATTATTGGCTAATATTGGTGAGAAAAAAATAATTTTACAATATTGATTTAAGTATGAAAAAAACTCTATATATAATTTGTCATTTTTCGTAATTTACCACTCAAACCACCACTTTTATAAGTACTAACCAAGCACTCAGTTTTTTCAAAAAGCACTTTTTAATTGCTTTTACCAAACACTCAGTTTTTTTTAAAAACACTTTTTCATACTACACTTTTTGAAAACTCTACTTTTTCAAAAAGCCCAGTTTCAAAAGGCCGAACCAAACTCGCCCTTTGTCGAACTCCATTTGTACCAAAACTCCAAAATTTTGCCAGAGTTCCGCAAGCGATTAAAAGCTAACTTTTTATTCAAATAATCCACTACTTGCGAGTCCTACATTAATTTTTTCTTAGCTTTATTTTATATAATATAAGTTTCATTTTTTTTAAAAATAATCTAGTTTATAGCTTTTCTATATAAAAAATTACAAAGATTTAGAGGTGAGACTTGTGCGGTAGAAACTGAAAACAAAAAGAGAGAAATAGAGAACTATTTTTTTAAATGTAAAGGAAGGGTTTAAGGTTTTTGCTTTTTATTACTATTTGAAATTCTAATAGTAGAGTTTGTTATGGACTGATATTCTCAAAAGTAGACTTGCTCTATGATGAAGAAAGAATTTGTCAGTTAAGAACAAACGAGTTCAGATGGAACCAAACCTTCTTTCCTCCTTCTAGTAGGTATAAAAAATTGTGGGGCAGATTCCTCAATGTGGTCACTGGTGTGGTGTCTGCCAAAACACCTCCGACGCTTAAGTCAGTTTTAAGAAGACTTTTAGAAAAAATAGTAAAGAATAAGTATGTTACTGTGTTTTTTCTTACCCCTGACTCATGCTTGTGGGAGCTTTATATATGCTTCTCCTGCCCCTAACAGTTGTGGCAGTTATTGCGGCTTTAATACCTCTTTTAGTAACGCTTCCCGCTAAATGATAGGGTTTTAATTCGTCTCCAACGGATCGTACAACTGGTTTTGCCAGCATGGGGCATTATTGGCAATATTGAATGAGCCTGCTGCCCTGTGTGCACTTGCCTACCCCGTTCCTCGTCTGTGTTGCTTTCCTCATCTGTGTTTTATTTCGTCAATCCCATTAGTTGCCTTCAGATTCTTTGGTCGTCATGACATGTCATGACGACCATGGAAGATGAAAAGTTGGCAGGCGACTCTTGGAGTTTCGTGCCACATTAAATGTGTAGTGGTGGCGCTGTACTGATTATGGCCACGTGGCGCATTTCAGTTGGTGAAGTTAATGCCCTCATCATATGACTCTTCGTTTTTCTCGCCGTTTTTCAGTTTCTATGTATCTTGGTTTTAATCCCTCTTCCTTGTTCTTTACTTTTCCCAAAAAAAACTTGTATCACTCTGAGTCTCTTTTCCTTTCTTTGCAAAAACTTCCTCTTGCAATTTCTTCTTCAGACCAGTGCGTTGTGCAGTGGTGTTTCTCCTCTAAGGTACTTATCTTCTCTACCTCTAGCTCTGCTTTCCCCTTTTTCTTTTCGCAGTTTTCTGATTTCTTCATCTTTTTCCTTTTTTTTTTTTTTTTTTTTTTTTTTTTTTTTTTTGTTAAAGGGGTTTTAGCTCGTATTGTTCTGTTTACATTATTCCTAGATTTTCATGGTTAGTGGCTTTGAGGTTAGGATAGTTTGCCCATTAATTTCTTTCTTGTTTGCGCGCTTAGGGGGGTTTTTAGGTAGTTCTCTGCACTTACAAGGTTTCGTTTTTGAGGGTAACTATTTAGGAGTTGCATTGGCTAACTTGTTGCCCTTGCTTCGTCAGTCAATTGACTGGTTTAAAAGTCGGGAAAGAGCGCGAGGAACGATGTCTGAGGTTAGATCTAGTGAGCTTGAGACTGGATTGTCGTACAGTGACAATCCAGTGGGAGGGGATATCGCTGTTTCGACTTTTAGGGAAGTTAGGGCTTTTTACGCCCTTGAGGAGGAGTGTAGTCTGGACACTGAAACGCTAGGGAGATTTAGGAATAGATTCCAATTCCTGGAGCGAGTGAGGCTTCGTCTGCCCGGAGGGGATGATCAAGCTTGTAACTTCTTCCCAGGGGAGGTCTGTTTTTATGAGGCGACTTGCATCTATGGGTTGAGGTTTCCTGTTCACCCCTCCTGATGGAGTTGTTAGACCATTTTGGCATCGCTCCTGGGCAGCTTATGCCTAACTCTTAGAGAATAGTGATTAGCTGTATGGATATATGGCTGGCAGTTGTGGACGGAGATATGCTCAAAATTGATGAGCTTGTCCACTTGTACTATCTAAAAGCGTCCAAGGAGCACGGGTATTATGAATTGGTGCATTGGGAGAGGAAAACTAGGATTATCAAAGGTTTACCATCGTCTTTTAGGTATTGGAAGTCCAGATTTTTCTTTGTGTTTGGGGATGAGTTTGAGACCCCCTTGAGCGAGACTGGGGGTGATCTCCCGAGGTTACATCATCGGTGGGGAACCCCGACTTTAGGTGCGTCAATATCTCTCATTATCAATTTAGTTTTATTGCATTCATTGTTGTTGCAATTGACTCCATTACTTCTTATTCCGTGTAGTTAAGAGATGACCAAAACTTAAGAGCAGGTATAGAAAGAGGGTTCAGATAGCAGTCGAGTACGTGCAGACGATAGAGAACTGGGACGATCTTGTAGATCCTAGGACTCCCGCTTTCTATTGTCTTGGGCTAGAACCCTCTTCCTTCGTCCTTCAGAATATTGAAATTGAAGGGAAAAAAAGTAAGTGCTGGACTCATGCGTAACGATTTTTCCTTTTCTTTTCCCTCCCTATGAACATCTTTTTCTCTTGCAGAGATGACAATGAAATTTAACAAGGATATGTATACGAAAATGAGGTCAAAGAAGGGCGAGCCACTATCCAACTTGGGGAGGAAGATAGTGCGAGTCACCGAGAAGGGTGCCCCCATCTCTCTAGCCGTTCACGCCACTCTCGTCACTTCTGACGCCGAGGTGACGAGGACAGCTTCTCCCTCGACTTCAATCGAGGAACTCTCCACTCTCGTCTCCAAAAGGCCGCGTTTGTCAGAGAGGGAGAAGGAGAAGGTTGTTTCTCGTTCATCCACCATCTGGGATGACGATAGGCTGGCTGTGGATAGGGTTTATAGGACCGTGGCTGCAGAAGATCTGAAGGCCCTCTCTAGAGTGCCTTTTAACAGCGTCATGAGTCGTCATGTCCAAAAGCTTGTTCAGGTGAGGTATTTGGGTATGACAAATTTCGATTTTTTTTTTTTTTTCTACTGACAATTTTGGTTTTTTGTTTCAGGTATTGGGGGAGAGTCTTCATATTACCTCCGAGTATTTGACTCAAGAAGCTAAGGTGGCTTCCCTTTCGTCGAGGATGGAGGCCTTGGAGGCGGAGAACTCCACCTTAAAGAAGGACCTGATTGAATCCATGGGTGAAGCCATCGATCTGAAAGAAAAGGTGAAGAGCTTAAATGACGATCTCAGGGCCGAGCGCCAGCTGCCCCTTGAGAAGGATGAGAAGCTCCTAGCGTCCAAAGAGAAGCTGAAGACCATTGCTGCCAGGTCCGTTGAGGCCTTCCAGACCACGGATGAGTATAACACGGTCTTGTTCAGTTGGTACTTCAAGGGCTTTGAACTCCTAAGGAGGTACCTCGTCAAGCATACTTCTGGAGTGGACCTGGATAATCTGGATCTTGAGGAGGTCGACCAGGAAATGGTTGTTGACGAGGCTGCATAATCCTCTGCTGCCCAGCCTGACGCCCCAAAGAATGCTAACGTTGATGATGCCCCGATGATTCTGCCCCTGACTCATGCTGAATGACCTCTGAGGGTATGCCGGGCATGTCTTTATGACTCCATGCGAAGACATCTAAGTTCTCTTTAAGTAACTGGACGAGTTTGGCTCTCATCTCCGGGCTTAGCTTTGTCCATATCCTCGTCGTCTTGGTTGTCTATCTTTTAGCTAACTCTACTGTTTCTAAGACTTCCTCCTTATCTTCTACTTTTTCTTCTATCGTCCATGTATGATTTTCCCTCGCAGCTAAGACGGCTTGGTAGCATTCTCAGGCTAAGACTTAATCTCCTCTCACTTCGCCGACCCCAATATCTGTTGGGAATTTTACTTTCAGGCAGTAAATGGACGTGGTTGCCTTCCATTTATTGAGCCTGGGCCTTCCGATAATGGCATTATAGGTTAAAGGACAGTCCACCACCAAGAAGTCTAGCTGACGAGTCAATTGCCTCGGGTAATTCCCCACTGTTACTGTTAACGTCACCATGCCTTTGGGATATACACGGTCTTCACTGAAACTAACAAGTGGGGAGTCAAATGGACGCAATCTCTTTGGATCTAGCTTCAGCTACTGAAAAGCGGAAAGGTAGATAATGTCTGTAGAATTGTCATTGTTCACGAGGATCCTTTTGGTGTTGAATCCCTCTATTGTTAACATTATGACCAAAGGGTCATTGTGTGGCCGCCTTACTACTTTGGCATCAGCTTCATTAAATGACATATCTTAATCTGTCCGTCTTTGCTTTAACAGAGGCATCATATGGACACTGTTCACCTGTCTCTAATATGCATTCTTGAGGGACCTAAACGACCCTCTAGTGACAGGACCCCCTGAAGTCGTTGATATCTCCCCGATCACATCTTACGCAGGTTAAGGATGACAATTGTCTTTCCTAGACGAGGATTCTTATTGGTTTCTACTGCTGTCTTTGGACTTGCCGTATTCTCCCTTCTTCACATATTTCTACAACTTTTCTTTCCGTATCAACTCTTCTATATGTTCCTTGAGGTCCCAACAATCTTCCGTGTAATGGCCATGATCTTTATGAAATCGACAGTATTTATTCTTATCACGAACGTTGGATGATAAATGCAATGGTCTTGGCCACTTAAGATAGCGTTCATCCTTAATCTGTGCTAAAATTTTGTCAATAGGCATAACTAGAGGGGTAAACCTTACCGTTCGAGGGCTTTTATCATCTCTTCTTCTATTTCCATCACTAGCCCGATGATCCTGATGTTCCCTCTTTTGCCCTCTTTGTTCGTTGTCCTTCCTTCCTGCACTTCCTGGCCTTTCTGTGTCCCTTATGGCTGCTAATGCATCTTCCGCGTTCATATACTTTTGTGCTTTTAAGAGCATCTCTACCATCGTCCTTGGAGGATTCTTCGCAAGTGAAGTTACAAGTTCTCTGGATCTCAATCTCGCTTTGAACGTCGTCAGTTGTACTTTGTTGTCCGCCTCGTCTACTTCCAGGGTCTCCCGAGTGAAGCGTTTCACGTACGACCTCAATGTTTCCTTCTCTCCCTGTCTAATGGTGAGTAAGTAATCTGCTGACCTCTTTAGACGTTGCCCCCCAATAAAATGATGCAGGAAGGCGTTACTTGGCTGCTCGAAGTTGTCAATGGATGTTGGCAACTTGGCGAACCATTCCCTAGCTGCTCCTTTGAGAGTAGTGGGGAAGGAGCGACATAGTATCTCGTCAGGGGGCTGCTGGAGACCCAGCGTTGTTTTGAATGTGTTGAGGTGATCTTGAGGGTCTTTCAATCCGTTGAATTGCTCAAGCTGAGGCAAACAAAATTTAGAAGGCACTGGATGTTCAAGGACTGCTGTAGTGAAAGGCGAATCTGTGGCCCTTACATTCTATCCACGCTCCGGTCTGTTTTCTCCTTGATGGCATTCCTTAGCTCGTCCATCTCTTTCCTCATCTCTTGTAGAAGATTGAAATTTTGCTCGTCCGGAGTGAATGGTCTTTGTGCATTAGTTCGTCTATGGCTGTCTCCTTCATCCTCTGGGTTGCCCCTAGATCGACTCTCTTCCTACTGAACCTGTTGAAGTCGTATCTTCATTTCCTGATTTTGTCTGGTGAGTTCTTCGACGGTGGTTGCAAGGTCTTGGATTTGCTGAGCCAAGGTTGCGGGGTCTTAATTGGATTCCATCTGATGTAGAAGTTGGTGGAAACCACTTGTTCACATATAAATATGAAAAGTCGTTTCCCACAGACGGCGCCCAACTGATGAAGCAAGAATATTCAGTTAAGAACAAACAAGTTCAGATGGAACCAAACCTTTTTTCCTCATTCTAGCAGGTACAAAAAATGGTGGGGCAGATTCCTTAATGTGGTCACCAGTGCGGTGCCTGCCAAAACACCTTCGATACTTAAGTCAGTTTTAAGAAGACTTTTAGGGAAAATAGTAAAGAATAAGTATGTTATTGTGTTTTTTCTTACCCCTGACTCATGCTTGTAGGGGCTTTATATATGCTTCTCCTGCTCCTAGCCGTTGTGGTAGTTATTACGGCTTTAATGCCTCTTTTAGTAATGCTTCCTGCTAAATGATAGGGTTTTAATTCGTCTCCAATGGATCGTACAACTGGTTTTGCCAGCCTGGGGCATTATTAGGGATATTAAATGAACCTGTTGCCTTTGTGTGCACTTGCCTACCCCGTTCCACATCTGTATCAGTTTCCTCGTCTGTGTTGCTTTCCTTGTCAGTGTTTTATTTCGTCAGTCCCATCACTCTAATTGTAACTAGTATGTAACCCATGCTGTAGCATGAGAATAGATATAATTTAATAAAATAATAGAAATACATATATTTCATTTTATTATTTAAGTGATACTATTGGTTTTGTTTTTTTTTTTTTTTTTTTTATTAATCATGAGTTTAGTCATGTTTAAAAGACTTAATTTATTCATGTTAATAAATCTTAGCATTATGTAATGTTTTAACAAATATTTTTATCATACAAAATTCTAAAGAAAGAATGCTATGTAAACATATATATATATATATATATATATATATATATTCAAGGTTCATACACGGTACATATAGCTATAATTAAGTTGCTTTATCATAAATCATTTTTAGCAAAATATTTTAATAAAGTAAATGTGAATCTCATAACAATATATAACAATAGAATAACGTGAATCTCATTAAAAAAAAAATTAATCAATTAAAAATCACTAAAATTATGAGTATAAAACTTAAAAACAAACAAATAGGATAAGTGCTAATTGTATATATGATCTGCAAAATAGCTTGAGTTCATGTTTTCATCAATTATATATAAGTCTGAGTTTTGATGAGTAAAGATCTAAGAAGATTGTGATTCAATCTTGAGAAGATTCTCATATTTAATAATTAAAAAAAAAAAACTATACATCCAAAGTCTACCTTTGCAGTAAACACTATATATTTCTTTAACACTCCAAAGAAAAAAAAAAAAAAAAAAAAAAAAAAAAAAAAAAAAAAGCCCATCATCAACCTTATAAACCAAAAATTCTTGAGAGAAAGAGATTGAGAATATAGGACGAAAATAAATAGATCTAATGAAAATAGAGAGTGAGAGCTAGATTATAAATCCCATAAAACTTGCAAAATAATAATAATAATAATAATAATAATAATAATAATAATAATAATAATAAAATCATATCTAATTAACAATTACTTTGCATATGAAGCCTGCCTTTGTAATGAAGATATATAATTGATCTGCAAAACAGAGTGAGAGAAAGAGAGATTAGATTGAATTTTGCAGAGATGGAACGAAATCAAAAAAAAAAAAAAAATTTCTTGATAAAACAGATTTAGTAGAGAAGTAGAAATTGAATTTTGCACAAAGAGAGAGAGAGAGAGAGAGAGAGAGAGAGAGAGAGAGAGAGAGAGGAGATTCGGATGAATATGAGTAGTGGAGGCATGTTTTTTTTTTTTTTTTTGAGAAAAAAATACATGAAATCAAAAAATTATAATGGAAATCTATGGAAAACCTCTTCTTATATAAGATATAGAAATACCCAAATACATGCATCATTGATATCGAAGGATTCTTTTCAAATTCCTTATCAAATTTCATAACATTCATTGAACAATAGGAGAGTCGTATTGGAGATAAGGAGATGAACCTTGAAATATGCAGATGTGAGGAGATGAACCTTGAAACAAGTAGGTGTGATGAACCTTGAAATACGTAGGTGTGGAAAAAAAAAAAAACACACCGGAATTACAATTGATCCACTTAAATTCAGACAAATGGAATCACATGAATCTTGACACATGGCACAAAATTAGGATTCTAATTTAGAATTCCAATTGGAGTTTCTCTCTGCTTCACCTATTATATATATATATATATATTGGAACATAAAATAAAATAATAATGATGTGGCAATTGTTGGAGAGGTCAAAAATTTCAATTTTATATATGTCTATATATAGAAAAATTCAAACTCCCCTCTAGCCATACCGGTTGGGATTTACCCAAAAATCCATATATTTTTTGGGTTGGGCTCAATACACTTCACTTCATAGAACATGTTCATGGCCATTATCTTTTCTAAACCACACAATGGACTTGTGGCAATGTTGTTTCACCACCTCACGGATTGGGCTCATGGGTCTTATATTATCCACGTCATGATTCAACCTATGGCCTATGTTGCATTTTATGGAATGGGGTTAAACTTGCACCTTGCTATGTCATCAAAAATTGGGAACATTGCCCACATTATTGCCAATCTCATTTTATGGGCTAACGCCTTACCTTTCTCATACCTCACGGATTGGGCTGGAAGCCCATATTTTTTCTCCTCGAGGGAACAAAACTCAAGGCTCTCATTGTTTCTCGTCTCTTTATGGAAGGTTTCCCCCATAAAATGGGTCCATTTAGTTTTATTTCCATATAAGAATAGGCTTATCTCAAGTTATGTTACATATTTTTATATTTTTTTTCGTCTAACATGCTCATGCTATTTTTATTTTATTTTATTTTTTTGATGGGAAACACACTAAAAACTATTATTATAACAACATCACAATACAAATACATCTTGGATAAGAGCTTACTGAATACAGCAAGGAATCTCTTCAATCCAAATAACATCATTGACAAGGTTTTGAGCTTGTCTTGCTAAAATGTGGGCTGGCTTATTTCCAGTCCTGCGTGCATGAGAAAAATTCACAACACCAATTTCAACACCTAAGTCATGAATGCCTTCCATAATAGCAGCAACAGAGGTGGGTGATAGTGTAGATTGCTTGAGAGCATTGGAAATTGTCAATGAATCACCTTCCAACACCCCATTTCGTAGCCCCAAATGTCTTGCTAGCAATAAACTAGCCTCATAAGCCTTAGCATCCACTTCAAAAGCCCCCAAGGGAGCTTTAATTTTTGGCAAAAAACCCCTTTTAGTCCCTACATTTTCACGCGATTCTCACTTTGGTCCCTAACTTTTTTTCCCACCGTTTTTAGTCCCTATCCTGGAAAACGCCTCTTGTTTTAGTCCCTGACGTTACATCAAAGATGGAACTTGTTGAGCTGGCAAACAGAAAAAATTGAAAATATTAAAATAATACTTATTGTGGCCACGTGGCCTTCCACGTCAACTCTAAATTAAAAAAAAAAATTATTTATTTATTTTAACTTAATAAAAAATTAAAAACAGAAATAAAAACTAAAAAAATAAATTCAAGAATAGCAACAAGAACAATAAACCCAAAAATTTGAATCTAAAACAACCACAACCACACTCAAAAATTTAAATTTTAAGAAAAACCTTAAATCTAATTAATTTAAAATTTTATTTTCTTAATATTCATTTTATTCAGCTTGCTCTCTTCATAGACCAAACCCAGGAATCCTTTCTCCAATATACATTCCCACCTTCCTCAACCTCCAAAACTCCTCGTCCTCCATCATCAACTCCGCCAACGAAGGCGCCTTCGCTCTCCTCTTCGGCGTCCACGCTCTCTCCTCATCCTCCACAACCTCATCCTCCTCCCCATCTTTCTCCCACGACAAAACCGACTCGTTGGGACCGGTTCACCTCTCTCTTCACCTCCGATCTGAATCCAAATCTGAACCTCTTCGATCTAACCCGATCCGCCGCTGTCGCAACAACAACGTCCTCACTCGACACCTCCGTTGTAGTAGTAGTAGTACCGGATCTGAACGAACTCGCACTAGATCTATGATGAACCTTCAACAACTTGTTCGCCGAAGAAGAAGACGAAGACACCGTTGATGTAACGGTCATCATCATTGATGACGCGTTTGTTGCTATTGTTGTTTTTGTTGATGATGAAGCGTTTGTGTTTGTTGTTGTGGTGGTGGTTGTTGATGTTGGTGAGTTAGAGAGAGGATTAATGCCTCTGATATGGGTTTGAGTTTGGTTGCTGGGTTTAGTCCATGAAGAACACGAAGAGCAAGCTGAAACAAAATGAATATTAAGAAAATAAAATTTTAAATTAATTAGATTTAAGGTTTTTCTTAAAATTTAAATTTTTGAGTGTGGTTGTGGTTGTTTTAGATTTAAATTTCTGGGTTTGTTGTTCTTGGTGTTCTTGTTGTTCTTGAATTTATTTTTTTAGTTTTTATTTCTGTTTTTAATTTTTTATTAAGTTAAAATAAATAAATAATTTTTTTTTTTTTAATTTAGAGCTGACGTGGAAATCCACATGACCACAAAAATTATTATTTTAATATTTTCAATTTTTTCTGTTTGCCAGCTCAGCAAGTTCCGTCTCTGATGTAACGTCAGGGACTAAAACGAGAGGCGTTTTTTAGGATAGGGACTAAAAACGGTGGAAAAAAAAGTTAGGGACCAAAGTGAGAATCGCGTGAAAATGTAGGGACTAAAAGGGGTTTTTCGCCTTAATTTTTCTGCACAAAGCAGCCAATAATCTGCCTTCAACCTCCCTTATGACCACACCAATACCAGCTTGCTTTTTTGAAGTGAAAAGTGCTCCGTCTACATTGATTTTGACAAAACTCAGTAAGGGAGGTATCCAAGTTGATTGCAAAGAAGCTTGGTTTGTTTTAGGTAAGAGTAGAATCAGGTCTACTGCAAAATCAATGCAGTAATCTAGTGCAGACCAGTACTCTTGAAGATAATGTGCTGCCCAAATAGCCAAGGCTGGACTTGTTTTGCCTTCACCACCATGATGAATTTCATTCCTATTAATCCAAAGTGCCCAAGCAATCGCTACAAGCTGTGAACATTTGTCCACTCCAGCTGCATTAGTCATCATAACAAGCCATAACAAATCCTGAAAAGAATCAACATGAACATCCAAAGGCATTAGTTGTAATTTTGAAGCAACCCAGGTATCTTGTGCTTTCAGACAGCCCCAAAAAACATGACCAGTCGTCTCAGCCTCATTATGACAGCAAACACACAATTACAAGTAGAAGAGGGACTGCCTAGAGAGGAAACTATAGGATCTAGAAACATGTCATCAAATGGGGTTGCCATATTAGGACAAATATGAGAAAAAGAAATAGTGGACTATGGTGAAGTGACAGAAGAAATGAAGGGAAAAATATTTTCATGAAATGAAAAATCTCTTGAGAGGAATATCTGTCTAGTGACCAAATTCAACAACTTGTAACCCTTAACCCCAAAAGAGTAACCAAGAAAGACACAAGGAATAGATCTATGAGCAAACTTAGACCTATTGTGAGCTAGTGTAGATGCAAAACAAAGACAACCAAACACCTTTAAGTGACGATAAGAAGGAAGCTTGCGATAAAGTTTCTCAAAAGGAGTTTTATGGTCCAAAACAATACTAGGCAGCCTGTTAATTATATAGATAGCTGTCAAAACACAATCTCCCCAATAGCAAAGTGGTATATTAGACTGAAATTTTAATGCTCTAGCAATGTTTAAAATATGCTGATGCTTTCTCTCCACAATAGAATTATGTAGTGGAGTAGCAACACATGAGTGTTGATGGATAATCCCATGTTGATCATAAAAGTCCTTAAGGAAAAATTCTTGAGCATTGTCAATTCTAATTACTTTGATGTTGGTTTGAAATTGAGTAAAGATCATCTTGTAAAAGGAGATTAACAAAGGCCTAGTATCTATTTTAGATTTCATGAGATAAACCAATGTGGATCTTGTAGCATCATCTACAATTGTAAGAAAGTATCTAAAACCATCATGAGTTGCTTTAGCAAATGGTCCCATACATCACAATGTATTAAATCACAAGCATGCTCAGAGAGATGATTAGCATTAGGAAGGGGCAATCTTTTAAGCTTTGCAATTGGAAAAACAACACGCTCTTTATTTGAATGAAAGGATGATACATCTGATATACAATAGTGAAGTTTGTCATCAGACACATGTCCTAACCTAAAATGCCACATGTAAGGCTTATTGACATTAGAATCAGTGAAAACAGAATGAGCAAAAGACTTCAAACTGATGCTAGGACAGTAGTAACTTCTGAGACAGACTTGCAATTCTCTGAAGTTTGCAGCAATTACAAGTTGTTATGAAGCTTACCCAATCCAATCACTTTCCAACAGGTAAGGTCCTGTATGGAACAATAGTTTGAGAGAAAAACCAAGCAACATGACAAGTTTTAGGTTAATTTGCTTACTGAAATCATATTAAAGGAAAAAGCTGGGACACAAATCACGCCTTCAAGAATCAAAGTTGAAGTGAGTTGAACGGTGCCTATGTGTGTGACAAGAACTTTTTCACCAATAGGAAAATGTACAAAAGAAGATATTGAACTAGTTATTTTGGTAAATAGAGATGTAGAATGAATGATATGATTAGTGGCTCCTGTGTCAAGAGCCCAAGTTTCTGCATTGTGAGCTATTTTGTTTGAAGGATTTTCAGCAAAGATAGAATTCTTCAAACTAAGGCAAACATAATCCTAGAAAGAGGCACAAGAAATACCTAAGAGAGCTAAATTGGCTGCATGAACAACATCTTGGTTGTTAGAAGAAGATGCATGGGAGCTCTGCATTGACAACAACTGCTAGCATTGTTCAACTGTAAAGGGAAAATAACTTGATTGTGATGCAACCTCGGATTGACCAGTTTCATTGTCAAAAGTCACTTGATTTGCCATAGAAACTTTGCCCTTTTGCTTGTATCCTGGTGGAAATCCCACTAGTTTGTAACACTTTTCCATGAAATGGCCAATTTTACCATAATGGCTGCATATTGGTCTGCCCTTGCCTTTGTTCTTACCACCTTGGTTGAACACTTGAGTCTTAACTGCAGGAGATGTTGAGTCAATTGACACACCTCCATTGAAACCTAAAATCCTTTGCCTTTCTTCTTGTATCACCAAATAAAAGGCCTTGCCAATTGAGGGACTTGGCTCCATCATTAGAATCTGAGTCCTGACTTGTGAAAAAGCTTCATTCAAGCCATTGAGGAATTGCATCAATTCATCTTGATGATTGAAGAGTGTGATTTTACCACTTAGTGCACAGACACATTTACCACAAGAATTAGATGATAAAGGCCTGAGATTAAGCAGTTGATCCCAAGAAGCTCGAAGATTAGTGAAGTAGGTAGTCACTGTTGCATCTTCTTGCATAATTGTTGAGATCAACTTCTGAAGCTATGAAATTCGTGGGCCATTTGCTTATAAGAAATGGTTTTTGAGTAGATTCCAAACCTCCATTGCAGTGTTTCTGTAAATCACACTTGCAGTAATATGAGGTGAAACGGAATTCAAGATCCATGAAGAAATCATTGAATTGTTCTTCGGCCAAGCAATCTTTTTCAGAGGGGTAACATCCACGGAAGCTATGATAAAACCATCCACAAAACCTAGATTGCTTTTTGCATCCAACGCCATAAGCATAGCCCTAGCCCAATTACAGTAATTGTCCTCTGTCAAGAGTTGAGTGACAAGAATCGCACCTGGTGATTCTCCATAGTGCAAGAAGAAAGGGCTTCTCGGATCCTCCATTGGAGAAAGCTCACGACGAGCAGTGGATTTAGAAGTAGAAGGATCTGAAGCTTGATCTTGATTCGCCATTGACGCAGATACGAAGCTCTGATACCATATGAGAAAACAGAGTGCTAGAAGATGAAAAGCTAGAGAGAGAGTAAGAGAGTGAGGGAATCAAGATTGAGGAAGCTCTGTTATTATTTTCATTAATTTACAAAATGATGTACAAAGGTACAGAGTTAGCAAAAGGATTAAAAATAACCAACTCTAAACTAATCCCAAACTATGCGAATCAACTATCTACAACTAATCACCACATTACACGTGTCAATACATAACAACCAACTAATCCAAGTCTAAAACTGTTCCACAACTGTCATTACACGTGTCAATACATAACAACCAACTAATACATAACAACTGTCAATACATAACACGTGTCAATACACGTGTCAATACATTAGTCGTTTAGTGAATTAGTGATTTTATCCACAACTGTTCCAGTTCTCTACCCCAATGCTCTGCCTCTTTGCCTGAGCTAATGTCTTCATTCATTCTTCAACAAACTCATCTTGAAATGCTTGCATCTGGCTGCTTACCATCTAAATTTTGACAAAGTATTGTGAAAATACGTGTGGGTGAAAAAGTGTTGTGAAAATACGTGTTGTGTTGTTTAAACAACAAAAACTATTATTTAAACAACACAACCAAACATGCCCTATACAATCCACTACCACTTTTTTATTAGAACAACTTGTAGGGGAATAGAGGTAGTACTGAGAGGATGTTTACTTAGAGTGTATTTGGCATCAGCTTCAACTTTTAGTTTTCAACTTTTATCTTTTATGTACAGCTTTTTAATACATCAATTTTCCCCACTTTTTCTCACTTTTTTTCACTTTTATCAAGTTGCAAATACAATTTAGCATACTTTCAACAAAAAAATTTCAACAAAAAACTAAGTAAGTTGTTCCCAAGCAAACCCTTAGTACAACCACATTGTACAAGATATGATATACTTTAGATATGACTTTATGCAATATTAATTTTACTGTGAATGTTTTAATAACAGTAACTAAATAAATTATTATTCTTTCGTTTCAAAATTCTTATATTGTATACCAAATGTCTTTAAATTTTACAATGAAGGAAAATTTGTGTTTCAATAGAATTTAGTAACTCATTGAGGGTGTGAATATAAAAAATTTAAGAATTTCATAACTTTAATTAAAATTTTCAATATATAGGGTTTTTTTTTTTTTTTTTTTGAGAAATCATATAGGGTTTAATTTTGAACTACCCTAAATTATAGAGAATTATGTGATTTATTGAAGTCCTTAATATGGGTAAACACTTGGTGCAATGAAAATGCAAACGTTTGACGACGTTGAGAAAAGATAATCATTTAGCACAATCATAGTTTATAATAGCATTTTGGTGTGATGCACAAATTAATAAAATTCATATGTAAAGTAAAGAAAATATTCTTCTTTTAAAAAAAAAGGTAAAGAAAGGATTGCAAATATTAGTGGAATTTTAAAATAAATAAAGAGCTACCCGTAAGTTATTTGACAAAAGCCTATTATGTAACCTTGAATTTTATTTTATCAATCTAAAAATTATGGTAGTTGAACAAAAAAATAATAATTTCTTTTAAAATTTTAATGCACAAACATTTCTTAAGGTTTGGAGAAATGACATTTCACCTCAAACCTTAAGGAAAATTATACTCCCCTTAAGGTTTAAGGAAATTAACAAATTAGATATTCGTTAATAATAATAGCAAAATATTCCAAATTTTAAAAAGATTCTTTCAACCAAACCCTAATCATGGTTAGTGGATTTGTTTTTAGTTGAATATAATTCTTTGTCACCGAATTGTGTTTAGGCTTTGGTCAAGAGTATAATTTCAAAATTCGAAATATTTTGTTATTGTTCTTAATAAAATAACTAATATATTAATTCCCACAAATCTTAAGGGAGAGGATCGTCATTTTTCCTTTTCCTGTTGGGAGATTTTTTTATTAATTCCCACAAATCTTAAGGGAGACGATGGTCAACATAAAAGAACAAAGGGAAGTTAGGAGATTTTTTTTCTCCAACTCATTTAAGGTTGTTACCAAACGTAGGAAAATGAGATAGTTTTGTAGAAAATATTTTTTTGAAATATAACTCATTTTCTAGAAAATATTTTTGCTAAAACAAACAGAGTTAGAGTTAGATCTAAATCCTTGTGGAGGATTCTGAATAGAATCCAGAGTAGAATAAAAGGGAATTCGAACTAAGACCCCAAAAAAAATTGTAATCTCTGCCTCCAAAAAGTAGATAGTCAATCATGGTAATTGTGATTGATAAGACTGATATATTTTTACATAATTTTCAGGTAATAAAGTATGAACCAAGCTTAGGGGAATGAGTTCATCTTAAAGATAGATTTAGGCAGAAAACCATGTCTATGATGAATTGGGCAAATCCTGCATAGATGCATCACCATGCATTGAACTTGAAGAAAGACTTCTGTTGTCATCATGTATAACCACATCATCTGACCCTTCAGTGGAATTCCTCATGTGATTCTGCATATCATCAATATGAGGTGAAGGTTCAAAAACGTCGGGACTTGCTACAGCATGTACCCTTGATTCTTCTCCCCTAAAGGTATATGAAAAGGGATCTTTCAGGTCAAAATGTTTTGCCATTTTAACTAATTTGGACCAACAAGAGTCGGCAGGATTGTCGTCGCTCAAAACAGGCCAATATGAGTAAAAGAACTTAAACACATAAGCCAAGAGTGAGACCAAAGAAGCGATTCCGGCAATGATGAAGAGGCCCCCAAAGCTGTCCACACCAAGACTAGGACTATGTGAAGAGATTGTAGTACTTTGATCTTCACAGGTAGTTTGACTTAAAAAGTACTTCCTCTCATATTCTAGGCTTTTATGTTTATCTTGAGTGACAGTCAAGATTGCCCTCGAAATGTAAGGGACCAAAGGAGATCCTCTTCGAAAGGCCTGAAGAAACATGATATAAAATTATATTATTTTTAAAATAAAAAAGATAGAATAATACACCAATAGAGGCCATTACTAAAAAAGTTGTTGCTTGTTGGTCTTATCGCATTTTTATTGCATTCATAAACTTGAAAAGGATAATAGGGGTGTATTTTTGTGAGCCAGAGAGAGAGATAGAGACTCACAAAGCCAAATCCACCAGTTTTGTAGATGGGCCCAACCATAGTGTACCTTGAGCAATACTTTGCAAGGAAGAGCTTGATATAGGGGATTTCGTCAAAAATAGCTGCAACCCCATCATTGTAGGTTCCCTTTGACAGTGCTTCATGATACTCCTCTAGGGTCTTATACACCTTTAAGTTGGACTCATTAAAACCTAATTGATCTATTAGGAGATCCTTAACAAAGGAATCCTTTAGATATCCAACATAATAACCCATCTTTATAATCTCTTTTACATCAACAAATGTAGGTTGCAATCTTTGTACTGTTAACATTGAGGTTAAGCTTGCTGTATAACTTTGAGTCAAGATGAGTACCACGAAAATCCAAATGATCAACACAAATCTTGACCAATTATTTACCACTCTCTCCCCTATTATCATTAAATTATTATTAATATACACATGCATAAAGAATATTCATGTATTTAAATTGGAGAGAGAGAGAGAGAGAGAATTACTATGAGCAAATGCAAGTGTTGAGAAGGAGAACCAGAAAATCAAGCCAAGTTGTTGCTCTGGAGGGCCTCTAAAATCATTGTTTACACGATGTTCAAGAGTCCATATTACCAAACCTGTAAAGATGAATGCTACACCAGTTGTTAGCCATAGATTAATGCTTAGTGGCTTCAAGAAAATCCACAAGTTTTTGCTCTTATTATCTTTCTCCAAAACCACCATCGAAACACCCGATTCTGTATAAGGTAAAGTGAAATCAACATACAACGAGCGCCTAGCTACAATTGTTGTGTCTCCAACAACTGCATCATACTTCTGCATTGAGAGAAAGAGAGAGTTATCTATTATCGACTTGAAAAATGTTAAATGAAGTAATTAATTAATACGCACTTAAAATGAATAAAAACCAACTATCCGACTTTAAGTGTTCTCCTTTATACTTCACTTATCGTAGCTTACTACATGCTCTTATTTATTTTTCTTCATAAAGTGAAAAAAGTTTAAAATAGAAAAATAAATAACAGTTAGTAGGATAGCAGATTTTTATTCATCTAGTCATTAGCCCAAAAAAAAAAAAAAAAAAAAAAACCCACCAGAGTATTAATTTCCCCAAGAAGTTGATCGTATGTCCCGTTACTTTGCCTTGTTTTATTCGCGTAAGGAATATACTCGAAAGGAAGGGGGAAGGGTAATGCGCGAATCACATCCTCAAACACATCAATGGAGAACCCAGATATGATAAAAGGATCCCATTTCACTTTCACGAATTCTAAAAATCCTTCTTTCACTGGAACCCCAATCCTTAACTTTGTCGGCTGCTCTGGTGTGTCTCCTGGCCAAATAGGGTGTTTTAGTTTGTCCTTTGAAATTTGATTTTTTGAGAGATTCTCATTTGAAGTTAAGTTTGACTCTCGGGTCCAATTTCCAATAATCCTCTCTGTTCTTCCTATCACATTGAATAGTTCAAAGGCTGAAGACTCCAACTGCCCCTTAACCAAATGAAAATTTCCACTTAGGCCTTGAAATTTAGTAGTTAGAATTGTGTTGCGAAGCCTTGTACCCATTTCAAAAATTCTTAGAGCTGCAAGATCGACATTATTGTTGCTAGCATTTTGCTTCAAGAAGCTAGAATGCACAATGCAGCCGGCCTTCTCCACTGCAATAGCCAACGCCCAAATTGTATCATATGCCTATAATCCAAAGAAGTTTAAGCTAGTAGTACTCTTACTCTTTATTTTGATTGAGGTTAAGTTTCTCTTCCATGTTCTTTCAAAATCTTTAAGATGTTTAGACGGCGGTATGTATGGCCTTATTCCCAATACCCCTTGCATTGAGTCCATAACCTTTGAGCCCATAGGATCTAGCAAAGATGATAAACCTGTTGTGAGGATCCATGCATACCCTTCGCTCATCATATCTGCTTCTTTCGCACATACAAAGAGCTTTGAGCCAAGTGAAGCAGTCATGTGCACAAGAAATATTGTTGCATGATTTGCCTTTAACTTGTTAAGCTCTTTGATGATTTCGGTATTATTAGACGATGGATGAATGACACTTCTGTAAGGGACCCTTGTGTCAATCTCTTGTAAAGCATCCAACAAATATGGAATTAAACCATTGCCATAATCTGTGTCTTCATAAATAAGGACAATTTCCCGCCAACCAAAAGTATCAACAATGTTTGCTATGGCTTTAACCTGTACGCAGTCATCTTGAGTTGTTCGTATGAAGAACTGGTTTTGCGATGGAGAAAGAGAAGGACTTGTGGCTGAAAAGGAAATGATGGGAACCTGAGCTTTGCGTCCAAGTTCTATCACAAACTTAGCTTGTGCTGACCATTGAGGTCCTATAATGGCCTGCACTTCTTCATTCTTCATTAAATCCAGTGCTGGATTTCATATTGCAACAGTAAATTACTTAGAAATTTGAAATTTTACTGGCAATGTTCAGAACAACTACTATAACAACAACAACAGGACACGGATAATAAACTTTATCATTACATTCTTGAAAATATTAACATGTTGAAACTATACACCATCATATTTTATCAATGACTAATTTGGTTCATAAGTGTTAGGACCAAGGGCTTACTTTGCACCAAAAACTATAACTGATTATAAGAGTGGCAACCCAGCACCAATAAGTTAACTGAGACTTGGCCTAACTTGATCTCCATCTCTAGTAGGATGTTAGACTTGGCCCATTAGGCCTCTGCCCAATAATCCCACTCCAAACACCTGCACATGTGTACTAGGGAGAGGAACTTGTGACCTATTATGATACTAATTGTCAAACCTAAGCTATGCCACTTTACCTCAAAATCAATTGGTAATGAGAAAAATACCCTCAAATCTTTTATGATATTCGACATGGCGCCCTATTGGCATGTTTTTAGAGCAACTGTTGGCATGGCGCCCCGTTGGCATGTTTGTAGGGAGTTGAATTATAATGCCTCAACAATAGCTTAAAAAAATAATAAGAGAAAAAAGAATATGAAGATATGATAGTTTTAACGAAAGGGAAAACAACAAAAGAACTTAATTACATAATAAATTTAAATTTTTTTTATTAATCAAATTCTTTTTGCGGTAATTCATTATACTATACAAAGGAATGAGATGATTACATAATAAATTGAAAAGATTATATTCATCAAAATAAAAAAATTGACATAAGTTTCACTTGGTATACTGTCAACTACTAAAAATGATACATGTGAAAAAACCCTTAGTATATAGGACAAAACTTATGTACATACCTTAGATGTTGTTCCTTAAATTCTCATTTTAAAATTCTATCATGTTATTACTTTACTAAAAAATATACTTCTATGTAATGAGAAAAAAGCCACATGGCAAAATTTTAAGAAGAGAAACTAATGAACAGCAGTTAAGTACTATACTTAAATATTTTGAAAAATTGTGAAATAATCTATTTACATAAAGTTAAAGAGTAGAGAAGAGAAAATATGACACAAGAAATTTACATGGTTAGGCACTATGTCTACATCTGAGGGAGGCGAGAAAATAAATTTTCATTATAATTTTGGAAATTACAAAAATAGCTTAAAAACACTCTCACAAATACAAACCCCAAATATACCTTTCATTCTCTCACAAATAAATAGAAAGCATCTAATTGTATTTAGACAAAAGTTGCAAAACACTCTAACTTCCTATCTCTGGTGCACACACACAGAAGAAGCACTTTGCTATCTCTATCTCAGTGGATGCTCTCTTGCACCTACTCTCAAAAACACTATCTATTTATAGCTAGATGTTCGGCCAAAATGTCAAATAGTTTCAGCACGTAGATTTTATTTTTTTAAAAACAGTAATGCTTATTAAATCACACAAACACAAAAGTAATAAATAAAATTTTTTAAACAATCTTATAATATATTAAAAGTGATCCATGAAACTAAATAATTCAAAGAAGATGGTCAGCATTTATTGACAATGAGCGATCCATTTCGGCTACAAAAGATGAAAGCAAACTTTGGATTTCTTGTCAGAATGTTGTTCTTGCTTTTTTGACAATTCATCCAAGACAGCAACATCATTTAATGTTGGCTTGAAATGTCTAGCCTCCAACACTTAAAATTCAAGCCATTCCAAGATTAAGCCATAGATAAACATAAAACAATGATTAATATACTATCTTTTATTGAATTTTTACATTTAAATATCACTTTAGTATTCAAAATTAATGACTTTTTATTTTCCAAATTAATTGGTATATAATACCGTTGGTTATTTCTTTATTTTCCAATTCAAGCCTTAGCTTTGCCATGCGCTCCATTCAATAAAGAGCTTACGAAGTTTATCACAACTACAAAACTAATACTTTACAATATGCCAATAATTTATTGTACAAAGGTAAAGTGAAGGGACAAAACTATTTCTAGACTCTTATTAAAAAAAAAAAAAAAAAAAAAAAAAGCTATTTCTAGACTAAGGGAACCCCTAAGATTTTTTATTTTATATATAAAAAAAATAGTGTGTATGTGCATAAGATTAAGGTTTTAAATTCAGGGAAAAATTATACTTGGCCCCCTCAAATTGAATATTTTATCTAGTTCATTCCTGTAGTATGTGGTCCTTCCTAGCTAGAACAAACATCTCAATTACTTAACAGATTCCTAATTGTTTTTTTGTATCAACTTATATGTCAACTTAATTAATTTTAAAAAAAAATTCAAACAATTGTTTCTTTTAAAAAAAAAAAATTGTGCTTGACTCTTTAGTTTTCTCCTGTTAGGATCAGAAGTTTAAAAAAATCATCTTTGGGGTTTGGATGTTGTCATGCTTGACTACATCTAAATGATTTGATTCCTTTTTTGTTTGGGTTTTTTCTTAATATACTCGGAAACACTAGTTAGTTTTTAGTTATAATATGTGACTTTTCTGATCATAAATGTTGTCAAAATTAGGGGCTGCAACAAAATGTGAAAATCGCTTTTTTTTTTAATGAACTCTTAGATTTTGTACATTGAAATTAAAATCGCAACAAAGCTTATCTCAAAATCAAAACTAGATAATTTGGGACTCAAAATAACATTGAGTTCCATTTTAATATGTTATTGAGTTTAAATTTATTAGGAAACAATTATTTTTCATATTTTTTCTTTTACCGATCAAATAGATATTAGTTGCCTTTGTGTTAGAACTTTTTTCTCCCTCCCTTGTGTGTATGTGTGTGTGTGTGTGTTTCTAAAAAAAAGAATGGGTAATTGTCCCATATTGCTTAAGAGAGTATGTTGCGTGTAGAATAACTTGCTATACCCTTCCTTAAAAGTTACCATGACTTTTGAGTGGAGTTATGGTGTGTCATTGTATTAATTGTTAAAAAAAATTCCCTCTCCCTTTTATGTGTGTTTGTTTCTTAAAAAAAAATGATAATTGTCCCACATTACTTAAGAGAATGTGTTATGTGTAGTATAACTTATTCTACCATCCTTTAAAAGTTACCATACTTTTGAGTTACCATAACTTTTAAGTGAAGTTGTGGTGTGTTTTTGTGTTAAAACTTCTTTCTCTCTCCCTTTTGTGTGTGTGTTTGTTTCTAAAAAAAGAAAAGGAAAAAAGAATAGATATTAGTTTACATTTTTCATATATTAATACAGTTTGTTATTGAAAGGTGATAATTTTTTTTTGTTTCAAGGTTTGGCCCTCTAAAGAGAAAATCTTGTTTCCGTCCCAATGAAGATATATATTTATACGACCTAAACTGAACTTGACTATATATGTTCTAAAATTTGTATGTTACAATTCGTGTGTTTCACTATAAAATATTTTTAAGTATTTGGTGATATATATAAAAAAATTTTAAACACAAACCACCAAAACCGATGGCTTAGGTACAATGACCAAGCCACCAGCTTCAACGACCAAACCGTCAACACCAGCCATTAGACCAGCGGCCAGACCAGCAACCACTAGATTTTTTTTTTTTTGGGGGGGGGGGGGGGTGGTCACAGTCAATGGAAAATATCTTCAAGTTTGACCAAATTTTACAATAAAACAAACAAAACAAATTGATGAAAATATTTTTAGTAAAATATTTTTAAAAAAAAAAATTGGAGCATTAGTAACGTGGAGGCGCAAATTTTCTCAGTGCTTTATTTGAGAGTGAGATACATTTGTTTAATTTTTTTAGTATAAGAACAAGGGTTTGCAGTAATTTTCTAAAGTTGCTAATGAAAAAGAAAATAATGATAGTTATTTTCATTTAAAATGAATCCATTCCATGATACAATTAAATTTTATAATTTTAAAAGCGTAAAGACTACCAAGTAACATAAGTATGTACTATGTACACACACTACACAGTACACTATAGATCCAAATGATAGAATCTTAACACTGAAATTGACAAGATAAGGACTTTAAAACGAAAAAGGATTTTATTCTTGGAAAATATCCTAGTCTTATAAATCTTCTTACAAGAAGCTTTGTTGGCCACACTATCCTAGTGTATGTAACACTTTTCCTTGCTTTTTAGATGAATTATTGTCAAGATTTTTGGGGGGAAAAAAAAAACACATTTCCAGTGGTATTTCATCATGTGGAGCGATATATGCACAACTTATCATGTTTTCATTTGTGTGTGAGAGCTAGCTTGTGCTTATATTATATAATATGCATATGTGTGAAACATTTAGTTTTACGTCCGTACCTGCAGATGCTGCAGCAATTACATCGTTCCCAGAATCCTTTGTAAGGAGAGAAAGCCTAGTGCTATAGTTATGATTCACAGCATAGAAGTCTGAGAGCGCCATGTACATGTACCTCTCTGCCACTCTTCCAACCGGGGACTTCAAATCAAGAACTACTCCAACTGGTATCAACTCATTTGCCATCATCAAAGGCTCATAACCGCAAAGGCTGAGACTGAGCAAAAGAAAGGATAGGAATTTAGAAAGGAGGGGCTTCTGGTTTGTCGTTGTCATGGACATTGTCAAGCTAACCCTTGCTAATTGCTAGCTGGAGAGGACTACGTGTTAACTATATTAACTCATATACATATGGCTACCAGTCAATGTGGAATTTTGGCGCAGCTTACATCACACAAATGGGTCCAATAAGTGATATATGTTTGGAAGCAACATCATTGCCATAAATGTTTGATATTGACTTTGGTTATTAGGCTCAAAATGAGGAAAATACTTAGATAATTTCATCAGAGTAATGCTAAGACCACAACTTGTTCACATAGTAAGTCATAAGTAGCGGAGTTATGAACACACTACTTTTACTTTATCATTTACAATTTGCCATATGAAAAAGTTATAGCAAAAATTGTAGTCCTAACATTTTCTAGTTCCATAGCAGTACTCTAAGCTCTTACTATATTATGGGTGGGCCCCACACATAAGTCCAACCATAGGGCTCACTCTTATGTGAGAGCTCGAAGCATTGTTCCGAAACTTCCTATGAATTAACCATTGCTTGTGAATAAGGTGCTACATGTAAATCAACGTCATTGCCATAAATGTTTGATAATGACTTTGTTCTATAGACTCAATGAGACTATTTAAAATAGGCAAAACTACATTTTTGGTTCTTATATTTTCGGCCAATTTTCGTTTTGATTTCTATATTTTTGGAATACCTATTTTGGTCCCTAAAAATATAAAATTGTTACAATTTTGGTCCATAACATCATCTCACTAACGAAAATTGCACACGTAATAGACGAAGTGTACTATTTGCATATTAAATTCTAACATGACTAATAAAATAATACTAACCCGTCAGATCCATATTAACATTTAACTTAAAATTTTTAATTTATCAATTTTAACAAAAGAAAAATGCAAAATTTAAAAAAATTGATGGAATTTAGATCTAGTTCATCTTGATTAAGAACCTCAAGACCCAAACCTAGACCACTCCTACTCCTCTCTCTCTCTCTCTCTCTCTCTCTCTCTATCGGTGTGTGTGTGTTTGTATTTGTATTTGTTTCTTTTTCTTCTTCCTACGTCTCTCTCTCTCTCCTTGCCCTACCCTCCTTTCTTTTCTTCTTTCTCCTTCCTAGATCTCTCTCTATTTTCTCCGCCATCTCCTATTTTCTATTTTATTTAAATAATCATTTTTCATCCATCTTTTTTATTATTTTCGTTTTTTTTTTTTCCATTTTTCCTTCTATTCTACATTGCAAATTACCTTTTTCTATTTAACTATTTTTTACTCTCACAAAACACCAAACACCTCAGGTCTCTCTCCTTTCAACCGAAGAGTCTGTCTCTTCTTGGTTCTCAATTCTTGTCATCTAAATCTCTCGAGGAAATCCACCCACCCAATCGACCCATCAACAGTGACCCAAAGAAATCCACCCGCCCAATCAACCCATCAACAGAGATTCGAAGAAATCTCTCTCTCTCTCTCTTAGAGCTTCATGTTGTTAGTCTCTCTCATCTGAATTCATACATTTTTTCAACTGTGTTTGGGTCTCGAAGACCAATGTGTTATCGTGTGGCCGACCAGGTATGGGTTTGAGTTTGATTTTTGGATTTGGGTTGAGGGGTTTGATTTGGGTTTCCAATTGATGGATCGATCAGGTTTTGTGATCGGATTATTAGGTATTGTAATGGGTTGTAATGGGTTGTGGATGTTTGACTTGGTTGGTGCTGGGTTTCTAACTTGCTGTGGTGGTCAGATGGTGGCGGTTGAATTCGTTTGTGAGACACAAAGAAGAGAGAGAGAGAAAAAAGTGAGATGAAATATGATAAATGAATATAAAAATAAAGAAATTAATAAAATTTTCATATACACGGCAATAGTAATCGTGTAAATATGGTTGCTGTAGCAATTTTCTATTACACAATTATAGTGGAATTGATGTGGGAGATTTTGGGGGTTTGAATGTGTAAAATTGTACCCTTTTGCTATTTTGCAAAGACTAGTCTGAGTCCTCTTAATTGAAAAATTATATGGTATTTGAAAACATTATCAACTCATAGCGATAACATTGAATTACCTACCGAAAAAAAAAGAAAAAAGAAGAAGCTAAAAGTCCAAACTACAACCCTTAAATTGGAGGATTTTTGGATTTTATACTTTGAAATTTTAGAATATGAATTTTATTCACCAAAATTATATTTTGTTTGTATCAAAAGCCTCTCCATCCATATTTTATGTTAAGTACCACATAAACTTGTTGTATGTGTTTAATTCATTAAATAAAATGATGTCTTGTGTCATAATGAAAATGACTTGACATTATTTTATTGAACGAACTAAACACACATACCAAGTTTATGTGACACCTAACGGAAAATATGGACAGGGGGACTACTAATGCAAATCGAATATAAATTCAAGAGACAAAAAATTCAAATTTTAAAACTCTAGAGTATAAAATTCAAAGATCCCTAAATTTTAGAGGTGTAGATTGCTTTTTGGCAAAAAAAAAAAAAAAGAATTACAGATAACATGTTTTGAAGTTATAATATTAATACCTATCTCACATTAAATGCATTAGTTTTGACATTTGTTTGGTATCCAAATTAATAAAAAAAAAAAAAAAACTTTTATTTTTGAGAAGTAATAAAAAAAAAAAAAAACTTTTTAGAGGTAAGAAATAACAAAAGAAGGAAATAAAGAAGCTCGTATTTTCATTTTTTTTCTTCAAATGTTATTGATATCATTGTTGCCGATTGCAAGAATGGGATTAAACGCATTCCTTTGGTTAAATTTTAACACTGAGAGCATCTATACTAGTAAAGCTAAAAATTTTAGCATTTAATACTTCAAAAAGTTACTTTATTTATTTTAACATACAATTTTATTATATATCATACATCAATGCTCTTATTTTTCCTATTAGCTAAACACTATTGATTTTTTATTAATTTCTTTCTCACTTCCTCTCTGCCACGAAACCCAATAAGTGATAAAATAATAATTTTTTTTATCTTCCTTGCTACAGTAAATTACTAGTCTTGGCAGTTCACTGTAACGAGAAGGCAAAAAAATTTGCCTTTGACTCCACCAATGTTGGGCACTCAGTGGAGGTTGAGGTTGTAAAATAGCTAAAAGGCTATTTTACCACCACCAATGGTGATGCTCTTATAGCTTTATAGGAAAGTGAATAAGTGTGATGATGTACTTACTAGACTTGGAGCTTTGCTTCCTTCGGATTCTGTTGTTGGGAAAAGTTAATGGATGCCTAGGTTTATTACTGGGTTGTATAGAAAATATTGTAACAATTTTTTTTTTTTTTTAATGGGAAAAGAAAAAGATATTTGAATTTTTTTTAAAGAAGTAATCCACAAAATTTTCACAACAAATCCTACGTGATAGGTTGTTATGAGTTTTTAATCTGAATCTACTGCTGAAATGACTTTTTTGCCTACCAATAACAACAAAAAACAACTTACTACTAAGAATTAGTTATGAAAGTGTTATAAAAATGTCGTAAACATAGTATTTTTTTTAACAATATTTTATATTTTCTATAAAAGTTGGTATCAAAATTTTCCTGAACTTTCCTTAATTTGTTGCTTTTGTGTATCCTCCTTTGTTGCTTAACTGAGATTTTGCTGTTGTTTTGTATAATCGTTCTGCAAACTCTGTTGTTGCTGGTTTGGCAGCTTAGCTGTTGAATGAAAAGTTCTTGCTTACCAAAAAAGAATTATTATTATTATTATTATTATTATTATTATTATTATCTTTTACACCTTTATTATAAATGTTGGAATTGGTTTGGTATTAGTATATTTGCAACTTATTTGTTTGCAACGGCAGGCAATTCCTTGACTAGAATTTTTGCTTGCAAGTCCAATAAGTGGGTTCGGAAACCAAAACAACCAGACATATATGTATTTGTAGTAACCTTCATTTTTCCAATTCTGACTTTTCAGTTCGTTTTGATATAATCCTATTTAGCTAGTCATTTTCAGAAAAAATACCTACAAACTAATGCCTCTTGTTGCTGAATGACTGAATGAAGCTTCATATTATTAATCAATATGATTCTAATACTGATTTGGATAGACATGCGTGATATATGCTCCAGATGAATGCAAGTAGGTATAAGTATAAATATTTTCAGCTATGAAGTATAATAACTTTGAAACCTGGGGTTCTTAATCTTCTCACACGGCAATGACTTGAACAAGCTAGGAAGAATCCAATCATATTCTTGACTTTTCTCACTCTTGGATTTCTTAACGGAAAGGCCAACCCCACGTTCAAACATCAATTCCCATGAAAGCCAGGCTTGACCAAGGCACAGGCTTAAACCAATGGCTTTCCTTTAGATATGGTAGTGTATCTAGCCAAACCTAACCACCTACTGGCGACTGCCCAAGAGTCAAGAGTCAAGACCTCACCTAGAATTAGAGCATTCTCATTGCAAACACCTCTTTTGAATGGTCAAAACTTCCAAATTTTTATAATTCACTCTACTTTTTTTTTCTCAAATTTATTTTAAATAATACAAATTCAGTTTTTTTTAAATAAGCTGGCTTTTAATATTTTATCTCAAATTATAAAAATAAGTTACTGAAAATAGGCAATTTCAAGCATAATTTTCTCCCCAATACTTCTTGACCACAATTAGTTGAACTTGAAGCCTTTGATGTGAACCCCCTCAACCGATATTTTTGATACAAGAACCCGTGAATTTTCCCACATGCAACATGGCGGGGTGTTATTGGACAATCTATACCATGTCAACACTATTTTATTAAATAGAGAGGGAATGGGATTTGGGCTAAATTCGTAGAAAAGCTCAAATTCTCCTCTAACCATACTGGTTGGGCTTGACCCCAAACTCCTTATGTTTTTTTTTTTTTATTGGGTTGGGATCAATACTCATCAGTCTTCATAGAACACGTTCATGGCCTTTTACATATCACATAATCGGCTCATGGCAACCTTATTTCATCATCTCAAGGATTGGGCTCGTGGCTCCTATATTCTCAACGTAGTGATTCAAACTTATGGCCTATGCTTCATTTTATGGAATGGGGTTAAACCTGCATCATGCTATGTCGTCACAAATTGGTAGTATTATTGCCAATCTCATTTGATGGGCTCACGGTCCATCTTGCTCACACCTCACTGATTGGGCTGGAAGCCCAATTTTTTTTCTCCTCAAGGGATCAAGAGTCAAGACTCAAGGCTCACACTGTTTCTCTTGTCTCTTCATGGAAGGCCTCCCCATAAAATTGGTCCATTTAGTTTTATTTCGATATAAGACTAGGCTTATCACATAAGTTATATTACATTTTTTTGCAGTATTTTTTTTTTGTTTTTTTTGTCGAACATGCCCATTTTACTTGGCATCATGTTGCCTTTTCAAGCAAATGGAGGTCGTTAGCATCTTTGTTTACCGGCTATGTTAGATACATCTTGGACATTTAAGTATGATTTATGTAACTTATAAATGATTTTCTATCCATTGAATAGATACATTGGCGCTGTAACTCTCATTCATAGTTTGGTTGGTGTAATATTCGAATGGCACAAGAAAGATTTGATTGAACCGTGAACAGGAAATTAACCCGATGAACCACGAATTTGGCAGCAATGACAAGCACCAAAGTACAGAGGATCATGACCCAAACTCAATGTGTTAGGCTAAAAATAAAATAAATAAACATTGATTATTGCGGGCCTCCCAATAGCCCATCCCAAAAAGTAAAGCCCAAGTTGCTGACTCTGCCCAACTCATTTGGTTTGTCACGTAACTGATGGTTTTTGTGAATTGAGTATGTCAGTCAGTTATCCACCAAGGCACGCTACAATAGAAGTTACCAAAATATGAGAAAAGTGCAATAAATGTTTTTGTCTTCTATAAATAAAGCTTAAAGGTATTATTAGAAGAACAACAAAAAATCTGACAAAATAAATTCACATATCCGGTCAACGGAAGGATAACTTCATGTTTGTAAATGCGTTTGCGGATAACTTCATGTTTGTAAGTGCGTTTGCCTTACATGAATTATCTAAGGATAGTTTTTGTTATTTAACTTAGGAGTTTGTGTTGTTTGAATTTTTCTTATTTGTATGAACTTGAATTCTGAAATAAAATATCTACATATTGTGATTACGTTGCTTGTTCCCTTGTTTTTTCTTAGTTGAATATTTTGCATTTTTGAAGTCCTATTAGTTTAGACAGTGACAGAACCCATCAATTTGGTGTGAAGTTTTATCTTCTAATTTCTTTTCAAGATAGTTTGTATTCTCACAAACACAATGTAAGCTCGTTTCTTTACTTTCCCTTCTTAATGTTGTTTCTATGTTCACTCACCCTCTCCCATTTTGCTGAAAGTATGCAAGAGAGGGCCAGCTATTATATTTTTGCCTGACAACTAGAGTACAACAGTCATCACCGTTTGTTTGTAAAGGTCTCATCATGTTGTTAAGACTTGATTGTATTCGGAACAGCAATAAACTTTTGTTGAAAAAGGGGAAAAAATCTTATTTCAAATAGGCATAAAATTTCGTTGACTTGGGTCCAATATGCCAATCAGCTAGTACGAACAACAAAACTTTATAGGATAATTATGCAGTCCACTTCCACTTTCTGATTAGAACAACTTGTAGGAGAAAAGAGCTAGTACTGAGAGGATGTTTACTTAGTGCAACCACATTGTATAAGATATAATTTAGATATGACTTTATGTAATTAATATTAATTTTATTGTGAATGTTTTGATATCACTAACTAAATAACTAATTATTCTATAGTTTCAAAATTCTTATATTGTATACCAAATGTCTTCAAAGTTTACATGGAAGGAATTTTTGTGTTTCAATAGAATTTAGTCACAACTTATGTAAATTTATGTAAATATTAGTTATTAGTAACTCATTGATGGTGTGAATTTAAATAATTTAGAAGTTCGTAACTTCAATTAAAGTTTTCAATATATAGGGTTTAATTTTTTTTTGGAGAAACCATATAGGGTTTAATTTTAGAGAGGTGCTACGTCCACAACATTTTTACAACATTTTTACAACAAATCAGATGTGGTTAGTTGTTATTGGTTTAAATTTAAACTTATCACTGAAATTACTTTTCTACCCCACCATTAACAACCTATAACAACTTGCCACATAGAATTTGTTGTAAAAATGTTGTGAAAATGTTGTGGACATAACATTTTTCTTAATTTTAATTGCCCTAAATCTTAGAGAATTATGCAATTTATCTAAGTATTTAATAAGGGCAAATGCTTGGTGCAATGAAAATGCAAACCTTTGACATAGAGAAAAGATAATCATTTAGCACAACCATAATTTATAATAGCATTTTGGTGCAATGCAGGAATTAATAAAATTCATATGTTAAGTAAAGAAAATATTCTTCTTTAAAAAGGCAAAGAAAGGATTGCAAATATTAGTAGAATTTTAAAATAAATAAAAATTTACCCATAAGTTATTTGACAAAAGCATATTATGTAGCATTGTTTTTTTTTTTTTTTTTTTTTTTTTTTTTTTTATCAATCTAAAAATTATGGTAGTTGAATAAAATAATTTAATTTCTTTTAAAATTTTAATGCACAAATATTCCTTAAGATTTGGAGAAATGACATTCCACCTCAAATCTTAAGGAAAATTATACTCCCCTTAAGGTTAAAGGAAGTTAACAAAATAGACATTCATCTATATCTAATCTAATCTAATATATATATATATATATATATATATATAATATATATATGATAGGTGAAGCAGAGAGAATCTCCAATTGCAATTCTAAATTAGAATCCTAATTTTGTGTCATGTGTCAAGATTCATGTGGTTCCATTTGTCTAAATTTAAGTGGATCAATTGTAATTTCGATGTGTTCTTTTTTTTTTTCACACCTGCGTATTTCAAGGTTCATCACACCTGCGTGTTTCAAGGTTCATCTCCCCACATCTGCATATTTCAAGGTTCATCACACCTGCGTGTTTCAAGGTTCATCTCCCCACATCTGCATGTTTCAAGATTCATCTCTCCACATCTGCATATTTCAAGGTTCATCTCTCCATCTCCAGTACAACTCTTCTATATAAGAAGAGGTTTTCCATAGATTCCTATTGTAATTTTTTGATTTCATGTATTTTTTCTCAAAAAAAAAAAAAAAAACACGCCTCCACTACTTATATTCATCCAAACCTCCTCTCTCTTTCTCTCTCTCTTTTTGCAAAATTCAATTTCTATTTCTCTACTAAATCTGTTTTATCAAGATTTTTTTTTTTTGGTTTCGTTCCGTCTTTGCAAAATTCAATCTAATCTCTCTTTCTCTCCCTCTGTTTTTCAGATCAATTATATATCTCCTTTACAAAGGCAAGCTTCACATGCAAAGTAATTGTTAATTAGATATAATTTTCTTTTATTATTATTATTTTTTTGTTCGCAAGTTTTATGGAGTTTATAATCTAGCTCTCACTCTTTATTTTCATTAGATTTATTTATTTTCGTCCTATGTTCTCAATCTCTTTTTCTCAAGAATTTTTGGTTTATAGGATTGATGATGGGCTTTTTGTTTTTGTTTTTTTTTTTTTTTTTTTTTTTTCATTGGAGTGTTAAAGAGATATATAGTGTTTACTACAAAGGTAGACTTTTGATGTATAGTTTTTTTTTTTTTAATTATTAAATATGGGAATTTTCTCAAGATTGAACCACAATCTTCTTAGATCTTTACTTATCAAAACTCAGACTTATATACGATTGGTGAAGACATGAACTTAAGCTATATTGCAGATTATATATACAATTAGCACTTATCCTATTTGTTTGTCTTTACGTTTTATGCTCATAATTTTAGTGACTTTTAATTGATTAAATTTTTTTAAATGAGATTCACGTTATTCTATCGTTATATATTGTTATGAGATGTATGTTATGAGATTCACATTTACGTGATTAAAATATTTTGTTAAAAATTGTTTTATGATAAAGCAACTTAATTATAGCTATATGTACCGTCTATGAATCAACCTTGAATATATATATATATATATATATATATATATATATATCTATGTAGCATTCTTTCTTTAGAATTTTGTATGATAAAAATATTTGTTAAAAAATTACATAATACTAAGATTTATTAATATGAATAAACTAAGTCTTTTAAATATGACTAAACTCATGATTAATAATAATTAAAAAACAAAAACAAAACCAATAGTATCACTTAAATAATAAAATGCAATATATTTTTTCCATTGTTTTGTTAAATTATATCCATTTCCGTGCGGTAGCATGGGTTACATACTAGTACTATATATAAAAGTAGAAGCCTTTTGCTACAATTAAGGAGGTGTTGACACGTAAGCAAAAAAAAGCAGCACGGTGCAATGTTTCGGGAGAGTCTTATAAAAACCCAACCTGCTTATTAAAATAAAAATAAAAAAACGTAAAAACATAAAAACCCAAACCAGACATACGTTGTAGTAAGAAAAGAAGAAAGAAATAGAGGGAGGCGATGAGTACGGTACTCTTCAAACACACAATCTCTTGCTTTCCGATTCTACTCCTTCAACAACTTCAGCCGTTCTCTCTATCCTTCTTAAAAGCAAAAACCCTAACCATGGAGTTCTCTTTCCATCAGCCTAGCCTCCACCCATATACCACCGAGCAAAACCCCACTTAAAACATCACGTGTTGGAAGTAAAGCCTCAATCTCAATCAACCCGATTAAAAGGAAAAAAAAAAAAATCAAAAACTTCCATTGCCCATGTATCGATAGTTTACAATCAGAGACGTCTTTCAATTTCTCTACCGGTTAGTTTTCTCTTTGCTTTTCAAATTGTGCATTAATTATGATCAGGTTCTTATAATTTGTTTGGATTCTTTTTTTATTTAAATTTCTGGGTTATATTTCTAATTAAGGTATTTGAGTTAGATTTGGTTTTGTTTTGGGGATTTGAATATATTGATGTGTGGGCTTTTTCCTTATCTACATATTTTAGAAGCATTAAGGGATGATGTTATGATTTAGGTTTTTTTATTAGGAGTAGTTTTGTTTAATTAATTTAAACAGATGGGTTAGATTTCGGTTTGAGGGATTTTGGTTAGAAGTTACTTTGTTTAGGGTGTTTGACTTAGCTTAAATTGGTTTTAAGAATCTAGAATTGATTTTTCCCATTTGGGTCACTTTTATTTTGAATTTGCTTTCCCATTCAGATTAAGATGAAGATTTGTTCTGTCACTCAAAACACAATTCTTTAATAATCAAAACCACGCCAAAGTTTTATTTTAAAATTTTATTTTTTTGGGTATGTTGTTTTTGAATGGTCACTTTTTAAAAGCCAGTGGAAATTTGCGAAGAAATTTTATGCAAATTAGATTTGTCATTTTATGATATTAGAATCGTACTTAGATTGGTCCATGAAAGAATCATCCTTCAATTGTGTTCTTTGTGGACATCATTCTATAAAAAAATATGTATCATTTGTGTATGGTATGAAAACCCAACCTGCTTATTACCAAAAAATAAAAAGCATAAAAACCCAAAACAGACGTACACTGTAAAAAGAAAAGGAGAAAGAAATAGAGGGAGGCCATGAGTATATGGAGAAAGAAGCTAAGAAAGAGGGAGGCAATGAAATCAAAAATCTATCACCATCAGAGAAACCGGACGTGTACCCATAACCGGTAAAGTTATTGTGATTGTTTTTTTTTTTTTTTTTTCTCAAATTTGGGAATTGGATTTAATGTAGGTTTGAATTTCTTGGTTAGATTGGTTTAGATTTATATTCATATGCTACACAAAACCTATCTTTTTTTTTTCATTGTTAAAATTTATAGATTAATTTTTATTTAGATTTGGTTATTTTGGTTGGATTGATATCAATTTAGGTGTTTGGATTAAATTTGATTTTGATGAAGGAATCTGGGTAAGAATGCTTTAGTTTGGGGTATTCAAGTTAAATTAGGGATTGGGTTTTTATAGTTTTTTCAATAAAAAGAAAACTAACCGCTTGAAAAAACAAACCTACGATACAGAGATAGAGAAGGAGGGAAAATAAAATTATGACACAGATATAGGCCACCGTCCATTCCCTCGCCGAACTTAGACAACTGGAACCGCAAGCACATAGAGAAAGAAAATCTGCCACCATCAGATTGTTGGAACCAGCACTAGTATATTTTTCTTTTTCTTTTTTTATTTATTTTTGTTAGGACATATGTGGTTCAAGTCTGTGAACATATGTCACTATTTTATGTAATTGGCTTATCCTTAGACAAAACGCACTTTACTTGTAATTGGGTAGATTTAGGATGAGTTTAACACTTCAGTTCAAGGTTAAGTGTTGAAGCCGTCAAAGTCTGTCTAAGAAACAAGCTGGGAAGTGCAAGATTTTAAAGCTCGACACATACCTCGACAGATACATCTATCGAGCTTTAAAAAAGCTGTTTTGCCCGAGCCTCGACAGCTATCTCGACACCTCTCGACACCTCTATCTGTCGAGAATTAAAGAAAACAGATTTCCAGGTCTGTTTCAAGTCTAATCCGTGAGTGTATTTTTGGGACTTCTTTTCTCCTAACCCTAGACATATAAAAGGATTATTTTAAAGGCCGTCAAGAAAGAGATCACAGAAAAACAAGTTGCACATTCTTTGAGAACTTGTTGTTCATGCAATTTGTGATCTGACAGACAAAGTTCGTGCCCTAGTTCATCCTTGATGATTTGAAGAACTTTGCAGCCAACTCTCTCTCTCCATAGTTGGTAATTGAAGTCGCGTACTGGGATCCGCGCATTTGGTTAGTCACGTACTTGGGAGCCGTGCATTAAAAGGAGAAACTGTCACTACAGAACAAGTCCAATTGGGTATTGGGGTAAGAGTTCAACTGTAGGTTGGTGAGGTACTTGGGATTCCTTACTTGTAACTGCTTGTTGTGATAATAGTGGAGTTTCGGGAGTGGTGACCTTAAATCACCCGGTGGGGTTTTTGCCATAAGGGTTTTCCCCATTCGTGAACAAATCACCGTATTATTTACTTTCCGCTGCTTTACTTAGTTTCGGTGATTTTTTTGTGCTACCACGTGATTGCATGTTAATTTGATTAATTAATAACTGGGCTAATTAATTAATCTAAGTTATCACAAGGGGTCAACGCGTTTGTGGCCTAACAAGTGGTATCAGAGCAAGCACACTCTGATTAGGGTTTAATCTATTGTGTGTGATCCATTGACCCCTGCTGTCATGGATAGAGGACAATCTCTCATTATACCTCCTTTATTTGATGGCACTAACTATGCATACTGGAAAGTACGCATGAGAGCTTTCTTGCAGTCTTTAGATGAAAAGGTGTGGCAAGCTGTGGAGATAGGCTGGACCAAGCCTACAGAAGCGCCAGCCGACTGGGATGATGCTAAGATCAAGGCGGCAAACTTTAACAGCCGAGCATTGAATGCCCTACTCAGTGCAGTCACCAATGAGGAGTTAAAGAAAATTTCCTCAACTGAAACTGCTAAGGAAGCATGGACCATCCTCCAGACAACCTATGAGGGCACCAAGGCTGTCAAAGATTCAAAGCTGCAGAGGCTCACCACACGCTTTGAAGAAATCAAGATGGAGGAGGATGAGTCGTTTGATGAGTTCTATGCCAAGCTCAAGGATATAGTGAACTCAGCCTTCAATCTTGGGGAGACCATCCTTGAACCCAAGATAGTAAGAAAGGTGCTTAGATCGCTGCCCGAAAGATTCCATGCTAAGATCACGGCGATCGAAGAGTCGAAGGATCTTGACAGAATTCCTTTGACTGAGCTGGTTGGAAACTTGCAAACCTATGAGTTAGGGCTAACTAGATTAGGCAAGTCAAGCAAGGGCAAGAGTTTGGCACTGAAGGCCAAGAGCAGTGATACGGATGACTCGTCAGATGATGAAGATTCCAAGATGAAGTCCTACATCACAAGGCAATTCAAGAAGTTTATGAAGAATACCAACGGAAAGGGCTTCAACAAAGACCGTAGACAATCCGGTTCTTCACAATTCAAGAATTCAGATAAATGGAAGAAGGATGTCAAGGATGGCGGTCAGTACACTGTTCCTGCTGGGCCAAAATGTTTTGGGTGTCAAGGCTTCGGACACATGAAACAAGAGTGTCCTACGTACCTCAAGAGCATAGGGAAAAGCAAGGCACTTGCTGTTACCTTAAGCGACACAGAGCCCGAGGATGATTCCGAAGATGAAGACGACGGAATCTTGAACGCCTTCACTGCCACTGTTAATCCTACTGATGGGGTTAGTGAAAAAGTGGATGAAGAAGAAGAATTGGTGGATTCCAAGTGTGAAATTATGGATGATCAAGACGATATCCATACCGCCTATGAGAAGCTATACAAGCTTTCTGAGAAGCATGAGAAACTATATAGGCTGGCCACCAAGAAGCTCAGTGATGTGGAACTCAACCGTGAGGAGCTGTCCACAAAGGTTGATGAAGCGAATCAAACCATTGGAGCACTGAGGTTCGAAAACAATTTCTTGGTTGAGAGGACCAAGAAGCTTGAAGCAGAGTTGTTTCAAGTCAGAGCACAACTAGAGAGGACGTCAAGTGCTAAACTGGACGAGATGCTGAGTGCTCAGAGATATTCTTCAGATCGTACTGGATTGGGGTATGAATTCTCTATCTCTAATACTCCTTCTGCTAGTACTACAGTCTTTGTTCCACCTGCTAATAACATTAAAACTGAGGAGAATAATGTTAAAACTGATTTAGCTAGTGTGAATGTAGACAAGGGCAAGTCCATCCTAGGAGCATCCCCTAAAATTGAGAAAAGGGAAGCTAGAAACCCTAGGAATAAGAAGGCTAACTCTCAAAAGGCCAAACAGAAGAAGCCGCATCTCTGTTATCATTATGGTGTTGCCGGTCACACTCGACCAAATTGCTACAAGTGGCTTGCCACTCAACAGAGCAATGGCACAATAGCATCTGGGAGCCAGAATCAGCTTCAGTCGTCTCTCGCTCCTCTTGGAGACATTCTAAAAGCCCTCATGTTCCTTTCGAACTTGAACGGTTCATATTCTTCACCCTCTTCACTGGTTCAAGAATCAACCAAAAGGAAAGGATCTTCCAAAGTGTGGAAGGCAAAGGGATCTAAGTGATTTCAGTCACTTCTTCTTCTTTCTCCTGTTTTTGTGTGTTGCATCTCTTGTGTGTTTTTTTACTGTTTTGAGTCAGTCTAGTTTTATGCATTGTTTTGAATTACATGTTTTTGTTTGTGTGTTTTCAGTTTTGTGTTTTATTTTTGCTTTTCTGGAAAAAAATAAAAAATTGAAAAATTGAAAAATACAAAAACAGTGTGTGTTTGTGTGCATTAGTTCGTGTGAACTTTTAAAATGGCCATTGAAACAGAGTTTTCTAAACTTTGTATCATCTATAGCTTAGATGAGCATTCTTTTGCACAACTAAGCGAGTGAGCTCTGTAGCTCTTTGTTTGTGATGAGTAAGGTTAAGTGATCTCTTCTCTTAACACTCGTATCACTCTTTTTGAGGGGTTGAACTAAAAAATCCTAAGAGAAAGGTATAAATAACCATCTCACCACTGTTACTCGCCAATCATAATATGACGTCTGTATGCTTCGGCATAGCAAAAGTGCAATGTCAATGACATCTGTATGCTTCGGCATAGCAAAAGTGCAATGTCAAGGACACCTGTATGCTTCGGCATAGCAAAAGTGCAGTGTCAAAAGCTTAACATAATTGGGTAGTTCTTTTCTTTCTCTTGTATGCCCATGCATGATATGCTTGTTTAAAAAGAAAATATGCAAAGAAATAAAAAGCAAAAAGATTAAAAATGCTTTAAAATATGGTTGCAAGCGTGTTTTCTAGGAGATGTGGGAGTTATAGGATGTACCTCGAAGGTGATAGTCCCCATCAAACGGTTATGATTGTGTGTGAGTTAAAGTGATTTTCTCATATCTCAAATCGTCATAACATTGAGACACATATGCAATCTTGCGATGTTTTCACACACGACACGCAATACTCTTTGCTATTCTTGATACATGTGCAGGTACAATGTGATTTGGCCATCACAAAGTTTACATGCTTTAATGTATGCTCACTAAACTGTCTGGACTTGTTTCTGAAATATAAAATTGGTTAGACTTGTTTAGTGTGTGTGTGCGTGTTTTGAGATACATGTGCATCAAAATTTTTGTTGAGAGATGATTTTGAGAGCTTAATGTGTTGGTTGTATCTTTGGTTGAGTTGCATGCATGATTGCATTCATGTCTGTGTTTTTCTTCTTTTGAAAAACTGCTTTTAAAGGCATCTCGACACCTTCTCGATACCTCTCGATACATAGGCTATCTGTCGAGCTCCTTAGACCTTTTCTTATCGCAGTCTCGACAGATACCTCGACACCTTCTGGATCGATCGAGAAACTTTCTGTTTGCTCGACAGCTTCTCGATAGCTTCTGGATCGATCGAGGTTCCTCCTTGTTTATTCTTCTTCCTCGATAGCTGATCTCGATAGCTACATCTGTCCATGTGTAATTCTCGACACATACCCTCGATAGCAGCCTCGACACCTCCCGATAGCAGCATCTGTCGAGATTTAATGAGCAGCTATATATGGAGCAGTCGCGATTTTCTTCTAATTTGCTCGATCTCTCTCGCTCGAAACTCACTGTTCTCTCTCAAAATTTTTTCTTTTTCCCTCCAAACCTTCTCCCAAGGCTTTCTCAAGAGTTTCTTTGCGATCTTCATCTCTTGGTAAGCAATTTGTCCCTCTTTTTCATGCATTTCATTGTTTTAAAACCCTAGGTTTTGTGTTTTTGAATTTTTTTGGGAGTTTTCAAAATTGTTGGGGTTTTCATGAAATTTTTGGGTTGTTTTTCTAGTTTTGATCTTCAAAACCACATGCATTGCATCACATTAGCATTCTAATTGTCTTTTCATGCATTTAGATGTGTGCAACTCTATTGTGTGCTATTAGGTTTGGATTGGGCTGAGCCCATGATGTTTTTATGTTGCATGTCACATGTTCATGCATTCTCATGCATACGTTCTTTTCATTTCAATATTATTCTGCCAATATTGAACTGTTTGGGACTTTTCTGTGTGTTTTCTTTCTCTCCCCCTCTCTATGGTTGCGTTAGCTGTGTCTATGGCACCTAAGCGTAAGTCCATTCCGTCCCAGAACCCTCTGCGTTCTAAAGGACAGTCTTCTTCTGATTCTACCCCTCTTTCTGTCCGGTTCCGTGATGAGAAAGCCCACAAGGACTTCTCGGAGAACTTTTCTAAACGCGGTGTTCATTCGGAACGCCACGTAGTCCTGGCAGACTTTGCCGACACTGACCTTCCCGATGTCATTCACACTCGGGGATGGGAGTCACTGTGTGACGTCCCGGTCACTTGTCCTCTCGTGTTGATTCAGGAGTTTTACTCCAACATCCACGGGATAGATTCTTCAGTACCTTCTTTCTACTTTAGCGTCCGAGGTACGCGCTTCTGTGTCACCCCAGAGCTGGTCTCTGAGGTTCTCCATGTCCCTAGGGTGGATCATCCCGATTACCCTAGCTGTGAGCGTCTCTGGACTGTGTCCAAAGACGAGATGATCTCGGCGTTCTGTGAGCGTCCTACCCCTTGGGGAGATCACATGTACACACCATGTCGACTTTTTGCTAAAGGTCCTCGTTTCCTTAACATGGTGATGACTTTTGTTTTACACCCTCTCTCTCACTATAACTCTATCACCGAGCCTCACGCTCGATTTTTGTTGTCCCTCTTAGAGGATCTTTCTATAGACTTTCCTTCACATTTCATCTTTTGTATTATCGATGTCTATAGAGATACGGCCACCCGTGATAAGCTCATTTTCCCTTCCGCTATCACAAGGATTCTGAGTCGTTTTTCCATCCCTTTCCCCTTATCCGATCCTTACCGCGTCATGTCCGCCATAGACGCCGCTACCGTAAAACGTAGCGAGGCACAGTTCCGATCGCGACAGACTGACGATGCCACTCCTTCCACCCGTCCGGCCACCTCCAGATTCGCTCGAGCATCTGCTTCTACTTCTTCGAGCGATGTCAGCTTGGGAGACATCATGGCGCAGCTACAGCGCATGGATGCTCGCCTAGATACACTCTCCACGGAGTTGTATCAGGTGAACGTTCGTGTTGTTCGCATCGCCAGGCGACAGGCGACCATGGGCGGCTTTGCTGCAGAGGCTTCTCCTCCGCCACCTCATGTGTCGACTGAGACCGAGGCTGATGATGATGGCGATGATGATGATGCTTCCGATGATGATGATGGAGATGCTAGCTCTTCAGATGAGATGTCTACTTGACACTCTACCCTTTGTCACTCGTGACAAACAGGGGGAGTAGTTTAGTATGAGAGTAGTCATACTTAGGGGGAGTGTTAGCATAGGACATAGGACATTTTTGTTAGGGGGAGTGTGCATTGAGGGATGTAGTGAGGTGATCATATGTATTTTTTTCTCATCTGTATACATTGATCATGTATTGACATACATTGTAGTTATTCTCTTCTTATATATGATGATGTATGTTTTTCTTTCACCTACCTTTCATGTGTTGTTTCTTCCCTATCTTTATACACATGTTTCTTTACTTGTATGCAATCTATTATTTATGTTTCACACAAAGATGCCTTGATGTGTTTTGTTTATAAGTGTTTCAGAAATACAGGTTGTCAAAGTCTTCTTGCCATGAACTCTCTTCTTGCAAAGTTTTTCAAGAGTTTGTGTTAGGATAGATTTTACTGTATGTAACAAGTGAATATGAGTTGAGTGATTTATGACTTCTCTCATATCTTCATTTGTATGTTGTGGTTTTGTCACGGATTGCCAAAGGGGGAGATTGTTAGGACATATGTGGTTCAAGTCTGTGAACATATGTCACTATTTTATGTAATTGGCTTATCCTTAGACAAAACGCACTTTACTTGTAATTGGGTAGATTTAGGATGAGTTTAACACTTCAGTTCAAGGTTAAGTGTTGAAGCCGTCAAAGTCTGTCCAAGAAACAAGCTGGGAAGTGCAAGATTTTAAAGCTCGACACATACCTCGACAGATACATCTATCGAGCTTTAAAAAAGCTGTTTTGCCCGAGCCTCGACAGCTATCTCGACACCTCTCGACACCTCTATCTGTCGAGAATTAAAGAAAACAGATTTCCAGGTCTATTTCAAGTCTAATCCGTGAGTGTGTCTTTGGGACTTCTTTTCTCCTAACCCTAGACATATAAAAGGATTATTTTAAGGGCCGTCAAGAAAGAGATCACAGAAAAACAAGTTGCACATTCTTTGAGAACTTGTTGTTCATGCAATTTGTGATCTGACAGACAAAGTTCATGCCCTATTTCATCCTTGATGATTTGAAGAACTTTGCAGCCAACTCTCTCTCTCTCCATAGTTGGTAATTGAAGTCGCGTACTGGGATCCGCGCATTTGGTTAGTCACGTACTTGGGAGCCGTGCATTAAAAGGAGAAACTGTCACTACAGAACAAGTCCAATTGGGTATTAGGGTAAGAGTTCAACTGTAGGTTGGTGAGGTACTTGGGATTCCTTACTTGTAACTGCTTGTTGTGATAATAGTGGAGTTTCGGGAGTGGTGACCTTAAATCACCCGGTGGGGTTTTTGCCGTAAGGGTTTTCCCCATTCGTGAACAAATCACCGTGTTATTTACTTTCCGCTGCTTTACTTAGTTTCGGTGATTTGTTTGTGCTACCACGTGATTGCATGTTAATTTGATTAATTAATAACTGGGCTAATTAATTAATCTAAGTTATCACAAGGGGTCAACGCGTTTGTGGCCTGACACTCAATGCCACCTAAAAAGAAAAGTAACTTGCAACAAAACCACATAAAAATATACTATCTATATTAATATAATTAGAAGATTTCATACCAATGCATCTTGTGTTGATTCATTTACTGCTTGCCCATTAGCTTGCACATGGGTGATGTCAAATAATTCAATTCTATTAGGGCTATGACCTGTCTTCTCTTTCTACCATTTGACAAAACAAATAGAAAGTATATATTAATTAAGTATTGAAGATAAATAATGCAATTACTTAGCAAAATAAAGTCAAATAACAACAAATAGAAAGCATTCACAAAACTAAGAAACAAATACAAATTTTATCAAATAAAGTATCTTGAACCAAACATAAAGATGTTTAAACATGCTTCTACTCAGAAACAGAATAACTAGTTAAAACAGAACAAATTCATGAAAAAGCTACCATAAGCATACTTAAAAAAAACTTCTACTAGGACCCAAATAACCTATAACCTGAACTACTATTTTTATCCAGCAACATTTCAGCCGAAGCTACTAACAGGATGCTATTTTGAATTTATTTCACAAAAACCTCAGTTTTAACTAACACACAGCGAATGGTAAGTCTCACAAGTATTATGTAGGCATATGGCATAAAACTATAGCAGAATTAGATAATGTATTGTGGCAGAGTTTTGAGGAGCAAACCAATACATTGCTTCCAGGGGCCAAGATTGGGTCCAATAGACTTACCAATAAAAGCAATATTCTAAGGTCATGTACAAGTTCAGAAAATCCAAGTAGTGGCCTGTTCTTAGCTGAATTAGAACAAAGTGGATTAGTACTATACTATATAAGCAATTCTCCTGGGCTTAAGCTGCGAATCAGCAAGATATCATTGAAAGAATGGGACATCCTAACCTGGCTATACATAAACTACACCCGTGTTTTCAACAATGCACTGCAAACTAAATGCAAAAAAAGAAACAACATAGGTATCCAAGCATGTAAGGAAAAAAATATTGGGTATTTAAAAAAGACACCTAGCAAGAATTTCCATAGCCACTGTGCTTAGCTTAAACAATTGTTTCAAACCAACAATACTGCTCTTTAAGACTTTATCCTAAGTTACCTGCCACTCAAGTTGGGCTGCATGAATTCTATATCATTACTCCACTCAATGTCAAGTCAAGATTGCATGAAATCAGATGGGTCATTCCCTATAGTTTATGCATATTGAACAAGATGGAACTATCTAGTATGTTTAGTCTTCTATGCTTCTACATGCTCAGCTACTTGGATGTCACTCCTCCCCCTCCACCCCCCTTTTCTTTTTCAGATTTCAACACTCGCAGCATCTTACAGAAACCAAAAAATAGGAGTACTTATATAAAAAATGAAAAACAAAACAAGAATGCACATTTAATTTTAATGGTTCCTACTACCTCATTATGGTGCAATTATTAGCCTACCCCTCCTCTACTTGCACTCACGAATGCCACCCCAACAATCGCTTTACCTTACTTTGATGCACCATCACTCTTACGTCTAGTTTTAACGGCACTAATATTGCTAAATCCATTTCTTGACTTCCTAGTATTCTATACCAAAAAACCTGCTTAGCCCCAAAATGATCTCATAAAACTATTGCCATGCTCTGTGTCTTCGTAAATAAGGACAATTTTCGGCCAACCAAAGGCCTTAAAAATGTCTGCTATGGCTTTAACTTGTGCGGAGTCATCTTGGGCTATGCGTATGAAAAACTTGTTTTGAGATGGAGAGAGAGAAGTACTTGTGGCTGAAAAGGAAATGATTGGCACCTGAGCTTTACGGCCAAGTTCTGTCACAAACCTAGCTTTTGCTGACCTTTGAGGTCCTATAATGGCCTGTACTTCTTCTTTCTATATTAAATCCAGTGCTGGATTTCATTGCAACAGTAAGTTACTTAGAAAATTGAAATTTTACTGGCAATGTTCAAAACAACTACTATAACAACAACAATACACTGATAACAAACTTTACCAATACATTCTGGAAAATATTAACATTTTGAAACTATTCACCAACATATGTTATCAATGTCTATTTTGGGTTCATAACTGTTAGAACCAAGGGCTTACTTACTGCACCGAAAGTTATAGCTTATGGTAAGGGTACAACTTTATTCTTTGAAAGGATGGCAGCCTAACGCCAATAGGTTGACTGAAACTTGGCCTAACTTGACCTCCATCTCTAATAAAATGTTAGACTTGGCCCATTAGGCCTCTACCCAACAATCCCCCTCCCAACACCTGCACAAGTGTAACAAGAAGCTGAACCCATGACCCACTATGATACCAATTGTCGGATCTAAATTGTGCCACCCCACCTCAAAACCAATTGGTGATAAGGAATATACACTCAAATCTTTTATGGTATCGTTGTTGGTATGTTTTTAGAGCAGTTGTAGGGAGTTGAATTGTAGTGCCCTAACAATAACTTATAAAAATAATAAGAGAAAAAGAATATGAAGAAAAGAGAGTTTTAATCAAACGAAAAACTACAAAAGAACTTAATTACATAATAAATTTAAAAGCTTATATTAATCAAATTCTTTTTGCAGTAATTCATTATACTATACAAAGGAAGGAGATAATTACAAAATAATTGAAAAGTTTATATTAATCTGTTAGGACATATGTAGTTCAAGTTTGTTAGCATATGTCGCTATTTTATGTAATTGGCTTATCCTTAGACAAAACGCACTTTACTTGTAATTAGGTAGATTTAGGATGCGTTTAACACTTCAAGAAACAGTGTTTCAAGATTCAGTGTTGAAGTCATCAAAGTCTGTCCAAGAAACAAGCAAGGAAGTGCAAGTTACTAAAGCTCGACACCTACCTCAACACATGCATCTATCGAGCTTTAAGAAGTTGTTTTGCCCCGAGCCTCGACAGCTTCTCGACAGATCCTCGACACCTCTATCTGTCGAGAATAAGAGAAAACAAATTTTCAGTTCTGTTTCAAGTCCAATCCATGAATGTGTCTTTGGGATTTCTTTTCTCCTAACCCTAGACATATAAAAGGATTGTTTTAAGGGCCGTCAAGATGATGCAAGTTGCACATTTATTGAGAACTTCTTGTTCATGCAATTTGTGATCTGAAAGACAAAGTTCGTGCCCTAGTTTATCTCTGATGATTTGAAGAACTTTGCAGCCAACAATTCTCTCTCTAGTTGGTGTTTGAAGTCACGTACTGGGATCCGCGCATCTGGTTAGTCACGTACTTGGGAGCCGTGCATTGAAAGGAGAAAATGTCACTACAGAGCAAGTCCAATTGGGTATTGGGGTAAGAGTTCAACTGTAGGTTGGTAAGGTACTTGGGATTCCTTGCTTGTAAATGCTTGTTGCGATAATAGTGGAGTTTCAGGAGTGGTGACCTTAAATCACCCGGTGGGGTTTTTGCCGTAAGGTTTTCCCCATTCGTAAACAAATCATCGTGTCATTTATTTTCCGCTGCATTACTTAGTTTTGGTGATTTTTTTGTGCTGCCACGTGATATTGCATGTTAATTGGATTAATTAATAACTAGGGTAATTAATCAATCTAAGTTATCACAAGGGCTCAACGCGTTTGTAGCCTGTCATAATCAAAGTAACAAAATTGACATAAGTTTCACTTGGTATTTGTCAACTACTAAAAATGAATCACTTAATAGATAGGAAAAAACTTATGTATAGAATCTTAAGTAATGTTCCTTAAGTTTCCCTTTTAAAATCCAATCATGTGACTACTTAACTAAAAAATACACGTCTATTTAATGAAAAAAAAAGTCACATGACAGAATTTTAAGCGAGCACCTTAAAGAACAATACTTAAGTACTATACTTAAGTCTTACTTTAATAGATAAACATAAAAAATGATTAATATACTATCTTTTAATGAATTTTTACATTTAAATATTGCTTAGTATTCAAAATTAATGACTTTTTATTTTCCAAACTAGAATAAAATACTGTTTGTTTATTTCTTTATTTTCCAATTCAAGTCTTAGCTTTGCCATGCGCTCCATTCATAAAGAGGTTACGAAGTTTATCACAAGTACAAAACTAATAGTTTACAATATGCCGATAATTTTTTGTAAAAAGGTGAAGGTGAAGGGACAAAGCTATTTCTAGACTCTTATCCCAAAAAAAAAAAGAAAAAAGAAGAGGGTATTTCTTGACTAAGGGGACCCCTAAGATTTTATTTTATTTTTTAAAATAGTGCATAAGATTAAGAATTTAAATTTAGGGGAAAATTATACTTGGTCCCCCTCAAATTGAATATTTCCCCCCAACAAATAAAATAGGGTGGTGGGTTTTTTTTTGTGATTTTGGGCTGGACTGCCTTCTGCCGTACTAGACCGAAGTATTCTGGATAAGAGAGTCGGGATCGGCCCAACTGCAACTCACTCTGGTCCGGCTTTCGTACAAGCTATGTTTCCGTTTGCCGAAACTATTGTCACATGTCCACAACAAGCAAAACTGCCGTAGAAGAAAGTTTTGGTGGAATGGGTGCAATAAAACAATAATAAGTGAGATGCGTTATTGTTAGGAAAACTAAGTAAACGGTCTTTTGCTAAAATAAAAATAATTTAAAAATTAAAAAAAAAGAAAAGAAAAGAATGAGTTGTAAAAATAATAATAAAGATCGAAGGAGAAAATATAGCAATAATCAGTAAAGTCAAAGAAGAATATGACTAGTCTGTCACGTTTAATTTAGTTATGGGGTTGTGGCCAAGGAGGAAATCATTTCCTCAATGTGGGTAACCTCGTAGGAGCATCCTGCCAGAGAAATTACACACTTTGAGAGAGCGGACTTGAATAGCTTGTGCTCGAAAGTATTTCTTAGTAGAGGGTAGGCTTTAAGAGGGAGAGAATGAGAAAACTCATTGGTGCATGTCTGCAATTCTAATCTCTCTTACTCTTTTTCTTTTAACTCTCTGTTTCTTTCCCCTGTTTTTTACTATTTCAATTTTCTGTTTTTGTTTTCTCTCTTTTATTTAGTGCTTTCTTGTTCGGTGTGATGGTGATCACTCTCGCGGTGATTGCTACCGTTTCCTCTCCCCCTTTATTGTGCACGGCAGAGGCTCTTTATATACTGCCTGCCGCGACTGTTTCTTTATCATTTTGCCCCTTAACAACCTTTGTTTAGTCTAGGTATTCTTGCTGACTACCACTGGTCTGTCAGTACCTTAGCCACCACCACTTACTTGTACTAGCTGTGGCACTCCCCATTACTAGACAAAGAAAGTTATTTTGCTCGTTTGCTCATCGTGGCCTTCTCATCTGCCACGGTGTGGGTGTTCTCCTTTCCTATCCCTCATGGCATGCACCTAATGGTACCAGCTCATCTTCCCTCTTTAGGGTGATATGTCATCCCAGTAGGACATTTCTCTCAAAAAAGCTTGAGCAGGAATCCCAAAATAGGCTTCCCATTCTCCCCAATGCCAGACCATACCCTCTCTTACCTCTTACCTATGACCCACCACTCTTGTATTGGTTGGGCACAGGTTGGTAGAGTCTGGGCTTGCGCTTGCTTCACTTCTTGTGTACGTCCAAACTTGTCTGCTACTCATGCATTTTCCGCGGTCTAGGGATCGTCTGTGCGTTTTGCCTCCCACCCTTGACCTCTTATGGCGTGAACCATCCGGTCTTTCATTTTTTTATTGGTCTGTTTCTTTCCAGGGGCTGGGCCTTGCTTGGGCTTCTCCTTTTAGTCTATTTCTTGCTTCACCTGTAATCTTGTTGTCGTTCCTGCCACACCATTCTACTATTCTTGCCATGGTATTATTGGACCCGTGTTTGCTGGGCCTCTTTGGGCCTACTGCCCAGACTTACAATAACTCTGTGTGGTCATTCATGTTACTTTGGGCTTTTCAAATTGAACTCCTTTGTCCCATTTCTTTCTCCTTGGGCATCCTTGGACCATTTGGTTTCCTTGGACATCCTCAGCCTATTCCCTAATTCTGTATTCCCATGGGCACTTTGCTAATTCTTTTGGCCTTCCTTGACCCATTTACTTTATCCTTCATCCTTGGGGCTGATGGGCTTTCCATCAACCGCTTTCTTTCTTACTTCATTACATCGGGCCTGCTGTAGCTCATTCTTACTTTTCTTCATTACATAATGCCTATAGATTTACTACTTCCTCCTTTGGGCTCCTTTGGGCCTATTTGCTTTTCCTAAGACCCATTTATTTATTTTATGGGCCTATGATTCATTATTTCGGCTGTTAATGGTTCCTTCCTATCAATCCGCTAACTCTCTTCTTACCCATATTGTTGGGCTTCTTCCTGTTGACAGGCTTTTTAAAAAATGAGCCTCAACAAATGGTTATCTAGTTCATTCCTATAGTATGTGGTCCTTCCTAGAACAGACAACCAACTTACTTAATAGATTCCTAAGTGTTTTTTTGTATCAACTTATTTGTCAACTTATTTAAATTTTATAAAATAGTCAAATAACTATTGGTTTTAAAAAAAATAAAAAATAAAAAAAAAACAAAAAAAAAAACAAACAAACAAATAGTTGTGTTTGACCCTTTAGTTTATACTTGGCCCCCTTCAAATTGAATACTTCCCCCCCCCCCCCCCTCCCCCCCAAAAAAAAATGGTTATCTAGTTCATTCCTATAGTATGTGGTCCTTCCTAGAACAAACAACCAATTTACTTAATAGATACCTAAGTGTATTATATTTTTGTATCAACTTGTTTGTCAACTTATTTAAATTTTTTGAAAATAGTCAAATAGCTGTTGGTTTTTTTTTTTTTTTTTTAAATATCAATTGTGTTTGACTCTTTAGTTTTTCTGTTAGGATCCAAAGTTCAAAAAATTAAATATTTGGGGTTTGGATGTTGACATGTTTGACTACATCTAAATGATTTGATTCCTTTTTTGTTTGGGTTTTTTTCTTAAAAATATACTCGAAAACACAAGTTCGTTTTTAGTCACTATAATATGTGACTTTTCCAATCCTAAATGTTGTCAAAATTAGGGGTCATTCTACAGTACCCACTGTTTTTTTTTGGTAGGTACCGTACCCCCATTAATCTTGACCATTGATTTTTTTTTTTTAATCCTGATCGTTTATTTATTTCTAATGTAATACCAGTAACCGATCAAGCAAGTAACGTATAAAAATAAAAAATGTGGAAGAAAAAAATAGCAGCTCCATTCGGACTAGTTTTATCTCTCTCTCTCTCTCTCTCTCTCTCTCTCTCTCTCTCTCTCTCTCTCTCGTTTTGCGTTCACAGAAAAATCAAAGGGACTATTTTTTTTCTCTTTCATTCTGGCTGCGTTTGGCTCAACGGAAATTTTTTTTCGGGTGTAAAATAATTTCAAGTAATCACATTTTTGGGAAAGGAAAATATTTTCGGGTGTTTGGTGGCATTTTAAAAAATATTTTGGAAAATATTTTCAGGTGTTTGGTTGTAATCTTAAAAATATTATAAAAAAATACATTTTTTTACTTGTTGCTTACATTTTCTCACATTTTCTCAGCTTCCAAAAAAACATAAACACCACAATTCAGAGAAAAACAAAAGAAACAAAACCCAAAAAAAAAAAAAAATCATATCTGGGAGAAGATCGCTCTGCGGTGATCGGCGAGATCGCGCCGCGGCGATCGCGATCGCGAGATCGCACTGCGGTGATCGACGAGTCGCGATCGCCGCCTCACGAGATCGCGACTCACGATCGCCGCCTCGCGATCGCCGGCGCCGGTGCAGTGGCTCACGATCGTGCTGGCGCTGCCGTGGTCACACTCTCTACTCTCGCGCGATCTCTCTCTCTCTCTCTCTTTGCGCGTCCCACGGAAATAGTTTGAAGTGAAATGAGGGACTGGAAATATTTTCAGCCCAATGAAGCTTATTTTCCGGTCAAACTGAAAACATTTTCAGTTTGACTGAATTTTTCAAGCCAACCAAACACTATATTTTACGGAAAACAATTTTTGAAACTGATTTTCAATCGAAACAAACACACCCTATCTTTCAAATTGCTCTCTTGCTTTCAGATCAATATCCTGGGCGAATCTCCTATTGGAATCTAAATGTTTGTTCTCTCTTTTCTTAGATCAAAATATCTTTGTGAAAGGTGAGGATCAAAAAGACAAAACCCTAATTAATGCAAGTTGTGAAATCTTCGATTTCAACTGATCACTACTCTCTCTTTGATCTCTCTTGCTCACAATTTGATAGGATCAAACACTCATCGTGCTTCAATTGGGTACTTTCAGATAATGTTTTCAAATTTCATTAGTGTTCTTAAGCAACTTGCTACGATAGAGATATAGGGTGGGAATAGAAGAAACTATGATAATCTGCTTATCTGACTCTTTTTTGGGGTTGGGATTGATAAATATTGATTTTTGGAACTTAGAGACATCTTTTCATTGAAAAGCATCTATTCAAACTATCAGTCATCTTGAAAGTTGAAATAAAGATCGGTAATAATCACTTCATTCAGAAATAAAGATAGGTAAATTATATTCATGACATATTTTTAAAAAAATTTATAATGATTTATTTTCATTATATAATTTTTTTTTGTTTGTTTTATTTTTTAGGTTTTTATTTTCCGTTTTTCAAACATGCTTGATTTTTGGTAATACAAGTGGAGCTATGAGAAGGAGAAAATTGAAGCATAAACTATGGAGTGCTGTTGGCTGGAGTACTAGTTACGCGTTGGATAATTGTTTTCTACAAAAAGAGAATCTGGTCGTTCTTATCTATTGATTGAATTCCTATTGAAAAGGGAATATTGCATCTTCATTTTGGAACTTCCAATTCTAATCGTTGTAGAAGATACATTTATTCCATATGGTCAATTTTTTTACAGCTTGATAGAATGAAATTGTGCAGGTTCTATACAAACAAAAGTTACATGTTTTCACCATATATGCAAGTGAAATGTGCAATTTATATATGCATTGTTTAAATTGCACTAGCAAGCCTGTGTAGAGCTGTTATATGATATGGTTTGCATCGTACAGTTCTCATCAAGAATTTGTCACCCTTCTTCTAAAGTGTCAAGAATAAATTAAGTGATAAAAATTGGCTCATTGGGGCCTAATTTCTATTTGATAGAGTTTACTCTCCACTTGGAAATCAAGCTTTCTTGCACGCTAAAGTCATATATAATTTGCCTTATCTTATCCCCCTTCTCCTATATATATATGTGTGTGTGTGTTTCTCAAAAAAAAAAAAAAAAAAGTCATATATAATTTGTAGAAAGTAGAACCAAGGCTACAGAGGAGAGAGAGAATAATATAACGTTAAAAAATAAGTAGCAATGCACTACACAAGTGTTAAAAGTAGGAGTTTATTGTATTCAAGTTGTAAATTTTTTTTTAGTTTAAAAACCCGAATATAGAGTGTTATTTTGGTGTTTGGGCTGCAAAAATAGCACTTGGGAATTTTAGCTCACCCAATACTAATGCTCTCATTGTGGGTCTAAATGGACACCTAGTGTTTATTTGATATTATGTGATTTACATGAAATTTTTTATTTTATTTTGAAAGAAATGTTGCATTCATAATGTTTGCACAATAATTTTGCAACAAATCCTAATTGAAAAATTGTAATTGATTTTAATTTGAGCCCACAATTGATTAAAAATGTTCTTTGTTTGCAAGGTAGGTCGGACTTTTCTGTTTTTAGTCATCTGTTCATTATACATGTCGATGGAATCTGTTTCAAATGTTCAACCTTCATAATAGCAAATAGGTGCCCACAAGGATATCCATACGACTTGAATAGCAAACAAGAGCACTTCATAGATTGATCAACTGGACAATAGTCAGGATATGCATACTGAGATAAGGTGTATGTATGATAACCTTCCTTATCTATGTAGTAAAGCACAATGAATTTTTGTTCATTCAATAATTCTTGAACCATGCTGAATATCTCCCTTGGGACACTTCCGCGCACAAGGATCTAATGAAAATGCCTAAAAAATATAAAACCTAGTGTAATAGCCTTAATTAATGACTATTTCATACTAGATCTGTAGTTTCAATTCAAGTGTTTATTGAAAATTTTTAAATTGTCAACAATGTTTGGATTGGATTTTTTGCATAACTTGCTAATTGTATAGTCATCCTATTTCCAACCTTAGACACCACAATAAACACACAACTGTGATTAAGTTTCAAATGTTGCATAAGAACAATTAGAGAGCATATAAGGTTATACAATTTCGGTTTTATAGTATATATAAATAATAAAAATATAAATATCAATAAAGTGACCTCAACGATGTTATTTTATTAGGAGGTATGCCCCTAAATGTGATGGAAGCTACCAAGGGAGATAGGTAGGAAGTTAATTGATATATTTAAATATCTGTGGAAGAAACCAAGATAATTCTAGCTGATTTTTTTTGTGAACAAAAGTAATTATTGTGGTTGGGCTAATTTCTTGGAATGATTTTTTTTTAATGGTTTTAGATTTTAGATATAAATTTTTTAATAACTTTAAAAAATTACTATTATGATGAGCAGTTATTAGTAAGTAAAAAGTGACTTCAGTGGTGCGTCCAAATATAAAATTATGGTCAAATGTGATATTGGTATTGTCTACTGTGACGATTGAACTGTCAATTATAAGGAAAAAAATAGGGTACCACAGAATGTGACAAAAATACGGTCAAAAGTAATGTTAATATTGCCCAATGAATAATGGAACTGTCAAATTTGAGAATAAAAAAAATAGGGCACCACTAAATGTGACAAAAATAAAGCCAGATGCTATGTTGGTACTGTTTAATGTGACAATGGAACCATCAAATTTGAGAAAAAATAAAAGAACTACTATATGTGATAGAAGAACTGTCAAATTTGATATTAGAACTGTACAATGTGATAATGGAACTATCAAATTTGAGAAACAAATAAAGGAACCACTAAATGTAAAAAAATAACTATCAAATGTGATGTTGGAACTGCATAATATGAGAATGGAATCATCAAATGTGAGAAACAAATAAGGGAAACACCGAATGTGACAAAAGAATTGTCAAATCTAATGTTGGAACTACATAATGTGAGAATAGAAGCATCAAATGTGATAAAAAAAAAGTAAGGGAATCACCAAATGTAAGAAAAAAAACTATCACATTTAATGATGGAACTGCGCAATGTGAAGATGGAACCGTCAAATGTGAGAAAAAAAAAATAAGGAAATCACCAAATGTAAAAAAGGAACTATCACATGTAATATTGGAACTATACAATGCGAGGATGAATCCGTCAAATGTGAGAAAAAAAATAAGAGAACCAGACAATGTGAAAAAAGAACTGTCACATATGACAAAAATAGAGTAGATGCAATGTTGGTACTACTTAATATGACAATGAAACCATCAAATTTGAGGAAAAAAAATAAAGGAACTACTATATGTGACAAAAGAACTGTCAAATGTGATATTAGAACTGCACAATATGATAATAGAATCGTCCAATGTGAGAAAAAAATAAGGGAACCACCAAATGTGACTTAAGAATTGTCAAATGTGATGTTGGAGCTGTACCATGTGAGGATAGAGCCGTCAAATGTAAGAAAAAGTAAAGGAACCACTAAATGTGAGAAAAGAACTGTCACTTGTGATGTTGGAACTGCACAATGTGAGAATGGAACCGTCAAATGTAAGAAAAAAGTAAGAGAACCACCAAATGTGAGAAAAGAATTGTTCCATATGATGTCAGAACTGCACAATATGAAAATGGAACCGTTAAATATGAGAAAAAATTAATCTGGTATAGTAAGTTACCTACTAGTGGGTACCGTACCCCCTATTTTTTGAAGGGGTACCATAGAATTACTCCAAAATTAGGCATTGCAACAAAATATGAAATGGCTTTTTTTAATGAACTCTTAGATTTTGTACATCGAAATTAAAATAGCAACAAAGCTTATCTCAAAATCGAAACTAGATAAATTTTGGGATTTAAAACAACATTCAGTTCCATTTTAATATGTTATTGAGTATAAATATATTAGGAAACAATTATTTTTCATATATTTTTCTTTTTTTTGAATAGATATTATTTTACATTTTTCATATATTAATATAGCTTTGAGTATTTGCATATATCTTGTTATTGAAAGGTGATAATTTCTTTGTTTCATGCTTTGGCCCTCCAAAGAGAAAATCTTGGCTCTGTACCTGTGAAGATTTATATTTCAAGGACCTAAACTGAACTTGGCTATACATGTTCAAAAATTTGTATTTATAATCAGTTTGTTTCACTATAAAAAATTTTCAGTAGATTCTCAAAAAAATATATTTTTTTTCAGTAAAATATTGTCGAATATTTGATGAGACATATAAAAATTTTTAAACACAAACCACCAAAACCAGTGGCTTAGGTAGAGTGACCGCCACCAACTTCAAAGACCAAACCGTCAACACTAGCCACTAAACCAGCAGCTGGACCAGTGACCACTAGATGGGGGGGGGGGGTAACAAACATAATAGATCGATGAAAATATTTTCATAAAATTTTTTACAACAAAACAAATGGAGCATTAGTAACGTGGAGGAGCAAATTTTCTTGAGGCTTTAGTTGAGAGTGAGATCCATGAGTTAGTATAAGGACTAGGGTTTGCAGCAATTTTCTAAAGTTGCTAATAGAAAAGAGAATAATTATTATTTTCATTTAAAATGAATAGATTCCATGATACAATTAAATTTTATAATTTTAGAAGCGTAAAGACTACCACATATGCACGCTACACAGTACCCCCAAGATAGAATCTTAACATTGAAATTGACAAGATAAGGACTTTGAAATGAAAAAGGATTTTATTCCTAGAAAATATCCTAATATTAAAAATCTTCTTATGAGAAGCTTTGTAGGCCACACTATCCTAGTGTATGTAACAGATTTCCTTGCTTTTTAGATGAATTATTGTCTAGATTTTTGGAAAAAAAATAATAATAAAAAAAAAAACACATTTTCAGTTGTATTTCATCATGTGGAGCGGTATTATATGCACAACTTATCGTGTTTTCATTTGTTCGTGAGAACTATCTTGTGCTTATATTATATAATGTGTATGTTAGGACATATGTAGTTCAAGTCTGTGAACATATGTCGCTGTTTTATGTAATTGGCTTATCCTTAAACAAAACGCACTTTACTTGTAATTAGGTAGATTTAGGATGTGTTTAACACTTCAAGAAACAGTGTTTCAAGATCCAGTGTTGAAGCCGTCAAAGTCTGTTCAAGAAACAAGCAAGGAAGTGCAAGATTTTAAATCTCGACACATACCTCGACACATGCATCTATCGAGATTTAAAGAAGCTGTTTTCCCCAAGCCTCGACAGCTTCTCGATACCTCTCGACACCTCTATCTGTCGAGAATTAAAGAAGACAGATTTCTAGTTCTGTTTCAAGTCCAATCCGTGAATGTGTCTTTGGGACTTCTTTTCTCCTAACCCTAGACATATAAAAGGATTATTTTAAGGGCCGTCAATAACGATGCAAGTTGCAGATTCATTCAGAACTTCTTGTTCATGCAATTTGTGATCTGAAAGACAAAGTTCGTACCCTAGTTCATCTCTGATGATTTGAAGAAATTTGCAGCCAACAACTCTCTCTCTCTTTAGTTGGTGTTTGAAGTCGCGTACTGAGATCCGCGCATCTGGTTAGTCACGTACTTAGGAACCGTGCATTGAAAAGGAGAAACTGTCACTACAGAACAAGTCCAATTGGATATTGGGGTAAGAGTTCAACTGTAGGTTGGTAAGGTACTGGGATTCCTTGCTTGTAACTGCTTGTTGTGATAATAGTGGAGTTTCGGGAGTGGTGACCTTAAATCACCCAGTGGGGTTTTTGCCGTGAGGTTTTCCCCATTCGTGAACAAATCACCGTGTTATTTATTTTCCGCTGCATAACTTAGTTTCGGTGATTTGTTTGTGCTGCCACATGATATTGCATGTTAATTTGATTAATTAATAACTGGGCTAATTTAATTAATCTAAGTTATCACAAAGGGTCAACGCGTTTGTGGCCTAGCAAGTGGTATCAAAGCAAGCACACTCTGATTAGGGTTTAATCTTTGATGTGTGATCCATTGACCCCTTTTATCATGGAAACTCTTGATTGTTTTGATTTGCATGATCTTGTGTTGAATGATGATGATGATATTCATGATGCCTATTGCAAGCTTTATAATTTTTGTATGAAATTTCTTGAGTGTTCTACAAAATTAAAAGCTAAATTTAAAAAGATCAAGCTTGAAAAAGATGATTTGATTGCAAAATTGGATGAAGCCACTAATTTGAACGAGAATTTTAAAAATCAAATTTCATCTCAGGTGGACAAAATTAAGAGTTTGGAAGAGCAACTAGTTGAATTTAAAACTGAAGTTGAAAAATTAACTAGTGTCAAACTTGTTGTTGAGCCTAACTCAAAAGAAAAAGATTTTTATATTCCCCCATTTAAAAGGAATAATGAAGAGTTGAAGGCTAATATTGCTAGGATAGACAAAGGTAAACAATCTGATGTTAACGCTGAAATTTCTAAACCTTTGTCTAAAACTCCTCCTAGGTTGAATGATAAATCTGTTTTTGTCCCCACTTGTCATCATTGTCACATTGTTGGTCATATTAGGCCAAATTGTCCTAAGCTGAGGACTCTGTCAACCTCTAAGGTTAGACCTCCCTCTAGGAAGCCGAATAGCTCTAAAACTGCTCATGTTTGTCACCATTGTGGTGTTTCTAGACACACTCGTCCTAATTGCTTTAAGTTGTATCCTAATAAGCAATTGTCCAAACGGTCACAGGTTTCCTCTCAAGGACCTACACCTTTGTTTGGAGAGTTATTAAAAGTCTTGAGCTTTTTAACTCAATTTCAGGAGAATCTTAATTCTTCTATGTCCTTTAGTAAACATACTAGGACACGTGCCTTTTCATCTTCACGGCCAAAGACTCGTGCTGTGTGGATGAGAAAGGAGCCTAAGACTTAATTGTCTTTTCTTTTTGTCCTCTGCTTTAATTCTTTCTATCTAAAGCAGGACTCTCTTTGCTTGATTTCTTATCTTCTGTTGAAATCATGCCTTCATGCATATGCGTCTTTCTTTCATGCATTCATGTTGTTTGTTTGTTTTTGTTTGGTTGTTTTGTTTTTATTTTGTTTTGTTTTCAAAATTAAAAAAAAAAATTGAAAATTTGAAAAATACAAAAATAATGTGTGTTTGTGTGCATTGGTTCATGTGAACTTTTGAAATGGCCATTGAAACAAAGTTTTCTAAACTTTGTATCACCTGTAGCTTAGATGAACATTCTTCTGCACAATTAAGCAAGTGAGCTTTGTAGCTCTTTGTTTGTGATGAGTAAGGTTAAGTGATCTCTTCTTCTTAACACTCGTATCACTCTTTTTGACGGGTTGAACTAGAAAATCCTAAGAGAAAGGCATAAATAACCATCTCACCACTGTTACTCGCCAATCATAATATGACATCTGTATGCTTCGGCATAACAAAAGTGCAATGTCAATGACATCTGTATGCTTCGGCATAGCAAAAGTGCAATGTCAATGACATCTGTATGCTTCGGCATAGCAAAAGTGCAATGTCAAAAGCTTAACATAATTGGGTATTTCTTTTCTTTCTCTTGTATGCCCATGCATGATATGCTTGTTAAAAGAAAATATGCAAAGATATAAAAAGCAAAAAGATCAAAAATGCTTTAAAATATGGTTGCAAGCGTGTTTTCTAGGAGATGTGGGAGTTATAGGATGTACCTCGAAGGTGATAGTCCCCATCAAATAGTTATGATTGCGTGTGAGTTAAAGTGATTTTCTCATATCTCAAATCGTCATAACATTGAGACACTTATGCAATCTTGCAATGTTTTCACACACAACACGCAATACTCTTTGCTATTTTTGATACATGTGTAGGTACAATGTGATTTGGCCATCACAAGGTTTACATGTGTTAATGTGAGCTCACTAAACTGTCTTGACTCATTTTTGAAATATAAAATGGTTAGACTTGTTTAGTGTGTGTGTGTGCGCGTGGTTTGAGATACATGTGCATCAAAATTCTTGTTGAGAGATGATTTTGAGAGCTTAATGCGTTGATTGTATCTTTGGTTGAGTTGCATGCATAATTGCATTCATGTCTGTGTTTTTCTTCTTTTGAAAAACTGTTTTTAAAGGCATCTCGACACCTCCTCGATACCTCTCGACACATAGCTATTTGTCGAGCTACATAGACCTTTTCTTATCGCAGTCTCGACAGATACCTCGACACCTGCTGGATCGATCGAGAAACTTTCTGTCTACTCAATAGCTTCTCGATAGCCTCTGGATCGATCGAGGTTCCTTCATGGTTGTTTCTTTCTTCTCGATACATGACCTCGATAGCTTCTTCTGTCGACGTGTTTTTCTCGACACATGCCCTCGACAGATACCTCGATACCTCCCGACAACTTCATCTGTCGAGAATTACTGAAGGAGTATAAATAGGTTCTTCGCGATTTCTCTCGCATTTTGCTCGACCTCTCTCGCTCAAAGCACTGTTTTCTCTCTTCCAAACACTTCTCTCTCCCTCCAAACCTGTTTCAAGGCTTTCTCAAGTGTTTTCTTCTCAATCTTCATCACTTGGTAAGCATCTCATCCCTCATATTCATGCATTTCATGGTTTTAAAACCCTAGGTTTTGAGTTTTTGAAAATTTTTGGGAGTTTTCAACATTTTTGGGGTTTTCATGAAATTCTTGGGTTGGTTTTATAGATTTGATCTTCAAAACTACATGCATTGCATCACATTAGCATTCTAATTGTATTTTCATGTATTTAGATGTGTGCCTATCTGTTGTGTGCTGTTAGGTTTGGATTGGGTTGAGCCCATGATGTTTTTATGTTGCATGTCACATGTTCATGCATTCTCCATGCATACATTCTTTCTTTTCAATATTATTCTGCCAATATTGAACTGTTTGGAACTTTTCTGTATGTCTCTTCTTCTTTCCCCCTCTCTATGGTTGCATTAGTAGTGTCTATAGCACCTAAGCGTAAGTCCATTCCGTCTCTGAACCCTCTACGTTCTAAGGGACAGTCTTCCTCCGATCCTACTCCTCTTTCTGTCCGGTTCCGTGATGAGAAAGCCCATAAGGATTTCTCGGAGAACTTCTCTAAACGAGGTGTTCATTCGGAACGCCACGTTGTCCTGGCAAACTTTGCCGACACTGACCTTCCCGATGTCATACACAGTCGGGCTTGGGAGTCATTGTGTGACGTCCCGGTCACATGTCCACTCATGTTGATACAGGAGTTTTACTCCAACATCCACGGGATAGATTCTTCAGTACCTCTTTTCTACTCTTGCGTCCGAGGTACGCGCTTTGCTGTCACCCCAGAGTTAGTCTCTGAGGTTCTTCATGTCCCTAGGGTGGATCATCCTGATTACCCTAGCTGTGAGCGTCTCTGGACTGTGTCCAAAGACGAGATGACCTCGGCGTTCTGTGAGCGTCCTTCCTTTTGGGGAGATCATATGTACACACCATGTCGACCTTTTGCTAAAGGTCCTCGTTTCCTTAGCATGGTGATGACTTTTGTTCTGCACCCATTCTCTCACTACAACTCTATCACAGAGCCTCGCACTCGGTTTTTGTTGTCCCTCTTAGAGGATCTTTCTATAGACTTTCCTTCACACTTTATCTTTTCCATTATAGATGTCTATAGAGATACGGCCACCCGTGATAAGCTCATTTTCCCTTCCGCTATCACGAGGATTCTGAGTCGTTTTTCCATCCCATTCCCTTCGTCCGATCCTTACCATGTCATGTCTGCCATAGACGCCACTACCGTAAAATGTAGCGAGGCACAGTTTCGATCGCGACAGTCCGACGGTGCCACTCCTTCCACCCGTCCGACCACCTCCAGATCCACTCGAGCATCTGCTTCTTCTTCGAGCGACGTCACCTTAGGAGATATCATGGCGCAGCTACAGCGCATGGATGCTCGCCTAGATACACTCTCCATAGAGCTGTATCAGGTGAACGTTCATGTTGGTCGCAACGCTAGGCGACAGGCGACCATGGGCGACTTTACTCCAGAGGCTTCTCCTCCGCCACCTCATGTGTCGACTGAGTCTGAGGCTGATGATGATGGCGATGACGATGATGCTTCTGACGATGATGATGATGATGATGGAGATGCTAGCTCTTCAGATGAGATGTCTATTTGACACTCTACCCTTTGTCACTCGTGACAAAAAGGGGGAGTACTTTTGTATGAGAGTAGTCATGCTTAGGGGGAGTGTTAGCATAGGACATTTTTGTTAGGGGGAATGTTGACTGAGGGATGTAGTGAGGTGATCATATGTATTTCTTTTTCTTTTCTTGTCTTTTTAGAGATACTTTGATCATATATTGACATACATTGTATTTATTCTCTTCTCATATATGATGATGTATGTTTTTCTTTCACCTACCTTTACATGTGTTATTTCTTTTCTATCTTTATACACATGTTTCTTTACTTGTATGCAATCTATTATTTATGTTTCACACAAAGATGCCTTGATGTGTTTCGTTTATAAGTGTTTCAGAAATACAGGTTGTCAAAGTCTTCTTGCCATAAACTCTCTTCTTGCAAAGTTTTTCAAGAGTTTGTGTTAGGATAGATTTTACTGTATGTAACAAGTGAGTATGAGTTGAGTGATTTATGACTTTTCTCATATCTTCATTTGTATGTTGTGGTTTTGTCACGGATTGCCAAAGGGGGAGATTGTTAGGACATATGTAGTTCAAGTCTGTGAACATATGTCGCTGTTTTATGTAATTGGCTTATTCTTAGACAAAACACGCTTTACTTGTAATTAGGTAGATTTAGGATGTGTTTAACACTTCAAGAAACAGTGTTTCAAGATCGAGTGTTGAAGCCGTCAAAGTCTGTCCAAGAAACAAGCAAGGAAGTGCAAGATTTTAAATCTCGACACATACCTCGACACATGCATCTATCGAGATTTAAAGAAGTTATTTTCCCCGAGCCTCGATAGCTTCTCGATACCTCTCGACACCTCTATCTGTCGAGAATTAAAGAAAACAGATTTCCAGTTCTGTTTCAAGTCCAATCCGTGAATGTGTCTTTGGGACTTCTTTTCTCCTAACCCTAGACATATAAAAGGATTATTTTAAGGGCTGTCAATAACGATGCAAGTTGCACATTCATTCAGAACTTCTTGTTCATGCAATTTGTAATCTGAAAGACAAAGTTCGTGCCCTAGTTCATCTCTGATGATTTGAAGAACTTTGCAGCCAACAACTCTCTCTCTCTTTAGTTGGTGTTTGAAGTCGTGTACTAGGATCCACGCATCTGGTTAGTCACGTACTTGGGAGCCGTGCATTGAAAAGGAGAAACTGTCACTAAAGAACAAGTCCAATTGGGTATTGAGGTAAGAGTTCAACTGTAGGTTGGTAAGGTACTGGAATTCCTTGCTTGTAACTGCTTGTTGTGATAATAGTGGAGTTTCGAGAGTGGTGACCTTAAATCACCCGGTGGGGTTTTTGCCGTGAGGTTTTCCCCATTCGAGAACAAATCACCGTGTTATTTATTTTCCGCTGCATAACTTAGTTTCGGTGATTTGTTTGTGCTGCCACGTGATATTGCATGTTAATTTGATTAATTAATAACTGGGCTAATTTAATTAATCTAAGTTATCACAAGGGGTCAACGCGTTTGTGGCCTGGCAGTGTATATGTGTGAAACATTTAGTTTTATGTCCATACCTGCAAATGCTGCAGTAATTACATCATTCCCAAAATCCTTTGTGAGGAGAGAAAGTCTTGTGTTATAGTTATGATTCACAGCATAAAGTCTGAGAGTGCCATGGACATGTACCTCTCTGCCAGTACTCTTCCAACCAAGACTTCAAAGCAAGAACTACTCCAACTGGTATCAACTAATTTGCCATCTTCAAAGGCTCATAACCGCAAAGGCTGAGACTGAGCAAAAGATAGGATAGGAATTTAGAAAGGAGGGGCTTCTGGTTTGTCATTGTCATGCTAACCTTTGCTAATTGCTAGTTGGAGAGGAATACGCATTAACTGTCACTACAACAAAATGTATTTTCAGTGACAAAAAAATTCGTCATTAAAAGTCCAGTTTTTTGTCACTAAGAATCTTTAGTGACGAAATCGAACTTTTAGTGACAAAATTCATTTCGTCGCTGAAACCCCATCACTATAAGTCCTGGTGACGAAATATTTCGTCACCAAAAGTCCGATTTGATTTAAAAAAAAAAAAACTTTTAGAGGCGAAAACGTTTCGTCACTAAATGTTTTCCTCACTAAAAACACCATTTAGTGACAAAAATATTTCATCACTAAAAATACTTTAGTTTATTAAATCACATTTAGTAACTAATAATTTCGTCACTAAAACTATTTTCGGGTACATATAGTGACGAAAAAGTTCGTCACTAAAACTATTTTTAAGAAAATCCATGCATATATAGTGACGAAAATTTCCGTCATTAAAACCATTTCTTACAAAATTTTGCTACATTTAGTGACTAAATATTTCGTCGCTAAAACAATTTTTTATTGCTATATTGGTGACAAAAAAATTCGTCACTAAAACTTATTTTCTGTTTTTATTTTTTTCACGACTTTGATATTAACCTGTAACTTGTTATTACATTACTAAAACCTCACATTTGAATAATACATTTATTTCAACAACACATTTATAAAAAAATATCCATACATTCCACAAGTAAAAAAATAAAACAAGTATCTAATTCAAAATCCTTCCATACAATAATTGTTTGCGACATATACAATAACTCAAGATGTTTTATAACAATACAAAAAGTGTAGCATAATATAGTTAGAACTAACGGAAGGGTCCTCATATGTCTTCAAGTAATGTCAAAAGTAAATCTCTCAAAAGCCACCAATAAGAAATCTGTACAAATATAAAAACAATTCTACATTAAAATCATAAAGTAAAAACATTAATTATATTATAAGAAACATTTCTAACAATGCATTAAGAGTAGTCACACCATGTAATGTGGGTCAATTACTGAAAGAAAATACTAACCAAAAAATGTTTTAACTTGAAGTTGAACCACCCCCATAGGTAAGAGCATCATCATAACAATTTCTCCTTAAAAAGTTAAGAATATTCTTTTGGATCTCTTCTTGCTTAGCTCGTGCCTCTTGGTCCCTAGCTCTTGCCTCTTTGAACTCAATGATCTCATTTTCTAGTTGTTGAATATACTCCATTGAGGAATTAGATGAGGCGGTGGTTACTAGAGAAGAGGAAGGTTTCATGCCAAGTCCTTTTACAATACCGGACTTCTTCTTAAAAACCAAGTTTGAGATCTCCTCTTGTGTAAGGGGAATTGCATTAGGATCTTGACAATAATCCTCTTGCACTTTGAGAATATTTTCCTATCATTTGAAAAAGAGAAAGAAAGAAACAATCACAACATTAATAATACATATGTTATAGCTTTACAAACATAATAGGAATGGAATGATACACATACATTTGTCGCTTCATCCTCATGGTGTATCCACATATTTGTATTTGGATTGAAATGAACATCTTTGAAGACTTTTACCAATTCAGGAACTTGACCGTCATTATTATTTGTCTGATTAATTAACATTCAAGTGTTAGATAGATATACTTAATTAATCACAACATGTAATATACTAAGGTTTAAGAAAAATGAAAAAACACGCACCTCCTTATCAACCCTAACAGCAAGTGCCTTTGTCCCGCATCTATGTTTGCCTGAAGTTTTCTTCCTATTTTCAGAGTTCTTTCTTGATTTTTTCTAATAAACAACATTCAAGATATTCATTAGATCATGAATAAAATAGTATACATTTACTTCATCTAAGTATTAATCTAATCAGTTTACAACATAATATAGTAAACATTGGATAATAATAATATATGCATAAATAATTTACCAGCCAATCCTCATTGGTCCATCTCCCATCAATGAGTTTAGTCCACAGCTCAAGTTTGGCATTCTTTGGCGAGTGGCTTCTTGCATAGTCAGCACCATGAGATTGTACGATCTTTTTATAAGCCTGATGCAACTTGTGGGAGCTAGAACTCAATAATCTTCCACATTTTGTATTTAATGTTTTTGTTACCAAGTTGAAATCCCCTTGTAGCTCAAACTGACCCTGTAAAATAAAGTGTATATGTATTATAAAAATACTATTATATGAATTTAATATGCTTAGTGACAACAAAGACGAGTTAGATGTTATCACTATAAATTTACCGCGATATTTTGAAGCACCACATCTCTAGTAGCAACATCAACATTTTTCCAATTTTTACATTGTAACTGGGCAAATTACTTCGCACTTGTAAGCCAATTTGATTGACAAGCTTGCACACATTCTTCCCAACAAGAGCATCATATTCTACAGCTATACGTACTGGCAGCTTACCACTTTTTTCAACAAGTGTCCGTACTACTATACCATGTGTTATTCCACGGGTAATTTTGCTAGCAGATCCTATTTAACCATTATTCATGTTAAGAAATTATACATTCCATGAGCTAAATTAAGTGAAGTATAATCTCAATAGTAAAAACAGGGTGTACTTGTAATTAAGTAGGTTCTATGTAATTACTAGTCGTGCTAGTTAATGTGCTAGTAGTCTGCGCCTCCGCACTGAAAGAACTTCGGATGGGAGGATTTGCTTCAGGAGGTGTTTCCGTAGATTGGATCGTAGATTGGACCACTGGGATAGATGCCTCACCTCGCGAGCGTGTAAGTCGTCCTGGTGCCATCTGTAACTAACAAACATACATATAATGGAACAACAAAGTCATTACAAGTAATAGAACAATAAAGTTATTATCATCTATTGTACCCTATGAAACATCTATTGTACTTTGTGGAGTACAGAATCATATGACTCATCATCATTGTCATCGTCACCAATAAGTAGTACATAATCATCATCTACAACAACACTAGCTCTACTTCTTTTCCCTTTTGCACAATTGGATTGAGAAGTATCCTTTAGAGAGGTTGAGATGTGCTTCATCAATGTTGTGCTTAAGCTTCTTATTCTTCTAGTATGGAAGCTTATATAAAATACTTACCTTTGACCAATTTGACTCCCCAATGAGTTGTCTATTCTTATTACTTAGATGCTTTCCTAAAATTATATTTGGCATTCTATCTAACTGCTCTTGTATCTTTCCCACTTGTAACTCTATAGATCTCTTTTGTTTCTCTGATAAACCATTATGCAATAAACTATGTCTCCAATGATGTTCCCTAGGCAAATAAGCTCGATGGTTAATGAATCCAATTTTACTTTTCAAAACTTCTGAATATGGTTCATCGTTGCAAGTGTAACAAGAATGATAACTTTTTGTCCTCCACCTAGACACGTTACCAAATCCAAGATAGTCATGTATTGTCCAAAACAAAGTTGCACGCATCTGAAAATGCTCTTTACTATAAGCATCATAAGTTTCTACACCTTCTTCCTACAACTCCTTTAACTCGTCAACCAAAGTAAATAGCAATCTCATTTCTTAGTTGATAGGGACCAGGAATAAGCAGGGACAAAATAAAGTATGGCTCCTTCAAAACCAACCAAGGCGGTAGGTTATAGGGGATAAGTATGACAAGCTACATACTATAGTTGTTGTTCATATTCCCAAAATGGTTAAATCCATCTGTAGCCAACCCCAACCTTACATTGTGAGGTTCGAGAGCAAAATCAGGATGTTGCAAATCAAACTCCATCCACTCCTCACTATCAGTTGGATGCTTCATTATCCCATCATCCACTTGTTTGTCTATATACCATCTCGTGTCCTTAGCTCTTTGGCCTAACATGTACAATCTCCTTAGTCTCAGTGTCAACAGGAAGTAACGCAATACCTTATAAGGAATCTTCTTACCTTGGGTACGTGTATCCTTGTACCTAGGTGCCTCACACACCGGACATTTATCAAGGTTTTCATTTTCTTTCCAAAATAGTGCACAATCATTTTTGCATGCATTTATATGCTCATATGACATGCCCAAGTCACATAATATCTTCTTTGCTTCATAAATTGACCTTGGAACCAAGTTATCTTTCGATAAAACCTTTATCAGCAATTTTAGCATCATATCAAGTCCCTTATTACCCAAGTTGGTCATTACCTTTACATTCAACATCTCAATAACAAACTTCAAGATACTATAATCAGTGCAACCTGGATACAACTCACGCTTTGCATCTTCCTCAAGTTTGTCAAAATGACGCACCTCCTCATCTTCGGTTACATTGCTTGGTTCCCCTCTAATTCGATCACCTACCAAGGCATCGATATCATCCATATGATTACCATCCGACATTTCATTATCATGAATGTTCCCGTTCAATACACAAGGTTCTCTATGATTATACCAATTAATGTAAGATTGCATAATCCCACGATGAAGTAAATGGATACGCACAATTTGAGAAGATTGTCGATAGCAATTCACACAGTGAATACACGGGCACGAAATATTACCACTAAAATCCACAACCAATCTTGCAAAATTAATAAATATATTGACCCCTTCAATATATGAACGACTTAATCTGCCATCAGATGTCTTAGCCATTGGCATCCAACCTTTATCCATGTTTGACTACAATAAGGTAAATGCTACTTTAGTAAAATAAGAACAACTCATGCATAATGTATTCTAGCATCTAAGTCTACAAGCTACTTAAATAAAGTTCTATCTCATTCATGAATGCACAAGTATATATTAATACTTAAACAAATATACATTGCACACTTAAACACTCCTAATATGAATTTAAACCACCTTATAACACCATGTAAGTCACTCGCTTACTCCAACACAAAAACCCACCACAAAACCAATCACAAACACCACAACTATAATGCTTACAAGTATTTAAATCAAATAAAATATTATTCATCACATCTAATCAAAAATACTCATTAACATTTGCAAGAATGAAAAACACTTCCAATATTAGTTTAAGTCACCTTATAACACTATGCAAGCCACCTGCTTGCTCCAACACAATATACCACCACAAAACCAATTTCCAACATCACAATTATAGAGTTTTACAAGTATAGAGTTTTACAAGTATTGAAATGAAATAAAATATTATTCATCACATCTAATAAAAAATACTCATTAACATTTACAAGAATTGAAATACACTCTCAATATGTATTTAAACCACCTTATAATACCATGCAAGTCACCTGCTTGCTCTAATGCAACAACCCACCACAAAACCAATTTCCAAGATCACAAGTATGGAGTTTTACAAGTATTTAAATCAAATAAAATACTATTCATTACATCTAATCAATAATACTCATTCACATTTGCAAGAAACAAGAAATGAAAAACACTCTCAATATTAGTTTAACCCACCTTATAACATTATGCAAGCCACCCGCTTGATCCAACACAACATACCACCACAAATCCAATTTTCAACATCACAAGTATAGAGTTTTACTAGTATTGAAATAAAATAAAATACTATTCATCACATCTAATCAACAATACTCATTAACATTTTCAAGAAATGAAAAACACTCTCAATATTAGTTTAATTGGCCTTATAACACCATGCAAGCCACCCGCTTGCTCCAACACAACATACCACCACAAATCCAATTTCCAACATCACAAGTATAGAGTTTTATAAGGTTTTCAACTAAAATTTACTTACTTTGCTCAAGCTAAGCTTACAACTTTCAGAAAAAATCTAAAGTTATTGCAAACAATGTGTATTTAACCTGCAAAAGAAAAGTTAAATTTATAAGTACTTCAATCTTGAAAATGATCATCTCATAATAAAAATAAGCGAAGGCACCAGGCCAGGAGTGATCAATCACTAGTTTTTGCCAAAAGGACACTTACTATTGAAATGCTTTCCTGTAGAAAGAGAAACAAAATTGAAAATTGAGGAACATAAACAATAATATAAAATAACTAACTAAACCATAAAACAGAGAGAAATCAAAAAAAATAAATAACTAACTAAACCACAGAATTCTAACATAGGCATCTTAGTAAATAATTTTTTTCTCAAAACCCATATAATTTCTCCTCTTATTCACAATGACAACTACCTATCTATCATTTCTTAATCAAATTTCTCACCTAAACCAAACGAAAATTTCTCAGAATCTAAACATAGCTCAAATATTAAACCAAATATTACCCATTTGAAGACCCAAAGCTCTAATAAGTTTAGAGTAAACATCTCTGGCTTTATCAAAGTGAAGACCTAAAACTGAGACCCAAAAACATTTCACAACAATTTCAGCTAACCCAAAAAGGGTACCATTAAAGTCACCAAAATGCTCTAACAATCATCATTCCTCAACCACAACCAACATTCCAGTTCACAAACAACAACAGTACAGCCCTCATCCAAAACAATCTATACAAAATGAGAACGGTCTCTATTCAAACTTAGACAAACCATCCCACCACAGAGAATAAATCTCAAACAAGAAAAAAAAAACAAAAGGAAAAAAAAAATTAACATCAAGCAGAAAAATTAACATCAAGCATTTAGAAACAAAAAAAAAAAAAAAAATTAACCCAAAAGGGAAAAAAAAAATACCCGGAAGCGTCGCTAGATGGTGCGAAGGATGAAGTGTCGCTGACGTCTGAATCATTGCAATGGACACGAAATCAGCAATGAATGGGTTCGAGAATTGGCGACGAATAGGTTCAAGATCGTCGAGATGGGAACCGTCGCCGATAGGAACCGTTGTTGTCTCACCGATGGGAATCATCCAAATGGGTTAGTGGTTCAGTGTATTTGGCTTTTGAGAGCTGAAGAAAAGAGAGAAATTATAAAATGAAAGGGTTAAGTGACTTAATATACTTAGGTCTTTAGCAACGAACATTTTCTGTTGCCAATGCCTACTTTGTTGTCACTAAAGGTATCAGGTTTTTATGTTTTTAGTGACGAATGTCAGTTTCGTCACTAAAGAACCAAGGCTTTGTTAAGGTTTTTAGAGACGAAATTCATATTTCATCACTAAAGCATACTTTCAGTGATGAATTGTGATTTTGTCACTAAAAACATGTGAGTGCAAAACCTACAGTGACGAAATATTTTGTCACTAAAAATTTCAATTTTTAGTGTTGAAATATTTCGTCACTATAGATTAATTAAACTCGCGCCAAAGTTTCCCTCCCCTGGCACCTATTTTTCAGATCACAATAGGGACGAAATTTATTTTTCGTCACTAAATGTTATAATTTTTTTCATTATTAGTGACGAAATGCATATTTCGTCACTAAAGCTGTATTTTTAGTGACGAAAAATATTTCCTTACTAATTTTCATCATTAAAAATACATTTTGTTGTAGTGTGTATTAACTTACAGACATATGGCTTACATTCCATGTGGAATTTTGGGGCTGCTTACATCACGTACACAAATGGGTCCAAAAAGTACAGGTGAGGCTTAGGTGTAGTGCCAATGCACTAGATCTATTACGATGGTGATATGTGTTCAAAAATGGCATAACATTTTATAAAATTGTGATTTAAAACTATGTTTTATGTTGGCTTTATTCCATGACAAAAAGTGTTGTATTTGCTTTAATTTGATTCCTTGTATTTTTATGGGATTTTATTGTATTGGGTTTAGTATTAAGTTGGTGAAGAATCAAGCTTAAAATGAAGATTCAGTACATTTTCGCGATTGGCTTGCGAGTAGCTCGCTAAAAGAGTATCCCACGAAAAGGTTACGTAAGAAGCATATGCTAGAAGCTAAAAAGTCGTGCCAGCCTGGAGGATTTCGCAATTGTCTCTCGGGTAAGGCCTTCCCGCGAGATACCCGTGAAACCCTTTGGGCCAAAATTGAAAATTAACAGTGTTTTTCAAACAATAAACTTTTGTTGAAAAAGGAATAGCAATAACAGTGTAATCGGAACAGCGATTAACAGTGTAATCAGAACAGCAATAAACTTTTGTTGAAAAAGCAAAAAAAAAAATTCTTATTTCAAATAGGCATAAAATTTCATTAACTTGGGTCCAATCTGCCAATTAGCTAGTATGAACAACAAAAACTTTATAGGATAATTATGCAATCCACTTTCACTTTCTGATTAGAACGACTTGTAGGGGAAAAGAGCTAGTACTGAGAGGATGTTCACTTAGAGTGTGATTGGCATTAGCTTCGACTTTTAGCTTTTAACTTTTATATTTTTTAATACATCAATTTTTTCCACATTTTCTCACTTTTTTCCTCTTTTTCGAGGTACAAGTATACTTTAATATACTTCTAGTAAAAAGTTTTCAACAAAAGTTAAATAAGTTGTTCCCAACTGAACCCTTATGTGGCGTTTAGTACGGGGGAATTCACATTACTCCTGACATCCGGATTTCTAAGTCTATGATTCCTAGGAATGTAGCTATTCCTATGTTTGGTTTCATTAGGAATGTGAGATGATAATATTTGGTTTATTCCTAGGAATCTTAAATGAATTATTTATTTTTCTCATTTTATCTTTAGATTTGAATGTGAACTACCAAATCCTTTAAAAAAAATTTTCCTCTAATTAAATAATGAAAAACCAAATATAAACTATTAATTATGACAAATTCATTAAAATTATATTCTAACACTTCAAAATGACAAGTACAATACAAAAATAACTATTTAAATTCTTAAATACTTTTATTCTTAATAATAATTTTAAAAAAAGTTTAATCCATAACAAAATAACTTGACAACTTTTTTTTTCCACACGTGAAACTTAAATAAAACTTTGTTAAAGAATATATCAACATAGTTGTCTATCATGTTTATATTATTTTGGTGGGAAAAGATAAAAACAAGAGAAAAGATATTGATGATTTGTTTTATATTTTATCTTAATTGCTTAAATAATAAGGAAAATGGGTTAAAATTGTTAATTTATAAAAAATACAATTTCTTTTAAGCTTGGGAATTTGGATTCTCACTTGTTTTAAAGAGAATCCACATTTCTACTGAGAGGGGTTTAAGAGAAAAATCCAGATTCCCCTAGCATCTGATTCCTTAACGTGATTTGCAACCAAACATGGGAATCTTTAAACATTCTTGAGAATCTTAAAACATTACCCCGTACCAAACACCACATTAGTGCAATGACATTGTATAATTAAGATATAATTACGATATAATTCTGATATGACTTTATTCTTTAGTTTCAAAATTCTTATATTGTATACCAAATGTCTTCAAACTTTACAAGGACGGAAATTTTGTGTTTCAATAGAATTTAGTCACAATTTATGTAAATTTATGTTACTTTTAGTTAATAATAACTCATTGAGGTTGTGAATTTAAAAAATTTAAGAAGTTTGTAACTTTAATTAAAATTTTCAATATATAGGGTTTTTTTTTTTTTTTTTTTGAGAAACCATATAGGGTTTAATTTTGAATTACCCTAAATTATAGACAATTATGCAATTCATCTAAGTCTTTAATAAGGGTGAACACTTGATGCAAACGTTTGACATTGAGAAAAGATAATCATTCAGCACAACCATAGTTTATAATAGCATTTTGGTGCGATGCACAAATTAATAAAATTCATATGTTAAGTACATAAGGTAAAGAAGGATTGCAAATATTAGTGGAATTTTAAAAATAAAAAAAAGTTACCCCTAAGTTATTTGACAAAAGCCTATTATGTAACATTGAATTTTTTTTTTTTTTTTTTATATCAATCTAAAAATTATGGTAGTTGAATAAAAAAAATTTAATTTCTTTTAAAATTTTAATGAACAAACATTTCTTAAGGTTTGGAGAAATGACATTCCACCTCAAACCTTAAGGAAAATTATACTCCCCTTGAGGTTTAAAGAAGTTAACAAATTAGACATTCGTTAATAATAATAGCAAGATATTCCAAATTTTAAAAAGATTCTCTCAACCAAAACCTAATCATGGTTAGTGAATTTATCTTTAGTTGAGTATAGTTCTTTGTCACCAAATTGTGTTTAGGCTTTGGTCAAGTGTATAATTTCAAAATTCGTAATATTTTGTTATTGTTATTAATAAAAGAACTAATAATATATTAATTCCCACAAATCTTAAGGGAGAGGATACCCACTAATCTTAAGGGAGAGGATACCCACGAATATTAAGGGAGAGGATGGTCAACATAAAAGAACAAAGGGAAGTTAGGAGATTTTTTTTCCAACTCATTTAAGGTTCTTACCAAACATAGGAAAATGAAATAGTTTTGTAAAAAACATTTTTTTTTTTTTTTGAAAAAATGACTCATTTTCTAAAAAATATTATTGCTAAAACAAACAAAGTTAGATTTGAATTCTTGTGGAGGATTTTGAATAGAATCTAGAGTAGAACAAAAGGTAATTCGAACCATGACAAAAAAAAAAAAAAAAAAATGTAATCTCTTCCTGCAAAAAGAAGATAGTCAATCAATGTATTTGTGATTGATAAGACTCATATTGTTAGGACATATGTGGTTCAAGTTTGTGAACATATGTCACTATTTTATGTAATTGGCTTATCCTTAGACAAAACGCACTTTACTTGTAATTGGGTAGATCTAGGATGAGTTTAACACTTCAAGAAACAGTGGTTCAAGGTTAAGTGTTGAAGTCGTCAAAGTCTGTTCAAGAAACAAGCTAGAAAGTGCAAGATTTTAAAGCTCGACACATACCTCGACAGATACATCTATCGAGCTTTAAAGAAGCTGTTTTGCCCGAGCCTCGATAGCTATCTCGACACCTCTCGACACTTCTATCTGTCGAGAATTAAAGAAAACAGATTTTCAGGTCTGTTTCAAGTCTAATCCGTGAGTGTGTCTTTGGGACTTCTTTTCTCCTTACCCTAGACATATAAAAGGATTATTTTAAGGGCCGTCAAGAAAGAGATCACAAGATACAAGTTGCACATTCCTTGAGAACTTGTTGTTCATGCAATTTGTGATCTGACAGACAAAGTTCGTGCCGTAGTTCATCCTTGATGATTTGAAGAACTTTGCAGCCAACTCTCTCTCCCTATAGTTGGTAATTGAAGTCGCGTACTGGGATCCGCGCATCTGGTTAGTCACGTACTTGGGAGCCGTGCATTAAAAGGAGAAACTGTCACTACAGAACAAGTCCAATTGGGTATTGGGGTAAGAGTTCAACTGTAGGTTGGTGAGGTACTTGGGATTCCTTACTTGTAACTGCTTGTTGTGATAATAGTGGAGTTTCGGGAGTGGTGACCTTAAATCACCCGGTGGGGTTTTTGCCGTAAGGGTTTTCCCCATTCGTGAACAAATCACCGTGTTATTTATTTTCCGCTGCATAACTTAGTTTCGGTGATTTGTTTGTGCTGCCACGTGATATTGCATGTTAATTTGATTGATTAATAACTTGGCTAATTAATCAACGTAATTTATCACAAGGGGTCAACGCGTTTGTGGCCTGTCAAGTGGTATCAGAGCAAGCACACTCTGATTAGGGTTTAATCTATTGTGTGTGATCCATTGACCCCTGCTGTCATGGATAGAAGACAATCTCTTATTATACCTCCTTTATTTGATGGCACTAACTATGCATACTAGAAAGTACGCATGAGAGCTTTCTTGCAGTCTTTAGATGAGAAAGTGTGGTAAGCTGTGGAGATAGGCTGGATCAAGCCTACAGAAGCGCTGGCCGACTGGGATGATGCTAAGATCAAGGCGGCAAACTTTAACAGTAAAGCATTGAATGCCCTATTCAGTGCAGTCACCAATGAGGAGTTCAAGAAAATTTCCTCAACTGAAACTGCTAAGAAAGCATGGACCATCCTCCAGACAACCTATGAGGGCACCAAGGCTGTCAAAGATTCAAAGCTGCAGAGGCTCACCACACGCTTTGAAGAAATCAAGATGGAGGAGGATGAGTCGTTTGATGAGTTCTATGCCAAGCTCAAGGATATAGTGAACTCGGCCTTCAATCTTGGGGAGACCATCCCTGAACCCAAGATAGTAAGGAAGGTGCTTAGATCGCTGCCCGAAAGATTCCATGCTAAGATCACGGCGATTGAAGAGTCGAAGGATATTGACAGAATTCCTTTGACTGAGCTGGTTGGAAACTTGCAAACCTATGAGTTAGGGCTAACTAGGTTAGGCAAGTCAAGCAAGGGCAAGAGTTTGGCACTAAAGGCCAAGAGCAGTGATACGGATGACTCGTCAGATGATGAAGATTCCAAGATGAAGTCCTACATCACAAGGCAATTCAAGAAGTTTATGAAGAATGCCAACGGAAAGGGCTTCAACAAAGACCGTAGATAATCCGGTTCTTCACAATTCAAGAATTCAGATAAAGGGAAGAAGGATGTCAAGGATGGCGGTCAGTACACTGTTCCTGCTGGGCCAAAATGTTTTGGGTGTCAAGGCTTCGGACACATGAAACAAGAGTGTCCTATGTACCTCAAGAGCATAGGGAAGAGCAAGGAACTTGCTGTTATCTTAAGCGACATAGAGCTCGAGGATGATTCCGAAGATGAAGACGACGGAATCTTGAATGCCTTCACTGCCACTGTTAATCCTACTGATGGGGTTAGTGAAAAAGTGGATGAAGAAGAAGAATTGGTGGATTCCAAGTGTGAAATTATGGATGATCAAGATGATATCCATACCGCCTATGAGAAGCTATACAAGCTTTCTGAGAAGCATGAGAAACTATATAGGCTGGCCACCAAGAAGCTCAGTGATGTGGAACTCAACCGTGAGGAGCTGTCCACAAAAGTCGATGAAGCTAATCAAACCATTGGAGCACTGAGGTTCGAAAACAATTTCTTGGTTGAGAGGACCAAGAAGCTTGAAGCGGAGCTGTTTCAAGTCAGAGCACAACTGGAGAGGACGTCAAGTGCTAAACTGGACAAGATGCTGGAGGCTCAGAGATCTTCTTCAGATCGTACTGGATTGGGGTATGAATTCTCTATCTCTAATACTCCTTCTACTAGTACTACAGTTTTTGTTCCACCTGCTAATAACATTAAAACTGAGGAAAATAATGTTAAAACTGATTTAACTAGTGTGAACGTAGACAAGGGCAAGTCCATCCTAGGAGCACCCCCTAAAATTAAGAAAATGGAAGCTAGAAACCCTAGGAATAAGAAGGCTAACTCTCAAAAGGCCAAACAGAAGAAGCCGCATCTCTGTTATCATTGTGATGTTGCCGGTCACACTCGACCAAATTGCTACAAGTGGCTTGCCACTCAACAAAGCAATGGCACAATAGCATCTGGGAGCCAGAATCAGTTTCAGTCTTCTCTTGCTCCTCTTGGAGACATTCTTAAAGCCCTCATGTTCCTTTCGAACTTGAACGGTTCATATTCTTCTCCCTCTTCACCGGTTCAAGAATCGACCAAAAGGAAAGGATCTTCCAAAGTGTGGAAGGCAAAGGGATCTAAGTGATGTCAGTCACTTCTTCTTCTCTCTCCTCTTTTTGTGTGTTGCATTACTTGTGTGTTTCTTTACTGTTTTGAGTCAGTCTAGTTTTATGCATTGTTTTGCATTACATGTTTTTGTTTGTGTGTTTTCAGTTTTGTGTTTTATTTTTGCTTTTCTGATAAAAAAAATAAAAAAAAATTGAAAAATTGAAAAATACAAAAACAGTGTGTGTTTGTGTGCATTAGTTCGTGTGAACTTTTGAAATGGCCATTGAAACAGAGTTTTCTAAACTTTGTATCATCTATAGCTTAGATGAGCATTCTTTTGCACAACTAAGCGAGTGAGCTTTGTAGCTCTTTGTTTGTGATGAGTAAGGTTAAGTGATCTCTTCTTCTTAACACTCGTATCACTCTTTTTGACGGGTTGAACTAGAAAATCCTAAGAGAAAGGCATAAATAACCATCTCACCACTGTTACTCGTCAATCATAATATGACATCTGTATGCTTAGGCATAGCAAAAGTGCAATGTCAATGACATCTGTATGCTTAGGCATAGCAAAAGTGCAATGTCAAGGACACCTGTATGCTTCGGCATAGCAAAAGTGCAGTGTCAAAAGCTTAACATAATTGGGTATTTCTTTTCTTTCTCTTGTATGCCCATGCATGATATGCTTGTTAAAAAGAAAATATGCAAAGAAATAAAAAGCAAAAAGATTAAAAATGCTTTAAAATATGGTTGCAAGCGTGTTTTCTAGGAGATGTGGGAGTTATAGGATGTACCTCGAAGGTGATAGTCCCCATCAAACAGTTATGATTATGTGTGAGTTAAAGTGATTTTCTCATATCTCAAATCGTCATAACATTGAGACACTTATGCAATCTTGCGATGTTTTCACACACGACACGCAATACTCTTTGTTATTCTTGATACATGTGCAGGTACAATATGATTTGGCCATCACAAGGTTTACATGCTTTAATATATGCTCACTAAACTATCTGGACTTGTTTTTGAAACATAAAATTGGTTAGACTTGTTTAGTGTGTGTGTGCGTGTTTTGAGATACATGTGCATCAAAATTTTTGTTGAGAGATGATTTTAAGAGCTTAATGTGTTGGTTGTATCTTTGGTTGAGTTGCATGCATGATTGCATTCATGTCTGTGTTTTTCTTCTTTTGAAAAACTGCTTTTAAAGGCATCTCGACACCTTCTCGATACCTCTCGATACATAGGCTATTTGTCGAGCTCCTTAGACCTTTTCTTATCGCAGTCTCGACAGATACCTCGACACCTGCTGGATCGATCGAGAAACTTTCTGTTTGCTCGATAGCTTCTCGATAGCTGCTGGATCAATCAAGGTTCCTTCTTGTTTACTTCTTCTTCCTCGATAGCTGATCTCGATAGCTTCATCTATCCATGTGTATTTCTTGACACATACCCTCGATAGCAGGTTCGACACCTCCCGATAGCTGAATCTGTCGAGATTTAATAAAAATCTATATATAGAGCAGTCGCGATTTTCCTTCTCATTTGCTCGATCTCTCTCACTCGAAACTCACTGTTCTCTCTCAAAATCTTTTCTTTTTCCCTCCAAACCTTCTCCCAAGGCTTTCTCAAGAGTTTCTTTGCGATCTTCATCTCTTGGTAAGCACTTTATCCCTTTTTTCATGCATTTCATTGTTTTAAAACCCTAGGTTTTGTGTTTTTGAAAATTTTTGGGAGTTTTCAAAATTGTTGGGGTTTTCATGAAATTTTTGGGTTGTTTTTCTAGTTTTGATCTTCAAAGCCACATGCATTGCATCACATTAGCATTCTCAGTGTATTTTCATGCATTTAGATGTGTGCAACTCTATTATGTGCTGTTAGGTTTGGATTGGGCTGAGCCCATGATGTTTTTATGTTGCATGGCACATGTTCATGCATTCTCATGCATACGTTCTTTTCACTTCAATATTATTCTGTCAATATTGAACTGTTTGGGACTTTTCTGTGTGTTTTCTTCTTTCCCCCTCTCTATGGTTGCGTTAGCTGTGTCTATGGCACCTAAACGTAAGTCCATTCCGTCCCAGAACCCTCTGCGTTCTAAGGGACAGTCTTCCTCTGACTCTACCCCTCTTTCTGTCCGGTTCCATGATGAGAAAGCCCGTAAGGACTTCTCGGAGAACTTTTCTAAACGCGGTGTTCATTCGGAACGCCACGTTGTCCTGGCAGACTTTGCCGACACTGACCTTCCCGATGTCATTCACACTCGGGGATGGGAGTCACTGTGTGACGTCCCGGTCACATCTCCTCTCGTGTTGATCCAGGAGTTTTACTCCAACATCCACGGGATAGATTCTTCTGTACCTTCTTTCTACTCTTGCGTCCGAGGTACGCGCTTTTGTGTCACCCCAGAGCTAGTCTCTGAGGTTCTTCATGTCCCTAGGGTGGATCATCCCGATTCCCCTAGCTGTGAGCGTCTCTGGACTGTGTCCAAAGACGAGATGATCTCGGCGTTCTGTGAGCGTCCTACCACTTGGGGAGATCACATGTACACACCATGTCGACCTTTTGCTAAAGGTCCTCGTTTCCTTAACATGGTGATGACTTTTGTTTTGCACCTACTCTCTCACTATAACTCTATCACAGAGCCTCGCGCTCGATTTTTGTTGTCCCTCTTAGAGGATCTTTCTATAGACTTTCCTTCACACTTCATCTTTTCCATTATCGATGTCTATAGAGATACGACCACCCGTGATAAGCTCATTTTCCCTTCCGCTATCATGAGGATTCTGAGTCGTTTTTCCATCCCTTTCCCCTCGTCCGATCCGTACCATGTCATGTCCGCCATAGACGCCGCTACCGTAAAACGTAGCGAGGCACAGTTTAGATCGCGACAGACTGACGGTGCCACTCCTTCCACCCGTCCGGCCACCTCCAGATCCGCTCGAGCATCTGCTTCTACTTCTTCGAGTGACGTCAGCTTGGGAGACATCATGGCGCAGCTACAGCGCATGGATGCTCGCCTAAATACACTCTCCACGGAGTTGTATCAGGTGAACGTCCGTGTTGGTCGCATTGCCAGGCGACAGGCGACCATGGGCGGCTTTGCTGCAGAGGCTTCTCCTCCGCCACCTCATGTGTCGACTGAGACCGAGGCTGATGATGATGGCGATGATGATGATGCTTCCAATGATGATGATGGAGATGCTAGCTCTTCGGATGAGATGTCTACTTGACACTCTACCCTTTGTCACTCGTGACAAAAAGGGGGAGTAGTTTTGTATGAGAGTAGTCATACTTAGGGGGAGTGTTAGCATAGGACATAGGACATTTTTGTTAGGGGGAGTGTGGATTGAGAGATGTAGTGAGGTGATCTATGTATTTTTTTCTTTTCTCATCTGTTTAGAGATACATTGATCATGTATTGACATACATTGTATTTATTCTCTTCTTATATATGATGATGTATGTTTTTCTTTCACCTACCTTCCATGTGTTGTTTCTTTTCTATCTTTATACACATGTTTCTTTACTTGTATGTAATCTATTATTTCTGTTTCACACAAAGATACCTTGATGTGTTTTGTTTATAAGTGTTTCAGAAATACAGGTTGTCAAAGTCTTCTTGCCATAAACTCTCTTCGTGCAAAGTTTTTCAAGAGTTTGTGTTAGGATAGATTTTACTGTATGTAACAAGTGAATATGAGTTGAGTGATTTATGACTTCTCTCATATCTTCATTTGTATGTTGTGGTTTTGTCACGGATTGCCAAAGGGGGAGATTGTTAGGACATATGTGGTTCAAGTCTGTGAACATATGTCACTATTTTATGTAATTGGCTTATCCTTAGACAAAACGCACTTTACTTGTAATTGGGTAGATCTAGGATGAGTTTAACACTTCAAGAAACAGTGGTTCAAGGTTAAGTGTTGAAGCCGTCAAAGTCTGTCCAAGAAACAAGCTTGGAAGTGCAAGATTTTAAAGCTCGACACATACCTCGACAGATACATTTATCGAGCTTTAAAGAAGCTGTTTTGCCCGAGCCTCGACAGCTATCTCGACACCTCTCGACACCTCTATCTGTCGAGAATTAAAGAAAACAGATTTCCAGGTCTGTTTCAAGTCTAATCCGTGAGTGTGTCTTTGGGACTTCTTTTCTCGTAACCCTAGACATATAAAAGGATTATTTTAAGGGCCGTCAAGAAAGAGATCACAAGATACAAGTTGCACATTCCTTGAGAACTTGTTGTTCATGCAATTTGTGATCTAACAGACAAAGTTCGTGCCCTAGTTCATCCTTGATGATTTGAAGAACTTTGCAGCCAACTCTCTCTCTCTATAGTTGGTAATTGAAGTCGCGTACTGGGATCCGCGCATTTGGTTAGTCACGTACTTGGGAGCCGTGCATTAAAAGGAGAAACTGTCACTACAGAACAAGTCCAATTGGGTATTGGGGTAAGAGTTCAACTGTAGGTTGGTGAGGTACTTGGGATTCCTTACTTGTAACTGCTTGTTGTGATAATAGTGGAGTTTCGGGAGTGGTGACCTTAAATCACCCGGTGGGGTTTTTGCCGTAAGGGTTTTCCCCATTCGTGAACAAATCACCGTGTTATTTATTTTCCGCTGTATAACTTAGTTTCGGTGATTTGTTTGTGCTGCCACGTGATATTGCATGTTAATTTGATTGATTAATAACTTGGCTACTTAATCAACGTAATTTATCACAAGGGGTCAACGCGTTTGTGGCCTGTCACATATATTTTACATAATTTTTAGGTAATAAATTATGAACCAAGCTTAGGAGAATGAGTTCATCTTAAAAATAGATTTAGGCAGAAAACCATTTCTGTGATGAATTGGGAAAATCCTGCATAGATGCGTCACCATGCCTTGAACTTGAAGAAAGACTTCTGTTGTCATCATGTATAACCACATCATCCAATCCTTCAGTGGAATTCCTTGTGTGATTCTGCATATCATCAATAATAGGTGAAGGTTCAAAAACGTCGAGACTTGCAACAGCACGTACCCTTGATTCTTCTCCCTTAAAGGTATATGAAGAGAGATCTTTTAGTCAAAATGTTTTGCCATTTTAACTAATTTGGACCAACAAGAGTCGGCAGGATTGTCGTCGCTCAAAATAGGCCAATATAAGCAAAAGAACTTAAACACATAAACCAAGAGTGAGACCAAGGAAGCGATTCCAGCGATGATGAAGAGGCCCCCAAAGCTATCCACACCAAGACTAGGACTATGTGAAGAGATTGTAGTACTTTGATCTTCACATGTAGTTTGACTTGAAAAGTACTTCTTCTCATATTCTAGGCTTTTATGTTTATCTTGAGTGACATTCAAGATTGCCCTCGAAATGTAAGGGACCAAAGGAGATCCTCTTTGAAAGGCCTGAAGAACCATGTTATAAAATTATATTATTTAAAAAAATAAAAAGAAAATAAAAAAGATAGAATAATACACCAATAGAGGCCATTACTAAAAAAGTTGTTGCTTGTTGGTCTTATCGCATTCTTATTGCATTCATAAACTTGAAAGGATAATAGGGGTGTATTTTTGTGAGCCAGAGAGAGAGATAGAGACTCACAAAGCCAAATCCATCAGTTTTGTAGATGGGCCCAACCATAGTGTACCTTGAGCAATACTTTGCAAGGAAGAGCTTGATATAGGGGATTTCGTCAAAAATAACTGCAACCCCATCATTGTAGGTTCCCTTTGATAGTGCTTCATGATACTCCTCTGGGGTCTTATACGCCTTTAAGTTGGACTCATTAAAACCTAATTGATCTATTAGGAGATCCTTAACAAAGGAATCCTTTAGACATCCAACATAATAACCCTTCTTTATAATCTCTTTTACATCAACAAATGTAGGTTGCAATCTTTGTACTGTTAACATTGAGGATAAGTTTGCTGTATAACTTTGAGTCAAGATGAGTACCACAAAAATCCATATGATCAACACAAATCTTGACCAATTATTTACCACTCTCTCCCCTATTATCATTAAATTATTATTAATATACACACGCATAAAAAAAATTCATGTATTTAAATTGAAGAGAGAGAGAGAGAGAGAGAGAGAGAGAGAGAGAGAGAGAGAATTACTATGAGCAAATGCAAGTGTTGAGAAGGAGAACCAGAAAATCAAGCCAAGTTGCTGCTCTAGAGGGCCTCTAAAATCATTGTTTACACGGTGTTCAAGAGTCCATATTACCAAACCTGTAAAGATGAATGCTACACCAGTTGTTAACCATAGTTTAATGCTTAGTGGCTTCAAGAAAATTCACAAGTTTTTGCTCTCATCAGCTTTCTCCAAAGCCACCATCAAAACACCCGATTCTGTATAAGGTAAAGTGAAATCAACATACAACGAGCGCCTAGCTACAATTGTTGTGTCTCCAACAACTGCATCATACTTCTGCATTTAGAGAAAGAGAGAGTTATCTATTATCGACTTTGAAAACGTTAAATGAAGTAATTAATTAATACGCACTTAAAATGAATAAAAACCAACTGTCCGACTTTAAGTGTTCTCCTTAATACTTCACTTATCGAAGCTTACTACATGCTCTTTAAAATAGAAAAATAAAATAACAGTTAGTAGGATAGCAGATTTTTATTCATCTAGTCATTAGCCAAAAAAAAAAAAAAAACCCCACCAGAGTATTAATTTCCCCAAGAAGTTGATCGTATGTCCCGTTGCTTTTCCTCGTTTCATTCCCGTAAGGAATATACACGTAAGGAAGGTGGAACGGTAATGCGCGAAGCACATCCTCAAACACATCAATGGAGAACCCAGATACGATAACAGGATCCCATTCCACTTTCACGAAACCTAAAAAACCTTCTTTTACTGGAACCCTAATCCTTAACTTTGTCGGTTGCTATGGTGTGTTTCCTGGCCAAATAGGGTGTTCTAGTTTGTCCTTTAAAAATTTGATTTTTTGAGAGATTCTCATTTGAAGTTAAGTTTGACTCTCAGGTCCAATGTCCAATAATCCTCTCTGTTCTTCCTATCACATTGAATAGTTCAAAGGCTGAAGACTCCAACTGCCCCTTAACCAAATGAAAATTTCCACTTAGGCCTTGAAATTTAGTAGTTAGAATTGTGTTGAGAAGCCTTGTACCCATTTCAAAAATTCTTAGAGCTGCAAGATCGACATTATTGTTGCTAGCATTTTGCTTCAAGAAGCTAGAATGCACTATGTAGCCGGCCTTCTCCACTGCAATAGCCAACGCCCAAATTGTATCATATGCCCATAACCCAAAGAAGTTTAAGCTAGTAGTACTCTTACTCTTTATTTTGATTGAGGTTAAGTTTCTCTTCCATGTTCTTTCAAAATCTTTAAGATGTTTAGACGGCGGTATGTATGGCCTTATTCCCAATACCCCTTGCATTGAGTCCATAACCTTTGAGCCCATAGGATCTAGCAAAGATGATAAACCTGTTGTGAGGATCCATGCATACCCTTCGCTCATCATATCTGCTTCTTTTGCATGTACAAAGAGCTTTGAGCCAAGTGAAGCAGTCATGTGCACAAGAAATATTGTTGCATGATTTGCCTTTAACTTGTTAAGCTCTTTGATGATTTCGGTATTATTAGATGATGGATGAATGACACTTCTGTAAGGGACCCTAGTGTCAATCTCTTGTAAAGCATCCAACAAATATGTAATTAAACCATTGCCATAATCTGTGTCTTCATAAATAAGGACAATTTCCCGCCAACCAAAAGTATCAACAATGTTTGCTATGGCTTTAACCTGCACGCAGTCATCTTGAGTTGTTCGTATGAAGAACTGATTTTGAGATGGAGAAAGAGAAGGACTTGTGGCTGAAAAGGAAAAGATGGGAACCTGAGCTTTGCGCCCAAGTTCTATCACAAACTTAGCTTGTGCTGACCATTGAGGTCCTATAATGGCCTGCACTTCTCCATTCTTCATTAAATCCAGTGCTAGATTTCATATTGCAACAGTAAATTACTTAGAAATTTGAAATTTTACTGGCAATGTTCAAAACAACTACTATAACAACAACAGGACACAGATAATAAACTTTATCATTACATTTTTGAAAATATTAACATGTTGAAACTATACACCAGCATATTTTATCAATGTCTAATTTGGTTCATAAGTGTTAGGACCAAGGGCTTATTATTGCACCAAAAACTGTAGCTGATGATAAGAGTGGCAACCCAGCACCAATAAGTTAACTGAGACTTGGCCTAACTTGATCTCCATCTCTAGTAAGATGTTAGACTTGGCCCATTAGGCCTCTGCCCAATAATCCCACTCCAAACACCTGCACATGTGTACTAGGGAGCTGAACTTGTGATCTATTATGATACTAATTGTCAAACCTAAGTTATGCTACTTTACCTCAAAATCAATTGGTAATAAGAAAAATACACTCAAATCTTTTATGATATTCGACATGGCACCCCATTGGCAGGTTTTTAGAGCAACTGTTGGCATGGCACCCCGTTGGCATGTTTGTAGGGAGTTGAATTATAATGCCTCAAAAATAGCTTATAAAAATAATAAGAGAAAAAAGAATATGAAGATGCGAGAGTTTTAATGAAAGGGAAAACAACAAAAGAACTTAATTACATAATAAATTTAAATTTTTTTTTATTAATCAAATTCTTTTTGCAGTAATTCATTATACTATACAAAGGAATGAGATAATTACATAATAAATTGAAAAGATTATATTCATCAAAATAACAAAATTGACATAAGTTTCACTTGGTATAGAGTCAACTACTAGAAATGATACACGTGAAAAAACCCTTAGTATATAGGATAAAATTTATGTACATACCTTAGATGTTGTTCCTTAAATTCTCATTTTAAAATTCTATCATGTGATTATTTTACTAAAAAATACACTTCTATGTAATGAGAAAAAAGCCATATGGCAAAATTTTGAGAAGAGAACCTAATGAACAGCAGTTAAGTACTATACTTAAATATTTTGAAAAATTGTGAAATAATCTATTTACGTAAAGTTAAAGAGTAGAGAAGAGAAAATATGACACAAAAAATTTACATGGTTCGGCACTATGTCTATATCTGAGGGAGGCAACAAAATAAAGTTTCATTATAATTTTGGAAATGACAACAATAGCTTAAAAAAACTCTCACAAATACAAATCCCAAATTTACCTTTGATTCTCTCACAAATAAATAGAAAACATCTTATTGCATTTAGACAAAAGTTACAAAACACTCTAACTTCCTATCTCTGGTGCGCACACACAAAAGAAGCACTTTGCTATCTCTATCTCAGTGGATGCTCTCTTGCATCTTCTGTCAAAAACACTATCTATTTATAGCTAGATGTTCGGCCAAAATTTCAAATAGTTTCAGCACATGAATTTTATTTTTTTAAAAATAGTAATACTTATTACATCACACGAACACAAAAATTATATATAAAATTTTTTAAACAGACTTATAATATATTAAAAGTGATTTATGAAACTAAATAATTCAAAGAAGATGGTAAGCATTTATTGCCAATGACTGATCCATTTCGGCTACAAAAGATGAAAGCAAACTTTGGATTTCTTGTCAGAATGTTGTTCTTGCTTTTTTGACAATTCATCCAAGACAGCAACATCATTTAATGTTGGCTTGTAATGTCAAGCCTCCGACACTTAAAATTCAAGCCATTCCAAGACTAAGCCATAGATAAACATAAAACAATGATTAATATACTATCTTTCATTGAATTTTTACATTTAAATATCACTTTAGTATTCAAAATTAATGACTTTTTATTTTCCAAATTAATTGGTATATAATACTGTTTGTTATTTCTTTATTTTCCAATTCAAGTCTTAGCTTTGCCTTGCGCTCCATTCAATAAAGAGGTTACGAAGGTTATCACAACTACAAAACTAATACTTTACAATATGCCAATAATTTATTGTAAAAAAGTGAAAGTGAAGGGACAAAACTATTTCTAGACTCTTATTCAAAAAAAAAAAAAAGCTATTTCTAGACTAAGGGAACCCCTAAGATTTTTTATTTTATATATGAAAAAAATAGTGTGTATGTGCATAAGATTAAGGTTTTAAATTCAGGGAAAAATTATACTTGGCCCCCTCAAATTGAATATTTTATCTAGTTCATTCCTGTAGTATGTGGTCCTTCCTAGCTAGAACAAACATCTCAATTACTTAACAGATTCCTAATTGTTTTTTTTGCATCAACTTATATGTCAACTTAATTAATTTTTTTTTAAATATTCAAACAATTGTTGCTTTTAAAAAAAAAAAAAAAAATTGTGCTTGACTCCTTAGTTTTCTCCTGTTAGGATCAGAAGTTTAAAAAAATCATCTTTGGGGTTTGGATGTTGTCATGTTTGACTACATCTAAATGATTTGATTCCTTTTTTGTTTGGGTTTTTTCTTAATATACTCGGAAACACTAGTTAGTTTTTAGTTATAATATGTGACTTTTCTAATCATAAATGTTGTCAAAATTAGGCGCTGCAACAAAATGTGAAAATGGGTTTTTTTTTAATGAACTCTAAGATTTTGTACATTGAAATTAAAGTCGCAACAAAGCTTATCTCAAAATCAAAACTAGATAATTTGGGACTTAAAATAACATTGAGTTCCGTTTTAATATGTTATTGAGTTTCAATTTATTAGGAAACAATTATTTTTCATATTTTTTCTTTTACCGATCAAATAGATTTTAGTTGCCTTTGTGATAGAACTTTTTTCTCTCTCCCTTGTGTGTGTGTGTGTGTGTGTGTGTGTGTGTGTGTGTTTGTTTCTAAAAAAAAAAGAATGGGTAATTAATTATCTCATATTGCTTAAGAGAGTATGTTGCGTGTAGAATAACTTGCTCTACCCTTCCTTAAAAGTTACCATGACTTTTGAGTGGAGTTATGTTGTGCCATTGTATTAATTGTTAAAAAAAAATTTCCTCTCCCTTTTATGTGTTTTTGTTTCTTAAAAAAAAAAAGGGTAATTGTCTCACATTACTTAAGAGAATGTGTTGTGTGTAGTATAACTTATTTTACCATCGTTTATGACAGGCCACAAACGCGTTGACCCCTTGTGATAACTTAGATTAATTAATTAGCCCAGTTATTAATTAATCAAATTAACATGCAATATCACGTGGTAGCACAAACAAATCACCGAAACTAAGTTATACAGCGGAAAATAAATAACACGGTGATTTGTTCACGAATGGGGAAAACTTTACGGCAAAAACCCCACTGGGTGATTTAAGGTCACCACTCCCGAAACTCCACTATTATCACAACAAGCAGTTACAAGCAAGGAATCCCAAGTACCTTACCAACCTACAGTTGAACTCTTACCCCAATACCCAATTAGACTTGTTCTGTAGTGACAGTTTCTCCTTTCAATGCACGGCTCCCAAGTACGTGACTAACCAGATGCGCGGATCCCAGTACGCGACTTCAAACGCCAACTAGAGAGAGAGTTGTTGGCTGCAAAGTTCTTCAAATCATCAGAGATGAACTAGGGCACGAACTTTGTCTTTCAGATCACAAATTGCATGAACAAGAAGTTCTAAATGAATGTGCAACTTGTCTCATCTTGACGGCCCTTAAAATAATCCTTTTATATGTCTAGGGTTAAGAGAAAAGAAGTCCCAAAGACACATTCACGGATTGGACTTGAAACAGAACTGAAAATCTGTTTTCTTTAATTCTCGACAGATAAAGGTGTCGAGGATCTGTCGAGAAGCTGTCGAGGCTCAGGGCAAAACAGCTTCTTAAAGCTCGATAGATGCATGTGTCGAGGTAGGTGTCGAGCTTTAAAAACTTGCACTTCCTTGCTTGTTTCTTGGACAAACTTTGATGGCTTCAATACTGAATCTTGAAACACTGTTTCTTAAGGTGTTAAACACATCCTAAATCTACCCAATTGCAAGTAAAGTGCGTTTTGTCTAAGGATAAGCTAATTACATAAAATAGCGACATATACTAACAACTTGAACTACATATGTCCTAACAATCTCCCCCTTTGGCAATCCGTAACAAAACCACAACAAACAAATGAAAATATGAGAGAAATCATAAATCACTCAACTCATATTCACTTGTTACATAGTAAAATCTATCCTAACACAAACTCTTGAAAAACTTTGCAAGAAGAGAGTTTATGGCAAGTAGACTTTGACAACCTGTATTTCTGAAACACTTATAAACAAAACACATCAAGGCATCTTTGTGTGAAACAGAAATAATAGATTGCATACACGTAAAGAAACATGTGTATAAAGACAGAAAATAAACAACACATGTAAAGGTAGGTGAAAGAAAAACATACATCATCATATATAAGAAAAGAATAAATACAATGTATATCAATACATGATCAATGTATCTCTGAAAAGATGAAAAAGAAAAAAATACATATGATTACCTCACTACATCCCTCAATCTACACTCCCCCTAACAAAAATGTCCTATGCTCACACTCCCCCTAAACATGACTACTCTCATATAGACCAAACTACTCCCCCTTTTTGTCACGAGTGACAAAGGGTAGGTCATGTAGACATCTCATTCGAAGAGCTCGCATCTCCATCATCATCATCGATAGAAGCATCATCGTCATCGCCATCATCATCAGCCTCAGTCTCAGTCGACACATGAGGTGGCGGAGGAGAAGCCTCTAGTGCAAAGCCGCCCATGGTTGCCTGTCGCCTAGCGATGCGACCAACACAAACGTTCACCTGATACAGCTCTGTGGAGAGTGTATCTAGGCGAGCATCCATGCGCTGAAGCTGCGCCATGATGTCTCCTAATGTGACGTCACTCGAAGAAGAAAAGGCAGAAGCTCGAGCGGATCTGGAGGTGGTCGGACGAGAGGAAGGAGTGGCACCGTCGGACTGTCTCGATCTAAACTGTGCCTAGCTACGTTTTACGATAACGGCGTCTATGGCAGACATGACATGGTAAGAATCGGACGAAGGGAATGGGACGAAAAAACGGCGAAGAATCCTCGTGATAGCCGAAGGAAAAATGAGCTTATCACGGGTGGCCGTATCTCTATAGACATCTATGATGGAAAAGATAAAGTGTGAAGGAAAATCTATAGAGAGATCCTCTAGGAGTGACAACAAAAACCGAGCACAAGGCTCTGTGATAGAGTTGTAGTGAGAAAGTGGGTGCAAAACAAAAGTTATCACCATGTTAAGGAAACGAGGACCTTTAGCAAAAGGTCGACATGGTGTGTACATATGATCTCCCCAAGAGGAAGGACGCTCACAGAACGCCGAGATCATCTCGTCTTTGGACACAGTCCAGAGACGCTCACAGCTAAGGTAATCAAGATCATCCACCCTAGGGACATGAAGAACCTTAGAGACTAACTCTGGGGTGACAGCAAAGCGCGTACCTCGAACGCAAGAGTAGAAAAGAGGTACTGAAGAATCGATCTCGTGGATGTTGGAGTAAAACTCCTGTATCAACACGAGTGGACATGTGACCGGGACGTCACACAGTGACTCCCAAGCCCGACTGTGTATGACATCGGGAAGGTCGGTGTTGGCAAAGTCTGCCAGGACAACGTGGCATTCCAAATGAACACCTCGTTTAGAGAAGTTCTCCGAGAAGTCCTTATGGGCTTTCTCATCACGGAACCGGACAGAAAGAGGAGTAGAATCTGAGGAAGACGATCCCTTAGAACGCAGAGGGTTCTGGGATGGAATGGACTTACGTTTAGGTGCCATAGACACTACTAACACAACCATAGAGAGGGGGGAAAGAAGAAAAGACAAGCAAAAAAGTTCCAAACAGTTTCAATATAGGTAGTATATACTGAAAAGAAAGAACGTATGCATGGAAAATACATGAACATGTGACATGCAACATAAAAACATCATGGACTCAGCCCAATCCAAACCTAACAGCACACAATAGAAAGGCACACATCTAAATGCATGAGAATACAATTAGAATGCGAATGTGATGCAATGCATGTGGTTTTGAAGACCAAATCTATAAAACCAACTCAAAAATTTCATGAAAACCTCAAAAATTTTGAAAAATCCCAAAAATTTTCAAAAATACAAAACCTAGGGTTTTAGAAAACATGAAATGCATGAAAATAAGGAATAAGACGCTTACCAAGTGATGAAGAATCGAGACAAACACTTGAGAAAGCCTTGGGAAAAGGTTTGGAGGGAGAGAGAAGTGTTTTGGAAGAGAGAAAAGGAGCTTTCGAGCAAGAGAGATCGAGCGAAGTGAGACAGAAATCGCGAAGAATCAATATATAGACCTTCAGTAATTCTCGACAGCTGCAGGTATCGAGAGGTGTCGAGCCTGCTATCAAGACAACTATCGAGAAAAAGCACTTAGACAGATGCAGCTATCGAGGTCATATGTCGAGAAGGAAGAATCAACCAAGAAAGAACCTCGATCGATCTAGAAGCTATCAAGCAGACAGAAAGTTTCTCGATCGATCCACCAGGTGTCGAGGTATCTATTGAGACTGCGATAAGAGAAAGTCTAAGAAGCTCGACAGACAGCTTTGTCGAGAGGTATCAAGAAGGTGTCGAGATGCCTTTTAAAACAGTTTTTCAGAAGAAGAAAAACACAGACATGAATGCAATCATGCATGCAACTCAACCAAAGATCCAAGCAACACATTAAGCTCTCAAAATCATCTTTCAACAAGAATATTGACGCACATGTATCTCAAAACACGCACACACACACTAAATAAGTCTAATCAATTTTATATTTCAAAAACAAGTCCAGACAGTTTAGTGAGCATACATTAACGCATGTAAACCTTGTGATGGTCAAATCACATTATACCTGCACATGTATCAAGAATAGCAAAGAATATTGCGTGTCGTGTGTGAAAACATCGCAAGATTGCATAAGTGTCTCAATGTTATGACGATTTGAGATATGAGAAAATCACTTTAACTCACACACAATCATAACTGTTTGATGGGGACTATCACCTTCGAGGTACATCCTATAACTCCCACATCTCCTAGAAAACACGCTTGCAACCATATTTTAAAGCATTTTTGATCTTTTTGCTTTTTATATCTTTGCATATTTTCTTTTAACAAGCATATCATGCATGGGCATACAAGAGAAAGAAAAGAAATACCAAATTATGTTAAACTTTTGACATTGCACTTTTGCTATGCCGAAGCATACAGATGTCATTGACATTGCACTTTTGCTATGCCGAAGCATACAGATGTCATATTATGATTGGCGACTAACAGTGGTGAGATGGTTATTTATGCCTTTCTCTTAGAATTTTCTAGTTCAACCCGTCAAAAAGAGTGATACGAGTGTTAAGAAGAAGAGATCACTTAACCTTACTCATCATGAACAAAGAGCTACTGTTGGGGACATATTTTTATGTAATTGGCATATCCTTTAACAAAATGCACTTTACTTGTATTTGGGTATATCTAAGTAGGTTCAAGATGATCATTACAAGTGGTTAAATTGAAGACATGAAGATTACTCAAGAACTGCTCAAGAAAAGTGCAAACTGCAGGTCTCGATACCTCCTCGACAGAATCTCGATCTGTCGAGATTCATTAAAGCTCGACAGATGTCCCGATCGATTGAGCTTACGAGTTTCAGATTATAACCAGCAACGTTTTTATTCTAAAAGGCTAATTGTTTATGGGTTTGTATAATTCTTATTGGACTAGGAAAACCCAAGGTTTGTGTAAACCTATTTGGAATAGGAGAGCCCATTAAACTCCTATTTAAAGGAGGTGGAAAAAGAAAAACCTAACCCTAGAGAGCTTCATAAGGTTTTCTTTTTGAAACCCTAGTCTCCTCCTACAGAAGAAAGAGTTCTTGCTGCATTTCTTGTACGCCTTAGGGTTTTGTAACCAAGCAAAATCTCTTGCACCAACATTGAAGATCTTATTGGTGTTTCTATGTGAAACTGCTGCAAATCAACTACAACAATCAAAGGGTTGTTGTGGAGTTAGTCACGTATTGGGATTCGTGAAAAGGAGTAAGCCGCGTACTGGGATCCGCGCATCAAATTGGTTAGTCACGTACTTAGGAGCCGTGCATTGAAAGGAGAAACTGTCACTACAGAACAAGTTCAATTGGGTATTAGGGTAAGAGTTCAACTGTAGGTTGGTAAGGTACTTGGGATCCCTTGCTTGTAACTGCTTGTTGTGATAATAGTGGAGTTTCGGGAGTGGTGACCTTAAATCACCCGGTGGGGTTTTTGCCGTAAGGGTTTTCCCCATTCGTGAACAAATCACCGTATTATTTATTTTCCGCTGCTTAACTTAGTTTGGTGATTTGTTTGTGCTGCCACGTGATATTGCATGTTAATTTGATTAATTAAGAACTGGGCTAATTAATTAATCTAAGTTATCACAAGGGGTTAACGCATTTGTAGCCTGTCAAGTGGTATCAGAGCAGGCACACTCTGATTAGGGTTTAATCTTTGATGTGTGATCCATTGACCCCTGTTGTCATGGAAACTCTTGATTGTTTTGATTTGCATGATCTTGTGTTGAATGATGATGATGATATTCATGATGCCTATTGCAAGCTTTATAATTTTTGTATGAAATCTCTTGAATGTTCTACAAAATTAAAAGCTAAATTTAAAAAGGTCAAGCTTGAAAAAGATGATTTGTTTGCAAAATTGGATGAAGCCAATAATTTGAATGAGAATTTTAAAAATCAAATTTCATCTCAGGTGGACAAGATTAAGAGTTTGGAAGAGCAACTAGTTGAATTTAAAACTGAAGTTGAAAAATTAACTAGTGTCAAACTTGTTGTTGAGCCTAACTCAAAAGAAAATGATGTTTATATTCCCCCATTCAAAAGGAATAATGAAGAGTTAAAGGCTAATATTGTTAGGATAGATAAAGGTAAACAATCTGATGGTAACGCTGAAGTTTCTAAACCTATGTCTAAAACTCCTCCTAGGTTGAATAAAAATTCTGAATTTGTCCCCACTTGTCATCATTGTCATATTGTTGGTCATATTAGACCAAATTGTCCTAAGCTAAGGACTCTGTCAACCTCTAAGGTTAGACCTCCTTCTAGGAAACCGAGTAGCTCTAAAACTGCTCATGTTTGTCACCATTGTGGTGTTTCTGGACACACTCGTCCTAATTGCTTTAAGTTGTATCCTCATAAGCAATTCTCCAAACGGTCACAGGTTTCCTCTCAAGGACCTACACCTTTGTTTGGAGAGTTATTAAAAGTCTTGAGCTTTTTAACTCAACTTCAGGAGAATTTTAATTCTTCTATGTCCTTTAGTAGTCATACTAGGACTCGTGCCTTTTCATCTTCACGGCCGAAGACTCGTGCTGTGTGGGTGAGAAAGGAGCCTAAGACTTAATTGTCTTTTCTGTTTGTCCTCTGCTTTAATTCTTTCTATATAAAGTAGGACTCTCTTTGCTTGATTTCTTTTCTGCTGTTGAAATCATGCTTTCATACATCTGCACCTTTCTATCATGCCTTCATGCATATGCATCTTTCTTTCATGCATTCATGTTGTTTGTCTGTTTTTGTTTGATTGTTTAGTTCTTATTTTGTTTTGTTTTCAAAATAAAATAAAAAAATTGAAAAATTGAAAAATACAAAAGCAGTGTGTGTTTGTGTGCATTGGTTCATGTGAACTTTTGAAATGGCCATTGAAACAGAGTTTTCTAAACTTTGTATCACCTGTAGCTTAGATGAGCATTCTTCTGCACAACTAAGCAAGTGAGCTTTGTAGCTCTTTGTTTGTGATGAGTAAGGTTAAGTGATCTCTTATTCTTAACACTCGTATCACTCTTTTTGACGGGTTGAACTAGAAAATCCTAAGAGAAAGGCATAAATAACCATCTCACCACTGTTACTCGCCAATCATAATATGACATCTGTATGCTTCGGCATAGCAAAAGTGCAATGTCAATGACACCTGTATGCTGCGGCATAGCAAAAGTGCAGTGTCAAAAGCTTAACATATTTGGGTATTTCTTTTCTTTCTCTTGTATGCCCATGCATGATATGCTTGTTTAAAAGAAAATATGCAAAGATATAAAAAGCAAAAAGATCAAAAATGCTTTAAAATGTGGTTGCAAGCGTGTTTTCTAGGAGATGTGGGAGTTTTAGGATGTACCTCGAAGGTGATAGTCCCCATCAAACGGTTATGATTGTGTGTGAGTTAAAGTGATTTTCTCATATCTCAAATCATCATAGCACTTGAGACACTTATGCAAACTTGCTATGTTTTCACACACAACACGCAACATTCTTTGCTATTCTTGATACATGTGCAGGTACAATGTGATTTGGCCATCACAAAGTTTACATGTGTTAATGTGTGCTCACTAAACTGTCTTGACTCATTTTTGAAATATAAAATTGGTTAAACTTGTTTAGTGTGTGTGTGCATGTTTTGAGATACATGTGCATCAAAATTCTTGTTGAGAGATGATTTTGAGAGCTTAATGTGTTGATTGGATCTTTGGTTGAGTTGCATGCATAATTGCATTCATATCTGTGTTTTTCCTCTTTTGAAAAACTGTTTTTAAAGGCAGCTCGACACATCCTCGACACCTCTCGATACCTGGCTTATCTGTCGAGAACTTCAGTTGCATCTTATCGCAATCTCGACACCTCTCGATAGCTAGGTGGATCGATCGAGGAAGTTTCTGTCTGCTCGATAGATCCTCGACACCTTCTCGATCCATCAAGGTATGCTCGATAGCTTATCGACACCTCTCGATCCATCGAGATACCCTTGCATGCATTTCATCCTTCTTTGTTTTGCATGTTTTTCCCTTTGTGTCTATAGTATCTTGTTTTTCTTTCTCTTGTAGGTCTATGGTTCCTTGTTCTCCTCGTTCCCTCTTTATCTGTTTTTCTGTCTTTCTCCGGTCAAGTCTTTTGGCTTTTTATACCCTTTGACAATCGTGTCAAAAAGGGGGAGAAATTTGAGAATTGAATGTCATTCCTCAGGGGGAGTAATAGACTTAGGGGGAGAACTTCATGTTAAAGGGAAGAAAGTTTTTTTGTAACTAACTTAGGGGGAGAGTTAGTGAGTTGATACACATTGATATTGATTGATATATTTTTTTTTGTGTTGTGTATCTTTTGGTTTTGTAACCATTTTTTTACATACATGATACTTATTAAGTGGTATATGTGATGATGTATGTGTTTCACTCTTTATCTCACATGTGTTGTTTCTTTTCTCTATTTATACACATGTTTCTTGTTTATTTAACTTGTCATTGTTTTCCACATGGTACCTTGATGTGTTTTGTTTAGTGCCTTTCAGGAAAGACAAGTTAAAGCCAAGTCAAGATTCCGAACCTTCTTCTTGCAGCAACTTCCAAGGTTCAAATCTTTTAGACTAGGCTTATTTGTTCTTGAGTAGAATGTATTCTAGGACATTCAATGTACTCTTGTGGTTTTGTCACGGATTGCCAAAGGGGGAGATTGTTGGGGACATATTTTTATGTAATTGGCATATCCTTTGACAAAACGCACTTTACTTGTATTTGGGTATATCTAAGTAGGTTCAAGATGATCATTACAAGTGGTTAAATTGAAGACATGAAGATTACTCAAGAACTGCTCAAGAAAAGTGCAAACTGCAGGTCTCTATACCTCCTCGACAGAATCTCGATCTGTCGAGATTCATTAAAGCTCAACAGATGTCCCGATCGATCGAGCTTACGGGTTTCAGATTATAGCCAACAACGTTTTTATTCTAAAAGGCTAATTGTTTATGGGTTTGTATAATTCTTATTGGACTAGGAAAACCCAAGGTTTGTGTAAACCTATTTGGAATAGGAGAGCCCATTAAACTCCTATTTAAAGGAGGTGGAAAAAGAAAAACCTAACCCTAGAGAGCTTCATAAGGTTTTCTTTTTGAAACCCTAGTCTCCTCCTACAGAAGAAAGAGTTTTTGCTGCGTTTCTTGTACGCCTTAGGGTTTTGTAACCAAGCAAAATCTCTTGCACCAACATTGAAGATCTTATTGGTGTTTCTATGTGAAGCTGCTGCAAATCAACTACAACAATCAAAGGGTTGCTGTGGAGTTAGTCACGTATTGGGATTCGTGCAAAGGAGTAAGCCGCGTACTGGGATCCGCGCATCAAATTGGTTAGTCACGTACTTGGGAGCCATGCATTGAAAGGAGAAACTGTCACTACAGAACAAGTCCAATTGCGTATTAGGGTAAGAGTTCAACTGTAGGTTGGTAAGGTACTTGGGATCCCTTGCTTGTAACTGCTTGTTGTGATAATAGTGGAGTTTCGGGAGTGGTGACCTTAAATCACCCGGTGGGGTTTTTGTCGTAAGGGTTTTCCCCATTTGTGAACAAATCATCGTGTTATTTATTTTCCGCTGCTTAACTTAGTTTGGTGATTTGTTTGTACTGCGACGTGATATTGCATGTTAATTTGATTAATTAAGAACTGGGCTAATTAATTAATCTAAGTTATCACAAGGGGTCAACGCATTTGTGGCCTGTCAGCTACAAAGCTCACTTGCTTAGTTGTGCAGAAGAATGCTCATCTAAGCTACAGGTGATACAAAGTTTAGAAAATTCTGTTTCAATGGCCATTTCAAAAGTTCACATGAACTAATGCACACAAACACACACTGTTTTTGTATTTTTCAATTTTTCAATTTTTTTTATTTTTATCAGAAAAGCAAAAATAAAACACAAAACTGAAAACACACAAACAAAAACATGTGAAGCAAGACAAAGCATAAAACTAGACTGACTCAAAAAGGTAAAGACCCACACAAATAATGCAACACACAAAAACAGGAAAGAGAAGAAGAAGTGACTAAAATCACTTAGATCCCTTTGCCTTCCACACCTTGGAAGAACCTTTCCTTTTGGTTGACTCTTGAACCGGTGAAGAGGGAGAAGAATATGAACCATTCAAGTTCGAAAGGAACATGATGGCTTTAAGAAAGTCTCCAAGAGGAGTGAGAGAAGACTGAAGCTGATTCTGGCTCCCAAATGCTATCATGCCATTGCTCTGTTGAGTGGCACGCCACTTATAGCAATTTGGTCGAGTGTGACCGGCAACACCACAATGATAACAGAGATGTGGCTTCTTCTGTTTGGGCTTTTGAGAGTTAGCCTTCTTATTCCTAGGGTTTCTAGATTCTCTTTTCTCAATTTTAGGGGGTGCTCCTAGGACGGACTTGCCCTTATCTATGTTCTCACTAGCTAGTTCAGTTTTAACATTCTTATCTTCATTTTCAATGTTATTAGCAGGTGGAACAAACACAGTAGTACTAGCAGTAGGAGTATTAGAGAGAGAGAATTCATACCCCAATCCAGTACGATCTGAAGAAAATCTCTGAGCACTTAGCATCTCGTCCAGCTTTGCACTTGACGTCCTCTCCAGTTGTGCTTTGACTTGAAACAGCTCCGCTTCAAGCTTCTTGGTCCTCTCAACCAAAAAATTGTTTTCGAACCTCAGTACTCCAATGATTTGATTTGCTTCATCAACCTTTGTGGACAGCTCCTCACGGTTGAGTTCCACATCACTGAGCTTCTTGGTGGCCAGCCTATAGAGTTTCTCATGCTTCTCAGAAAACTTGTACAGTTTCTCATAGGCGGTGTGGATGTCATCTTGATCATCCATAATCTCACACTTGGAATCCACCAATTCCTTCTCTTCATCCACTTCTTCAGTAACCCCATCAGTAGGATTAACAGTGGAAGTGAAGGCATTCAAGATTCCGTCGTCTTTATCTTCGGAATCGTCCTCGAGCTCCGTGTCGCTTAAGGTAACAGCAAATGCCTTGCTCTTCCCTATGTTCTTAAGGTACGTAGGACACTCTTGTTTCATGTGTTTGAAGCCTTGGCACCCAAAACATTTTGGCCTAGCGGGAACAGTGTACTGACCGCCATCCTTGACATCCTTCTTCGCTTTATCAGAATTCTTGAATTGTGAAGAACTGGATTGTCTACGGTCTTTGTTGAAGCCCTTTCCATTTGCATTCTTCATGAATTTCTTGAATTGCCTTGTGATGTAGGACTTCATCTTGGAATCTTCATCATCTGAAGAATCATCCGTATCACTGCTCTTGGCCTTTAGTGCCAAGCTCTTGCCCTTACTTGACTTGCCTAATCTAGTCAGCCCTAATTCATAGGTTTGCAAGTTTCTAACCAGCTCAGTCAGAGGAATTCTATCAATGTCCTTAGATTCCTCGATCGCCGTGATCTTAGCATGGAATCTCTCGGGCAGCGATCTGAGCACTTTCCTCACTATCTTGGGTTCAGGGATGGTTTCCTCAAGATTGAAGGCTGAGTTTACTATGTCCTTAAGCTTGGCATAGAACTCATCAAACGACTCATCCTCCTCCATCTTAATTTCTTCAAAGCGTGTGGTGAGCCTTTGTAGCTTTGAGTCTTTGACAGCCTTGGTGCCCTCATAGGTTGTCTGGAGGATGGTCCATGCTTCCTTAGCAGTTTCGGTTGAGGAAATTTTCTTGAACTCCTCATTGGTGACTGCACTGAATAGGGCATTCAATGCTCTGCTGTTGAAATTTGCCGCCTTGATCTTAGCATCATCCCAGTCGGCCGGCGCTTCTGTAGGCTTGGTCCAGCCTATCTCTACAGCTTGCCTCACCTTCTCATCTAAAAACTGCAAGAAAGCTCTCATGCGTACTTTCCAGTATGCATAGTTAGTGCCATCAAATAAAGGAGGTATAATTAGAGATTGTCCTCTATCCATGACAGCGGGGGTCAAATGGATCACACACAATAGATTAAACCCTAATCAGAGTGTGCTTGCTCTGATACCACTTGACAGGCTACAAACGCGTTGACCCCTTGTGATAACTTAGATTAATTAATTAGCCCAGTTATTAATTAATCAAATTAACATGCAATATCACGTGGTAGCACAAACAAATCACCGAAACTAAGTTATGCAGTGGAAAATAAATAACACGGTGATTTGTTCACGAATGGAGAAAACCTTACGGCAAAAACCCCATCGGGTGATTTAAGGTCACCACTCCCGAAACTCCACTATTATCACAACAAGCAGTTATAAGCAAGGAATCTCAAGTACCTTACCAACCTACAGTTGAACTCTTACCCCAATACCCAATTGGACTTGTTCTGTAGTGACAGTTTCTCCTTTCAATGCATGGCTCCCAAGTACGTGACTAACCAGATACGCGGATCCCAGTACACAACTTCAAACACCAACTAGAGACAGAGTTGTTGGCTGCAAAGTTCTTCAAATCATCAGAGATGAACTAGGGCACGAACTTTGTCTTTCAGATCACAAATTGCATAAACAAGAAGTTCTGAATGAATGTGCAACTTGCCTCATCTTGACGGCCCTTAAAATAATCCTTTTATATGTCTAGGGTTTAGAGAAAAGAAGTCCCAAAGACACATTCACGGATTGGACTTGAAACAGAACTGAAAATCTATTTTCCTTAATTCTTGACAGATAGAGGTGTCGAGGATCTGTCGAGAAGCTGTCGAGGCTCAGGGCAAAACAACTTCTTAAAGCTCGATAGATGCATGTGTTGAGGTAGGTGTCGAGCTTTAAAAACTTGCACTTCCTTGCTTGTTTCTTGGACAGACTTTGATGGCTTCAACACTGAATCTTGAAATACTGTTTCTTGAGGTGTTAAACACATCCTAAATCTACCCAATTACAAGTAAAGTGCGTTTTGTCTAAGGATAAGCCAATTACATAAAATAGCGACATATGCTAACAACTTGAACTACATATGTCCTAACACTTTAAAAGTTACCATAACTTTTAAGTGGGGCTGTGGTGTATTTTTGTGTTAAAACTTCTTTCCCTCTCCCTTGTGTGTGTGTGTTTGTTTCTAAAAAAAAAAAGAATAGATATTAGTTTACATTTTTCATATATTATTACAGTTTTGAGTATTTGTATATATCTTGTTATTGAAAGGTGATAATTTTTTTTTGTTTCAAGCTTTGGCCCTCTAAAGAGAAAATCTTGGTTCTGTCCCTGTGAAGATATATATTTATAGGACCTAAATTGAACTTGACTATATATGTTCAAAAATTTGTATGTTATAATTCGTGTGTTTCACTATAAAATATTTTTAAGTATTTGGTGACACATATAAAAAAATTTTAAACACAAACCACCAAAACTGATGGCTTAGGTACAGTGACCAAGCCACTAGCTTCAACGATCAAACCGTCAACACTAACCATTAGACCAGTGGCCAGACCAGCAACCACTAGATTTTTTTTTTTGGTGGGGGGGGGGGGGGGTCCCACGGTCAATAGAAAATACTTTTAAGTTTGACCAAATTTTACAATAAAACAAACAAAAAAAATTGATGAAAATATTTTTAGTAAAATATTTTACAAAAAAACAAATGGAGCATTAGTAACGTGGAGGAGCAAATTTTCTCAGTGCTTTATTTGAGAGTGAGATACATTTGTTTAATTTTTTTAGTATAAGGACAAGGGTTTGCAGTAATTTTCTAAAGTTGCCAATGAAAAAGAAAATAATGATAGTTATTTTCATTTAAAATGAATCCATTCCATGATACAATTAAATTTTATAATTTTAAAAGCGTAAAGACTACCAAGTAACATAAGTATGTACTATGTACACACACTACACAGTACACTATAGATCCAAAAGATAGAATCTTAACATTGAAATTGACAAGATAAGGACTTTAAAACGAAAAAGGATTTTATTCATGGAAAATATCCTAGTCTTATAAATTTTCTTACAAGAAGCTTTGTAGGCCACACTATCCTAGTGTATGTAACACTTTTCCTTGCTTTTAGATGAATTATTGTCAAGATTTTTGGAGGGAAAAAAAACACACACACACATTTCCAGTGGTATTTCATCATGTGGAGCGATATATGCACAACTTATCATTTTTTCATTTGTGTATGAGAGCTAGCTTGTGCTTATATTATATAATGTGCATATATGTGAAACATTTAGTTTTACGTCTGTACCTGCAGATGCTGCAGCAATTACATCATTCCCAGAATCCTTTGTGAGGAGAGAAAGTCTTGTGCTATAGTTATGATTCATAGCATAGAAGTCTGAGAGCGCCATGGACATGTACCTCTCTGCCACTCTTCCAACCGGGGACTTCAAATCAAGAACTACTCCAACTGGTACCAACTCATTTTCCATCATCGAAGGCTCATAACCGCAAAGGCTGAGACTGAGCAATAGAAAGGATAGGAATTTAGAAAGGAGGGGCTTCTGGTTTGTCATTGTCACGGACATTGTCAAGCTAACCTTTGCTAATTGCTAGCTGGAGGGGACTCCGTGTTAACTATATTAACTCGTATACATATGGCTACCATTCCATGTGGAATTTTGGGGCAGCTTACATCACACAAATGGGTCCAATAAGTACTATATGTTTGGAAACAACATCATTGCCATAAATGTTTGATATTGACTCTGGTTATTAGGCTCAAAATGAGAAAAATACTTAGATAATTCTATCGGAGTAATGCTAAGATCACAACTTGTTCACATGGTAAGTTGTAAGTGGTGGAGCTATATACACATCACTTTTATTTTACCATTTACAACTTGTCACGTGAGAAAATTGTAGCAAAAGTTGTAGTCTTAACATTTTTCAGTTCTATAGCAGTATTTTGAGCTCTTATCATATTGTGGATGGACTCCACACATGAATCCAACTATAGGACTCACTTTTATGTGAGAGCTCGAAGCATTGCTCCAAAACTACCTATAAATTAACCATTGCCTGGAAATACGGTGCTACATGTAAATCAGTGTCATTGCCATAAATGTTTGATAATGACTTTGTTCTGTAGACATGCATGGGCCGTGCTCTAGATGAATGCAAGTGGGTATAAATATTTTCAGATGGTAATGACTTGACCAAGCTAGGGAGAATCCAATCATATTCTTGACTTTTCTCACTTTTGGATTTCTTAACGGATTGGCCAACCCCGCGCTAAAGCATCAATTCCCATGAAAGCCAGGCTTGACCAAGGCGCAGACTGAAACCAATTAATAATGGCTTTCCTTTAGACTAGCATCTCTAGCTAGCCAATTTAACCACCTACTAGTTTACTGCCCAAGAGTCAAGACCTCACCTAGAATTAGAGCATTCCCATTGCAAACACCTCTTTAAAATGGTCAGGTAGACTTTGCCAAACTCCATTTGTACCAAAACTCCAAAATTTTGCCAAAGTTCCGCAAGCGATTAAAAGCTAATTTTTTATTTAAATAATCCACTACTTGCGAGTCCTACATTAATTTTTACTTAGCTTTATTTTATATAATATAAGTTTCAGTTTTTAAAAAAACTAATCTAGTTTTTAGCTTTTCTATATAAAAAATTACAAAGATTTAGAAGTGAGACTTGTGCGGTAGAAACTGAAAACAAAAAGAGAGAAATAGAGAACTATTTTTTTAAATGTAAAGGAAGGGTTCAAGGTTTTTGCTTCTTATTACTATTTGAAATTCTAATAGTAGAGTTTGTTATGGACTGATATTCTCAAAAGTAGACTTGCTCTAATTGTAATTGGAACATAAAATAAATAATTAAAATAATAATGATGTGCGCTTCTCAAAAAAAATATAATAATGATGTGACAAGTGTTGGAGATGTCAAAGATTTCAATTTTATATATGTCTATATCTAGAAAAACTCAAATTCCCCTCCAACCATACCCGTTGGGGTTACCCAAAAATCCTTATATCTTTTGGGTTGGGCTCAATACACTTCACTTCATAGACCATGTTCATGGCCCTTATCTTTTCTAAATCACACAATGGACTCGTGGCAATGTTGTTTCACCACCTCACGGATTGGGCTCATGGGTCTTATATTCTCCACATCATGATTCAACCTATGGCCTATGCTTCATTTTATGGAATGGGGTTAAACTTGCATCTTGCTATGTCATCAAAAATTGGGAACATTGCCCACATTATTGCTAATCTCAATTTATGGGCTCACGGCCCACCTTTCTCACACCTCATGGATTGGACTGGAAGCCCATATTTTTTCTCCTCAAGGGATCAAGACTCAAGGCTCTCATTGTTTCTCGTCTCTTTATGGAAGGTTTCCCCCATAAAATGGGTCCATTTAGTTTTATTTCCATATAAGAATAGGCTTATCTCAAGTTATGTTACGTATTTTTATATTTTTTTTCGTCGAACATGCTCATGTTAATTTTTTTTTTTTTTTTTATGAGAAACACACTGAAAACTATTATTATAACAACATCACAATACAAATACATCTTGGATAAGAGCTTGCTGAATACAGCAAAGAATCTCTTCAATCCAAACAACATCATTGACAAGGTTTTGAGTTTGTCTTGCTAAAATATGGGTTGGCTTATTTCCAGTCCTGCATACATGAGAAAAATTCACAACACCAATTTCAGCACCTAAGTCATGAATGCCTTCCATAATATCAGCAACAGAGGTGGGTGATAGTGTAGATTGCTTGAAAGCATTGGAAATTGTCAATGAATCACCTTCCAACACCCCATTTCACAGCCCCAAATGTCTTGCTAACAACAGACCAGCCTCATAAGCCTTAGCTCCCACTTCAAGAGCCCCTAAGGGAGCTTTAATCTTTCTGCACAAAGCAGCCAATAATCTGCCTTTAACCTCCCTTATGACCACATCAATACTGGCTTGCTTTTTTGATGTGAAAAGTGCTCCATCTACATTGATTTTGACTAAACCCGGTGAGGGAGGTATCCAAACCAATTGCAAAGAAACTTGGTCTGTTTTAGGTAAGAGTAGAACCGGGTCTGCTGCAAAATCAATGCAGTAATCTAGTGCAAACCAGTACTCTTGAAGATAATGTGCTGCCCAAATAGCCAAGGCTGGACCTATTTTGCCTTCACCACCATGATAAATTTCATTCCTATTAATCCAAAGTTCCCAAGCAATCGTTACAAGCTGTGAACATTTACCCACTCCATCTACATTAGTCATCATAACAAGCCATAACAGATCCTAAAAAGAATCAACATGGACATCCAAAGGCATTAGTTGTAATTTTGAAGCAACCTAGGTATCTTGTGCTTTCGGACAGCCCCAAAAAACATGACCAGACTTCTCAGCCTCATTATGACAGCAAACACACAACTACAAGTAGAAGAGGGGCTGCCTGGAGAGGAAACTACAGGATCTAGAAACATGGCATCAAATGGGGTTGCCACATTAGGACAAATATGAGAAAAAGAAATAGAGGACTATGGTGAAGTGACAAAAGAAATGAAGGGAAAAATATTTTCATGAAATGAAAAATCCCTTGAGATGAATATCTGCCTAGTGACCAAATTCAACAACTTGTAACCCTTAACCCCAAAAGGGTAACCAAGAAAGACACAAGGAATAGATCTAGGAGCAAACTTAGACCTATTGTGAGCTAGTGTAGATGCAAAACAAAGACAACCAAACACCTTTAAGTGATGATAAGAAGGAAGTTTGCAATAAAGTTTCTCAAAAGGAGTTTTATGGTCCAAAACAATACTAGGCAACCTGTTAATGATATAGACAGCTGTCAAAACACAATCTCCCCAATAGCAAAGTGGTATATTAGACTAAAATTTTAATGCTCTAGCAATGTTTGAAATATGTTGATGCTTTCTCTCCATAACAAAATTCTGTAGTGGAGTAGCAACACATGAGTGTTGATGGATAATCCCATGTTGAGCACAAAAGTCATTAAGGAAAAATTCTTGAGCATTGTCAATTCTAATTACTTTGATGTTGGTTTGAGATTGAGTAAAGATCATCTTGTAAAAGGAGATTAACAAAGGCCTGGTATCTGTTTTAGATTTCATGAGATAAACCAATGTGGATCTTGTAGCATCATCTACAATTGTAAGAAAATATCTAAAACCATCATGAGTTGCTTTAGCAAATGGTCCCTATACATCATAATGTATTAAATCACAAGCATGCTCAGAGAGATGATTAGCATTAGGAAAGGGCAATCTTTTAAGCTTTGCAATTGGAAAAACAACTCGATCTTTATTTGAATGAAAGGATGATACATCTAATATACAATAGTGAAGTTTGTCATCAGACACATGTCCTAACCTAAAATGCCACAAGTAAGGCTTATTGACATTAGAATCAGTGAAAACAAAATGAGCAAAAGACTTGAAACTGACTATAGGACAGTAGTAACTTTTGAGACAGACTTGCAATTCTCTGAAGTTTGCAGCAATTACAAGTTGGTATGAAGCTTACCTAATCCAATCACTTTCCAACAGGCAAGGTCTTGTATGAAACAATAGTTTAAGAGAAAAACCAAGCAACATGACAAGGATTGGATTAATTTGCTTACTGAAATCATATTAAAGGAAAAAGTTGGGACACAAATCACATCTTCAAGAATCAAAGTTGAAGTGAGTTGAACGGTGCCTATGTGTGTGACAAGAACTTTTTTACCATTAGGAAAATGTACAAAAGAAGATATTGAACTAGTTATTTTGGTAAATAGAGATGTAGAATGAATGATATGATCAATGGCTCCTGTGTCAAGAGCCCAAGTTTCTGCATTGTGAGCTATTTTGTTTGAAGGATTTTCAGCAAAGATAGAATTCTTCAAACGAAGGCAAATAGAATCCTAGAATGAGGCACAAGAAATACCTAAGAAAGCTGAATTGGCTGCATGAACAGCATCTTGGTTGTTAGAAGAAGATGCATGGGAGCTCAGCATTGACAACAACTGCTAGCATTGTTCAGCTATAAAGGGAAAAGAACTTGATTGTGATGCAGCCTCGAATTGACCAGTTTTACTATCAAAAGTCACTTGATTTGCCACAGAAACTCTGCCCTTTTGCTTGTATCCTAGTGGAAATCCCACTAGTTTGTAACACTTTTCCATGAAATAGCCAATTTTACCACAATTGCTGCATATTGGTCTGCCCTTGCCTTTGTTCTTCCCACCTTGGTTGAACCCTTGAGTCTTAACTGCAAGAGTTGTTGAGTCAACTGACACACCTCCATTGAAAACTAAAATCCTTTGTCTTTCTTCTTGTATCACCAAATATAAAAGGCCTTGCCAATTGAGGGACTTGGCTCCATCATTAGAATCTGAGTTCTAACTTGTGAAAAAGCTTCATTCAAGCCATTGAGGAATTGCATCAATTCATCTTGATGATTGAAGAGTGTGATTTTATCATTCACTCCACAGACACATTTACCACAAGAATAAGACGGTAAAGGCCTGAGATTAAACAGTTGATCCCAAGAAGCTTGAAGATTAGTGAAGTAGGTAGTCACTGTTGCATCTCCTTGCATAATTGTTGAGATCAACTTCTGAAGCTATGAAATTCATGGGCCATTTGCTTGTAAGAAACGGTTTTTAAGTGAATTCCAAACCTCCATTGCAGTGTTTCTGTAAATCACACTTGTAGTAATATTAGGTGAAACGGAATTCAAGATCCATGAGGAAATCATGGAATTGTTCTTCGACCAAGCAATCTTTTACAAAGGGGTAACATCCATGGAAGATGTGATAGAACCATCCACAAAACCTAGCTTGCTTTTTGCATCCAACGCCATAAGCATAGCCCTGGCCCAATTAAGGTAATTGTCCTCTGTCAAGAGTTGAGTCACAAGAATCGCACCTGGTGATTCTTAGACATGGCAATACGGGTCAGAATTTTCTCACCCGACCCGACCCGACCCAAAAAATACCTAACCCAAAGCAAAAAACAGGTTGACCCGTGACCCGACCTGATTTTTTGCAGGTCAACCTGACCCGACCTAGATAACCTGTGACCCGACCCGTTAAAAAAATTCGCAAAAAAAAAAATTTACACCTAAATACTTCATGTACTCATATAAAATTATAAACTAATAAAACATTACACAAAGACAAGTTCTTTTTTTTTTTTTTTTTGAGAAACACAAAGACAAGTTGACAACATTGAGTCATTGACAATGACAAGACTTTGGCTAATTGGTTGTATCACAACCGTTCAAAAAAAAAAAAAAATATATATATATATATATATCTCATGGTCATTGTCTCATTGATTGGTCAATGTTTTGCTTGCTAAGTTGCTGCCTAGCTGTGCTGTGGATGATCCTGATGATGATGAAGATAAGGAAGATGATGTAAGTGAATTGCATTTTGTTTGGTATATGCTATGCTATATTTTTTTAATAATAAAGATTGTAATGTTGTGTGGTATTATTTTTCATTGCAATTTTTTTTAATGATTAGGAATTTGATCATTATGAAAGTGGTCGTGGTACTAAAAAAACTCAGTTAGACTTGTATTTAGAAGAGAATAGACTTGACAGACAGGAAAATCCAAAGTTGGAAGTTCTCTCTTGGTGGAAAGAGCATTACAATCGGTTTCTAGAGCTCTCTTTAATGACACGGGATCTTATGAGCATTCCGATAACCACTGTTGCTTCTGAATCAAGTTTTAGCACTGGGAAAAAAATTCTTACTCCGTATCGTTCACGTCTTTTACCTGAGAATGTGGAAGCTACGTTGTGTACTAAAAGTTTGCTATATGGATTTGAAGGTAATTTAAATTTTTTTTTTTATAGTCATAATTATACAATTTTAATTATTTATTGATTTGCTTTCATGGTACATTAACTTATATTAAAATATTGTATTGTAGATGAAGATGCTGATGAAATTGGCCAACTTGAGTTACAATTTGCAAGTATGAATATGTGCAGTCCTGAATCTGCTACCAACGTTAAGTAGATAGAGATTGAGGTGTAATTTTGATAAAATATTTACTTATTCTTTTTTACTTAATATGTTATGTTTATTTTTAAATCTTTTTTTGTTTAGTTTATTTTCTAAGTAATCTAACTTTACTATTATTTTAAATGCAACAGGAACATGTGCACTTAAGAAGACCGATAACTTGTTACTTTGCTAGCTTACTTGTTTTGTTTGTTTTAAGATCTATCTCTTTTTGAAGATGTAAACTTGTAATTATATGCATTTTGACAGTAAACTATTAACATTATAGACTTTTTTCATCATGAATTTATGATTATAAATCATTTTTGTTATGCTCAAAACTGTCAGAATTAGAAGGATATTAACAAGTGGCATTAAGTGCAATTCATTTGCTTAATTGATTTTATTTATTCTCCCAAACCCAAAACAGATTGTTATTGATTTGTTTTTGTAATTGAAAAAAAAAAAAAAATTGTTTGAAAAATATGGGTCAACCCGACCCGACCCGCAACCCAATTGACCCGTTTAAAAATGACCCGTTTTAACCCGTGACCCATTTGACCCGCAAACCCGATTGACCCAACCTAAACCTAAACCGAACCCGACCCAACCCGCCCATTTTGCCATGTCTAGTGATTCTCCATCGTGCAAGAAGAAAGGGCTTCTTGGATCCTCCATTGGAGAAAGCTCACGACAAGCAGTGGATTAAGAAGGAGAATAATCTGAAGCTTGATCTTGATTCGCCATTGACATGTACCTCTCTGCCACTCTTCCAACCGGGGACCTTAAATCAAGAACTACTCCAACTGGTACCAACTCATTTGCCATCATCAAAGGCTCATAACCGCAAAGACTGAGACTAAGCAAAAGAAAGGATAGGAATTTAGAAAGGAGGGGCTTCTGGTTTGTCATTGTCATGGACATTGTCAAGCTAACCTTTGCTAATTGCTAGCTGGGAAGGACTACAAGTTAACTGTATTAATTTAGAGAAATATGACTTCCATTCCATGCGGAATTCTGGCGCAGCTTATATCACGCAAATGAATCCAAGAAGTAAAGTATGTTTGAAAACAGCGTCATTGACTTATTGCCCTGAATGTTTGATATTGACTTTGGTTATTAGGAGTTTACCAAAAAAAGACTATGGTTATTAGGCTCAAAAATGAGGAAAATACTTTGATAGTTTGATAGTTCCATAGGATTAATTATAGGAACACAACTTTTGTTTCAACGTGTTTCTCAAAAAAATAAAAAATAAAAACTTTTGTTACAACTTGATCACATGGCAAATCGTAAGTGGTGGAGTTGTAAACCCATATAGACCTACCACTTTTAATTCACAATTTAAAACTTGTCACATGAGCAAATTGTGACAAAAATTATGGTCCTAGAATTTTCCAATTTCATAATAGTACTTTGAGCTCTTATTGTACAGTGGGTGGGCCCCACACGCAAATCGACATCAGCATCTAACTTTAAAAAAATTAATCTATCAATTTTAACAAAAGAAAAAAAAACATAATTAAAAAAAATGATAGAATAAAATCTGGTTCATCTTGATTAAGAACATCAAGACCCAAACCCAAACCATCTCTCGATCTCTCCCCCCATCCTCTCCTCTTTTCTTTTCTTCTTTCTTCTTCCTAGATCTCTCTCTCTCTCTCTTGCCTTCAACCCACTAACAAAAAATTCCTACTTGGCAAACTAGGGACAAAATCAAGATTCAAACTTAGGGGGGGTCAAATTTCTTTGTTCAAAGATTTTAAAAAATTGAAATATCAATATTAGAGGTTGTCAACAATGCATTATTAGCATTAATTTTTTAATTATTTGTATTTTTTATTTTGAAAAAAATCACTAATGACAATTTATAATCAAGAGTTTTGTAAATTGTGATTTACAACTATGTTTTTTATTGGCTTTAATTCTGTATCAAATTTTATTGTAATTGTGGGGGCAGGAGTCCCAAAAAGCATACCTGGGCCTTGGGCCTGGGCCGAGAGCATTAACTTGTCCAGAGATCATAGGACGGGGACGAGGGGCCCAAACTTGAAAGCCCATAAGCCCATAGTTGGATTATGGGCTAATGGGAACGGTTCGAGGAGGGAGGCCTCCTCAGCCAACTGAAACAAGGGTCGTAAGGCACGTCATGATGCCTAAGGGGGAACCGGTGAAGCTCAACAAACGAGGCCACGCTCCAGAGGAAGACAAAGAGAGTGAGAACAGGTGGGAAGCCCCAACAAACAGTTGCTGCCACTGCATTAAAAACTTCACACCTACCCTTCTGGCCGCATTTATAAAGAAGTGACATTTGAGAGGACCGGTGCCAACCTTATGGCTATTGAGGGGAAGATTTCAAGAGGATGAAGAATGGGAAAGGGATCTGCATTAAAGGACTCCATGGAAGAAGGCACAGGGGTGAGGATATAAATAGAGGGGGAGAGAACATTGGAGGGGGACTTTTGGGTTGGAAAAACTTCCTCTAGAAGAAGAAGAGAAACCAATACAAGACGTCCTCGGCTCACATCCGAGGAGAACCTGCACTATACCAAGGTCTCATCGCATGCAATCGTGGGCCTCTAGGTCTCAAGCCCACCCTCTATAAATTTTATTGTTTAGGCCTCTTGGGCCTGCCCCTCTCACGCATTTGGGTCCAGGCTTGATTTGTGTCCTTACAATTGGCGCCGTCTATGGGAGTCTTGAGTAAGAGGACATGAAACGTGATGGAGGGCTCAGGTTCGCACCATGCAGAGTCCATGGAATCCTAGCACGAGGATCACCTCTTGCAGTTAGGGCAGGAAAGAGATCGAGAAGCCAGCGTACGAATGGAGCATACGCGCGGGAGGAGTCACGCACGGGTTGGAAGCATAACCTCTCGCGAAAAGGGTGTCAAAGCCATGCAAAAGGAGATTGACCATCTGAAAAAGAAGCTGCGTCGGGAGAAACGACGGTGTACTTCCTCCCTTTTAGATCCTTCTTCAGTAAACTCTCACAGTAGCAGCGGCAGTCCCAGGTCAGGAACTCCTCCCAGCGAACCCTCTTCCTACAAGGACGAATACCCTCGCGACCCTAAGGGCAGGAGCACCTCTTCTAGGGGCTTGGCTAATAACGCTTTGAGCAAGGCACTCCACCAAATCTCTAAGTCACCTTTCACTTGTAGGATTGAGAGGGGAAGACTTCCGAGGCGGTTTACCCTACCAACTTTCACCATTTACAACGGGCGGACAGACCCAATGGAACACGTGAGCCACTTCAGCTAGAGAATGGCGGTGCACTCAAAGAACGAGACCTTGATGTGCAAAATCTTCTCCTCCAACCTGGGACATGTAGCGATGAGATGGTTCAACGGCCTAAAGGCAAGCTCTGTGGATTGCTTCGTGGAGCTCACCAGGGCATTCGACTCACGCTTCATCACCTGTAGCAGGGTGCCTCGGCCTTTCGATTCGCTGTTGTCCATGGCCATGAGAGAGGGGAAGACCCTCAAGACGTACTCCAACAGATATTGGGAGATGTTCAAAGAGATCGATGGGGACTTCGATGACGTTTCCATAAGCACCTTCAAGGTCGGCCTTTCGAATGAGCACGACCTGAGGAAGTCCTTAACCAATAGGCCTGTCAAGAGCGTGCGTCGGCTTATGGATCGTATCGACGAGTACAAGTGGGTTGAGGAAGATCAGCTGTAAGGAAAGGGGAAGGCAAAGGTTATCCCTCAGGAGAGAAGGGATTTTAGGTCGGACAAATACAACAATAGCAGGCCGAGGCGAGAGTTCGTTGGGCAGCTTGGCCCGAAATCTTCTCAGGTGGTCAACGCTGTGTTCCATGAACCCATGCAACAGGTGTTTGAGAAAATCCGCCACGAACCATATTTTAGGTGGCCCAGCAAGATGTTAGGGGATCCCACGAAGCGTAACCAGAACCTCCATTGCCAATATCATCAAGAGAGAGGTCACACAACAGAGAACTGCAGGAACTTACAGAATTATCTGGAGCAATTGGTGAAGGAGGGGAAGTTGAAACAATTCTTATATCAGCCCGTCGGGTAGGCAAAGTATCTTGGTCCAGCCAATCAGGGTAACAGCGGTTCAAGACCCCCTTTGGCAACGATTAATGTCATTCTCACCGCCCCAGGGAGGACCGGCTTCTGCCCTTCCAGGGTGATGTCCATGGCGCGAGCCCTTGCCGAGAATTCTGGCTTCGAGCTGAAGAGGGTGAAGGGTAACATACCACCAATCCTGGGCTTCTCGGACAAGGACAAGGTGGGGACCATCCAGCCCCACCACGATGCCTTGGTCATCATGCTAAGAATAGGGGACTACGATGTGAAGAGGGTGATGGTTGATCAAGGAAGTGATGCAGATATTATGTACCCCGACCTGTTTAAGGGGCTGAATTTGAAGCCGGAGGATCTTACGGCCTACAATTCTCCCTTCATAAGCTTTAAAGGGAAGGCCGTCACCTCGAAAGGGCAGATTAGGCTGCCTGTGCAGTCAAGCCCAGCAGTGGTCGAGGTGGATTTCATCGTGGTTGACGCCTACTCTCCTTACACGGCCATCGTCGGGAGGTCATGGCTACATGCTCTGCGAGCTATCTCCTCAACTCTCCACGCCAAGGTGAAGTTTCCGTTTCGCAGTCAGATTGAAGAAATTGTCCGGAGCCAGTCAGCGACAAGATAATGCCTCACAGCCGCAGTTTTACACGGGTCGGGGCCAGAGCCCTTGGCCTCGGCTGCTTCTATCCCATAACAATCAACACCTTCTGCCACAGCTGGAGAGACAATGGCAGAAGAGCCCATGTGTGAAGAGTTGAATAAGGTTCTTGTGGACAGTGACCCCGAAAGGTTCTTTCAGGTAGGATCTCAACTGCCAGCCAACAAAAAGGAGGAGCTAGTGGCATTCTTAAGAGCAAACCTTGACGTGTTTGCGTGCGACGCCTATGAGGTACATGGAATCGACCCGAGCTTCATCTGTCACCACCTGAAATTTAGTCCGACCGTAGTGTCGAAGAGACAACCGCCTCAGCGTTCCTCCAAGGAACATTCTGACGCTGTTAAAGAGGAGGTCATCAGACTCAAGAGAACTGGGGCTATCAAGGAAGTCTTCTACCCCGAATGGCTGGCACACACTGTGGTGGTGAAGAAAAAAAGTGGAAAATGGAGGGTATGCGTGGATTTTACGGACCTGAACAGGGCTTGCCCCAAGAACTCTTTCTCAATGCCTTGCATAGATCAGTTAGTGGACGCAACCGTCGGCCACCCTCGGATGAGCTTCCTAGATGCCTTTTAGGGGTACCACCAAATACCTTTAGCTTCAGAGGATCAGGAGAAGATAGCTTTTGTCACCCCCACCGGCAACTATCACTAGAAAGTAATGCCTTTTGGCTTGAAGAATGCTGGGGCTACCTATCAGCGGATAATGACTAGGATGTTCGAGGCTCAGTTAGGGAAAACTGTCGAAGTATATGTGGATGACATGGTTGTAAAGAGTAAGGCTATACCTATGCATGTGGCTGACCTGAATAACACTTTCTAGACGTTGAGGAAGCACAAGTTGTGTTTGAATGCCTCTAAATGCTCCTTTGGTTTGGGGACTAGTAAGTTCCTAGGTTGCATGCTCACTTATAGAGGGATTGAGGCCAACCCCGCCCAGATCATAGCAATCTGCAATTTGCAACCTCCTCGGAATCCAAAGGAGATCCAAAAGCTGACAGGGATGACAGTCGCGCTCAATAGGTTCATCTCTCGGTCTGCAAACAAATCCTGACCCTTTTTCCAGCTGTTAAATAAGTGGAAGGGATTTGAATGGACCGAAGAATGTTCCATATCTTTTCGGCAGCTGAAGGAATACCTCTCTCGGCCACCCATTATGTCTTGTCCAGATGTGGATGAAGTTTTGTTCGCGTACGTGGCCGTGGCGGTTCATACTGTCAGCCTGGTTCTAATACGAGACGACGATGGAGTACAGAGACCAGTCTATTACATGAGCAAGTCTTTGCAGGCAACTGAGATACGGTATCTGCCATTGGAGAAAGCGATTCTAGACGTGGTGCATGCAACACGCAGGCTCCCGTACTACTTCCAATCTTATACGGTCGTCATGCTGACTCAACTCCCCCTTAAGTCCGTGTTACAGAGCGCTGACTACTCCAGCAGGATCGCCAAATGGAGAACTATCTTAGAAGCCTTTGACATCAAATACATGCCTCGCACCTCCATGAAGAGGCAAGTCCTCACCGACCTGGTAGCCGAGTTTGCTGAGCCTCTTGTGGAAGAAAACCCTAAGAGGAGGGGCATGGATGGAAAATCAATCGGCGTGATCTTGTGCGAGGAGTCCCTGGTATGGAAGGTATACGTGGACAAAGCGGCCAACCAAAAGGGGAATGGCGTAGGGATAGTTCTGATATCCCCAGAAGGAATCGTCTTAAAGAAGTCTTTGAGATTGGCATTCTCGGCTACCAACAATGAAGTCGAGTACAAAGCTCTGCTAGTGGGAATGGACATGGTTCAAAAAATGGAGGGAAGGTTAGTGCGGGTGTTCTCGGACTCGCAGCTGGTGGTCGGCTAGGTGGAAGGGAAGTTAGAGGCCAGGGAACCAAGAATGCAAGGGTATCTGTCTCGCACCAAATACTTGCAGTCCAAATTTGAGTCCTTTGGAGTATCGCATATCTTTAGAAATGGGAATACCCATGCCAACTTGTTGGCCACGCTCGCAACCACCTCGGCTTAGGGCCTACCCCAGGTCATCCTCATTGAAGACTTGTTGAAGCCTACTAGGACAAGCGGCGACGCCATCCAGATTCACCAGGTCAGAACGGAGCCCAGCTGGATGGATCCAATAGTATCCTTCCTTAAAAATAACGTCTTGCGACAAGAAAGGTCTGAGGCGGACAAGATATGAAGAAAGGCCCCACGTTTCTGGCTATCCGAGGATGAGAAACTGTATAAACGCTCTTTCTCTGGACCGTACTTATTGTGTGTACATCCTGAAGCAACAGAGCTGCTTTCGGAGGAGTTGCATAAGGGAATATGTGATAGTCACACGGGAGGAAGTCACTGGCCCATAAAGCCCTTACCCAAGGATACTGGTGGCCGAACATGCAAAGAGAGGCGCAGGATTACGCGAGAAAGTGTGATCAATGTCAGAGGTTTGCTCCCAACATCCAACAGCCTAGGGGTGTCCTTAACCTTTTGGTTAGCCCTTGGCCGTTTGCTCAGTGGGGCTTGGATATAGTGGGACCATTCCCAAGGGCAGTAGGGAATAAAAGATGGTTGCTCGTCAGGACGGACTACTTCACCAAGTGGGTTGAAGTAGAGCCCCTCTCAAACATTAAAGACGTGGATGCAAAGAAGTTTGTCTGGAAGAACATCATTACTAGGTTTGGGGTCCCGCACACCCTCATCTCGGATAACGGCCTACAGTTTGACAATATGGCCTTCAAAAAATACTGTGAGGACTTCGGCATCACAAACAGGTATTCTACCCCAGCCTACCCGCAAGGGAATGGCCAAGCAGAAGCGGTAAACAAAACGATAGTCAACGGGCTCAAAAAAAGGCTGGACAACGCCAAAGGCAGATGGGTAGAGGAAGTGCCACATGTGTTATGGACTTATCGAATTACGCCACGAAGGTCTACGGGAGAGACACCCTATTCAATGGCTTATGGCGCTAAAGCTGTCATCCTTTTGGAAATAGGGTTTCCGACGATGAGGACGCACACCTTCGCCCTAGGCGATAATGATGATTTGCTGCAGAAGGGGCTGGACTTGATTGAAGAGAGGAGAGAGAACGCTATGGTCCGGCTAGCTTGCTACCAGCAGAAGCTCAAGCAAGGGTATGACTCCCACATAAAGTCCAGGCCCCTTGCTCTTGGTGACTTAGTCCTAAGGAAAGTCGTGAGAACCGCTAAGGACCCAGCATAGGAAAAGTTGGGACCAAACTAGAAGGGACCCTACCGTATAACCTCACTGGCCGGCATAGGGTCGTATTACCTTGCCAACTTAGAAGACAAACCTGTAAAACGACCCTGGAATATAAATAGCCTCCGAAGGTACTACTATTAATGAAAGGCGTACATGCCATGTGTTTAGATATTATTGTATTATGTTAATTGTTAGTTTGTTAGTCTTCAATATCCAACAAAAACTCAATGTCAAACTAAGGTCCGACATTTTTAACTTAGTGTTAACGTCAACCTTAGCTATGCCGGGTCCTCGACCCTTTTGCTTTGGGAAAAGTTAACACACATACTGCATTTTTAACTAAGTGTTAATGTCAACCTAAGCTATGCCGGGTCCTCGGGCCTTCTGCTTTGGAAAAATTTAACATACAGATACCATTTTTAACTAAGTGTTAATGTCAACCTTAGCTATGCCGGGTCCTTGGACCTTCTGCTTTGGAAAAATTTAACATACAAATACCATTTTTAACTGTGTTAATGTCAACCTTAGCTATGCCGGGTCCTCGGACCTTTTACTTTGGAAAAATTTAACATATAGATACCATTTTTTAACTAAGTGTCAATGTCAACCTTAGCTATGCCAGGTCCTCGGACCTTCTAATTTGAAAAAATTTAACATACAGATACCATTTTTAACTAAGTGTTAATGTCAACCTTAGCTATGCCAGGTCCTCGGACCATCTGCTTTGAGAAAATTTAACATACAGATACCATTTTTTAACTAAGTGTTAATGTCAACCTTAGCTATGACGGGTCCTTGGACCTTCTGCTTTGAAAAAATTTAACATACAGATACCATTTTTTAACTAAGTGTTAATGTCAACCTAAGCTATGCCGGGTCCTCGGACCTTCTGTTTTGAAAAAATTTAACATACAGATACCATTGTTAACTAAGTGTTAATGTCAACCTGAGCTATGCCGGGTCCTCGGACCTTCTGCTTTGGGAAAACTTAACATACAGATACTATTTTTAACTAAGTGTTAATGTCAACCTTAGCTACGCCGAGTCCTTGGACATTCTGCTTCGGGAAAATTTAACATGCAATCCGTTTTACTAAGCGTTGAACAAACTTACATCTCACTAAGTCCTTTTCTTTCTTATGCATTTAAGTGGTCTTTGTGTCATAAAGTTCAGCGTATTTCTCAAATGAAAGTTGCTTATTGAAGAAGTAAGCTTATAAACGAAACTGGCCATTCAAGAAATGCTCGTGGAGAGACACTAATAGTGAAAATCATGTCTAAGAAACATTAGCAAAGAAGTTAAAAATCAAAACCCTTTTCATTAACCACAAGTAGATTGCATAGGGAAATACATGTAAAGGGGGCAAAATGATAAGGGAGGTAAACAGAAAGAAAATCCAAAAGAGGCCTTAACGGCTTAGGTCTTAGCCTTTGAGGGAGCATCCTCTTTGGGCTCCGCCTCGGTTAACTGGACCTCGCCTTCTTCTCCTGGCGGCTTAAGCTCCACGGGCAGAAAAGCAGTACCCTCGAAGGACGAAGGAGAACCAGCAGGATCTGTCTCTGGCAAGACCATGGGCCCCTTCCTCTTATCTTTATCAATCTCCTCCTCTAGGAGGGCACCTTGGCTTGAAAGCGTTGATACATGAGGAAGAGCAAGGGCGGCCAGGGAAATAGAAGGAGCTGAAAGAGGAGGAGCGTCAAACTCGCGAATATCGGGGGGATACCACACGTTCTCAGCTTTCCTCCATTCGGACGTGGTAGGAGCCCCCGCCACGTTCAGAGCCTCTGACCACACTTGCCTACAGTAGTCCCTGCACAGGTCGGCTAGCTCCTCGACCAAATGGGTCTCTGTCTCCTCGACCCCTCTCTGGAAAGAAGCGGCCAAAGCAGCGTCAGCAGCCTCTTTTGCAGCGCAAGCCCCATCCTTGGCCCTTGCTAGCTCTTCCTTCAAAGGGCAATGTCCTGCTTGGCCGCGTCAAGATCCTCTTTGTAGCCTCAGAGCTCCTTTCGCTGCACCTCGGCTTGAGCCATAGCATTCTTGAAGCCAGCCTCAGCACTCCTCTTCAACTGCTCCTCTGTCGTTAACTTCTTGGCGAGCTTCTCCTTCTCAGCCTCAGCTAGGCCGAGAGCTCTCTCTGTCTCAACTCTGACATTGAATTCAGTGCTGGCCTTCTTCTAGGCGTCCTCCACCCATTTTTTAGCTACAAAGACCTCCTAGATGGCCTGGACACACATAAAAAAGCATAAGTATGACGGTGAGCATATTCCCAAGCTTGCACAAGCAAAAAAGGCTAAACAATATGTACCAAGCCCAGGTCCCTCTTCAGGGAAAGGAACAGTTGCTGCTGCTGCATCTGCTCAAGGGCTTCCATGTCCCTAGGAAGGAGCAGGGGCTATTCGAGAGCCTCGGCAAGGTAAAGGGAGTGCCCTTTCTGGAACTCTCTTATGCTGGAGTGGTCAGGGATGGAAGTCTCATCTAGCTCCAACGTAGGAGACCAAAAAGATTGGGCGTGGCGCACGTCGACCTACCCATGGCTCTCTCCACTTTCCACCGAGGGAGCACGTGTCTTGCCCTTGGCGGCCTTTTGTTGTTGTTGTTATTGTTGTTGTTGTTGCTGTTGTTGTTACTGTTGCTTCAGCTTCTTCTACTGAGCCACCTCAGCTTTCTCGTTCTCCTTTTTCCTCTTCTTCTTGAGGTCAGGAGCGTAAGCTTTAGGGTCGGCAGGAGGAGAAGGAGGAGGGGGTAGTTGAGGAGGAAGTTGGGATCGAGCGGCACCCTTCTTGGCCACTTACGCACCTCACGCGCCCATGAGTGACCTTAAACTAGCCATCTCTTCCTCCTCGGTGCTGCTGTCCACCTTTGAGATTATTAAACCTCTTATCCCCGAGCACTCGGTGGCTTCGTTGTCTGAGAGGTTAACAACGTTACCCTCTTCAGGCTTCTTGGCCTCTACGAGCCTAAATTGGTCAATCTCCTCCTCAAGCGATAGGAGGGGGGATGCAGACTCCTCTCTAGCAACAGCTGCTATGGGTCGCACCGAGATAGGGACTGCTCCAACAGGGGGAGTGTATAAGATTATGGACGAGTCGTTTAGCAAGTCACGTGTGGCGAGGAAGTTGGGCTTGGCAACGTCTATCCGTCTACACCTCTTGTCGCCCATGACAATTATGTCTTCGACCTCTTGGAAGGCATTGGACAGAGGGTCGTACCCCAATATAAGATAGGCAGCCCTCACATGTAGATCCTCGTTGACGAACACCTCAGATCTCAACACTCTGTTAAGGTCCGAGATGTTAACTTCCCCTAGACGAGGAGATACATGATGCTTGTCTGCAAAAAAGATATTCAAAAGACCAATCATGGTTAGACTCAAAACGAACTTGGGCAACAAAGGCATCAAGTTACAAAAATTCAAGGGGCAAAGCCAATGGAACTGAAACTTAAACCAGGAGTCTTAAATCCTAGGCAACCACACCTGGTTTCCCCTCTCTGACAGGGCAATGAACTTCGCCATACCATCTCCCAGAGGCGACTACGTAATCGTCCTTCATCCCTTTGTTAGATTTAGGGAGACAAGATATAAGCCTAACGATACTAGACCGGGACTTAAGATAATACCCTACGTTCTTCAATTGGTGGCACTCATACAAGAAGGCAACATCGCGCCATGTGAGGTTTAGACTCATCTGCTCGTTTAAAGCGTCCACACAGCCTAGGATCCTAAACATATTGGGCGTACATTGGTCGGGGCACAACCTGTGGTTGCGAAGGTACTCACTAGTGACGTCTTTCATAGGGAGGGTCATCCCACCCTCTAAGAAGGCAATGATAGGGATAATGACCTGCCCTTCCCCCCTAGAGTCAGCCACCGCCTCAGGGGGGAAATATTTTAAATCCACTTCCAGAGGAATGTGGTATTTGGCTCGGAATCCTTCCATACCGAATATGAAATCCACTAGACACTTGAACCTATCCATCTAGTCAAGATTAAAGCAAAGATTTAGAAAGGAAAGGGGAAAAAGTCAACAGCGGAGGAGAAAGGGGCTAAGGGAACAAGAACTTACTGAGAAGAAGGTGTACGACTCTTTAAGTGCTTCCGGAGAGAAAGTGGAGGTAGACGCTTAGAGGGGTGCAGTTGCTTTTTAGGAGTAATGACTGGCTATGCGACTTCCCAAACGTATAGGGAGTTTGGGAGGCGAAAATTCATGAGGGATATCCCGCTCAAATTTTCAAGAAAGAACCCAGGCCGTACGATCTGCATCTCACCATTAAACATGGGCGACAGGGGGTTACTCAGTGCAATTAATGAGGGCGTCACAGGTTACGAAGCATCAGGGGCCATCCAAGAAGGTGCGATGGGTTTCTCACGTGCAACGCTTGTAAGCTCACGAATCAAAAATTCATTTCTCTCCTCGGATTGTAGCCAAATAAATTTTTGAGGGGCTATTGTTGGGGCAGGAGTCCCAAAAAGCATACCTGGGCCTTAGGTTTAGGCTGAGAGTATCAACTTGCCCAGGGATCGCAGGACAGGGACGAGGGGCCCAAACTTGAGGGCCCATAAGCCTATAGTTGGATTATGGGCTAATGGGAACGGTCCGAGGAGGGGGGCCTCTTCGGTCAACTAAAATGAGGGTGTATGGCACATCATGATGCCTAAGGGGGAACCAGTGAAGCTCAACAAAAGAGGCCACACTCCAGCGGAAGACAAAGAGAGTGAGAACAAGTGGGAAGCCCCAGCAAACAGCTGCTGTCACCGCATTAAAGACTTCACACCTACCCTTCTGGCCACATTAATAAAGAAGTGACATCTGAGAGGACTGAGGCCAGCCTTATGGCCATTGGGGGGAATATTTCAAGAGGATGAAGGATGGGAAAGGGATCTACATTAAAGGGATCTACATTAAAGGACTCCATGGAAGGAGGCACAGGGATGAGGATATAAATAGAGGGGGAGAGACCATTGGACGGGGACTTTTGGGTTGGAAAAACTTCCTCTAGAAGAAGAAGAGAAACCAATACAGGACGTCTTCGGCTCACATCCGGGAAGAACCTGCACTGTACCAAGGTCTCATCGCATGTAATCGTGGACTCAGCCCAACATTGTTGTTTTCCATCGTCCTAAGAACTTTAGGTCTCAAGCCCACCCTCTATAAATTTTATTGTTTAGGCCTCTTGGGCCTGCCCTTCTCACGCATTTGGGTCCGGGCTTGATTTGTGTCCTTACAGTAATTATGTTCAATCATCTCCCTGCATTTTTGTGGGATTTAATGTAAGAGTTGTGTGTGAGAGTTTGGTGAAGATTCTGTGAGAATGGGGATTTCATGACTAGCTCGCGAGTGCCAACTCGCGAAATAGGCCACGCGAGAAGCACATGCTGAAATTTGAAGAGCCTTTGATAGGTTGGATTTCACGAGTTATTCGCGACCCAGGCCAAGTCGCGAGTAAAATATTCAAACATTGTATTGTACCATTTATGAATATCAAAATCAAGTAGTTCAAATATCAAAATCACATGGTTCAATATTCAAATATTGTAATTTTATTTCTTTATTAATGAAAATGATGGGGATGTTACTTTGATCAAGAAAGAAGAAAATAACAATTAGAGAAAAGCTAATCAAGAAGTAAATAGCGAGCATAGAAAAGCAAGTCAATGGAATTGTACCATACCATGAGCAATAAGGCTTGTAAGTCTTAACCCAACATAGCAGTAAGTCAATAACAAAGAAAAAGTCTTTTGCTAGGAAACTTGGGAGGCTAGCTAGCCGCAAAATATTTGGTCGCAATTTGCTATTCACAATCAAATGAGACGGAGTTAATAGTTATGACTGAGCGGGAGGCTCATGTGTGATAAAAGCACCATTTTTCTACCAAATATTAAAAACAATTTATCAGGGACGGAACAAGGATTCAAACTTAGGGGGGGTCAAAGTTATTTGTTCAAAAATTTTAAAAAATTGAAATATCAATACTAGAGGTTGACAACAATACATTATTAGCATTAATTTTTTAATTATTTGTATTTTTTATTTTGAAAAAAAAAATCACAAATGACAATTTATAATTAAGAGTTTTGTACGTCAATTGGCACATCCTAATACTTTCAAGGTCTGACCAAGATTAGTCCGATTCTTTATTCTATTGACATTATAAATTTTTTTAAAAAAATTATGTACTCTTTTCACATACTTCTATAACTAATAACTTCATAATGCTATATGTATAGTTATAAGATTCTTAAAAAAAATACAAAAAACTATAGTTAAAAGTTCAAATCTATGTCCAGCATTATATTAATAAAACGGCGAAAATAATGGTAAAAATATCATGCATTAATATTTAGCGTAAAAAAGGGTAAGACAATTATTGGTGTCTTGGTAAGGTTGAGAATTTTTCCTTTGAAAAATTGCAAGTTTGAAAAAATAGTAAAGAAAAAATATTAAAAGAGATCTATTAAACAATCACATGCTAATGAATGGTAACTTCGAGTCTTTAACTAAGTAAATAATAAAGTTTTTTCCATCATTACATTAATTTAGTTAAGTCACGAATGCATGCCAAGTGTGTCCCAAAGTTAACTAATCTCACACATGCATGCCAAGTGTTTCTCAAAGTTAATAAAACATTTTAAAAAAAAAATTCTACCATTCAAAAAATAGATAATTTTTTTCCACATGAGTTAAAGACACCAACTGATCCAAGTTATTGGTGATTAACTAGTGTGTGGATGGAGCGATCAATAATGTAAGAGTTGTCTTTGTGTCTATGAGGTGGAGTCACTTGAGAGAGGCATAGAGCTCTGGAATGAGAGGGAGAAATTAGGTAAAAGCTATTGAGTTTTTGTAATTTGTTTAGTTAGAATTTGTAATTAATTTGTTGTTATTTTTATTTTGCTTAGACCATATTTATGATTTGTCTGAAGCTTTTTCTTATTATCTGGGTATGTATTAAAAAAAAAATTCTTGTTATCTATTTTTGAGATTTATGGGTCATCTTGTCAATTTTTGAAAAAAGGGGGCCTAGTATACAAATTTTAGAGCTTAAAGTAAATTTTTTGTGTAAATATATCCACTACAAGATTTTTTTTCAAAGGCTTGGGGATCATGGCCCCCTCAGCCCTAAGGGAGTTCCATCTTTGTGGCAAACTAAGTACATAGTTAGCATATTAGATGGTAACTAATAAAATAATATTAAAAAAATTTAATTTATTTTTAAAAAATAACAAATCAGCATTTTAATTAATAAAAAATTTCTAATAAAATTTTTTTCAATTTAAATAGAAAAAATTCAAAAAAAAAAAAAATTCAATTTCATAGATTGAGAAAAAAAAATTATTGCAATTATTTCAATTTTTCTTGAGCTTTCTTAAGAAACAAACATTAAATTAACACTTCTTCCCCCTCTACGTCGTCTGTGTTTGTGTTTGGCATCTGTTTCTTTTTTCTTCTTTATTTTCAGATGCAAAAGCCCAAGTCACAGCTCGTAAGGACGTTGCTGAGTCCAAGCCACAGCTCGTAAGGACGGTGAGAAGCGCCTAAGCCACAGCTCGCAAGGACGGTGCCGATTCCAAGCCTCTCAACCTCAAGGCAAAGCCTTTCCTTCATATCGTGCTCCTTCACGATATGGATCTTGAATGGAATTTGCGCCTCCACGAGCGGCTGAGCCAGATCGTTGGCTTGTTTGTGTTTGTATCTTTCTTTGTCTTATTTCTTTGTTCAACGACTCTCTCTCTCTCTCTCCCCAAACCCGAATCCCTCTTCCTCTCTCTTGTTTGATCAACGATGGAGGTAGTGGGTTTGGTGACTGATTGGTGGCAGTGGTGGTCATTGGTGGTCTGATTTTTTCATGTGGGTTTCGGATTGCAAGGTTGGTTGGTTGGTTGGTCTGATCGGTGATCGTTGGTTGGGTTTGTTGTTGGTGTGGGTTTCGGGCTTGCTTGAGGTGAGGTTGCTGGGTTTTCTGGGTTTAAGTTGCCTGAGATGGGTTTTTCTGGGTTTGAGATTTTTTTGTTTGGGTTGGTTGTGTTGCATTTTCGGATCGAATTTTGCTGGGGTTTGAGAAAATTGTGGCCTTGAGATTTATGGTTTTGTTTTTGAGTTGAATTTTTTTGGGTTTTTTTTTGTGTGTTTGTTTCCTAATAAATTTTTTGGGTTTGCTAGTTTGTTTGCTAGGGAAGAACATGATGATCTATTCTGGATTAAGAAAAAGGGAAAAAAGCAAAAATGACGACGACGACGACGACGACGACGACGATAATAATAATTAGATTAATGTTTATTTTAATTTTTTTGAATTTTCTGATTTGGCTTTTTTATATTAATTTTTTATTAGTTTAAATATGATGTGACATTTAAAAAATGCCACATAATTATTTGAATAATATTTTAATAGCCACTCAACGATTCGAAAACTCTGTCCCTCGTATAGGAGTTTTCTGTTATTGGGTTGATGGCGGTAGGGTGTGCACAATTCGGTCGGTTCAGTTTTTTCACAAATTTGTTATCAAAACGATAAGAATTGATTTTGTCATAATTAAAACTGATGCATACCGATTAAGGTCAATTTTCTGACCTATAGCAGTGCAGTTCGATCGGCTCAGTTTAATTGATTTGATCGGTTTGAAACATTAAAAATTCTATTTGTTTATATATATATATATATATATATATATATATATATAAATCTATTCAACTTGTTTACATAAATTCTGTTCAATCTGTTCAAAAAATAGCAACAAAATTTCACAGAAATTTCATAAAAAATTATGTTCAACTTGTTCCCACAAGATCTATTCAACCTGTTCAAAAAAACAGCAACAAAATCTATTCAAAAAACAACAAAAAAATTTGTTCAAATTTCATAGAACTTCATAAAAAAAATCAACTCAACCTATTCATACAAAATTTGTTCAATCTGCTTAAAAAACAACAATAAAATCTGTTCAAATATTACTGAAACTTAATAAAAAAAAATTGTGCAAACAGTATTGATCCAAATTTGCTCACATAAACAATTTGTGCAAAAATCTGTTCACCCAAAACCTACAATAATGATCCAAATTTCATCATTTAATTCACATAAACAATTTTTACAAATTTTTTACATAGCAAACTATCTAACCAGTTTCACACATGACAAACTATCCAAATTTTGTCCTTTCATTCACCATGCAAAAATATTTTGAAATTGCTTCAATAAGAGTTCAACTCCCAAAATATTATCATGTAGTATATAATATCATTAGTGTCACTGTGTGTATCAGTATCAATAACTATAAGCGTTAATGTATCCACTTAATAACGTATTATAGAATCATTTGTCGTTGTCCACAAATGCCAAAAGAAATATATACAAATTAAATTAGCATTTAGGCAAAAGAATGTTAATTGCTTGTATCTCTAATGATAATCCCACCCATGAATACCTAAATAACTACCATTAGTGAAAAGTCTATTACTAATAGCATGTACAAATATAATTAGCATATAGTTAAAAGAATGCTAATTCTTGTAAGTCTTTTGTCTAGTGAGTTTGTGCACTATGCATCATTCTAGAACTCCTACAAAATACTAAATAAAACAAAATAAACACATGTTAATAACAATAAAGTTTTTATAATTAGCACAAATGAATGATAATAGTAAGTATACTTACATAATACTAATTATTAACTAACTCCAAGTAAAGAGCAGCACATCACTCATTATCATCTAACACAACGGTGCTTGAATCCTCCTCTATAGGCATTGGGCAAACCGATGCAATTTCTACGATTCAATTCAAAACAAAATGATTCTTAAGCATTGAGCAAATAACTAAACAATTGATACATACAACAAACAAAATGAATATATATATTTATATATTTTACCAGTGTCAAACAAAATGAACAAATAAAGTTCAAGATTTTCTTTTGGTAAGTCCAATCCCCATTAATGAAGTGTACAGTGACTACCATGTAGTTCAAGTTTTGTATGGACGTCTAAGTATCCATTGTCACATAAACTCATTTCCCAACAAAAGCCTTTTGCAAAATATCCACCTCACTAGAAGAAATCTCCATACAAGCCCTTGCCATGGTAGTGCAATGGGGACAAATATCCTCTCTTCACTATAGTTTGCAACCACTAACACATTTGAACCACTTTGCCCTTCCCTCTTAGCTTAGAAAGACAAAGTTTTTTGTTTATCATTACAGGGAAAATGCCACTTTTTACACACCTTTAAGTGTTGCAACATACCCAAAATACCATTTGTCTTTTCATGACAATTATATTGATTTTTACAATACTTACATTCAAACTTAGGCTTCTTGGGATCAAGACCAACCAACTTAATGAAGTGTTGCCATACTATAGATGGGTCCTTATCATCTTGTTTAGGTAACAATGGGGGAGGTGATGTACCAAAACCAATTGGTGTTGCAGGTTCAGGTGGATTAGGGTCAGGAGGAGGAGGGTTAGGGTCCCTAGGGGCACCAAATCCAGGTGGAGAATCGACATCCATCTAATAAAAAAAATTTCAACCAACAAAAAAACAAAGTTTCCACAACAATGTCAAATTATAATTTTTCCAGCAAATATAGTATCAAATAGCTCACTCTCAATCAATGAATGTCACAACCAGATCCAATAATAACAATAATTAATCAGTTTAGTTACAACAAGACAATAATAATAAACTAACAATCATTAGTCATTACTCAACATTTCATGTCACTAATATTAACAAAGAATTCATCATATTATTCTCAATATAAATATAAAATAAAATTTAATTTTATATATATAAACTTAAAGTAGTTGTTACTAAGTACTAAAAATTTAGAATGAAAATACTGAATATAGTGAGTGATTAGTGTTTAGTGATTACCTCTCGATAAAGGATTGAAAAAAGAACTCTCTCAATCTCGTCATCCTCAAAAATTAAAATGCTGAAGAAAAAAAAAAGGTTAGTACTTACTACTTAGTAGACTGTGACACACAAGTGCTGAAAAATTGAAGAACCAACTCAAGATATCAACTAATAAAACACAGTGAAGAACCTCAAGATATCAACTAACAAAATTTTTAAGTAAAACATAATTTGAGTCTTTCAAGCTCCAAATAACTACTACTGTTCTGTTTCCGCTAGACAATATCCAAAAAAGAGAGGTGAGAGAGGAAAGGGGCTTATAGCTTACTGGTGGTTTGCCGTAGGCCTGTGGTGAACCGGTGACTGTAAGCGCCTGCTGCTGCTGTAGAGGCCAGCCGAGCCGAGCGGCGAGAGCTCAGAGGCGAGGCGTCAAGCCAGCGAGAGGCTAGAGGCAAGAGCGAGAGAGAGAGTTAAGGGTTATGAGAGAGAATAGAGTGAATTTATACTTAGGGAAATCTGAAAACTTAGCATAAAACGGTGCCGTTTTGTGTGTTTTTTTTTTAATAATACCCAATACGACGACATTTTAGTAAAAAAATTAAAATAAATACTTGGTAAACGGCACCATATCATTGGATCTGAAAACTATATACATTCATTGGTTCGGTTCAGCGAGAACTAATTTCGGATTTCCTTCTCCGATGGCACCATACTGGCATTAGAACTCCGTTCCTGTTCCGATTGCTGGCATGGACTTCGTTGGTCGGTGGCAGTGGCAATGGCAGTGGCAGTGGCAGTGCGGAAAGGTTGGTGTTGATCGATCTTGTCAACTCCGGTACTGCTTTGCACACTCTTAGATGACAGGGACCAAAATAAAACTGATTTTCTATTTTTAAGGGCCGAAATAATAGCAAAATCAAAATTGTGACCAAAATAAGAGTCGCCCTAAAATGTAGGGACAAAAAATTTATTTTCGCCTTCTATTTTATTTAAATGATCATTTTTCATCAATTGTTTTTTCAATTTTCCTTCTATTTTTAGGTTGCAAATTACCTTTCCCTATTTAACTATTTTTCACTCTCACCAAACACCTCAAGTCTCTTTCCTTTCAACCTAAGCATCTATCTTTTCTCGACTTCCAATTCTCATCATCTAAATCTCTCAAGGAAATCCACCAACTCGATCAACGTATCAACAGAGACCCAAAGAAATCCACCCACCTGATCGACCCTTCAACAGAGACCCAAAGAAATATCTCTCTCTCTCTCTCTCTCTCTTGGAGCTTCATGTTGTTGGTCTCTCTCACTTGAATTCATACATTTCACCAACTGTGTTTGGGTCTTAAAGACCGATGTGTTATTATGTGGCCGACCAGGTATGGTTTGGGTTTTATTTTTGGATTTGGGTTGATGGGTTTGATTTGGGTTTACAATTGATGGATCGATCAGGTTTTGTGATTGAATTATTAGGTATTGTAATAGGTTGTGGTGGTGGTGGTTGTTTGACTTGGTTGGTGATGGGTTTCTAACTTGCTGTGGTGGTCAGATGGTGGTGGCTAAATTTGTTTGTGAGACATAGAGAAGAAAGAAAGAACAATAGGAGAAAAGTGAGATGAAATCTGATAAATGAATATAAAAAAAAAAAAAAAAATTAATAAAATATTCATATACACAGCAATAGTTATCTTGTATATATACATGGTTACTGCAACAATTTTTTATTTTACACAATTATAGTTGAACTAATGTGGGAGCTTTTGGGGGCTTGAATATGTAAAATTGTACTCTTTTGCTATTTTGCAAAGACTAGCGTAAGTGTTATGATCTTAGTGTCTCACATTGCTTAAGTGTAAGCTTAAATATGTGTTTATAATCTCTTAGACACCCTCCCCTTGCAAGTTAGTTTCAAGGGTGAATTCTACCCATAGATTCCTAACTGTGAGTGCTCTTAATTGAAAAATTATATAACAATTGAAAACATTATCAACTCTTAGTGATAACATTGAATTATCCACACAAAAAAAAAAGGTTGAAGTCCAAACTACAGTCCTTAAGTTTGGGGATTTTTGGATTTTACACTTTGAAATTTTAAAATTTTGATTTTATCATCCGAAATTATATTGTGTTTAGCAGCTACTTCCTAATAATAAGATTCAGTTTTGAACTTGACAACCACTTTAGCTCACGCTTTCCATCTTCGCAGAAAGCTATCAAAAGCCCCTCTATCCATATTTTCTATTGAGTGCCACAAATTTGTCACACGCGTTTAATTTGTCAAATAAAATGATGTCATGTGGCACAATGAAAATGACTTGACATTATTGTATTTGACAAACTAAACATGCATAGCAAGTTTATGTGGCACTAGAAGGAAAATATGGACAAAAAGACTACTAATGCAAATGAAATATAAATTTAGGAGATAAAAAAAAATTCAAAATTTAAAATTTTAGAATATAAAATTCAAAGACCTATAGGTGTAGTTTTCTCTTTGGCAAAAAAGAAAAAAAAATATCATAGTCATAACATGTGTTTGAAGTTATGATATTAATACCTATCTCACATTAAATTCATTGAAGTTTTAACATTTGTTTGGTAACCAAATTAATATATAAAAAAAAGAAACATTTTTATTTTTGAGAAGTGTGCAAAGCCTTTGATTGTTCATAGTTTGAGAAGTGTGCAAAGCCTTTGATTCTTTTATTTTTGCTTCTCTCGCTTTTTTTCTTTTTAATGAAACTTCTCTTGCTTTTTCAAATGTATGTATGAGAGATCTGAAAGAGAGGGTGTAAAAAAGAAAAGAAAAAGAAAAAGAAAAAAAAAAGAAAGAAAAAAGGGTATGTGTTAAAGCCCCTGTTACCTGAGATTTGTAATTAGATGGGTGTCTAAATTTTAAATGAGATACCTAAGTTACTTGTATCTAAGTTTTGCTATTTTCATAATTATAAATATGCTGGTCATCATTTTAAGATTTTGCTTTCTTTAGCGAAGTAAAATTTTAATTACTTAAATACTAGACCATGCACTACATTTTGTGAGGCCGACACATTTGATTGTAATCAAACCCCACGGATCTTAGCACACATATCAGTTTCTTTGTTGATGTCAATACTCATTGATGGGGAAAAAAATCTTGAAATTCAACTGCTTGTCACCTTTTTATGTCTTTAATATCTAAGATTTAAACTCTCATTTTCCCGATTAGCGGGGAAAAAATACTTATCAACAATGATGTAGATATCATTTAACTATTTAAGAATAAACAAAACAAGTGAGAAACATATCATTCTCAATATGATATGGACCACATTTTAGGATAATTATTATTTTAAAAAATATAAATTAAAATGATAGTTTTTGAAACTTTTTTTCTTTATAGTTAAAAAAAAAAAAAAAAAAAAAAAAAAAAAAAAACCTAAGTCATTAAGAACATTACTTTGTCAGTTTTTTTTTTTTTTTTTTTAGTTTTTAATTTTTTTAATTTTAGATGAGTTACAAACAAATGTTATCATGGTACTTGTAGCATTCCATTCACTGATTAATTAGATTAAGCCTCCATTTGGATTGAAATGAAAAATGAAAAATATTTTACAATTCAACTTATTTTTGCTACTATTTATGGGTCTCACTACACTTTTTGATACTATTCATGAGTTTCATTGTACTATTTTAACTAACTTTTACCTTTATCTACAGTACTTCCAGCAAAATAAGTGATTCCCAAATAGACCCTAAATAAGATCTAAGATTCTAAAGCGCTTGCCTATATATTTTCTGAAAATAGTATAGTGCAGTTTTTTTTTTTAAATTTTCTGAGGGATTGTATAGTTAATTAGTTATTGACTTTGTTAGGCTCAAGCTCTTGTTCATGCATGCGTGTTGGTTCATTATGGTCTCAGAATTATTATTATTACTAGTCGCCAACCCGTGCTATGCATGGGAGTCTACCTATAAAAAATTTATGTAACTACACCATTGTATGATTTACTCTTGTATGACTTCAATTTATGTTACAATTTGATGAAGAAGTCATTGCTTGAACTTACAATGGCTTACAAAAAAAATAACTCAAAAATTCAGATATTAAAACTTCTAAAAGACCAAATGATATTAAAGAATCAGATGATTTCCGACTTAGAAATTATTGAAACAAAAAAAAATATATATGACTAAACAATAGATAAATATAAGAGAAAGATGAGTTAAATTCAAAAGAATAATTTTAATTATCGCAAACTTTTTTATCTTGTAAAATATGGCTAGAGAGAGCTTGGTGGTTCATGTAAGAAAATTACTTTTTAATTGAAAATAAAAAGATACCTTTACTCTGCTTTAAAAAATACATGAAAAGCCATAAAATAATTTAGTGGTTCATGTACTTTTAAAAAAAAAATGCATGAAAAACCATAAAATAATTTTTTTTAACAAAATAGAGAAGAAGAAAATAACATAAGAAAAGCTCAAACCTCTACTCAGCTTTAAAAAATATATATATTGGGGTTTGCTTTGCTTTTATAACATTCTTGATTAACCTCACAAATTTGGAAATAAATTATCAATGTTTGAGTTTGAGTTAATGTTTGACTTATTAGAGAGATAAAGTTTCGCTCCTTATTAAGTTTGGATTAAACAAAAATAATTTTTTTTAAAAAAAAATGATAATGATGAGTTTGAGTTTTAGTTGGACTTATTACAAAGATAGAGTTTCACTCCTTATTAAGTTTAAACTAAATAAAAAAAATTTTATTTAAATATTTAAAAAATGATAATAATGAGTTTGAGTTTTAGTTGGACTTGTTAGAGAGATGGAGTTTCAATCCTTGTTAAGTTTGAATTAAAAATAATAATTTTTTTTTAAATAAAATGATAATTTTATTTAAATATTAATATTAATGATAATGATGAGTTTGAGTTTGGGTTTAATTTGGACTTGTTAGAAAGATAGAGTTTTACTTTGTATTAAATTTGGACTAAACAAAAATAAGAGAGGTGCTACGTTCACAACATTTTTATAATATTTACACAACAAATCATAGGTGATTAGTTGTTCTTGGTTCAAATTTGAATTCAACACTAAGATTAATTTTTTGCCCCAACAATAACAACCAGTAACAACCTGACACTTAGGATTTGTTGGAAAAATGTTGTAAAAATGTTGTGGACATATCATTTCTCCAAAAATAATTTTATTTAAATAAATATTAATATTAATGATAATGATAATGATAATGATGAGTTTGAGTTTGAGTTTAATTTGGACTTATTAGAAAGAAAGAATTTCACACCTTATTAAATTTAGACTAAATAAAATAATTTTATTTAAATAAATGATAATTTTATTTAAATATTGTACTGATGTGAAAAATTGTGGGAGTTTCAGAGATTTCGATCCTATATACATATATATATATATATATATATATATATATATTCTTATACATATATATATATAAAACTAAAGTCTCTAAAACTGTTACAATTTTTCACCTTAACAGAATATTTAAATAAAATTATCATTTATTTTGATAAATTTTTTTTTGTTTAGTCCAAACTTAACAAGAAGTGAAACTCTCTCTCTATCTAACAAGTCTAACTTAAACTCAAACTCATCATTTTTTTTGAACAAATTATTTTTGTTTAATCCAAACTTAACAAGGAGTGAAACTCTATCTCTCTAACAAATCCAACTTAAACTCAAACTCAAACGTTGATAATTTATCTCCAAATTTGTGAGGTTAATCATGACCACTATAAAAGTAATGCAAATCCCAACATTTTTTTTTTAAAAGCCGAGTAGAGGTATGAGCTATTCTTATATTATTTTCTTTTCCTCTACTCTTTTAAAAAATATATATATATATTTTATGGTTTTTCATGTATTTTTTAAAAGGGTAAGATTTAGATACAGTACTTAGGTGCTGTTTCTTAGGTGCCTCTCTTAAAATTCTGCCATGTTGATTTTTTCTCATGGATAAAAGTGTATTTTTTGTTTAAGTAGCCATATTGCTAAATTTTAAGAGGGGAACCTAAGGAACAACACCTAAGGTATAATGCCTAAGTTTTGTCATTTTTAAAAAGTAATTTTCGTACATGAGCCACCAAACTTTCTTTAGCTTTTTATTTTATGGTGTTTCATGTATTTTTTAAAAAAGTAATTTTCGCACATAAACTACCAATAGTGAAGCGTTACACAACAATAACGAGTCTCTTTACCATTGGAAGGACGAAAATCTTACCATTAGCACCTCACACAGGTGTTATAGGTACCACATTGAAAGCCACCATCAATACACCTCCAACGGCTAGAAGGAGAAAACAGGTATATATACTAGAACCTCAGACTGGAGAAGGTACAGAATTCTAACCCAAAATCTCTAATATTTTGGCACTAAGCATTTCTTTCTCCCTCTTAGTTATCTGACTTTACCATCGGAGGTTCTGTGGCTGGCACCACACCGGTGTTCTTTTATCTCAGATTCTTGCAAGACCCTGAACAATCTTGGTTAGCTCTCCTTTTGGACAATCATTTGGACTAACGACCTTAGCATCATCAGCTTAGTGCCGTCTGTGGGGACAACACATTTTCACACTTAGTTTCAAAAGTGTAGGTCCATTCAACTCACAAAGTCCAGATGGAGTTCAACGTTCCCCAAGATCCTGGAGCGTTAGTCCTGCAAATCCAGACACTCATCGCTAACGTGGAGGAGCTTACCAAACAAAACCAGGAAATGAGGTTGTGACTGCAGCAAGAGGACAATCATTACGAGACCAACTGGGTTGATGATGAGGACAACCAAAGATGGGATAACCATTGACAACCAGCTATTCAAGAAGGTGCGAGATCAGACCTTCTCCGAGAAATGAGAAAAGAGATGGATGAGTTGAGGAGTGCAATTAAGGAAAAAACTGATTGGAGCTTAAATGGAATGGTCAGGAAGACAGATTCACCTTTCATCATGAAATTCTTGGAATGCCCAGTACCCTCAAAGTTTTATCTACCACAGCTCAAACCATTTGATGGATTGAAGGATCCCTTGGATCACCTCAACACCTTCAAGATGACTTTAGGCCTTCAACAACCCCTTGACGAGATACTATGTCGTTCTTTTTCCACCACTCTCAAAGGAGCAACAAGGGAGTGGTTTACTAAGCTACCAACGTCGTCCATCGACAACTTCGAGTAGCTAGTCAAATCTTTCCTCTGTCACTTCGTCGGTGGATAGTGCTCGAAAAGGCCGGCAGACCATTTGCTTACCATCAAATAAGGAGAAAAAGAGACCCTAAGGTCGTATCTAACAAGTTTCACTGGAGAAACTTTAGAGGTGGATGAAGCAGATGATAAAGAACAGTTGACAACCTTTAAAGCTGGATTGAAGTCTAGGGAATTCGTGGTCTCTCTCGAAAAATCCTCCTAAGACGATGGCAGAAATGCGATTGAAGGTGTAGAAGTGCATGAATGCTGAGGATGCCCTGGTAGCGATAGAAGGGGTAGAGAAGCCCAAGGAGAAGAGGAAAGAGAAGGAAGACGACTGAAGAGGATGAAAAAGGGAACGGACAAATCGTCAGAATGCTGAAGGAAACAGACAGAGAGATGACAAAAACCCTCGGATGGTAAAGTTCACTCCTTTAATTATACTCGTTGACCAAATTTTGGCATAGATTAAGGACGAACACTACCACAAATGGCCTAGGCCGTTACACTCGTCACCCAACGTGCGTGACAAGAGAAAATACTATCGTTTTCACAAGAATCACAGACATTACACAGAAGACTGCAGAGACTTGAAAGAGTAGATAGTAGAGCTTATACGAAAAGAGAAACTGCAGAAGTTTGTAAAGAATGAAGATTCTAGCAAATCTAGGGACGATAACAAGGGTCAACATGAGGCTTTTCAGAGGGACGAGTACCATATATCCCTTTGTCTACAAAGTGCCATAAGGGAGATAAAGACAATTATAGGAGGACCGTCCACAAGGAGATCGTTTAAGTCCCTCAGGAAGTCATACCAGAGGAAGGTGAACAAAGTTCATAGGATACCACCTTTGAAGTAAAGGCAGACAGACCAGGACATTCTGTTCTCAGAAGAAGATGCGAGAGGAGTGAAACAGCCTCATGACGACCCGTTGGTTATTATGCTCATGATAGAAGGATTTAATACCAGGAGGATGTTGGTAGACAATAGGAGCTCGAAAAATATCATTTATCTCTCTGCTTTCTAACAGTTAAAAGTAGACCAGGGAAGACTTCATCCATTTGAATCCCCCCTCGTCAGTTTCAGTGGAGACAAGGCGTATCCGTGGGGAATAGTGATACTGAAGGTCACGACTGGCTTATACCCCCTCTAAGTAACCAATCAACATAACTTTTTAGTAGTGGACTCATCATCGTTCTATAATGTGATCATAGGAAGGCCTACCCTCAATCGTTGGAAAGAAGCCACCCCCATGTATTGCCTAAAGGTGAAGTTTCCAACTGTACAAGGGATCGGGAAATAAGAGGAGACTAGGTGTTGGTGCGAGAATGCTACTAGGCAGTCTTGGCGTCAAAAGAAAACCATACATGGATAATTGAAGAAAAGACACCGAAAATTGTGGAGATACTAGAGACAATTGAGCTGGTCGAAGGATATCCCACAAAGACGACTCAGGTAGGGACAAGTTTGAAACCCCAGACGAAGAAGGAAATCATCAACTTTCTAAAGGATAACCTGGACGTATTCGCTTGAAGTCATGAAGATATGCCTATCATACTAGCAGACATTATTCAACACCGCTTAAATGTAGATCCTAAGAAGAAACCCATCTAGCAGAGAAGAAGATTCTTCACTCTTGAATGAAACAAAGTAGTCATGGATGAGGTGAACAAGTTGCTCACTGCTAACTTTATCAAGGAAGTCTATTATCCCGAATGGTTGGCCAACGTCGTCATGGTAAAAAAGGCAAATGAGATACGGAGAATGTGCGTCGACTACATGGATTTAAATAGCGCCTGGCCGAAGGACAGCTTCCCTTTGCCTAGGATTGATCAGCTTGTGGACTCAACGGCCAGGCATAAGCTTCTAACCTTTATGGACGCCTTCTCTGGATACAACCAAATATAGATGGCTGAGGAGGATCAAGAGAAGACCACCTTTATCACCAGCCAAAGGCTCTATTGCTATAGGGTCATGCCTTTTTGGTTGAAGAACACGGGAGCCATGTATCAGCAAGCAGATTGGAAGGAATGTAGAAGTATATGTGGATGACATGCTCGTCAAATGCAAGTAAGAGGAGGATCACCTAGACAATCTCAAGGAAACGTTCAACACACTTAGGTAATATAGTATGAAGCTAAACCCGGCCAAATGCACCTTTGGGGTCTCCTCTGGAAAATTCCTTGGCTTCATGGTATCACAGAGAGGAATAGAAACAAATCCAGAAAATGTGAGAGCCATCCTTGAGATGTCCTCCCCGAAGACGATCAAAGAAGTGCAATCCCTCATAGGAAGGCTGATAGCCCTCAACAAGTTTGTCTCCAAAGCAATAAACAAATGCCTTCTTTTCTTCAAGACCTTAAAGTAGGCTTTCGTCTGGACAGACGAGTGTGAAGTAGCATTCTAAGAGCTAAAGCGCTACCTAAGCACCCCCCATTCCTGAGTCCGTCTGAGGAAGGAGAAGACATATTCCTATACTTAGCTGTGTCTGCAACTGCGGTGAGCGCAACCAATACCTATGAATAGAAAAGATCACCTTCACCATGATAGTGGCCTCCAAAAAGCGTCATCTGTACTTTCAAGCTTCGTCCGTACTTTCAGGCTAACCCGATCATAGTAATGACGAATCAACCTATTAAGAAAGCAATGAATAAACATGAGGCTGCTGGACGAATGGTATAGTGTGCCATTGAGCTTAGTCAGTTTGACATAGAGTATGACCCCAAATGGTCATAAAAGCCCAAGCACTAGCAAACTTCACCTCCCTTGAACATGAAGATAGCCAGGAAGAATCAACTCTCTAAACAATACATATAGACGGGTCATCCATTCAGAAGAGAGCAGGAGCTGGCATCGTCATCACCTCTCCAAAAGGGGACACTTTGAAATATGGAGTTCAACTTAACTTCCCTGTAACCAACAACAAAGCAGAGTACGAGGCCATATTGACAAGGCTAAAGATTGCCCAGGCGCTTGGAATAAGAACCGCCTTGTTAAAAAGCGATTCACAGCTTGTTATAAGGCAGTCAACAGAGAATTGAGGATGCGGAGATATATAAAGTTGACGAATCAATTAATTGGCAAGTTTGATTGGGTAAAATTTGCTCAAATCCCACGGGATCAAAATACTGAAGCTGACGAAGTGGCTAGGAGTGTGTCGTTAGATGAATAGGTGAAGATGACTGATTGGAAGCTAGAGGAACAGAAGTCCCCTAGCATTGAGGAATTTCAAACATTTTTGGTGCACACCAGTACAAGTTGGACAAATCCCATCCTGTCCTACCTCAAGGATAGACAGTTTCCTCCCAATCCTGAAGAAGCCAAAAAGGTCAAGAAGCGAGCAGCCAGATTCACTATGCTCAATGACGAACTATACAAAAGGAGTTTCTCATAGCCTTACCTGAATTGCGTTGAGGAAGAAGAAGCCAAGTGCATTTTGGAAGAACTTCTTGAAGGCATTTGTGGCAACCACATAGGGGTAAAGTCTCTTGTAAGGAAGATTATGAGAACATGCTATTTCTGATCAATAATGCAACAAAATGTCGCTGATTTCGTCAAGAAATGTGATAGCTGCCAAAAGTATAGGATCATCTAAAGAGTTCCAGGGGAAAAGATGACTGCCATTACCTCGCCTTAGCCATTTGCACAATGGGGGATTGACATCATGGGACCCCTACCACAAGGAAAGAAGCAAGTAAAATTCTTGCTCATCGCTATTAACTACTTCACGAAGTGGGTGGAGGCAGAAGCGCTTGCCACGATCACAGAAGCAAAGGTACGAAGTTTTGTACGGAGAAACACTATGTGCAGGTTCAAGATCCCACAGGCAATCATCTCAGATAATGGTCATTAGTTCGACAGTTAAGGATTCAGATCGTTCTGCTCAAGTCTTGACATTAAGAATAAATACTCAGCCCTAGGACACCCCTAAGCCAATGGGCTGACTAAAGTAGCGAACCGGACATTGTGGAAAATCATTAAGGCCCAATTAGTGGGGGCAAAAGGAGCATGGCCTACGGAGTTACCAAGCGTTTTATGGGCCTATAAAACCACAGCATGAACCCCAACAGGAGAGAAACCTTTCGACTTGACATATGGCACAGAGGCAGTCATCCCCGTCGGAATAGGGCTCACCAGCCTCAGGAAGGAGTTCTTTGACAAACACAACAACAACGACCAACTGAAGTTGAACTTGGACTGTTTGGACGAAGTCAGAGACCAACCCTTTAAAAGAATGGCCAAGTACTAGCAGAAAATGACTGACTACTACAACCAGAGGGTAAAGCTCAAAAGGTTCAACATTCGAAGACCTCGTCTTACGAAAAGCGACACCTGCAACAAAGGATCCAGCATAAGGAAAATTAGGGCCAACATGGGAAGGACCATATAAAGTCATCCACTACTCTCGACATGGAAGCTATCACTTAGAAGATCTAGATAGGAACAATTTGCCACGTCCATGGAATGTTGAACATCTGAAAAGGTATTACAAGTAGGAACTGTAACCCGTTTGCAAGCAATTAGTGATACCTAATGTCTTTTTTATAAGAAGATCAATAAACTCATTATCCAATGTTTAACACATTTTGCCTAACCTTTTCCCTCATGTCTGAACTAAATCTCCAGCGGGATACAAAAATTCCCAACCAAGTTAAAATGATAAGATTCCTCAAGAGGATGTAAATCATTTTAACCAAAAAAGACAATAAGATTCCTTAAATGGATGGACATCTTCCACACCAAGTAAAGATGATAAGATTCCTTAAATGGATGTACATCTTCTACACTAAGTAAAGGCGATGAGATTCCTTAAATGGATGTACATCGTCCAGACTGAGTAAAGGTGATAAGATTCCTTAAATGAATGTAAATCATCCCCAACCAAGTTAAAATGATAAGATTCCTCAAGAGGATATAAATCATATTAACCAAAAAAGACGATAAGATTCCTTAAATGGATGTACATCGTCCACACCCAGCAAAGATGACAAGATTTCTTAAATGAAAGTACGTCGTCCACACCATTTAATGGCGATAAGGTTCTTTGAATGAATGTACATTGTTCCCACTAAGTGGAAATGATAAGATTCCTCAAAGAAGGTGTGACTCATATGAAGCCAAGACCTTGAATGGGTGAAAGTCGTGTAACTAGAAACTAAGGCTAAGGTAGTAGAACGACGAAGTAAAATTCATAAGTGAGCAAAAATTTTCTAAGTCCCAAGACAGATGAAGAGCATGCCCCAACAAAATTTTTTTCTAAGCCTAAGATGGACGAAGAGCACGCCATAACAAAGCGAATCATAGCAAAGCAAGAAATATAAACCATTTACAAACCACATGAACGCAAAGAAAGTAAACACACACACACACACACACACACATATATATATATATATGAAAAGGTTGTAAATTGTTCAATAGCCCTAAAACATGCAGGGCACCCAAAACACAAAAAAAAAAAAAGAAAAAAAAAAAAAGAAAGAAAAAGGAAACAGGTGATAAAATCATGTTGTAGGAGCGTCATTTCCATCTTTTTCAGGCTTTGGAGGATCCTTGCTAGTAATTGCAGTAGCCTGGGTTGCTTTCGCTGCCTCGTCTGCCTCAATTTCCTTATCAATGGCTTCGAAGTCCAAATCCTCCAGGTTTTTCTCTTGCCCATGTTTTACCAGGTACCTTCTTAACAGTTCAAAATCATTGAAGTACCAGCCAAATAGAATGGCATTGTACTCGTCCGTAAGCTGAAAGGCATGGATGGCCTTGGCAACATCGCTCTTCATCTTCTGGTTGACAGCCACGAGCTGTTTGTCCTTCTATTTCACTATCATTTTCTCTGCGCTTAGCTGAACAGATAAGGTCTTGATCTTTTCCTTGGATGTGTTGTTGGCGTCCATCACAGCTATCAACTCATTTCTTAAACCAGAAGCTTTGGCCTCCAGTGCCTCCGCCTTGGAAGTGGCTTCCACGACTTTCTCCTCATTCGCCAAGTATTGGGAGGTAATGTGCATCGCCTCCCCTAACACCTGGCAACCAAAATCACACAATAGTAAAGACCAGTTGAAATAATTGAAGCTTAAGGATGAAAGAAGAGAAGAAAATTACCTGGACAAGTTTATGAACATTACAGCTAGCCATCTCGTGAGAGGGCACGCCTGAAACCTCCTTCAGCTTCTCGGGTGTCATGACCTCATTAGCCTGAGCCAAAGCCGTCCAAGCATCTGCCTCGACGTTGGCCCCCACCTTCCCTTTCCCTTTGTCTCCTATCTTGTGCTTCTTCGCACGAGGAGTAACCTCCTTAAGGGAAAAGTCAGGGGAAGCAGCCGTTCCTTCGTCCAAGGAGAGGGTTCTTCCTCAACAACCTTCACCCTCTGTTGACCAATGCTAGAGAGTGGCTCATTCTTCTTCGCCTAAATCTTAGCATACAACTCCTGGTTGAACTTAGCAGCCATCTCTGCAAAAGAGGAGTAACGACGGAGGAGTAAAAAAAAAAAAAAGGAAAGGAAGAAAGATGGTCCATTGTCATCTTGAGATAACTTACTCTTCTTCTCTTCTCGATGAATTGCATGAAGGACGTAGTGAGAAGGCTCTTATCCCAAATAGTGACGAGATAAACTCCGGGGGTCAACTAGCTTGTCAAAATCATCAATGGTGCTCATGTATCTAATGGTTTCTCGAACACGCTCATCATACTAGTTATCTAACTCAAGACACTTTTTAACTACAAGACAAAAAAAAATACACAAGGTTAGAATGAATAATCAAAACAAGTAATAAATTGAAAGAAAAGGCATCATTTAGGAGGCACACGCACCAAGTTGAGGGGTCTCCCACCCACGCAGTAGCCTAGGGACATCCCCCTAGAAGTCGTCAGAAAAGGTCTCCCAACAGTCACCCGACACAAAGAAATATCTAGACTTCCAATAACGGAAGGACAAAAGGAGATCGACAATGAGACAAGACCTTCTATCCCAGGGCACAAGCTCATAATATCCAAACTCCTTAGATTTTTTAGACGGTAAAGATAGACGAACTCATTTAGTGTGATCATATCCCCATCAGCTATGGTCGTCCAAATCACCATATAGCTTATGACGATTCTCCACAAATTCGGCATAAGCTGTCCCAGAGCTATGTTCAGATGATGCAGAAGTTCCATTATAAATGGATGGACAAGAAATTTGAGGCCACACAAGAATGCAGCCTCATAAAAACAAACCTCACCATGGGCAAAAGCACAAGATTTCTTGCCCTTTTTAGGAAGACGAACCCGGGTCTCATCAAGGAACAAGAACTTATCCCTAAACCTTCTAAAGGTATCTCCTTTCAAGGAGCACTTTTATTTGAGAGCATGACCTGCTCAGGGCAGAGTAGGAACGAAAGGATGAGAAGACGAGGGTACGGAAGAAGGCACAGAGGTAGCCATGTCAGTCTCGGCCCCAGTCATGCTAGCACTGGATGATAGGCCTGTCTCTAAGTCACTCGATCTAACCATAGAACCCATGTCCTCTAGCCTTAAAGCCTCTCTCACAAACCCAAACCAATCCAAGGATTGGCGCAGCAATGGGTACAGATCACCCAACCCTAGACCTAGACTACTATCGCCTAGAACAAAATCCCTAACCGGCGGGCAATGATCACTGGAGGAACCTAAAAAAGCACCCAAGCGAGCAAAAAAGAAGGCAATAGAGGAGGAAATGCACCTAATAACAGAATAATCAACCATCAAGGGAAGAACTAAAGCTCTAAAAAGAAAAAAGGAGCGCTAGAAAAGGGAAGAAATAAAAACTCTAAAAGGAAAAAAAATGAGTAAAAAGTGGCGTACCTGAGAAGGTGTGAAGTCAAAGAGCAAAACACAGAAAGGAGAAGGGAGAAGCTGTGAAGTCAAAAAACCTAAACACAAAGGAAAAATGAAGAAATAAGAGGAGAAAGACAAGGGTTAAAAAGGTTTGCCTCGAAAAACGCAGGAAAACTGAAAGGTCTCATCGGAAACAAACCCCTCAGCCAGTCTGAACGTGACACGTGGCCACGATGCATGCCACACTGCCACTGAGAAATTAATGCGGGGGTGGGAACCCCAAGCGCCATAACCGCCCAAAAAAAAAAAAAACTCTCCATATTCCCATGATTGTCCCAAAATTGGATGACCTCGAAATAGGGGGTAGCTATAGGCTTAAGAATATCCTCGTTTAGAGAAAGAGGCAATAGACGAGAGTAGTCTTAGTCTTCGTCCAATATGGCTTCCGTCTGACGAGGAGAATGTTATTCATCCACAATTAATAGCGAAGTATTACACAACAATAATGAGTCTCTTTACAGTTGGAAGGACGAAAATCTTACCGTTAACACCTCACACAGGCGTTACAGGTACCACATTGAAAGCCACCATCAATACACCTCCAAAGGCTAGAAGGAGAAAATAGGTATATATACTATTACCTCAGACCGGAGAAGGTACGGAATTCTAACCCAAAATCTTTGATATTTTGGCATTAAGAATTTCTTTCTCCCTCTCAATTACCTGACTTTAGCATCAGAGGTTCTGTGGCCGACACCATACCGGTGTTCTTTTATCTCATATTCTTGCCCTGAACAATCTTGGTCAGCTCTCTCTCTAGACGATCATTTGAACTGACGATCCCAACATCATCACTCTCTTTAGCCATTTTTACAAGATAAAAAAGTTTGCAATAATTGAAATTATTCTTTTAAATGTAACCCATCTTTCTTTTATATTTAGCTATTATTTAGTCATATTTGAATTTTTGAGTTATTTTTTGCAGTATTTAAAATTGTTAGACAAATTTTTTGTAATTCATTGCACGTTCAACTAATTGTTTTTTCATCAAATTGTAACACAAATTGAAGTCATACAAGAGCAAATTATGCAATGGTTAGTATAATTTCTTAATCAATTTAAGATTTTAGAAAATTATTTTAATCTACCTCACAAATAAGTAGGTTCTCGTACATAGTACGAGTTAGTGACTAATTATTATTATTATTACTATTATTAGATGCAAGCTAGTTGTTGATGTAGACCAAGCTTCAAATGTTATTGCTATCACTGTTGCTGATTGCAAGGATGAGATTAAACGCATTCCTTTGGTTAAAATATAACATTGTTATGGCCTTATAAGAAGGAGAAATTATATAGTTTTCATGATGGACTATGTCAGTTGTCCTCCATTCTACTAAAAGACTCCTATTTATTTAAAATTGTTGAGTCAATAATTAGTTTCTGTTTAAAAAAATTTATGATTCAGCAATTTTAAACAAATATGAATCTTTTAGTAAAATGATAGACCACGTCACTTTTTGTTTACCATGAAGACCTATAATTTCTGTATAGGAAGACATATGTGTGCTGATGCCCTTGCAGCTTTGCTTTCTCGGGATTATATCAATACCTAGGGTATTGATATAATCCTATTGATATAAGCTTCATTTCGACATCGAGAATAATACAATGCCTCGTGTTTCTGAATGTCGGAATGAGGATTCATATTATTAATCAACAATGACCAATACTGATTTGGATAGACATGCATGCATTGGCCATGCTCTATATTTTTTTTTCCTGAATAATTGGCCATGCTCTATATGAAATATGAATGCAATTAAGGGTGAGTTTGTTTCAGCTTTTTGAAACTGGGCTTTTTGAAAAAGTGGAGTTTTCAAAAAGTACAATATGAAAAAGTGTTTTTTCAAAAAGCTTAGTGTTTGGTAAAAGCTGTTAAAAAGTGCTTTTTGAAAAAGCTGAGTGTTTGGCTAATACTTATAAAAGTGGCAGTTTGAGTTATAAATTACCAAAAAAGACGATATATATAAAGAGAATTTTTTGTTTTAATTACCTCTCTTAATGCAAGTTATGAACACAATATATTTACAAAAATTTCACAATAAAGTTAATATGACAAGTTGTTAATGGTAGGAAAAAAAATAATGTCACTAGTAGGTCTAGATGAGAACCAATAACAACTTACTTGGTAAACTTTATTATGAAATTATTATAAAAATATTCTATCAATAGCACTATTTTTTTTCTAAAAAAATAGTGCTAATTTAAAAAGTTTAGAGATATAATAAAATGTCACAATATTTTTACAATACTCTTTATTTTTTGTTGTGGTCAATCCTAGTATAATATTTTATTTTGACATATGAAATATTTGATACTCAATTGTTATGAAAATTTGTTATGTTTTAACACATTTGTAATTTTTTTGAAGTAAATTTCCATGTTTACGTGTCCCACTCCCTTCCAAATTTTTTTTTCCTGGCCTTTTCTCTCAGCCACACGTTTCTTCCCCCATTCCCATCAAATATCTTTTATTTTCTTTTCTTTTCCTCCACTCACTAGTCACTATTCTGTCTCCTCTCTTCTTCAGGTCTTCTTCCTCACCCAAAAAACATAGAGAAAGCAACTAAAACACAAACACACACATGCAGAGAAAAAATAAAACACAGACAAAGCGAGAGAGATTTGGGGATGACGCAGAGCAGAGAGAAGATTCCAGTTTCATTCCGCAGAGCTGTCTCTATTTTTTTTTTTTTCATTTTTTTTCTTCTGCTTCCTGTGTGATTCTGCGAAGGACACAGAGCAAAGAAAAGATGAAGAAGACGAAGAAGAAGAAGAAGAAGAAGCTACTTACCACGGACGGAGGATGTAGAGCAGAGAGAAGAGAGGCAGAGAGCGCAGAGCAGAGAGATGAGAGATGAGTCTGCATGAGGAAAAGAGAGAAGAGAGGGGTAAAATCAAGGGTATTGGAGATTGGGGAAAGCAAGGGCAACGGGGTAAAACAACTGTGGTCCCAACGGATAGTGGTAAAAGTGTAGTCCGCGTTTTCAATTTTGGCCGTTCTCCACCCATAATTCTTGTGCGCGTTTTCTTCGTATCAGGGAACTCAGCTTTTTAATAAAAGCCAAATTTATGTGTTACCAAACACACCATCAACTTTTATTTTTCAAAAACGCACATAATAGGCCTCAAAAAGTGGAAACAAACACACACTAAGTAGGTATAAACATTTTCGGCTATGAAGTCTAATACTTTGAAAAGTTGTCAATCTTCTCACACGGTAATAACTTTAATTTTATCATGTTCTTGACTTTTCTCACTCTTGTATTTTTCAACGGAAAGTTCAACCCCAGTACCCCACGCACGCTCAAACATCAATTCCCATGAAAGTCAGGCTTGACCCAAGACACAGCCTGAAACCAAATTCCATTTTATACTAAAACTCTAAAAATTTTGACAAGCAACCGTTTATAAATTTGTTTTTTACTTAAATAATTCACTATATATTTGCAAGTCCTACATCCGGTATTTTTGAATCCAACCCGTGACTTTTCCCACTTGCAACACGGCGCAATGTTTTTGGTCATTTATAGAATAGTGGCGGTTTCAAAATTTTTTCTTAGTGTTTTTAAAAAAACATAAATTACACAATTTAATAAAAAGAGAATTTATATATAGACAACAATAACAATTAAAAAACACACAAATATATAAAGTTTACAATTTAATTTTTATATTTTGAAATCATTGCATGGTAGTCTCATTATCAACGCTACAAGTTACATTTCTTTTAATATACACAACCAAACAATGTTATAATTTTTTGGGCTTGCTATGTTATAATATTTATTTTTCATATTTTAGTTCAAAATTTTTTTTTTGGGCTTTTTCTTTTTGCTTGAAAGCCCCAATATATTGTTAAGTACAACAAATTATGGAGCAGAGTTTAATTTTATTGGCATAAAAAAAATTGGGAGTGTTTCCAAATATTTTTTTTGAAGGGTAGACAAATATAAGATTATGTTTGTTAACAGTTTTTGTTTTCTATTTTCAAAAACTTATTTTTTGGGAATATAAAGAAAAAACAATTTTGTTATATTTTTGAAATAAAAAATATGTTTGTTTAGTTGAGTTTAAAAAGATAGTTTTTTGAAGAAAAAAAAATAGAAAATTCTAAAATATGCTGTTATTAGGATTTGAACTCTAATACTAACTCATTAATGGTCTGTTTGGAAGTTTAAAGAGAGAGGAAAATAGAGGGGAGGAGAGTAGTTGGGAGGAGAGGAGAGTAGAGGGGAATAGTTAACCTCTATCTTGTTTGGATGTTTTTAAAATTAGTAAGGGGGAAGGAAGTAATTAGCCCATCCTCTTATTTAGATGTTTTAAAAATTAAGATGGAGAAAAGAGGAAATGATTTAAATAGACAAATTTACCCCTATTAAAAATGGGCTTGCAACATTGGTTTATGATTAATTGGCCCAATTTTCCTGCCAAAAATTGTGAGCACCGACAATGAAGCTTTCACAATATGGAAGCGCGGGTGTTGTACTATTCTCTTTGATTTTTTTTTTTAAAATTAAAATTTTCCTCCATTTTCTCACTAACCAAACAGAAAATAAAGAACATTCTACTCATAGATTATCACAAAAATACCTAAACTATATTAATTTTCCTACAAAAGAATCCAATGAAAGATAAAACGCAACGAAATCAAGAACTAGAATTAAAGAAAAAAAGAAAAGAAAAGGGATCCACAGAACTACCTTCAAGTGGATTGGTAAATGCCTTAGCTTGTGAAGCCATAGTTGCCGAGAAGACAACTACCACGAGACACAAAAATAGATACTATTTGGCCATATTTCTTTTTCTCGAGAATCAGACTAGGAATTCTTGGTGCTTCCCTGAAAATTACAGAGATAGTTCTCAGTGAAATAGTGCAAGTCTATAGAAAAACATGAAGAAATATATAACACTCTAACTTGCTTTCCCAAGAAAATCAAAAATTTCAATCCAAGGTGGCCAAGTAAGTAATTGTAAAAAACTTGTATAAATAACAGTTTTTAACTACAAGTTTCTGTCATTTTCCTCTGTTTTCTCAGAAGCCAAACAGACTAGAGCAGAGTACAGCTAAAAGTACTAGTGCACATTGATAAAACACGATCAAGAACACAATTCCAAGCGAATAAAAAAATAAATTGAAGTTCAAAAATATATCGTGAAAAATAATGAAATTTTGGACCTCCAAAGCCAAAAGAACACTAAAAATCAGCCAGAAAAAGTCACAGAAACAATCACTATTTAGATGACTCAGCTTCTAAACAGTGAGATTCAAATTTTTTTTCATTCACCCTAAATTTCCTCAAGAAACAAATAAAGATTATTTATATAATTGGTTTGTAATTTTGTTAATTTAAAAAGGGTAAATTAGAGAATTTATTTGATCAATAATTTATCTACTCTACCCTCCTTCCAAATCTCTCAAATTTGAGAGAATTAAAAATGAGAGGTTAAAGGTAGTTGAAATCTCTCTAAACTCTTCTCCCTCCTTCTATAAAAAACTTCCAAACAAGGTAGTTGAATTACTCTCCCTCCTTCTACTCTACTCCCCCTCCTTTTTTAAACATCCAATCAGGTCATAAATGAGACAGATTCATTAAATTAAATGCGTAATTTTATTAACTTTTGAAAATTAGAAACTCAAAACAACATTTTACATGTTTTCACTTTCTTTTACAAATTGAATTTTGAAAATAGTTTTTATTTTCTGTTTATTTGAAGTTGCCAAACAAATTTTTTAATCTCAAATTTTAAAAACAGAAAATAAGGAAAAACAGTTACCAAATCTACTCTAAAATTTTAAATTATTATATATATATATATATATATATATTTTTTTTTTTCATGTCATTCAATTGCGCCGCCCTGCCAGAACTATTTCAAAAAATAAAATAGAGAAGGAATGGGGTTGGGCTCAATACACTTCACTTCACAGAACACGTTCATGGCCCTTCTCTTTTCTAAATCACACAATGGACTCATGGCAACATTGTTTCGTCGCCTCACGAATTGGGCTCATGGCCCATATATTATCCACGTCATGATTCAACTTATGGCCCATATTATTGCCCATCCCATTTGATGGGCTCACAGCCCACCTATCTCACATCTCACTGATTGGGCTGGAATCCCATATTTTTTCTCCTCAAGGGATCAAGGCTCAAGGATCACTTTGTTTCTCTCCACTCTTCACGGAAGGCTTCCCAGTAAGACTGGTTAATTTTATTTTATTTCAAACATAAGAATAAGAATCCAGCTTAATATTAAGTTATACAAGTTGCTAACTCATGCGATGCACAAAAAAACTTTGCATAAATATATAATGCATTAATTAATAAGTTTTAAAAAATAAGCGTTTATGATTGGGCCCTTGGATAAAGTCCAATTTGGCCCAATTACTAACACATGTTTTTCAAACATAAGACTTAGGCTTGACATTAAGTTATATTGAACATAATATAAATATACATATATATGTATATATTTTGTTGAACATGCTCATGCTACTTGATTTTTTTTTTTAGAAACATACTACTTGATTATGTGTGTGTAAAATTTTTATTCATTTATAAATCTACATTAATGATTAATAATTAAATTATTGTTAATATACCAATAATTGCACAGTATAGTGGCACGGGCACCCATCCCCTTTCCCTCCCATTTGCCGTGGATTTGATCCTGCCTCAGTGCCTCTCTTCTTCTAAAATTAGCAACAATAATAAATTTGATATTATATTAATTTATTTTATTAAATAAAGTAATTTTTATTTATGAACTTATAAAAATTAGATTTACTAATTTTGTAATGTAAGAAATTATATATATGATTTTCACTAGTACATGGATCATATAAATTACCAATAAGTTAAAAATAATAAGTTGATTTCTTGACACTTATTTACAACTTTAGAAAATCAAATCTCAAATCTATATAAAATTATATATTCAGTTTTATATTTGTAAGTTTATTAATGAACACATTATCATGTTTAAACTTAATTCAAAAGCCTCTTTGATTTATTTATTAAATAAATAAATATAAACAAAGATTTTTTTAGATGAAATTGAGCTATTTGTAAGCCGTTAGAAAATCCAGGTAAAGGGTCTGACTACCTCACAAGTCACAAGGCCCCAATTTCAGCCTTTTTTTTTTTTTTTTTTTTTTAGCAGGCCGGATGCGAAATAAATGGATCAAATAAAATTTAAAATAAGAACTGTGACCCGGAATTTAATATAAAACGACGCCGTTTCTATGAGAAAGTAAAAACCCCGAAAAGTCTAAAACCCTTTTCTCTTCGAGTCTGTGACCTAGTTCCCCTTATTCACTCTCTCTCTCTCTCTCTCTCTGAAGAACCATCGAATTTGGCAGCCATGGCGAGCACCAAAGTTCAGAGGATTATGACCCAACCCATTGTAAGCTCACTCCTTTACTTTCGTTTCTCAGTATTTGTTTTTTTTTTTTTTCTAGGTTGAAGGCTCTAACTGCCCCTTAACCAAGTGAAAGTTCCCGCTTAGGCCTTGAAATGTAGTACTTAGAATTGTGTCGCGAAGCCTTGTACCCATTCCAAAAACGCCTAAAGCTGCAAGATCAACATTACTGTTGCTAGTATTTTGCTTCAAGAAGCTAGAATGCACCATGCTAGCCTTTTCTACGGCCATAGCCAATGCCCAGATTGTATCGTATGCCCATAATCCAAAAAAGTTTAAGCTAGTAATACTTTTGCTCTTTGTTCTAATTGAGGTTAAATTTCTCTTCCATTTCCTTTCAAAATCTTTAAGTTGTTTAGATGGGGGTAAGTATGGCCTGATTCCCAATACACCTTGCATTGAGTCCATAACCTTTGAGCTCATAGGATCTAGCAATGATGATAGCCCTTCTGTGAGAATCCATGCATACCCTTCACTCATCATTCCTGCATTCTTTGCAAGTGCAAAGAGTTTGGAGCCAAGTGAAGCTGTCATGTGAACAAGGAATATTCTTGTATGATTTGCCTTTAACTTGTTAAGCTCTTCGCTGATTTCAGTATTATTAGAAGATGGATGAATTTCACTTCTGTAAGAAACCCGACTGTCAATCTCTTGTAAAGCATCCAACATTTATGGAACTAAGCCATTGCCATAATCTGTGTCTTCATAAATGAGGACAATTTCCCACCAACCAAAGGCCTTAACAATGTCTACTATGGATTTAACTTGTGCGGAGTCATCATGGGTTGCACGTATGAAAAACGGGTTCTGGGACGGAGAAAGAGAGGGACTTGTGGCTGAAAAGGAAATGATGGGAACCTGAACTTTGCGGCCAAGTTCTATCACAAACCTAGCTTGTGCGGAGCTTTGAGGCCCTATAATGGCCTGCACTTCTGTATTCTTCATTAAATCCAATGCTGGATATTATTTCGACAGTGAAATGAATGACTTAGAAAGTGGAAAATTTTAATTGCAAAGTTGCAATGTTTAATAACAAAACTGATACTTTACGATATGCCAACATATGTCTGTAAAAAGGTGAAGGTGCAAAATCAAAATGTTGATCAATTCTGAACTACAATTGTATCAGACTACATGATGAGAAGTTTGTATGTTGATACATGGAGCAAAATTCCCCATCGGCATCCTTTAAATTAAACTTGAGATATGCAGCAATTCATAAGTTCCTAGTAATAAGTTGAATAAAAATCCTGTGTCCCACTTTGCATGTAAGTATTCCACTTCATGCTTCATTAACTATAATAAACCAATTGTTTGTATTTATTTTATTTTATTTTTCATTTTTTGACCCAATCCTAGCAAGCATCTGTGTGTATCTACCTTTCCCATCTCACTCTATTTTTTTGTTCTATAATATATTAAAATTTGATTTAAAATATATGATTCATTAAACTAAAACTCATTAGACATAAAAAAGAAAATCAAGTTCTAACATTACAAAACCTTTTAGAAGCATAACAATACAATAATGCAGATATTTTAAAAATAAAAATAATTCAAACATAACAATACAACAATTGAAATCTTAAACATAAAAATATAAATTCAATAATACAACAACAAAAGATTTTATAAATCTAAGTTTGAATGTTAAAGAACATATATATAATTGCACTCTTTTCCCCAAACCCACCCTGTAGAATGCCTGTTTTTAATGTGATTTGTTGGTTTATTTTCGTTAATTATTTTATTTATTTATTTTTTTGTGGTATTGTTTTAAGTTAAAAGAGTTAGGGTTTTTTATTAATTTCTTTTGAAGGATATGTTACAGACCATGTGGCATAAAAAATAATATTTTAATATTAACATTAGCAAAATTAGTTTTTTCCATCAATCACTTAATGAGAGGGACTATTTTGACACATTATCAAAGGATTGGCCACTAATATGACACATTTTGACGCATAGACCAAGCCTTAGGGATCAGCATAGTAATTAACCCTACATTTTATAAATAAGTTTCTATTACTTTACACCATAGTTATGAATAGTTACAAATTCCATTTCATTCCACTCGAAACGGTCAGAATCTTCCATTCCAATTAGTTAACAAGTACTAATCAAGGTTTTGAAAACTGAATTGGACCAGCCAGTTTAATAGAAAACTGTACCATATTCTAAAAAACCGAAAACATGTGGGTCAACTGGAGAAATCACAAATCAGATTGGTTCGACCGGTATGGGATGGTTCAGACTATTGTCAAATATAGTTGTTTTTTGGAAAACGCAGTCACCTCACCTCTAAACTACTCACTACGGAAGTTATTTTCTGTCATATATTCCTTCAGGTTGATGAAATAACAAATAACAACCCATTGCTTATTCTTTGTAGCAGAGGAAGATCAAATATGAATAAAAGAAAAACACCATGTAAGTCCAAAACAATGAGAGAGAGAGAGATTTGATGACAATGAAATCTCAAAATCCAAACCCCCACAGAGAATCCTTACATAAAGCGTTCCTCTTTTCATGAAGAAATGAGATCTAGGCCTACAACCTTCATCATTGAAGAAATGAACCCCAAGGCAGCAAGCACCATTTCAGTATTGTACTATAAATATAGATAATAAGTTGGTCTGTTGGTGGTAGCCGATCAAAGACAATAGTGTTAAAGGGAAAGAAAGAAGTGGGGGCATATGGGTTACGTAAGGATATATTCCTAGTTTCATTTTGCTTTTGGTTATAGAATTTTCTCTATTAATGTATAGTGATTCCTTTTTTTTTTTTTTTTTAATTTTTTAAAGAGGAAAATGTATAGCGATTCCTAGTTGCCAGTTGTTGGCCATTCCACACAACAAAAATTTAGCATAAATTTTACAGATGGCATAAATAAAAACCACAAACGTAAGAATAAATTCGAGGAAAATGTTATGGTTACTTCAAGTTGTACTGATAAATTTTACAAATTAATGTGATAATTCTCTAAAAAAAAATTAATATGATTATAAATGTGATTGGTAGACTTCAATTGATTTAAAATTATTATTTGAGTGGCCTCTTTATAATTGGTTACACGTTAATTTGTAAGCCTAGCTACTAGAATAAATTTGAAGTACCGGTAAACTATAGCACTACTCTAAATTTAATAGATGACTATATATAAATATATATACACACACACACACTGATACATACACACACTCAGTATATAATTATAAATATCTAAATAATTATATATTAACTAAATAGTCATATATTATATAAGTAATAAATATACATACTAAATAATTAAAATATAAACTAAAAGAAAAAATATAAATAAAATTAATATAGACTTGTTCTATGCTAATTCATTTGTTATATCTTTTTTTTATCTAAATATTATTATTTATTTATCAATAATCTTTTAATAAAACTAAATATTATTAGTTATAAAATTATTGTATATTTTTATAATTTAAAATTATTAATTATTTATTTATGATATAACCAGTTTGACCATCAGTTTCACTCCGATCAGACTAGACAACTGAGAACCACTCCCTATTTTGGTTCTTTGACTTGTCCAATTAAATTTTTAAAAGCATGGAACCAATAATTACTCTCTATTTCATCTCGTTTTAAATTCCAACACATGCTAATTCATTCCACTAGTAACAGTTATTTCCCAAAATTGTCTGATATGGTGATTTAAGCTAGTATGTAAATGAATCATTATATATATTTTTTAAATTGTTTTTTTGGTATTATTATTACTTAACTCACATATGAGGTATTTTTTTTCTTCATCAATTTTTTAATTACTTATGTAAGGGCACAAATCAAGCTTTGGGTGGAATTAAACCTTCGGATCAAGCCTATGAGCCCTAAACAATGAATTTATAGAGAGCAGGATTCTAATCTAGGGGTTTGGGCGGTAGATAACATAAAGGATCGGTTCAATCACAGAATATCTGCGTACTTCTCTCAAGTGGACGAACTATTTCTCTCTATATGACTGCCGAGGATAACTGTTTTTGTTTTCTTTTTTCTCCCTCCCTCTCTCTCTCTCTCCTTTTATAGGCCTGCCTCTCTCCTTCTTCCTCCTTCCACGTGTAATCCAGGTGTTTCCTTTTTAGATACTTGTCCCATCATTTCCCCTTACTCAAATCTCTGGCGGTGAAGGTAGGACTGAATTTCAATGTTCAGATGTCACTTCTTCATTAATGAGGCCAGGGGGGTAGGTATAATGCTTTCAATGCGGTGACAGCAGTCTTTTCTCTGATATTTACCCATCAACTTACTGTGCCTCTTATCCCCACTTTCTTAGTCATTCGTATATAAGGTTCTTAATGTGGGAGTCTTTGAACCACCAGGCCATTAATACTGTCCTCGGCAACTGGTTGCCGAGGACAATATCATCCTCGGACGTTGTGTCCTGTGGTGCTACGCTCATGCATGGCAACTCCCTTTGTCACGTGGCATCGCAGAACGGAATTATTATGTCATCGGACCATCCTGAGCTATTAGGTTGGACTTTTTTCTTTATGGGGGCTTTTGGGCCGGCCCAATACATGATTTGGGGCCCATGGGCACCACAACTTATATATGACATATTATATTATGAAATACTGATTTTAAGAATGCACGTTATATGATTTTGAATCAATGGTTCGATATAGTATAATATTATGTGATGCAGATCTAGGTATATAAGTTCCGACTTGAAAATATACATCTTGGATATATATATATATATATATATATGTAAAAAAATATATAAAATTGAGTCTTACAAAGGTTCTTTAGATAAACTTGAATACAAAAATTTAATTGACAATTTTACATCTAGAAAAACGAGTAAAACACAAGAAACATAGACTTTAAGTAATTATTTTAATATTTAAATATAAAAAAAAATTTCATTGTTGCATTATTGAACTTCAAAATGCATAGAGTTGGCTTTAATAGAAAAGATTACGTTTCTCTTGACAAGATACTAACATTAGAAATGTTATTAGCATGCTATATCTTCCATTCAAAAAAAGAAAAAGAAATGTTATTACCATGCAAAAGTTTCAGCCTTGAAGGCTACACTATCCTAGTATGATATGTAATATAAAACTTTCCTGACTTTTTGGATAAATTATATAGAAAAAATTTAGTACCACAAATTAATTCACAATTTTTTGCTATAACTGTAATGTGGAAGTGAGTGGTAGACATTTTTTCTTGTTTTCCAGTATTTGGTAACATAAAAAAAGATAAGTCAAAGGAAAACTATTTTTTATCAACGTAAAAAGTATAGCTTATTTTTAAAGATCGTTTTTCATTAAATTTTATTGGAAAACAACTTTATCTCACAGCAAACTAAATAAGGAAAGTTAATAGGTTATTTTTCAACTCATTTAAATTTGTTACTAAATATTGAAAAATGAAATAGTTTTATAGAAAATTTTTTCTTGAAAAATGAATCAATTTCTAAAAAACATCATTATTAAAACCAATAGAGTGTATCTGTAGACACTATGAAATAGTTTGCTTTTCTAAAACAACTTGAATTATATATTGTGTCGTCAAGAAATTTTTTTGCAGTTTGCCAAGTTAAAATTGTGATAAAGAAACTGTAAAATAGTTTGCTTTCCTAAAACATCTTGAATTATATATTGTGTCGTCAAGAATTAAAAAAAAAAAAAAAAAAAACAAAACAAAAACACATCTCCGGTGGCATGTCATAAAGTACCTGTAGACGCTGCAGTAATGACATCATCCCCAGAATCCTTTGCGAAGAGAGTGAGTCTAGTGCGATAGTTATGATTCACTGCATAAAAGTCAGAGCGAGCCATGGACATGTAGCTCTCTGCCACCCTTCCCACGGGGGACTTCAAATCAAGAACCACGCCTACTGGTATGACCTCCTTTGCCATCACTAAAGGCTCATGACCCCAGAGGCAAAGGGAAAGGGAGAGGGAGAGGGTGAGTAAGAGAAATGATAGGAAAGAGAACAGGTGCTTCTGGTTTGCCATTGTTAATGATTAACTGAGATCAAGCTAACCTTGCCAAATGCTAACGGACTACACGTTAGCATTTTGCAAAGTGTTTGAATTAAGTTTAGAAAATTCCATTCATTGTGGAAAATTTTGCGCAGCTGATATGTGACTGGCTTACTTTGAGTGGCCCAAATTTACAGGCACAGCTAGCCTTATTAAGAGGCTCAGATAGCTATGGTCGGACACATTACACGACATGAATGCAACAATAGCAGTTGGACCCATGGTAATGACTCTCAAATTTGAATATTCGCACTGAATTTTTTGGCCATTTCATTGATCATTTGCATCTTTGTCTCATAATCAAATTTCCCCTTGCTGATGCAAGCTAGACCAGTGGCGCCCGCTTGGTTAAATTAGCACCTGACTTATTCGACCAAAAGTCATTGAGGGTGTAAATTAAAACAATTTAGGAATTTCATTGCTTTTTTTAATATTTACAGTTTAATTTTGAACCACCCTAAATTATATAGGGAATTATGTAATTTATCTATCATTATGTAATAAATGATAGTCACCCGGTGAAAGAAGAATGCAGTATAGAGAGAAATAACCATTCGATGCAATCATGACTGATAAGACTAAACTTCTATTTTCGGGTAATAAATGATTAAACAGACTTAGGGGAATGAGATTATCTAAAACATTAGGGTAGAAAACCATGTCTATGATGAATTGTGTACATCCTGCATAGATGCTTCTCCATGCATTGTGCTTGAAGAAAGACTTCTGTTGTCATCGTGTATAACCACATCATCTGTTACTTCAATGAAATTCCTTGAGTTGCTCTGCATTTCATCAATACTAGGTTTAGGTGAAGGGTCAAAAACATTAGGATTGGCTATGGCATGTACCCTTGATTCTTCTCTTTTGAAGTCATGTGAAGAGAGATCTTTTTAGTCAAAATGTTTTGCCATTTCAACTAATTTGGACCAAAAGGAGTTGCCAGTACTATTGTTGTCATTTGAAACTGGCCAGTGTGAGTAGACAAAGTTAAACACATAAACTAAGAGTGAAACCATAGAAGTGATTTCTGTGATGAGGAAGAGGCCCCTAAAGCTGTCCACGCCAAGACTATTACTTTATGAAGAGATTGTGGTGCTCTGATCTTCACAGGTAGTTTGACTTGAAAAGTACTTTTTCTCAATAGCTTCAATTTTATCTTTATCTTGAGTGACATTAAAAATTGCCTTTGAAATGTAAGGGACTAAAGGTAAGGGACTAAAGGAGATCATTGTCGGAAGGCCTGAAGAAACATTTTAGAAAATTATAGCATTTTGTAAATAAAAATAAATAGAATAGTCGATGTCATAAGAATTACTATATGAATTACATAGTTATTAAACATAAGAATTAGTTATGAAGCATGATGCAAATGAGCAAGAATAGATAATAAAGAGCATTACTGAAGAAATAGTTGGTGTTATCGCATTCTTAAAATTAAAAGAAAACCAAGGTAGGTTTTCTTTTAGATTAAATTGCACTTTTGATCTGAAAAGTTTTGGTCCTTTTTTATTGTTTTAATTTTGAGAATTTTCATTTTGGTCCACCAAGTTTGATTCAGTTTTCATTTAATTTCATGTTTGTAGCTGATTTGGCCATCAAAGAGAGAAAACTGGAAGAGCCAACATTGTTTTGTTGGCACTTAATGGCCATGTCATTCATAGAGATGTACCAAAAGACCATTTTGAAAAAATAATAAAAATGAACATTTTAAAAAATGAAATCAAAATAAAGACCACCCCAAATTTTAAGAGTTAAAAGTGAACCTTAACCCCTAATTTTTTTTGGGGGGGGTGGGGGGTGGTGGGGTGGAGAGAGACTCACAAAGCCAAATCCACCATCGGTTTTGTAGATGGGTCCAATCATGGTATACATAGAGAAATACTTTGCAAGGAGCACCTTCAAATAGGGAATTTCATCAAAAATAGCTGCAACCCCACCATAGTGGGTTCCATTTCATACGGCTTCAACTTGGACTCGTTGAAACCAAATTGATTTATTAGAATCACCTTAACAATGGAATCCTTTTGATATCCAACAAAATAACCATTCTTTTTAATCTCTTTAACATCAACAAATGTAGGCTGCAATCTTTGCATTGTCCACATAGAGGTTAAGCTTGCCGTATGACTTTAAGTAAGGATGAATACCACAAAAATCCATACGATTAGCACAAATCTTGACCAATTATTTATGACTTTCTCCCCTGTAGGCACTAGTAAATTATTATTAATATACATATGCATAATGAATATCCATGTTTTGCATTGAAACTAACTACAAAGAGAGAATAAAATCTTGGAAAAAATGCACACAATTTTTTGTGGTTTTCCCATCGAACACAAAAAGCCCTAATTATAAGTGTAACACTTAAGCCTATGTGGTATTTTATTGGCATGACCTCCTTTGCCATCACCAAGGGCTCATGACCCCAGAGGCTGAGGCTGAGGCTGAGCAAGAAAAAAGATAGGAATTTATAGAGTAGGGGCTTCAAGGTTGCCATTGTCAAACCTTTGCAAATTACTAGCTAGAAGGAACTACTCTTCACTTTTTGATTTGCTATTGTCATTATTAACTGTTAATTGTTTTAAAATTCGTCTTAAGGACAAACCCATGCTGAAGTTTTTGAAAGAAAGCAAGCTTGAAGGCATAACAATGGTGGAACAGAGAGAGAATGGAAACGAAGAACAAAAAATCTTCTATTAAGCTTGCTCAATCAAATACATAACCTGTATCCACTATTTATACATTACACATAGCTACTCTAGAAGATTCCATCTAACAAACCCCTAACAGAATTAACAGCTGTACATCATAAACAAATATCTGGACTCATGGCAGCTTGAGAGAAACAGGGTAAGTCCAGAATAGAAGAAGGAAGAGCCTCTGATCACAACGAAAGAAAGAAAAAGACGAGAAGAAGTTGAAAAGACGAAACAAATAGGAAAGCACAGAGAAAGAAAAAAAACAAAAATGAAGATGGAAGACGAAGAGGAGAAGAGAGTAGGAATGGAGGAGTCAGGATATATGTGTGGACTGTGGAGGAGAAAATCAAGTGGAAAAAACAGAAAAAAAGGAAAAAAAAAATAAAGATAATTCTAGAAAGTGCTAAACTTATGGCTGAGAAAATAAAGTGTATGGGAAAAAATAAAATAAAGAAGGAAAAACAAAAAAGGTTTTGGGCTGGGTTAATGTTTTCTAAAAACAAACTACAATAGATGTCCCCGAATGCTACAAAAAATTTAGTATTTGTAATGTATCATTATGGTTATTTTAAAAATTATTATTATTATTATTAACAAGGGGAAACAATAACTGTGAATGAAATTCTCGTTATTATATATATATATATATATATATTGTTTATTTTGGTAATTTATACTTCAAACTACAATTTAATAAGTGCTAGTTAAACCCCCTATTTTTTCAAAAAATACTTTTTACTAGTTTTTACCAAATACATTGTTTTTTTTTTTTTTTTTATAATGTCCAAATTTTAAATTGCACTTTTTTTATAATGTCCAATTATAAATTGCATTTTTTTAAAATGCTATTTTTTTAAAAACATAATTAAAAAAAGCTGAACCAAAATCACTTTTCTTAGGGAAGTTAGTATTAGTGTGGGGAGAAGGGAGTGCTTTAGCCTTGGTTGCATGTCCTGGCCTAGGCTGTGTGCTCATGCGGGCAGCCTGAGCCCTGGCAGCGTGCCTTGGCCTTGATAGCATGCCAATGGGTACGTAGCCAAGGCCAAGGCAGCAGCGATATTGATGTGCAAATTGTTCGTTTGACTTGAGTATAGGAGCGGAGGACTAATCAAACCGTCTAGTAAATGGTTTCCTCCTTACGTGGCTGTGTATGCTAGTATGCTACGTTTAGTGTAAGTGTGTGGGGCCATGGGCCATGTGGCTGGCTGGCCGTGTGTGCTAAAATATGCTATGCGCAGTGTGCTATCAGCTATGCATGTAGTGTTTAGTGAAGTGAAATATGTGCAGTGCTGTTAGCTATACAATGTACGGATTAAAGAAAAAAATAAATATTGAGTAAAAATCCCAATAGTTATTACAATTTACAAACAAGTGCAGCACTCTCATCTTCATGTCTTCCATTTCAGAGAGAGAAAGAGAGAGAGAGAGTCACCTCAGATGAAGCTCAAGCCTCAAGCTGCTATGCCCACACACAGGTCCACCACTGTAAAGCTATTGCAAAGAATGAAAGAAAGCTTATAAAAAAAAATATTAAGATGAAGAAATGTGAGAATATAGATGGAGAGACAGAGAGACGAGTGATTTTTTCTTTTTTCTTTTGTTTTTTGTCTTTTGTTTTAGAAATTTATAATTTCTGTTTTAGCATATTTCAAAATATTTACGTTGTATAATTAATGAATTTTTTTGGTATTAATTTTGATTTTAGTAGATTTCAAGAATGAGTTAATGAATTTGTCTCCTATGATTTAATTTTGTTGTAGGCTAATTTTGATTATTTTTGTTTTTTTTTTTTTTTTGTTTTTTCTTTTTAATCTTCTTTATTTTAGGATACAACGAGGTATTTTTAATGCATTCTATTGACGAATAAAGGACTTTTTTTTTTGCTTATAATATATATATATATATATATATATAATAAGTGGGGCCTTCTTTTATTTGGGGGTTAGGCAATTGTATCACTTGCATCTATGCTTCATGCATCTATGCGTCAAGCATCTATGCTTCAACTAACCCTAATTGCATGTTCTTAAAATACAAGTCAAATTTCATGTCAATCGTATGTTATTTACTTTTGATCCATAAATTTATTTTTTATGTATAATTTAAGACTACGAAAACTTGAGATTTAAAAATTTGATTGATAACATAACTATTAATTTTTTATCTTCTTGAAATTTTGCAAGTATGGAGGATATAAAAAGAAAATGTAATCCAATGGCGAATTTGTCAAAATTAACAAAAATATATATTTAGTAGATTTATAGTCTTATGCTCTGTTTGTTTCGAAGTAAAATATTTGTAAATTTAAAATATATTCAATAAAATATTTTCATTTTACCGTGTTTGGCCGTCACCATGAAAAGATGGTGGAAATCATTTTTCAATTGCATGTTTCATCGTAAAATGAAAATTTTTTCATATTTCTCAAAACTCAACTGGTGCACAAACCACCACCACCACCCACCTCCCAAAACACCACATCTGAAGAAAAGACAGCCACCAAAACAACACCAGCCACCGAACCACCACCAACCATTTAAGAAACAACCACCAAAACACCACCAACCATTCAAAAAACAACCACCAAAATTGCCACCAACCACTACTAATCACTCAAAAGAAAACCACCATCAACCAAAAATCCAAATCGAAAAAACCAAAAAAAAAAGAAAAAAAAAAAACCTAGATAGGAAAAACCACCCAAAAGACAACTACCATCAAGTCATCAACCAAGAAAAACCTCCACAAATCCAAAATAAAAACCCAAGAAACAAAGAACATAATTTGAAAATATAACCTTAACGAAGGTGAGATTGAGTAGCCACCAAAAACCCAAGCCTGTCATCAAACCCAAGGCAGTGCGAGAGAGAAGAGAAGAAAGGGTTGTGGTGTCATTTAGTGGCGTTGGTCAATGGATTATGGCATCGGGTAATGGTGCTAGTCAATGGGTCAGTGGCATTGGTCAGTGAATGGGCAATGGTGTGAGATGGGTTGTGAGAGATGGGTGGAGATGAGAGGGTTTTGGTCTTGTGAGTGAGAGAGCTGAGAGATGAAGAGAGGGAGCAGAACTGAGAAAGTTAAGAAAGGAGGAGAAGCTGATAAAGAGTCTGGGGTGAGAGATGAGAATAAAGTGTAAAATGTTTTACCATTTTTTAAGTGTAAGATATTTTACAATTTTTGCCTTTGGTTTTTCCTTTGATTGAAAATATTTTATATTTGACAAATTATTTTATTGCAGAAAAAAAATGATAAAATGTGAAAATATTATACATCAAAACAAGTAGAGCATTAGTCTACAACCAAGTTTGTTACCAAATTTTGTCCAAAATTTAATTTTGTTAGGCCGAAAAAAGTTTAGGGTGATCACAAATATTTTTTAGGATTAAAAAATCATAATTTTTAAAATTTATATATGATAGGCCAAGAATGTATTGACATCTTTGATAAATTAATCAATTAATTAGCCAAGTTGATTAATTAGATTCAATTACATGCAATAAGAGTGGTAGTACAAGCAAATCATCAACTAAGTTAAATGCAGCGGAAAATAAATTTGACACAAGTGATTTGTTTATAAATGGGGAAAACCATCGAGACAAAACCTTACCAGGTGAATTTAAGGCCACCACTCTCGAGAATCCACTATTATCAAAACAAGCGATTACAAGTAAAGGAATTACAGTACCTTATACCAACCTACAGTTGAACCCTTACCCTAATACACAATTGGACTTGTAATGTAGTAACAATCTCTCCTTTCAATGCATTGCTCTAAATACGTGACTAACCAATTGATGCACGGATCTCAGTACGTAACTTTCTCATTTGCACGAATCCAAGTACGTGACTAACACACCAATTTGAGGAAGATGTTGGCTGCAAAATTCTTCAGTTCATCCAAAGATGAAGATCAAGAAGTTCTTTGGTTACAAAACCCTTGGCGCAAAGACGCAGTAGCTTCTTCAAGGAATATGATGAACAAGGGCAAATTTTCTCCGGTCACAATATGCATGAATAATGACTTTGCATTTGCTTTCATCATGTGAAACAGCCCTTAAAATAATCTTTATATATATATCTAGGGTTGTGAAAAAATAAATCCTACATAAATACACTTGGATGTGCGTGAAAACAGATTTAGAAATCTGAATTTAATAATTCTTGATAGATACTGTTTCTGTCGAGCAGCGGTTAAGATTCATCATTAAATCTCAATAGATATCTATTTGTCAAGATATCTGTCAAGATTTAATAAACAACACTTCTTCACTTGTTTCTTAAACAGATTTGCATGGCTTCAATACTAAACTTGAATTCTTGTTCCTTAAAATACTAAACCCTTCTTAGATCTACCTAATTACAAGTAAAGTACATTTTGTCAAAGGATTAGCCAATCCTACATAACATATTTTCTAACAAATTCCATATATATCCTAACAATATATAATAATAATTTTTTTTCCAAGTCAGGGTGGTCACATGACGACTTTGAACTAAGCATGGAGCTGCCAGTGCCCCTATTTAATGGAAAAAATTTTCTTCACAACGCTCCATCACATCCAATATTTTGGGTACATATCTACAATTGATGTAGGAATATCTATATTTAAAAATGTTCACATTTTAGCTCATAAAAGATTATGTGTAAAAATATATGTGAAATAAAGATATGTGAATATGTGAGAAACGAGGGCAAAGATTGGGCATTGGCGCACTAGATCCCAAACCGAGTCTTCTCGCAACAGCTTGGTTGCCACAGATGCCATGGTCGGCAAAATGACAAATTACACATAAGTTCAACGAGGACTGTTGGCCTCACAAGGATTTGAAATATTCGTCAATTCCAATATTCGCTCTGAATTTGTCAATGGACCTTGAATCCATTTGGTTGATCATTTGCATCATTATCATTATCTTAAACATGTATCCTTTATCAATTTGCATCTCTTGTCATTGTTCTTCTTAGATAAGCTAGTTAATTTCTACCACCAAAAAGAAAAAAACCGATAGTTAATTGTGAATAGAAAAAATAGGATTAGTTATACATTTGGTTTTCAACATGTTTGTACCATGTTTCAAAATGGTCCTTAACCTTTCAATTTTTTTTCAATTTAATCTATAAGTTTTTCAACTAGTAAATGGAAAATTATAGTGTGGCAAACAGAAACACTAAGGTTGTGTTTGGATGGCAACCTTTGGAATTTGAAATTGGAATTTGAAAAGGACAAAGTTTAGTTACAAAATTAATTGTAGTCTAAAACTGTAACTTTACTCAATAAAATAAACATTACTATATATTTTAAAAATTACCCGTTGAAATGTGTGTTCTTTACACTTTTAATATACATGTCAAATTTTTTGTCAATTGGATATTATTTACTATATGATCTATAAGCTTATATTTTATGCATATTCTTAAATTATAAAAACTTGCAATTTAAACAATTTATTGATGATACAACTATTGATCTTTAATTTTCTAAAAATTTTACAAGCTTAAAGTTTATAAGAAAAAAATGTAAATTCAATGGCGGATTTGTCAAAATTCACTTAAAAAAAAAAAAAGATATTGAATAAGGTTGTAACTTAAGGCTACAACCAATTTGTAGCTAAACTTTGTTCATTTGAAAATTCATCATTTAAAATTTCATTGTTTGGATACCTAACTTCCTATAGAGATAAATAACCATTCGATGCAATCATGACAGAAAAAACTAAACTTCTATTTTCGGTTAATAAATGATTAAACAAACTTAGGGGAATGAGATCACACCTTCAACATTTGGGTAGAAAACTATGTCTATGATGAATTGGGTACATACTGCATAGATGCATCTCCATGCCTTGAGCTTGAAGAAAGACTTCCACTGTCATCGTGTATAACCACATCATTTGTTCCTTCAATGGAATTCCTTGAGTGGTTCTGCATATCATCAATACTTGGTCTAGGTGAAGGGTAAAAAAATGTTAGGACTGGCTACGGCATGTGCCCTTGATTCTTCTCTTTTGAAGTCATGTGAAGAGAGATCTTTTAAGTCAAAATGTTTTGCCATTTAAACTATTTTGGACCAAAAGGAGTTGCCAATACTATTGTTGTCATTTGAAACTGGCCAGTGTGAGTAAACGAAGTTAAACACATAAACTAAGAGTGAAACCATAGAAGTGATTCCTGTGATGAGGAAGAGGCCCCTGAAGCTGTCCACGCCAAGACTATGACTTTATGAAGAGATTGTGGTGCTCTGATCTTCACTGGCAGTTTGACTTGAAAAGTACTTTTTCACAATAACTTCAATTTTATCTTTATCTTCAGTGACATTAAAAATTGCCTTGGAAATGTAAGGGACTAAAGGAGATCATTGTCGGAAGGCCTGAAGAAACATTTTAGAAAATTATAGCATTTTGCAAATAAAAATAAATAGAATAGTCAATGTCATAAGAATTACTATATGAATTACATATTTATTAAACATAAGAATTAGTTATGAAGCATGATGAGAATGACCAAGAATAAATAATAAAGGGCATTACTGAAGAAGTAGTTGGTGTACTTGCATTCTTGAAATTAAAAAGAAAACTCAGGTGGGTTTTCTTTAGATTAAATTATAGTTTTGATCTGAAAAGTTTTGGTCCTTTTGGATTGTTTTAACTTTGAGAATTTTCATTTTGGTCCACCAAATTTGATTCAGTTTTCAAAATGGTCATTCAATTCATGTTTGTGACTAATTTGGCCATTAAGAGAGAAAAACCAAAAGAACCAACATTGTTTTGTTAGCACTTAAGGCAATGTTAGTCACTATTTTAAAAGCAGAATAAAAAACATTTTGACAATGAAATCAAAATAAAAACCACCCTAAATTTTAAGACTTAGAAGGGTACTTTAGCCCATTTTTTGGGGGGTGGGGGAGGAGTGGAGAGAGACTCACAAAGCCAAGTCCATCAGATTTGTAGATGGGTCCAACCATGGTATACTTAGAGCAATACTTTGCAAGGAACGGCTTCAAATAGGGAATTTCATCAAAAATAGCTGCAACCCCACCGTAGTGGGTTCCATTTGACAGTGCTTCGTGGTACTTCTCAGGGATTTCATATGGCTTCAACTTGGACTCATGGAAAACTAATTGTTTTATTAGAATCCCTTTAACAAAGGAAGTCTTTTGATATCCAACAAAATAACTATTCTTGTTAATCTCTATAACATCAACAAATGTTGGCTGCAATCTCTATATTGTCAACATTGAGGTTAAGCTTGCAGTATAACATTGAGTACCATGAAAATCCATATGATTGGCACAAATCTTGACCAATTATTTACAACTTTCTCTCCTGTAGGTACCATTAAATTATTATTAATATACACATGCATAATGAAATCTATGTTTTGAATTGAAACTAACTACAAAGGGAGAGAATAAAATCTTGGAAAAAAATTGCACAAAATTTATTGTGGTTTTCTCGTCAAACACAGAAAGCCCTTTAGGTCATGAGTGTAGCACTTAAGCCTATGTGGTATTTTTTATGTGTGCAAATTGTTAATTGTGTAACACTTAATCCCCTTGAATTTTTTGAGTGTACCATAAAAACCTCATGAGGTTTTTGAGAGTAACTCAAAGCCATCATTTATTATTATTTTACGTGAAAATGCATTTCTAAATATGGACATGCACGTGGGGTTAAAGTGTTAAATTCGAAATTTCAGGGGCTTTCCTTGTTTTGCATAGAAGCCACATGGAGGATTTTATATACTTTTCCCTAAAGTCTTTGTATAGGGTTGAAGAAAATTTACTATGAGCAAAGGCAAGTGTTGAGAAGGAGAACCAGAAAATCAAGCCAAGTTGTTGCTTTGGAGGGCCTCTAAACTCAGTGTTTACACGATGTTCAAGAACACATACTACCAAACCTGTAAAAATGAATGTTGCACCTGTCGTTAACCATAACTTCAAGCTTAGTGGCTTTAAGAAAATCCACAAGTTTTTGCTTTCATCATCTTTCACCAAAACTGCCATTGACACTCCTGATTCTGTATATGGCAAAGTGAAATGAACATACAAGGAGTGACTAGCTAGAATTGTTACGTCTCCAATAACTGCGCCGTACTTCTGCATTGAGAGAGAGAGAGAGAGAGAGAGAGAGAGAGAGAGAGAGAGAGAGAGAATTACCAATTGATGGACTTTGAAAAAGGTTCAATGAAGTAACTAACTAACACTACCTAAAGTGAATAAAAATTTTGTCTTATTTTGAGGGTTTTACATTGTACTCCATCAATCAAAATCTAGAACATGTCATTTTGTTTTCTTTATAAAGTAACCGATATTTAAAATAGAAAAAATCAAATACATATGATATATTACAGTCGGTGAAGTATAAAGTAGAACACTTAAGGTAGAACATAGGATTTTTATTTACCTAGAGTCAAAAAGAAAATCATAAAAAAAAAAAAAAAAAATCCCACCTGACTTTTAATTTGGTAAAGAAGTTCATCGTATGTCCCATTACTCTTCCTATCTTTATTCATGTAGGGTATAAATTCATGAGGAAGGGGGAAGGGTAAGGCATGTTGTACAGCAAGGAACACATCAATAGAGAACCCTGATATGCTAGGCTTATCAGTAGGAGAATCCCATTCTACCTTCAAGAATTCTTTAAAACTTTTGTTCACTGGAACCCCAATCCTTAACTTTGTAGGCTGATCCGTTGTGTATCCTGGCCAGATCAGTGGTTTAAGTCTCTCCTTTGAAGTTAAGTATGCCTCTTCACCATTATCATTCAAATCTTTTGACAATCCTCTCTGTCGAGTCCAATATCCAATAATATGTTAGAATTAATTTGTAATTTTAATAAAGAAATTTCTAGATGATGGCTGTTAGTGTTCTGTGTTCCTAAGGGTTAGTACATGTATTTAGAAGTCTAGTACATGTATTTAGAAGTCTAGAACGCACTCTTTCAAGTATAAATAAGTTATTGTTTTGGTTTATGTAGATCAGAAAAATCAGCCTAGCATTGTGCAGGAGCAGCAGCTTTGCATCACAAAAATAAACCTTGTAATCCATTGCTATTTATTAATAAAATTCCGCATATGCCAACATATTAATCTCAGTTTTTCCTATCATATTGAACAATTCAAAGGCTGAAGGCTCTAGCTGTCCCTTAACCAAATGAAAATTCCCACTTAGGCCTTGAAATTTAGTAGTTAGAATTGTATTGTAAAGCCTTGTACCCATTTCAAAAATGCCTAAGGCTGCAAGATCCACATTACTGTCACTATCATTTTTCTTCAAGAAGCTAGAATGCACTATGCCAGCTTTCTCCACCGCTATAGCCAATGCCCAAACTGTATCATATGCGCATAATCCAAATAGGTTTATGCTAGTAGTACTCTTGGTTTTTGTTTTGATTGAGGTTAAATTTCTCTTCCATTTTCTTTCAAAATCTTCAAGATGTTTAGATGGGGATAAGTATGGCCTTATCCCTACTACACCTTGCATTGAGTCCATGACCTTTGAGCTTATAGGATCTAGCAAAGATGATAACCCTGCTGTGAGGATCCATGCATACCCTTCACTCATCATTTTTGCATTCTTTGCGAGCACAAAAAAGTTTGAGACTAGTGAAACAGTCATGTGCACAAGGAATATTCTTGTATAATTTTCCTTTAACTTGTTGTTTAATGATTTCAGCATTACTAGAAGATGGAGGAATAACACTTCTATAAGGCACCTGAGTGTCAATCTCTTGTAAAGCATCCTTTAAATATGGAATTAAACCATTTCCATACTCTGTGTCTTCATAAATAAGGACAATCTGCCGCCAACCAAAGGCCATAACAATGTCTGATATGGCTTTAACCTGTGCAGAGTCATCTTGGGTTGAATGTATGAAAAATGGGTTCCAGGATGGAGAAAGAGAGGGGCTTGTTGCTGAAAAGGAAATGATGGGAACCTGAGCTTTGCGGCCAAGTTCTATCACAAACCTTGCTTGTGCTGACGTTTGAGGTCCTATAATGGCCTGCAATTCTTCATTCTTCATTAAATCTAATGCTGGATTTCATTTCAATAGTGAATGACTTAGAAAATGGAAATTTACTGGCTATGTTCAATACCAATGACAAAAAAAAACAACTATATATGCTGTGCACCACCATGTTTGAATATGATCAACAGTCTCTCTATCCATGGAGAGGTCATGAAGCTTATCACTGCTACAAAACTGATGCTTTACAATATGTCAGGAATTGTTTGTAAAATGGTAAAGGTGCAAAATCAAAAAGCTCATATTAATTTCAACTTAAACTGAACCAGACTGCACATTCAGAAGTTTGTTAGTATGTCGAGAATGTTAGACATCTGTATTAGTTAGTGTACAAGGCATGTTATCTGTATTGGTTAAGTGTACAAGGCATGTTAGTATAGCAGCAAGTAATTGTACTCATTGAAATACACTACGCTGTTGTAACAGTAATAGTGGCAGTTAGTTAGTTAGCGTGAAGTTGGTTACAGGTGTATATAGGCATCTTACAGATTGTCTTAGGGACTAGTTGAATAAGATTGTTGATTCAGTTACACTAGCTCTCTCTCTCTCTCTCCCTCTTTCTCTTTCTCTCTCAATGCTGCTATGGAGGCCTAGGTTCCCTCAAAGCAACCTACCAAAGTCCTAAAATTATCTAAGTCTTAACAAACAAAATTCCCCTAAATATTGGAAAGTGCGTTTGAATGTGCTTTGCTGATCACTTATTTCCCTTGACAAGATCCTAATATTAAGAATGTCATTAATATGTTACACTTGCCTTGTAGGCTACACTATCCTAGTATACTATATAATGTAACACTTCTCCTTGCATTTTGGATGAATCATTGTCATGTTTTTCCGAAACAGAGTTTTAACATACCTGCAGATGCAGCAGCGATGATATCATCCCCAGAATCCTTCGTGAAGAAAGCGAGTCTTGTGCGATAGTTATCATTCACTGCATCAAAGTCAGAGAGAGCCATGGACACGTACCTCTCTCCTATTCTTCCCACTTGGGACTTCAAGTCAAGAACTACGCCTATTGGAATCACTTCCTTTGCCATCAATGGCTCATGACACCCCAGAGGCTGAGGCTGAGCAAGAGAAAGGATAGGAATTTAGAGCGGAGGCTCTTCTGCTTTGCCATTTGCAAATTGTTAGCTAGAGGGGACTACACGCTAGCTGTTTAGTTTTAGGCAGCTGACATTTGACATTTTTGTTGCCTCAGATCACTATTGCCAGAGGGACACATCATACACGAGTCAAATAAGTACAGTTGGTCCTCCCACAAGAATTTTAATGACTGTCAAATTCCATTCTTCAATCTGAATTTTTGTCAATGCCTCAACAGCCCTTGCATCCATTTAATCAGTATTATTATTGTCCTTTGTTTTTTTTTTTGGATGAGAAGATAGTTCACATCATCTTAGTCATTGAAAAGTATTTACATCTCTATTCACAAGACTAGTAATTGAGGGTGGGCATACCACCATCCTTGCTGGGGGATCACAATTCAACTCTTTGTGACTGTTTTAAAATGAGGCCTGCGGGGTGCAATGTTGAATTATATTTAGGGTGCAATGTTGAATTCTATAAATATTTGAGTGTGTCTCCTTTATCACTAATTGGTTTTAAGGAAAAAAGGCACAGTTCACAGTCTGACCGTCCTCACTGTATCTTGAGAAATAGAAAAAGAATCAACTGCTAAAGCTCTGGGCTTTAGAATCCTAGCCCCCAAACAAAGAAATATTTGAGAAAAATCTGACCTCAACAACTTTCCAAACTGGGAAAAATCATACTGAAGGAAGGTCCTCCACCAGGGGAATACGTACACTTCCAGCATTCTCAATGTAGCAGCAAGGACAGCTCGCATTTTGCCAGTATTTCCCACTGGAACAGCTTTGCATTCGTGAGGATGATGTTACACGAGCTTACAAATGAAAGTTCAAACTTATGGGTGAAAATAAAAAGCTTAGTCCCCTATTAGATTTCTCCATATATATGAAGCATTTCGAGGAACACCAGCTTGCAACAGGGAGCAGAGCAGGGAGGAAAAAAAAAAACAAATTTCGTCTCAGCCGAAGCGAGCTAGACCCCTTAATATTTGGTTAATGAATAGAAATCTACAATAGACAAGTGGTCTCAACTCATTTATTAACTCTCAATTAACTGAAGGCTTAGTAATGAGTTTATTTGTCAAGCTTATATCAAGCTTATTACCAAGCCCATAAATGCGCTTAAGCTTGGCTTGATTTGTATCAAGCTTTATTGTTTACTAATCACAGATCCACGCGATGCTTGAGAATAGATAATTTTATTTTAGTTATGGTATAATATATAATTTGTTCTATAAATTTTGTGGAAAATAATTTGTTCTCCCAAACACTTAAACAATTTTTAAAATTATTTTCAATGATCTATCTCAAAAAATATATCATCATTTTATTATTTGGATTTATTTGATTGATATTATTCATTTTTTAGGCGGTCTGTATTTTGATAAATTATGTTATCATGCGTTATATTTTCTTAATTTGTTTTTCTAGTACAATTAAACTGTTCGAGTTTCAAATATATTATTCAAAATTTACATTCTCTTAAAAGAAATTATTATATTTATAATTTTTCTTATCGTAGGAGTAACTTTGAACTATTTATTGAGTTTTGTTTACTAATATAGATACATGAGATTGGAACTGCATATTTCTTAGACATTCCTAAAAGACTATACCATATTATAAATTTAATATTTAAAATAATATGTAGGAAAAAAAGTAGACTTTATATCTAAAATTAAACACTTCACCTATGGAAATGACAGAAAATAATCTATATAAAAACATAAAGAAAACATGATTTTTTTTTTTACTACATATGCTTTTATTTATTAAGATTTAATTGCCTTTAACTGGATCTTCATATCATATTTTTGTTACTACGCTCCTATTAAGCCTTCTCATCTATCACATCATTGGTCACATCATTATTCTTTTTATTATTTATTTTTTACTTTTAATTTTTTAACAATATTAAATATATAAATATATTGGTTTTACAAATTCATCTTAGGCAGTTTTACTTTACATATTCATTTACTTTAATTTTGATGTTATAACTAAACAATAAATCAATGAAAAGTTAAAATTAAAATATTATCTATACATATTCATCTTCGGTGGTTTAATTTTAATGGTTGATAGACATATTCAAATACATAGCCAAAGTTGTATTTTGATATAAATTCAAAACCTTACTTCCAAAATAACTAAGTATTATGTAAAAAAAAAAAAAAAAAAAAAAAAAAAAAAAAAAAAAAAAACATCAAACAAAAGCTAAAAGAGGGAGAGAGAAGACTTGTGACGGAAAGCTAAAAAAATCAAACACACTACCAAATCGTATTAACCCAAAATAGTATTATATACAAAAAAAAACAATGATTCATAAAAAAACAATAAATAATATATATAATATTATATACAAAAAAAAAACAATGATTCATAAAAAACAATAAATAATATATATATATATATATAGAGAGAGAGAGAGAGAGAGAGAGAGAGAGAGAGAGAGAGAGAGAGAGTAATCACATTTTTTGAGAGAGAAATAGAAAATAAAATGAGAAAAAGAAGTATCAAAATAAAAATATAGTCATAAGTTAAAGACCAAATTATTCAAGCTATGATATATAATAGAATAATATTATATTCTTGTGAATGATATTTATATGCAATAGAATAACATTTACAAACATAGAAGTGAAAAAAAAAAAAAGGATAATAACTTAAAAACACAAAACCAAATTGCAACCCAAAGTAAAATTCTAAAGAAGTCATAAATACATCAATCTAAAGTAGAGATACAAAAAATAAAAAATTCGCACAAAAATAAAACATGTGAGAGAGAAATAGTAATAAACTTTTTCATGTGAGAATATATGCATAGAATAGGAGAGAAAATGTCATATTTATAGTAATAGAATGAGGATAAGAATAGTCAAAATAAAAGGAAGAGGAAGAGATAATGAAGAGTGACATTAAGGTTGAGAGTAATGAAGAGATGAAAAGGTAAAAGAGATGTTATGGTTGGAAGTAGTGGAGAGAAATGGGAAATAGGTAGATGATGTGGCTACAGATATGGTTCAATTGGAGCATAGCAACAATAAATGCTACATTTAAACTTTTAAATATATATATATATATATATATATATATGAGTCTATCAACAAACAATTTTTATGCTAGGGCTTAACTTATTTATTAAACAAGTTTAAAACTAAGGCTTAAGCTTGACTTGTTTATAATTAAACAAACATGAATAAGATTTTTATCAAATTAAGCCCAAATTATTTATGAATGGCTTGGTCTATTTATAGCCTTAGCTAAGAATAAACTTTTATTATATAAAACATGATATATTATATAATTGTCCAGGAATAATTTATGAAACAAACTTAGGGGAATGAGTTCATCTTAAACATTTGGATAGAAAACCATGTCTATGATGAATTGGGTACATCCTGCATAGATGCATCACTATGCCTTGAACTTGAAGAAAGACTTTCATTGTCATCGTGTATTATTACATCATTTGTACCTTCAATGGAATTCCTTGAGTGGTTCTGCATATCATCAATACTAGGTGAAGGTTGAAAAACGTCAGGACTTCCCACATCATGTACCCTTGATTCTTCTCTCTTAAAGTGATGTGAAGAGAGATCTTTTTGGTCAAAATGTTTTGCCATTTCAACTAATTTGGACCAGAAAGAGGTTGCAATATTTTTGTCACTCAAAGCAGGCCAATGTGAGAAAAAGTATTCAATTACATAAACCAAGAGTGAGATGACGGAAGTGATTCCCGCGATGAGGAAGAGGCCCCCAAAGCTGTCCACTCCAAGACTAGGACTATGTGAAGAGATTGTTGTGCTTTGATCTTCACAGGTGGTTTGACTTGAAAAGTACTTTCGCTCAATTGGTCCAATTTTCTCTTGGTCTTGAGTGACATTCAAGATTGCCCTTGAAATATAAGGGACTAAAGGAGATCCTCGTTGGAAGGCCTGAAGTAAAATGTTACAGAATTATTCCAATTTGAATTAAAAAAAAAAGGCTTGAACAATACACTTTGATCAATAAAGGTCATTACTAAAAAAGTTTCTTGTTGGTCTTATGGCATTCTTGAAACTAAGGCGTTTTTTTGGGAAGGAGAAAGAGAGACTCACAAAGCCAAATCCATCGGTTTTGTAGGTCAGTCCAACCATAGTATACCTAGAGCAATACTTTGCAAGGAAGAGCTTGATATAAGGGATTTCACCAAAAATAGCTGCGACTCCACCATTGAGGATTCCTTTTGACAGTGCTTCATGATACTCCTCAGGAGTCTCATAGGGCTTTAACTTGGACTCATCAAAATCTAACTGTTTCATTAGAAGCCCCTTAACGAATGAACCCCTTTGATATCCAACCAAATAACCTTTCCCTTTAATCTCTTTTACATCAACAAATGCAGGCTGCAATCTCTGTACTGTTAACATTGAGGTTAAGCTCGCTGTATAGCTTTGAGTCAGGATGAGTACCAAAAAAATCCATATGATGAGCACAAATCTTGACAAATTATTTACCACTCTCTCCCCTGGTACCATTAAACTACTGTTAATATATGCATGCATAAATAATATCCTTCTTTTGAGCTAGAACAAAGAGAGAGAGAGAGAGAGAGAGAGAGAGAGAGAGAGAGAGAGAGAGAGAGAGAGAGAGAGAGAGAGAGAGAGAGAGAGAGAGAGAGAGAGTCTTTATATAGGGTTGTAGAAAATTTACTGTGAGCAAAGGCAAGTGTTGAGAAAGAGAACCATAAAATCAGGCCAAGTTGTTGCTTTGGAGGGCCTCTAAACTCAGTGTTTACACGGTGTTCAAGAACCCATATTACCAAACCTGTAAAGATAAATGCTACACTAGTTGTTATCCATAGATTCAAGCTTAGTGGCCTTAAGAAAATCCACAAGTTTTTGTTGTCATCAGCTTTCACCAAAACCACCATCGACACACCTGATTCCGAATAAGGCAAAGTGAAATCAACATACAACGAGCGATTAGCTACAATTGTTGTGTCTCCAACAACTGCATCGTACCTCTGCATTTAGAGAGAAAGAGAGATTGTTATCAATTTTATGGAATAAGAACACTTGGTTTCACTCTGTTGCATTTTATGTCCCACCAATTGTTGTTTGGCACACATCTTTCTTTATATAATTTACCAAATTTAAAAATAAAAAATAAAAAAAAGAAAAGAAAAAAGAAAGAAAGATACTTGACGATATTCTACAATTGATTGAGCGAAAAGTGGAACAACAAGAGTGAGACGTTGTAATTTTATTCCAATTTATTGACTATTTAAAAAGTTAGATTAAGTAACTAATAGACAGCCACTTGAAGTCATTAGCAAGAAGAAAAACATTATTAAAAAAAAAAAAAAAAAACGTAAAAAAAGATGAAGAGAAAAATACAACCCACCTGAGTTTTAATTTGGTAAAGAAGTTCATCATATGTGCCATTACTCTGCCTATGTTTATTCACGTAGGGAATAAACTCATGAGGAAGGGGAAAGGGTAATGCATCTTGTACAGCATGGAACATATCAATGACGAACCCTGATATGCTAGGCTTATCATCAGTTGAAGAATGCCATTCCACCTTCAGGAATTCTTCAAAACCATTTCTTATTGGAACCCCAATCTTTAACTTTGTTGGTTGGTCTGTTGTGTATCCTGGCCAAATCGGTTGTTTAAGTTTGTCCTTTGAAGTTGAGTACGCCTCTTCACTATTGTCATTCAAATCTAGTGAAAATCCTCTGTTTCCCGTCCAATATCCAATAATCCTCTCGGTTCTTCCTATTACATTGAATAGTTCAAAGGCTGAAGGCTCCAACTGCCCCTTAACCAAGTGAAAATTCCCGCTTAGACCTTGAAATTTAGTAGTAAGAATTGTATTGTGAAGCTTTGTACCTATTTCCAAAATGCCTAAAGCTGCAAGATCAACGTTACTGTTGCTAGCATTTTGCTTCAAGAAGCTAGAATGCACTATGCCAGCCTTTTCCACTGCCATAGCCAATGCCCAAACTGTATCATATGCCCATAATCCGAAGAGGTTTAAGCTAGTAGTAGTCTTGCTCCTTGTTTTGATTGAGGTTAAATTTCTCTGCCATTTTCTTTCAAAATCTTTAAGTTTTTTTGAAGGGAGTAAATATGGCCTTATTCCCAATACACCTTGCATTGAGTCCATGACCTTTGAGCCCATAGGATCTAGCAAAGATGATAATCCTTGTGTGATGATCCATGCATATCCTTCGCTCATCATTTCTGCATTCTTTGCAAGTACAAAGAGCTTGGAGCCAAGTGAAGCAGTCATGTGCACAAGAAATATTCTTGTACGATTTGCCTTTAACTTGTTAAGCTCTTCACTGATTTCATTATCATTAGAAGATGGAGGAATGACACTTCTGTAAGGTACCCGTGCGTCAATCTCTTGTAACACGTCCATTAAATAGGGAATTAAACCATTGCCATACTCTGTGTCTTCATAGATAGGGACAATTTCCCACCAACCAAAGGCTTTAACAATGTCTACTATGGCTTTAACCTGTGCAGACTCATCTTGAGTTGTTCGTATGAAAAATGGGTTTTGGGATGGAGAAAGAAAGGGACTTGTGGCTGAAAAGGAAATTATGGGAACCTGAGATATGCGGCAAAGTTCTAGCACAAACCTTGCTTGTGCTGACCTTTGAGGTCCTATAATAGCCTGAACTTCTTCATTCTCTATTAAATCCAATGCTGAATAACATTTCAACAATGAAATGAATGACTTAGAAGATGGAAAATTTGCTGGCAATTTTCAATAACGAGGACAACAAAAACAATTATAGCAACAACATACAATTATTTGAAAGATTTTCAAGAGATGATGGAAAATGTTTGTTAGAATATAAGCCCAATTAGATCCAAGAGTCTATTATATATCTATGTAGTTTATACTTTATGCTTCATACTATGTACTGTAATTATGTACTTTTGTATTTCTATGCGCCTATGAAGGTAATCTTTGCACGGTTTTACAAACAATCCATTGTGCAAAATTCAATCTTTTCAATGTTAACATGTTGGAGCATCAACATGCCAAGAATTGTTTGTAAAAAGGTGAGGATGCAAATTCAAAAGGCTGGGTCAATTCTGAACTTTAAACGAACCAGATTGCATGTTTAGAAGTTTGTTAGTACGTAGAGGAGCAAAATTCCCCTGAATCCCTGAATGTGCTTTGTTGGTGGCTTATTTGCTAAAAATACTGTAGAAAAATGGAGAGTGATTTTTTTGGTGCTTGTCAAACGCACAGTATAAAGACTAGGATCTGCAGCAATTCTGAAGTTCCTGGTGCAAAGTATGTTTCCCTTGACAAGATCCTAATATTAAACATCTAAGAATTATGAAAAACTCATTATCTTTTTTTTCTTCATTTTTTTTAAAGTAATTATACTTTTAATCTCAAAATTTGGGATTATTTTCATTTTGACCCATCAAATTTGATTCCGCATTCTAAATGGTCATTTCGTCCATGTCCATGACTAATATGATTAAGAAATTATATTGTTTTACTGGCACTTAATGGTCGGATAAGTTACAGAGTTGGTCATGAAAAGATGAATTTGATAATTTGATAATAATTATCACACTTCCCCTCACATGTAAGCTCAAACTCTCCCTCAAAAAGTGTAGTCCAACATGTGAGATTTTTTACATTTAAAATTAGAGAGTAAAGACAATGATAAGACTCAGAAACTTATTCTAATATCATAATAAATTATCAATCGTTCCAAAAGTTCAAGCTATCTGGAAAAATAGTGAATATAATCATAATTCTAACATGAATGATCATTTTGAAAATATAATCAAACTTAGTAAACCACAACGAGAATTCTCAAACTTAAGGAACCAAAATAAGGGTCAAAAGTATAATTCAGTCTTTTTTTATTATTATTTTGGGGGGGGGGGGGGGGGGGGGGGAATTAATATCTTAATTTTTGTACTTTTTTTCTCTTCTAGTGGGAGCCTTATACAAGTCTTAATTAAGTTGCTTAGACCTAAAACAAGCTTGAGCATGTCCTTAGTTACATGCGTAGAACACTTAGAAACGTACCTGCAGATGCTGCAGCAACGATATCATTCCCAGAATCCTTTGTGAGGAGAGACAGTCTTGTGCTATAGTTATGATTCACAGCATAGAAGTCTGAGAGCGCCATGGACATGTAGCTCTCTGCCACCCTTCCAGCTGGGGACTTCAAATCAAGAACAACTCCTATTGGTATGACCTCCTTTGCCATCACCAAAGGCGGATGACCCCAGAGGCTGAGGCTGAGGCTGAGCAAGAGAAATGATAGGAATTTAGAGAAGAGGGGCTTCTGGTTTGCCATTGTCAAACCTTTGCAAATTGGTAGCTAGAGGGGACTACTCTACACTACTTATTTGCCATTGTCAATGTCGACTGTTAATCGTTTGAAAATTCGGCTGACTGTTGAAGTTTGGGGCAGCTGACCGTAGGTATCATTCAATTATTACTACTCTACACTACTTATTTGCCATTATGTTTTTTTATTTTATTTTATTTTTTTTATAAATAATGTTAAATTGCCGCATGGGCTCTATGTCAGCATAAGTGCTTGATTTTAGTATTTCCAATTTTCAAATCATACCTTTTCATCCACAAGATGATTTCATGGCCCTTTTAACACATGTTTAAAAGATTAAGAATTAAACCTAAATTGAAACATTTGAACGGTTACAGGAATATTTTAAAACATAGGGCAAAACGTTGACGTCCAAATATGTAATTAAACCAAGAAAACAGAAAAACCTAGTTAATTAAAACTAATGTTCTAAGATTGAATAATTTAACAGTTAATAGTTAGCATTTAGGTAAGTTGTTCTAAGAAGTGAGAACAGCACAATATTTCTTAATTGATACAAATGTAGAGCATCAACGTTTTCTTTTGTCAAATTTATTCTTTGACTTTAGTTTCTTTTAACATAATACATCATTATTGGTAAATTTTTAACTTATTTTTATAAAAGGTAGAATATTACAATTTTCGATTCAATCCTATGATACCATCCGTGAAACCCTCGCACCAATCATATTTAGTATCTTTATTTTAACAACTAAGTGACGCAAATGGAAAAGTGAAAGATGCTGAACCTCATTCTAGGTAGAATCCACCAAAATTAAAGAAACATCGATTTTATTGAAACCTATAGCGTCTAGAGTTGAGACCATGATGATTGTTCTTATTATCAAGCTAAAACACTAATCAGTTTTTGTTGTAGGCAGATTGGGATTCGAATTTCAAATATCTTATTTAATAACAAAAGACTTTACTAGTTGAATTAGCTGAAATTCACAAATTGCAAATATATTTAAAGGCTTCAAAAAACCTATATTACTAGTAAAAAAATATTCATAAGCAAATCCTAATTGACATAATACCATAATAGGACTCTAATTTAACAAGTAAGAAGTCCTAAAATCAAGGAAACTAAAAATTATAAATCCTAAAAGTAGAAGAATTACATTCAAAATTAAAAAATTAACAAAAGGTAAAAATAGACCCATGCATTCTATCCTACATCACTTTGAATTTGAACAAAGACTTTTGTTTTGTATAACCACACGGTCCACATCAATTGTTACTTCAATGGAATTCCTTGAGTCTAATTCAGAAACATTGTGACTTGCTACAACAGGTACCCTTGATTCTTCTTCCTTCCAGGCATGTGAAGAGAAATCTTTCTGGTCAAAATATTTTGCCATTTTAGCTAATTTGGACCAACAAGAGTTGGCAGAATCGTCGCCATTCAAAACACGCCAATGCGAGTAAAATAACTTAAAGACATAAACCAAGAGTGAGACCATAGAAGAAATTTCTGCTATGACGAAGAGACCCCAAAAGTTGTCCACACCAAGATTAGGACTATATGAAGAGACTGTGGTGCTTTGATCTTCACAGGTTTTACTTGAAAAGTACTTCTGTTCAATAGCAACAATTTGTTGCTATCTTGAGTGACATTCAAGATTGCCCTCAAAATGTAAGGGACTAAAGGATATCATTTTCGAAAGGCCTGAAAAATCATATTACAAAATTATAGAATGTCGGGGGCGGGGGAAATAGAATGCCCTTGATCAATAGGTTATATATTCTCGTATACACTCAGTTTAGATGCACTTTTTTACACAATATTCACAATGACATGCCCTAATGTACACTTTTTAAAAGATGAAAAGGCAACACACACATTTAAAACCAGGAAAAATTAATGTAAAAAGTAGATATGAAATAATGAAAAATGAAGGGGAGTGTCTATTACACACAGAGAGACTTCGAAATCATCACGATTTTCTATGTTTTTGAAAAGTATGTGTACTATGTGTGCATTAAGTGATGTGCACTAGATATTTCTCAAAAAATAAATGTTAAAAGTGGATGTAAAGTAATGAGTGTGAGAAAATCATTACCCTAAAAGAATGATAGAGGTGGATTTTTTTTGTTTTTTGTTTTTGTTTTGTTGAGAGAGAGAGACTCACGAAACCAAGTCCATCTATTTTATAGTTGGGTCCAACCATAGTATACATAGAGAAGAGTTTGATATAGGGGATTTTATCAAAAATTGCCCCCACCATTGTAGGTTCCTTTTGGCAATGCTTCATGATACTCCTCAGGGGTCACATACGGCTTCAACTTGGATTCATTGAAATCTAATTGTTTTATTAGAAGCCCCTTAACAAAGGAATCCTTTTGATATCCAACAAAATAACCATTCTTTTTAATCTCTTTTATGTCAATAAATGTAGGTTGCAATCTCTGTACTGTTAATATCAAGGTTAGGTTTGCAATATAACTTTGAGTCAGAATGAGTACCACGAAAATCCGTATAATTAGCACAAATCTTGACCAATTATTTACCACGTTTTCTCCTGCAGCCTGCAGGTATCATTCAATTATTATTACTTTACACATGCATAAAAGAATATCCATGTTTTGAATTGAATCGAATTAGAAACAAAGAATAAAATATTGGGAAATATAAACAAAACTAATGTAGTTTTCTTGTAAAATGCATAATCCTCTTGAGATTTTGAGTGTATAATACATAACCCCTTGTGGTATTTGGATGAAACAATAAACCCCTTGAGGTTTTTGAGGGTAACTCAAAACGCCCCTTTGGTATTGTTTTATGTGAAAATGAATATCTAAATATGGATATGTGTTATCATATGAGCAACTCAACATTTATTTTCATGGATGTTTAACAATATAATTAGCAACTGGCAAGATGACAAGTTATTATTAATAAATGAAAAAATGATGTCAATAATGAATCCAAACGAGAACCTATTGAAAATTTGTCAACTTAACTATTGTGAAATTGTTGTCTTTGTAGTATTGCTCCAAGATTTTTTGAAACAAAAAGAAAATCATATATGGTGGCATTTCGTAACATGCCTGTAGTTGTTGCAGTAATGACTCCATCCCCAGGATCCTTCGTGAAGAGAGCAAGTCTTGTGTGATAGTCACAATTCACAACATAAAAAGTCATTAAGTGCCATGGACATGTAGCTATTTGCCACTCTTCCCACTGGAGACTTCAAATCAAGAACTACACCAACTGGTATCACCTCCTTTGCCATCAACAAAGGCTCTTGACCTTAGAGGCAAAGGCTGAGCAATAGAAAGGATAAGAAAGTGAGGAGGTGCTTTTGGTTTGCCATTGTCAAGGAGCGGCATACAAGAAAAAATCCATTCCACAACCTTCTTAACTAGAAAGAGGGGATTCCCTGGGGCGACACAATATTGATAGAAGCTTCTTTTTCATTCTTGGACAATGAAATTGAGAAGATTGCAAAAGAAACCTTTAAACTCGCATTATCATCTAGTGACTATATATATATATATATATATATATATATATATGAGATGGGTTCAAGTTATATCTGGTGTAACTCTTGTAAAGTTACACATTTTTTACACCGTAGATTCATAAGAGATCTAACAGCTAAAAAAATATCATTAAATGCTATTGGTTTTCACCTCATTCATAATTAATACTAGCAGTTTCTCTCTTCCCTTATTTATTGTTTTTCATTTGATTAAAGGGCAAACTGTCATTTTTTACAACTTGCATTTCTATACTTGAAAAAATAAATAAACTATACGAAAAAACGGATGTTATCAACTGGACCAAAGTAATTCATTGGCAATTTTTTTTTTTTTTTTTTTCTGCTTTGGTTACGTTTAGATTTTTCATGGAAATTATATATGCCTCCATTTATCAAATCCATATCAAATCCTCCAGATCCAATATAAGGATATGAAGCTTGGTGGTACTTAGCATATTTTATTTTGTGTTTGTGTTAACTGTTATGATCCCCACTTGTATGTGCATATTGCGTGGATGTAACTCTTTGTGTCTGAAAGAGAGGGAGAGATTTTTCTTCATCTAGCAATTATTACTTTGAAAAAGAAGAAGACACTTTAAAGAAAACAGTGAGGCTTCTCCATTTTTAACCCCACGTTTGAAATTGGTTCAAATTAATATAAGAAAAGAGAGAAAATGCTAGTATTAATTATGAATGAGGTGGAAACTAATAATATTTAATGATATTTTCTTAGCTGTTAGATCTCTTATGAATCTACGATGTAAAAAATGTGTAACTTTACAAGAGTCACACCAGATGTAACTTGAACTCATCTTTATTATATATTTGCTCAGAAGCATCTAGTTACTATTAATTGTTTGAAAATGCTGTCTTATTAAAAGATGGGTAAACTGCGTATTTGGTCCCTATCCTATACATCATATTTCAATTTGATCCCTAACCTTTCAATTGTATCAATTTAGTCTCTAACCTTCTAGTATCTGTCAGGTTAGTCCTTGTAGTTATCTTTTGGACGAAAATTGATGACATGTTTAATGGCCAAAATAAAAAATTAGTTTTTGTTGATATGACAATAAACGAAAATTTTATTTTGGCCGTTTGTCATATAAGAAATTTTCATCTAATATATAATGGCAATGACTAAATTGATATGACACTAAAAGATTAGGAACCAAATTGACACAATTAAAAGGTTAAAGACTAAATTGAAATATGATGTAAATGTTAGGGACTAAATATGTAGTTTACCCTTAAAAGATAAAAGGCTAGCTTTAAACTGACGTTAGAGTTTTTGGGGGAGGTAATAGTTGACATACTTCGCTAATTGGCTTTACTTTAAGAATATTCCGTCTTTCATTCATCACTTAAGAGTCCAACATGTAAAATTGGCCCCTCTAGTATTTGTGTTACAACTTACAAGAAAGCTAATAATGCTAGTATTACATATTTTCACTCAAACTTTGCTACATATATGTGCTAAAGAAATAGTAGATCTACGTGAAAGTAATAGATAGCCAGAAAAAAAGTTGTATTTAATTTCAGTTTTCATATCCATATTTTTTGGGTATTGAAACTAAAAATTAGAATTGAAAATGAACCTAAACAAATTTTTCATTGGTGGATCCCAACATGACACCTTCCCCCCCCCCCCCCCCTCAATTTCTTAGTTGTTTTGAATTTAATTGTTATTAGAAAAGGTAACACTATTTTAATTTTATTGGACAAAATAAAGGTGTTTGAATTCAATTGAAAAACTTAATGTCTTGCATCTAAGGTATTGTATCTAAGTTTTACTCTTTTTTTTTTTTTTTAATTAAACTTTTTTGGGCTTTTACCATTTTTCAACTTTTGTTAGCCAAAAAATTAATAAATCTATTGTGAAGATTTAAATTTTACCATTTATAAATCTTGAGTTCGATGAAACCTAATGCAAAATTTTAAATTCCCCATGAGATTTAAAGCCTAATCAGAAATCTTGGCTCTAAATCCATTTCATATGCAACCATTCTTCCTGAGGTGCAATATGACATAGGTCGGTTGAGTCGGGCGAGTTGGCCTCTGGGTTGACTAGTTCACACCTTTAGATTTTGTCTTTTTTGTCATGTACATAACAAATATATTTCTCCCTCCTCATAGGCATACAGTATACAATGGCTCAAGGCTCAAAACTCAACAAACAAAATCAGTTTGCTTTCTTTAAAAAGATGATGAAGATTGCAGGGTGTTGCGCGTGGGTGTTTTTATAGCTGAAAAATCCCTTTGCCATGTTTATGGTAGTGAAACGAGTGCTATGATTTTGAAGCTCCATATTGAATTAATTGAGTTTGTGTTGTGTGGGTGTGTTCTAAGTTCAAACTAAATGTATACTACAATGATATAAGTTTTATAAATAACTAGTCGTAGAACCAAGCTATGTGTATGAATATATAATTACTTTGTAATATGGTATATGTATGATTAAATCTCTAAACTTTACTATATATAATTTATCCTCCTTAAAAATCAAATTATTTCTAGAAGTATTTTCCATCTTTCTATCTCTACAAATATATCATTCTATTATTTTGGGTATTTTTTTGGTAAAAAATTAGGTGTGTTTGATTGATATTGTACTTTTTAGACCCTTTAAACACTAATTGTTTAACCTGGTTATTTAGCCATGTGATTACTTAGATAAATTATTCAGATCTAGGTTAACACATTCAAATCATATCATGTAAAGAATGCGGAAAAGTAAATAACACCCGATATGATAACCTAGGAAAACCAAACCAGTAAAAAACCTAGGGAGAATTTAACTTAGCTATCCTCAAGGTAAAACAAATCCACTATGAAAGAATTAAAGTTTTACAAAAAGACTTAGACCATTAACATCCTAACGCTACCTTGAGTAGAAAACTTACTACCACGACCACGTGATAGCTTTGAGTCCACGGACTACTTCTTTCTTAGATTCACAGCAACCACAAGTACACCCACTTGTGTTTTTCTTTAAGCTCTTGAAATAACGACTAAAGAGATCATTAAGTTCTCAACATCAGCCTTGATCTTGATAACCCTAAGTGTGTGTGTGTGTGTATGTTACAAGAATGGCGGGGAAGTGAACAGTATCCGATGACATTTAGGGATGGATGCAGACCTCATATAACTCTCACATCACCTAGAAAACAAACTTGCAATCATGTAAATTTCTTAATTTTCCTCATAATGTACACACCAATTTTTATTTCAATTTGAATTCATTATAACTGAGGCTACACCTTATATTTTTTTTGTGCATGTGCTACACTTTTTCAAGCACAAAATCATATGATGTGCACTAAAATATTCATGATTGACTAGTAAACAGTAGTGAGACGGTTATTTATGTCTTTCTCTTAGGATTTTTTAGTCCTTACAATCAAAAGCATGTGACTTCAAAATTAAGATCATGTGATTAAAAACTATGAACAACTTCCACACAACATAGCCAAAACTAGTAAAGTGCAGTAAAATAAGCTCATCCAAGCTAAACAAAGTACATAAACATGTTATGTAAAAATAATAGGTTAGCCTTGATTTCAAGTCCAAGAACACTGATGCAAAATACATTTTTTTTTTCTTTTCTTTTTTAATTTTTCTTTTATTTTTAAAAAAACAACCTAACATAAAATGCATAAATGCTATGCAATGCAATTCCTAAAAAACAAAAAGAAAACAAAACAAAACAACAAAAGAAGAATGGTCACAAAAAATAGAAAGATGAAGCACAAGGACCATGTCAGAAAGTCTCAATTAGATTGAGCCATTTGCATCCAAAATCTTTTAGATGCAACTCTAGCATTGGAGTTATTATTCTGATTAGAATGATGAGCAACTCTTAGATTGGAATAAAGGTTTAATGTCTTTACCAACTCACCAATAAGTACCATAGGATCTTGTGCTTGAGGCACATGTACTTTTGGCTTATTTGCTCTCTTTGCAGCTTGCAACTTGAAATATTTTAGACGAATATGTCCAGTCTTTCCACAAAAATGATAAACCTAGACCGATCTATCATGCAACTTATCCTTAGGGAGAGTAGGATTATTAGGTTTAGACTCTTTAAGATCAAACCTAATCTTCCTAAGAGGTGTAACTTCTACTGGTTTGATAATCTCACTCATGAGAGGCTCAGAAAAAGGAACAAAATTTGTGGAATGAGTTTCAAACAAAAAGATGCTTTCTTTAAAACCTATACTAGTTTTGTCTAAATGAGAGTTTTGAACACTCAACATGTAATCAAGTTTAAAACTAGCAGACCTATTAGCTTGTTCTCTAGCAACAGATAATTCTAGTTCTAATTTTTTAATCTTGTCAATCAACATCATGTTCTTAGTCTTCACTTTATCAATTAAAGTGCTAGCATCAAGTAATTTCAACAACAAATATTTCTTATCAAGGTCAAGATAAGTAATTTTCTCTAAACCTTTTTCAACATTCATTGCATCTTTTGCAGCAAATTTGCACAGTTTATTGTAAACTTCTTGCAAATCAACTCATTCAGAGAGTTCTTCATTAGAAGGACTCTCTTCAACAACAGAACTTTCATCAACTACAGCAATAGCTGTAAAAGTAATAAAGTTTTCATCCTCATCTCTACCAGACTCATAATCAGAGACTTCATCATCACTAAGAGTTACAACTATAGCCTTACCATTTGATCTTAAGAATATAGGACATTCTAATTCTACATGATCACACCTTTGACAACAAAAACATTGTTAACCCAAGAAATTATTAGATGTTTAACTTACTTTCTCTTTAGGTTTATCAATATTGCTCACTTTAGTGGGTTCATTCCTCTTAAAATTCCTATGTTCAACATTGTTTTTACCTCTTTCCCTTCTGTTATTGTTCTTAAGAAAGTTTCTAAAATTCTTGGCAAAATATGCAATCTCTGCAGAAGAGAGTTCATCATCAAATCCATTCCCATCAATATTATCAACTGACTTAAGAGCCATTGATTTGGATTTGTTTATCTTGAATAGGTCTAGCTCATAGGACTAGAGAGATCCTACAAGCTAATTAACAAGGATTGAGTTCACATCCTTGCTCTCAGTAATGACAGTTTACTTTGGGTCTAAAATTCTCAATCAATGATCTAAGAATCTTTCTAACAATTTTAGGTTGATCATAAATTTCACCCAAATTATAAGTAAAATTAACAATGTCATTAAGCTTAGCATAGAATTCATCAAAAATTTCATCATCAGACATCCTAATGCTTTCAAATCTAATTATTAGCTACTGCAACTAATTAATCTTAACTGTCGTTGTGCCTTCATACACAGTTTGGAGAATATTCTATGCAGTATAAGCAACCTTAATATTTGAGATCCTCTTGAATTCCTCCATAGAAACAACATTAAAAATAGCATTCATGGCTTTGCTATTGAAATTGGCTGCTTCTTTTTGAAAAGTTTGCCACTCGCTTACAAGAGTAGCCGGCTTCTCCCATCCATATTCAACAGAATTCCAAACTATCTTATCAGTGGATTTCAGGAATGTTTTCGTCCTTACTTTCCAGTAGGCATAATTATTCGCATCAAAGTGAGGTGGGATCACAAGAGAGTGATTGTGTTCCATGACAATAAGGATCAATGATCAACTCTTAGATCAAAGGATCTAAACACTAGAGCTAACCCACTCTGATATCACTTATACGTTTTTAGACCCCTAAAAATACTAGTTGTTTAACCTAATAAATTAACCAAGTGATTACTTAGATAAATTATTCAGATTTAAGTTAACACATTCAAATCATATCATGTAAAGAATGCAGAAAAGTAAATAACACACGATATGATAACCCAGAAAAACGAAACCGGTAAAAAGCCTAGGGAGGATTTAACTTAGCCATCTTCAAGGTAAAACAGATCCACTATGAAAGAACTAAAGTTTTACAAAAGGACTTAGACCACTAACATCCTAATACTACCTCAAGTAGAAAACTTACTACCACGATCACGTGACAGCTCCGAGTTCACAAACTACTTCTTTCTTAGATTCACAACAGCCACAAGTACACCCACTTGTGTTTTTCTTTAAGCTCTTGAAATAACGACTAAAGAGATCATTAAGTTCTCAACATCAGCCTTGATCTTGATAACCCTAAGTGTGTGTGTGTGTATGTTACAAGAATGGCGGGGAAGTGAACAGTATCCGATGACATTCAAGGATGGATGTAGACCTCAAGGTAAAACATATCCACTATGAAAGAATTGAAGTTTTACAAAAGGACTTCAATCACTAACATTCTAATGCTACTTCGAGTAGAAAACTTACTACTACGACCACGTGACAGCTCCAAGTCCACAAACTATTTCTTTCTTAGATTCACAACAGCCACAAGTACACTCATTTGTGTTTTTCTTTAAGTTCTTGAAACAACAACTAAAAAGATCACCAAGTTCTCAACATCAGTCTTAATCTTGATAACCTTAAGTATGTATGAAGATAAACAGCACTAGTGTTAGAAAATTTGATTTTGCATTTCATACAAAACATACAGCGGAAGCAACAATCGCGGATCTACTTCATTTATGAGAGATAATATATAACATTAAATTCTAGAACAAAAAATAGAAAGCGTACCTTGATGTAGTCAAATTCAAAACCAAGACTTGAGAATACCTTTAATCTTCATCTCAATTCTATATAGTGCCCAATAAGTGTGGTCTCTCAATCAATCTTTATGTACGATGATTCTCAAAGAAAAATCTTCTTCTTCTCCTTATAGAGAAAAACCGTTTTCTTTCTTTTTTTGTCAGCGTACATTCTTAATACCTTAGTAGTTTCTTTATTTAATAATTATTATTAAATAAAAAACTGATTATTTAATTGGGTTAGCCTTTTGGGCTTACCCAATTGGGTTTTAGTTTGTGACTTGAGATGGGACCAAAAGGAACAAATAAGACTCTAACTCCAATGGGCCTTAAGCTTTTCTGTCAACTCTTGACAAGTTCAAAGTTACCATTAATTATATTTAATACCACTATATAAATATAATTGTACTCTAGGCCTTATTAATAAATTATATTCCAAGACTCTAATAATATCATTTGACCCCTCCATGAAATATTCATAGTGAATAAAGTCATAATAAACTGTCACTTTGTAAACAACTATTTTATCCTTGAGTACCCAGTTTAATCTTTTAGTTATTCACATTTATTGAAATCCAATTTCAATAAATATAATCTTTAGTAAAGTGGGCGCCCTGAATAACCAGTTCCCATTAAATTTATCTCAAGGGGATATTTCGTATCTCTATAAAAAGATATTATGGATTCCATTTTGAGAATATGTGTTGCCTCAACACTACGTGTGGTTACCCAATATACTGAGGTTTTGACCGTGAATATTAGATCTTACTCCTGATATATCAATGTAACCTACATTTCATGATCGGGTTTACTATCCTCTTAAGATTGAGAGTCTATGAAATTAGAAATCATGAGATTAATTATTCAAGTAACAGTTGTTGATTGAATAATTAATCTCACAGTGATCTAGTTCAATATGTCTTAATTCTTAAAACACATCAACTAGAAGTCTCCACTTCCATGATCAAGACAAATCATCTTAATTGATGTATTATAGTCTTCGCATATGAAATGCTTAATTTCATCACCGACTACGAACTACATTTTGAGTTTACAAGGAACTTGTGATTTACAACTTCTGTGACTTTTCACATAAACCACATACAATGCATCTCATAGACTATGATAATGTCCCATTAGTTCATTTATAAACAATCTCATATAATTAAACAATTTAATTATTTGACATGCCAATGAATTAGATTTTAGGGCATAAACCCCAACATCTAGATCTCACAAGAGATTCACACATACAGCATATCAACAACCTTTAAAATGTGACTAGGGTTTTTTTTTTTTTTTTTTTTTTTTTTTTTTTTTTTTTATGAGACATAAAACATAAAACCTTACACGTCAAACATGCTTGGATTGAGTTGGAAAATTCTACAAAAAAACAATCTACACGAGCTTCAATCGATTGAGTCTAATTTGCGATCGATCAAGCTTTGCAGAAATTGAATAGTAATTTCCTGCAATTAATCGATTCCAACTTTACATATAAACACACTTTGAGTATCCTATATTTAGATTCTCAGTTTTGATCATAGTTTGTCAACATTACACATTGAAGTTCTAATACATTTAGATCCTAAATTCTTAAAACTTAACGGATATGATTCTTTTTTCTAGTGATCTATATTTTTCAAACTTATGTTATAGTGTATTATGTTTTTTTTTTTTTCTACAACTAAACTTTTTAAAGTTTCAAACTCATTATTTAAATTTCTCATTCAATCAAGGAGATTTTCATGTTAAACCAAACTTCATCACAAATTTACAATTGATATTATTTAAATAATTGCTAGGCACATTTAAGTAGACATTCATGCAAATTATGTTTTGATATAAACTAAATTTCTCACTTCCAAAATATCTAAAAATTAACTCAAACCAAAACTATAAGAGGGAGGGAGAGTACAAGTGATGATGAACTCACAAAACACACCACCAATATATATATAGCCAAATCTTAGAAAAAAATCCAATTAGATTTTGATTGGAGCCTCAATTTTAAGCCACGTGTCCCATTTAATTTTTAATATTGTGTCAAGTGAATTATTGAGTATAAAAATCGAAGAGTCCAAATTCAATTAGATTCTAAATTAGACTTTAATTGAAGTCCAATTTTCCACCACGTGTCTATTTAATTTTTTTATTTTTGTGACAAGTGAATTATTGGGTGAAAAAATCGAAGAATCTAAATCCAATTAAATTCTAAACCCCTCCCCCCCCAACACACACACACACATATATATTTATATAATGAGAAACCCTTAAAGTTAACATTTAAGTAATTTGTACTGAGCACACCACAATATTTCTTAATTGATAAAAATACTGGTAGGTTCTTGATAAAATTACATATTTTTTGTTATTAAAGTCTTGTATTTTATTTTCTAATATAAATTGTGGATTCACTTATATTTGCTTCCTTTTTAAGCCATTTGAAATGTATATAGGATTTTTTTTTTTTTTTTTTTTTTTGGGGACTGTTTGCCAGGAGTACTATAAACAAATTCCAACCACAAATTACATTTTTTCAAAATATCTCACCTTATATAATAATTGATTGAAAATACCCATGAAGGGGAAAAAATTAAAACACTTTCAAATACTAAATATAGAAAGATTAAATTAGAAAAAAAAAAATTGTGCCCATTTAGGATGTACTTATAAACCAGCTTATTGCTTCTTCTTTTTTTTTATACTATTTGCGGGTTTCACAAGAGTGACATGCTTATTTTATTTAAATTTTAATTATTTTTTCTACTATTTGCAAGTCTTATGTGAGTTACCTACTTATTTTATTAAACTTTTATATTTTATCTACAGTAATCTAAACAAAAAAAAAAAAACAAAAAAATTCGACAAAAATGTAGATACGTTGTTTCCAAACTTTAATAGAAGATAATTACATCATTTTAAGAAGGGTTTCAGAGTAACCTCACAAGTCGCATCTATTATTTGCATTTTTCACCTAACAAAAAACAAAATGTCATATTTTTCTGCATATCATGTAGTGCAGATAAAGGCTTCAAAAACTTATTTTACAAGTAAGAAAATATTCCTAAACAAATCCTAATTGATATGTAATATAGACTTTAATTTAACTAGGAAAAAGTCCTAAAATGAAGGGGAAAAAAATGATAAATCCTAAAATAAGAAAAATTACATGAAAATATAAAAATTTAACAAATGGAAAGAGAAATCTTTCTGTTGTCATCGTGTATAACCACATCATCCGTTACTTCAATGGAATTCCTTCAGTGGAATTCAGAAACTTTGTGACTCTCTCCTTTAAAGGTATGGGAAGAGAAATCTTTCTGGTCAAAATTTTTTGCCATGTTAACTAATTTGGACCAACAAGAGTTGTTAGGATTGTCGTCACTCCGAACAGGCCAATGTGAGTAAATGAACTTAAACAGATAAACCAAGAGTGAGGCCAAGGAAGCGATTCCTGCAATGATGAAGAGACCCCCAAAGCTGTCCACACCAAGACTAGGACTATGTGAAGAGATTTCAGCACTCTGATCTTCACATGTTGTTTGACTTGAAAAGTACTTCTGTTCAATGGCTCCAATTTTCTCTTTGTCTTGAGTGACATTCAAGATTGCCCTCGAAAAGTGAGGGACTAATGGAGATCCTCGTTGGAAGGCCTAAAGAAACATGTAACAAAATTATAGCATTTTGGGGGGGAGAAAAAGATGGAATAATAGGCTTTGATCAATAAAATCCAATACAAAATCCTTGTAATTAAAATAATAATGGTTTTTTTTTTTTTTTGGGGGAGAGAGAAACTTACAAAGCCAAATCCATCAGTTTTGTAGGTGGGTCCAACCACAGTATATCTAGAGCAAAACTTAGCAAGAAAGAGCTTGATATAAGGGATTTCATCAAAAATAGCTGCAACCCCACCATTGTAGGTTCCTTTTGACAATGCTTCATGATACTCCTCAGGGGTCACATACGGCTTCAACTTTGACTCAGGGAAATCTAATTGTTTTATTAGAAGCCCCTTGACAAAGGAATCCTTTTGATATCCAACAAAATAGCCATTATTTTTAATCTCTTTTATGTCAATAAATGTAGGCTGCAATCTTTGTACTGTTAAGATTGAGGTTAGGCTTGCAGTATAACTTTGAGTCAAGATGAGTACCACGAAAATCCATATAATAAGCACAAATCTTGACCAATTATTTACCACGTTTTCCTCTGCAAGCACCACGGATTATTATTACTGTACACATGCATAAAGAAAATTCATGTTTTGAATTGAATTGAAGTAGAAAGAGATAATAAAATTTTGGGAAATATACACAAATCTTATGTGGTTTTCATGAGGCTTATGTGTTGCAAAGAAATCATATGTGGTTTTGTATAGTTTTTGCTAAACTCTTTCTAGAGGAATGAAGAAAACTTACTATGAGCAAAGGCAAGTGTTGAGAAGGAGAACCAAAAAATCAACCCAAGTTGTTGCTTTGGAGGGCCTCTAAAGTCAGGGTTTACTCGGTGTTCAAGAACCCATATTACCAAACCTGTAAAGATGAAAGCTACACCAGTTGTTAACCAAAGGGTCAAGCTTAGTGGCTTTAAGAAAATCCAGAAGTTTTTTCTCACATCATCTTTCACCAAAACCACCATTGATACGCCTGATTCTGTATAAGGCAAGGTGAAATCAACATATAAGGAGCGATTTGCCACAATTGTTGTGTCTCCAACAACTGCATCATACTTCTGCATTGAGAGAGAGAGAGAGAGAGAGAGAGAGAAAGGATTATCAATTTATCAACTTTGAAAAAAGTAAAATGAGGTTGTTAATTAACAACCGCTAAAAGTGAATAAAAATCTTATGTTCTACTTGAGTGTTACATTTTTTGCTCCACCATTCACAAGCCATTACATGTTTCCTTTTCTTCCTTATAAAGTAATAAAAATTTAAAATGAAAAAAAAATAAAAATGATATATGACATACTCTAACTTCTGGAGTATAAAGTAAGATATTTAATGTGGAATAAAAGAATTTTTATTCGAAGAAGAAAAAACCAAATATATTAAGTATTGCAGTAGGTATAGCATAAACTGGAAGTCATATAATGTAACAAAAATTTTATCGCCTAGAGTCATTAGCAAGAAAAAAAAAAAAAAAAAAAAAACACACCTGAATTGTAATTTGGTAAAGAAGTTCATCGTATGATCCATTACTCTGCCTATGTTTATTCATGTAGGGAATAAACTCATGAGGAAGGGGGAAGGGTAATGCATCTTGTACAGCATGGAACACATCAATGGCGAACCCTGATATGCTTGGCTTATCAGTAGGCCATTCCACTTTCAGGAATTCATTAAAACTTGTTCTAACTGGAACCCCAATCCTTAACTTTGTCGGCTGCTCTGTTGTGTCTCCTGGCCAGATGGGTTGTTTAAGTTTGTCCTTTGATGTTGAGTATGCCTCTTTACCAGTGTAATTCAAATTTTGTGAAAATCCTCTTTGTCGGGTCCAATATCCAATAATCCTCTCAGTTTTTCCTATCACATTGAATATTTCAACGGCTGAAGGCTCCAACTGTCCATTAACCAAATGAAAATTTCCACTTAGGCCTTGAAACGCAGTGGTAAGGATTGCATTGCAAAGCCTTGTACCCATTTCAAAAATGCCTAAAGTCGCAAGATCAACTTTACTACTGCTATTATTTTGCTTCAAGAAGCTAGAATGCACCATGCCAGCCTTCTCCACTGCAATTGCCAATGCCCAAACTGTATCATATGCCCATAATCCAAAGAGGTTTAAGCTAGTGGTACTCTTACTCTTTGTTTTGATTGAGGTTAAATTTCTCCTCCATTTATTTTCAAAATCTTTAAGTTGTTTAGATGGAGGTATATATGGCCTTATTCCCAATACACCTTGCATTGAGTCCATGACCTTTGAGCCCATAGGATCTAGCAAAGATGATAACCCTTCTGTGAGGATCCATGCATACCCTTCACTCATCATTCCTGCATTCTTTGCAAGTACAAAGAGTTTGGAGCCAAGTGAAGCAGCCATGTGAACAAGGAATATTCTTGTATGATTTGCCTTTAACTTTTCAAGCTCTTCACTGATTTCAGTATTATTAGAAGATGGTGGAATGACACTTCTGTAAGTCACCCGAGTGTCAATCTGTTGTAATGCGTCCATCAAATATGGAATTAAACCATTTCCATAATCTGTGTCTTCATAAATAATGACAATTTCCCACCAACCAAAGGCCTTAACAATGTCTGATATGGCTCTTACCTGTGCGGAGTCCTCTTGGGTTGTGCGTATGAAAAACGGGTTCCGGGGTGGAGAAAGAGAGGGACTTGTGGCTGAAAAGGAAATGATGGGAACTTGAGCTTTGCGGCCAAGTTCTATCACAAACCTAGCTTGTGTTGAACTTTGAGGCCCTATAATGGCTTGCACTTCTTCGTGCTTCATTAAATCCATTGCTAAATTTCATTTCAACAGTGAATGACTTAGAAAATGGTAATAAAAACAAGAACAACAAAAACAAGAATAAAAACCACAAAAAAATTATAATAAACATTTTCATAACATGTTTGTTAGAATGTAAGCCAATTAGTCCAAGAGTCTACTGTACTATCTAGGTAGTATTGATAAATTATTAATTGTTCTAAAAGTTTATAACTATTGGGAATTGGTTAATTTAATCATAATTCTAACAAGTATAGTTTATCACTCCCTAATCCCTATACTTTGTGCTTCATATTATTGTACTTGTGTACTTCTGTAGTATTTCTTACACCTATATGAAGGTAACCTTTCTACAGTTTTACACAGTGCAAATATACCAGCATTCAATCCTATCAATATTGTTAGCATGTTGGAATTGTGTATTTTGCGGACCAACATATCTGTTTGAATTTGATTAATTAAAACAGTCCATCCAAGGAGAGATCATGAAGTTGATCACAACTACAAAACTGATACTTTACGATATGAGATGAATTGTCCGTAGAAAGTTGAAGGTGCAAATGAAATGCTGAGATTAATTCTATAACTAATACATGGAAGAGAAAATTTCCCCATGGAAGCTTGAGATGCATTAATTAGTATAAGGACTATAATATGCATCAATTCAAAAAGTTCCTAGTCAAAAATTGAATAAATATCCTACATCTCACTATAAATATTTTCCCTTATGCTTTACACTGTAATATATCATTTGATTTTTTTGTTACAAAAATATATATATATATATATATATATGTGTGTGTGTATGTTTATCATTTGATTTTTTTTTTCTTTTATCATTTAAACTTTGGTTACTTTATATGAAGACCGAAAAAATAGAAGAAATGCTGGTTGTGACAGGTAAGAGTAGGACCATAGATTTTTATTTTCATATGCTTTAGTGTGAAAGAGTACTCTCCCTTGACAAGACCCTAATAATAATAATCTTCTCATTATGTGACTTTAAGCCTTGAAAGAGTACTCTCCCTGGACAAGACCCAAATAATAAAAGCCTTCTTATTATGTGACTTTCAGCCTTGTACGTAACGCTCACTATCCTAGAATACAATGTAAAATGTAAGACTTTTCCTTTCTTTTTGAATGGATTATTATCAAGATTGTCAATAAGTCAACGCACACAAAAAATTTAACAAATTCTGAGGTAGTGACTTGTTATCGGTAAGTTAGAAATGACGTTAGTAATGAGTTCAAATATCAATAAGTAGAAATTTATAAATTCAACTATACTGGTGAAAGATTTTTTTGGGTAAAAAAAAAGCATATCTGGTGGCATTTTATAACGTACCTGTAGATGCCGCAGTGATGACACCATCCCCAGAATCCTTTGTGAAGAGAGCAAGTCTTGTGTGATAGTCATAATTCACAGCATAAAAGTCATAGAGTGCCATGGACATGTAGCTCTCTGCCACTCTTCCCACTGGAGACTTCAAATCAAGAACTACACCTACTGGTATCACCTCCTTTGCTGCCATCAACAGAGGCTTATCACCCCAAAGACTAAAACTGAGCAAGAGAGAGGGTAAGAAAGTGAGGAGGTGCTTTTGGTTTGCCATTGTCAAGCAAGCTAAGCTTTGCAAGTCAGTCCCAAGAGGGACCACGTTAGGTACTTACCATTAATATTGTTCGAAAATGCTTTCTTATTAAAAGACAACAAGGCTTTCGACGTTGAAGTTTCTGGGGAGCTGAAAGTTGACTGACTTGGCTTTTGGCTTTGAGAAATGGGAGCCCCGAATCACGAGGAAATAGTGGGATCCACCAGCTCTATCAATCACACAGGACATGTCGCTTTTGTGTAGTTTATCAAAAAGACTGTATTATGCATAGTTGGCCCCACAAGTGAGGTGCCATAGTGCCATGTGAAAGAGAATACGAATTTTTCCTTGAAAAATTGTGTGGCTGTAGCTGATTTCTTTGTCAATGTCCCCTATTTATTTGATTGATCATTTGCATCATGATTCATTACCTCAAAATCCAGTTTCCTCTTTCTCCACACAAAAAAAAAAAAACACACACACACACAATATAAAATCAAATATCCTCTCAGCCGAAGCAAGCTAGACCCCTTATTATTGTTTGGAATTGTCGTAGACAGTACAGTTATTGTTTGGAATTATTGTAGACAGTACAGTTTTAAGATGTAACTTTGTGATAGAGAGTTTTAATTGAAAAAGTGATAACATGTTAAGTTATAATACCTACCCATCTCCATATCAAAAAAAAAAAAAAAAAAAAAAAATACATACCCATCTCGCATTAAATGCATTGAAGTTTTAACATCCATTTGGTAACAAAATTGATAAAAAAATTAAAAATTAAAAAAAGGAGGGCAAATTTTATTAACCTATTTGGAGATTTGAGTTAAGGCCTACTAGGTTTAAGACATTTAAGAACTAATCAAATTGGCCCTTAAATCGAAATTAATCCCTAGATTCTGTTACTAGTTTACTATAAGGACAAAGTTTGAATATTAGTTATTGTCTAAGGCTACAACTTCAATCAATATTTTTTTTTTATTAAATGTGAATTTACAAATCTACCATTGAATTACTTTTTCTTCTTATATTCTCTATACTTGCAAAATTTCAAAAAAATTAAAGATCAATAACTATTTCATCAATCAATTCTTAAAATTATAAGTTTTTGTAGTCTAAAATTATACATAAAACTGAGTTTATGAATCATATTATATATAACATCTGATTGACACAAAATTTAATAAGTGTGTTAAAAATGTAAAGAACATGCAATCCAATAATTAGATTTTCAAAATATGTAATAATGTTAATTTTTTTAAAAGGAAATTGTAGCCTTAATTATAACCAAATTTGTAGTTGAATTTTGTCCTTACCATAAATAACCATGGCAATATGCATTAACATAAATTTATATATATATATATATATATATATATAAACAGAAAAAGTAACACAAATATATACAAAGACAAAAAAAAAAAAAAAAAAATCCACCATAGGTAAATAGTAAACTTTTGATTTTGTGAGTGACAGTGTGAAATGGAGAAGTGAATGATATTTTAAAATTTTGATTTTGTATTTAGTCAAAATGAAGTCATTTTAAACATAAAACTAAAATGCACTGTAACGTTGAGTTGGCCACTTACTTCATATATTATTAAATTATTAATATATACACACACCCCCACACACACATGGGTGCAGCACAATGCAATTTTGTTCGGTTTTCTTATCATAAATCTACATACCGCACCACACCATGTAGTGCAGTTCAGTTGCTCCATTTTGAGGGCAGTTTTGGTCAGTTTGGGTATGGTTGTGCGGTTTGAGTGGTTTGATAAACACCTCTAGTTTTATCAATGTAACTCCTATCTTCTAAATTGAGAATTAAATTAGATAAAAAAAATGTGATTTTTCATTATAACCAATAAGGGTATTTTTTTAATTATTAATATGCCTGTTATCTTTTTAAGATTCTGCTTTCTTAGTGAATGAGAGATATGCGGTTCAATCTTCATTTATACCAAAAACTAATTGGTGTCTTCATTTGATGATTAGTTTGATGATAAAGAGCATAATCATCCAAAGCGGACGTCATTGATTGATTGCAATCAAACCCCACGGATTCTTAAAACATATATTAGTTTCTTTATTGATGTCAATACTTATTAATGGTGGCCAAATATCTTGTAATTAAACTAGTTGTCACCTCATTGTCTCTTCAACATTTAAGATTTAAATCTTCATTCTCCCAACTATCGAAGAAAAAAAAAAACTTGTTAATGATGATATAGATACCATTTAAGAATAAACCAAACAAGTGAGAAACATGCCATTCTCAGTATGATATGGACCATATTTGAGGTTGAATGTTAAAATTCGGTAAATCCATGTGTGTTCTTATAATATCTTTTGGGATAATTATTATCGCAAAAAATTTAAATTAAAATGAGAGTTTTTGAAACTATTATAGAGAGGCAAACAACTGTGCTGATGCACTTGCTAGACATGGAGCTATATGCTTTCTCGGGATTTTGTTGTTGGGAAAAGTTAACCGATGCCCTTAGAATATTGGTTTGGGAAATATTTTAGAAATATTTTTATGAGAAAAGAAAAAAATAACTTATTTTTTTAGAGAAATGTTATGTCCACAACATTTTTACAACAAATTCTAGGTGGCAGGTTATTATGGGATTTTCATCTAAACCTATCATTGAAATGACTTTTTTGTCTACCAATAACAGCAAATAAAAACTTGCCAACTGAGATTTGTTATAAAAGTATTGTGAGCATAGCATTTTTTTTTAACAACTTTTTATATTTTCCACAAAAGTGGTATCAAAATTTTCCAAAACTTTCCTTAGCATGGGTGGCTCTAGGAACAGTTTAGGGGGTTCAAATGAACCCCCTAAGCTGGCCAAAAAAAAAATTATATATAATTTTTTAGTTTATTTGTTGACCCTCTTAAAATAAAATTTTGAACCCCTTAGACCTAATTTTTTTTAAAGCCTAGTTGAAATGAACTTGATTATACTTATCTTGACAATATCTTGGTCTTTAAAATTTAATTAAAAAAAAAAACTCAATATCAAACCAATTTTACCTAAAATATGGGGGGAACAGTAAGCCTAACAACAAAAGTATAAATTTATTATTCTTAATTTTTAAAAAAAAAAAAAATCATTTAGATCTTAAAAAATTTGAAATAAACTAATACATAAAAGTTTATTGTATTTAGATCTCGTTTGGAGTTTACTTAACAACAATAATTCATATGTTTATTGTATTTAAAAACAATAGATGATTTCCAATATTAATAAACTCTTATAAAAAAATCTCATTAATAAACAATATGCATTAAACTTATAGTTTATTTTATATAAGAAACGCTATGTTCATAATACTTTTACAACAAATTTTAAATAACAGATTATTACTGATTGTTAGTGATGGAAAAAAAAAAAAAAAAGTAATTCTAGTAGTGAGTTTATATTAGAACTAATAACAACTTATCACCTAAAATTGTTTAAAAAGTGTTATGAAAATTTTATAAATAAAGCACTTTGTAATAAAGAAATTACGTAGACTGCAAGATTAATTTTTTACCCAAAATGCATCTTCTTATTGACCCCCCTAAAAATGTATCCTAGAGCCGTCACTGTTCCTTAATTTGTTGTTTTATTTGTATCCTCCTTTGGAGGTTTCTTTGTTGCTTAGCTTTGATTTTTCTGTTGCTTTGTATAATCGTTCAGTAAACTCTGTTGTTGCTGGTTTGGCAGCTTAGCTTTTGAATGAAAAACCTTGTTTATCAAAAAAGAACTATTATTATTATTATTATTATTATCTTTTACACTTTATGTTTGAATTGGTATACGTATATGCAACTTATTTGTTTGGCACGGCAGGCAATTCCTTGACCAGAATTTTTGCTTGCGAGTCCATTAAGTGTAGGTAGGTTCAAAAACCAAAACAACCAGACATATATGTGTTTGTAGTATCCTTCATTTTTCCAATTCTGACTTTTCAGTTCGTTTTGATATGGTCCTATTTAACCAGTCATTTTCAGAAGAAAAACCTACAAACTAATGCCTTGTGTTGCTGAATGTCTGAATGAAGCTTCATATTATTAATATTACTCTAATACTGATTTGGATAGACATGCATGGGCCGTGCTCTAGATGAATACAAGTAGGTATAAGTATTTTCAAACGGTAATGACTTGAACAAGCTAGGGAGAATCCAATCATATTCTTGACTTTTCTCACTTTTGGATTTCTTAACGGATTGGCCAATTCCACGCTAAAGCATCAATTCCCATGAAAGCCAGGCTTGACCAAGGCGCAGACTGAAACCAATTAATAATGGCCTTCCTTTAGACTAGTATCTCTGGCTAGCCAATTTAACCACCTACTAGCTTACTGCCCAAGAGTCAAGACCTCACCTAGAATTAGAGCATTCCCATTGCAAACACCTCTTTAAAATGGTCAGGTAGACTTTGCCAAACTCCATTTGTACCAAAACTCCAAAATTTTGCCAAAGTTTCGCAAGCGATTAAAAGCTAATTTTTTATTCAAATAATCCACTACTTGCGAGTCCTACATTAATTTTTTCTTAGCTTTATTTTATATAATATAAGTTTCAGTTTTTTAAAAAATAATCTAGTTTTTAGCTTTTCTATATAAAAAATTACAAAGATTTAGAGGTGAGACTTGTGCGTAGAAACTGAAAACAAAAAGAGAGAAATAGAGAACTATTTTTTTATATGTAAAGAAAGGGTTTAAGGTTTTTGCTTTTTATTACTATTTGAAATTCTAATAGTAGAGTTTGTTATGGACTGATATTCTCAAAAGTAGACTTGCTCTAATTGTAATTGGAACATAAAATAAATAAATAAAATAATAATGATGTGGCAACTGTTGGAGAGGTCAAAAATTTCAATTTTATATATGTCTCTATATAGAAAAATTCAAATTCCCCTCTAACCATACCGGTTGGGATTTACCCAAAAATCCATATATTTTTTGGGTTGGGCTCAATACACTTCACGTCATAGAACATGTTCATGGCCATTATCTTTTCTAAATCACACAATGGACTCGTGGCAATGTTGTTTCACCACCTCACGGATTGGGCTCATGGGTCTTATATTATCCATGTCATGATTCAACGTATGGCCTATGTTGCATTTTATGGAATGGGGTTAAACTTGCATCTTGCTATGTCATCAAAAATTGGGAACATTGCCCACATTATTGCTAATCTCATTTTATGGGCTAACGGCCCACGTTTCTCACACCTCACGGATTGGGCTGGAAGCCCATATTTTTTCTCCTCAAGGGATCAAGACTCAAGGCTCTCATTGTTTCTCGTCTCTTTATGGAAGGTTTCCCCCATAAAATGGGTCCATTTAGTTTTATTTCCATATAAGAATAGGCTTATCTCAAGTTATGTTACATATTTTTATTTTTTTTTTCGTCTAACATGCTCATGCTACTTTTATTTTATTTTATTTTTTTGATGAGAAACACACTGAAAACTATTATTATAACAACATCACAATACAAATACATCTTGGATAAGGGCTTGTTGAATACAACAAGGAATCTCGTCAATCCAAATAACATCATTGACAAGGTTTTGAGCTTGTCTTGCTAAAATGTGGGCTGGCTTATTTCCAGTCCTGCGTACATGAGAAAAATTCACAACACCAATTTCAGCACCTAAGTCATGAATGCCTTCCATAATAGCAGCAACAGAGGTGGGTGATAGTGTAGATTGCTTGAGAGCATTGTAAATTGTCAATGAATCACCTTCCAACACCCCATTTCGTAGCCCCAAATGTCTTGCTAGCAATAAACCAGCCTCATAAGCCTTAGCTTCCACTTCAAGAGCCCCTAAGGGAGCTTTAATTTTTGGCGAAAAACCCCTTTTAGTCCCTACATTTTCACGTGATTCTCACTTTGGTCCCTAACTTTTTTTTTCCACCGTTTTTAGTCCCTATCCTGGAAAATGCCTCTCGTTTTAGTCCCTGACGTTACATCAGAGACGGAACTGACTGAGCTCGCAAACAGAAAAAATTGGAAATATGAAAATAATACTTATTGTGGCCACGTGGCCTTCCACGTCAGCTCTAAATTAAAAAAAAATTAATTTATTTATTTTAACTTAATAAAAAATTAAAAACAGAAATAAAAACTAAAAAAATAAATTCAAGAACAGCAACAAGAACAACAAGAACACCAAGAACAACAAACCCAGAAATTTGAATCTAAAACAACCACAACCACACTCAAAAATTTAAATTTTAAGAAAAACTTTAAATCTAATTAATTTAAAATTTTATTTTCTTAATATTCATTTTGTTTCAGCTTGCTCTCTTCATAGACCAAACCCCGGAATCCTTTCTCCAATATACATTCCCACCCTCCTCAACCTCCAAAACTCCTCGTCCTCCATCGTCAACTCCGCCAACGAAGGCGCCTTCGCTCTCCTCTTCGGCGTCCACGCTCTCTCCTCATCCTCCACAACCTCATCCTCCTCCCCATCTTTCTCCCACGACAAAACCGACTCGTTGGGACCGGTTCACCTCTCTCTTCACCTCCGATCTGAATCCAAATCTGAACCCCTCCGATCTAACCTGATCTGCCGCTGTCGTAACAACAACGTCCTCGCTCGACACCTCCGTTGTAGTAGTAGTAGTACCGGATCTGAACGAACTCGCACTAGATCTATGATGAACCTTCAACAACTTGTTCACCGAAGAAGAAGACGAAGACACCGTTGATGTAACGGTCATCATCATTGATGAAGCGTTTGTTGCTATTGTTGTTTTTGTTGATGATGAAGCGTTTGTGTTTGTTGTTGTGGTGGTGGTTGTTGATGTTGGTGAGTTAGAGAGAGGATTAACGCCTTTGATATGGGTTTGAGTTTGGTTGCTGGGTTTAGTCCATGAAGAACACGAAGAGCAAGTTGAAACAAAATGAATATTAAGAAAATAAAATTTTAAATTAATTAGATTTAAGGTTTTTCTTAAAATTTAAATTTTTGAGTGTAGTTGTGGTTGTTTTAGATTCAAATTTCTGGGTTTGTTGTTCTTGGTGTCCTTGTTGTTCTTGTTGTTCTTGTTGCTGTTCTTGAATTTATTTTTTTAGTTTTTATTTCTGTTTTTAATTTTTTATTAAGTTAAAATAAATAAATAAATTTTTTTTTTTAATTTAGAGCTGACGTGGAAAGCCACATGGCCACAATAAGTATTATTTTAATATTTTCAATTTTTTCTGTTTGCCAGCTCAGCAAGTTCCGTCTCTGATGTAACGTCAGGGACTAAAACAAGAGGCGTTTTTTAGGATAGGGACTAAAAACGGTGGAAAAAAAAGTTAGAGACCAAAGTGAGAATCGCATGAAAATGTAGGGACTAAAAGGAGTTTTTCGCCTTAATTTTTCTGCACAAAGTAGCCAATAATCTGCCTTCAACCTCCCTTATGACCACACCAATACCAACTTGCTTTTTTGAAGTGAAAAGTGCTCCATCTACATTGATTTTGACAAAACTCAGTAAGGGAGGTATCCAAGCTGATTGCAAAGAAACTTGGTCTGTTTTAGGTAAGAGTAGAATCAGGTCTACTACAAAATCAATGTAGCAATCTAGTGCAGACCAGTACTCTTGAAGATAATGTGCTGCCCAAATAGCCAAGGCTGGACCTGTTTTACCTTCACCACTATGATGAATTTCATTCCTATTAATCCAAAGTGCCCAAGCAATCGTTACAAGCTGTGAACATTTGTCCACTCCAGTTGCATTAGTCATCATAACAAGCCATAACAGATCCTGAAAAGAATCAACATGAACATCCAAAGGCATTAGTTGTAATTTTGAAGCAACCCAGGTATCTTATGCTTTCGGACAGCCCCAAAAAACATGACCAGCCGTCTCAGCCTCATTATGATAGCAAACACACAATTACAAGGAGAAGAGGGACTGCCTAGAGAGGAAACTACAGGATTTAGAAACATGTCATCAAATGGGGTTGCCATATTAGGACAAATATGAGAAAAAGAAATAGTGGACTATGGTGAAGTGACAGAAGAAATGAAGGGAAAAATATTTTCATGAAATGAAAAATCCCTTGAGAGGAATATCTGTCTAGTGACTAAATTCAACAACTTGTAACCCTTAACCCCAAAAGGGTAACCAAGAAAGACACAAGGAATAGATCTAGGAGCAAACTTAGACCTATTGTGAGCTAGTGTAGATGCAAAACAAAGACAACCAAACACCTTTAAGTGACGATAAGAAGGAAGCTTGCAATAAAGTTTCTCAAAAGGAGTTTTATGGTCCAAAACAATACTAGGCAGCCTGTTAATTATATAGATAGCTGTCAAAACACAATCTCCCCAATAACAAAGTGGTATATTAGACTGAAATTTTAATGCTCTAGCAATGTTTAAAATATGCTGATGCTTTCTCTCCATAATAGAATTATGCAGTGGAGTAGCAACACATGAGTGTTGACGGATAATCCCATGTTGAGCATAAAAGTCCTTAAGGAAAAATTCTTGAGCATTGTCAATTCTAATAACTTTGATGTTGGTTTGAAATAGATCATCTTGTAAAAGGAGATTAACAAAGGCCTAGTATCTATTTTAGATTTCATGAGATAAACCAATGTGGATCTTGTAGCATCATCTACAATTGTAAGAAAGTATCTAAAACCATCATGAGTTGCTTTAGCAAATGGTCCCATACATCACAATGTATTAAATCACAAGCATACTCAAAGAGATGATTAGCATTAGGAAAGGGCAATCTTTTAAGCTTTGCAATTGGAAAAACAACACGCTCTTTATATGAATGAAAGGATGATACATCTGATATACAATAGTGAAGTTTGTCATCAGACACATGTCCTAACCTAAAATGCCACACGTAAGGCTTATTGACATTAGAATCAGTGAAAACAGAATGAGCAAAAGACTTGAAACTGATGCTAGGACAGTAGTAACTTCTGAGACAGACTTGCAATTCTCTGAAGTTTGCAGCAATTACAAGTTGTTATGAAGCTTACCCAATCCAATCACTTTCCAACAGGTAAGGTCCTGTATGGAACAATAGTTTGAGAGAAAAACCAAGCAACGTGACAAGTTTTGGGTTAATTTGCTTACTGAAATCATATTAAAGGAAAAAGCTGGGACACAAATCACGTCTTCAAGAATCAAAGTTGAAGTGAGTTGAACGGTGCCTATGTGTGTGACAAGAACTTTTTCACCATTAGGAAAATGTACAAAAGAAGATATTGAACTAGTTATTTTGGTAAATAGGGATGTAGAATGAATGATATGATTAGTGGCTCCTGTGTCAAGAGTCCAAGTTTCTGCATTGTGAGCTATTTTGTTTGAAGGATTTTCAGCAAAGATAGAATTCTTCAAACTAAGGCAAACAGAATCCTAGAAAGAGGCACAAGAAATACCTGAGAGAGCTGAACTGGCTGCATGAACAACATCTTGGTTGTTAGAAGAAGATGCATGGGAGCTCTGCATTGACAACAACTGCTAGCATTGTTCAACTGTAAAGGGAAAAGAACTTGATTGTGATGCAGCCTCGGATTGACCAGTTTCATTGTCAAAAGTCACTTGATTTGCCATAGAAACTTTGCCTTTTTACTTGTATCCTGGTGGAAATCCCACTAGTTTGTAACACTTTTCCATGAAATGGCCAATTTTACCACAATGGCTGCATATTGGTCTGCCCTTGCCTTTGTTCTTCCCACCTTGGTTGAACCCTTGAGTCTTAACTGCAGGAGATGTTGAGTCAATTGACACACCTCCATTGAAACCTAAAATCCTTAGCCTTTCTTCTTGTATCACTAAATAAAAGGCCTTGCCAATTGAGGGACTTGGCTCCATCATTAGAATCTGAGTCCTGACTTGTGAAAAAGCTTCATTCAAGCCATTGAGGAATTGCATCAATTCATCTTGATGATTGAAGAGTGTGATTTTATCATTCAGTCCACAGACACATTTACCACAAGAATTAGACGATAAAGGCCTGAGATTAAGCAGTTGATCCCAAGAAGCTCGAAGATTAGTGAAGTAGGTAGTCATTGTTGCATCTTCTTGCATAATTGTTGAGATCAACTTCTGAAGCTATGAAATTCGTGGGCCATTTGCTTGTAAGAAATGGTTTTTGAGTAGATTCCAAACCTCCATTGCAGTGTTTCTGTAAATCACACTTGCAGTAATATGAGGTGAAATGGAATTCAAGATCCATGAGGAAATCATTGAATTGTTCTTCGACCAAGCAATCTTTTTCAGAGGGGTAACATCCACGGAAGATGCGATAAAACCATCCACAAAACCTAGATTGCTTTTCACATCCAACGCCATAAGCATAGCCCTAGCCCAATTACGGTAATTGTCCTCTGTCAAGAGTTGAGTGACAAGAATCGCACCTGGTGATTCTCCATGGTGCAAGAAGAAAGGGCTTCTCGGATCCTCCATTGGAGAAAGCTCATGACGAGCAGTGGATTTAGCAGTAGAAGAATCTGAAGCTTGATCTTGATTCGCCATTGACGCAGATACGAAGCTCTGATACCATATGAGAAAACAGAGTGCTACAAGATGAAAAGCTAGAGAGAGAGTAAGAGAGTGAGGGAATCAAGATTGAGGAAGCTCTGTGATTATTTTCATTAATTTACAAAATGATGTACAAAGGTACAGAGTTAGCAAAAGGATTAAAAATAACCAACTCTAAACTAATCCCAAACTATGCGAATCAACTATCTACAACCAATCACCACATTACACGTGTCAATACATAACAACCAACTAATCCAAGTCTAAAACTACAAGTCGTATATGCTATAGTTAGTCGTTTAGTGAATTAGTGATTTTATCCACAATTGTTCCAATTCTCTACCCCAATGCTCTGCCTCTCTGCCTGAGCTAATGTCTTCATTCATTCTTCAACAAACTCATCTTGAAATGCTTGCATTTGGCTGCTTACCATCTAAATTTTGACAAAGTATTGTGAAAATACGTGTGGGTGAAAAAGTGTTGTGAAAATACGTGTGGGTAAAAAAGTGTTGTGAAAATACGTGTTGTGTTGTTTAAATAACGAAAACTGTTATTTAAACAACACAACCAAACATGCCCTATACAATCCACTGCCACTTTTTGATTAGAACAACTTGTAGGGGAATAGAGGTAGTACTGAGAGGATGTTTACTTAGAGTGTATTTGGCATTAGCTTCAACTTTTAGTTTTCAACTTTTATCTTTTATGTACAACTTTTTAATACATCAATTTTCCCCACTTTTTCTAACTTTTTTTCCACTTTTTTCAAGTTGCAAATGCAGTTTAGCATACTTTCAACAAAAAAATTTCAACAAAAAACTAAGTTGTTCCCAAGCAAACCCTTAGTACAACCACATTGTACAAGATATGATATACTTTAGATATGACTTTATGTAATATTAATTTTATTGTGAATGTTTTAATAACACTAACTAAATAAATTATTATTCTTTCGTTTCAAAATTCTTATATTGTATACCAAATGTCTTCAAATTTTACAATGAAGGAAAATTTGTGTTTCAATAGAATTTAGTAACTCATTGAGGGTGTGAATTTAAAAAATTTAAGAATTTCATAACTTTAATTAAAATTTTCAATATATAGGGGTTTTTTTTTTTTTTTTTTTTTTTTTTTTTTTTTTGAGAAATCATATAGGGTTTAATTTTGAACTACCCTAAATTATAGAGAATTATGTGATTTATTGAAGTCCTTAATATGGGTAAACACTTGGTGCAATGAAAATGCAAACGTTTGACGACATTGAGAAAAGATAATCATTTAGCACAATCATAGTTTATAATAGCATTTTGGTGCGATGCACAAATTAATAAAATTCATATGTAAAGTAAAGAAAATATTCTTCTTTAAAAAAAAAGGTAAAGAAAGGATTGCAAATATTAGTGGAATTTTAAAATAAATAAAAAGTTACCAGTAAGTTATTTGACAAAAGCCTATTATATGTAACCTTGATTTTTATTTTATCAATCTAAAAATTATAGTAGTTGAACAAAAAAATAATAATTTCTTTTAAAATTTTAATGCACAAACATTTCTTAAGGTTTGGAGAAATGCCATTTCACCTCAAACCTTAAGGAAAATTATACTCCCCTTAAGGTTTAAGGAAATTAACAAATTAGACATTCGTTAATAATAATAGCAAAATATTCCAAATTTTAAAAAGATTCTTTCAACCAAACCCTAATCATGGTTAGTGAATTTGTTTTTAGTTGAATATAATTCTTTGTCACCGAATTGTGTTTAGGCTTTGGTCAAGAGTATAATTTCAAAATTCGAAATATTTTGTTATTGTTCTTAATAAAATAATTAATATATTAATTCCCACAAATCTTAAGGGAGAGGATCGTCATTTTTCCTTTTCCTGTTGGGAGATTTTTTGATTAATTCCCACAAATCTTAAGGGAGACGATAGTCAACATAAAAGAACAAAGAGAATATTTTTAATGGAACGGAGACGATGGTCAACATAAAAAATCATGGTTAGGAGATTTTTTTTTTCTCCAACTCATTTAAGGTTGTTACCAAACGTAGGAAAATGAGATAGTTTTGTAGAAAATATTTTTTTGAAATATAACTCATTTTCTAGAAAATATTTTCACTAAAACAAACAGAGTTAGATCTAAATCCTTGTGGAGGATTCTGAATAGAATCCAGAATAGAATAAAAGGGAATTCGAACTAAGACCCCAAAAAAAATTGTAATCTCTGCCTCCAAAAAGTAGATAGTCAATCAATGTAATTATGATTGATAAGACTGATATATTTTTACATAATTTTCAGGTAATAAAGTATGAACCAAGCTTAGGGGAATGAGTTCATCTTAAAGATAGATTTAGGCAGAAAACCATGTCTATGATGAATTGGGCAAATCCTGCATAGATGCATCACCATGCATTGAACTTGAAGAAAGACTTCTGTTGTCATCATGTATAACCACATCATCTGATCCTTCAGTGGAATTCCTCATGTGATTCTGCATATCATCAATATGAGGTGAAGGTTCAAAAACGTCGGGACTTGCTACAGCATGTACCCATGATTCTTCTCCCCTAAAGGTATATGAAGAGGGATCTTTTAGGTCAAAATGTTTTGCCATTTTAACTAATTTGGACCAACAAGAGTCGGCAGGATTGTCGTCGCTCAAAACAGGCCAATATGAGTAAAAGAACTTAAACACATAAACCAAGAGTGAGACCAAAGAAGCGATTCCGGCAATGATGAAGAGGCCCCCAAAGCTGTCCACACCAAGACTAGGACTATGTGAAGAGATTGTAGTACTTTGATCTTCACAGGTAGTTTGACTTGAAAAGTACTTCCTCTCATATTCTAGGCTTTTATGTTTATCTTGAGTGACAGTCAAGATTGCCCTCGAAATGTAAGGGACCAAAGGAGATCCTCTTCGAAAGGCCTGAAGAAACATGATATAAAATTATATTATTTTTAAAATAAAAAAGATAGAATAATACACCAATAGAGGCCATTACTAAAAAAGTTGTTGCTTGTTGGTCTTATCGCATTTTTATTGCATTCATAAACTTGAAAGGATAATAGGGGTGTATTTTTGTGAGCCAGAGAGAGAGATAGAGACTCACAAAGCCAAATCCACCAGTTTTGTAGATGGGCCCAACCATAGTGTACCTTGAGCAATACTTTGCAAGGAAGAGCTTGATATAGGGGATTTCGTCAAAAATAGCTGCAACCCCATCATTGTATGTTCCCTTTGACAGTGCTTCATGATACTCCTCTAGGGTCTTATACACCTTTAAGTTGGACTCATTAAAACCTAATTGATCTATTAGGAGATCCTTAACAAAGGAATCCTTTAGATATCCAACATAATAACCCTTCTTTACAATCTCTTTTACATCAACAAATGTAGGTTGCAATCTTTGTACTGTTAACATTGAGGTTAAGCTTGCTGTATAACTTTGAGTCAAGATGAGTACCACGAAAATCCATATGATCAACACAAATCTTGACCAATTATTTACCACTCTCTCCCCTATTATCATTAAATTATTATTAATATACACATGCATAAAGAATATTCATGTATTTAAATTGGAGACAGAGAGAGAGAGAGAGAGAGAATTACTATGAGCAAATGCAAGTGTTGAGAAGGAGAACCAGAAAATCAAGCCAAGTTGTTGCTCTGGAGGGCCTCTAAAATCACTGTTTACACGATGTTCAAGAGTCCATATTACCAAACCTGTAAAGATGAATGCTACACCAGTTGTTAGCCATAGATTAATGCTTAGTGGCTTCAAGAAAATCCACAAGTTTTTGCTCTTATCATCTTTCTCCAAAACCACCATCGAAACACCCGATTCTGTATAAGGTAAAGTGAAATCAACATACAACGAGCGCCTAGCTACAATTGTTGTGTCTCCAACAACTGCATCATACTTCTGCATTGAGAGAAAGAGAGAGTTATCTATTATCGACTTTGAAAAATGTTAAATGAAGTAATTAATTAATACGCACTTAAAATGAATAAAAACCAACTATCCGACTTTCAGTGTTCTCCTTTATACTTCACTTATCGTAGCTTACTACATGCTCTTATTTATTTTTCTTCATAAAGTGAAAAAAGTTTAAAATAGAAAAATAAAATAACAGTTAGTAGGATAGCAGATTTTTATTCATCTAGTCATTAGCCAAAAAAAAAAAAAAAACCCACCTGAGTATTAATTTCCCCAAGAAGTTGATCGTATGTCCCGTTACTTTGCCTTGTTTTATTCGCGTAAGGAATATACTCGAAAGGAAGGGGGAAGGGTAATGCGCGAAGCACATCCTCAAACACATCAATGGAGAACCCAGATACAATAAAAGGATCCCATTCCACTTTCACGAATTCTAAAAATCCTTCTTTCACTGGAACCCCAATCCTTAACTTTGTCGGCTGCTCTGGTGTGTCTCCTGGCCAAATAGGGTGTTTTAGTTTGTCCTTTGAAATTTGATTTTTTGAGAGATTCTCATTTGAAGTTAAGTTTGACTCTCGGGTCCAATGTCCAATAATCCTCTCTGTTCTTCCTATCACATTGAATAGTTCAAAGGCTGAAGACTCCAACTGCCCCTTAACCAAATGAAAATTTCCACTTAGGCCTTGAAATTTAGTAGTTAGAATTGTGTTGCGAAGCCTTGTACCCATTTCAAAAATTCTTAGAGCTGCAAGATCGACATTATTGTTGCTAGCATTTTGCTTCAAGAAGCTAGAATGCACTATGCAACCAGCCTTCTCCACTGCAATAGCCAATGCCCAAACTGTATCATATGCCCATAATCCAAAGAGGTTTAAGCTAGTAGTACTCTTGCTCTTTATTTTGATTGAGGTTAAGTTTCTATTCCATTTTCTTTCAAAATCTTTAAGATGTTTAGACGGCGGTATGTATGGCCTTATTCCCAATACCCCTTGCATTGAGTCCATAACCTTTGAGCCCATAGGATCTAGCAAAGATGATAAACCCGTTGTGAGGATCCATGCATACCCTTCGCTCATCATATCTGCTTCTTTTGCACTTACAAAGAGCTTTGAGCCAAGTGAAGCAGTCATGTGCACAAGAAATATTCTTGCATAATTTGCCTTTAACTTGTTAAGCACTTTGATGATTTCGGTATTATTAGACGATGGATGAATGACACTTCTGTAAGGCACCCTAGTGTCAATCTCTTGTAAGGCATCCAACAAATATGGAATTAAACCATTGCCATAATCTGTGTCTTCATAAATAAGGACAATTTCCCGCCAACCAAAAGTATCAATAATATTTGCTATGGCTTTAACCTGTACGCAGTCATCTTGAGTTGTTCGTATGAAGAACTGGTTTTGGGATGGAGAAAGAGAAGGACTTGTGGCTGAAAAGGAAATGATGGGAACCTGAGCTTTGCGTCCAAGTTCTATCACAAACTTAGCTTGTGCTGACCATTGAGGTGCTATAATGGCCTGCACTTCTCCATTCTTCATTAAATCTAGTGCTGGATTTCATTGCAACAGTAAATTACTTAGAAATTTGAAATTTTACTAGCAAATGGCAATGTTCAAAACAACTACTATAACAACAACAGTACCACAACAATACACTGATAATATACTTTAACAATACATTCCGAAAAATATTAATATGTTGAAACTATACACCAGCATATTTTATCAATGTCTAATTTGGTTCACAACCGTTAGGGCCAAGGGCTTACCTACTGCAGCAAAAGTTATAGCTAATGGTAAGGGTGGCAGCCAACACCAATAAGTTGATTGAGACTTGGCCCAACTTGACCTTCGTCTCTAGTAGGATGTTAGACTTGGCTCGTTAGGCCTCTACCCAATAATCCCACTCCCAACACTTGCACATGCGCAACAAGTAGCCGAACTTGTGACCTACTATAATATCAATTTAAGCTATGTCATTCTACCTCAAAACCAATTAGTGATGTGGAAAATACACTCAAAATCTTTTATAGCTTTGACATAGTGCCCCATTGGCCTGTTTTTAGAGCAGTTGTAGGGAGTTGAATTATAATTCCCCAACAATAACTTATAAAAATAATAAGAGAAAAAAATATATATGAAGAAATGAGAGTTTTAACGAAAGGAAAAACAACAAAAGAACTTAGTTACATAATAAATTTAAAATTTTTATATTAATCAAATTCTTTTTGCAGTAATTCATTATACTATACGAAGGAAGAAGTTAATTACATAATAAATTGAAAAGATTATATTAATCAAAATAACAAAATTGACATAAGTTTCACTTGGTATATAGTCAACTATAATAAAAATGATACACGTGAAAAACACTCGTAATATATAAGATAAAATTTATGTACAGTATCTTAGTATCTTAGGTGTTATTCTTTATGTTCTTCCCTTAAAATTCTTTCATGTAGTTACTTAACTAAAAAATACACTTCAATGTAATGAGAAAAAAGCCACATGGAAAATTTTTTAAAAATGAACCTAAAGAACAACATCTAAGTACTATACTTGAGTATTGTGAAAAATTGTGAAATAATCTATTTACATAAAGTCAAAGAGTAGAGAAGAGAAAATATGACACAAGGAATTTATGTGGTTCGACACTATGTCTATATCCATGGGAGGCGACAGAATAAAGTTTCATTATAATTTTGGAGATTACAACAATAGCTTAAAGGCACTCTCACAAATCCAAACTCCAAATACACCTCTCGTTCTCTTACAAATAAATAAAAAACACCCAATTGTATTTAAACAAAAGTTACAATACACTTTAGCTTCCAATCTCTTGTGCGCATGCACAGAAGAAGCTCTTTGCTATCTCTATATCAGTAGAAGCTCTCTTGCATCTTCTCTCAAATTAAAACACCACCTATTTATAGCTAGATGTTCAGCCGAAATGTTAATAGTTTCCGCACATGAAACTTAATAATTCAAAGAGGATGGTAAGCATATATTGCCAATGAGTGATCCATTTCGGCTACAAAAGATGAAAGCAAACTTTGGATTTTATGTCAGAATGTTGTTCTTGCTTTTTTTGACAATTCATGCAAGACAGCAACATCATTTAATGTTGGCTTGTAACGTCAAGCCTCCGACGCTAAGGAAGTATTTGATTTGTGTTTTTAAACCATTATTTTTAATTTTTAAACAATATTACACATATTTTTACATACTTTTTCACCCACACATATTTTTACAAATATTTTCAAATAATAATTTTTAATTTTTAAATACATATATCAAACGGCCCTAAAATTCAAACCATTCCAACACTAAGTCATAAAAAGACATAACAATGATTAACATAGTATCTTTTAATGAATTTTGATATTAAAATATCACTTAGTATTCAAAATTAATGACTTTTTATTTTCCTAATTGGAATAAAATACTGTTTGTTTATTTCTTTATTTTCCAATTCAAGTCTTAGCATTGCCATGCGCTCCATTCATAAATAGGTTACGAAGTTTATCACAACTACAAAACTAATACTTTACAATATGCCAATAATTTTTTGTAAAAAGGTGAAGGTGAAGTGACAAAGCTATTTCTGGACTCCTATCAAAAAAAAAAAAAAAAAAAAAAAAAAAAAAGAAAAAAAGAAGCTATTTCTTGACTAAGGGAACCCCTAAGATTTTATTTTATTTTTTAAAATAGTGCGTATGTGCATAATATTAAGGTTTTAAATTTGGGGGAAAATTATACTGGCCGGGCCCCCCTCAAATTGAATATTTCCCCCAAAAAAATAAAATGGTTATCTAGTTCATTCCTGTAGTATGTGGTCCTTCCCAGAACAAACAACCAATTTACTTAATAGATTCCTAAGAACAAACAACTTATTTAAATTTTTTAAAATAGTCAAATAACTGTTGGCTTTTTTAAAAAAATAAAAATAAAAAATCAATTGTGTTTGACTCTTCAGTTTTTCTGTTAGGATCCAAAGTTTAAAAAAAATTAAATCTTTGGGTTTGGATGTTGTCATGTTTGACTACATCTAAATGATTTGATTCCTTTTTTGTTTGGGTCTTTTTCTTAAAAATATACTCGGAAACACTAGTTAGTTTTTAGTTATAATATGTGACTTTTCCAATAAAAAATGTTGCCAAAATTAGGCACTGCAACAAAATGTGAAATGGCTTTTTTTAATGAACTCTTAGACTTTGTACATTGAAATGGCTTTTTTCCAATCATATATTTTTCTTTTATTGAATAGATATTAGTTTACATTTTTCATATATTAATATAGCTTTGAGTATTTGTATATATCTTGTTATTGAAAGGTGATAATTTTTTTGTTTCAAGCTTTAGCCCTCCAAAGAGAAAATTTTGGTTCTGTCCCTATGAAGATATAAATTCATAGGACCTAAATTGGACTTGACTATTCATGTTCAAAAATTTATATCTTATAATCAGTTTGTTTCACTATAAATTTTTTTTAAATGAAAATATTTTCGAATATTTGATGAGACATATAAAACTTTTTAAACACAAACTACCAAAACCGGTGGCTTGGGTAGAGTGACCAAGCCACCAACTTCAAAGACCAAACCGTCAACACCAGCTGCTAAACCAACGGCCAGACCAACGAACACTGCATGGGGGGAGGGGGTCACGGTCAACGGAGAATTTTTTCAGGTTTGACCAATTTTTACAGTAAAATAAACATGATATATTGATGAAAATATTTTACAACAAAACAAATGGAGCATTAACACCGTGGAGGAGCAAATTTTCTTGGGGCTTTATTTGAGAGTGAGATCCATTAGTTAGTATAAGGACTAGGGTTTGCAGCAATTTTCTAAAGCTGCTAATAGAAAAGAGAATGATGATTATTTTCATTTAAATGAATACATTGCATGATGCAATTAAATTTTATAATTTTAAAAGCGTAAAGACTACCACGTAACTTAAGTATGCACACAAACTACACAGTACACTAGATCCAAAAGATAGAATCTTAACATTGAAATTGACAAAATAAAGACTTTGAAATGAAAAAGGATTTTATTCCTGGAAAATATCCTAATCTTAAAAATCTTCCTACGAGAAGCTTTGTAGGCCACACTATCCTAGTGTATGTAACAGTTTTCCTTGCTTTTTAGATGAATTATTGTCAACATTTCTGGAAAAAAAACACACACACACATTTCCAGTGGTATTTCATCATGTCGAGCAATATATGCACAACTTATCATGTTTTTCATTTGTGTGTGAGAGCTAGCTTGTGCTTATATTATATAATGTGCATGTGTGAAACAGTTAGTTTTATGTCCATACCTGCAGATGCTGCAACAATTACATCATTCCCAGAATCCTTTGTGAGGAGAGAAAGTCTTGTGCTATAGTTATGATTCACAGTATAGAAGTCTGAGAGCGCCATGTACATGTACCTCTCTGCCACTCTTCCAACCGGGGACTTCAAATCAAGAACTACTCCAACTGGTATCAACTCATTTGCCATAATCAAAGGCTGATAACCGCAAAGGCTGAGACTGAGCAAAAGAAAGGATAGGAATTTAGAAAGGAGGGGCTTCTGGTTTGTCATTGTCATGCTAACCTTTGCTAATTGCTTGCTGGAGAGGACTTCACGTTAATTGTATTAACTTATAGACATATGGCTTACATTCCATGTGGAATTTTGGGGCTGCTTACATCACGTACATAAATGGGTCCAAAAAGAACTTGTGAGGCTTAGGTGCAGTATATTGAATGCACTAGATGTATTAAGATGATAATACGTGTCCATAAGTGGTACGTACAACAATTTTAGAAAAAAATAACTGATTTTTTTTAGAGAAAGACCCAACATTTTTACAATAAATTTTATACAACTTATTTGTTTGGCACAGCAGGCAATTCCTTCACTAGAATTTTTGTTTTACATACATATACAACCAGACATATATGTATTTGTTTTACCTTCATTTTTCCAATTCTGACTTTTCAGTTCGTTTTGATATGACCTATTTAACTAGTCATTTTCAGGAGAAATACCTACAGGCTAATGCCTCGTGTTGCTGAATGTCTGAATGAAGCTTCATATTATTAATCAATATCACTTTAATACTGATTTGGATACACATGCATGGGCCACGCTCTAGATGAATGCGAGTAGGTAAGTTATTTTCAGCTATGAAGTATAATAAGTTATAATATAATAACTTTGAAACCTACTTGGGGTTCTCAATCTTCTCACACGGTAATGACTTGAACAAGCTAGGAAGAATCCAATCGTATATTCTTGACTTTTCTCATGTAGGAAATTTCCACGAATTCCTAAACCTGTAAAAAACAAAAATAAAGAAAACACAGGCCAAAGAAAATAATCACACGCACAAGATAATATTTATGTGGTTCGGCAATTTGCTTACATTCACAGAGTTGCAAGGATTTCACTATCACCAGGGAAAAATAAAAAGTGCGGCTACAGTCTTTTTCTCTTATAAACAGCAAGAACAAACCCTAATCATAAAAGCAGCATTTTCTACATCTTGCGCACAGGATTCATAATAGGCTACAAAACAGGCCAAAAAATGTCGAACCTTCTTCAGTATCCAAACAAATCCATTGGGCAACAATATCCGGACGTCTCCTATACCCACAACATCCAAGACTGAACCATCAGCCAAATACACTTTACCAAAATCACCTGCAACATAATTCTGTATGATTTCTCAATGTGGAGTGATATGAAACGAAACTCCTGAGTCCAGCACCCAATCATCAAGTGGACTGTTTACTGCAATAAGTAATGCATCATGTACCTCTTTTATTACAACATTAGCAGAGTCATCTTCATTCTTCTTCTTAGGATTTTGCATTGCCTCCTAAAGTGACCTGTTTTCCCATAGTTTCAGCATTGTACTTGTTGGCCTGATCTAGATTTACTTCTGTTCCGGTTAGAATTTCTGGATTTTGATCTGCCCTAGTTTGAATTTCTATCATTACCTCTGCCTCTTGTCTCAAGGTTAGGGCAGAACCAAATCCTGAGGTTTCACCTGCATCTCTTCTGCAAACCTCCTCAGCCAGAACTAAATCTCGTCTGTCATTGTACTTCAGCTTTTCTTTTCCTGTGAAATTACTTACTGTCATCCTCATTACCTCCTAACTGTTTGGCAAAGAAGCTAAAACGATCAGTGCACGGATCTCATCATCAAAATCAATTTCTATAGACGAGAATTGATTTGTGATAGTGTTAAATTCATTCAGATGTTGTGCTACTGATGCGTTCTTTGCCATCTTCAGATTAAACAGTTTCTTCATCCGATGCACCTTGTTGTTTGCTGATGGCTTTTCATACATACCAGACAAAGCCTTCATCAGATCTATAGTGCTCTTCTCCTTCACAACATTGTGTGTAACAGACCTAGACAGCATTAACCTGATAACTTCCAGTACTTGTCTGTTAAGATGAGCTCATTCCTCATCCTTCATAGTCATAGGTTTTGTCCCCAAAAGAAGCAGATGGAATTTCCTCCCATAGAGATTATCTTCAATCTGCATCCTCCAATACGTGAAGTCTGTGCCATCAAACTTTTATTCCAGACGCCTTTCCTGCTTCCTCTGCCGTTGCTCCCACTCAAACCTAACCCTAGGCTTTGATACTAGTTGTAGGGAATTTCCACAAATTTCTAAACCTATGAGAAACAAAAATAGAGAAAATACATGCTAAAGAAAAATAATCACACGCACAAGACAGTATTTACGTGGTTCGGCAATTTGCCTACATCCATGAAGTTGTAGGGATTTCATTATTATCAAGAAAAAATACAAAGTGCGGCTACAGTCTTTTTCTCTAAAAAACAACAACAAAAAACCCTAATCACAAAAGCAGCATTTTCTACATCCTGCGTACAGGATTCACAATGAGCTACAAAACAGGCCAAAAAATTTTCTTGGGAGCATCGGCCCAAGCCTCCGCTCCATGAACTAAGCCTCAAAAAATCTCCTATTAAAAAGCACACAACATTATTCAGGTCGGGTCGGGTCGTCAACCAGATCAAACACAACTAGGTTTCACAAAGCTCAACATTCTCACTCTTGGATTTCTTAACGGATTGGCCAACCCCACGCTAAAACATCAATTCCCTTGAAAGCTAGGCTTGACCAAGGCACAGACTAAAACCAATTTATGGCTTTCCTTTAGACTAGTATCTCTAGCTAGCCAATTTAACTACCTACTGGCTTACAAACCAAGCGTCAAGATCCCTCACCCAGAATTAGAGCATTCCCATTGCAAACACCTCTTTTGAATGGTCAGGTAGACTTTGTCAAATTCCATTTGCACCAAAACTCCAAAATTTTGCCAAAGTTTGGCAACTAATTATAAGTTAATTTTTTACTCAAAAATAATCCACTACTTGCAAATCCTACATTACTTTTTTTCTCAGCTTATTTTAAATAATATAAGTTTCAATTTATCTTCTTGTAGTTTCATACCCGACCAAAAAATGGAAGTCGAGTTCTCTGCATCAGCTCAACGTACAAGTGAAGAAAGAGATGAGTTGCACCGTAGTGTTAAGAAATTCAAAGAAAGCAATGGTGCAAGAAGCTTCTTGCAACCTATTATATTATTTTAGTTAATTTAAGAAAATAATTTTCATTTATGAACTTATAAAAATTAGATTTACTAATCTTTTTAAGTAAGAAATTATATATATGATTTTTATTACGAGATGGATCATATAAATTACCAATTAGTTAAAAATAATAATTTGATATCTTGAGACTTATTTACAAATTTAGAAAATCAAATCTCAAATCTATATAAATCATTTCCTGTGTATATATCTAATTAAGTTTTATATTTGTAAATTTATTAATGAACTCATTATGTTTGAGCATAATTCGACTATTATCAAGCTTAGATCTAGGTTTAAATTTGATTTATTTATTAAACAAATAATCATAAATAAGTTTTAGTAAAGGAAGTAGATCTATTTGCAAACCACTGGAAAATCCAAGTAAAGGGCCTCACACTCAAGAGACATATTGGACCTAATTTTAGCAAGTCGGATAAAATAAAAATTCAAATCCGAAAAAATAAAAATTGTGAACCGGAAATTAATATAAAACGACGTGGTTTCTATGAAAAAAAAAACTATGAAAAGTGTAAAACCCTTCTTTCAATCTATGACCTATCTAGCTCCCCTCATTCACATTCTCTCTCTCTCCCTCTTTCTCAAGAACTACTGAATTTCGAATTTGGCAGCCATGGTGAGGACCAAAGTTCAGAGGATTATGACCCAACCCAATGTAAGCTCACGCTTTTACTTTCATTTCTCAATATTTTTTTTTCTATGTGTAAATGCTGAAGCGGTTCATTTATTCTTTTTAGGGAAGATTCTTCTCAAGGGAGACAACATAATTTTGATGATGAATTCGTAAGTTTATTGAAACCGCAACCATCTCTCTCTCTCTCTCTCTCTCTCTCTCTCTCTCTTATGATTTCTTCTCTAAACAATTATAGTGGAAAGTGATGATGATTCCAGTAATTGTATAAATTGGCATCATGTTGCCTTTTCAATCAAATGGAGGTCTCTAGCATCTTTGTTCACCAGCTATGTTAGATGCATCTTGGACATTTAAGTATGATTTATGTAACTTATAAATGATTTTCTATCCATTGAATAGATACATTGGCACTGTAACTCTCATTCATAGTTTGGTTGGTGTAATATTTGAATGGCATAAGAAAGATTTGATTAAATCGTGAACAGGAAATTAACCCGATGAACCATCGAATTTGGCAGTAATGACAAGCACCGAAGTACAGAGGATCATGTCCTAAACTCATTGTAAGATCATTTCTTTACTTTCCCTTCTTAATGTTGTTTCTATGTTCACTCACTCTCTCCCGTGTTGTTGAAGTATGCAACAGAAGGGTTGGGTAATATATTTTTGCCGGACAACTAGAGTACAACAATCACCACTACTTGTTTGTAAAGATCTCATCATGTTCTTAAGACTTGACCGTATTCGGAACAGCAATAAACTTTTGTTGAAAAAGCAAAAAAATTCTTATTCAAATAGGCATAAAATTTCGTTAACTTGGGTCCAATATGCGAATCAGCTAGTACGAACAACAAAAACTTTATAGGATAATTATTCAGTCCACTTTCACTTTCTGATTAGAATGACTTGTAGGGGAAAAGAGCTAGCACTAAGAGGATGTTCACTTACAGCGTGATTGGCATTAGCTTTAACTTTTAGCTTTTAACTTTTATATTTTTAATACATCAATTTTTTTTCATATTTTCTCACTTTTTTCAAGGTACAAGTATATTTTAGTATACTTTCAGCAAAATTTTTTCAACAAAATGTTAAATAAGTTGTTCCAAAGTGAACCCTTAGTACAACCAAATTGTATAAGATATAATTACGATATAATTTTGATATGACTTTATGCAATATTAATTTTGATAACACTAACTAAATAACTTATTATTCTTTAGTTTCAAAATTCTTATATTGTATACCAAATGTCTTCAAATTTTACAAGGAAGGAAACTTTGTGTTTCAATAGAATTTAGTCACAACTTATGTAAATTTATGTTACTTTTAGTTAATAGTAACTCATTGAGGGTGTGAATTTAAAAAATTTAAGAAGTTCGTTACTTTAATTAAAATTATATATAGGGTTTTTTTATTTTTTGAGAAACCATATAGGGTTTAATTTTGAATTACCCTAAATTATAGAGAATTATGCAATTCATCTAAGTCTTTAATAAGGGTAAACACTTGGTGCAATGAAAATGCAATCGTTTGACATTGAGAAAAGATAATCATTTAGCACAACCATAGTTTATAATAGCATTTTGGTGTGATGCACAAATTAATAAAATTCATATGTTAAGTAAAGATATTCTTCTTTAAAAAAAAGGTAAAGAAGGATTGTAAATATTAGTGGAATTTTAAAATAAATAAAAAGTTACCTATAAGTTATTTGACAAAAGCCTATTATGTAACATTGATTTTCTTTTTATCAATCTAAAAATTATGGTAGTTGAATAAAAAAAAATTAATTTCTTTTAAAATTTTAATGCACAAACGTTTCTTAAGGTTTGGAGAAATGGCATTTCACCTCAAACCTTAAGGAAAATTATATTCCCCTTAAAGTTTAAAGAAGTTAACCAATTAGACATTCGTTAATAATAATAGAAAAAAATATTCCAAATTTTAAAAATATTCTCTCAACCAAACCCTAATCATGGTTAGTGTAAGGTCGCAATTCGAACCCCCAGCCCAACAAGAAAGAGGACGTAAGCGCAAAGAACCCAACACAATGAATTTATAGAGTGTAGGCCAGAAATCTTGATTCTAATGGGCTTAAACGATCATGGCAATGGCCCAAGATCTTAGGACGATATAGATGAACAGGTTTATAAGATAAAATTTATCCTCGGACTCAAGCTGAGAATCAAGTGTTTATATTTCTCCTTATTTAAAGATTCTTTACACCAATCTCTCCCCTCTTCCCTTACCACCATTTTCTCCTTTATAGTCCTCTCCCTCTCTCTTTCTCTCGATTCAGATTTCTCTTCTTAATACTTGTCCCAACCGCCCTTTTTGGAAGTCCCTAGGTAATAGCTGTAAGGTTCAAAATCACTGTTCAGGTATCACTTCCTCATAAATGAGACCAGAGACTTAGGTACAGAGCATTCAATGTGGTGGTAGCAACTTTCTCTAAAATCTTTTCATCACCTCCATGCTCTCTGTGCCCCTTCTAAACATATCTTCATCCTCAAGACCTCCTGAAATATCCTTTAAGGTGACATGACCTACCACCTGACCCTAGCTGTACCCAGCCGAGAATGTAATATTCCTCGGATTATTTACATTCACTTCATCCGCTACATTAGCTTTTGGGGTTGTAATTTTGATATTGTTATTACCATTAATCCGTTCTCAGACAATCAAACATCCTCAACTAAGCCCATGGCTCAAAAACGCATCTTGGGCCTTCTGTCCCCACAATAGCCCCCTCAAAACTTCATTTTTCTCCTCCATCCGAGGATAAAATTAGAGTTTTGACTAAACGCGACAGCATCTACACACTTCCCAAATTTCCACACATGAGAATGTCGTTTCCTTCCCTAGAAACTGCTCCTATCGCTTCGAAACCCACAACGCCCCAATTATATGCTCCAAGCGGCGCTCTGTTCTCCACGTTCAACGATAGGATGCAGATCTAATGGCCGAAATATTTCCTCTAAATTTTTAGCGGGATAATTCCCGTTGTATTACACCTTTCATATAAAACACTTGGAAAGGTGTAATAATTTTTTTTTATCTTTCCTTACTTTGCAAATCAATCAACCCTTAAGAATTCTTTGCTCTCTTAGTTTCCAAGAAGTCCCTAAAGAGTCATCCGTTCTTTGCTCTCGGCCATTCTCCTCAACCTATTAATTTTACCCCTTTTTCCTAAATCTTCATTTTTATTTTGTCCAAATGGGTATATTAAAATGTTTAGTAGATACTCTCGCCGGTATGGAGGGCTTCTGAGCCAAATACCACATTTCCTAAGGAATGGGTTTGAGGTACTGTAACCTAGGCCAAATAAATACCAATAAGGAATAAGAGAAAGTTGTCATTCCTATAATCGCATTCTTAGAAAGGGGGATGACACTTCCCATGGGGAATGTAACTCGAGATTACTTGTATAACCATAGGTTATGCCCGCATCAATATGCACCTAACATATTTAGAATCTTAGGTTGTGTCAACGCTCTCAACAAGTAGATGGGCTTGAGACTTACATGGCACGACGTTGTCCATATGTATGAGTGTCGCTCACTTAAGGACACGGGGTATTACCTCATGTCTAGGTCTAACATTGTTAGGCTTATATTGTGTCTTCTCAAATCTAACAAAGGCATGAAGGACGACTAGCTAATCGACTCCAAGGAGTGGTACAACGATCCTTACTGTCCAGTCAAGGAGGGAACACCAAGTGTGACTCCATAGGATTAGGTCCCTCGGCATGGGGTTTAGTTCTTCTAACTTTATCATTCATATTTTTATTGTGCTTTAGTTTCTCTTTGGGTGGTCATCATTATTGGTCTAACCATGTTTGGCTTCTTGGATGTTTTTGCAGATAAGAAACATGTAGCACCCTGTTTGAGTCTCTCCAACATCCAGGACTTTAACAGAGTTTTAAGATCCAAGGTGTTTATGAGTGAAGATGGGCAATTGAGGGCAACCCATCTCATCCTGGGCTTTGAACCCTTATCGACTACCTTCCAAGACATTGGTAATACAATCATCACAGGTGACCGTAGACATAGAAGGATAGACGTCTCCAAAGTAGGATTCCTCTACTCACGAGAACTGTAACACCTCGACCCATATTTATAGTTAAACTATGTGTTTGATGATTAATTATTATTTTAAGCCAGTTCCTTTTTATAATTAATAGAAGAGTATTTAGTAAACATATTATTTTATAATGCCTTTGAATAAGATTTGTAAAGAGTATAAATAATTGAATAGCTATTAGTATATATATACACACTAAGTATGTACAAAATTATATTAAGTGGTTTGAGTTATTAGATACATAGTTGTTGTTTTAATTAAATAGGATGCATGAGATAATATAGTAGAATTCCACCCACACATTCAACCAATGGAAATTCAACACATACTGTCAAAGTTTAATGCATGTTGACAAACCCAAAGACCAAGACTTGGTTGGCCATGCAATAGATAAACTCCACCTCATTCTTCTTTGACTTTTCTCAAGACATTAGACCATCCAAGAAGCCTTCTCTATTCCCATAGATCCATACAAATCAGAAATTTCCTTGGTCCTTTCTTTGCTCTTTTGTTTTTTTCCCTTTCACTACAAAAAAAGGGCTATTGCGGCGGGCCAGAAGCGCCGCTAAAGGTACATATCACCAATAGCGGCAGGTGCTATTGCGGGGGGCGGCCCCGTCAATGTTCCAGTGCCGCTGTAGGTATATTGCGGTGGTCACCAAAAACGCCGCTATAGATGTACCTTTTAGCGGCGAGGAAAGGTTTATTGCGCCGGGAAAAAAGCGCCACCATACGAGTTTAGAATTCAGGTCAATTGCACTTTTAGCGGCGGGTCATATTGTACTTTTAGCGGCGGGCATGAAGGTAGATACCTTTAGCGGCGGTCAAAAAACGCCGCTATAGGCAATCATTCAAAATGGACGAATTCCACCTTTAGCGGCAGGTCATGCCCGCCACTATAGGAAATCAATCAAAGTGGAGAAATTGCACCTATGACCCGCCGCTGAAGGTGGACACCAATATCGGTGGTCAATAAGCGCCGCTATAGGTAATCAATGAAAGTGGACAAAGTTCACTTATAGCGGCGGATAGAAACGCCGCTATATGTTTGAACCTATAGCGGCGGTCAATAAGCGCCGCTATAGGGCTTCATTTAAAACATAAAATGTACACTTTTAGTGGCGGTTTTTGACCGCCGCTATAGGTCTTTTTTTTTTTTTTTTCCCCTGGTGAGTTTTAAAACCACTGTTTGCTATTAATAAACGATTCATAGACCTGTTGGAAAGAACCTGTAATAGTTTAGCTCTACTAACATAATTCCACAAATGTAACTAACACCCCAAATATCTCAAAACTAACATAATATTAACATAGAAATATATACATAACATTGTTTAGAACCACCATCATAAGATTAACAAAAAAAGATGTGGTCCTTTGAATAAAACAAGTGCTGAAATTAATCTAATACTATAATCAAAGTTCCAAAGTGGTATGCAAAAATATCCTTCAACACTTTCAAAAAATGCGGTTGTTCTTCCATTCTTTGTACACAAAAAAGTTCACGAACACTAAGATAAAACTTATGAGGTGCTTGGTTGATGAGATGCGGCTGATGATTTGGGGAGAGCTGGAGATTGTTGGGCTAGAGGAACATCCTACATACAAAGTATGATTACTCAATAAGTGCGTATAAATGGAATAAAATGACAAGAAAATATTACGAAGGCAAAAAATGAGAACAAGTTAAATGAAGACATTAAAATTGTTTTAAACCTCTAACAACCATTTTAAACTTGACATCCTAAAAGTCATTTATCATACCTGATGGCATTGTGAAGAAATTTGTTGCATTTGTTGAAGCATGCGAGCCATTCTTTGCTCCATTTCTTCAAAATGACTAAGTCTTTCTTTCATTTCGTCAAAACCTGCTAGTTTCTCCTCCATAGTAGCCAAGGAAGCCTTCAATTGTGCAACTTCATTGTCCCTTGCTTGACTTGATTGCATTTCACTGTCTGTGAGAACAATCTTGCTACTTCGACCACTTGGGTTTGGACCAAATCCTACCCCTCGAATGCAACCTTTGCGCTCCTTACCCATCACTTTAGCAAACACATCATCTACTGACCATGCAATACTACCACTTGTGTCAGATGACTGCAAATGATTTGAATCGTCAGCCAGCAATTCCTTCATTTTGTCCTGATATTTGAGTTTGAACAAAACAAAAAAAGTTAGAAATCATATAGTTAAAATGACCTCACAACATATATATACATGTATATAGGATGGGACAAGCAAGCACCAATAAAATCCAAAACGATGCAAAAATTATGCACACAAAGCTATAACATTGTTTCCTTTGATGAAATGCATTGCTTCTCTTATTACCATATTCATTTGTAGATATACTCAAATTTCCAGTGTAATTCTTGGGAACAATATTGACATTAAACAAGCCCCAAAGCCCAAATTTCCTAGAGGAGTGTCTAAACATGACTCCCCTCAACACTTGCCAAAAGTGCATGTGCAAGTAACCTCAGTGCAACATGTATTTGAAGTGAAACTATAGTAGAACTTGTATATCAAATGAAACGTTCCTTATGTACCAATGCTTTCAGTAGCCAATAGAGATGCACTAATCCTACATTTCAAAACTCTAGTGCTTCATAAGAAGGTGAAAAAAAGAAAAAGAGAAGAACACATGTTCAACTTCTAGACTAAGCCACAGAATTCAATACCCACATTGGGCTCTAATTTCACTAGCTCACAATTGCTTGATGGATTCTTTTTATCAATGCAATATAACTACTTCTTCCTTTTAGAAGCCAACAACTCTAGCATATGACTCTCAAAATCATGCAAGGTACTAGTACTTAAGAAAGCTGAATCAAAGGGTACAAAGGTCAGTACATTTTTTTTTTTTTTTTGCTTTCAATTACCAAAATCAGGATAAATATATGGATTATTCTAATAACAGAAAACATAATGTGCACTCCCACAAGTACGGGCAACGCTTAAAAGATTCTTCCGAAATTATCAACCTCTTTATTCATCTTTCAACAAAACCCCAAGAAGGTTCGATAAGTTTCTTAACAAAATGTCTAATGACTATCGATATTCCTATTCTTCAATTTATGTTAAGAATGCAAGAACAAACTAGAACTAAAACCATTAGAACAATAACCAATAAGTTTCTTAATGATAGGAATTCCCAATTCCAGAAAATTAAGACTTGGTCTTTGTTCATGTAATTAAAAAAAAAAAAATTTGAAGCAAGCAGAACAAGAACCAATGGATTCCATAGAAAAATGGTGTGTTATCTTTGTTTACCCCTAACTATAACATTGTTTCTTGAATTCTTATTTTGTTTACCCCCAACTACAATGCAAAAATTACTCACCATTTTTTCTTGCACTACAGGATTAACTGCAGTTCCATCTTTACGAGTATGTACAGTTTGATATAATACTGCATGCTTTACAGGACGTCTATCAGTTTTTGCCTACATTATGAACAACATATTTATGTAGTGATCAATATTGGTTGCACATAAACTTAGGAGAAGTCAAAATCATTTAAAAAATAGTCATAATACTTATTACCTTTTTTGCAGCGTGCATAGCAAAGCTAGATGAACCAGCAGTATGTAGGTCATCCTATTTAGAACGACGCTCCTTATTCTTCTTCGACTCTATCTGCATTCAACAAAATTACATATTTATATATAATATGCTTTAAGTATCTAAAGTCACTTTTAGCTAAAGCCAAAATGCTCAAAAATATCATTACGTATCTATTGGAAGCCAAAGTAAAAGAATGAGAGGAACTTCATGCTAAAGGTAATAAGTTCTGGCTGAGGTTGTAATCATGTAGTGAAGAGACCCAAGTTTCCCATGCTCTTTCATTTACAAGGATATAGCATGTCTATACCTTCCATTTAGAGTAGAAGTTTAATGATTGATATGACTGTACTGATTTAATGATGAATAATTTTGATAAATGAAAAGTAGGCACTTTTAAGAAAGCTAACTCATTTTAAGTTTCATTATAGGCTAAAGTAAAAAATCTTAAAAGAAAGCTAGAACCTATTAAGAAAATCACTCCACACCACACACTTGCCTTTGTTTTTGAACCTTGACAAATCAACATTTACCACCTCCAAGACTTCTACCAAATTAAACAAATATGAAATATGAAACACAACTTTTCATACATACTAGTTTCACAAAAAGCCCACATAAAGGTTCTAACTAATCCTATCTGAAAGCAATCCAATATGTATTCTCTCAATTTCTCAATAATCATTCTCCTTTACGTATGATCCATGATGAAGAAGAGAGAAAAACAAACATACCACTGCATCATCAGTATACCAATGATCAACAAGTACATCCCAATCTTCTAGTATACATCCATTAGGTCGGTTGTTCTTCACCTGTGCTTTGTTTCTTGAATTCGGTATTTAATGGTCCTTCTTCAGCCTACACTTATGATCCCTACAAGCTTTCCCAATTTTTTGTAAAGTAAATGTCTTCAAAGCTTCATATGCACTAGGATTAACAGGAACTTGGTACTTTTGCTACAATTAAATAATTGAGTTATCAAATTATGAATGTTTTCATGCTAAAATACTTATGTAACACCTAGTACAAAATGTCATCATTACAAGTATTCTAACTTCTTTCATACCTCTACAACACGCCAACACTCTTCTTTTAGTTCTTCTAGCATGACTCTCCAATCAAGATATCTAATCAGGCACATGTGAGGCTTTCGTGCAATCGTACCCAAAAAACCAGTAAAAGTCCTCGCCCCATCATCAACTGGCTGATGCATACTATTTAGCGGCAACTCAATTTCTTCGTCAGAGGGAAGATCCCAAATGTCCAAGTACTAGGTTGGCCTGCGAGTGACACGTACGGCTGGCTGCGCATCTGATCCTAAAAGGAGACAATATCAACCAATGTCAAACAACAAAGCATGCAAAGCTAAGGATGAGTCTAAGATGTACAAGGTTGGCCTGCGAGTGACACGTACGGCTGGCTGCGCATCTGATCCTAAAAGGAGACAATATCAACCAATGTCAAACAACAAAGCATGCAAAGCTAAGGATGAGTCTAAGATGTACAAGTCTTTATTGTCAGAATCCTTATAAGATGTACTATAGTTAACTATTTCCTCCAATCCAACAGTAATCCCGCTCTAGTTTACTTTACATTTATATATTTTATATCCAATTTTTTAAGCTGCATGAGAATACATGAGCCTATTAATGCGGATCTAACGCATTATTTAAGAATGAGTATGTCTGTCGTCTTATTGAGGTCCTTCTGGTTATAATAAATAATTTCTCATAGCCGTGAATCATGCATATATAAACAACATGAATGCATGCATATATGCCATGCTATCTTATGCTTAATTTTTCATGCATCATTTATAATAATAATAATAATAATACCTATATATAATATGATAAAATAAAAGGACACTTCCAAATCTCGAAGAAGCTTCATGACTCCTTCACCAATATGCTTCTTGTGGTAGATAAAAGGTATTCCCAATATAAACTATTGTGTTAGTACAAGGGACAATATGCCATGCAAATTTTTTATAAACTAAGAAAACCCGGAAACTTACAATATAGACTATAGAGCAAAAGACAGACTGATGTTTTTTTGTATGAATTGTGACAATGGCATCATTTGTTCTTGAATATTGAAGTTTCAATGCCACAAAATAGTATTCTATTATCCAAGGTCTATTCTTTCATATTCTACTTCATCTTTTCTTTTCTTTTGTGCTAATTGCATCATCTATGATGAAGTTTTCTTTCCTTATTTTTTTTTCTATGGTTATTATAATCAACTGTAGCTACACTCCATCTTATTCCAAACAAGCTAATCCAACACTAACATGGTTCATCACACCACATATAAAATTGCAAAAGCATAATAGTTATTGCTGTTCTTTGTAGTTTTGTCTTGACATTGATTCAAGCCGGCAAAGAAACGGGTAAATGGGAAAAGGTCACTTCAAAGTTAATAAACAACAACTACAATTTACCTAAACTCAAAAGGCAATGCGATAAAGAAATGAACAATAAGACAAACTGCATAACCAACACTGAAATACAACATACCTTGACTAAATCTGCCCATACCTTCTGTATGAATGCTAAAGTTTTGAGTAAAAAACACATACCTTGTGTAGAAGTTTCGTGCGTTTCTTGGTCTCCCACTTCATCCGCATTTTGTGAAAAAGCTCTTTCCAATGTTACACTCTTGGAACGAGTGTGCAGTTTTGTCTTTCGCCTTGTCATTTCAACTGTCAAAGTTTAAAATAAACAACTATATACGCACAATGACAAGTAATGGTACAAGTAATTGAAAATACAACAACTCCAACTACTTTCAACACTAAAACAACACAAATTACCCACTAGTCATGCAATTCAACTTTAGAATTTAACAAATACAATGTTGTGGGCTTAAGTCAAGATAATAGGTTTTAGAATTTAAAAAATAATAATAATAATTTCAGGCCCCAATTAAATAACATGTAATAAAATTACTATGAAGTTCATTAGAATAGCAAAATTAATATATACTTCAAAAAAAGTTAGTATTTGTCACTTTAACATTCATCCATTCTATGAAGTTCAATGTAAACTGCTGCAACACAACTCAGTTAAGTGTTAAAGAGACCTTTTAGTTTTAATTTTTTTTCTTATTAAGCAATAATGAATTTCTTTAAAGAATGTGCAAGAAGGATCACAACCTAGAGTAATACAAAAGAATTACCTAGAGTCATCATCACTAGAGTTATCATCACTGGACTCATCATTATTGGACTCATTGTCATTAGACTCATAAACATCATCACTAAGCTCTTCATCATCGATAAAGTCTTGTTCAAGCATTTCATCCTCACTAATCAACGTTGTATCATAAATGGCTCCTTCTTCATCAACTCGAGCCCAAGTATGGTTGTCATTTGCATCATCACATGCATCATCAGGAGTTACATTATAAGGGACATTCTCCATATATGTATCCACTTCTTCATCATCATCTATAGCTTTAATACCAACATCAAATACCTCCCTAGGTTTTGTTTGGACCACCGCCACCCAATCTTTATGTCTCACATCCTCCACGTAAAACACTTGCGAAGCTTGAGATGCTAATACATAAGGTTCGTCAATCAATCGATTGCCCTTGTGTATTAATCATGAAAAATTGACAAGGGGAAAACCAAAGTCATCTTTTTTGCATCCTCTCCCACTAATAACGTTAGCCTATTGACATTTGAATAATACATATTGATACTTATCAGAGTAGTTCAACTCAATAATATCGATTAGTACACCATAATAAGTAACACCACCTTTCGTAACAACACAAACTCCACTATTTTGAGTTTTCCTAGTTGTTTCACAATATTTGGTGCGAAACTTCAAACCATTTATGACATAACGTTTGAACCGTTTTGTTTCATTATCTGGATATCGAGCAAACCATCTAACTTTATCAGAGAGTTCATTTCTCTTAGAGGCATCCATTGACATCACCTATTATAGAGGAAGACTTTTATTATAAATATGCTATCTAAAGTGTTACAATCGAAAATATAACAATATATATATATATATATATATATATATATGATTCACTTACATATTCCCTAAATCAACTGCAGAATTCCTCTATGTACTTCTTTTGAATAACATCATCAGTCATGTGGGTAGGAAAACTAGCCTTGATCTCCGCTATGTGTACATTGTGTACACAAACGTGTTAGTGTTAATCTAGAGTATTATATTGGAATTCCGTTAAAGGATACGCATGGACATATTACTTACTCAAGAAATGGAGTGATTTCTTCACAATTGAATAGCACATAACGATGTGCTTGGATCCATGAATTTGAATCTAGTGTAATGCTCACCACTGCACCCATGGATTCCTCAACATTCCTTACCGGCCGATTGAATGCAGTTTCAACAGATTTAAAATAACGTGAGCAGAATGTTAAGCATTCCTCTGCTATATACCCTTCTGCAATGGAGTCTTCTGGATAAGTTTTATTATGCACGTAAGACTTAAGTCTTGACAAGTACCTATTGGAAAACCCAAGATCAACAACGGGAAATTGGTAAGTTAAACAAAACCAAATAGACCAAGTTAACATATGTGGTACCTCTCTATGGGATACATCCAACGGTAATGAACTGGGCCAGCAACTTTGGCTTCGCTAGCCAAATGTATGACTAGATGTACCATCACTGTAAAGAAAGAGGGAGGAAATATCCTCTCCAACTCACATAATGTCACTGCAATTCTCTTCTCAAGAGCCCCAAGTTCCTCCACATTTGGTACTTTGGAACATATCTCCCTAAAGAAATAAGATAAGTCAATTAAATTCCTACTCACTTCAGGGGGCAAAGATCCACGTATTGCTATTGGAAAAAGCTGCTGCATTAAGATGTGATTATGATGGCTCTTCATCTCACTAATCTTACGTTCTTTGAGTTTAACGCAACGTGAGATGTTTGAAGAATATCCATCTGGCACTCTTACATGTTTCAAAACTTGCAGAAAACCATCCTTTTCACTAGCATTCATATGGTAGCAAGCATGTGGCATACGTGTCTGATCATTCCCAACCTTTTCCAAGTGAAGTTTACTTCTTATACCCATATCCTTTAAATCTTGGCGTGCTTTCAAGTTATCTTTTGTCTTGCCATCCAAATTCAACTATGTGCCAATTATATTATCCACTACATTTTTCTCAATGTGCATCACGTCAAGATTGTGACGCAACACATGGTCCTCCCAATAAGGCAAGGTGAAAAATATACTTCTCTTCTTCCACCTAGTTAAGGCATCCTCCCTTCTTTTTCTTTTATTGGTCAAATTAACTTTTTCCTTTCCAAACACATGATCGGCTACAGCATTTGTTTGTAATATGATTTCCCCTCCGGATATTGTAATAGGAGCTGCTCTCATATCATCATGCCCATCAAATGAGTTTTTTTGCTTACGGAATTTATGATCTCTATCCAAGAATCGCCTATGTCCAATGTAACTAAATTTCCTTCCATATCTTAACCAACGAGACTGACTATCATAGTTACAAGAGGGACATGCAAGAGCACCTTTGGTACTCCAACCCGAGATATCACCATATGCAGGAAAATCATTTATGGTCCACAATAATGCAGCATGCATTTGGAATGATTTTTTGGAAGACACATCAAACGTTTCTACTCCAACATCCCATAACTCCTTCAGTTCTTTTACTAGGGGTTGTAAGTACACATCTATATCGTTCCCGGGTGAGGATGGACCGGGAATCAATAAGGATAGCATGAAATAAGACATTTTCATGCACATCCATGGAGGGAGATTGTATGGAATCAAAATGACAGGCCATGTACTATGAGTAGCACTCATATTTCCATACGGGTTGAATCCATCAGCTGCTAATCCAAGCCTTACATTACGAGGCTCAGATGAGAACTCTATATACTTAGAGTCAAATGATTTCCAAGCTTCAGAATCAGCAGGATGCCTCATTAACCCATCATTCACTCGACCATTGGCATGCCAGTTCATGTGATTGGCTGTTTCAGGAGACATAAACAGTCGCTTCAATCTTGGCTTTAAGGGGAACCACCGTAGGATCTTTGTAGCTTTCTTTTTTCTTCTCTTGAAGGAAGCATTAGTACTTTGTTGACCTTTAGAGTCATTGCTTTCCCATCTTGAAAGGTTACAGTTTGGACAAGCTTCAAGGTTTGCATTGTCCTTCCAATAAAATACAATCTTTAGGACAAGCATGAATCTTCTCGTAGCTCAAGCCCAGATCCTTAATAATCTTCTTAGCCTCATAACAATCTTTGGGCAACTTAGCATTTGAAGGAAGAAAATCAACCAAAAATTGCAGCAACATGGTAAATGATTTGTTGGTCCAGCCATTAAGACACTTCATGTGGTACAAATGCACAATGTCTGACAATTTGCTAAAATGCTTACAACCTTCATAACAGGGTTGATTAGCATCTTCAAGCAATTTCATAAATTGAAGTGCATCTTCATTAGGACCTTTTGCAGGACCTTCTGTTGGTTGGTGCACACTAAGGACTTCTTCTGTTGGCCCAGATGTCATATCTTGTATGGGAAACAAGTCATGCAACATGTCACGAAAATCGGCATACTCTATTGGGTTTTCTTGGACATGACTGTTAGGATATGTGCCCTTAAATCCTATTGTATGATGCTATGTATGACATTATGTATGACTTAATGTTGTGTTTATTAAAGTTGTTTATTTCTTATTTAAAATAATGGTAACATGAATATTTGGACATTATCATATAGTCCATGAGATGCATAGTATGTGATTTATGTGAAAAGTCACAGAAGATATAAATCACAAGTTTTTTGTAAACTCAAAATTTATAGTTCGTAGTCGGTGATGAAATTGGGCATTTCATCTGCGAAGACTATAACGTATCAACTAAAATGATTTGTCTTGATCATGGAAGTGGTGACTTCTAGTTGATATGTTGATATGTTTTAAGAGTAAAGACATATTGAACTGGACCGCTGTGAGATTTATTATTCTCCTAACGACTGTCAAATGAATAATAAATCTCACGACTTCTATTTGCATGAACTCTTAATCCTGAGAGAATAATGGACCTGATCATGAGGTGTAGGTTGTTTTGATATATCAGGAGTGAAATCTAAAGTAACGGTCAAAACCTCAGTATGTTGGGCAACCACATTTAGTGTTGATGGAACGTATATTCTTAAGATGGAATTCATAGTCTCTTAATGGAGATACAAAATATTCCCTTGAGATAAGTTTAATGGGTTTGGTTATTCAGAGAGTTAGGTCTAACCACTTTGGTAAAAAATTACTAAAGTACATATTTATGAAATTGGATTTCATAAATATATAATGAATAACTTTAAAGGATTAAACCGGGTACTCAAGGATAAGATGTAGTAATTTACAAAGTGGCAGTCTACATTTATGACTTTGTATTACTACGAATATTTTATGAAGGGGTTGCGTGCAAAATAAAGTCTTGAGATATAATTTATTAATAAGGCCTAGAGTGCAATTATATTTATATAGTGGTATTAAATATAATTAATGGTAACTTTGGACTTGTCAAGAGTTGACGGAAAAGCCCAAGGCCCATTGGAGCTAGTGTCTTATTGGTCCCTTTTGGCCCCATTCCAAGCCACACACTAAAACCCAATTGGAAAGGCCCAATAGGCCGGCCCAATTAGATAATCAGTTAGTTATAAAGGGAGAAACATACAGAATTTTTTAAGTGATTTTTCGTAGAGAAAAAGAAAGAGTGTGATACACACTTTTATTCTCCCTTTGGAAACTGATTGAGAGACCACACATCTTGGGCGTAAAGTGGAATTGGAGTGAAGATTAAAAGTTTTTCCAAGTGCTTCTAATCTTTTTTTTTGAAATTCTCCATACTAAGGTACGCTATCTTGTTCTTAAATTCTGAAATTTACAGAGTGCATGTTGTCAATCATGAATGAAATAGATCCTTGTTTGTTGCTTCCGCTGTGTGTTTTGTATGAGATACAAAACCAGATTTTAACCAACAATGACTATTAGGAGTTTCAGCAGAAGTCTTTGCAGACGATGATTCCCCATTAAAAATCCAAGGGTTATAACCCCTACAAATCCCTTTTGACACTAAGTGAGCCTGTACAGTATCTATGGGCAAAGAATTTGTATGCACACATTTTTTACACGGACATGAAATCGTTCCATCCGGGTGTGCATGGTTAGATGCAAAATTCAGAAACTGTTGGACTCCATCTAAATATTCTTGTGACCTTCTATTGGTAAGTTTCATCCAACTCTTATCCATTGCTATAACGTGGTTTACAAGAAATACCTATAATATGATTTCATGAAAACACAAACCAAGGGTTAACACACATTTCATTTACACAATTTCACCTTAATTTAAGAAAGAAATCATCTTTAATCATTCACTTTTAGCTATGTTCCTAAACAACCAATGAATTTAAATGCATAGCGAAGTTATCAAGACATTTAGTAACTATAACATCATTACTAGCAATATTTTTTAGGAATGGACATCTCTTTAAATATGCAATTCCATTTTAACATTCCACATGTGCGAAAAAGATAGAGAGACACCCTTAAAATGAATTAATCAAATACGAACAACTCAACAACAATCATTTTTCAATTACACAAAACAATCAGCACTCCCAATATTAGCTAAAAACCACCTTATTACTCCATGCAAGCCACCTGCTTGCCCCAATTCAACAACCCACCACAAACAGAGAGAGAGAGGGAGAGAGAGAGACACAATGCGTGTTTGTCAATGGCTCAATGGCAATGCCCACTACTTTGAACAATGTAATAGGTTTTTTTTTTTTTTTTTTAGTTTAGTAATTGATGCAAGAGAAATGTGTCCTTACATATACCTTGTAATTATAATTTTTTAAATACATTTTATTGAGTATTCATATCTCATGCAATTATGACATTCTAAAAAAAATATTTTTTGATTCACCATACGATGAACTTGGATTCTATGTTTTGGGGGCCAGAACATTAAATTTTTTTGATCATTCAAGGATAAAAGGTATATTAAAATGCAAAAGTAAATAAATATGAGAAAAAGACTAGTACTCTACATATAATATTAAGAAATTGTAAATAAAAGAAAAAAAAATACAAAATAACTATTTCTTGATGCATTTAAGTTTCATCAAAATGGAGTTTCACATTCAATCCCTAAAATTATTTATGATTGAAGTTTGGATGGTAAACTAAGTTTGGGAGAAGGCCATTCACCACGAATTTGGGTTAGGTGGTACTCTTATCTCTTTTTTGAATCTCATCTCCATTGATTAGTTAAATTCAAAATAAAAATTTACTTATCTAGAAAGAAAGAAAAAATAGAAAAGAAAAGAAGACATGCATTACTAGTCACTGTTTTGTGCTTTAATCAATTTAATGGAATTCATTTAAAATTAATGACGTTAAAACAAGTGATTTGTCAAATTTTTTCTAACAAATTTTTTTTACTGCAGTAGAGAGCTAATGGCACCTTTACCTTGCCAAACCATGTAATTTACCACTTAATTACCACAGCAAAATACAATTAACACTCCTGCCAAACCTCAATTTATTGGATAAACTAAAAATTTGTGGTAAGTTTATACGGCACTTAACGGAAACTATGGACAAAGATGTTACAGATGCAAACTGAAAAGAACTTCAGAATGTAAAATTCAAACATCCCCAAACTTAAGAGGTTAAAATCCAAATTTTAAAATTTCAATGTATAAAATCTAAACACTTCCAAACTATAAGGGTATAATTTACAATTTAGACTAAATATAACAAAAAAAGACGTGAAACGAACATTTCCAAGAAGTAAAATGGCACACTAAAAAGAAAAAAGTTCATAGATGCCCTATGAGCATTAGTTTATGAAATACTTTCAAAAACTTTTTATGAAAAAAGAAAAAAGTAATTGATTTTTGAGAAATGTTCAAAGATTGCCCTAAATGCATTAATTTAAGAAATATTTTTATAAACATTTTATGGAAAAATAAGAAAGCAATTAATTTTAATGATAGTTTTTTAAAATATTTTCCATAAAAAATGTGACAAAATTTTCCTAATATAATTATTAACCATTGCCTAAAAGAACTTGGTAACAGGACCTATTGACCCATGATTTTTTTAATAGTTTTTTTTTAATGGTATACAAAATTTCTTAAAATGAAATCATCAACAAATGAACCAAGAGTATCCTTTAATTGGCCAAAACAAAAGAAGGCATGCAACGAACATTTCCACCAAGAATAGAAATTGACTTGCAAAGATGTTAACTGCCGGCCCTAACGAACCCCACTTTAACAAAGCCACAAAAAGAGTTAAATCCCCACTTTAACCCATAAAAGCCAATAAAGCAAACGAACAAAAAAAAAAAAAAAAAGAGAAGAGATAATGAACCATTAAATACAAAGAAACCCAATTAAATATGTGTCATCGATCATTGCCACAAAGAAATAATATAGAGTAATTGACAAAATGAGAAACCAATATTCAACATCCCCTCCCAATCCCAAATATTAACTTTCATTGTAAGCCAATTAAAAACGTAGGCAACTCCTAGTAGAATTAGTCATGACAAGCGTCATAATCACAGCCCACTTTGTTATATTCTCATATAATCCAAAACAAAATTAAATAATGAGAGCAACGTCAAAGTTAATATTCGCCCACCACCACCCCTCTCGAACTTTCATAAATAAGCTCTTAAATCCCTGGCAGTCCTTAAGCCAAAAAGAGAGAGAAAAAAAAAAAAAAATTGAAAATCGAAAAACCCACCAAACGCGTACTCTCTCTGGCACATATATCAAAACAAACAAACAGACAAACACTGTGTCGGCTCCATATCAGATCTCATCTCTTTTGCTTTGCTTTCAATTAATGGATTCTTCTTCTTCTTGCTCTTCTTCGGAGCAGAGAAGAAAAAGAAAGAGAGTGGGAAGGCCGTACTACTATTATTCACAGGCGCACTATTCAAGAGTTCAAGAGTTCAAGGGCTCAAAGTCATTAGCAAAATCAAGGACTTGGGCGCAGTTATTCCAAAAACCTTTATGTTGAATTTCAATTCAATAAAGTTCAATGAGTTAAATTTTATAATTGTTTCCCCCCTTTTGCATTGTTATTATTATTTTTCTGTGACCATTCACAACTTATAGAACACTTTATTATATTTATCCTAAGCTTAAGATGAATTATTATACCTCCTTACCCTATTTTTTACAACTTGCATACAATTACTAATGAGGCACATTTATAATTTTTTTAATCATTTATAAGGCAAAGATGTATGAGACATTGTTTTTTTCCCCAAATAGATTGACAAGAAATCAACAATTAAAATCCACTTTTTAAAGCCTCGCCTTTTCTAATTACAACTTAGTACTGGACTTTTGGCAATAAAAGCAAATCCAAACCAACAGAGCAAGATGGATTATCTTACTATATTGAGTACCCCTTCCCCCCAACGACCCCCCGCACAACCCCCCCCCCCCCCCCCGGGGGGTCCCCCTCACACTCTTGATTTCTATTCTACCATAAGCACATTGTCTTTGTAGAGTTATTTGTCATGTTGGTTTCCATAATTATGTATCTGCAGGTTCTTGCACAATAACAACTATATCAGATTAATCACCTACCTGGCTGAGCTTCCACTAACTAACATGTAGGTTTCAATACTGAAAGAGATGTAAGTATTACTAATCAGTTGAGTGGGCATTTTTGTTTTGTGTATTGTGGTGTCTCAGGTTTTGAAATCTTTAAAATTGACGCCTCCCAATTTATTATATGAGTTAGACTAAATGTTGATTCATTTGAGTAAGTGTTTGACCCGAAGAAAAGTCACTTTAAATTAGTGCTTAAAATGTTTTTTTTTTTTTTTTTTTCTCTTCTTCTAAGTTGATATCTTCTTTGTCTGATTCTCTATCTGTCTGTCTGTCTCTCACTCATTAAAATTGCGTATTAGCAATTTTAATGAGTCTTGGAAGATAATAGTAATAACCATTTTTAACAATTAAAAATATTTTTTTATCATTGTATAGTTTTACGATTAATTTAATAGTTTGAAGTGACCAATGTAAAATTTGCATGTTAATACATGTACAAAAATGTGTATATTTGTCTTCAAATTTAAATAGTTACATAACAACTACTTCATGTTTGTACATATTAACTTAAGAAAAATTATAAATTGAAGAAAAAAATCTTTATATGTTGATGAATTTCAAAAATATATAATAAATAATACATGTTTATATATCTAAAGTTAATAATTATCCCAAGTTAATCCTTCTTTATTTTTTTTTTTAAAATTTACTTTTTAAATTAGGAAAATACTTAATGCAAGCTAAAATCCATAGTTATAGGCTTATAGCCCAATCAAATATAAAGTGGGCTCCAGCAATAAATAAAGAATAAAAAACAGAAAAAATACAAAGTGGGCTGGGCTGGGTTTTTCTGCATGACATATCTGTAAGATTGTAAACATCACTATTTCTCCACTTTCCTTTCCCTCTTTGCCCTTCACTCTGTAGTCTGTCCCTAGCTCGATACCTTGACTCCACAACTTCTTCTCAGACACTACATATACAAAAACCAAACGCGATCTCTCTCTCTCAGCGAACAAAAACCACCAACAACAACCACAAGAAACAACCACCACCGCCGATCTCATCAACAACAACCACAATGTTCATCCCCAAAAACCCACCACCACTGATCAAGAAACCCACCACACCGATTTCAACCACAACGTTAATACATACTCATTTAGAACCTACTACATTCCTACACAACAAAATTTATGAAATTCAATCCAATCCAATACCGCAATATTGTAGTTATAATTGAATCCCATAGGGCCACACATATAAACCCTTAAGATATCAATCGCAATCCATTAATCTACCAATTTAGTCAAACATCTTTGTACAAAACAGAAATTGAAAATCTTAAGAACAGAAATCACAAATAGACGAATCGTCCAAGTCCTTCTTCACCTTGATCAATCAAAAGAAAAGGAAGGCATTGCTAATCTTCTTCAAGCCCATTGAAAAAAACAATTAAGTTTTTTGGAGGGAAAAGAACAATAACATTAAAATTAAAAAAAAAAAAAAACTTCACAATCTAATATTCATAATTTCATATAATATATATCCATAACCTTAAAGCACTAAAACTAAAATTTATTACTAAAACTTTAAAGTTCTATACTTGAAAGTTGCATCTCTTCATTGTCTCATCTTAGAAACAGTGTCTACTGCTTTAAAGTTGATATTCCTAAAAAAATTTTAAACTATTTTCATAGAAAGACAAAAATGATTTGATTTTCTAAAATTGAATTGTATAGATACCTCCGAATGGGGTATCCACAGCACATCTAGGGCTTGCAAAATTGGCGAAATGCACTCTTGGGTTCTTCGTATTGCCACGGAAGAAACTGCAAAATCCCACAAAATGAAAATAAGATACTAGAGAAAAGATTTGGGGATTTGATTGGAGGCGGGGAGAGAGACTTACAGTTTAGGAGGAAGGAATGGAGTAGAGAGAGGAGTAGCAGTAGCGGTAAGGGTTCTTGATGAGGAGCAAGCTGCCTCCTGTGGTGGCGGTGTCAGTTTGAGGTGATGAGATCAGGTAGCTCCTACAATTCGCAACAACAGAAATAATCGGAATCAAGAATAAGAATTTAGAAAACAGAAATTCAAAAAACAACAAAAGTAAACCAAACAAAAAAAACTACTACTTTTTCTTTATAAGAAAGTCAAATACTCTCATACAAATTAAACGCAGCCAAAAAATGTAATTACTTTTCCATCGTATTGTCAAGCAGAATTCAAAAGGCAATATAAACACAAACAAAAACTAAGTAAAAGAATGAAAGAAAAACATATAGGATACATCAAAACCATTCCTTTAGCTAAAAGAATGGTTTTAGTCAATTTTTAAGTGCCTTTAGTCAATTTTTTTTTTGTTTTCTATCTTTTTCTGACTCACTGTCCCAGATCTATACATACATATCTAATTACTCATTTTTTTTAAAGAAAAAGAAAAAAAAAGGGAGGTTTCTGATTAAAAAGCTGAAGAAAATGAACAAATTAATAAATGGCCAAGCATTTTATTGAAAGCCTTAATTTAGTTTCTTTTCCCTCGCCTTTTCTCATCAACCAAACACATCATCACCAATATCGCATATTCTCAGCAACCAAAAAGACAGTTCAGCTCACAACAATTCTCAGAGCAATATATTCAAACATGTAGTGCGCACAAGATATTCAACGAAAACCCATTATAGAACTGACAAGAACTAACTCAGAATCAAAACCCCGAGTCCAAAATCAAACAAAACCCAGATGAAATCAAGAAGAACAAACTCCAAAACTAACCTCCAAAACCCAATAGACAAGAAAGCCCATCACAACTAAATCCACCCGCTAAAGCTGATTCCCAACAACTTTACAAATATTCTCATTTGGTTCATTAACAACTACATGTGTTTTGACATTTGCCTTCCTATAAAAACTCAACCCATCACTCCCTAGTTGTCCATGCTAGGGAAACTGACCAAATCTTTTCCTCTTCACAATTGCACTCTCCATCTAAATACCCTTCACTCACTCCTTCCCCTTTAAAACCAAAACAAACTTGCACTGCAAATGCAGCTTCTCTCTCTTTCTCTCACAACTCTTTGTTTCTTCTCCATCTTTAGCTCAAAGAGAAAGCTAAAGAGGGACAAAGAAAGAAAGAAAAGGAAACACCCAATAAAAAAAAACAAACACCCAACTTACCAATAAAAAAAAAATGGTAAGTAATGCTATTTATTCTAATGATGGAGGTCTTGAGTAGGATAGTGTAGGATAGAGGCGAAGGGTTACATTTATGAGTTTTGTGTTGGCAATGGTTCTGTGGATGAGTTAAATATCTCTCCTTTGCTCTTTATGGATAATACAAATTAATTCTGTGACACAGAGAGGGAGCAACTTACTTATATAACAATAGCACCAACGTGCTTTGAACAGTAACCAAATTTAAAGTAATCAAAGTAAGTGTAAAGCAATCCAAGTAGGAATGTACTTAAGGGTATAAATGAGGTGTCTAATTTGTTACGTTAGGAGTTTGCCAATGAATTATTTCGGTATGCCTTTGGGTTCCTTTTTCAAGGTGAAAGCAATGCGAAATTCCATTTTAAAGAAGATGGATTGACGATTGTAGGGACGAAAAAAATTATATATTTCCCAAAGGGGGATAAATGGCGCTAATTAAGAGTCTGTTGTCGAGTCTTCGAACTTACTACCTGTCTTTGTTTACCATTTCATCCCACGTGTCAAATAGATTAGAAAAATTGCAGAAAAATTTTCTCTAACATGGGTCAAGGGATGCAGTTGAAGTTCCATCTTGTGGATTGGAACACATTGTGATTCCCAAATGCATGTTGGGGTTTACAAGTGCACAAATTGAGCAATTTTTATAGAGCTTTATTAGGAAAGTGGTTGTCGCAGTTTGGGGAGGACGAGTCAGCCTTAAGAAAGATAGATTATTGCAGTAAATTAAACCATGGGGTGGAAGGGATGGCTGGATAACAAAGCCGGTGCATAGCACACATGCTTGTAGCTTATGGAAGGCTACTCGTGCAGGTGGACTGCTTTGTTAGTAATGTACACTTTGATGTGGAAATTGGAGATAAAGGTGCATTTTTAGCACGATAACACGCCTTCAAAGTTGGCCCCTCTCAACTCCAAATCTCCAATAATCATTATGAAACCCCAATCCACCTCCTCCAATGAAAAAATGCCCCTTCCCCCCCCCCCTCCCTCCCTCCCCAGAAAAACACCTTAAATTCCACTCAATGGAACTTGGACACCACCTAATTCAATGACAAAAGGTCTCTTTTTAAGTTTTTCAAACTATTTAGCAATGTAAATGGGCACGTGGGAAGACTAGATAATATATTCTTTTACAAGAGTGAGCCTCAAATAAATAGAGCGTCTTCCAGCTTTCAAGTCTCTTCTCCACCTTTCAATAACAGCATTTCACACTTTTTGTGCCTTAAGAAGAACCCAATAGCAACCACAATTTTTTTTTATTGGTAAGTTACATGGACAAAGAGTTCACTGAATATCAATCTACATGCATGTGATGACTACATACTACACAGGACTTTATACCTATCTAAAAAAGAAACACCCAACATCCCTTTCCAACACATCCCAAATCCAGAAACTACATTCTACATTCTATAGTCTAATCAAGCAAGCAAGCAAACAAAGTAAAAAACAACCAAACAAACAAACAAAATAAAACTAACAACACATCCAAAAAAAGAAAAAGAAAAAGAGCAATAGAATTCTAAACCAGTACTCACCACAAAGGGCAGAAATCAAGTTGCCATTGGAAATGAAATCACTAATAAGCAGCTTCTCATCAGGAGCCCAGTAATAAGCTCTCAACCTGATTTTAGGAAAAATGGTGAGTGAGACCAAAACTATTTTCGGCCATGTAAGCAGTTGCCTTGCTTCAATAAGCATAACACTAAAATTGACAAAATACTAATACATAGCACTCACTATACACATGATAACCAATTTTTTCTTTAAAATATAAATTAAATAAGCATAAGCCTTCCTTTCTAGGATTTAACATAATTTCTCAATCCTTCTAGCATATCAATAAATCAGATTATATTTGATTGGAGTTGCATATGCAAGAGGAGGTGCGAGAACCTAGATCATTTCCTACTCCACTTAAGAAAAACAGAAAAACAAATGAACAAACTTAACAAATTATGATGCAAATTAAGAGAAATAAATTAAATAAAAAAAGACACTTGTGCCAAGAGAAGAGAGAGCAGAACCATTGTTGTTTTGCCACTACAACCATATTCATGTCACACTCTTTAGCATAAAATAGAACAACCATGTTTAAAGATGGCAGATCAAATCCTATACGACTGACAATGATAATAAATCACCATAATGACTAAAGCTCCAAAAATCATAAGAAGTCATAGAGCAAATGACTAAATTCACAATTTAAGTAAATGCTAAAAGTTTTTATAAGTTCAAATTAGATATGAGCTCACCAACACAAGGAATGACAAAAACAACAAAACAGGACAACGGGAAAGGTATTGGAATGAAAATTTCAAACCATAATTAAGAAAGACTGTAATTTGTAATCCTCTTAGAAACAAAGCTTATGATAAGCAAACACTACACCCGTATTTGAAGGAATTAAAACAAGCAGAAATTGTCCTTATAAATTAGGATTGTAAGAGATAGAGAGAGAGAGAGTGATAGGACAGTGGAAGTGAACCACTCATTCATAATGCCACGTGTTCCTCCAACGGCCAAGCCTTGTTCATTCCCACCCACCACCACCACCACCACCAGTACAAAGTACAAATTAAACAAATATTAGAAGAAGAGCGCGAAGGTGTAAACATCACTAATAGAAGAAACTCTTCAACTTGTTAGTATTGAAATCTACCTGACAAAAAAAGAGAATAGACTCTCTGCTCTGTTCCACTATGGTTGCTACAGCAGCAGTAGCACAGTTCGGCTGTTGTGGAACCGAGCATCACAGTCTCAGTCTCAGTCTCAAGATCAGGTGCACCTACTTTCCGGCCCGTTTTTCACTCCCAAACAGATGGACCAGATCCAACCGGGTTTTCGCCGTCGCCACCGATCCCAAACCCTCCTCCACATCACCACCACCACCAAACTCAGTCAAATCGAAATCTGTCAACGGAGCTTCCACGGTAATTTTTTACTTCTTCGATTTGATTTTTTTTTTTTTTTATTACTTACTACTTACATATTTTAATAAGTTAATGAATGGAATGGCAGAGAATTGGAGAAGTATCACAAGAAATAAAAAGAGTGAGGGCACAGATGGAAGAAAATGAAGAGTTAGCGATACTGATGAGAGGTCTTCGGGGTCAGAATCTAAAGGATTCACAGTTTGCTGAGGATGATGTTCAGCTTCGCCTTGTTGAGATATATGATTCTATATTTAATTTCTTGCTTCAATTCTATTCTATTGTGCTATTTGTCTGTCTTATCTAAATCAAACGGTTTGCTCCTATTCTATTCTATTCTCAGACTCTTCAGACAGAGTAATGTTTTTAATGTTTATGAAATCGTAGCAGGCCTAAAATATAGTGTACCAAGCAGGAACTGAAGTTATGAACATGTATATATATATATATATATATATCACTTAATTGAATTGTAGTTAAAACTTAGAAGTAATGAAAGCTTTATAATAGTGGTAGTAGGAGAAAAATGAACCACACACCATCCATGGAGTCCAAGGCCCTACCTCTCGCTGTGGCGCTTTACCCTGCAAGTGCAACCTCTTGCTTTTTGGTCGAATGCACTTGCCTCTGCACCCAGGCTCTACCTCTTATGACTTGATTTGTACACGCACTACTTAACCCCTAAGCTGAAAGTTAGTTAGGATTAAGAACTACAGGTATGTCTTGGTATGAGATGCCTGCCTTTATGATGAGTTCATCATGTTACATTCAGATCTATTTGGTGCTAATCATTTGCCTTTGGGCCTTGGGTCAGGTGTAAAGGAGCGAGATTGCAGTAGGTACAGCTTAGGCTCAAACTTGAACTGTTAGAGATACATTAGCCCAATAGCATAGGCCTAACATGAACTAATTAAAAGGGAAAAAAGAAAAACAATTACTGTTCCATATACAAATTGTATATACAATTTTAAGTCTTGCACATGATTAGTCAGCTTTTAGAGTGGATGGTGTTTCTAAAATGACCTAGGCAACTTATAAAATGGTAACTGTCGGAGGCTACATTCTTTCATGAGAGGTTAAGAAATGCAACAACAAATCAAACAACACAGAGTCATTCATTACAAAAGTCGTAATACTAAACTAAATTACCAAGGAAACATTCGGTTCCCTTTGTTTGAATAAATACAACCTATCCTAGAGTAAACCAAGCCTAAATGGTGTTAAACAAAATGTTGTTTGATGATATTCCTCAAGGAGTTACGGAGTTTAGTTGATTAAATCCCTAAGCCTATAAGTCCTTTAAAGTCAAGAGCAGATTCGACACCTTCTTAATTGACATTTTTTTTTTTTTTACTACTTCTATAAATGCAAACTGCATCGTAAATTCGTGCAACAACGAATCAAACAACACCAAGTCTAGACAAGAACCTCTTTTTTTTTTTAGATAAGTAAGTCTAGACAAGAACCTTACTACAATCAACAGATTTTTAGTTCTTTTCCACATATCAAATGCTAGACAATCCAAATCAAATACCCAAAACTCAAAAGCATTAAAATCAGCTACTGATAATATACGAATGAATTAAAACAAAAACAAAATAAATAGTATATACCTCTCTAAGAGTGGAACCCCAATCTCTTTTAACAGCGCTTGAATTATTGTTTTCCGACTTCACCAATTCCTCAGGCAAATAATGTTCAATAAATTCCTTCTTTAGGGTTTCTGCAGCAAATTCCTCATTTCTAAAGCATGAAATTTTCAATTTTTGCACCCAAAAAAAAAAACATATAAAAAAAAAAAAACCCTTATTCATAGTCATAATTGTGTTTAAATACAACTCTAAAGTTACACAAATTAATGCATCAAAAGCTTAAATATATATATATATATATATATATATATATAAACCAGAAATTATGAAATAGCTTACGTTGTATGAGAGGGTGAAAGATTGAGAGGTTCGGAGAGTTTGGGTATTCGGGCAGAGAGGAAGGGGTCGGGTCGGAACCCTAATGTTTTGAGAGATAGAGGGACGAAAAAACAGAAGTATAAGAGATAGAGAGAGAGAGTGAGAGCTTATCTCCAAATCAAACTCTGCCACTTGCCCTACCAAGCACCCAAAAGAAATTCCATTTGCTGTAAACATTTGAAACAAAATCATCAGAAACTACAGCACAGTTAAGCCTACCAAAAATAAGAAAAATCAATAAACTTATGAGAAAACTATGAACAAAATGATTTAATGCATATATAAAACAAGAGAGGAACTAAGGTTTGCTATCAATAACTAGATTAATTAAAACAAATATACAAGAGGATTATGAAGATAACTATACAATTTCATTTACTATAACTAGAGTACTCATAAATGAATTAATACTGGAAATCATTATGCTTCTTTCCCATATACATATAAAGTTAGTCAATGTAGATGAAACTACAAGTTAACACATAAAGTTTAATATGTGCATAGCTGCTGATTCTACGCATCAGATGATTCATAGCTGCCTTCATACTTTTGTATTTCTATTCAAAGTTCCCTTTAAAATTTATCTTGTGGATAGAAATTATACAATTTAAAAGTTTAGTAGCGAGAGACTAGTCATCTGAGTCTAACAAGGGAGATCTAAAAGTAGGAAACCATGGTATCAAAGTGCCAAGACAACCAGGATCACAAGAGGACAGAAACTAATTCACACTAAGTTTTGAAAAGAGGGGAAAACAAGTGGAAGACATCTACAGCAAGCAGTGAGGTATAAAATTAACATTGCGAGTTGAAACTATATGGTCCAGAACATTGTATATTATGAAACATAAACAACATGAATTCTAATTATTAAATAATACCAAGTCTCAAATAAGAAGAGAAATTTAGTCCTAAATTTGTCCAATGCAGTCAAACATGTCAGCCAAATTTTAATTCAGTTATTTTTGTTATGCTCATATAGCTCCCCTATATTAGGCATGCACCCATTTGCACCTTCTAAATGAAGTTATCATTTTTTTTTTTTAAATGAAGGAGATATACCATACCATAACCATATATGCAATGAAACATGAGCATCAAAAACTCGTTCTTCTTCCTTAAATAATGAAGAAGAGAAAAAACCCAATACAAATCAACAAGCAGAAACAAACAATAGAAACCCATAGCAAAACCAAAACTAACGAACCTGTTTCTCAGCTTAGGATCTCAATGACATGCCTCTGTCACTGTGAGCTCTCACTTGTGAAGACCAAACCGAGCCGAGAAGAGTTTACATTAGAATATTCATATCAGAATATCAATTGGGTTTCATAAAACAATGAAAACAAAAACGAATCTGTGAAAATCAAAAACAATTACCTGTGGATTAGAATGGGAACAAATCTAGGATTTCGAAATGCCAGAGCCGAAGAAACTTCTTCTTTTTTGTTAGTTGTTGGTTAGAGAGAGAGAGAGAGAGAGAGGCGGATTAGATAGCAGAAAGAGGGATGAGCAGCTAGGGTTAGAAATGATGAGAGAAATGGGTCGGGCTAGACATGACCCATTTGTTTTTGGACCTAACTAGGCTCGATTTTTGGGTGGTGGTGGCTGTGGTTGTGGGTGGTGGTGGCTTTGGCTGGTGGTAGAGATAAGAGTGTCTGTGCGAGAGAAAGTGTGTGTGAGAAAGAGTGTGTGTGTGTGACTAATGAAATGGGTAAAAATGAAAACGCGCTAAACATGAAAAAAAAACCAAAAAAAACAGAGGGAAAATTAAGGAGCAGAAGGGGCAATGGCAGGGTCTATTGCGGCGGGTCAATTACCCCCCGCTATATCTAACCTAAAGGCCTCTAAAGCAGGCCTATTATGGCGGGTCATTGGCCCGCCACAATAGTACACCGCTACACGTGAGATCTATTGCGGCGGGCCCGTCGCAATAGATCTCACGTGTAGCGGTGGGCCGAAGACCCGCCGCAATAGGCAACCTATAGCGGCGGATTTCGTACCCGCCACAATAGGTCTGCCGCAATTAACCAGTTTTTTTGTAGCATTTGTTCTCATTGGTACACGTTATCTCTTCTTTGACTTACTCAACCAACTAGAAGACTCAAGAAACTTCCCCCTCTTTCATACCCACGGATCAACACCAAAAGAAAGAAAAGCTCTCAACTCTCCTCTCCCTTTCACACCTACGGTCTAGCAGCAACAAGAGGTTTCTTTCAACTCTTCTCATGCTCTTGTTTCCAACTTGAAGCTAGAGTGATTCTAGCTCAATCACTCCAAGAACCATGCTTAGGGTAAGTGTTAAAGGATTAAAATAGCTAGGTAAACTTTATGGAATTGCTATTTGAGGTGCTGAATGTGTGTTTGATTTAGTAATTGAAGTTGGTTGAGTGTTAGTTCATGAACTTGTTAAGAAGTGCACTCACTGGTTAACCTGTTTGGCCATTATAAATCTTGGATTTTTCTAGGATAGCTATGGGTAAATGGTTTGTTGGAGATTATTATATAATATGTCTAGTATGTTTGTATTAAATTTCATAGGAAAATATCATCTTTTGATAATTTTTTGTGAATTTACAAGAAAACGTTTCAAAGTTGTCACTGAGACAGATTCTGTGTTTATACATGGTAAATTATGTAATAACTCATATACAGTGAATTAGGATGCTAGGAGTAGTTTTTATGCATTCTAAGACACATATGGTTCTAATGGAAGTGGTCTCACAGCATTTGGAAGAATATAAAAATAATGGTTTAATTTCTAAGTTACATGAAATTATGTCAGGACAGATTTGAGCATGTTGTGTTGTATTGTTTTTAATAAATTATGGTTTTATGCTTTGACTCCAAAATTCATATGGTATTTACTACACATCCAGAGGTGTTGCTTTGTAAACTTTCATGAAGTTTGGATGTGAATTGATAGCCCTTTTGTATTTTATAAGTGAAGTTTATGCTGCTGGAATAAAACAGTGAACAGTAAGGGACATGCCTAACTTTGAGGATTTAATTCTAAAGTTAGAGCGAATGATTTGAGCTATAATTTATTATGCTCATCATTTAGTATGTCTAGATCATAAATAAATTTTTTATAACTTGGTTCAAGGTTTGGTACTCAAAGGAGGGGTTCTAAACCATCCGATTGTTATTTTTATGAAGTTGTATTGTTCAATGGGTTGTATATTGCCATGTGAGTGTATATGGTTACATGACTATGCTTAAAAGAGTTTATGTTTATGCATGCATTATTGCCCTAATCTCAAGGCATCTTTTGAAATGAAGTTGGCTCTTCTAAAGATATGAGATTAATGTGAGAATGTTGGTTTCTCTATGATTTAGTATTTCATGTTGTTTGATGAATGTATTTTGTGTTTGTGGGAACTTGGTTGAGGTGGGATTAGGATTTCCTTGATTTTAAGATATAGGTTTTGAGATGAATGTGTAAGTTTATGATAAGAAGTAATTGATAGTAATAAGTTTTGATATTTGGTTTAGGTGTTCCCAGTACCCAAGTCTAAGCTCCTTCGACTGTAGGCTATCGGTTCCTCTGCTTTCAGGTAATGGATAAGTTATATGGGCATTTGGTAAGTCATGAGGTTATTTTAAAGTATATGATGCATTAAAAAGTTTTTGATTAGAGATATGACATATAATCATGTTTCAAACAAAGATGTGTTCGTGAACTTTCGAAACCTTATGTATATGATTTAAGCATATTAATGCCATTATTAATTTCACGAACATAATGTTTAAAGAAAATAATGGAAATACTTTTATTATGAAATGTTATCCAAACTATGAATTTCAGTATGATGTATAAGTATGAAATGTTTTCGGGTTATTTTCTCTGATGATCTGAACTCTGTCAGTAGGGGTTAATTACTGGCTTTCCATGGAAAAAATTATATGATTGGCCATTAAAAGTGGGACTGGCTCTGCTGTACCCACCCTTGTTGGTTACGGCCAACTTGTGGAGGAAGTCAACCTACCCTCATGGTTGAAAGATATGTATTATGATGTGATCCCAGGAATGCCTGGCATTGTGGGGAATGATGGATGCCTAGCACAGTGGTGCTAGAAGCCTTCCAAATAAGTACAGATTTATTAGATATGGACTAACCAATATGTTATGAACAACTATATTATTTTATTGATCATGAGAGAATGAATTGTTTAAATGCATTATAAAAAGTTAAAAGCTCTCATGAAAAGAAGTTTATGATGAAAAGAAAAGCTGTTCTTTAAAGATAAAAATTTCTGAAGTTCTGTTGTGCTTTAAAGATAAAGAATCTGATGAAAAGGTTTTAGCATTCTATAAAGATATAGCTTTTGATGAAAGTACAAGTTCACGTTAAAAAATTTATCAATTATCTGTTCTTTATAAAACGTTAAGTTTTATGGCTATGAAAGTTATAATATTTTATGAGAAGAAGTTTATAAAGAAAAGTCTTCTTATTTGTTAAAATGTTTCTAGTTCAAGACAAAGTTACCAATTATCTAATTTAAGTTAAAATCATTATTTTGTAAAAAGAATACACACACACACACACACACACACACACACACACACACACACACACACATATATATATATATGTATGTATATATGTTTGTGATTTCTAAACAATCAATATTATATTTGGTGACTTTGTAAGAAATGAAAGAAATTCAATCCGAAAGGTTTTGATAATATTAATATGATAAGAAAAAGGGGAACAACTATTTTCCTACGAAGAACGTATAAGTTATTATTATAAATAGTATAAAATACTATGCATAAAAAGATGTTCTCCTATCTGACCATTTATAAAATGAAATGATTTGATTTACATGCATTCTTATTAAATTCTTATGTATCTTACCCTTACTGAGCTATGTAGCTCACCCCTTCCACCCTTTCGGTTACAGGTTTTATTTTGGAGTAGAGGGAGCCTCAGTCGAGTTTTGGAAGGTGCTAATTTTAGTTTTAAAAGTATAGACCCTGATTTAGTAGTTTGATGTTTAGTTCTGTAGTATTGTGTATTTTAGGATTTAATGAAAGTTGTGTACCTTAAAGTATTAAGAGATGTATTATGTGAAGTTCAGAATTTGAGTAACTGGTGGATTACGTTATTCTTTGAAGTACAATGTAGATGCTCTGAATGTCCAGTGAAAGGTTATATCTTTTAAGTAAAGAAACAAGAATGAAAAGAAAGATGAAAGCTTTTGGAAAAGCATTTGTAAAAGTTAAGTTGGTTCTTGTTAATATCAGGTTTAAACTTGATATTAGCATGCCGGTCATGATCACAATCCGGGTATCGGGTTTGGGTCGTGACAGGAACTGCCTGACGATCCTTCTGTCATCCTCTTCATACACCCAATAGCTGCAATTCCTCTCAAACACTCTGAAGTAGCAACCCACAGGGAAGAGTCTTTCTCCTCTCAATTGTCACTTGAAGAAGAAATAGACATATTCCAACTTGAGAAGGAAGAGGAGGAGCGGATTAATCCCGTTAACCTCTCAGAAACCAAGAGTAAGTCTGATACGACAACAGCTAGTTTTCCCCCTTTGACAACTGTCGAAGAAGGTAGCGAATCTGAGGAAGAATCAATGGCTTTAAATCAGAGGAAAGGCTTAAGGGAAGTAATGGCTAGTAGGCAAAAAGAGTCATCCTCCAAAGAAGCCCCAAAAATTCAATTTTCGTCTACCAACAAACCCTCCCCCATCCATAACCACAACCGGAACTGGCCTGTTCCCCATAGATGATTTAAAGAAAAAAAAAAAAAAAAGGAGCAGGAACTTGAGGAGGGAGAACTGGTTCCTCAAAAGGGGGCTAAACAATAGAAGGTGGCCAAAGGCAAAGACACTATTCCCACAGATAACAGGGAGGAAACAACTGTTCTCGAGGTGCACCAATAGCGCACTTGGGCTCTTTAGCTGGAAGTGGAGGGAGCTACCACCCCTTTGAATGCCTTTATAAGAGAATTTCAAAGAGGGCACTCAGCATACATTGCAGAAGCTTTAAAGTAGCCTCTCCTTCTCCCAAAGGACATGGGCATTCTAAAGCGTATGAGGCAGCCTGACCTCTTCTTATCACTAAAAAGGAACCTCACTAAGGTAAGTTTCACTCTCGAACTAATTAAATAAACGTTTTTTTGTTTATTTTTTATTTTTTCTAAGTTCAAATATTCTTGCACAGGCTATCCAAGAAGTCTTTATTGCTAAGGAATGGATCAAGGAGGCTAAGAAGGAGACTAATGCTGAGATCCAAGCCCATGCTGAGACTGTCAAGGCCCTAGGGACCTTAAAAGAAGAGAAAAAAGAATTGGCCAACAAATTGATAGCTAAGGAGAGGAGGCGAAAAAGTGTTGAGTTTGGCATAGAGAGTACTTAGCGACAGGTTGAAGATCAACGCAAGCAACTCCATCTTAAAGAGATTGATCTCGCCACTCAGCAGAAACTGGTTTCGGACCTCAAGGCTGAGCTGGAGGAAGCTAAAGTCGCCGCTCGGGCAGCTGAAGAAGTTGCGAAGGCCACACGGCTAGCTTCATACAACCAAGAAGTTGAAGAAATTGAAATTTGGCTGTCTGAAGAGCTTGCCGAGGTATGCAAGGACTACTACAAGGAGACCTAGAAAGAGCCCTCGACCTCGTAAGGGTCCCTGCTTCCTCGGAGTGGAGGCAACCTGAGAGCATATACTACCATCCTAACATTCGTGAAGTCCCAACTGCCTCTACTCTTCTCCCTACCACCGTCCTAGAGTCTTCTAAGTAGCTTTTGGCTACACAAAACCTTCCCCTGAGGCCCCCCAAAGAATCTAGCCAAGTTGGCTACTAAAGCAAAAAAGATGGGATGGAGAAGGACAAAGGCAAGGGCAAGGAAGTCAAGCCTCCCTCAAAAAACAAGGAAGCTGCCAAGGCTAAGGAGGCTGCCAAGGCGAAAGAGGCAGAGGCCAATCCTAAAGAGGTCGAGCCCCTAGTGAAAACCACTAACACTTCCCAATCAAGCAAGAGAGATGACCCCCCTCCTCTAGCCAAAGAAGAGCCTGTCCCTACATCCAAGGCTTAGACCCTAGGATTTTATTTTCTTAGTAATTAATTTCTATAACCTTTTTGTTATAACCTTTCTCTTGTAACTATACAAGTAGATTTTTGTAGGCACCTTGGCCTTTTCTGAGAAGTAAATCAAAGAAAAATTATAATTTCCTTGTTCATTACAGTTATGCTTGTGTGCTTTGTTTGTGTAATTCTTGTCTTTCTCAGCACTTAATAAGGGAGACAATATGACATTCCCCAAACTTATTTTACTGTATATTTATATTTTTATTATTATTATTATTATTATTATTATTATTATTATTATTATTATTATTATTATTATTATTATTATTATTATTATTATTATTATTATAGTAGAGTAAGCAATCGCATCATCCCTCACAGATCAAAACGATATATATGTTGTGTTCACAAATGCTTTGAATGATGATTATGGGCTTCTAATTATCTAGATAACTTTTCTAGGTGTCCCCAAGATATGTGGACAGAGAGACAGAACATAATCAATATGAATACCAACACTTAAAAAAATAGCTTGAGATGGTAAATTACCTGACGTAGGCAACTCAGGGAACTAAGCATAATTAAAGATTTATCCAACAACTTAAATAAAAAGTTAGCAGATATCAAATTTCCCAAGGTGCATGGTTCGAGGAGCCAAGCATAGCCAAGGTTCCGTTTGATTTTATAGAGATACAATGAAAGATATCAATTTTCCAAAGGTATGTGGTTCAAGGTGCCATGCATAGCCAAGGTTCTGTTTAACTCTTAAAGAAAATGGAAGATATCAATTTTTCTAAGGTATGTGGTCCGAGGATCTAGGCATAGCTACGGTTCTGTTTGATTCTTTAGAGAGACAATGAAAGATATCAATTTCCCCAAGGTATATGATCCGAGGAACCAGGCATAACCAAGGTTCTATTTGATTCTTTAAGATAATGGAAGATATCAATTTCCCCAAGGTATGTGGTCTGAGGAGCCAGACATAGCCAAGGTTCTATTTGATTCTTTGAGATAATGAAAGATATCAATTTTCCCAAGGTATGTGTTCGGAGGAGCCAAGCATAGCCAAGGTTCTATTTGACTCTTTAAAGAGACAACAAATGTAACTCATAAAGTAGTAGATTCTATTTAGAACTGAAATATACCTCATTAATAATAATACCTTCACAGCTTATTTACTTTCCAAGGACGGGGTACAACCCTTTCATCTAAATCTTCTAGATAATAAGCCCATATTCCAGCTACTAAAGTGATACGATATGGCTCTTCCCAGTTTGTTCCCAATTTTTCCCAGGCTGGATTGTTTGTAGTACCTAAAACCTTCCTTAACACCAAATCTCCTAGGGCCAATGGCCTTAGCTTCACATTCGAGTCATAACCCTTTTTAAGCTTGTGCTGATAGTATGCTAGCTGAACCATCGCATTTTCCCTTCATTCCTCAACTAAATTCAAACATTTTTCTAACAATCCATCGTTGCTGCTCGGATTAAAAGAGCCCGTCTTCAGTGTTGGGAAACCTACCTCGAGAGGAATTACTGCCTCGGCCCCATAGGTCATTGAAAAAAGAGTTTCTCTTGTGGACCTACGAGGTGTAGTCCTGTAGGTCCATAAACATGTGGTAATTCTTCCACCCATCTTCCCATGGCATCATCCAATCTCTTCTTAAGCTCATTGACTATTACCTTATTAACAGCTTTGGCCTGTCCACTTCCCTTGTGGATAAGCCGAAGTGGAATATCTGTTTGTAATACCTAGATCGTAACAATATCATCTAAAATTTTTACTATCAAATTGAACACCATTATCTGAGATAAGGGTATGAGGAATTCTAAACTGGGTAACTATGTTTTTCCAAACAAACCTTCTTGCATCTAGATCCCTAATGTTTGATAATGGCTCGATTTCAACCCATTTAGTGAAATAATCCGTGCCGACCAACAAAAATCTCTTATTCCCTACTGCCTTGGAGAAGGGTCCCACAATATCCAAGTCTCATTGAGCGAAAGGCCAAGGACTAGGTAAAGGGTTGAGAATTCCCCTTGGTTGATGAATGTTCGGAGTAAACCTCTAGTATTGATCATACTTCTTCACATATTCCAGCACTTCCTTCTGCATACTAGACCACCAATATCCTTGAGTAAGGGCTCTATGAGACAAGGATTTTCCTCCTGTATGACTTCCACGAATCCCCTCATGCAATATTTCTAGTAGCAATTCTGTTGCTTCAGGGTGCATGCATAGTAAATATGGTCCAGAAAAAGAGCGCTTGTATAATTTCTAATCCTCGGATAACCAAAACCGAGGAGCCTTCCTACGTACTTTGTCAACCTTAAATTTTTCTTCAAGTAAGACATTCTCTTTAAGATACAGCACCACAAGATTCATGCAGCTAGGTCTCATTTTGATCTGATGAACATGGACCACATTTACATTTATCTTAGTATGCGTGCACAAGTCTTCCACTAAAATAACCTGAGGTAAACTTTGTGCCGAGGATGCTGCCAAAGTGGCTAAAGAGTTAGCATGTGTGTTCCTGTTTCTGGAAATTTGTACCAAAGTGAAAGATTCAAAATTTGATTGCAATTGTCTAACCTAACTTAAATACTCCTGCATTCTCGAGTCTCTGGCTTCTAGCTCCTCTTCCACCTGGCCTACGATAAACCTTGAGTCCGAGAACATCTCCACATTCTTCCCTCCCATTTTCTGAACCATATTCATCTCTACTAGCAGAGCTTCATGCTCAGCTTCGTTATTCGTGACTGAAAAACTCATTCTTAAAGAATTTTCCATGACAATCTTCTCTAGAGATATTATAACCAGCCCCACTCCAAATCCTTTTTGATTTGCTGCCCCATCTACATACACCTTCCATGATAAAGATTCCTTCAAGGAGATCATGCCAACTAATTTTTCATTCATGTCCAACCTCTTCGTATGTTCTTCTAATGATGACTCAGTAAACTCGGCTACCAAATCAGCAAGGACTTGACCCTTCACGGAGGTGCGTGGCATGTATTTTATATCAAAAGCCCTTAGGATTGTTCCCTACTTGGCAATCCTTTCCGTATAATCAGCGCTCCGAAGTAGAGACCTGAGCGGGAGCTGGGTCAAAACTACAATTGTGTGAGACTGGAAGTAGTGGGGAAGCTTCTGCGTGGCATGGACCACTGCCAAAATGGCTTTTTCCAGCGGTAAGTAGCAAATCTCAGCTTCGTGCAACAATTTACTTATGTAATAAACTGATCTCTGAACACTGTGGTCAACCCTTATCAATACCAAACTAACAGCATGGAAAATTACAGCGATATAGGCAAACAATACCTCATCTACCTCTGGCCTAGACATAATGGGTGGCTGAGAAAGATACTCATTGAGCTGTTGGAAAGCCAAAGCATATTCCTCAGTCCATTCAAATCCTTTCCATTTATTTAGCAGTTGGAAGAAAGGCCTACACTTATCCGCAAATAGTGAGATAAAACGATTTAAAGCAACCATCATTCCAATCAATCTTTGAACCTCCTTCGGATTATGAGGTGGCTAAAAATTGTTAATAGCCTTAACTTGATCAAGATTAACTTCGATTCCACGATGGGTAACCATGAAGCCCAAAAATTTACTAGATCCCACACCAAAAGAGAACTTGGAAGCATTTAAGTGCAACTTATATTTCCTTAGTGTTTCGAAGACGTTTTCAAGATTCCCAACATGCTCAGACACCACTTTACTCTTTACGACCTTGTCATCCCCATAAACTTCAATACTCTTCCCTAGCTGTGACTCAAACATTCTAGTCATCATCCTTTGATAGGTGGCCCCTGCATTTTTCAAACCAAAAGGCATTACCTTATAATGATAATTTCCAGTGAAGTAACGAAGGTTGTTGTTCTTGATCATCCAAAGCTAAAGGTATTTGGTGATAACCTTGAAAAGTATTCAGGAAACTCATTCGAGGATGCTCAGTTGTGTCATCCACCCATTGATCAATGCGAGGCATGGGGAAAAGATCCTTGGGACACACCTTATTCAAGTTAGTAAAGTCTACGCAGACCTGCCATTTACCATTCTTCTTCTTCACTACGACAATATTGGCCAACCAATCAGGATGAAATACCTCCTTGATAGCTCCTGCTTTCTTGAGCTTAATTACTTCTTCTTTGACAGCATCAGAATGCTCTTTAAACGATCATCAAGGAGGCTACTTCCGTGGTACCACAGTAGAGTTGACATTCAAATGATGACAAATGAAGCTCGAATCGATTCCTGGGGCCTCATAAGCATCCCAAGCAAAGACATCAAGGTTTCCCTTAAGGAACTTCACCAATTCCTCTTTCTCTTGAGGAGGTAGCTGAGCGCCTATCTGTACATACTTTTTTTTTATCATCACCTATAAGTCCCTTGATAACCTCGGCTCCCTTAATTACTACAAATCATGATCGTCTGATGCCAATGACCTAATTCCAGATTGATGTCTAACTGCAGCCACCATACACTGCCTTGTCGTAGATTGGCTCCTGATCAGCTCTTCAACCCGGTCCTCGGATGGATATTTCACCTTTAAATGCAAAGTGGAAGGGACAGCCTCTATGGCATGAAGCCAAGGTCTCACCACAATGGCCGTGTATGGAGAATATGCATCCACCACTATGAAGTTGACCTGTACAACTTCTGACCCTGTTTACACCGGCAACTTGACTTGTCCTATTGGTATAACCATCTTCCCATCGAAACCTATTAGAGGTGAATCATAACTAGTCAAATCCTCTGGTTTTAAACCTAAGTCTCTATACAAGTCGAGATACATAATCTCCTTTCCACTACCCTGATCTACTATCACACGCCTCACATCATACCCCCCTATCCAGAGTGTGACCACTAGAGCGTCATCATGTGGATGTATAGTTCCAAATTTATCCCTCTCCGAAAAACTCAATGCCAACTGTAGTGCAATCTTTGCTCTCTTCAGCCCATGATTAGAGTTCTCGGATAGTGGTTGAGCCACAGTCATTACCCGGGAGGGACATGAGTCCGCCCTTCCAAGGGTTGCAAAGATGACATTAATAGTGCCCAACGGAAGCCTCGAAGAGGTGCTCCCTTGAGTACCTAAACCCATGTGAATGACTTGCCCATTGGGCCTATATAGGAACTACTACAACCTTCCCTCCTTAACCAATTGATCTATATGATACCACAAATTTCTACAACTCTCTATGGTATGTCCGCACTCTTGGTGGTACTGACAATGAAGGTTCTGATTACGTCTTGTGGGGTCTCCATTCATCTTGTTAAGTCATTTGAAGTATGATTCATTCTTGATTTTCTACAGAATTTGATGAACTGGCTCTCGGAGTATCGTGTTAATGGCCTGTGGCACAATACCGATCCCAATCTGCTTGGTAAAGTCTCGTCGAAGACGATTATCAGTGTATTTATCCAACCTGAAGTCCCGCCTATCCTAAGAGACCACCTTCGCCTTTCCTTTTCCTAACTACTAGTCCTCTTCACCCTGTTTATACTTATCAATCTGGTCCATAAGCTGGCGCACACTACTGAGTGGTTTCCTAGTTAATGACTTCCTCAACCTGTGCTCTGCTGGTAAGCTGACCTTGCAAGTCCTGACGGCTACATTGTCAAAATCCCCATCAATCTCATTGAACATCTCCCAATATCTATCTATGTAGGTTTTTAAGGTTTCACCCTCTCGCATGGCCATGGACAACAAAGAATCCAAAGGCGAGGGACCCTACTACACGTAATGAAACGAGATCCGAACGCCCAAATAAGCTCATTAAAGGAATTAATAGATCCTGACGCTAGGCCATCAAACCACCTCATCACAATAGGCCCCAAGCTGAAGGGGAAAATCTTGCACATCAATGCTTCATTCTTGGAGTGCACAGCTATCCTTTGGTTAAAGCGGCTTACGTGCTCCACAGGGTTAGTTCGACCATTATACATGGTAAATGTTGGCTAAGCGAAACGCCGAGGAAGTTTTCCCCTTTCAATCCTACGTGTGAAAGGAGATTTAGAAATTTGATTCAATGCTCTACCCATAGCATCAGGTCCTAAACCCCTGGTGGATAAATTCCTATTCTTGCGATTATTATGGGCCATTATCTTCATATGAGTAAGACTCACTAGGGGGAGTTCTCGATCTTCGCCTTTAGCTATCCCCTTCATTCTCATTCTCACCACAAGAAGAGTCAGAGATAGACTGAATCCGCCTCCGGCGTTCTTGACGTAACTTTCTCCTCAAACTACCAACTTCCAACTGCATGGCCCTAGCATTCACTTCATGAGAGATTCTGCTTCCACCTCGTGACTGACTCCTGCTCGTATGGGTGGTGTGTGCACTCCCTTCTCGATTTCCACCTTGTTCAATAGTGTGAACGTCATCTTGACACTGAGACCCCCTAGACTCCACTTGAAGTGGACCTGAATTTTCCATGAACAGACTTTAGACTCACTTAAAATTCAAATTCCCCACAGACGGTGCCAATTATAACGTCACAATTCAAACCCCCATCCCAACAAGAAAGAGGACGTAGGCCCAAAGAACCTAATACAATGAATTTATAGAGGTGTGCCAGAGATCTTGATTCTAATGAGCTTAAACGGTCATGGCAATGACCCAAGATCTTATGACGATATAGATGAACAGGTTTATAAGATAAAATTTATCCTCGGACTCAAGCCGAGAATCAAGTGTTTATATTTCTCCTTATTTGAAGATTCTTGACACCAATCTCTCCCCTCTTCCCTTACCACCCCTTTCTCCTTTATAATTCTCTCCCTTTTTCTCTCGATTCAGATTGCTTTCCTTGATACTTGTCTCATCCGCCCTTTTTGGAAGTCCCTAGGTAATAGCTGTAAGGTTGAAAAATTGAAAACCACTATTCAGATATCGCTTCCTCATAAATGCAGCCAGAGACTTAGGTACAGAGCATTCAATACGGTGGTAGCAGCTTTCTCTAAGATCTTTTCATCACCCCCCATGCTCTCTGTGCCCCTTTTAAATATATCTTCATCCCCAAGACCTCTTGAAATATCCTTTAAGGTGACATGACATACCACCTGACCCTTGCTGTACCCAGCCGAGAATGTAATCTTCCTCGGATTATTTACATTCACTTCATCCGCCACATTAGCTTTTGGGGTTGTAAGTTTTGATATCGTTATTATCATTAATATTTGGGGTTGGGCCTTCTGTCCCCATAGTTAGTGAATTTGTTCTTAGTTGAGTATAATTCTATCACTGAATTGTGTTTAGGCTTTGGTCAAGAGTATAATTTCAAAATTCGTAATATTTTGTTATTGTTATTAACAAAAGAACTAATATATTAATTCCCACAAATCTTGAGGGAGAGGATCATCATGTTTCCTTTTTTTGTTGGGAGATTTTTTGATTAATTCCCACAAATCTTAAGGCAAAGAATACCCATAAATATTAAGGGAGAGGATGGTCAACATAAAAGAACAAAGGGAAGTTAGGAGATTTTTTTTTTTTCCAACCCATTTAAGGTTATTACCAAACATAGGAAAATGAGACAGTTTTATAGAAAACATTTTTTTGAAAAATGACTCATTTTTTAGAAAATATTATTACTAAAACAAACAGAGCTAGATCTGAATTCTTGTGGAATTTTGAATAGACTCTAGAGTAGAACATAAGGGAATTCGAACCATGACCAAAAAAGATGTAATCTCATCCTGCAAAAAGAAGATAGTCAATCAATGTATTTGTGATTGATAAGACTAATATATTTTACATAATCTTCAGGTAATAAATTATGAACCAAGCTTAGGGGAATGAGTTCATCTTAAAGATAGATTTAGGCAGAAAACCATGTCTATGATGAATTAGGAAAATCCTACATAGATGAGTCACCATGCCTTGAACTTGAAGAAAGACTTTTGTTGTCATCATGTATAGCCACATCATCTAATCCTTCAGTGGGATTCCTTGTGTGATTCTGCATATCATCAATACCAGGTGAAGGTTCAAAAACGTCGAGACTTGCTATAGCATGTACCCTTGATTCTTCTCCCTTAAAGGTATAAGAAGAGAGATCTTTCATTTCAAGATGTTTTGCCATTTTAACTAATTTGGACCAACAAGAGTCGGCAGGATTGTCGTCGCTCAAAACAGGCCAATATGAGCAAAAGAACTTAAACACATAAACCAAGAGTGAGATTTGAAGAAAACTATGATTCTTTGAGAGAAGATTTGAAAGAAAATTCTAGAGAGAAACACAATGAGAGAAAGAATCTGTTTTCATTAATTGATTCAATTACATGAGATACAAATATATATAGGCTAACCTTCTGTAACTAACTAATGGCACCAATTCTAATCTAACAGACATAACAAAATTATATAGTGGCTAATGGAATACAGACACGTGTATCATAATCTGTTATATTAAACTACCTACAGCTTTACAAGACTTATAACTAAACTACAGTCGTTTTGGTTGGCTGTGCTGAAACACTTGTTGACTGAATATCTTGATCTGCATCATTATCCTTTACATCCCCCCTCAAACGAGAGGGAGGAAGCCCCATGAGTTTGAAAGAGAGAGCAGGAAACTGAGGGGAAGGCATACTCTTGGTGAATAAGTCAGCCAATTGATCCAAAGTTGAAATATATTTGAGAACCATGTCTCGATTCAAGACTTTTTCACGAACAAAGTGATAATCTACTTCAATGTGTTTAGTTCTAGCATGAAAAATAGGATTGGAGGCCAATGCAAGGGCTGAAACATTGTCACACCATAATATTGGAGGATGATGCAAGTATATCCCTAAGTCCTTAAGAAGCATACGCAACCAATACAACTCAGCAGTGGTGACAGCAAGGGACCTATATTCAGCTTCAGTGGAGGACCTAGAGACCACAGTTTGTTTCTTGGCAGACCATGTAATAGGAGAGTTTCCAAGGAAAACAACCATGCCAGAAATAGATCTTCTATCAAGAGGATCTCCAGCCCAATCAGCATCACAGTAAGCTGAAAGAGACAAAGGACCAGGCTTAAAATAAATTCCCAAGTGAAGAGTACCCCGCAGATACCTTAAGATCCGTTTTGCTGCAACAAGATGATGTTGAGAAGGCTTGCTCATAAACTGACAAGCCTGTTGGACTGCATAAGACAGGTCAGGTCTAGTGAAAGTAAGGTATTGCAAAGCCCCAACAAGACTCCTATAAGCAGTAGGATCAGGAAGAAGAGGGCTGGCAGAGGTGTGAGAATGAGAAGAAGCACTTGGATTAGAGCAGGGCTTACAATCCAACATATGAAACTTTGAAAGTAAGTCCGTAGCATATTTGGATTGATGCACAAAAACACCTCTGTCAGTATACTCAATCTGCAGACCCAAGAAATAACTCAAGGGACCTAAATCCTTAAGTGCAAAAGCTGCCCCAAGCTGTGCTATAATCTCAGCAACAAAATCACTATGATTACCAGTGATGATAATGTCATCCACATACAAAAGCAAGTAAACAACATGATTTGAGTGGATAAGAATGAACAAATTGCTGTCTGCACATGAAGCATGAAATCCCAGATGGAAAAGATGAGATGTGAAGCTGTCAAACCAAGCCCTTGGTGCTTGTTTGAGACCATAGATAGCCTTATGTAGCAGACAGACATGATTAGGCTTAGATTTGTCTTTATACCCAGGTGGCTGACTCATGAAGACCTCCTCTTGCAACACACCATGAAGAAAGGCATTGGAAACATCCAATTGCCTTAGAGACCAGCCATAGTGAACAGCCAAAGCAAGAATGATCCTCACAGTTGTAGGCTTGACAACAGGACTAAATGTCTCAGCATAATCAAGTCCATATTGTTGCAAATATCCTTTAGCAACCAGTCTTGCCTTAAAACGAGCAACACTGCCATCACTATTCCTCTTAACCTTATACACCCATTTACATCCCACCACATTTTTATTAGGTGGCAAAGGAACAAGTGACCAAGTTTGTTGCTGCTGTAAACTATCAAATTCAGAATCCATAGCAGCAAGCCAATGAGAATGCTTGGATGCAATAGAATATGAAGGAGGCTCAGTGCAACTATAATCAGCCTGAACAGAAAAGACTTTGGGCTTGACAATACCATTTTTGGACCTGGTAAGCATAGGATGAGTATTTGTGACTACAGGGACTGAATTGGAAGAAGAAGGATTAGATACAACAATAGAATTAGGCTGAATGGAATCAACAGAATGGCAAAGAGGTAGGTCAGATGAAGCAGAAGGAAGAGAGTGACTCATAGAACAAGAAGTAGAAGGAATGGAAGGATCAGATAAAGCAGAACCAGATACAATGGGAGAACTAGACACAATTGGAAGCAAAGAGGAGAACCAGACATCATAAGAAGTAGCAAGAGCAGAAGAATGAGAAGAAGACTCAGTAGTAGGAATAGGGAATGAAGGAAAAGTAGTTTCATCAAAAATGCAGTGACAAGAAATATAAATTCTGCCAGAAAGAGTATCTAGACAAATATAACCCTTTGTCTGAGGAGGGTAGCCAAGAAAGATGCATTGACTAGACTTAGGATCAAACTTATTTGAAGCATAAGGCCTCAAGTAAGGATAAACAGCACAGCCAAAAGTCCTTAAGTCATGGAGTGGTGGTTTGTGACCATATATCCTTTCCCAAGGTGAAGTAAAATCTAAAACAGAAGAAGGAATTCTGTTAAGAAGATAAACAGAAGTACTGAAGGCATAAGACCAATAAGAGAATGGAAGTTTAGACTGATGAAGCATGGACAAAGCACTTTCTACAATCTGTCTGTGCTTTCTTTCAGCAACACCATTTTGCTGAGGAGAATAAGGGCAAGATAATTGGTGTTGAATACCATGTTCTAAACAAAAAGACTTGAAGTTGGTATTAACAAATTCACCACCACCATCAGTCCTTAATGTTTGAATTTTAGCATTAAATTGATTGGCAATCAAGGAATGAAAATGCAAGAAGACTTGAAACACATCAGATTTTCTTTTTAACAGAAACATCCAAGTAAACCGAGTGAAATCATCCACAAAGATTACATAGAACCTATGTTCAAGAACAGAAGTTATAGGAGCAGGACCCCAAACATCTGAGTGGACTAATTGAAAAGGATATGCAGTACTAGATACATGTTTAGGAAAAGGAAATTTGTGCATTTTAGCACTTATACATGAAGTACACTTTGAGCATATATCACTCACAGATGAAAGATGAATAGAAGGATCAAGGGACATGGCTGAATGTAAAACCTTAGCACAGGGGTGTCCAAGCCTATTGTGCCAAAGTAAAGTCTGTGGAGAGAGGGCAGTAAAACCACCAGAATTGATTTGTGAAGAAGAGGAGGTAGACAGAGAGGCAGGAGCAGGTATAGGGTAGACTCCATCCTTACTCAACCCTCTGTAAAGCACCTTCCTCGTAAGTAAATCCTGAATTAAGAACTGATGGGCATCAAAATAACAAAATGCATTATTTTGAAGACATAATTTGTGAACTGACAGCAGATTTGAAGCAATTTGAGGAACTCTAAGAATATTATTCAAGCAGAAATTATGGGAAGGAGTAACAAGCTTACCATTACCAATATGTGTGACTGACAAATCTTGCCCATTGCCAACTGTAACAGACTCACCAGATGCAGGTTGTTGAGCAAGAGAAAGTTGAGACAAATCTGAAGTGATATGGTCAGAAGCACCAGTGTCAGTCAGCCAATGTTGATTCTGATTAGCATTTGAAGAAACAGCCATTGATCTTGCAGCCATGGAAGCTAGCTTAGCTGGAGCATGCCTCCCTTGGTAAGCAAAATTCATTCTGTGATAACAGTCCAAGGTAGAATGTCCATTCTTGCCACAGATCTGACAAGAGACCTTCTGTCCTTGAGAAGAAGCAGATTTGGTCTGTGGCATAAAGGGGAATTGATGTTGACCAATCACTTGGTTAGGAGCATGACTATAACCTCCAGATTGACCACCAGAAAATTGATTTCCACCAGAAAATTGACCACCAGAAAATTGATTTCCAGAAGAAAATTGACTACCACCAGAAAATTGATTTCCACCTCTACCAAAACCAGTGTTACCACGACCCTTGTTATTGCCAAACTTGCCTCTTCCCTTACCTTGACCTTGATTGAATTGATGAAATTGATTGGCTGCCATGGCTAAAGAAGCAGAATCCCTAAGATCAGAAGCAACAGACCTCTTCTTGATTGATCGTTCTTCAGCATTCAAGAGAGTATTCAATTCTTCAAGAGTAAGAATGTCATTCCTAGTTCTAATGGCAGAACAGAATGCATCATACTCTGATGGTAAGGCTTCAAGAACTAGGTGGATAAGCTCTTCTTCATCAACACAGATTGCTACAGCACCAAGTTTATCTCTAACTTCTTTAATTCTTTGGAAGAAAGAATTCATAGATTCTGAACCTTTCTTGATGCTCATTAGTTCATCCCTAAGACTGAGTACATGGGAGCGTGAGATTGAGGCAAACCTTTTCTCAAGCACCTTCCAAACACCTCGTCCAGACCTTTGCCCTACTATAAGAGCCAAAATTGACGGAGAGAGAGTTGAATTAAGGAAGGTGAATAAGGCTTGTTCACGACTCTTCCATTGAAAAAATTCTGGATTAGCTTCAGTTGTAAGATTTCCTGAGCTATCTTTGAGAAACGGATCTGGAGCATGATCATCATCATTGATGAAGTTGATCATTGAATAAGCTACCAGAATCACTTCAATCTGATGTCTCCACACCATATAGTTGTTGTAGTCGAGCTTCACAGTGACCATACTTGCCATATTTGACAAGAGCAACAGTGAAGGATTAACACCATGAGTAATTGACGAACTTGCAGAGGATGAAGAATTAGCAGAGGAAGCCATTAATGGCTCTGATACCATGAAGAAAACTATGATTCTTTGAGAGAAGATTTGAAAGAAAATTCTAGAGAGAAACACAATGAGAGAAAGAATCTGTTTTCATTAATTGATTCAATTACATGAGATACAAATATATATAGGCTAACCTTCTGTAACTAACTAATGGCGCCAATTCTAATCTAACAGACATAACAGAATTATATAGTGGCTAATGGAATACAGACACGTGTATCATAATCTGTTATATTAAACTACCTACAGCTTTACAAGACTTATAACTAAACTACAGTCGTTTTGGTTGGCTGTGCTGAAACACTTGTTGACTGAATATCTTGATCTGCATCATTATCCTTTACAAGATCAAGGAAGCAATTCCGGCAATGATGAAAAGGCCCACAAAGCTGTCCACACCAAGACTAGGACTATGTGAAGAGATTGTAGTACTTTGATCTTCACACGTAGTTTGGCTTGAAAAGTACTTCTTCTCATATTCTAGGCTTTTATGTTTATCTTGAGTGACATTCAAGATTGCCCTTGAAATGTAAGGGACCAAAGGAGATCCTCTTCGAAAGGCCTAAAGAAACATGTTATAAAATTATATTATTTAAAAAAATAAAAAGAAAAGAAAAAAGATAGAATAATACACCAATAGAGGCCATTACTAAAAAAGTTGTTGCTTGTTGGTCTTATCGCATTCTTATTGCATTCATAAACTTGAAAGGATAATAGGGGTGCATTTTTTTTGGGAGAGAGAGAGAGAGAGAGAGAGAGAGAGAGAGACTCACAAAGCCAAATCCATCAATTTTGTAGATGGGCCCAACCACAGTGTACCTTGAGCAATACTTTGAAAGGAAGAGCTTGATATAGGGGATTTTGTCAAAAATAGCTGCAACCCCATCATTGTAGGTTCCCTTTGACGGTGCTTCATGATACTCCTCTGGGCTCTCATACGCCTTTAAGTTGGACTCATTAAAACCTAATTGATCTATTAGGAGCTCCATAAGAAAGGATTCCTTTAGATATCCAATGTAATAACCCTTCTTTATAATCTCTTTTACATCAACAAATGTAGGTTGCAATCTTTGTACTATTAACATTGAGGTTAAGTTTGCTATATAACTTTTGAGTCAATATGAGTACCACGAAAATCCATATGATCACCACAAATCTTGACCAATTATTTACCACTCTCTCCTCTATTATCATTAAAATATTATTAACATACACATGCATAAAGAATATTCATGTATTTAAATTGAAGAGAGAGAGAGAGAGAGAGAGAGAGAGAGAGAGAGAATTACTATGAGCAAGTGCAAGTGTTGAGAAGGAGAACCAGAAAATCAAGCCAATCTGTTGCTCTGGAGGGCCTCTAAAATCATTGTTTACATGGTGTTCAAGAGTCCATATTACCAAACCTATAAAGATGAATACTACACCAATTGTTAACCATAGTTTAATGCGTAGTAGCTTCAAGACAATCTACAAGTTTTTGCTCTCATCAGCTTTCTCTAAAACCAACATCGACACACCCGATTCTGTATAAGGTAAAGTAAAATCGACATACAACGAGCGCCTAGCTACAATTGTTGTCTCCAACAACTGCATCGTACTTCTGCATTTAGAGAAAGAGAGAGTTATCTATTATCGACTTTGAAAAGTGTTAAATGAAGTAATTAATTAATACGCACTTAAAATGAATAAAAATCAAGTCTCCGACTTCAAGTATTTAGCTTTATACTTCACTTATCATAGCTTACTATACTTTTTTATTCATTTTTTCTTTATAAAGTAAAAAAACTTTAAAATAGAAAAATAAAATAACAGTTAGTAGGATAGCAGATTTTATTCATCTAGTCATTAGCCAAAAAAAAACCCACCAAAGTATTAATTTCCCCCAGGAAGTTGATCGTATGTCCCGTTACTTTACCTCATTTTATTCGCGTGAGGAATATACACGTAAGTAAGGGGTAAGGGTAATGCGCGAAGCACATCCTCAAACACATCAATGGAGAACCCAGATACGATAAAAAGATCCCATTCCACTTTCATGAAATCTAAAAAACCTTCTTTCACTAGAATCCCAATGCTTTACTTTGTCAGCTGCTCTGGTGTGTGTCTCCTGGCCAAATAGGTTGTTTTAGTTTGTCCTTTGAAATTTTATTTTTTGAGAGATTCTCATTTGAAGTTAAGTTTGTCCAATAATCCTCTCTGTTCTTCCTATCACATGGAATAGTTCAAAGGCTGAAGGCTCCAACTGCCCCTTAACCAAATGAAAATTTACGCTCAGGCCTTGAAATTTAGTAGTTAGAATTGTGTTGCGAAGCCTTGTACCCATTTCAAAAATTCCTAGAGCTACCAAATCGACATTATTGTTGCTAGCATTTTGCTTCACGAAGATAGAATGCACTATGCAGCCAGCCTTCTCCAATGCAATAGCCAATGCCCAAATTGTATCATATGCCCATAATCCAAAGAAGTTTAAGCTAGCAGTGCTCTTGCTCTTTATTTTGATTGAGGTTAAGTTTCTCTTCCATTTTCTTTCAAAATCTTTAAGTTGTTTAGACGGCGGTATGTATGGCCTTATTCCCGAGACCCCTTGCATTGAGTCCATAACCTTTGAGCCTATAGGATCTAGCAAATATGATAAACTTGTTGTGAGGATCCATGCATACCCTTCGCTCATCATATCTGATTCTTTTGCACGTACAAAGAGCTTTGAGCCAAGTGAAGCAGTCATGTGCACAAGAAATATTCTTGCATGATTTGCCTTTAACTTGTTAAGCTCTTTAATGATTTCGGTATTACTAGATGATGGATGAATGACACTTCTGTAAGGGACCCTAGTGTCAATCTCTTGTAAAGCATCCAACAAATATGGAATTAAACCATTGCCATAATCTGTGTCTTCAAAAAAAGGACAATTTCTCGCCAACCAAAAGTATCCACAACGTTTGCTATGGCTTTAACCTGTACGCAATCATCTTGAGTTGTTCATATGAAGAACTGGTTTTGGGATGGAGAAAGAGAAGGACTTGTGGCTGAAAAGGAAATGATGGGAACCTGAGCTTTGCGTCCAAGTTCTATCACAAACTTAGCTTGTGCTGATCATTGAGGTCCTATAATGGCCTGCACTTCTTTATTCTTCATTAAATCCAGTGCTGGAGTTCATTAATTGCAACAATAAATTACTTAGAAAATGGAAACTTTACCAGCTATGTTCAAAACAACTACTATAACAACGATACACTGATAATAAACTTTATCAATACATTCTGGAAAATATTAACATGTTGAAACTATACACTAGCATATTTTATCAATGTCTAATTTGGTTCATAATTGTTAGGACCAAGGGCTTACCTACTACACCAAAAGCTATAGCTGATGGTAAGGGCACAACTTCATTCACCTAAAGGGTGGCATCCTAACACCAATAAGTTGATTGAGACTTGGCTCAACTTGACCTCCGTCTCTAGTAGGATGTTAGACTTGGCCCATTAGGCCTCCGCCCAATAATCTCACTCCTACACCTACACATGTGCAACAGGGAGCCAAACTTGTGACCTATTATGATACCAATTGTCGGACTTAAGTTATGCCACTCTACCTCAAAACCAAATGGTGATGAGAAAAATACACTCAAATCTTTTATGACATTTGAGGTGGCTGACGGAGTAATTAAAATATTATAAAAAAATGCAACGTCAACATCTAATTTTTTTAAAAATAATTTATCAATTTTAACTAAATAAAAAAAGAAAAAATAGAATTAAAAACAACAAAATACATAAAGTTAGATCTAAGTCATTTTGAACAAGAACATACAAGAACATGATCACAGATTTAAACATCAACACAAGAACATAAGAGCATAAACCTAAAACTAAACACAAACTTAAATTGAAATTGAGAAAAAAACTTATAGTAACTTTTTTAGTTTTTCTTAAATTTTCTTGTCAACCAAATACAACATCATCACTAAACACAAAACCTAGACAGGGTGCTAAACTCTTTATTCATTTTCCTATCTCTCTCTTCCTCTCATGTCAAAAATCTCTCTCACCCTCTTAGCTTTTTCTTATTTCTTTTCCCTTTAAGTTCAGGTTATAGCTTTTGGAATATAGATTTGGTCTGGGTTTAGAGAAAGAGAGGCTGAGATGCAATCGTTGGGATTTGGGTAGAGAGAGGGGCTGAGATCGGCAGTTGTTTGGATTTGAGTTTAGAGAGAGAAGGGCTGAGAGCAGCAGTGATTTGGAGCAGATCAAGGCGAAGAAATCTCCTTCTTCGGCTTCTCCCTACACCAATGACGAGTATAATATCAAGGGGTAAACTTCAACAACAAGTGGGTCTTGATCTGAAGAAAACGTTGGGCAGCATTTGGGTTTTTGGATTTTTTGGTTGATTTGATAATTTTTGGATTTGATTATTTTGTTTGGGTTTGAGAAAATTGGGGGTTTTGGTTTGTTTTTCCTGTGGGCATCTGACCCGATCTTCATTGACTATTCATTTTCTCTCTCACAATTCAACCAATCTAGATTTTTTGCGTTTGTTTCTCAAGAAAATTTATGGGTTTGAAGGTTAAGGTTTGCTTTTTTGGAGATTGGTTTGGTTTTTGGGTTTATGGGTCTTCTAGGTTTGGTTGTTTTGCTAGAGATTCGGATTTGGTTATAGGAGATTGATTTTGTAGGAGATTTGGGTTTGAGAGTTGTAGCTATAATTGTAACCATCAACTCATTGGGTTTGAAACATTTTGCAGGAGATCAATCTTTCTTTGCTTAGCTATGTGTAACTTGATAAAATACAAAAATGACTTGAATAACCTGATGTTTGTTATTGTGTTCTTTGTGTTTTTAAATTTGAGTTTGTGTTTGTTTTTGGGTTTGTGCTCTTATTTTCTTGTGTTGATGTTTAAATTTGTGATCATGTTCTTGTGTGTTCTTGTTCAAAATGAATTAGATCTAAATTTATGTATTTTATTGTTTTTAACTCTATTTTTTCTTTTTTTATTTAATTAAAATTGATAATTTTTTTAAAAAAAATATTAGATGCTGACGTGGCATATTTTATAATATTTTAATTTCTCCGTCAGCCACCTCAGATATTTCCGTCGGTTGACTGATGGAAAGGACGAAAATAACACGCGTTAATTGATTTAGGAACTAAAAGTGGTTAAATTAAAATGTAGGGACCAAAATGGAAAAAAAAAAACCCCAAAATGTAGGGACTAAAAGTGCATGCCAAGAACTTAATTACATAATAAATTTAAAAGGTTATATCAATCAAATTATTTTTGTAGTAATTCATTATATTATACTATTAGGTTCATATTTTTATGTAATTGGTATATCCTATGACAAAATGTAATTTATTTGTTCATTATCTGTCATTGTTTTCCATATTGTGCACATAACATGTTTGTTAAGTGCTTTCAGGAAAGACAGGTATGAAGCCAATCAAAATAGTCAATCCTAGTTCATGCTATGGTTTCTCAAGACTAGTTGTTTTCAGATAGGCTAGTGTATTTGAATATGAGTTTATTCATTGTATTCGGGTTATTATTGTATTGGGCTTACTTTTGTACTTGAGGTTTTGTCAATAGATTGACAAAGGGGTAGATTGTTAGGTTCATGTATTTTGGTATTGTCAATCATGCCAATTTATATGTCTTTTATTGAGTTTTGATGTGTTTTAAAGTTGTAATTGAAGACGAAATTGAAAACACAAAGTTTGCTCAAGAAAAACACATTTTTAGCACCTTTTCAGCATATACCTCAATAAAAGTCTCAATACATCCTCGATACCTCTTGATAGAAGCTGAGACTTACTGTCTCCTTGATAGCAGCTCAATAGATCGAGATTTTGTTCTCGATAGAAGTCTCAATAGCATCTTGATAGATCGAGCTCTGCAGAACAGGAAAAATCAGTAACGCAAAAAAAAACCCATAACTTATTCTTTTGAAGTTCGAATTGAGATCTATTGGAACCGGTATTTAAAGGACATCATAAACCATCTATTAAAAGTTTTTTTAGAGAGAGAAACACTCTGTTTATATGGCTAGGGTTTTGTAACAAAGTTTTCTTTATTTCACCAAACCAAATAGTTCTTGTTGTACTTCTTGTACGCCTTTGGGTTCTGTAGCCAAGAAAATTCTCTAGCACCAACATTAAAGATCTTATTGATGTTTCTCTTTAAAGCTACTGCAAATCAACTACAACAATCAAAGGGTTGCTGTGGAATTAGTCACGTCTTGGGATCCGTGCAAAGGATTAGTCACAAATTGGAGGTTTGTGCATCAAGAGAAAGAAGGCTACTACAAGATCAAGTCCAAGTCGGTATTAGAGCAAAGGTTCAACTGTAGGTTAGTATTTCGGGATAGTCCAAGGGTAGTTAGTAAGATTCCTTATACTTATAACCGCTTGATTGTTGATTAGCGGATTCTTAGAAGTAATGACCTTAAAATTATCTGGTGGGGTTATTGCCTTGTGAGATTTTCCCCATTTGTCAACAAATCACAGTGTCTAATGTATTTTCCATCACATTTAATTAGTATTTTTGGTGATTTGTTGGTGCTTCCATGATTTGTATGCAATTGAATCTAATTAATCAACTTGGGTAATTAAATTAATTAACCAAGATCAAGCTATCTTAACCCAACATATACAAAAGAATGAGATAATTACATAATAAATTGAATAGTTTATATTAATCAAAATAAAAAAATTGACATGAGTTTCACTTGGTATATAGTCAAGTACTAAAAATGATACACATGTGAAAAACCCTTTAATAGATAGGACAAAACTTATGTACAGTACTTTAGATGCTATTCCTTAGGTTCTTCTTTTAAAATTATGTTATGTGCCTACTTAATTAAAAAATACATTTCTATCTAATAAGAAAAAAGCCACGACAAATTTTGAGAGGTGAACCTAAGGAACAGCATATAAGTACCATACTTAAGTATTGTGAAAAATTGTGAAATAATCTGTTTACGTAAAGTTAAAGAGTAAAGAAGAGAAAATATGATATAAGAAATTTACGTGATTCGGCAATATGTTTACGTCCACGAGCGGCAACAGAATAAAATTTCATTATAATTTTGGAGAACAATAGCTTGAAGACACTCTCACAAATCTAAACCCCAAATACACTTTTGGTTCTCTCACAAATAAATAGAGAACACTGTATTCTATTTAGACAAAAGTGTGCAGGACACTCTAACTTCCTATCTCTAGTGCGCACACATAGAATAAACTCTTGACTATCTCTATCTTAGTAGAAGCTCTCTTGCATCTTCTCTCAAAAACACCATCTATTTATAGCTAGATGTTCAGTCGAAATGTCAATAGTTTCAGCACATGAAACTTAATAATTCAAATAAGATGGTAAACATATATTGCCAGTGATTCATCCATTTCGGCTCCAAAAGAAGAAAGCAAACATTGGATTCATGTTAGAATTTTGTTCTTGATTTTTTACAATTCATGCAAGACAGCAACATCATTTAATGTTGGCTTGTAATATCAAACCTCCGACACTAAAATTCAAGCCATTCCAGCACTAAGTCTTGCCCTAATAGATAAACATAAAACAATGATTAATATACTGTCTTTTAATGAATTTTTACATTTAAATAACACTTCTTCTTTTTTGAGAAACACACGCTCACACACACACACATATATATATATAGGAGAAGGGAGATAAGATAAGAGAATACGCTCATATGCCAACACCAAAACTGCATACGACAGTTAGTGTCGCAGAGCAAGTGATAAACTTCTTCTTAATATCACACCTTACCGATGTGAGACGACTCAATGACTTTTTATTTTCCAAATTGGTATAAAATACTGTTTATTTATTGCTTTATTTAATTTCCAATTCAAGTCTTAGCTTTGCCATGCGCTCCATACATAAAGAGGTTACGATATTTATCACAATACTACAAAACTAATACTTCACAATATGCCAATAATTTTTTGTAAAAAGGTGAAGAAAAAGAGAAGAAGCTATTTCTAGACTATGGGAACCCCTAAGATTTTATTTCTTTTAATAAAAAAATAGTGTGTATGTGCATAAGATTAAGGTTTTAAATTTGGGGAAAAATTATACTTGGCCCCCTCAAATTGAATACTTCCCCCCCCAAAAAAAAATGGCTATCTAGTTCATTCCTGTAGTATGTGGTCCTTCCTAGAACAAACCACCCATTTAATTTTACAGATTCCTAAGTGTTTTTTTGTATCAACTTATTTAATTTTTAAAAAATACTCAAACAATTGTTGGTTTTTTTTTTAAAAAACAATTGTGTTTGACTCTTTAGTTTTTCCTGTTAAGATCCAAAGTTTAAAAAATTAAATCTTTGGGGGTTTGGATGTTGTCATGTTTGACTACATCTAAATGATTTGATTCCTTTTTTGTTTGGGTTTTTTTTTTCTTTAAAATATACTCGGAAACACTAGTTAGTTTTTAGTTATAATATGTGACTTTTCCAATCATAAATGTTGTCAAAATTAGGCACTACAACAAAATGTGAAAATGGCATTTTTTTAATGAACTCTTAGATTTTGTACATTGAAATTAAAATCGCAACAAAGCTTATCTCATAATCAAAACTAGATAATTTTTTAGATTTAAAATAACATTAAATTCCATTTTAATATGTTATCGAGTTTAAATATATTAGGAAACAATTATTTTTCATATTTTTTCTTTTACCAAATAGATATTAGTTACCTTTGTGTTAGAACCTTTTTCTCTCTCTCTTGTGTGTGTGTGTTTGTTTCTAAAAAAAAAAAAAAAAAAGGAATAGATAATTATCCCACATTGCCTAAAAGAGTATTGCGTGTAGTATAACTTGTCCTACCATTCCTTAAAAGTTACAATAGCTTTTGAGCGAAGTTCTGATGTGTCTTTATGTTAGAACCTCTTCAATTTCCTTTGTGTGTATGTGTATTTGTTTCTCAAAAAAAAAAAAGAATAGATATTATTTTACATTTTTCATATATTAATGTAGCTTTGAGTAATTGTATATATCTTGTTATTGAAAGGTGATAATTTTTTTTTGTTTCAGTCTTTAGCCCTCCAAAGAGAATATTTTGGCTCTTTCCCTGTGAAGATATATATTTATAGGACCTAAACTGAACTTGACTATACATGTTCAAAATTTTGTATGTTATAATTTGTTTGTTTCACTACAAAATATTTTATAGGTAAAATATTTTCAGTAAAATATTTTCAAATATTTTGTGACACATAAAATTTTTTAAACACAAACAACCAAAATCAGTGGCTTAGGTACAGTGACCAAGCCAACAGCTTCAACGACCAAACCGTCAACACCAACCACTAGACCAGCAACTGGACTAGCGACCATTAGATTGGGGGGGAGGGGGGTGGAAGTCACAATCAATGGAAAATATTTTCAAGTTTGGCCAAATTTTACAGTAAAACAAACATGATAAAATGATGAAAATATTTTTAGTAAAATATTTTACAAAAAAACAAATGGAGCATTAGTAACGTGGAGGAGCAAATTTTCAGGGCTTTATTTGAGAGTGAGAACCATTTGTTTAATTTTGGGTTTGAAGCAATTTTCTAAAGTTGCTAATGGAAAAGAAAATAATGATAATTATTTTCATTTAAAATGAATCCATTCCCTGATACAATTAAATTTTATAATTTTAAAAGCATAAAGACTACCAAGTAACATAAGTATGTACTATGTACACACACTATACAGTACACTATAGATCTAAAAGATAGAATCTTAACATTGAAATTGACAAGATAAGGACTTTGAAACTAAAAAGGATTTTATTCCTGGCAAATATCCTAATTTTAAAAATCTTCTTAGGAGAAGCTTTGTAGGCCACTCTATCCTAGTGTATGTAACACTTTTCCTTGCTTTTTAGATGAATTATTGTCAAGATTTTTGGGGGGGGGGGGCGGGGAACACATTTCCAGTGGTATTCCATCATGTGGAGCGATATATGCACAGCTTATCATGCTTTCATTTGTGTGTGAGGGCTAGCTTGTGCTTATATTATATAATGTGCTTATGTGTGAAACATTTAGTTTTACGTCCGTACCTGCAGATGCTGCAGCAATTACATCATCCCCAGAATCCTTTGTGAGAAGGGAAAGTCTTGTGCTATAGTTATGATTCACAGCATAGAAGTCTGAGAGCGCCATGGACATATACCTCTCTGCTACTCTTCCAACCGGGGACTTCAAATCAAGAACTACTCCAACTGGTATCAACTCTTTTGCCATCATCAAAGGCTCAAAACCGCAAAGGCTGAGACTGAGCAAAAGAAAGGATTGGAATTTAGAAAGGTGGGGCTTCTGGTTTGTCATTGTCATGCTAACCTTTGCTAATTGCTAGCTGGAAAGGACTACAAGTTAACTGTATTAACTTATAGGCATATGGCTTCCATTCCATGCGGAATTCTGGGGCAGCTTATATCACACAAATGAATCCAATAAGTAAAGTATGTTTGAAAACAGCGTCATTGACTCATTGCCCTGAATGTTCGATATTGACTTTGGTTATTAGGAGTTTACCAAAAAAAAAAAGACTTTGGTTATTAGGCTCAAAAATGAGGAAAATGCTTTGATAGTTCCATAGGAGTAATGCTAGGAACATAACTTTTATTTCAACTTGTTTCTAAAAAAAAAAAAAATTGTTACAACTTGTTCACGTGGCAAATCGTAAGTGGTGGAGTTGTGAACCAATATAGACACACCACTTTTAATTCACAACTTGCCACATGAGCAAATTGTGATAAAAGTTATGATCCTAGAATTTTCCAGTTTCATAATAGTACTTTGAGCTCTTATTGTATAGTGGGTGGGCCCCACACTCGAATCCACATGAGCATCCAACTTTAAGAAATTAATTTATCAATTTTAACAAAAGAAAAAAAACATAATTAAAAAAAATGATAGAATAAAATCTGGTTCATCTTGATTAAGAACATCAAGACCCAAACCCAGACCCTCTCTCTATCTCTCCCCCCGCCCTCTCCTCTTTTCTTTTCTTCTTTCTTCTTCCTAGATCTCTCTCTCTCTCTCTCTCTCTCTCTCTCTCTCTCTCTCTCTCTCTCTCTCTCTCTCTCTCGCCTTCAACCCACTAACAAAAAATTTCTACGTGGCAAATAGACGGCATAGTTAGCATATTAGATGCTGACTAATAAAATAATATTAAAAAAAATTATTTGATTTTTAAAAAATAGCACATCAGCATTTTAATTAATAAAAAAATTCTACTAAAAGATTTTTCAATTTAAATTGAAAAAATTCAAAAACAAAAAAAAAATCAATTTCATAGATTGAGAAAAAAAAATTATTTCAATTAGTTCAACTTGTTTACACAAAATATGTTCAATCTGTTCAAAAAACAGCAACAAAATTTCACAGAAATTTCATAAAAAATTTGTTGAAGTTGTTCACACAAAATCTATTCAACCTGTTCAAAAAAACAGTAACAAAATCTGTTCAAAAAATAGCAACAAAATCTATTCAAAAAACAACAACAAAATTTGTTCAAATTTTACAGAAACTTCATAAAAAAATCTATTCAACTTTTTCGTACAAAATCTGTTCAATCTACTTAAAAAACAGCAACAAAATCTGTTCAAATTTTACAAAAACTTCATAAAAAAAATCTATGCAAACAGTAATGATCCAAATTGGCTTACATAAATAATCTGTTCACCCAAAACCTGTGCAAAAATCTGGCTCACATAAACAATCTGTGCAAAAATCTGTTCACCCCAAACCTACAATAATGATCAAAATTTCATCATTTAATTCACATAAACAATTTGTGCAATTTTTTACACAGCAAACTATCCAAATAGTTTCACACATGACAAACTATCCAAATTTTTTCCTTTCATTCACCATGCAAAAATATTTTAAAATTGCCTCAATAAAAGTTCAACTCCCAAAATATTATCATGTAACATATAATATCATTAGTGTCACTGTATGTGTCAGTGTCAATAACTATAAGCATTAATGTATCCACTTAATAACATATTACAGAATCATTTGTCGCTATCCACAAATGCCAAAAGAAAGATATGCAAATTAAATTAACATTTAGGCAAAAGAATGTTAATTGCTTGTATTGTCAATGATAATCCCACCCATGAATACCTAAAAAACTACCATTAGTGAAAAGTCCACTACTAATAACATGTACAAATATAATTAGCATATAGGCAGAAGAATGCTAATTCCTGTAAATCCTTTGTCCCGTAAGTTTGTGCACTATGCATCATTCTAGAACTCCTACAAAATACTAAATAAAAGAAAATAAACACGCGTTAATAACAATAAAAATTTTATAATTAGCAAAACGAATTATAATAGCAAGTATACTTACATAATACTAACTATTAACTAACTCCAAGTAAAGAGCAGCACATCACTCATCATCATCCAACACAACGGTGCTTGGATCCTCCTCTATTGGCATTAGGCAAACCGATGCAATTTCTACAATTCCATTCAAAACAAAATGAATCTTAAGCATTGAGCAAGTAAATAAACAATTGATACATACAACAAACAAAATGAACATATATATATATATATATATTTTACCAGTGTCAAACAAAATGAAAAAACAAAGTTCAAGATTTTCTTTTGGTAAGTCCAATCCCCATCAATGAAGTGTACGGTGACTACCATGTAATTCAAGTTTTGTATAGACATCCAAGTATCTGTTGTCATATAAACTTATTGCCCAACAAAAGCCCTTTTCAAAATATCCATCTCACTAGAATAAATCTTCATACAAGCCCTTGCAATGGTAGTGCAATGGGGAATAGGAAACCTAGGCTCAACTATTTCCAGAAATTCTTGAAAGCCTTGCCGCTCCACATTAAAAGGTGATTCATCAATAATGATCATCCTTGCTAATGCCAACCTTATCCTCTCTTCACTATAGTTTGCAACCACTAACACATTTGAACCACTTTGCCCTTCCCTCTTAGCTTGAAAAGACAAAGTTTTTTGCTTATCATTACTGGTAAAATGCCACTTTTTACACACCTTCATGTGTTGCAACATGCCCGAAGTACCATTTGTCTTACCATGACAATTATATTGATTTTTACAATACTTGCATTTAGACCTAGGCTTCTTGGGATCAAGACCAGCCAACTTAATGAAGTGCTTTCATACTATAGATGGGTCCTTACCACCTTGTTTAGGTGACAATGGGGGAAGTGATGCAGCAAAACCATTTGGTGTTGCAAGTGCAAGTGGATTAGGGTAAGGAGGAGGTGGGTTAGGGTCTCTAGGGGCAACAAATCCAAGTGGAGCATTGACATCCATCTAATAAAAAAAATTTCAACCAACAAAAAAAACAAAGTTTCCACAACAATGTCAAATTATAATTTTTCCGGCAAATATAATATCAAATAGCTCACTCTCAATCAATAAATATCACAACCAAATCCAATAATAACAATAACTAATCAGTTTAGTTACAACAAGGCAACAATAATAGACTAACAATCATTAGTCATTACTCAACAATTCATGTCACTGATATTAACAAGGAATTCATCATATTATTCTCAATATAAATATAAAATAAATGTTAATTTTATATATAAAAACTTAAAGTAGTTGTTACTGAGTACTAAAAATTTAAAATGAAAATGTTGAATATAGTGAGTGATTAGTGTTTAGTGATTACCTCTCGATAAAGGATTGAAAGAGAGAACTCTTTCAATCTCGTCTTCCTCAAAAATTAAAATGCTGAAGAAAAAAAAAAGGTTAGTACTTACTACTTAGTAGACTGTGACACACAAGTGCTAAAAAATTGAAGAACCAACTCAAGATATCAACTAATAAAACACAGTAAAGAACCAACTTAAGATATCAACTAACAAAATTTTTAAGTAGAACATAATTTGAGTCTTTCAATATCCAAAATTTCAAGCTCCAAATAACCACTACTATTCTATTTTTGCCAGGCAATATCCAAAAAAGGAGAGGTGAGAGAGCAAAGGGGCTTATAGCCTACTGGTGGTTTGCCACAGGCCTGCGGTGAGCTGGTGACTGTAAGCGCCTATTGCTACTGTAAAGGCCTGCCGAGCTGAGCGGCGAGAGCTTAGAGGCAAGGCGTTAAGCCGGCGAGAGGCTAGAGGCGAGAGCGAGAGAGAGAGTTAAGGGGTATAGTGAATTTATACTTAGGGAAATCTGAAAACCTAGCATAGAACGGTGTCGTTTTGTGTGTTTTTTGTTTTTTTTTTTTTTTAATAATACCCAATACAATGACATTTTAGTAAAAAAAAAAAATTAAAATAAATACTTGATAAATGACAGTGTATCATTGGATCTGAAAACTATATACATTCATTGGTTCAGTTCGACAAGAATTGGTTTCGGATTTCCTTCTCCGATGTCTACACCACACTAGCATTTGAACTCCGTTCGTGTTCCGATCGCCGGCATTGGCTCCGTCAATTAGTGGTAGTGGTAGTGCGGAAAGGTTAGTGCCTGTCGGTCTTGTCGGTTTCAGTGCTGCTTTGCACACTCCTAGACGACAGGGACCAAAATAAAATTGATTTTCCGTTTTTAAGGGCCAAAATAATAGCAAAATAAAAAATGTGACCAAAATGAGAGTCGGCCTAAAATGTAGGGATAAAAAATTTATTTTCGCCTTCTATTTTTTTCGCCTTAAATAATCATTTTTCATCAATTTTTTTTTTCAATTTTCCTTCTATTTTTAGGTTGCAAATTACCTTTTCCTATTTAACTATTTTTCACTCTTACCAAACACCTCAGGTCTCTTTCCTTTCAACCTAAGCGTCTGTCTTTTCTTGACTCTCAATTCTCATCATCTAAATCTCTCAATGAAATCCACCCACTCGATCAACCAATCAACAGAGACCCAAAGAATTCCACCTGGACCCTTCAACTAAGACCCAAAGAAATATATATATCTCTCTCTCTGAGCTTCATGTTGTCGATCTCTCTCATTTGAATTCATACATTTCACTAACTGTGTTTGGGCCTTAAAGACCGATGTGTTATTATGTGGCCGACCAGGTATGGTTTGGGTTTTATTTTTGGATTTGGGTTGATGGGTTTGATTTGGGTTTACAATTGATGGATCGATCAGGTTTTGTGATTAAATTATTAGGTATTGTAATAGGTTATGGTGGTGGTGGTTGTTTGACTGGTTGGTGATGGGTTTCTAACTTTCTATGGTGGTCGCATGGTGGTGGCTGAATTTGTTTGTGAGACAGAGAAGAGAGAAAGAACAATAAGGGAAAAGTGAGAGGCCAAGGCTATAGAACGACGAAGTAAAATTCATAAGTGGGAAAAAATTTTCTAAGTCCTAAGACAAATGAAGAGCATGCCCTAACAAAAAAAAATTTTCAAGTCCTAAGATGGACAAAGAGCATGCCCTAGTAGAAATTTTTCTCAGTCCTAAGATGGACAAAGAGCATGCCCCAACAAAGCGAATCATAGCAAAGTAAGAAATATAAACCATTTACAAACCACATGAACGTAAAGAAAGTAAACACACACACACACACACACACACACACACACACACACACACACACACACACACACACATATATATATATATATATGAAAAGGTTGTAAATTGTTCAATAGCCCCAAAACATGCAGGGCACCCAAAACCAAAAAAAAAAAAAAAAAAACAAAAACAAAAACAAAAACAAAAACAAAAACAAACAAAAAAAGAAAGAAAAAGGAAACAGGTGATAAAATCATGTTGTAGGAGCATCATTTCCATCTTTTTCAAGCTCTAGAGGATCCTCGCCAGTAATTACAGTAGCCTGGGTTGCCTGTGCCACCTCATCTACCTCAATTTAATTATCAATGGCTTTGAAGTCTAGATCCTCTAGGTTTGTCTCTGGCCCATGTTTTACCAAGTACCTTCTCAACAATTCAAAACCCTTGAAGTACCAGCCAAATAGAATGGCATTGTACTCGTTCGTAAGCTATAAGGCATGAACAGCCTTGGCAACAGTTCTCTTCATCTTCTAGTTGACAGCCGCGAGCTGCTCGTCCTTCTGTTTCACCAACAGTTTCTTCGCGCTCAGCTACTCAGATAAGGTCTTGATCTTTTCCTTGGATGTGTTGTTGGCGTCCATCGTCGCTATCAAGTCCTTTCTTAAACCAGAAGCTTCGACCTCCAATGCCTCCACCTTGGAAGTGGCTATCACGGCTTTCTCCTCATTTGCCAAGTATTATGAGGTAATGTGCATCGCCTCCCCTAACACCTGGCAACCAAAATCACACAATAGTCAAGACCAGCTGAAATAATTGACGCTTAAGGATGAAAGAAGAGAAGAACATTACCTGGACAAGTTTATGAACATAACAGCTAGCCATCTCGTGAGAGGGCACGCCTGAAATCTCCTTCAACTCCTCGGGCGTCACGGCCTCATTAGCCCGAGCCAAAGCCATCCTAGCATCTGCCCAAATGCTGGCCCCCACCTTCCCTTTCCCTTTGTCTCCTGTCTTGCGCTTCTTCGCACGAGGAGTAACCTCCTCAAGGGAAAAGTCCAGGGAAGTAGCTGTTCCTTCGTCCAAGGTGGGGGCTCTTTCTCAACAACCTTCACCCTTCGCTAACCAATGCTAGAGAGGGGCTCATTCTTCTTTGACTTAATCTTATCATACAACTCCTGGTTGAACTTAGTGGTCATCTCTGCAAAAGAGGAGTAACGACAGAGGAGTAAAAAAAAAAAAAAAAAAAGAGGAAAGGAAGAAATATGATCCATTGTCATCTTAAGATAACTTACTCTTCTTCTCTTCTCGATGAATGGCACAAAGGACGTAATGAGAAGGCTCCGATCCCAAACAGTGACGTGATAAAGTCCAAGGGTCAACTAGCTCGCTGAAATCATTGATGGTGCTCGTGTATCTAATGGCTTCTCGAACACGCTCCTCATACCGATTATCTAACTCAGGACGCTCTTTAGATACTAGACAAAAAAATACACAAGGTTAGAATGGAAGATCAAAACAAGTAATAAATTGAAAGAAAGGCGTCACTTAGGAGGCACCCACACCAAGTTGAAGGTCTCCCACTGACGCAGCAGCCTAGGGACATCCCCTCAAAAGTATTCAGAAAAGGTCTCCTAACCGTCACCCGACACAAAGAAATATCTAGACTTCCAATAACGGAAGGACAAAGGGAGATCGACGATGAGACAAGGCCTTCTATCCTAGGGCATAAGCTCATAATATCCGAACTCCTTAGATTCTTTTAGACAGTAAAGATAGACGAACTCATTTAGCGTGATCATATCCCCATCAGCTATAGTCATCCAAATCACCATACAACTTATGACGATTCTCCACGAATTTGACATAAGCTATCCCAGAGCTATGTTCAGATGATGTGGAATTTCCATTACAAATGGATGGACGAGAAATTTGAGGCCACACATGAACACAGCCTCAAAAAAAAAAACCTCACCATGGGCAAAGGAACAAGATTTCTCGCCCTTTTTAGGAAGACAAACCTGGGTCTCATCAAGGAATTGGAAACTATCCCTAAACCTTTTAAAGGTATCTCCCTTCATTTCATTGAGAGCATGAAATGCTCGGGACGGAGCAGGAACGGAAGGATGAGAAGACAAGGGTATGGAAGAAGGCACGGAGGTAATCATGTTAGTCTCAGCCCCAGCCATGCTAGCACTAGATGACAGGCCTGTCTCTGAGTCACTCTATCTAACCTTGGAACCCATGTCCTCCCGCCTTAAAGCCTCTCTCACAGACCCAAACCAATCCAAGGATTGGTGCAGCAATGGGTATAGATCACCCAACACTAGAACTAGACTACTATCACCTAGAACAAAATCCCCAACCCACACCCAAGCGAGCAAAAAAGAAGGCAATAGAGGGGGAAATGCGCCTAATTTCAAAATAATCAACCATCAAGGGAAGAACTAAAGCTCTAAAAAGAAAAAGGAGTGCTAGAAAAGGGAAGAAATAAAAACTCTAAAAGGAAAAAAAAAAATGAGTAAAAGGAGGCGTACCTAAGAAGGTGCGAAGTCAAAGAGCAAAACGCAGAAAGGAGAAGGGAGAAGCTGTGAAGTCAAAAAACTAAACACAGTGGAAAAATGAAGAAATGAGAGGAGAAAGACAAGGGTTAAAAAGGTTTGCCTCGAAAAACGCAGGAAAGCTAAAAGGTCTCATCGGAAACGAGACCCCTCAACTAATTTGAATGTGACACATGGCCACGATGCATGCCACACCGCCACTGACCAATTAATGCGGGGGGTGGAACCCCAAGCACCATAACCGCAAAAAAAAAAAAAAAAAAAAAAAAAAAAAAAAAAAAAAAAAAAAAAAAAAAATTATCCATATTCCCATGATCGTCCCAAAATTGGATGACCTCGGAATAGGGGGGCAACCGTAGGCTCAAGAATATCCTCATCCAAAGAAAGAGGCAGTAGACAAGAGTAGTCTCAATCTTCGTCCAATATGGCTTCCGTTTGAAAAGTAAACGGCCATTCATCCACAATCAATAGCGAAGCATTACACAACAATAATGAGTCTCTTTACCATTGGAAGGACAAAAATCTTACCATTAACACCTCACACAGGAGTTACAGGTACCATATTGAAAGCCACCATCAATACACCTCCAACGGCTAGAAGGAGAAAACAAGTATATACACTAGAACCTCAGACTGGAGAAGGTAGGGAATTCTAACCCAGAATCTCTGATATTTTAGCATTAAGCATTTCTTTCTCCCTCTCAGTTACCTGACTTTACCATCGGAGGTTTTGTGGCCGGCACCATACCAGTGTTCTTTTATCTCATATTCTTGCCCCTGAACGATCTTGGACAGCTCTCCTTCTGGACGATCATTTGGATTGATGATCCCAGCATCATCACTCTCTTTAGCCATTTTTTACAAGATAAAAAAGTTTGCAATAATTGAAATTATTTTTTTAAATGTAACTCATCTTTCTTTTATATTTATCTATTATTTAGTCATATCTGAATTTTTGAGTCATTTTTTTGCAGTATTTGAAATTATCTGATAAATTTTTTTGTAACTCATTGCACGTTCAAATAATGGCTTTTTCATCAAATTGTAACATAAATTGAAGTCATACAAGAGCAAATTATGCAATGGTATAGTTTCTTAATCAATTTAAGATTTTATAAAATTATTTTAATCTATCTCACAAATAGGTAGGTTCTCATGCATAGCACGGGTTAGTAATTTTTTATTATTATTATTATTATTATTATTATTATTATTATTATTATTATTATTATTATTATTATTATTAGATGCCAAGCTAGTTGTTGATGTAGACCAAGCTTCAAATGTTATTGCTATCATTGTTGCTGATTGCAAGGATGAGATTAAACGCATTCCTTTGGTTAAAATATAACATTGTTATTATGGCCTTATAAGAAGGAGAAATTATATAATTCTCATAGTCATAGTGGACCACGTCATTTGTCCATCATTCTATTAAAAAACTCCTATTTGTTTAAAATTGTTGAGTCAATAATTAGTTTCTATTTAAAAAAATTTCTGATTCAGCAATTTTAAACAAACAAGAGTCTTTTAGTAGAAGGGTGGACCACGTCACTTCTTGTCCACCATAAAGACCTTATAATTTCTCTATAAGAAGACATATGAGTGTGCTAATGCCCTTGCAGCTTTGCTTTCTCGGGATTATATCAATACCCTAGGTATTGATATAATCCTATTGATATAAGCTTCATTCCGACATCGAGAATAACACAATGCCTCGTGTTTTTGAATGTCAGAATGAGGATTCACATTATTAATCAACAATTACTTATACTAATTTGGATAGATATGCATACATTGGCCATGCTTTATATTTTTTTTGCTGAATAATTGGCCATGCTCTATATGAATGCAATAAAGTAGGTATAAACATTTTCGGCTATGAAGTCTAATACTTTGAAAAGTGGTTAATCTTTTTTTTTGAACAAAGTGGTAATGGGTCCCATGAACAGTGCGTGAATAGTGCACAATATTTCCTATATAGTGTAATCCGTGTGGCACTTCTCAGCGTTTATTTTGTTTTACTGTAGCATGGGTCCCAGCATTAATAAAACGTAAACGCTAAAAGTGAAGAGAAAATGCAATCCAAACGCTCACTAAAACTCAAAAATTTTGACAAGCAAACAGATTATAAATTTGTTTTTTACTTAAATAAATCACTATATATTTGCAAGTCCTACATCTGGTATTTTTGAATCCAACCCGTGACTTTTCCCACTTGCAACACGGCGCAATGTTTTTGGTCATGATAGAATAGTGGCAGTTTCAAAAAAATTCCTCAAAGTGTTACTTAAGAAATATAAATTACACAATCTAATAAAAAGATAAATTTATATATTAACAACAACAACAATTAAAAAACACGCAAATGTATAAAGTTTACAATTTCCTTTTACAAGTTTTCATATTTTGAAATCGTTGCATGATAGTCTCATTATCAATGCTACAAGTTACATCTCTTTCAATATACACAACCAAACAATGTTATAATTTTTTGGGCTTGCTATGTTATAATTTTTTTTTTTTTTTTTTTTAGATTTTGGTTCAAAATTTTTGGGCTCTCTTTTTGCTTGAAAGCCTCAATATATTGTTCAGTAGAACAAATTATGGAGCAAAGAATGATGCTAAAAATGATGCTATGAAGGTCAAGGGGTGAAGTTACAATCAGAGAAGTCGAGGATTGTGTCCTCTTATTTGTGTTTGAGCTTGAGAATGATGCTGAAAGAGTTCTAGCCTCAAAACTGTAGGTGTTTGACAAACACCTAGTCCTCTTCAAGCGGTTTGATTTCTCTATCCATACAAGAAACATGAGGTTTACTACTACGAAGTTTTGGTTCCAATTACATGGACTGTCAATAAGCATGATGGATCCAGAAACAGCGATAGAAATTGGTAAATCACTAGGTCTGGTGTCGGCGTCAGAGAACACTAAGGAGATGGTGGGGGGGGAGGGGGGTACATTCCTTTGTGTTAGAGTCGAAGTAGACATATCTAATCCTCTTTACAGAGGTGGGAAAGTAGTCACCAATGAGGAATCTAAAATTTGGGTCTCTTTCAAGTACAAAAAACTTCCAAACTTCTGTTACTGGTGTGGTTTGGTATCTCACGCGGACAAGGAGTGTGATGTCTGGCTCAGTAGTAAAGGGAAGCTTCAATAGGAGCAACAAGGATATGGGAATTGGCTTAAAGCACTACCTTTCAACCCAGGAAAAATTATGGTCACCACCGTGGCTGGAAGGGGTGATGGATTGGGAAGTGCATCAATCCATACCAGTGTCTCAGTAGTTTAGTCACAACAGCACACGTTGGTGAACAAGCCGGCCACTCAGGGACGAACGCAGGATTTCTAGTCAGGGGGGGGGGGGCTAGAGATAAGCGAAAAAAAAATTTTCAAATATGCATCCATATAGTATTAATAAACTATCAACCAAGACAAGTATCCAAAAATTGTTGTTTCTTAATATATTAAGATACAATCATCTATCAACAAAAACAAAATACATGAAACACTATTGTTTCTTTATACAATCATCTATAAAAAGGGAACTCGACGTTCTTTCAAATCTTCAAAATCATCTATGATTGAATCCAAACTAAATGTCGAAACACTTTGGAGCTTTTTCTATTATTTTAGAAACCTCCTCATTCTAAAAAGTCACAATACCCAATGACTCAAAAAAGTTCCCACGATTTAATGAACTACAACTCTCATCTCGACCTCTAAAAGCTATAGCTTGAAAGGCAAGATATCAGACAATAAACATTGAGGCCTTTAGTTGCAACCGATTATTTGCAATTTGTTCAGTAGTGAAATGATTAACTACCCTTTGTAGAGAATGATTAACTACCAAATCCTTACACATTTGCTCAGCAACTCTATGAGCTGAATTAGGATCTTTTCCTATATGACCTTGAAGATAACATTCTTTACCCCCAACTTTTTTCCAATTTCTAAAACCACCAACGGTGAATGTATTTTGTCCCACAACCCCACTTGGACTATTAAAGACAAAGCAGGGTAGACAATAAGCTGCATCTGTCGTAGGAGAATATTCAAGCCATGATTTATTATTTTCAAACCAAGAAACTTGAAAGCTACGATTGTGTGTTCCACTTTTCTTGTTTTTCTTTAGAGGAGGTTGGTGCAGACCTTTTGTAATGTAAGCCCGTTGAATTTCATCACGTTGATTAACATGATATTCCTATATTTGTTTGCGTGTTCCGGGATCATAATCCAAAGAATTAGGATCAACTCTTTGAAATTGTGTTTGAGAGATTGGAACATTGACATTTTCCGGAATTGGAGAATGCATATTTTCTAGAATTGGATCATCCACATTTTCTAGAATTGGAATAGCAACATTAGTTGTTGGCAATCCCACGTTGACTTCAGAAGAACTTGAATCGTTTCTTTTGAAAAAATCAAGCATTGTAGTTGATTTTTTCATAATCTACAAATAAAATAAGAATCATATATATTAAATTTGTGTGACAATTTTCTATATTATATGATTTGTTTTTTTCTTTTTGTCTTTGGTCTACCTTTATTTATCTTTGTTTATATTTTTTTGCATTTTTTTAACATTGACCCACTAACCCAACTCCACTACACCACTACCGACACTCTTTATTTGTTCTACTGTTACTAACAAAAACTTTACTTTAATTTTTTTTTTTTTGGTCTGAAGCTTGTCCCTACTCTGCCCAACTACCAGTCAACAAAGCACAAACTTTGTGCTTTGTTGACTGGTAGTTGTGCCACAAACAAACAAACAATCCGACAATCAAACAAATATCTCTATTCTCTACAAACTTTTCTCTTTCTCTATGTCTCATTCTCTCTTATCTATATATAATACAACTATACAAGACAGAGTCACAGAGAGTAACAACACACAAAGCCAAAAGGCCCAAAATCAAAAAAAAAAAAAAAAAAAACCACAGCCACGGCCATTCAATAATCAGTTATCAATAATCACAGATTCACAAACACTCCACAGGCAGTCTCAATGTCTCATCATCAGTATAAAAGCAGTTGATTCACATTTCACAAATTTGATTCACAGATCATAGATTAGTTAAGTACCTGGTCCGTCCCTGCGGCCACTCCCTATGGCGTTAGGGCAAACGTGGACAGAGACCAAGCATTAAATCCGGACCATCAAGCTGCTGAGGAGGAATTACAATCCGACATGTGTCCAAGAGTTAATGCAGTTGATGAGAGGAGTAATGCCAATCATAATGCACCAATTTCCCAAACGAATCTCACCGAATTTGGTATGCAATTAAATGGCATTGATTCGGATATACACATTAAAGGAAACAGAGGTAATGTGCAAGATATGGATAGCAAGTCTTCAATCCCACCACGCCGCGCGGATTTAAATGGAGAATATGAAGGAGAATTTAATGAGAATAAAAATTCAAACATTAATTGTGTCTAGCTCAACGATTCTCATGCAACACGTAAATGGAAAATAATTGATCATGAGCCTCACGTGCACAGTCAGACCCCTACTTCGTTGAATCTCAAAGAAAAGAAAAGAACACGCAATGATGGAGAAACAGACCTGCCTGAGTTACAAAATAAAAAAATCCATGTTTCGAAGGCGAAAGTTTAGGAAATTTCAATGGTGGAGGCTGTAGGGCAGCCCCACCAAGAACAATGAATCTGATTGTGTGGAACTGTCATGGGCTTGGGAAGCTATGTACAGGGAAAGAGCTTGAAAGAATGGTTCAAGCAAAAGATCCCTTCGCTGTGTTTTTAGCTGAAACATGGGCAGATGAAACAAGGCCAAAAGAAGTACAACGTAATTTGAATTCTAATATTTTATTTTTTGTTGAACAAAATAATAGAGGTGGAGGATTGGCATTGTATTGGAGTAACTCGATAAATTTGAATGTTATATCATTTTCTAAAAATCATATTTGTGCTATTATTAATAAGGGTGTAGGGGATGCTTGGAGATTCACAGGATTTTATGATGAGCCAATGACGCATAAACGCCATGAATCATGGGATATGCTTCGTCAACTCAACAACAGATTCAAATTTCCATGGCTTTGTACAGGAGATTTCAATGAGATAGTGAGAAGTTTTGAAAAGCTAGAAGGGAGTTGCAGAAGTCATGCCCAAATGCAGCCATTCAATGACATTATTGATGAATGTGGATTTATTGACCTTGGATTTATTGGGTCACAATTCACTTGGCAGAAACACTTTGTTGATGGGCACTCCATTTGGGAAAGATTGGATCGAGGCTTTGCAAATAATGATTGGTTTATGAAATTTGCTAGAACAAAAATTCACCACCTTTCCTCTAATGCTTCAGACCATTGCCCATTATGGATTATTCCGGATGGTCTAGAAATCCCAAGCATTACTAAACCATTCAGAGGGTGCACAAATGTTGTTGAAGCAGTGTGGACATCCCATGAGAGGCCGAACCTAGCATCAAGGTGATCAAGAAGATAAAAAAAAGTGTGGAAAAGAACTACAAGAATGGAACCGAAAGCATTTTGGAAATGTGAGAAGGGAGCTTGAGAAAAAAAGGAAAATACTTAGGGAGGCCGAGGAAGAAGCTATGAGAAAAAGAGTTAATTTCCGGGTTAGAGATCTTAAAAAAGAAATAGATGAGCTAGTGGACAAAGAATATAGAATGTGATTCCAAAGGTCTAAGGTGTTGTGGGCAGCCAATGGACACAAGAATTCAAAATTCTTCCACTGCCGTGCCACCTAAAGGAAGAGGAAGAATTCAATCCTAAAAATTTGCAAAGCTAATGGGGAGTGGAGTTTGGATATAGATCAAGTCACAGAGACGTTAACTACCTATTTCAAGGAGCTTTACACCTAGGCAAATTTGCCATCATGTGAGGCAGCCACAAACTCAATCAACCAAGTGATCAGTGATGAGATGAATGGACAACTCTCCCAAGAATTTCAGGCTTGGGAAGTGCAACAAGCTATAAAACAGATGGCCCTACTAAAGGCACTAGGTCCAGATGGTATGCCCCCCCTACTTTTTCAACATTACTAGAATTTAATTGGAGAAGACGTAATTGATTCAGTTCTTACTTTCCTTAATTCAACATCTTTACCCCGAGCACCTAAATCATACTTTTATTACTCTCATCCCAAAGAAAAAAATCTTGAATGTCTTATATAAGATTTTTTCAAAAGTCTTAGCAAATTGGCTTAAAAGCATTTTACCAAAAATTATCACTGAACACCAAAGTGCCTTCACCAAAGCCTTATTTCAAATAATATTTTGGTAGCGTTTGAATCCCTACATAGCATGCAAAAACACACAGGAAAAGAGGGTTTAATGGCAAACAAACTTGACATGAGTAAGGCCTATGATAAGGTGAAATGACCTTACCTAGTAGTTGTCATGAAAAAATTGGGGTTCAATGACAAATGGATTAAGCTTCTCAAGTTATGTGTTACTACTATTTCCTACTCCATTCTTGTCAATGGGGAACCCAAAGGATTAATTTATCCATTAAGGGGCATCAGACAAGGAGATTCCATTTCCCTATTCTTGTTCCTACTATGCACGGAGGGCTTTCATGGCCAAATCAGTCAAGTAGTAGCATAGGGTGATATTCAAGGCTATTCCTTATCTAGAAATGGTCCTCGCCTAACCCACCTCTTTTTTGCATATGATAGCCTCTTGTTTTGCAGGTCCACAGTTCAAGAATGTCAAAAAATCCTAGACATTCTAGATACATATGGCAGGTGTTCGGGTCAACAGATTAATAGAAACAAGACTACCATATTCTTCAACAAATCCAATAATGAGGGCACAAGAGACCACATTAAGATTGCATTGGGAGTAGAGGAAATAAGACAATTTGAGAAGTACCTTGGTCTTCCATCTCTTGTTGGAAAAAATAAAAAGGCCAGCTTTAATTACATCAAAGAAAGGGTATGGAGGAAAAGTCAAGGTTGGAAAAAGAAGCTTTTATCATAAGAGGGAAGGGAAATTCTAATCAAGGCTGTGGTTCAAGTAATTCCAAACTACACCATGAGTTATTTCAAACTCCCTTTGGGTCTATGCTCAGAAATTGAAAGCCTTATAAGGAAGTTTTGGTGGGGTCAGAAAGGAGACAGGAGGAAGATTCATTGAGTCAAGTGGGAAACATTATGTCTTCCAAAATCTGAAGGGAGTATGGGCTTCAAAGACTTGGCCCTTTTCAATGATGCACCACTTGCAAAACAAGCATGGGGACTGTTGCACAATCAGAATTCCCTATTTTATAGGGCTTCAAATCAAAATTCTTTCCAAATTGTTCGATTTTGGAGGCCTCAAATTCTCATTCAAGATCCTATGCTTGGCAAAGTATCCTAAAAGGACGTGATGTTTTATTGAAAGGTGTTAGATGGAGAGTAGGAAGTGGGGAGTCCATTAGTGTGTGGCTTGATGCTTGGCTGCCATCATTGGAGCACCCACGGATCCAATCACAAATTGGAGCAGGTTTTGAGGATATTAAAGTCTAAGACCTCATAAATCCGGTGACACACAGTTGGGATGATTGTCTAATTCAAGGTTTGTTCATCACTCAAGAGGTAAGATTGATAAAGAGTATTCCCTTATGCACTGCCTCTGTTGCAGAGACACTCACATGCCCATTCAATGCATCGGTACATACACAGTCAAGTTAGGCTACAAGTTCTTAGCAAAGGAAAACTCCACAATCAATTTCTTGGTCACTTGTTATGGAAGCTGATTTGGGGTCTTGATGTTCCAAACAAAATTAAAAATTTTGTATGGAGGTCAAGCAGGGATGCGATTCCAGTAAAGAAAAACCTGAAGAAGAGGAAGATATTGGATGACGATAAATGCGATCACTATGGGCAAGCTAAAGAATCGATCTTTCACGCAATCTGGGAGTGCTCCAAGCTTTCTACAATTTGGGACGCCATTCCAGAATTTTCATTCCGCCAAGCCTGCTCATTTGCACACTTAAAGGAACTGCTTCTCTACGTCTCAAATGCAAGTAGCAAGGTGGAACTAATGGTGGCCATCATGTGGAACATTTGGTTTCGTAGGAACCAATTGATTGAATTGAGAGTAAACAACAAAGATAACCCCATCTCACAAGTACTTCAAACTTCTCAACAAACCTTAACGGATTACCAAAAGACATGTAGAGTTCAAAGAGCTCAGAATATCATCCCACCACCAACCCGAGCTGCATGGCACCCTCCACCTGATGACTATTTGAAAATTAACTTCGACGAGGCAACATTCAAGGACATAAATAAGGCAGGCCTGGAGGTTGTTATTCGGGATGGTTTTGGTCAGGTGCTGGCCTCTTTATCAAAGCAGATTCCACTCCCTTTCTCTTCGGACTTGGTTGAAACTATGGCAGCGGCAAGAGCTCTCTCTTTTGTTGTAGAACTTGGCTTCTCAAGATTCATATTAGAAGGGGATTCAGAATTGATAATCAAAGCACTACAAAGCAAGGAAGACTCACTAGCACCCTTTGGTCACATCCTAGTTGCAGCCAAATCCACAACAGATGTTAACTATATATCGTTTTCCCACATTCGTAGACTTTGACAATTCTGTTGCTCATAACCTTGCAAAAGATGCACGACATGTCCTAGGTTTAAAAGTGTGGATGGAGGATGTTCCTCCACACTTCTATTCAGTATTGTTGATTGACCATGATTGATTTATTTAATGAAATTCAAGTCTTTATTCTCAAAAAAAAAAAAAAAAAAAAAAGAGCTTAATATTAAGTTATACTGGTTTTTAACTCATGGGATGCACAAAAACGCATTGCATAAATGTATAATGCATTAATTAATAAGTTTTAATAAATAAGCGTTTATGACTGGCCCATGGATCAAGTCAAATTGGGCCCAATTACTAACACATGTTTTTCAGACGTAAGGTCATATTGAACACAAAATATATATATATATATATATATTTTGTGTTCAAGCTTGACACAAGGTCATATTGAACACAAAATATATATATATATATATATATATATATTTTGTTCAACATGCTCATACTACTTGATTTTTTTTTTAGAAACATACTACTTGATTATGTGTGTGTAACATTTTTTAGTCATTTATAAATCTACATTAATGATTAATAATTAAATTATTGTTAATATTTCAATAATCGCACACTATAGTGGCACGGGCACCCATCCCCTCCCTTCCCATTTGCCGTGGATTTGATCCTGCCTCAGTGCCCCTCTCCTTCTAAAATTAGCAACAATAATAAATTTGATATTATATTAATTTATTTTATTAAATAAAGTAATTTTTATTTATGAACTTATAAAAATTAGATTTATTAATTTTGTAATGTAAGAAATTATATATATGATTTTCACTAGTACATGGATCATATAAATTACCAATAAGTTAAAAATAATAAGTTGATTTCTTGACACTTATTTACAACTTTAGAAAATCAAATCTCAAATCTATATAAAATTATATATTCAGTTTTATATTTGTAAGTTTATTAATGAACACATTATCATGTTTAAACTTAATTCAAAAGCCTCTTTGATTTATTTATTAAATAAATAAATATAAACAAAGATTTTTTTAGATGAAATTGAGCTATTTGTAAGCCGTTAGAAAATCCAAGTAAAGGGTCTGACTACCTCACAAGGCCCCAATTTCAGGCTTTTTTTTTTTTTTTTTCTTTTTAGCAGGCCGGGTGCGAAATAAATGGATCAAATAAAATTTAAAATAAGAACTGTGACCCGGAATTTAATATAAAACGACGCCGTTTCTATGAGAAAGAAAAAACCCCGAAAAGTCTAAAACCCTTTTCTCTTCGAGTCTGTGACCTAGTTCCCCTTATTCACTCTCTCTCTCTCTCTCTCTCTCTCTCTCTCTGAAGAACCATCGAATTTGGCAGCCATGGCGAGCACCAAAGTTCAGAGGATTATGACCCAACCCATTGTAAGCTCACTCCTTTACTTTCGTTTCTCAGAATTTGTTTTTTTTTTTTTTTTCCTACGTTCACTCACTCTTTTCCCTTTTTTTGTTCTTTGGTTTCTTGGGGTTCGTGCGGCGCCAGAACCTGATTTTCAGGTTTCTTCAGAGTGTAAGTCTTTGTTTTTGGATTCTGGGTTTGCTTTGATTTGGTTTTTCTTTAATGGGTCTTGGAGCTTTTGTGCTAATTTTTGCTTTTTTTTTTTTTTTTTTTTTTTAATGTGTTTTGGTTGGATATTGGTACAGAAAGCTCGCATTCAGATTTGGCTTTTTGAGCAGAAAGACCTGAGGATCGAGGGCCGAATCATTGTAAGTTTATGTCTAAGTTTGTAAATCTTGTATTTTTTATTTTTATTTTTTATTACTACTTAATTTTTCTATAGTTTGTAGATTTTGAATTTTTTTTTTTATTGGTTTTGTGGTTTAGCTAGCTTGAGAATAGTTTTTAAAAAATATATAATTTTTAGGGAAGATTAAATTTTGGAAGTTCATTACAGTGTTTAAAATTGGAGCGACAGAAATTTTGTGGAGCAAGAAGGATGTGTTAGCATCTATAATGTTTTTTGGTGTAATTGGAGGGTTAAGTTCATGACTAATACATTCGATGAAGGAAGTGAGAATGTTACGCAGTGTCTAAGACTTGTTCAAGAGTTGTCATTAGTCATGCTGGTAGATAGATTAGTTGGAATATTTGAGTGAAATGATTCATGAAATTGTATGAAATTGCTTTTCTCAGGTTTAGGGTTGGGTAGCACCAGTTTGGCCTATGATATAGTGATTTACTAAAAGGAGAGTGATTGATATTACCTTGTTTATAAGTAAGGATTGGTTTAAAATGTTTATAGTTAGTAGGGGCATACGTGAGATCTCATCATCTATGGCATTGTGGCCAAACCAGGAAATTTAGAAGCATGGTACTAAATATTACTTATGTCAAGCTCAAAATATTATCAAGAGTTTTAACTTCTTCATGAGATGAGCATTTCATTTGGGAAATTTGTCTTATACTTATGTCAGTTAAGTAACTTGCAACCATGTAGAAATAAAATCCTAGCAGTAGAAAACTTATAAAGTTTCTGGTCAAGGGATTTTTAGGGCTTGTTTGGTTATGTTTTCATAAAGCAGTTTTTAAAACTACTTATATAAAAGAAGTAGTTTTTAAAACCTATTTTTAGAGAGCAATAAGAAAGCTCCAAAGGCGTAATTTTTTCAATTTTTTTTTCTTAAACTGAAAACCATAAATAGTTTTAGGAAATTCTAATTTTTAAGAATAATTTTCTGAAATAAGCTTTGAAAGAGGGGGACTAATTAAGTGTGATGTGTCCTCTCTATATCTCCATGCACTTGATCTCTAATAAGTCGAGATGTCCTGGTCTTTCTTTTCTGTCATACTTCTGAAGCTCTCATTTATTTAAACAATGCATAGCTCTGCCAAAATAAAATAAAATAAAATAAAAAACCACCTTATCCTTATGTTTTGAATGAAATATTGGCTACACTAGAAAACATATTTTTGGGTCGCAGAGATATTTTTTGCTATCTTTTTATGATTAAAGTATATCATAGGTAAACATAGTCAGGTTGGATATTGAAGGAACAATATCTTTTCTATATTGAATGAACAATATCTTTTCCTGATACTTGGCCTCTTGAACTAACTGCATATTTGTCAATACTGATGGCTTCATTTGTTCTCATTATAATTTATGGATTGATTATCAAACTTCATACGTTTCTGCCATGAACTTGCCCTTATTTCTTGGATTTTTATTTTTTATTTTTTTGGTGGGCATATAACCTTTTTTTTTTTTTTTTTAATAAGTAATTAACTTCATTGAAAATAAGATGAAAAAAATACAAGGCACGTGGGCATTGTGATATAGCAACAACAAAAAGTCTAAACTAACTAGCCGTGAAAGTACAAAAATCAATTAAATCATGCAAAGAATTAAGAATAGAAACACTCGTAGCATTTTCCCACTCAAACAGTGTCTAAAATAAAGAAAGTTTCAAATTGTGAATCAATCTTTCACCCCTTTAAAAGTGCGCCCATTCCATTCCCTCCAGATACCCTATATTCAGAATTGAGGGATCATACTCCAAAGCTCCTTAACTTTGTGTCTGTTGAACTTGCTTGACCAACTAGCTAGAAGCTCCACAACAACACACAGCACGACCCTATGAACGCCAAATAAAGTACACACCATTTTCCATAACTCTTGAGCTACAGGGCAGTGTAGGAGTAGTGATCAATAGTCTTCCCACCAATCCACAACAACCACTTGCCGCATCTGCAAATTATTAACAGTCAAAATTTTCCACAATGTCGCAGTCCAAATGAAAAAACTCAACCTTGTAGGAGCTTTTGGTTTCCGCAATGAAAGAACTTATGTGTGGTTTGTCAGTACTGTTGACTTTATTTATTTATTTATTCATTATTATCTATGCATTAATTATCTATTCTGAAAGTTTTCTGCCATGAATTTGGCATTGTGATTTAAGCTTTTGGTTATTTTATTTCTTTGAAGATTATTTGGAGTAGCAAGTATGGGCAAGCTAAAAACTTCACTGATGTGCTCATTTAGAAATTTTAGATTGGAATCATCCTCTAAAGTATATTAAGTTAATTAAGGATCCTTAATGTATGACTAAATTGTAACTAGTGTGAGGACAAATGGAGTATTACAACTGAGTCTCTTATCACTATAGGTTTGCTTCAAGGATCAACATTCAGTCCATATCCCTTTGCTCTAGTGATGTATGAGCTCACCAAATCGATTCAAAAGGAAGTCTTTTAGTGAGTGTTTGGATAGAGCTGATTCTCACGTTGCGTTTCCTCTTCTGCGTTTTCCTTTTTTTTTTTCAACGTGCATGAACAGTAACCGGTACTGTTCATGCACTTTTTCACTGTAGCAACACTGTGCGGGAGACAAAAATCACTGTTTGGCACTGTTCACGCACTGTTCATGTACTTTTTTAGCAATTTTTTTATAAAAAATGGGTCCCGCAGTACTATTCACACATTAAAAAATTATTTTGCTACAGTGTTTTCAGTTTCAGTTTTCAGTTCAGCAAAAATAAGCTCTATCCAAACGGACCCTTAGTGTATGCTTTTTGCAGATGATACAGTTTTAGTAGATGAAATTAGTGGTGGAGTTCATGCTAAGTTAGAAATTTGGTGAGACTCTATAATCTAAAGACTTTCGATTAAGTAGGACTCAAATAGAGTACATGGAATGTAAGTTTAGTAAAAGTAGAAACAAAGATGAAGGGATTGTACTATTTGATGGTCAAGAGATACCTAAAAAACAAGAGCTTTTGATATAATGGCTACATAATCCATAAAAGATGGAGAGACTGAAGAGGATGTGAATTATAAATTAAGAGCAAGTTGGTGGATGAAGTAGAGAAGTGAATCAAGAGTATTGTATGATTGTGGAATGTAGGTTAAAAGGAAAAATTCTATAGGATTGTTATAAGACTGGTTATGTTTTGTGATATTGAATGTTGGATTGTTAAGAGTTAAGAAAATTTGAGTGTAATTGAAATGAGAATTTTAAGATTGATAATTGGAGTTATACGGAAGTATAGGATTTTTGATAAGTAGATAGTTACAACGAGAAGAGGGGGGGGGGGGGGGACATTGGATGCTATAGAAACACCAGGAGGTGGCAACTAACACCAGGAGGTGGCAACTAGTTGAGCTATAAGTCTCTTGATAAGTGGATATATATGGAAATATAGGATTTGAAATGAGGAAATTTGGTTAAAGATAGGGGTGACCCTAATTGATGAAAAGATGAGTGAGGGTTGCTTGAGATAGTTTGATCATGTTTAGAGGAGTGAGATTAATGCACAAATGAGAAAGAGTGAGTTGATTAAAGTTGAAGGAACAAAGAAATGTAGAGGAAAACCAAAAAGAAAATTAGTTGAATTAGTGAAAAAAGATATGTCAAATAAGGAAGTAACAAAGAGTACGACTTTGGATAGAATTTTATTTTTGATAAATTGATAGTTGGGGGAGATGGGAGTTGAACTCTAGACATCCCTTAGAAACATTAAGAGCTGCTAGTTGAGCTACAAGGGTCTTAACAACTTTGGATAGAATGAAATGGCAGAAGAGATTATGTGTAGTATCCTAACTAATCTATTGAGTATCAATAGCCGACCCCAAAGAGTTTGGGACTAAGGCTTGATTGTTGTTGAATCATCACAAAGTTTTGCAGCATTGGCTGTTATACATGTTTGAAAATAAAATGGTTGAGGTTTGTGGATAGTTTTTGTATGTGGGGAGTTGTGATTTAGAGCTAGAATTTTTTTATTAACATATATGATAAGTACTTTTGCCATATAGTTTGAATTTCAAACATATCTGTGGGATGATATTGTCAAAATTCCATCTTAAGAACTTTGAAATCTTTGTAAACATGTAATTTCTTGGTTTGCCTTTCTGTCCATGACTGTGGCCTATTCTTATTTTACTTATTAGCATCAGGTCTATAGATTTCTTAGATCAATGTCCAATGGAGTTCGTCTAATTTTGGCTGTTGAGTGAAATTTGATGTACAAGATTGCACCAAATTGGTCATGCATAATAAGATGTAGGTTTCAACTGAAAATGGCAAAATAGCTGATTGATGTGGTGCAATCATTAATTGTTGACATTTGGGTATAAAGCCAATCAACTAAATTGTTGGAGTTCCAATGGGAATGCCATTGTGTGGTGATCCTACTTTTCAGATGTATTGATGTATACTCTTTTGAGGCTTGCCCTTACAAGAGACTTGGGGAATGTATGTTATGAAACTATTAAAAGTTTTTATCCGAAAATGAAGGTATATGCATTAAATCCGATGCCTTGAATGGCCTCTTTGTGTCTGAATGCACTCTACACAACTGGGACTCAGCTTTCTATAAATTGACTTGGAAGTTTATGGTTTATATATATATATATATATATATTTGATAAGTAATAAGTTTTATTGATATTAAAAAGGAACACCCTAGTACACAAGGAGCGTACAAGGGGTCAACAAATCAAATACAAAAATTGCAAGAATGTAGGAAATCAATAAAAGAGGGGAATGATTGTTTTTGCAAAGCAAACAACCAATCCAATAAAGTTCTAAAAAAGAATAGCTTGAGGTCTGAAATAGATCTCTCAATATCTTCAAAACATCTACTATTTCTCTCCCTCCCGAAGACATCACAGTAAACAATGAGGAACAATGGACCATATATAACCATTTTGATGATGACCAAAGCTGCATTGCCAACACCCTAACAGCCCCAAAACAGTATGTGGCATAACCCAAGTTACTCCAAATAAACCCAAAACTATAGACCATAGATCCATAGCAATGGGATAGTGAAGGAAGAGATGTTGAACCGATTCACCATTACACTTGCACATGTAGCACTAATCCAAAATCCACACCTTCATTTTTCGTAAATTATCAATTGTCAAGCATTCCCCTAAGGCAGCAGTCCAAACAAAAAAAAGCTACTCTAGAGGGAATTTTCTGCTTCCAAATACTTCTCCAAGGAAAACCGTAGATAGTAGGGCCAACTAAAATTCTATAATAATCATTAACCATGAACCCCTTGTCTTTGCTAGGTATCCAACACATCTTATCCTCACCAACCCCCTTATTGAAGAACCATATATTGTTTCCATGAAGCCTGACATAGCCTCTAATTCCGGAGCATGCACACCTCTAAAGAAGCTCACATCCCAAAAGAGGACTCCCTTGGAGGACTTCATAAGCTCAGCCACACTAGCCTCCATATTCCTGCAAAATTTGAACAAGTTAGGATAGCTAACAGCAAGAGATGTTTCTCCACACCAACGGTCTTGCCAAAACTTCACCCTAGACCCATCACTAATATCATACAGAATATGGCGTGAGAAAGAAGGCCATCCCTAACTGATATTTTTCCATAAACCAACACCATAAGGACCATTATTGAAGTAGTGTATCAATTAAGTGATATAAATTTTATTGTAACTAGATATTTCAATCACTTATTTTTTGGTCAACTAAATATTTTTGAGCAATTTTGACCACGAATGTGGAGTAATAGAACATTCTTGTTCCCCAGGGGGATAATTTTGTTGTGTATAACTTGATTATGTGCTACATCTATTTGCATATAGCTTCGTTTCATGTTAGTATGGTAGCCCTACATCTCCCACCCCCATCTCTCACAGTCTCACTATCTTTAACTTACCCAAAAATAATTGGGAATATGGCTTGGTTGAGTTGGGTAATATAGAGTATAGACATACTAATATTTTTTTAATTGGCAAGTTACACGTGCACCTGATGAGTCTTGAACTCAGTACCCCACCCTCCACCTAGCACATAGAGGAGGAGGAGGAGATGCCAATTGAGCTAGAGCTCATTGGCAGTCGAGACATACTAATATTACATGATTATTTTTCTTTTTCTTTTTTTTTTCAACAATCAGACTTTCTTTTCATTGCCAAGAGGCTAAAGCCTCCCTCTTACTCAAAAGCTTAAGTCTCACATGGATTGGAGTCTTCATTCCATGGAGGCCTTTAGGTGGTAATTCCTCAGTGTGTCCTTGCCCCATGGGGATTTGTACCCCCTCCCCAAATTCTGAAAAATTTGGATAAATCCCAAACTTTAACCTTATATCCTTCATAAGATCCAAAGCTTTTCCCTTTTTCAGTCCTTATCTTGAAATATTTTTTTTATAAGGTTTGGCCCCAAAGGAGAAGTGGATAGGGAGATCCGAAATTTTTTATGAGGTTTGGGTCCTAGCCAATTTCCATAAAGTGAGAGAAATGAACTAACTGTGGAGGGCAAGCAGTCAAGGTGATGACGCTCAAGGGCTGAAGCCCAAGCAGCCAATTTTGTTTCTCACTGAACCAATACTACCCTTCTTGAAGCCACTACTGGTCTTCACGAAGCCCTTCTACTTGAGAAACCATTGGATCTCAAATCTTTACAGTTTTGAGGGGTTTGTAGTTTGGGAATTGGGAATAGGAAAGAGTGGTGAGCAAGAGTGTAGTGATTGTTGAAGACATCTCAAAGAGATGGGGGAGAGGAAGACATGGATGTGTGTGTGTGTGTGTGAGAGAGAGAGAGAGAGAGGCATCTGTGGCATGAAAGGCAACAAATTGTAGACATAAGAGGATATAATTGAGGGGTGTTTTGGTAATATTATGAACTCATTAAATTTAAATATACTCTGAGGCACGGCAGGGCAATCACAACATGTCCCCTCTTGTTCTCACTACTGATTATTTTGCAAAACAGTCCCCACCCTGTCCCCTTCATGGGGCGGTGGTATTTGCCATACCTAATGGTTTCTAATCAGTGCACTTATCAAAATGGTTTCTAATCAGTGCATATGGTAAGATATTCATGCACCCATCTGTATCAATCTGTTCACAAATATTTTAATGGCTACAAGACCCACACAGTTTTGCTTTTGCTTTCGTGTATTCTATTTACATATATACTTCTTAGTCAAGTAGGTCACTTTAGCTCATGTGTTGACAATCTTATATGGGGTAGCTGGCTTGATGGAGACTGCAAGCTGCACATTTGTATGCCACCTTCACTGCTGCAACTAAGAGCCTGACTTTGCTAGAAAAAAGCTAGTCCTTGAGATTTGTCAATCAGTTGTTAGGGTGCACATAGCCACTAATCCATGCCATGAAAATGCATTAATTTTTTATTCCTTACAAATTAAGGCCTTATTAATATATGATGCAGATGTTTAATTTTTGGAGTTTATAAAATCTGGGGGAGGATTCTTACTCATGATAATCTCATCAGAAGAGGATTCTATTTAGTTAGTTGGTGCTGTCTGTGTCATGGGGGCATGTTGTATCATCTATTGGTACATTGTGATGTTACTTATGCTTTGTGGTGCTTTATCTTTGGAGCATTTGGGATTCAGTGGTTGTTACCTAAGTGGGTGATTGATGTGTTGTTTGGATGGAAAAAATGGTTTGGGTAGCAGTCATTGGATATTTAGAACCTTGTCCCCTTATGTTTGATGTGGACATTGCGGGGGGAATGAAACAGATACCCTTTTGAAGCTGCAGAAGGCTCAATGAAAGTTAAACCGTTGATGATTAGAGCTCTGTTTGAATGGTCTGTGTGTCGGGTCTCACAGATAGCAATTCCCTTTTAGAATTCAAAGAATCACTTTACTTTTGTGCATAATTTTTTTTTTTTTTAAATCTTTTAGGCTACTTTGTGTTCATTGTTGTGCATATGAAATAGTCTATTCTCTTAATAAAATACCATTACTTGCCAAAAAAAAAAAATAATAATAATAATAAAGCATTCAAGAAACAGTAGAAAAGAAAAAGAAAGTTGGACCATTTGGCACGTTATCAGGTTTTGCACTCTGTTTTAGAACTAGGTTATTACTTGCACACCATTTTCTACCTTTCTTCTGGGCATTATGTCTTTGTGTATGTCTGTGCTTATGCCTGGGAGTCCAAATAAAAATGAAAATTTTAACGTCATTTTTGCTGTGCCTCTATAACTTCTTAAATCTTTTCACTCTGTAATACGATCAGTTTCTCAATAGATTTAGGGTAATAATTTCTTTAGAGACTTGCATCTGGGAATGATAAATATTATATATAAAATGGCCAGCATTTCTATTTTCTAGCATCTTTCATAATTCCAAGTGAATAAATGTTGATTTGTTCAAATGTTAGTTGTTGTGCCCTATGGGGATTTGACAGCCCTTGCCATCAAGGAATGATAGATATATTAAATAAAAAGTCAGCATTTCAAGCATCTTTCAAAATTATAAGTGAATGAATGTAAATTCATTCAATATAAATTTTGTGCCTTACAGGGCTTTGATGAGTACATGAATTTGGTCTTGGATGATGCTGAAGAAGTCAATGTCAAAAAGAAGAGCAGGAAATCTTTAGGTGCGCTCATTTTCTCACTACTTTTTCTTTGTATTGTATTTCATCTCCTAAATGTGTATACGCTGAAGTGGTTCATTTGTTTTGTTTAGGGCGGATTCTTCTCAAGGGAGACAACATAACTTTGATGATGAATTCGTAAGTTTATTGAAACCGCAACGACCTCTCTCTCTCTCTCTCTCTCTCTCTCTCTCTCTCTCTCTCTCTCTCTCGCTCTCTCATGATTTCTTCTCTTAACGATTTTCTTTTCAAATTACAGTGGCAAATGATGATGATTCCAGCAATTGTGTAAATTGGCATCAAGCTGCCTTTTCAATCAAACGGGGGTCTCTAGCATCTTTGTACCGGCTATGTTAGATACATCTTGGACATTAAGTATGATTTATGTAACTTATAAATGATTTTCTATCCATTGAGTAGATACATTGGCACTATAACTCTCTTACATGGTTTGGGTTGGTGTAATATTCAAATGGCACAAGATTTGATTGAATCAAATGCTGCCTTGCTTTGATCTGGTTATTGGCCACCCTGCAGCTAATTTTTTTCTGTCGGATTAGGTGATCAATTGATGTGTTCGTATTGCTCAAAAGGGCACTGTTTTGCTTCTAAGATCGTTTAACAAAAATTAATTAGCAGATGTGTAGAGACTTTTGTGGCTTACATGCACTGAGAGTCTGAAATGATTCAACTTGGTTATGATCTTCACTCCAGACACATTGTTTAGTATCATTATGCTTCAATTGTGTTGGTAGCAATTTATAGTTTTCAAATGATTGGTATGCTTTGAATTGTGAGACTGTATTTATATTGTATTGGATTGGGTACTATAATCTTTTGGTTGTGATAATGTACAGAGAGGATGACGCCATGGAATATCCATTAGAGAAGAACGTTTTCTCGCATTCTGTTAAAAGCCATAGCCTAAGGAACCAAGAAAAGTTCATCGTCTCGTGTTTGGTCTACAAGAGTTTCAAATGTAGTGGGTTTTAGTTAGTTTAACGAGTAAAGCCTTTTGCCATTAGCCTTGTAGCTCAACTAATTTGTACCAGCTGATGTTTTCAACAGAGATATTTAAGGTTTAAAGTTTCAAATTCTCTTACCCTAACTATTGATATATCAAAAAAGTATGAAATGAAAAACTAGTAAATCCTTTTGTCATTGAATAGAGAATATGGATTTGAATCTAGTAATATAACATAAACTAATTGTTATCTCAGTCTGTTAATGATGCCGTAGCTTCAAATCCTTCTTATCTATCAAAAAAAGGAAAGCTTAATCAAATGAATACATAAAACCAGCTTCAAACTCTTGTATATGAAGTTTCAATAATTCAACTAAATAATGAAAATGAAAAGAAGAAAAAAAAAAGTGAAAGAAAAGGACAGTGGCAGGGCAAAATGGTTGGGAGAGCTTTAGTGTGATTGAAATGAGTCAGTCAGCTGGGCAGGGTGTTTAAGAAGAAAGTGACTGGTTAGAGAGATAGAAGGACCCAGATAGGGGATTAGGGTTGGAATGGTGGAGGGGTCACGAATCTCGTCATGGTGCACCCCTTTGTCCTAAGTTAAGCATTTTGTATACCATATGTCTCCTCATCAGGTAGCAAATGCTTTGACCCTTTTGGTTCTCTTTTTTCAGCCACTAATACTGCTACTGATTACTGACTCATCCTCCACACATATCATATCATTTCTTTCCTTTCTCTCTTCCAAATCAACTAATACGACATACATATACTTGTATTCTTTTAGCTTGTTTGTTACTCCCCCCTCCCTTATTCCATAGCCTTTGAAGTTTGAACATGGTGTTCTTTTTCTTTGAAATGAATCATCATGTCTAATATTTGAGAGAGGGATGTAATATTTTGATTGTGGAAGCCTTGGGTGACTGATTGAGTGAAACTTTCTAGTGGACAAACAATGGGGACGAACCTAGATCATGTTTCAGACAATATCAATCTTCACAACTTGTTTTAGTATTCAAGTAAATTAGTGGAAGCCTTAATGAGTAGTTTGAATTTTTGTGTTCGAATATGCTGTGGGAAAAATCCAATTTTCATAAAAGTTAAATGTCCTTGAAGGCTCCACTTCACCAACCAGTAGTTTTAAGGTTCAGATATTTTTTACGGTAGCCCTTTTTATTAGGGAAAATTTCTATTGATACACTCACTTATACACATAGTGTATGCACTCAATTTTTTGAACTAAAATTGTGATTTCATGTGTAAAAGTGGTAAGTGTGTATACTAGTGTTTAAATGACCGAATGAAATAGATATTGCTCTTTTAATACTTTGCCTTCTCTGCACCATTCGGGCTATAGTCATTGTTGACAGGCTAAGTTCCCAACTTCGCATATTAAAATGTACTACTGAATGACTTCATAAGATGTGCAGTTTTTAAATTCAATTTATTGTACATAGAGACAGACTGCAATTATTTGCATAGGGACCTACACTTACTCCAATCTCCAAGGAGTGTATGGCTGCTTAAGATTTGAAAAATCTTTTTAAGAGGTTGGTTTGGAATTATGTATCATGTAACTTCTAAAGATGTTTATTTTGATAAATTTGTTGTTGAATTATTTTTCTTCTTATGCTTTCTTGTTTCTAAAGTTTCATGATGAACAAAGACCAATAACTAACTTATTTATAAAATATTAAAGTATTCAAAATTCAAGTTTTTCACGTTTTAAAATTTATGCATAAATGATGAGTTTTCTTTTTTTCTTTTTTTTTTTGAAAGTGAAACATTTCATGATCTCATTAACCACAAAAATTGAAATACAACAGAGATAATAGAAATACAAAGAAACCCCTAGCACTTTGACCTATCAACAAGGAGAAGGTGTTGGGAGCTCAGATAACTCCCAAAAGCTGGGATGTCCCATGGTTTCTAGCAACCTAAGCTAAGCTCATGAGCCACTCTGTTGCAATTCATTTTTAGGTGCTTAACCTTCCATGAATCAAAAGAACAAAATAGAGAAAATGATGAGTATATAGATTATATAATAATTCTATTATTAACACAAATTTTGGCGCCATATAATAAGTACATTACATTCTAAAAAGAACCTCTTCTTTTTAATAGATTATGACACCCCTCTATAAAATATTTTACGTGATGATCCTTTCCACTACCATGGAACAAAACTCCAAAAAGACTTTATGACTTAAAAGTGTTAAAATAAAGAAATTCTGGTATAATTGGCTAAATGATTGAATACTTATCTCTTATCTCGCCATGTGTGTGTTAATACTTATTATTCTCAAAAAAAAAAAAAAAAAAAAAAAGAAAAAAAAAACCTCAGCTAGTAATAAAAAATAAAAAAGTGAGTGTTAATATAATATTAATAATTTAAAATTTATCGACTTAAATTTTTGGATTAATTAATATCCCAACATTTAAATGAATGCCTTACATCAAAATTCTCAATGTATATTATTTGATTTAAATATCCATTTTCGTATAAGATAGATTTCTACATTACACTGATAATTTCTTTTTTCTATTCACTTTGGCTTGGTCCCATTGTGATTAACTTTAAGTTTAATTTTGCAACTCTTCCTTTTTTGACTAAAACAGTAAAACCTTTACTAAACCTTTACTAAACCTTTACTAAACCTTTTCTAAAGTGACTTTGCTGTGATTGCAATGGCACAGAGCTAGGCTCGCAAAAGATTGATGGCGAAAACTCGAGTTGAAAGAACTTCACGACATGATTGTAGTGCGTTCACCTTATGCACATTTTTAGGGTTCTTATGCTCTTTCAGTCTTTCTTATCTCAAATGGGTCGAAGAGTGAAAGTGATGCATTTGTCCAGTCCATGCACATGGAGGGAACAATGTGCTTACTCTTCTTTGCTTTCACCATGTGAATAACAAAACAAAAGGGGTTGCGTTTGCTGAAGAATTAGAGATTATCTGCAAGAAATATTCTTATAAAGTAGTGATGGTTCAGCGAAAAAATATTCATGTAAAGTAGTGATGGGACACTAGGAAACCAAATTTTTGTTTATGTTTTTCTTTATCTAGTGTTGAAAATAAATTAAACGAAGTATCCAACATCAAAACTAATATCAGGACAAACAATGTGTGAATGTTCCATGCATGGAAATATATTCAAATAGTGAATAATTAGTGCAATGTACTTAAACAATATTTGACCACCGGGTGTGGTACAATTGGCAGGTGGTTGCTAAGGCTTCACCACGTCTTAAGTTCGAGTTCCTATGGGGACTATAATTGCAATTTCTGATCAGAAACTAATAAAGCCTAGGGTGTGTGTGAGTTTAGGGTCTCTGAGCTCCAGTTTGAGTTGGTGGTACTTCTGAGCTTACTCAAATATACTGTGGAGCGTGAGACAATGATTGCTACTAGCGAGTCTTTTTTTTTTTTTTCCCTCAAAAAAAACAAACAAACAATATTTGTGTATGATAAATTTTTTATTTAATTTGTATCAATAAATAAAAATTCAAATTAGAAAAGTTGTAATAAATAATATACCTAATTTAATTAAAATTCATTTAGAGAAAATTTAACTTAATTTAATATAATAAAAATATATAATTGTATTGAGTTTGCTTTATCCAACAAGACGTGAGTGGAATTTAGAATAAGTAAATAAGAATCCTTTCACTGGATATTAGTTACATATATATGGTGCTACAAATAATTGAAACAAAAAAATTGTTTCAATTACACGATCCGTAATTTATATTGTAGAATCTCCAGGAGCCGTATCAACAGATAGGGTTGTAAATAACCCAAGTTGAGTCAAATATTAAAAAAATTTAGATTGTTCATTCAATTTTATTTTAAACACGAGCCAAATTTGAAGTTGTTGCAAAATTAGATTACATATTTAAAAATGGTTTAATTTATTTTTGAATTAGTTTGAACTACTTGTTTACATAATTTATTTTTGATCAAGTAGCCTGTAAAAAAGTGCTTGTTTACAAGCTACTTGATCAATTTATTCTTTTATCACATATAGTAAATGCTGCAACTAAAACTTCTCTTCACAAATCTATACCAATAATTAATCATTAAATTATAGCTGAATATATTATTTGACTTAAATAGACAATGATTTTTGTTTATGAGCTGATAAATTACAAATAAAAATTTGATATCTTATAATTTTATTTACAAACTTACACAATCCAATATTAAATATATATCAAATGATAACATTCAGTGAGGAAAAAAAATTTGTCACCAAACACTATTAAAATTTGAAAGATGGTGATGAAATCAATATATCATCTTTAAAGATATTCAAATTGGTGACAAAATTTTTGTTTTGTCACTATAAATCATGAAAAAAGAAGAAGGCATAATTACAATTTTTAGGCCGCAAGGTGTACTGGTGTATATGGTGATGAAATATTTTGTCTTAAAAAATGAAATCTAGGGAGACAAAAAATACACATTGTCAAATACTTACTAGAGGTATTGAACTCCTAATCTCTTCACCCAATATGTAAGAATTTAGGTATCATTGGTCACGAGATAATTTTTCATCTCTTATTTGTAAAAAATAAAAGGGCACGGTGCTAATTGTTTGGCTCTAGTGTACTAAAACTATTTTCCTTTGTTTATTTATTTATGATTTTTGTGTAAAAAGTCCAAATTAATCCCTAAATTCCTTATCACTCTCACCTCAACCTAATCCATCTCTCTCTCTCTCTCTCTCTCTCTCTCTCTCTCTCTCTCTGTTTTCCTAAAGTTTTATTAAAATCTGGTATTTTTTACTTTTTTTTTTAATGTTTGTATCTTTTTTCCTTATAGATAAAAGTCTCTAATTTACGAAGAGAGATATAAAACAAAAGCAATTGATGAAACAATATGTATTTTTGTGTTAGTAAAATGGGTTTCGTTCAGTTAGTGGGATTGTGGGTTTGAATTCCATGTGGGATTTTCGATTAAATTCCCAACAAAACTTTTTGTTACTTGCCAAAGCTTACATAATAATCAATTTTGGTTTTTAAAGTTATTTAAATCGATTGTGCCAATTGAAGAATGGTCGTGGGTTTAGACAATCATTGATAAGATTTCATTACGGTTAAACCTTTAAATGTAAACTAATGTTATTAGAAGACTAATGGTAGAGTTTTAACATCACTTGATGCTTGGATTTATTATTATCTCATTGAAATTCAAGATTTTGTGTATCATCTTTATTTTTTTAATTTGTGGTTTAGGCATTGAAATTGTCGCACTACTCTCGAGCTACAAAGTGACGTTTTGATGATAATGTTTCTTATATAGCTACATAGTTAATGTTTTTGCTCTGTGGTATTGATATATTTTTCTTTATATTTGTGCATATATAAGATTGGTGGCAAAAAAACATTTTTTGTGGTGCCACTTAAATTCATTTTTATTTTTGTAATGTATGGAAGACATCTTTTATCTATATATTGTTGTAATTGCAACAATATATAGATAGTATAATGATTTTTTATCTACTTTTAGATTATATGTATATTTTTTTTATGGATGTGGTTGAAAATGATCAGATTAATATAATATAATGGCAACTTAATGCAAACAACATTAATAAATTTTAAAAAATAAAAAAAAATTTGGCGACGAAAATTTCTGTCACCAATAGGTTGAAATAACAATTAAAAAACAAATTAGCTAACAAACTTTTTTGTTACCTAAATGTTAAACTAAAAAATTAAAAAGCAATTGGTGATAAAATGTTTCATTGCTAATAGGTTTAATTATGAATATAAACAAAAATTGGTGATGAAATAATTCATCACCTAATCTATTAAAATTGGTTAATTAAAAAGATTAAAAATATAATTAGTGATGAAATATTTCATCGCCTAATATGGTCAAATAAAAAAAATTACAAATTAAAAAGCATTGATGACAAATTTATTTCGTCATTGAATATAATGTTAAGCAAGGAAAATATTAGGTGATGAGAATATTTCGTCGCCTATAATTTTTTTTATTAAAAAAAAAATTAAACAATTTAGCGATGAAAACTTCATTAACGGAACATTCGGTAACAGATCATGCAACGAATGATGTTTTGTCACCATATGGCTTATGCGACGAAATAAGGAGCTTTTGTGACAAAAAGTTTTGTTACTATAAATCTTGTTTGTTATAAGGTATGTACTTAAATTGAGTCTCATATTTACGAACTTCTTTGCTAACTATACAGACATAAACAAATCTTTTTCGAGACAAGTTGAGCTATGCATAAACAATTCGATTTCATTCATAGTCATAGGATATGAATATCCGAATCAATTATGAGGTTGAAACATTTGGAATATCGAGGTCATGCATTCCTATTCTTTGGAAATACAAAAACCGTTCGCCACATCTGTAGTTGGTTCCCCTAGTCAATTTTAAGTTGAAACACATTTGGTTTGCAAACCATATTCGAAACCTGCGAGATATCTATGAAAAAAGAGTTCAAAAGTTGGGCTTCTATCTCTGAGTGAAGAAGATAGCTCTGCCATTTCCATGTGAACAAGAACATTCTTTAGGGTCGATGCTGAAAAGCCATTTGAAATTGATCACGAAATATATGCTTTAGAAATATATTCGACAACGAAATTACAACGAGTGAGAACCCACCAATATGATAAAAATGCCTTTACTTGATTTTCGCAAATTGTCACTTCATTGGTCGGTAAGCAAAACCATTGAGCTTCATCGAACTTTCCAGTGTATAATCCAACTCACTAAAATGACTAATAATAAAACCAAGGCCTAAAAATCCAAAATTTTGGGGTATTTTTGGGCAGAAATATATTCTTTTTGCTCAACTTTAGTGTTTATGCTCTATTTTCAGGACGGTCAATATAGAAATTGTATAGGTAGTGACTGAACAACCGGGAAAAAAAAAAGCCTTTCCAAACCGTTCCTTAATTTAGGTTTTAAAAAATATTCCACCTACATTTGAGAATTCCAAACACACATGAACACTATTCATAATATTTTTGCTATCTTCATATTTTAAAAACTCAAACTAACATATAATTATTTGCAGCCTGGACCTTTCCCTTACTGTTGGCTAGTCTCTTTTGTGAGTGCGTGTGTACGTGGGGATTGGATAGTAAGTTTTGTTTGTGTACCCATTTGAGCCACATTGCTTTTTAGTTTGTAGCTTTCTCAGGTCATTGCACATGGAAATTTTGTAGTCATTTGGGGCCACATCATAATTCTACCTGACCAAATGGGGTCAGATGCTAGAGGTGGAATCATCTCTGTCTCTCATAATTTTCGCTTTTGAGGGGAAACCTTTGATGTCTCAAAACTCAATAGTTATCTCTGTTGAAAAGCTCATCGTCCTCTGGATGCTACAACTTAAAGAGGGGCTCTAGCTAGGCCTTCACTTGCTCGATCGACTAGTTCATATACAATAACAATAGTGTATTTCATTACTTTCAATAGCTAGCAAGACGATTATAACCATTACCCACCTGCTCAAATCGGATTAATTGAAAGGTGAAGCTGATGACATGCCAAATCAATGGATATGCTTGAATAAGCAAATCAAATACATGAATCAAGACATCTTCTTTATCATTCTTCACTTTGATATCTTTTAATAATCATAGCGTTACACATGCCATCATTAGAATTATTAAATGTTGCCATCATCATATTTATAACCCTAGCTATTTCAACATGTCAACATCAATATTATTTACTCAATTAATCATTGATCAGAGAAGGAGAGAGCAAATTAGTGGCAATCCTCCCACCCTTTTTGTGTCTTAATATTAGTAGAGATCAATTAACCACCTAACATCTTCACAGAGAAGGAAAGAGCATGCTCTCAATTTTCTTCATGATAGATCTTTTATTGTTATTTTTATCACTTATGGGACTCACTGACAAGCCAATCACATCCCAAGTGTACCTGCCCAACTTTTATTTTATTTATTTTTCCAAATGTTAGCTAATTCACTTCTTTTACTACATTAACTATTTGATATCTTGTTCATATGTACAATTATTTGCTACTTCAAGGAAATTTCTTTTGCATTTTCCCTTTTAGGGCTTTGTCCTTTCACGACTTTTATTTTATTTTTTTCCTTAGTGTATGGAGTATCTTGTTAATATTGATGGTTTCTCTCAACCTTTTTCTCAAATTATTTTTGGCATAAATAAAATTTGTATGGGTGTGAGCTTGTCATTTGCATGGATGTACAACGGGCATATACAAAACTACTGATACATCTTTTACACGCATGCTGAAATTAATATAACTTGAGTGAGGACAGCTGCACATACTATCCCATATATAATATATATGCAATTGCATCACTTTATGCAGATTCGTTTTTTTATAAGCTTCCAAATGATCACAAACACTAATCGAATAGAAAAATGGTTTATGTAAACTCCACATGTTAAGAAAAAGCTTCTAATATTTAATGTTTGTATCCAAGGTGGGAACATTACTCACCCTCTATCCCATTCTCCTTACAATTTACATTTCTTGTTTCTATTGATTCCATCATTTTTCCGGTTCAATTTATAGATGGCCCCCATACTTACATTTTTTTTTTATACATATAGAGCCTGCCTAATTTGTAAACTTCACTCAAGTGCCTAATCTACATATCTTTACTACGTATTAGTACAACTTTTCTTGATTAAGATGACTATTATATATTGAGATTATTATGATTATATTCGTTACATTTAACTTTGAACATATAATACTGTTTTAAGAGTACTGATTTCTAAAAGCAAAGAAAAGTTGCTTTGGAATAAGAGCAGCCAAAAAGCATTCATGGTTGCGATAACCCCACTTCATAAAACAATTTCTTATTAAGCAAACCACCCCAACACCAAAACAAAAGAAAAAGAAAAAGGAAAAGGAGGAGGTGGTAAACCCACTTGTAGAAAATAAAATAATTTTATTATCATCTAGCTAGCTAGAGGTTCCATTCATAGAATTGTGATGATTACTTTAAAGAAATTAAATAATTCTTTCAAGGTGTTTGTTTTTTGGATTTGTTAGATTTATCAGTACGGTTTAGATGTTTCAAAACTAATGGATTCCGGTACATATATTAATTAGCTTATCAACAACACTCGGCAAAAGAATAGAGCGGCTAATTTATATGCTCACAGGAGCAGATTAGAAGATACGTCACTCATGCAACTTGAATGGCAAAAGCTAGCTAGTACGCATGTGCTAGTCTAATCATTTTCAATTGCATATTGTACTTCGAGCGAAAGCATTCGAATTTCAAGTTGAAATTCGGGGTAAGCATGGCCTTGGCAGGGTTGTTGATAAGCCATATTGGATATTCCCTTCAAATTGTGCACTTAGAAATGGTTCTTTGATGCATTCACCTTGAGATTCATTAGATTTTTTTGTTTTTTTGTTGTTGTCTTTGTTTTGGTTTTGGTTTTGAGCAATGTAATAACTTGAGGCCCCAATATATATTTCCTAATCATAAAGCTTCAGAGTTCGTTGGTCTATCAATTTTCATCAAAGCCTTGAGAGAGAGAGAGAGAGAGAAATATATAAACAAATCGTCCCAAGTTGTCAACAAAAGTTGAAAAACTTGGTAGTTTTGGATTTGTATAGAACACTTGATCCAAACTTATACAGTTTAATCATGACTAACTAAGACCTGTTGTCAACACTAAAGCCAAATGTGCCGCAACGTACAGCAGAAGCAGAGTTGAGCAAATCAAAAGAAGTTTTTTTTTTTTTTTTGATACCCAAAAGTTCTAACCTATGAGGGAAAAGGAGATACGTTTGGTTAACTTAATCATCATTAATTAATCAAGAGTGGGATTTGGTTTGGATTTGTTTGTCACAATTATTCTTTTTCATTTTTTTTACACCCCTTAAAAATAAATTAATCCATGTACGTAATTGGATAAGATCTTAATCAGTGGAGAAATTGACAAGATATTTAAATAATTATATCATGATGAGAACAAGTTCCCATGAGCTCTTCCGGGTTCTAGAAGGAACTTAACATAAAAGTTTATGAAAGGTCTTGATTACATTAATAGAAATATGGGGATTCTATATGATAAAATTCAATCAACTTAAACCACATGATTAAAGTTGAGTGTTAAGGGTGTTAGTTGAGTGTTAAGGATGTTATTCATGGTGTGTTTACGTAAATATTATATGGATATATCCTTTTTGATTTGTTAAAAAAATTCAATCAACTTAAACCATATGATTAAAGTTGCATGAATATGTTATCATTAAAAATATTTTAAATGAAGATGGAGTGGAAGAAGCAGCAGCTCAACAAGTGAGAAATAGGTTTTAAGAATCGGATGTCTGTCTAATTAACTTTTTTTTTTGCTAAACATGTCTGTCTAATTAACTGAATACAAATAATTTGTTCCTTTTTTATATTTTACTTTATGATCCACCAATTTTAGTATTTTATGTGCTTGATTTTTTTTTTTATTTAACTTTAGCTATTTTATAAATAAAGTAAAAATAATATATATATATATATATCAAATTAAATTATTCATAATATCAGCAATTCGGCGACCAAATAAACCAAATTTGGAAAAAAAGTGAAAATCTTTGAATCATTTGTCTTGTCCAAATTTTAAAATCAAACAAAAATATCTTTGTATGTCTTAACTTTATAACTTATTTGTTTAAGTAATTTTTTTTAACTTTACTTTTCCTAAATATGATTATATTTTAATTAACTTTCCAATTTTCACTAATAAAAAAAAATAGACAAAATAGTTACATCCAAAATCACTCATCATCGTCTTTCTAAAATCCAAACTGTTAGTGTGAGTGCGGTTTCTTTAGAGTGGGAATCGGAATTATTAGACGTGTCTGTATGGAAGGGAATATCCAAAAATCCAATTTGTCCTTGGCGTGTACGTCGGATCGGTGGAAGCTGACGATGTTTGCGTTTTCTCTGGGTGTGAGTGGGACCCGCACCACTCATTTTGGAAACACGTAGGTAAGTAGGGAACGGGACCCTCCATCTCACAAGCTCCATTACCCTCAATGGTTAAAAAAAAAAAAAAAAAAAAAAGCCTTCGAGTATCATTCATTACACACTTATTTTTACGCTCAATTTTAATTTGATTTTAATCTGATGACTCATGTGATTGTAACCGATCGATTAGAAGCGTTGTGTTTATATAACAGGAGAGGGCAAAAAATGTTAAATATATCAATTTTTTCAAAAGCTTAAACTTTTAAAATATTGTAACCTAATACTTCACATACTGTAGGCAACCTAATCTGCTATTGAATGGGCCGCAACACATAAAAGTTTAAATAGAAGGTTCATAATTTATAATTATATATGTTAATATATTGTGAAATTAAGTGTGAAACAGACTGTGCTCTTAGTACCATTCTATGAGTAATGAGTACAATAGGATCACACTGGTTTGCTCTCTGTGTTTGTTTGTTTGTTAATTGGCCTTCAAATCGACACTCTTTTTCTTTTGTTTTTATCACACCGATATTCTCACAATTGCGTAATGCAGAGCCTAGTTGCAAGCACAATTTGAAGGGAAGGGTGGTTTGGCAGGCAAGCATATATCAGCATACACTAATGGTAGGTCCATTTTAATGTCCCATTATAAACGGCGGGGTCCCACAGTCCACCTCTTATTGTTAATTGCATTTTGTTTACAAGTCACTCTTATTCAATCAAACTCTCATTCTTGGTAAGTTAATCATCATATATGCTACTTAGTAAGTTGAACACCAAAGCTATAATTATGGTTCAAAAATCTTTTATTGACTAGTGATTATTAGTATATTGAAGTCAAATTGAATCAAGTTAATTAATCTTATCTAAGTCTTATCGTAAATGATTAAGGTCAACCTTATCTTAATTGCTGCCTTTAATTTGCTAAAGATAATACCTCCTAATAGCAGAGTTGTAATTTGTAAATGAGGTTATCATGTTGCTCATATAAAACTTGTTTAGTTCAAAAAAAAACTTGTTTATATAGATACTTTGCACAGATCGTGGTTCAAGTAATTTTTATTTCAATAGCTTGGCCAAAATTTGCTTAATACTCTTGTGAAGCGAGTTCTAATTTTGTTGTAAATATTGCATAGAAAGGCATGATTGGTGGACTATAATAGACATGATAATGCAATATCTGTTATTATGATTTACCCATTTTATGGTTGGGTTATAGTTTTATTACAAGGAATAATCATCCCTTATGAGTAGTTATTTTCAAAATGATGAATAACTACTTTTTAAAATTTTTGTAATATTTATTTCTTAATAAGTGTAATAATTTTTAAAATTAATATATTTTTAAATATACGACTTTTTATATGCACATAACAATTATAAAAATAAAAATTCATAAAAAACAACCTCTTTCAATTTTTTTTAAACCTTCTTTTAAAAAAAATATGAACTTGTACAAATAAGAAATTTCTTAAATATGTATTTTAAGTTTTATTCTATAGTTACAAATTATAACCAAATCTATGAATAAGTTTAATTATTCCATTAAACACTTTTTATTCCAATATTAAAGATTACCATTTTTGTAGTAATTTTCATTCCGTGTATCAAACATGACTTATGATATTTTCTAAATAAAGATATTAAATTTTATTCTAATTTTACAACTTATAACTAAATATATGAATAAATTTATTGATTCCATTACAACACCATTTATTTGTAATAATAAAAATCACTATTTATAATTATTTTAAAAAAAATACTATTTATGTTGTAATCTCCATCCATTGAACCAAACGTCTTAAAGAACTCAGTTTAATTTGTAATGGACCCAAACCCAAACTCCAGTGTGTATTTTAGTATTTTGGCCATTATAAAATAACTTGAAAGGGATGTATAATGTATCTAACTCATGATTTAGCAATTTCCACAAGTTGCAAAAAATAGTGGCATACCGAAATTCACTAGTTCCAAGATCCTAACACATCATTTCAGAAACCGTTTTCCTGTTATTTTGACTGCTGTTGGACTATGTGCCGACGCCGTCATACTGATACTATGTCATGCTAGCTCTTCCAACTTTTCAAAAACACCATTTTATTTTTAATTTGGGTTTCGTTAATGGATATTCTTAAAGCAGTTTTTTTAAAATAAAACTTAGAAAAATTATTAATAAATTATTTTATAAATATTTTTATACCGAGAAGTTAAAAAAATTGTTAATACATTACTTTTCTTTTCTTTTTATTTTTTTATTAAAGCTTTTTTAAAATAGTCTACTAAAACATTGCTTTAGGATTTGTTAATTTGCCTTTAATTTTTTATTGTTTTAAATTCAAACAGATTCAAGAACCTACCTAGTTTTCATATACAACAATTTCTTTAAGAAAGAGAAACTATCAGGTGTTCTTCGACTATGATACTCCTGCTGCGCCTCACTCTTTTGACGGCCGTGATTGATTTTGCTTGATCAAGTGCCCAAGTTATCATTGCTAAAAGATATCCACTTTGAACGGTGCGATGTCGTGACGTGGTCCTACTACTTTACGTTGTTGAAGGATCAAATTTTCCTATCTTATGTAAAAAAAAAAGGATCAAATTTTCACGTTGTTTTACAACTGTTGTTGGCTCCAAAGTCTCCAAATAATACTGTTGCTAAAGGTGACACTTCATCACGGTTCATACCAAAAATAGAGAGGAAAACTAGTCTTTCACTACTACGTGTTATATAAGTTTGTTACCCTTGGAATCTACGTAATTATTATCTTCTATATCTGTTCAAGAATATACGGATGGGCTACGTAGAGTTGAGTCACTTGAGTGACGTGTCGTAAATTACATTTACCATACATCTGTCGAGAACATTCAGCAAATTTAATAGAGCTAAATCACTTCAATGACGTATCGTAAATTTGAAATTCCTAAATTTCATCCATTGTATATCTATTCGAGAAGATTCTAGTGGACTTAATAGAGTTGAGTTACTTGAGTGATGTGTCATAAATTTAAAATTTCATCTACCATATTATTGATCTATAAATCTGTTCGAAAACACTCGGTTGGACTTAATAGAGTTGAGTCACTTGAGTGATGTGCCATAAATTTGAAATGTTATCCACCATATAATTGATATATGAGGTTTTTCAAGGAGTCATGCGCAAAAGAATAGAATAGTTGAGCCAAAGATACAACTTTCACTTTATATATATGTAGGTTCAAGTTACACTTAGTGTAACTCTAAGCAATGTTACACTTGGTGTAACTCTAAGCAATGTTACACCAACCAATAGTTTTTAATTGAATGCAAATTTTGACAGATCCACTGTTAGATTACATTATCTTTATATATTCTGTATACTTACAAAATTTCAAAGTGTCACAGATCAATAATCATATCATCAATCAATTATTTAAATTCAAGTTTTTGTAGTTTGAAATAATGCATACAAGATTAATTTGTGGATCGAATGGTAAATGACATTTGATTGACATGAAATTTGGCATGCATGTTAAGAACGTATAAAACATGTAATTCAACGGTTGAATTTTCAAAATATGAATTCAATAATAAGTTTTTGAGTGGTGTAACATTGTTTAGAGTTACACCAGGTAACATTGTTTTGGGCCCTTTAGGCTGATTTCCTCAGTGCAACTGAGGTCTAGTTTAACTTGTGTCCTTACAATTGGCGTCGTCTGTGAGGATTCTTGTGTTTTGAGACTGGTAACATGATGGAAGGTTCAGGTCCACACCATGCAGAATCTATGAGGTCTCAACATGAAGATCATTTTCAACATCTGGAGCATATGGGAGATCGAGAGGGTAGTGTGCACACAGGGCGCACTGCTAAGAGTCATTCGCGGGGTGGAAGTAGAGTCCTCCGCGAGAACGATGCTAAGGCCATGTAGAGGGAAATTGACCATTTGAAGAGGAAGTTGCGTCGTGCGAAACGGAAACGAACACCTTCTGTTTCTGATCCTTCCTCTGATGATTCCCAGAGTAGTGGTTATAGACCTAGGTCAAGGACTCCTCCCAGTGAGTCTTTCTCAGATACGACGGAGAATCTTCATAGTAGGATGAATAAGGAGTCTTCTTCTAGGGTCTTGGGTAGCGATGCCATGAGAAAGGCATTGCACCAACTTTCTAAGTCGCCTTTCACGCAAAAAATCGACAAAGGCAAGCTCCCACGACGTTTCACCCAACCAAACTTCACCATTTACAATGGCCGAACAGACCCCGTGGAACACGTGAGCCATTTTAATCAGCGAATGGCAGTGTATTCAAAGAATGAGACTCTAATGTGCAAAGTTTTCCCCTCTAGCTTGGGACCTGTCGCGATGAGGTGGTTTAACGGCTTGAAGGCAAACTCTATTTATTCTTACATGGAGCTCACAATGACATTTGGGTCTCGTTTTGTTATATGCAGTAGAGTACCTCGACTATTGGACTCATTACTGTCCATGGCCATAAGAGAGAGAGAAACCCTAAAAACATACTCGGATAGGTATTGGGAGATGTTTAACGAGATTGATGGTAACTTTGACGAGGTGGCAATTAATACTTTCAAGGTCGGCCTTCCAACTGAGCACGACTTAAGAAAATCTCTGACCAAAAAGCCCGTGAAGAGTGTACGTCGGCTCATGGATCATATTGATGAATATAAACGGGTTGAAAAGGATCAGCAACAAAGTAAAGGAAAGATGAAAGTGATCCCTTAGGAGAGGAGGGATTTCAGGTCGAACAGGTACAATAACAAATGGTATTAGATGGATTTTACTGGTCAATCTGGTTCAGCTCCTTCTCGAACGGTGAATGCTGTATTTTGTGAACCTGTGCAACAGGTGTTGGAGAAGATTCTTCATGAGCTATACTTCAGATGGCCTAACAAGATGGCAGGGGACTCTATGAAACGTAATCAGAATCTCTATTGCAATTATCATCAAGAGAAGGGTCACACCACAGAGAATTGTAGAACCCTGTGGAATTATTTAGATCAATTGGTTAAAGAAGGAAAATTGAAACAGTTCATGAATTGGCCTAATGGGCAAGGCAGTCAAGCTGGTACGGTGAATTAGGGTAGCAATACTTTAAGGTCTCTTTTGGGCACAATAAACATTATTTTCGCTGCTCTTGGTAGGACTGGTTCTTGCCCTACTAAGGTGATGTCAGTATTGCTACTTTTTGCAGAGGACCTTAGCCTCGAGCCGAAGAGGGTCAAAGGGAACCCTCCACCTATTTTGGGATTTTCTGAAGAAGACAAGTTTGGAACCATTCAGCCACATGACGATGCGTTGGTTATCATGTTGAGGATAAGGGGTTATGACGTCAAAGGGTGATGGTTGATCAAGGGAGTGGGGCTGACATTATGTACTCGGATTTATTCAAGGGACTTAACTTGAAGTTTGAGGATCTTAAGGCTTATGATTCGCCGTTGATAAGTTTTGAGGGGAAAGCCATCATTCTGAAAGGGCAAATTCGGTTACCGCTATAGTCAGGACCAGTGGTGGTAGATGTAGATTTTATCATAGTAGATGTCTACTCTCCTTACACGGCTATAATGGCTAGGCCATAGTTGCATGCCCTAGGGGCTGTCTCTTCAACCTTGCATGTTAAGGTGAAGTTTCCATATGGGGAATCAGTTGAAGAAATCATCGGAAGCCAATCTATGGCAAGACAATGTATAGCAGCAGTAATTATGCACCAAGCTGGGCAGGAGTTGCATTCCTTGGCTGGAAGAAGTTTGTAACAATTAACGCCTTCAGCCAAGCAAAGGGTGGCTGTGGCCGAGGTCGAGGAGCCTATCTATGAAGAACTAGAAAAGATACTTATTGTCGATGACATGGAGAAATTCTTTCAGGTGGGAAGTCAATTGCCTCTCCAAGAGAAGGAAGAGTTGGTCACATTTTTGAAATAGAACATTGATGTATTCGCATGGAATGCTTATGAAGCCCCAGGGATTGACCCAAATTTCATTTGCCATCACTTGAATGTCAGTCCAATAGCAATGCTGAAGAGGCAACCCCCTCAGCGCTCGTCTAGGGAGCATGCTGACGCCGTCAAGGAAAAGGTATAGAAGCTCAAAAAGGCTGGTGCCATCAAGGAGATGTTCTACCCAGAATGGTTGGCGCACACCGTGGTAGTGAAGAAGAAGAATGGGAAGTGGAGAGTATGTGTGGACTTCACAAACCTGAATAAGGTTTGTCCCAAAGATTCATTCCCAATGCCTTGTATAGATCAGCTGGTGGATGCTACTGTAGGGCATCCTCGGATGAGCTTTCTAGACGCTTTCCAAGGTTATCATCAGATACCCTTGGCTTTGGAGGATCAGGATAAGACAGCTTTTGTCACGCCCACAGGAAATTATCATTACAAGGTGATGCCTTTTGGCTTAAACAATGCTGGGGCTACTTATTAGAGAATGATGATGAGGATGTTTGAACCCCAACTGGAAAAGACAATTGAGGTGTACGTGGACGACATGGTGGTAAAGAGTAAGAAAATTTCGGCTCATATACCAGACTTGGATGACACCTTTCAAACGTTGAGAAAGCACGGGTTATGTCTTAATGCATCCACATGTTCTTTTGGGGTAGGGTCTGGTAAATTCTTGGGCTACATGGTGACACATAGGGGAATCAAGGTCAATCCCACTCAAGTCAAGGAAATTAGTAGCTTCCAGCCACCTTGGAATCCAAAGGAAGTGCAAAGATTGGTCGGAATGACCGCTGCCCTCAACAGATTCATCTCACGGTCTGTAGATAGGTGTAGGCCTTTTCTCTAGTTGTTGAATAAGTGGAAAGGATTTGAGTAGACCGAGGAATGCGTCATTGCTTTTCAGTCATTTAAAGATTATCTTTCACGCCCACCTATTATGTCTCGGCCTGAAGCTGATGAAGTCCTTTTTGCATATATTGCAGTGGCTAACCGTGCCATAAGTTTAGTGCTGATACGGGTTGACGGGAACATACAGAGGCCAGTTTATTATGTGAGTAAGTCCTTACATGAAGTTGAAGTGCGTTATTCGCCATTAGAAAAGGCAATCTTGGCCATGGTACATGGTACATGCAAACTCCCTCATTAATTTCAATCTCACACAGTGGTAGTCTTGACTCGGCTTCCTCTTAAAGCTGTACTTAGGAGTGCTAATTACACAAGTAGGATTGCTAAATGGGGTACCATTTCAAAGGATTTTGACGTCAAGTATATGCCTCGTACTTCAGTGAAAGGCCAAGTGTTAGCTGATTTGGTTGCGGAATTCATTGAGCCCTCAGTAGAAGATAATGTTAAGAGCATGGATATGGATGAAAAATTAGTTGGCGTGGTCATGTGTAAAGAGCCTTCAAAATGGAAAGTTTATGTTGACAGGGCCGCAAATCAAAGAGGATCTGGCATGGGGTTGGTAGTGACAACCCTAGAGGGGCTTACATTGGAGAAATCCTTGAGGTTAGGATTCTCGGCTACCAACAACAAAGCCGAGTATGAGGCTTTGGTGGAAGGAATGGATATGGTTCAAAGAATGGGTGGAAAGGAGGTACAAATGTTCTCGGATTCACAGCTAGTTGTAGGCCAAGTAGAAGGAAAGGTGGAAGCTAGAGATCCGAGGATGTAGGAATACCTAACTCAAGTCAGGTTTTTATAGTCCAAGTTCAAATCCTTTACCTTGTCGCATGTTCCTAGGAATAACAATACACATGCTGATTCTTTGGCAACCCTCGCCACATCCTCAGCACAAGGTCTGCCTCAAGTCATTTTTATTGAAGACTTGTGTAAGCCTACTAGAATCAATGGAAGTATTGTCCAAGTTCACCAAATCAAGGTAGGACCTAGCTGGATGGATCCCATAGTATCTTTCCTTAAGGATGATGTCTTGCCGAAGGAAAAAGCCAAGGCGGATAAGGTGCGTAGGAACGCGCCTCGATTTTGGTTGTCCGAGGACCAAAAATTGTAGAAGCATTCTTTTTCGGGGCCATACTTATTGTGTATACATCCTAAGGCAACGGAGTTACTTTTGGAAGAATTGCATGAGGAAATTTGCGGAAGTCATACAAGAGGCTGATCGTTAGCTCATAGAGCCCTTACGCAGGGGTATTGGTGGCCTAACATGCAATGGGAAGCTCAAAATTACGCGAGGAAATGTGACCAATGTCAAAGGTTTGCACCTAACATTCATCATCTTGGAGGTGTGCTTAACCCTCTGACAAGTCCTTAGCCTTTTGCAAAATTGGGCTTGGACATTGTGGGACACTTCCCAAAAGCATCAAGGAATAAGAGGTGGTTAATAGTGGGTACAGACTATTTTACTAAGTGGGTGGAAGCTGAACCCCTATCTAATATTAGGGATGTTGATGCGAAGAAATTCATTTGGAAAAATATCATTACTCTGTTCGGAGTTCCTCATACATTTATCTCGGACAACAGCTTGCAATTTGATAGCAAAGCTTTCAGGCGATATTGCTGTGATCTCAGCATAACTAATAGGTACTCTACTCCAGCTTATCCTCAAGGAAATGGGCAGGCTGAGGCAGTCAACAAAGTTATAATTAATGGGCTCAAGAAGAGGCTAGATGATGCCAAAGGTAAATGGGTAGAGGAATTGTCTCACGTGTTATGGACATATCGAACCACGCCACGAAGGTCCACAGGAGAGACACCTTTCTCAATGACTTATGGGGTCGAGGCTGTAATCCTTCTAGAAACTGGATTCCCAACGATGAGGACGAGTTCTTTCACTCCCAGCACTAATAACAGGTTACTGGAAAGAAGCCTAGATCTGGTTGAAGAACGAAGGGAGAATGCTATGATCCAGCTGGCTTGTTATCAGCAGAAATTGAAACAGCGGTACGATTCTCATGTGAAGTCAAGGTCATTCACTCCAAGGGATTTAGTATTAAGGAAAGTCTTGGGCATTGCCAAGAACCCAGTATAGGGAAAATTGAGGCCTAATTGGAAAGGACCTTATCCCCTAACTTCAATGGCTGGCATAGGGGCTTATTACCTTGTAGATCTAAATGAAAAAGTCGTAAAACACCCTTGGAATGTAAGTAGCTTATGAAGATACTATTATTAATGAAGGACATTTTTGCCGCTTTTGTTCCATTACTGTTATGGTGCACGTAGTGTTATATTCGTATTTGAAATTATCAAACAGAAACTTGGTCATGTAGGCTCCTAGGACCACATACCTTATGGAAATTGATATCAACGCTAAGTGTTAAACAAAACCAAAGTTATGTCTGGTCCTCGGATCATCTACTTTGGGAAAATTAGCATCCTAGCGCTAAGTGTTAAACAGAACCAAAGTTACGCCTGGTCCTCATATCATCTACTTTGGAGAAATTAGCATCTCAATTCGTTGCTACTGAACATCAAACAGAAACTTGGTTATTTTGGATCCTCGGACCATATGCCTTGTGGAAATTGATATCTTTATTAAATGTTAAAGAGAACCAAAGTTACGCCTAGTCCTCGGATCATCTACTTTGGGGAAATTAGTATCTCAATTCGTTGCTACTGAATATCAAACAGAAACTTGGTTATTTTGGATCCTCGAACCATATGCCTTGTGGAAATTGATATCTTTATTAAATGTTAAACAGAACCATTGCTATGCCTGGTCCTCGGATCATCTACTTTGGGAAAATTAGCATCTCAATTTGTTGCTATTAAACATAAAACAGAAACTTGGTCATGTAGGCTTTTTGGACCACATACCTTGTGAAAATTGATATCAACACTAAGTGTTAAATAGAACCAAAGTTACGTCTGGTCCTCAAATCATTTACTTTGGGGAAATTAGCATCCCAACGCTAAGTGTTAAATAGAACTAAAGTTACGCCTGGTCTTTGAATCATCTACTTTGGGGAAATTAGCATCTCAATTCGTTGCTACTGAATATCAAACAGAAACTTGGTTATTTTGGATCCTCGGACTATATGCCTTGTGGAAATTGATATCTTTATTAAATGTTAAACATAACCATTGTTATGCCTGATCCTCCGATCATCTACTTTGGGGAAATTAGCATCTCACTTTGTTACTATTAAACATCAAACAGAAACTTGGTCATGTAGGCTCTTCGGACCACATACCTTATGAAAATTGATATCAACACTAAGTGTTAAACAGAACCAAAGCTACGTCTGGTCCTCAAATCATCTACTTTATGGAAATTAGCATCCCAACGCTAAGTGTTAAACAGAACCAAAGTTACATCTGGTCCTCGGATCATCTACTTTGAAAAAATTAGCATCCCAACGCTAAGTGTTAAACAGAACCAAAGTTACGCTTGGTCTTCGGATTATCTACTTCGGGAAAATTAGCATTTCAATTCGTTGCTACTAAATATCAAACAGAAACTTGGTTATTTTGGATCCTCGGACCATATGCCTTGTGGAAATTGATATCTTTATTAAATGTTAAAGAGAACCATTGTAATGCCTGGTCCTCGGATCATCTACTTTAGGAAAATTAGCATCTCAATTCGTTGCTATTAAACATCAAACAGAAACTTGGTCATGTAGGCTCCTTGGACCACATACCTTGTGGAAATTGATATCAACGCTAAGTGTTAAACAAAACCAAAGTTACGTTTGGTCCTCGGATCATTTACTTTGGGGAAATTAGCATCCCAACGCTAAGTGTTAAATAGGACCAAAGTTACGTCTGGTCCTCAGATCATCTACTTTGGGAAAATTAGCATCTCAATTCGATGCTACTAAATATCAAATAGAAACTTGGTTATTTTGGATCCTTGGACTATATGCCTTGTGGAAATTGATATCTTTATTATGTTAAACAAAACTATTGTCATGCCTGGTCTTCGGATCATCTACTTTGGGAAAATTAGCATCTCAATTCGTTGCTATTAAACATCAAACAAAAACTTGGTCATGTAGGCTCCTTGGACCACATACCTTATGAAAATTGATATCAACGCTATGTGTTAAACATAACCAAAATTATGCCTGATCCTCAGATCATCTACTTTGAGAAAATTAGCATCCCAACGCTAAGTGTTAAACAGAACCAAAGTTACGCCTGGTCCTCGGATCATCTACTTTGGAGAAATTAGCATCTCAATTCGTTGCTATTGAGTATCAAACAGAAACTTGGTTATTGTGGATTCTCGGACCATATGCCTTGTGGAAATTGATATCTTTATTACATGTTAAACAGAACTATTATTATGCCTAATCCTCGGATCATCTACTTTGGAAATATTAGCATCTCAATTCGTTGCTATTAAACATCAAACAGAAACTTGGTTTAGGGGGTCTCAAAGACCATATACTTTGTAAAGATTGGCATCTTAACTAACACCAGGCCGACACTTCGCTTTAAATATTGCTTTGACTATACGCTTTACATGGTTTCATCCCTGAGGGCTAAACATTTCTTGTCTTAATATCCTTTGTGCATCAATATTTTACTTACTTATGAATGCGTCTTAACCGAATTGGTTTATGTACTGCCCACCTTGCGACCAAATGGGATTTCCCATTGTAAGAACTAAATGGGAATTCACGAGCATCACTTAAAGCATTTGCAAGTACAGAAATCCTATAAGTTCTATTTTTCTTGCCTATCTATCTATTCGAAGTTATCAATGAATATAAAGGATAAAGGATGTTGTTTCATCATGTTACACATATAAAAGGTAGGATGACACGACAATAGCAAGTATAAATCAAAACTGAAATGCAAGTAACTGATTCTTTTCATTGATAGAAAATTTGTGCAAGTACATCCTCCACCAAACTACCGAATTACATCAAAGGAAACTGAAAGGAAAAGACACTAAAACAAAAAAAAAAAAAAAGGGGAGAAGGCTGATCAGCGTTTTGTCTTTGATGGGTCTTTGGGATTAGAAGGAACTACGATTGGAGCCGAGGAGCCCTTGACTACCTCTTTGCCTTTTGGACCTCCCTTGGAGACTATGGGCAAGGTTGCCAAAACAATCTCTAGAGCGCCACCGGCCTGTTGGTCTTGGGGTAACTCCTGTGGTTCGCTAGGAAGTTGCACATCTTTAGGCGCTTCTCCTTCAACTGACTTGGCCTGTGGTGATAATGGATGTTCCAGAGAAGCAGGGCCCACTGCAGCATCTTCTGGCTGTACCCCTACTTCGGAGGAACCATCATTATCTTCGGTGTAAATGGAAGTGGAGGCTCGGACGGCCAGGGGTATATAGACGTTCTTTACCTTCCATAAAGGAGAGGAAGCATCAACCCCAGCTTGGGATAATGCTTCCTTCCACACTTGGAGGCAGTAGTCCCTACATACCTCCGGCACTTGAGTTTTAAAAACTTCAGTAGTTTCCGCCACTCCTACCTCATAACCACTCTGCTCGGCCTGGTCAATCGCCTCCTCAGCCTCTCGCGCCTTGAGGAGAGCCTCTTCTTTATCCTTGATGGCTTCTCGTCTAGCCTCCTTGGATTTTTTCAAGTCCTGCTTAAGGCCCTCTATTAGCTTTTTTGTTGCAGCAAAGTTCTCATCCGCGTGCCTAAGCTGCAACCTTTGGTCCTCGGCCTGCCTTTCAGTCTTGCTTAAGGCCTTCTACTATGCTTAAGCTGTCCGAGGCCTCTTGCAATTTCTTCTCCTTTATTTCGAGGATACTTTGGGCGTTATCGAGCCTTATTTCTCCAGCCCTGAGGGACTTGTAAGAATTGGCAGCGATTTCCTCTGTCCTGTGAGCATATTGAGAGGCCTGCAATTAAAGTACAGCAAATTAATGATGCGAAGTTCAAGTTTTGGTTAAAAAAGAGAAGAATGGATATCCTTACCATAGCAAGCTCTTTCTTTAATGTCATGAAGACATTCTGGTCTCTCATCCTCCTAAGCTCACCCATGTCCTCGGGCAACAACATAGCTTGCTCCAGCGCATCTGCTATGCATGTAGTTGTACCCTCTCGGAGTTCCTAATAGATGCATCAACAATAACTGCCTGATCATCTACGGTTATCTGGGGGGCCCAGATGGATGCATGCATGGCCACATGAGGCTCGGTCCTCCTGTCCGACCTTGTTTGTGTGAGACGAGCTTGTTTTCCCCCCTTTTCAGGCTCTATGTCCTTAGCAGGGAGATCTCTTCCTCCCTTAACTGCATCCTTCCTTTTCTGGCGGTCCCTTTTTCGTTTGTGGTCGACGGGATCAACGCGTTGGGATTGGGTCAGTGGAGGGAGAGGGAGTTTGAGCGGAGGAACTTTCTCGGTGCCTCTATCTTTAACTTTTGATTGAGATATTTTAGGAGGCTCTTGGACCCTTACCTAAGCCTCCAGCGCATCTTTAAGACTCTGTTTCGGCTTACGTTGAATGCCCATAGTCTCAAGTTGTTGATCGGTGTCTTGCGAAGTCGGTGAAGGTGAGTCGAGAATAGCAGTTTGACCTTCAGGTGAAGGAAGCCGATCAAAAACTTTGAATTCTCCTTCAGAATCTGAAACTTCAATAATCTCCTCTTCTTCTTCCTTTATAAACAGCTGAAGAGAAGAGCCTTCGCCCAGTGAGGGTTGAGCCGAGGGGGTAGCGACGGGAATGCCCTCGGGTATGAGTCGCACCGGCTCAGTGATAAGAGTGCCTTGTAGGATGGGAGCACCCTCGGGAAGAAGGAAGCCGTCAACTGCAACGCTGATCCGAGACAGCCTAGGATCTCTTGCCTTGATCACACACTTCGGCGCTTGAAAGGCTGTTGAAATCGGATTGTATCTGAGGATTAGGTGGGCAGCCCTGAGCTGATTGTTTGAGTGAACAAACACCTCGGCTTTCAGAATCTTGTCTAGGCGAGCAAAATCCACGAGATGAGCATGACGAGCAATTGCACGGGGATCTACACAGTTTTTTTTTTAGGAAGAGTAAGGTAAAAGCAAAAAATAAAACTAAAAAATAAAAAATAAAAGATGTAAAGTAGAAAATAATAATGATAAAACAGCAAAATAGAAAAAGTAGAACTAAGGCTGTGTAGGTATTCACCTGGTTCCCCCTCCCTCGTCGGACAGGGGAGACCGTCGTGCCAATCTCCAGATATTATTAGGAAATCTTTATTTAAACCTTTGTTGGAGTGGGGAAGGCATTGGATTAGTCTAACCTCGACGTACCTAGGTTTCAGATAATACCCTTGCCCCTTCAGGTGGTGGAGGTTGTAAACCCAGTTCATGTCATGGTGAGTAAGTCCTAATCCCATCTTTTCATTGAAGGCGTCCACAGAACCTAAAATCCTAAACATGTTTGGGGCGCACTGTGTGGGAGATAATCTAACCGCTCTAAGATAATCCCTAGTGACCAGTCTCATTGGGATTCTCATCCCTCCCTCTATGAAGGCTATCACGTGGATGACTACCTCATCGGTTTCCCTCTTAGAGTGCCACTCTCCCTCATCACAATACTTAACGGACACCCCCTATGGGATTCCGTATTTCACTTTAAACCGCTCTATGTTTTCAGCACTATCTACTAGGGGTGTAAACCTACCCATTTTCTAAGAAGAGAGGGTGGGTATGGTGAAAGGGTCAAGAAGTACAGATGATCAAGGAAAAAGAAACACAGGAATAACAAGAAAGAAAGAAAGAATAACAGTAAGGAAAGTGGAAGGTTGGGAAAACTTACTTTAGAGTGATAAGGTCACCTCGGCTCAGATCTTGGGATGTATAAAGACGCGTGTAGAGTGCAAAGATGGCTAAATTCGTTGTACAAACTCTGAAGTGAGCAGAGAACTTTTAAATCGACAATATTTATATCGCTAAAAGTCGTAAAGCGGGAAATTTCCTGCCTATATCCCTACGCAACGCTCATCCGTTGGATGGGCATCGCGTGGTTGAGCGTAGGCAACAAAGAGCCGCCAACATTTAATTAAAGCATGTTCTGCATACCGAAATGCCAAAAGCGTGTTGTTCAGGGTGTGTGTGTCGAAATCCTCATTCCTCCCACGAAAGTAGAAATGAGGATCTCGAGGGGCTATTGTAGGGCTAATGGGCCCAAGATATGTATTGGGCTAGCCCAAGAGTGCTTGTAAGATTGAAAACCCAACCCAGCAGTATAGATGGTCCGAGGACTTGAGAAGGTTCGCCCATGAGGTAACGTAAAAGGATGAAGAAGTCATACCTAGTTAAAATATTCTAATGCATGATGTCCGAGGATGGGGATGTCCGAGGATGGGAATGTCCTCGGCCATGACGAGAAAGGTGATCTGGCAGTTCGAGGGCATCATTACTGAAGACCTTAGACACGAAAGCGAAAGAAGTGAAGATAAAGGATAAGGAAAAGGGACGCAAAATATCTGGGATAAAGCTGCTACCATCGCATTAAAGGCTCAGCAACTACTTCTCTGGTTGCATTAATAAGGAAATGACGCATGAGTATTAGAATTCAGCCTTACAGTTGCCGCCAAAGATTTGGGGAAAAGGGGTGATGGGACAAGTATCTAAATGGAGCATCTGATCCACACGTGGAAGAAAGAAGAGAGGGAGGAGGGCAATACAAAAGCGAACGATAGAGAAAAGGTGAGGGGAGGAACAGAAAAAAGCAAGAGAGAATTGTAAGAAATACCTAGCGATTGTCCTTGGCATTTATATACGATAAAAACTTTCAAGCTATGTAGAGGTGTTATGCATGTATTTATGATCTGGCTTCAAGTTCATGTTACTCTACGTCTACAGATCTAGATTTGAAGTTCATTTTCTATAAATTTATTGTTTTGGGCCCTTTGAGCTGGTTCCCTTGGTGCAACTGAGGTCCAATTTAACTTGTGTCTTTACAAGTACGAAAAATAATATAAACTAAAAGCTCTAAAGTTATATTACGGACGTGATACTAGATAGATCTCTATAAATTTCAATTACAAAATTGTGGCAATATCTTTTTAATTTTTTACTTTTTATTTCGTGAATTACAACTAATAACAATTTTTTTCGGTATAAAATAATCAAAATTATGTACCATTAGTAAGCTGAAGTCGTGTTACAAAGGAATGATTTAAAACATAAAAACAAAAATTATCATTATAGTTCTATTTGCTGCACAAAAAAAAAAAAAAAAAAAATCCCGATACCAAATTGATTTCAAGTGAAATGAGTTTTCACCAATTTTCTATTTGGTGGTATTACAAAATTATGTATTAATTGACACTATAAAATTATTGAATAGTAATGAACTTCAAGAATATTCATGATAGGAGTTTGGAAGAAAAATAAACCCTACACACATTGATTCAACTACAATGAAAATTATGGTTTTCAGTTAGTTGAACTGATGTCAAAAGTGTTCACTATAAATTGAAATTCTCTTTATAATGCTGTGTTGTCCAATGAATATGACGTTTATATAAAAAAAACAATTTATATGGACCCCCCCCCCCCCCCCTCTCTCTCATAATTATAGACGAATACAGACGGAACATTCTTAATTACATACAGTCATGTTGCATAACTCAATCTAGATAGCATCCCAAAGTAATGATGGAATGAGAGAAACCATTCCTTACTCTGCACTGCTCGATTTCCTTTATTCTCTATTGTTCTTATCCATGTCGAGTATTGTACAATAACACTCACAATAAAGACACATACCCCTTATAGACAAAAACAAAACTCTCTCTCACGTAACAATTATACCATGTCACCTACTCCGCTAACCAATAAATATTTACTTATTGAGTTATTATTATTATTATTATTATTATTATTATTATTATTATTATTGAGTTAAGTATTAATTACATGAGTAATTGATTTTGATGTAACTGTTATAAGGAAAATGTTAATAAAGAGATGCTTTTTTCGAGCAATCAACCGCTAATGGACAATGGTGCACCACCTTTCATTATATTTTAATTTAAACATCTAAAAAAACCATCAAAAGTTACTTTCTGCGGGACCCCTGGTTTTCTATTCTTGGGCTGGTGATGTCCGTTATGCCATGCCCTAATTTGTATGGTAGGAACATTTATATACTGTCCTATCCTCTCACGAGAATCAGACGTTAATAATTTTATCTTTCAACTTTTTTTTTTTTTTTTTTCTTCTTCTTAGTTTTTGTTAATGGATGCATTGTACGCTCTTTAAGAAGGTTTCAAATAGATTCTATCTACGTTACAAAATAATAAAAACTAATAAACAAATGAACTACAAACAAAATGCGACTCAAAACTGTATTATAAAATTCAACATTAAAGAATATATAATAAGATGCCCATTTTCTCAAACAAACAAAAAAAAAAAAAATGTCCCAAAATTCCATTTGGTATGAGTATAACCCCACGATGGCTTATGCTATGACATTGTTAAAACTTAAAAGACTCAATTAAAGCCAAGTGTATTTTCCTAATCAGCCCATGAGTGATAGTGCGTTTCACTATTCACTCAGATGAGATGTAGCAACCAAAGCAAAGCAAAGCAAAGAACTCAGTGGGTCCGTAGCCTAGAGTGGCCCCCACTTCATGCAAAATGACGACATTAATCACCAAACCAAAAAAAAATCCCACTCTCTTTCCTTTCCTCTTTCCCTCTATATATGTAATTCCTCCTCTTCCCCCATTTCCCACTTCTCAACCCACTTTCCTCTGCTTTTCTTCTTTCTTCATCTTCTTCTTCCTCTTCTTTCTCATTCTAACAAATTCACAATCAAAGAAAGCAATGGCCGCAGCAAGAGAGCCATTCAACATGAATGGAACAGCAAGATCTCCAATAGGGAGCATGGGCACACAACAACACTCACCATGGCATTCTCCTGTGCCGTACTTGTTTGGTGGGCTGGCAGCCATGTTGGGTCTCATTGCTTTTGCTCTTCTCATCCTTGCATGCTCCTACTGGAGACTCTCTGGGTTCCTTGACGGAGAAGGCAATTCAGAGAGAGACCTTGAGGCTGGCCAAGACGGTGAGGCCAAGCCTAACGATACGCATAAACAACCACCAGTGTTTGAAGAGAAATTCTTGGTGATTATGGCTGGGGAGGCTAAGCCAACGTATTTGGCTACTCCCATGTCAAGTAGGTCATCTTCTTTTGGTGATACTACCTGTAGCAGCTGTGGGAGCGAGAAGAGTGACAAGTCTGTGGAAATGACTGAGACAGAGAAAGCCAAGCAAGCACAGACACCAGTACCACAACACAGTGACAACAACGAGAGCCAGAGAGAGAGAGAGGCTCAAGCCAATGAGACCTCAGGCTCAGCTGATTAGAGTCAGACCCATTAATGAATTCGTTTTCGTTTTTGGGTTTTGGCTTTCATGGGGGGAGCTAGCTCATATTGCAGGTTTTTGCTCTAGGACACATTGGTAGGAGTGTCTGTACTATGAGCTTTGCATGTTGGATTAGTAATGGGTTTTCCTGGATGTATTACCATATCTTCAACCCCTCCCCTCCCCTTTTTTTTTATTCGGGAAATGTAAATTTATTTGAGAAGGAATGGAACAAAAAGAATTTCGTGCCTAGTTTTCAGAGTTTCATAACAGTACTTCTTTTTCTTTTCTTTTTTTGTTGAAGTTTTTGTATGAGCAATCAACAGGTTGAGTTTTGGTGCGATAGCAACGGTTTTTCATCCAAATCAGTACGTCATGTCAATGGTTTAAATCTGAGAATCAGTCTCTCAGACTAAAAAATTTGGCGATAAAACTGCCTATCAATCACCTTATTTGTATCTCACAATAGTAGAAATTTTGTTTACTGGTATGTCCTACTATACTTTGTATCAATAATTAGATTTGTTCTTTGAAGGTGGTTTTGGGAAATCCAGAAACCAGAAAATAAGAGAGATCAACATGCCTTAAAAATATGGAACCCACTCTTCGGTTGTAGTGATAGGAAGTTAGATAATGGTTAATTACGTGTGTTGCAAGGGCCGTGCGTGTGTGAGTTGGGAAAAGCGCGTCATAGGCTTTGGTATTCATTGTATTTGTATTGTGTAGGTGTGTCTGATGCGGCGAGAGGAAGCTGAACACACTTGTTGTTTATGGATGAGACTTTAATTAATCTTTTGCTGGAATTTTTTATTTCGTTCTATTTATATATGTGCACATTTATGTATGTTTGGTTTGGTCTCTGTGTTTATGACTGTTCTGAGTTATCTGCCATTCTCTGTTGACTGTTGTTCTACTCTCTGGTCACTGTTATTGAGGCATAAACCCAGAGCCTTTCATTAATTGATTTTGGAACAGTATGATATCTACAACGTCACCTTCGCTATAATAAGTTTTCTCTTGCTTTGCTTTAGTTTATTTCCATGCCTTTGTTAGGTATAAAGCATGTCCATCTTTAATTCCTGGCCTAGTAAAAATATTAAGTATTGTTCCCCAGTACTAAACTAAAACTATAGCATGTAGTGCAACATGTTCTGGGAGTGGTACACTTCAATGCGCAATTGAGTGATTTGGTTGTGTAGATATTCATACATTCTTGTTTTTATGACGCATATAGCCACTAAAAAATGTATGAGCTAGGTTTGTTGGATCTTCATTGGTGGGTGTATGATGAGAATGAAATATAAACATTAAACAACAATGATTGGAAACAGTGTCTAATTATACTTTAAATAGTGAGCCACCCACCAAAGTGGTTCGGTGAATTTTTAGCCAAATAAGGTTCTATATACATTACACTTCGACAAAAATTCATGGCAGCTATAAGTTTTATAAGTCAGTGACAAAACGCAGTGGATTCAGAATAAATTGAATACATTTAATAACTTATCTTAATTCCAATATAGAATAAAAAGGGAAATTAAAAATTTTGTAATATTATAGGCGTTTTGAGCCATCAAAAATGAAAATATGATACAAAATTTTGATTTCCTTGGGCAAAAAATATAAATAAAAAAAAGTTGAATGCCATATTTAATGCTCAGACTGAATAATAAAAGACTCAAATCAGAAAGGTAGCAAAACCACATCACAATATTTATGATTTATGGCCCAGACGATTAAAAGAAACAAGAAAAAAACCAGAATCAAAAACCCCACAAAAGAAAAATCACATTGTCATGCATGACAAGAATGGTACTTTAAAATTAAAATCAAGTGGGCGTTTATGAAACTGTTGAGAATCTCTGAAAAGAATTAAAAAAAAAAAAAAAAGTGTGAAGAGATATAGAGACGCGGCAGGCTGAGAAGGCCCAGACAGAAATGATAAAAATGTGTACGATCGATGGGAAAAAAGTAGCCATAAAAATGAAGAACCTTGTACCATCTTTGGAATTTTAAGAACCTAAATTTTCCTCCTTTTTTACATGATTATAAATTAATGAATGACAAGTGTATCTGATTTCCTTCCTCGCTTCTTTTAAAGATAAAGTTATGCTTGCCCTTTCTTTCCTTCTTTGCTTTCATTTCAGGTGTACCTCCGCAGATTCGTCCCTCCCCCTATAGGCTAGCTATAGGAAATTTCTTGATCAAAAAAACCATTTTCCTTTGTCTGATTTTAGTTTTAACTCATAATTCATAAACCCATGTATACGGCTATGTGCATTGGTGCACAAAGAAGAGCTCTCTCTTTCTCTCTCCTTATCACTATTCATTAAATTATGTTAACTGAAAGGATTTGATCCAACTAGTTGAGGCTATGATAGATTAATTCAAGACCTGCCAAAGGGAAAAGAAAAAGAGAGAGATAAACATCCAAATCTTTTTGGTAGGAAAAAGAAAAAAGAAACGATGTCTATGTCATAATGGATAACAATTAACTTTTTCTTGCTTCAAAAAAAAGAAAAAAACAACTAAATTTCTCTATCTCATTCTACACCCAATACGTTATTGTCCATGAAACGGAGGGTTTAGATTGGTTACCAATTAAAAATATGCCAAAACTTAAGTACAATATCTTAGATGTTGTTTCTTAGGTTTTTCTCTTAAGATTCAACCACGTGGTTACTTAATTAAAAAATACACTTTCATCTCATGAAAATAAATTCATATAGCAGAATTTTAAGAGAAAAACCTAAAAAACATCACCTAAATACTGTACTTAAATCTTGCCCTTAAAAATATTGAAAAAAAATATTATAAGAAAAAAAGAAAAGACTATCAGCTTCAGTACTAACTCTTAATGAAGGGTATTTATCTAAAGAAGAGAGAAGGAAAAAAGAAAAACTCTTAATCAAGGGTTCTAGCTAGGAACCCAGAAGAATTGATTGCCAATCGTTGTATGGAACAGAAAATGGAATATGGTATTGAAATGTCATCTCAGTAAAGAGAGAGAGAGCCTAAATCTCTTTTGACTATGCTCCATTATTATACTCTCACTTTTCTTCAAAAATACAAAAGAGCTTCTTTGTAAATTTGGAGAGAGCTTTAATAATTGCACCCTATCATTCATATTATCCACATAGCGAGCATGGAAATATGGAATTGGTGACATACCGATAGAACTCAAAATTTGTAAACAAAAAGCATCTTTCTATCTTTAAGCTCGTGGAGTTTCCTATCCATGAATTTTTTTGAGAAAAGTTTCTATCTATAATTAGATGAACTTTCCTTATCAAAGCTTGGCCTACGTTGACGTTAAACCATAATCAATAACAAGTTTAAAAGCTTTAATTATAAGTGAAGGGACACAATGAGTGTTATTATATGTTTTAGAAAAGATTAAATGGCATGGAAGTGTTTGTTTGAAGCATGAAATCATTGACATATATAGTTTTGTTCATATGAATGCATCATCAATTTCTTGTAGCATTTCTTCTCTCATTTCTAATTAACTTGAACATGTGGTGCATTTTTCTGTTGAAGAAAAGTCACATTAATATGCAAATCATCTTACGCTTAAATAGCACAAAGCGTGGAGATAGACAGTGCCATTACAGCAACATCCATTAGGGTCATTATCGCACATTCCCCTTGTAATAATGAACTGTTTTCAAATCAAATTTGAATAGATCAAAGGTGTTGCTTACCTCAGAAACTTTGCAGAAACTATTACTTTGACAAATTAAAAAGATCCAACTATAGCGATAAATGGAAATCTCCTAAAAATCCATTTCAGGGTTCTTGTGGTTGAAGATTGTTCAAACAGAAAAAAATTCGTGGATTCAAAGCGGATCGTACCAACAATTGTGACCTGCATTACGTGCTTGAGGTCAATTCAAAACATTCCTATTATAATTATCTAAACAAGTCTAGGTCTAGCCCAGAGTCGTACCTTTTTCTTCCATAGAAAGTTTTGAAAGTCATAACTCATAAGGTTTATGTTTCTGGCTAGAATTGGACCATGTGGATTATTAGCTTGATTCGTGAATTTTCATGGGAGAAATTTGTGCTGGTTGTTGAATTTTAGTGTGTAGAGTACCCCATATAATGATTAAGCTTAAGCTTTAAATGTGTGTATCACATTGTATGCAATTTTATTTTAGTAAGTATAGTAAGATTTTAGTTTATAGTATTCAATCCATAAAGATTGTTCATTGTTCTTTATTATTAGACTAAAATACTAATTAGTTTTTAGTGTTGATCGATAAGAGTTGAATTCAAATCCCTTATTCGATGACAAGAATTACTAATTAAGTAAACTAAAATCCACAATAATATAAAAATATGCCACGAAATGAATAAGAAATTTTTTTTATAGACTTTCATTTTATAGACAACATTGTTTGACACTATAAGATTTGGATTTATGACATCCAGTTGATAATAATTGTTCTTTATCATTATGTCAAGAATCAATCATTTTTTAATGTATTTGATATTCAAATCTTAGTAGCATTTTGATTATAAGAGACCAGTTGAACTAATAAGAATTACAGTAGTATGAAATTATACGATGAACTGATAGGAAAAAATTATTATAAACCTTCACTATATAGCAGCTTTGTCTCTCCCACAAACACAGATTAAGTTCAAGTAATATTTGATATAATTCTTATTATTGTTACATCACTTGATACCTTTATATACATATATATGTATGTATGAAAATTCTACTTACTAGAATACATTGTTTTCTCTTGCTCTAAATACTTGTAAAATATCAAGATAATCAAGCATTAATAAAAACTTTATCACAATATATAGTTGGCTTCCAGGGGTGTCACAGTAAAAAATTATTTCCCCTCAAGCAAGCATTCCAGATGACTTAACCGTTGCTATACTTATCGATCTAGATACAGGTTGGTGGAATGCTCCTCTTATTGACCAATAATTCCTTCCCTTTGAAGCTACACAAATCAAAGCCATTTCCCTTTGCTCCACTCATCAAGAAGACTCTGTACTCAGGCCGAGAAGCAAATATGGTATTTATTCAGTGAAAACTAGTTATCAACTTCTTTGTGAAGTAGATAGGAGTGAGGTTGCATCGAGTTCAGATTATACAGAAGTCAATAAATTTTGGTCTTGGCTGTGGAAACTCAAAGTTCCTAGTAAGGTTAAAATCTTTCTTTCGCGAGCTGCTCAAACGCTTTGCTAACTAAAGCTAATCTATAGAGGAGGAAAATTGCGGGTGACGCTATTTGCCCCAATTGCTTGTAAGATAGACAAACCATCCTCCATGCCTAATGGGATTGCTATGAAATTCAGCAACTACTATCTTCAGTTGGGTGCGAAGCAACATCCCAGGTCTATATGCTCGTTTTTGATCTTGTGGAATTGGTAAGACGCCAAAATATGAATCTAGATTTTTTTGCAATGATAGCAAGGACAATTTGGCAGAGAAGAAACAAGCTTCATGTGAGTGAAACTTGTACCTCTCCCCTTTCAAAATTCTGGAGTCGGCAGCTACTCTTCTCGTAGATTTTCAAAAAAGGAAAGCTCCCCATATACCACGTCCTCAACCAATCTTGACGAAGTGGAAACCTCGTGTTATTCATGAGAAAGGGTGTGCATGGATTGGGTTGAGTTGGATCGAGTTGAAAAGTTTTTTCAATACAACCTATCATAGTTGGTTAAAAAAAAAAAATCTAACTCAACCCATAATAGGGTTCAACCTAACCCAACTCAACTCACATGGATCAAGTTGGACCCATGGGTTGGACAGTTTTTTTTTTTTTTTTTTTTAATTACTATTATTATTATTAAATTAAGTATTAAAATAACACCATCTCAAATAATAGCAAATTTATAACCAAATAATCGTGAGTATAACACTAAATAAACACAAACTGTATAAGAAGAATTTAAGATTTAGGTTTTTATTTTTTTATTTTTTTTTATTTTAAGATGGGCAAAAATTAAATAACAAAACTATATAATATATTTTTTAAATTTTAAAAATACATTAAACATAGGTGAGTCTGGTCAAGTTAAGCAAATTTGTAAATCTCATGACCCGAACTCAAACCGACCAACTGTAAATACAATTTCATGACCCAACCCAACCCACCAACCTGGTGGATTGGGTTAAGTCAATTCGATTTTGACAGGTTTGCAGGTTCACTACACACCCCTGTTTATGAGTTTAAAACTAAAATTGATGTGGTTGCTTTTGAAGACACTAATGAAGCTAGTGTTAGGGTGGTGGGTTGTAATGATAAGGGTGAAGACTTGGCTGCCATATCTGGAAAAATATCCTTGCCTTTGTCAGTGGTTATGGTGAAAGTGACGGCGGCTAGAAGGGCGGTTCAATTTGTGGTAGAAATTGGTAGTTCACACTCTATCTTTGAAGGAGACTAAGATTACTTTCAAGGCTCTTACTTCGGATATTGATCCTCTCTCGACCATTGGTCATCTTATAAAAGACACTAAGTCTATAACTGGTTCATTTATGAACTATTCATTCTCATATACATAAGAGGTAGGGCAACATAATTGCTCATGCTTTAACCAGGAGAGCTAAAGATTCTTCTCCTTTGTTAGTTTGAATGGAATATATTTCTCCAAATATTTTAATTTCCCTTGTTTCTAACTTTGTAGTTTCTTATTCTAAGAGTCTATTTGGGATCCGCTTATTTTGCTGAAACTAAAATTTTTTTGCTGAAAGTAATGTAAATAAAGATGAAAGTTAATTGATGGGTTCCAGTTAGCTCAACTGGTAAAATCTTTGATGGTTGAATAAGAGATTTGGGATTCAATCTCTGCCTATGCTAAAAACTGATTGATATTTTGGTCTGATGATAAAGAGTATCATTAGGAGTGGACGTCATAGGTTAAAACTCTCTAAAAAAAAAAAAAGATGAAAGTTAATTGAAATAGTATAATAAGACTTATGAATAGTACCAAAAAGTACAGTAGGACCCATGAATAATAGTAAAAATAAGCTGATTAGTAAAATAAGTTGGCAAAAATTATTTTTGCCAAACAGACAATTAGTATTGCTGATCCTTTTCTTAAAAAAAAAATTATCTATAAGAAGTTTAAATTTATTTATTTTTAAATATTATGTAGGACATGGATAAGTGGATTCTTTAACTATTAAATAATATTTTTGTACATTAAGAATAAAGAGAACATCTAATCTGATTACAAGATTTTCAAATTATTCATCTAATATATAAAATGTTGTAACAATAATAACAATGATGAGTTACATAAAAGAGTTTGGCATTTTGGGATATGGATTTGCTTAAACTTAAAGCGTCCTATATTTCCATGCACATGTGCAGCCTTAAAAGACTAAGTTTTTCTACTTTCTTAGAAAGAGTACAAAAGAAGGTGAAGGCTGCTCTCGGGCCCTTGGGCACGTAGAAGCAGGTAGTTTCTTGTCGTGTGCAAGAAGTGGAGTGTCCTCCCTTGGGTGAGGACTTTCGTGGTTCGTGGTTTTCTTTAAGGTATCGAAAGGAGAAGGGGAGCTATATGGCAGAAGAGCTGGAAGAGTTGTGGGGGAAGCTGTCCTTTACTGAAGAAGAAGGTGAAGGCATAGCTCTAGGAAATAGCAGTACTAGAGCGGCTAAGGAGAGAGGTAGATTTTGTGCAGTGTTAAAGATTCTTTCCCATAGGAGTATACAGGTGGACGCAGTACGAAAAAACTTAAGAATGTTATGGAAGCCGAGTAAAGGAGTCAATATAAGCGAACTGGAGGATGACTTGTTCCTAGCGGAGTTTGGGGACGAAAGAGATAAGAAGAGAGTTTTGGATATGTCTCCTTGGAGCTATGAGAAGCAGTTAGTGATTATACAAGAATTCGAGGGAGAACGAACGCCAAGAGAAATGGAGCTGAAATGGTCTCCGTTTTGGGTCCAGATTTTTAATTTACCTTTGAAGTGCAGAACAAAAGAAACGGCATGGGCCATTGGGACAAAGCTGGGGTCTGTTATGGACGTGGATGTCGATGACAAGGGAGTGCAATGGGGCAAACATCTTCGGGTAAGGGTCAAGATAGACGTCTCTAAGAAGCTTGTAAGGGGAAAAAGGATCACCATTGAAGGAGGGGAAAGCAGGTGGATTCAGTTCAAATATGAGCGACTTCCCAACTTCTGCTACAGATGTGGAATGCTCAGCCATGCTATGAGGGATTGTACAGAGAAAACGGACGCAAACGTTAGGAAGGAAGAACAGCTGCAGTATGGTGCGTGGCTAAGGGGTGACCTGGGTAAAAGAAACGCTTTTGAGGGGGAAAAACAGAACAGTGGCACGAACAGAGGAACGGTGACCATGGGTGGGGAGGCGGAGAAAGGTGAGAAGGAGGCGGAGCAGATGGAAAAGGCTGAAAAGGTGAGTGATGGGCTTAGGGCTTACGTGGAGATGGGGACAGATCAGGGAGACGACACAAAAAGCATGGAAACAAAAAAGACGGAGAAGTCAATCCTAGAGCTAAACTATCGGCCTGACAAGAACTTGCATGAAAATGGAAAACAAAGTGACAGAGATGGAAAGCAAGGCGATCTGAGCATCCAAAGGGAAGCAAATTCCGCGGTCCAACCCACTGACAGTGGGGATCAGACACCGCGCATGGAATGGGAGCAGACAGGCGCAAAAAAGGAGCCTGATTTTAAGCATTTGTTGGCGCCAATTAACGTGCAGGACAATAAAGGGGTTAGCGCTACGGACCAGACTTCGGAAGTGGGCCCGATGGCCATGTGTTATGATCCAACTGAAGGGTGGGTTGCAGAAAAGCTCGGCCCAACAAGCGGGCATTGGATTAGGAAGCCCAGGGATGCTAAAACAGGTAAGCCCACTGAAGTTTTAAGCCCGAAAAAACAAAAAAGAGGGAGTCAGATCCCAGTACAAGAGTTAGACCCAAACTCTTTTGCTTCGAAGAGGAGAAAATGTCTGAAACAGAGTGAAGAAAAAAGGTGCGAAGAACAAAGGGGTGAGGAAGACCAAAAAAGAGAGAAAGAAGAAAAGAGGGATGGCGGAGTGGCGGTGGCTGCGGCGCAGCACCGCCGAGCCTCATGAGTATCATCGCCTGGAATTGCCGGGGTCTCGGGTCCTCCCTGGCAGTTCGTAACCTCGCCGATGCGGTGAAGGAGAAGGACCCGATGCTGGTGTTTTTGTCAGAGACGAAGGCCGGCGTGAGTAGAGTTAAAAGAGTCCAAAATAAAATCAAGTATTCGCAGGGTATTGTGGTCCAAAGTGACGGTAGGAGTGGGGGTCTAGCGCTATTATGGAAGGAAGGTACAGAGGTGGGGTTGAAGAGTTGCTCGCATTCGCACATCGATGTGGTGGTCCGTGATGGATCGAAGCAAGTTTCTTGGAGGGCCACGGGTTTCTATGGCCATCCTGAGGCGGGGAAGAGGCAAACCTCGTGGAAGCTTCTGGAGACTCTGAAGAACCAATGTTCGATGCCGTGGGTAGTATTCGGTGATTTCAACGAAATATTGCATCAAAACGAGAAGCTAGGATGGATGGAAAGGGATTTTAAACAAATGGAGGGGTTCCGTGAATGCCTTAGTAGATGCGGGCTTTTTGATTTGGGCTTTATTGGCCAACGGTTCACGTGGTGTAATGGGAGGTTGGGAGATCAAAGGACTTTGCTCAGATTAGATAGAATGGTTGCAAATTCTAGCTGGACGGAGCTCTACCCGGATGCCAGAGTCCACCACAGGTCCATGTCTAGCTCTGATCACTGTCTACTTACATTATTTCTGAAACATGAACATCGTAGAAAACCTGCAAAGAAGCGTTTTCAATTTGAGGCAATGTGGGTGAGGGAAGAAGGATGTAAGGAAGTGGTTGAAGGGGCATGGGACCCGTACTATGGGGGGTCGGGCTGTAGCATCTTGGATAGGGTGAAAAGATGTCAAGTGAGTCTCCAAGGTTGGAATTGGAGAGTTTTCGGAAATGTGAATAAAGTTCTGAAGCAAAAACAGGATAGATTGCAACAAATTGAGGGACTTAACTGTCTGCATGAGAAAGCAGTGGAGATCTCAGAACTGAGAAGAGATATTAATGAAATGCTGACCAGAGAGGAGATAATGTGGAGTCAAAGGTCTAGAGCTTCATGGATTAAGTGGGGTGATCGGAATACAAAATTCTTCCATGCCACGGCAAACCAGAGACGTCAGCGAAATAGAATAGAAGGAATACAGGGTGTACAAGGAAATTGGCTGGAAAATCAAGACGACGTTGAAAAGACCATCATTGAATATTTCGAGACAATTTTCAGGTCGGACCAATCGTCTAGTTTCAATGCGAGTCTGGGTGCTGTCAAACAGAAGGTTACCCAGGAGATGAATGTGAAGCTGCTGGAGGATTTCAAGGCGGAGGAAGTCAGGCGAGCCCTAAACCAGATGCATCCCACAAAGGCACCAGGGCCGGACGGTATGTCCCCTATCTTTTTCCAACATTATTGGGATATTGTTGGCCCTGATGTAATTAAGTGTGTCTTAGACTCTCTCAATTCTGGTGTTATGCCCTGTGGTTTAAACGAAACCTTTATCGGCCTTATTCCCAAGGTTAATTCCCCACAAAAAGTCTCAGAGTACCGCCCCATTAGCTTGTGTAACGTTATTTATAAGTTGATATCGAAGGTTCTGGCAAATAGGCTAAAACTTATCCTCAATGAGATCATCGATGAGTCTCAAAGTGCTTTTGTCCCGGGTAGGCTTATCTCGGACAATGTCCTTGTGGCTTTTGAAACGATGCATAGCATAGACCAAAGAAGAAAGGGGAAGGAAGCTCTTATGGCAATTAAGCTCGATATGAGCAAAGCGTACGATAGGGTGGAATGGGAGTATTTGGCAGCTATGATGAAGAGAATGGGCTTCCATGATAGATGGATTTCTCTCATGATGATGTGTGTGCGTACAGTTGAGTATTCGGTGCTAATTAATGGGGAGGCGAAAGGTAAAATTAAACCGACTAGAGGGCTGAGACAAGGGGACCCAATTTCCCCTTACCTCTTTTTGTTATGTGCGGAGGGTTTTTCTGCTATGCTTAATAAGGAAGTGAGTGAGGGTACCTTAAAGGGGGTGGCTGTAAGTAGATCAGCCCCACAAATCTCTCACTTGTTGTTTGCTGATGATAGTATTGTGTTCTGTAGAGCATCTATGGAGGAGTGTGATAGGGTTATGAAAATTCTGGAGGAGTATGAGGTGGAATCAGGGCAGAAGCTCAACAAAGGGAAAACCTCCCTATTTTTTAGTAAAAATACACCAGGAGAAACTCGGGAGTATGTCAAGCAAAAATTTGGGGCCCAAATCATCCAACACCATGAGAAGTATCTAGGCTTGCCTCCTCTAATTGGGAAGGGGAAGAGGAAAGCCTTCAACCGGATTAAAGACCAAGTAAGTAGGAAAATAGCCGGATGGAAGGGTAAGTTGTTGACAAACGCTGGTAGGGAGGTTCTCATTAAGGCCGTGGCGCAAGCTACTCCCACGTACACAATGAGCTGCTTCAAGCTTCCGGTTTCTCTTTGCAATGAGCTAAGTTCTATGATGAGCAGCTTCTGGTGGGGGCAGAAGGATAAGGAGAGGAAAATGGCATGGCTGTCTTGGAAGAAGATGTGCATATCAAAAGAGAAAGGTGGCATGGGTTTTCGGGATTTGAAAGCATTCAACTTAGCCCTTCTCGCTAAGCAAGGCTGGCGAATCTTGAAAAATCCAACTTCTTTGGTGCATAGAATCTTCAAAGCAAAATATTTTGCGAAGACTACTTTCCTCGATGCAAAGTTGGGCTGTCGTCCTTCCTATGCTTGGAGAAGTATCATGGCAGCTAGATCAGTAGTCGAAAGGGGCTCAAGGTGGGCTATTGGTAATGGGGAAAAAGTAAGCATTTGGGAGGATCGGTGGCTTCCAATTCCGGAGTCCTTTAAAGTTGTAAGTCCAAAGCCCCTTCAGGCCGAAAATGTGCTGGTAGCTGAGCTGATTGACACAGACAGAAGTGCTTGGGATGAGGCCAAAATAAGGAGCTTGTTCCTTCCCCACGAGGCCAATGTTATATTGGGCATCCCTTTAAGCCCTCGACTTCCGGGGGATTCCCTTATATGGGCATGGACGCCTAGAGGTAATTTTACTGTCAATAGTGCGTATAAGGTGGCCCAATCCTTTCGAAACTTTGCACTCCCAAAGGGGGAGGGTGGGGAATGCTCAGACACAGCTGGGATGAAACACCTATGGAAGCAAATTTGGAATTTGAATTGTCCAAATAAGATAAGATTGTTCATGTGGAGGGCTTGCTCAAATATCCTTCCAACAAAATACCAATTACGGGCTAGAGGTATTGGGAGGGATGATGTTTGTGTTCTGTGTGGGGGTTGTGAATCATCTGGTCATATTCTGTGGGGGTGTGAAGTAGCAGAGGAGGTGTGGAGTAATACAAGGCTGAAGCTGCCTAGTTTAGAGACCATTCCGAGGGACTTTGTGGATATAATGTGGGACTTCTTGAAGAGGAGGCCTGGGATTGACTGGGAGTTGTTTGCAGTAACGGCTTGGAGTATTTGGAATAATAGGAATCTCGTCAACCATGGGGGGAAGTCCAAAAACCCGGAATTAATTGTCAAAGAGGTGGCTGCTTATTTGAGGGATGTAAGACAATCTAAGGATACTCAGACAAGGCCGGCCCAGCCATGCAGACAGCTGTGGAATCCTCCAAAAAGAGGGTACTATAAGATTAATGTTGATGGGGCAGTGTTCAAGGAGTCCGGGTGCTGTGGGGTTGGAGTTGTTATAAGAAATGAAGCGGGTCAGCTCATGGGAGCTATGAGCAAAAAACTGAAAATTCCCCTGAAGGCGTTGGATGTGGAGGCCAAAGCAGCGGAGGAAGGCTTCAATTTTGCTAGGGAATTAAGCCTAAAGTACGTAATAATGGAAAGTGATGCTCAAGTAGTTGTCAACTCCCTCAATGATATAAGTTTGGCGCCAAGCTCCATACTAAAGGTAATCGAAGGAGCAAAGACTGGACTGTGTGATTTTGATTCATGGGATGTCAAGCACATATGCAGAAAAATTAATTCTGCAGCTCACCTTATGGCAAAATATGCCAATGTTGTATCTGATTATGTGGTTTGGGTGGAAGACACCCCACCTGCTATTGAGCAGCAGGTGTTGTATGATGTAGCTCATTTGAGTGATTTTTCTAATTAATGCTATGAAAGTTTCGGTGTTGGTTATCAAAAAAAAAAAAGACTAAGTTTCGAAGGTTGGGCCTCCTTCTAAAGCTCAGGCCTGAACCAACAATCGATATTTATGGCAAGCAGGCTCGCTTCCGCTAAGCCTATAATGTCAGACTTGGGTCTATACTTTATTTGGAAGAAAGCACAGTCAATGTCTTTTCGCAAACATGGTCCATTGTAAAGGCACACAACATTGGGTCATTACTGATTTCTTTTGGGACAAACATTAGTGTTCCTAATGTAACAAAACGAAGATTGGCATGGTATAACAATCAACGTCATAGCAAGCTAAGGTCCCGGCTCCAACCTCCAAGTCTCAAGAAAAGGGACAGGGAGGAGAGGGGTAAAAATTTAGAGGTGTTATGTTCATAATATTTTTATAATACTTTTACAACAAATTTTAATTGGCCAATAGTTATAGGTTTTTAATTTGTATCCATCACTAAAATTATGTTCTTGCCTACTTGTAATTGCCCATAAGTACCAGCTACCTAAGATTTATAATAAAAATGTTATAAAACTTGGGACAAGTTCTATTTTAATCTTAAAAAAAAAAAAAAAAAAAAAAAAGGAGGGGAGGTGGTCGTAAAAAAAATTAAAACAAAAGAAATTTGTACTTCCATCCAGGTAGCCAGATGCATAATTTTTGGATGTCAGATGTTGGCAATCTAAACCGGTTTTTTGCTCTGTACAGAGCAAAATACCGTTTTAGAAGTAGAGTGTGGTCATTTGAGGTTAGCAGAGGCATATTCACATGAAAAAAAATAAAATTATTTACAATATACAAAAATTTAATAATGGTTGGCCCAACTCTAAATTTATGTTCACCAACCAAAACTTAAAATAAACTATATGGATTACAATTATATATACATATATATATATATATATATGTATATATTATGGAAATTCAATTCACAATGTCCACTTTATGATGATTGCTCTTATCATTAAGTTAAGACATTCAACTCATATATTCACATAACAATACTCGCAAAACTCGGAAAAATATACAAAATCCACACACAAACTCATAATTTCAAAACTCCAATACACCTATTAACTCTATCACACAAAATAGATAAACACCAAAACTACTCTATGAAGAAACTAACTCCATGTTTTTTTAGGAGTTTCTCCCCATATAGAATAACCTTAAGGCAAAAGGCACCAAACCAATTACTCTTGAATAAGAAACCTTCTTCCATATAAAGGAAATTTTTCTTCACTCACACCCAATAAAAAATCCTACCCTTCCATGCCAAGAAAATCTAAACGAAAGAAAATTAGGAATTTGAGACAATTTCTCAACTCAAAGCTTGTTACTTCCCGTGAACTAAATCACATGGACTCCTCTACTTCTCCCCCTTAGTAAGTTTCATATCAATTAGTGATATTATGTTACCAAAAATAAACATATATAGCAATAAATAATATTAAAAGCCACTTATTTTTAATGAGTAATATTAGAGATACATTTTTTCACAATTGTTAATATGGCTTATTGGGATTGAAGAGCCTTGCTTTCACTTGGTCCGCTACTAGTACAACTTTTATGATTTATCATGCATAAATTATGACCTATCAAGTTAAACATTGTGACAAAAGTGGAATTTTTAAACTTTCTTTGTTTCTTGTTTTTTTTTTCTTTTTTTCTTTTTCTACACTTATTATTTTTAAGTTTGACAAAATAGGAGACCATCTCAATTTTATGCTCTTAAAGCCATTGATTTCCATATGTGGCAGACTATGACCCCAGCTCAATCAATGCTTAAGTTCTCCATTTTTATATATTGCATTGATTGTATATTTATATTGCAGAAGAAAAAATGCAGCAAAAAGAAAGGGATACCACTAGTTTACATATATTAGAAAGGATATTTACAATTTTTCAACTTCCCCCTCCCACCCACCAAAAGGCTTGTCTACCCATTATTATTTTATGTCTTTGGGTTACATCACAGGTAATATATCCAGGTAATACCAAATCCCTTGTTTTTTGTCTAAGTAGTTAGCTAGGAAATATTACAATTCTAAAATCCTCGAGAAAAATAACTCTTTTTTTTTTTTCCTTTTAATACACAATGGAAGAGTTCCCAATCCTTTTTCCTTCCTACCATGGCGTTTGTTGATTGCAAAGCTTCGAATCAATACAAAAGCAGGAATGAAGAAAAATACAAAGAACAAAAAGAAAGAAGAAGAATAAGAAATATTTGGTACCACAACTAATAAGATCCTAACATTTCTTAGAATGCAAATTATTTTTAAAGATACGATCTAGATCTAGTTTGAGTCTATGGCACTCTATAAAAATTTCTCTTTATTGATGGGTCAAAACATTAATTGATTTTTGGTACTTGCACGATTCAAATCCAAGTCGTTTATTTGACAACAAAAAAAAGTTTACTAATTGAATTAATTAGAAGCGACTAATATAAAGCACTTCTGAAAGAGAGATGACATGACTGAGAGAGGTCTCACGTGATAGAACAAATGTGCAAGTTAGTACACTTTGTTTTTTGAAAATTAAAAAACTCAGCTTGTCTAAGCTTAAACACAAATTGGCTGTGGAACTGACCAAAAACACGTCTCGACCTTTCACAGTTTCACTTGGGATGCCAATTTTCAGTTTGGATCAATTGGAGGCTGTGTCTTGTTCAACTACATATTGGGGCTATTTTGATCTTATAAATAAATAACACTTAATGAGGTTATTTATGTGGTTCATCTTTGTCTGCAATTCGTCTACCTGGAGCAGAATCAGCGGTCCGATTATTAAAGTTTCCAAAGAATCAAATGAGTTAATCATGGCTATTAAGATTGATTCATTTTTAATATATCAATCTTGAAGTTCAATACCTTGACTTAGATTGATTGGAGATATTTGGTATTAGTTGATCATTGCTATTAAACTTGATGCATTTTTAATTCACTCAGAAGATCAAAACAATGAAACTTTGACTTGGGTTCATTGGAGAGACTTTCTCAAAAAAAAAAAAAAAAAAAAAAAACAAAAAACAAAAAATTTCATTGGAGACAACTCTAGTGGAAGTATGCAATTGTCTTGTTTAGATGATAAAGAAAAGTTTATTTGTATCATATTATCATTATTAACAATACTGCCATTATAGATTTATCACTGTTTGCTTGGATTGGTTGAAACTATGGAAATGATTCTGCCATTTTGTTTATTTCGAGATGACGCTGAAATAAATAATCATATTGTAGCCGAATCAAACTTTTATTCCTATTTAAAAGAGGTCTAAGACTCTTAAGGCATTATTTCTTTTTTCTTTCATTCTTCTTAAAAAGCCCAACCATAATTGTCATACACTGATTGGTAAGGGTTTTTTAATCATCCTTGCACTTTTCCCCTCCTCTAAAATTTTATTTATTTATTATAAACAAAATTTAGTTACAAAATTAATTATAGTTTATAGCTATAAAATTTTCTTTTAAAAAATTAACATTATTATAAAAATTTAACCGTTAAATTGCATGTTCTTTACACTCTTAACACACATGTCAAATTTTGTGTCAATCAAATATTATTTATGCGATTTATTGATGACATAACTATTTATTTTTAGTTTTTTAGAAATTTTACAATTACGAAAGATATAAGAAAAAAATATAATCTAATAGTAAATTTCTTTAATTAAAGTTATAACCTTAAATTGTAATCAATTTTATAATTAAACTTTCTCCTTCATTTATTTAGCATGTTTGTGCACTTTGCGCTTGCCCATGCAAAGGAATATTAAGCTCATGCTTTATTTTTTTTCTTCTATTTTATCTCAACCTACGTGACCCAAGCCCATTTGAGAGGAAGTTTTGGAGGATTGGTTTAAAAGGCCGAAGAGAGGCTCTATTGAGAGCAAAGAAAGAATATGTAGGCTTGGAGTACATGCAATTCCATAAACCCATGTATGAGTAGAAAGTTAAGAAACATATTATTGTTGTAAGAACTCCTTATTTCACGTTGATTAGCATTTCAAGGTGGATTCTCATTATCATTAAATGCTCAGTAATGTAATCCCAGAAATTCAACATTTTTTTTAAAGTAAATAGTAATACTTATTAGAATACATACAAAAATAGTAATACTAGTGTGTTTAAATCATGTATGTGTGTGTCCAAACACTACATAAAAACTGGTTCTATAATAGCCCCTGTCGATTTTAGACCTTAGAAACCACTTTTGTATAGCCAAGTGGGTGGGAACCTAAAATCACCTAATTTACTATATTTCCAATATACATAACATTTTTATGCCAAATACAGCAAGTTCAAACACTACAAAAAACTTGTTTTATAGCAACGTTTTTTTCCTAGCGATTTTAAAGTAAGGGCATTGTTTGGTACAGTTGTTTAAATAATAGTTTTCAGAATTTAAACATTACAATATGTATTTTTACAATACTTTTTACCTTACACATATTTTCACAACACTTAAACAAAGTTACTAAAAATCTTGTACCAAACTGGCCGTAAGTTCCTTAAAATTTTTTTTATCACGTGCAGAGGCTTCTCTCTGACTCTAACACATAACTTTGAATTGTCCATATTTTGTCATATTTTAAGGCATGTCATCTTTGCTTGTTGTACTTGTGGTCTAACTCATTTTATTCACAAGCTAATTTGTGTGCAATTCCCAAGACAAATGTTGCTAAGTCATCATGTGTCGACATGAGTCGTAAACTCAAACCCAATTTCAAATCCAGATTAATTATTAATGGTTGCTGCATAACACCCCGTTAATGTGATATAAAACGCAAAAAAATACTCATTTTTTATGAATAGTAGGAAAAAGCTTACTATGTTTAGGCCTATGTTAGCTTTTTATTGAAAAAATCAAGTTATTTTATAACCAGACCAAATTACCCTTTATTTTCTTTGATTTTAAAGATTAAAATAATATATAAACCATATTAAATAATATATTTACTCAAAACCAGCCAATATACAAACACACACCCAGTGACAGTTGCCACCAACAGCCACCGCTACAACTACCGCCACAACCAAGAGCTTCCTCTACCACCCATAATACAACTCAAAAAAAAAAAAAAAATACAATCAAATACCCACAACAAATTCCAAATCCAAAAACCTCAAAAAAAAAAAAAAAAAAAAAAAGCTCAATCTTTAACAAACACCGCCGGCCTACTACAGCCACAAACATCTCCGACCCAAAACTCAACCAACCACCGCCACAACCACGACACTACCACTGGCCCAAAATCCCAACCCAACCGATTAATCAATGACCCAAAACCCACTCATCAGAACCCATTTCAAATACCCACGACCCGATTGAGAGATCTGAAGGTTGGCGGCGAAGGCTGTGGAGGTCGACGGCGAGGGCTGTGGAGGTTGGTGGCAAGGTGAGGCAGCGAGAGATCTTAAGCAGTAATGAGAGGGAAGAGATAGAAAGTAACACAGAGAGAAGAAATGAGAGACGTGGCGGCGAGGTGAGGTTGGCAGCCAAGGCTATGGAGGTTGGCGGCGAGGTGACGCAACGAGAGATCTTGAGCAGAGATGGAGATGAAGTTGTTTTGGTTTACTCACAGCCCCTAGTTGGTATTGTTGGAACTCATATTAAGAATTTGATTGCGTTCCAAAAGGTTTTTGTTGCAGCTGACGAGTAAGACTATTCAGTTTGCCATAAATGCTTGCCAGGGCTTGAGCATGGAGGATTGAGAGGGAAGAGATAGAAAGTGACAGAGAGAGAAGATGAGATATTTTAATCGGTGGGATGAGAGAAAGGAGATGGAAAAAATAGTTGAAAGGGTATTTAAGTAAAAGCAAGCAATATTTGTTGTTTTTTATGCCGCCTAACACGCATCATTAAAGTAGGGCTAATTTAGTAAAATCTATCAGACTTAATGGGTGCTGTCCAACACCCGTTAACAAAAGCCATTATTAATTATTATAATTCTAACGAATTATTTTTACTCTTTTTCTCACCACAAATAATTAAAATTAATTTCTCAAATATTATAACACATAAAATCATGAGATAATTTTTTTTACTAAATATTTCAAAATGCGCCACACATTGCATGAGATACGAGTTGTTAAACAGATTGGTACGGTATTGTTTAAGATCTTACACTCCAAATTAGGATTTTAATGAAATATTGCATATTTAATTTTAAGATTTTATTTAAATTGTTTTGACTTTTTAAAATCATAAAATTGTAAGATTTTAAAGATCTAACTGGAGATATATATAGGCTTTCCTTTTATTTCTACATCTAAATAAGAAAATCATATAACTTAAATTAAAAAAAAAAAAAATAGTTGAGATGCATAATGAGTAGTTGTGACTAATTAGGTTTAGCCAATTGGTAAAAGATCTAGTATAGCAGCCACACTCAGTTCTTATGAAGCAAGCGGAGTAAGAAAACACGGCTTTTCTACCTAAAGAATATTCCCTTTTAATCAGATTGACGAAATTGTTTGTTATTTTGTGTATAGAGTCTCAAAGCTAGGATAATGGATAGCCTATAAGAATTTTTAATCCCCATTAAAGTGACCATTATTTTAAATCTCTTAAATGATGTGATTAAACTAATTAAAAACTGATAGGTTATTACTCTATAATTATTTATTGGCCAATCAACCATAAGATTACATTATCTCCTTCTACCATCCATGATTGCAAAATATTAAGAAGATTAGAGATTAATAACTATCTAATCATAGCATGTATACGGTTTAAGATATTTTTTTTTTAAAATTTTAAATTATACACAAATCATAAGTTTGTAATTAGATGGTTAAAAAAAACCAATTAACTCAAAATTTGGCATAAATATTGCGAAACAGCTAGATTATATATTTGAAATAGCTAAATCTTGATTTTGAGTTTTTTTATCAAATAAGGGAAACTCGATAGAATTAATCCATATATATATTAAGATCAAGTTATACTATGTCTAACTTGAGTTACAACAATTTATAATTATTTATTAAATTAATAATTTATAAATCCCACTAGGATTATATATATATATATATATATATATATAAAAGATATTTGATTTTTTTTTTTTTTTGCACCTAATTAAAATCCCTATAGGAAGGGGGACTTATTGTCAATCATTTGGGTGATGTATGTCATACATCGTATATAAGCTCTTCAAGTTATTATAAGTTAATCAAGTATGATGGTAGAGGAATTCAGCAAAAATACAAAAAAAATAAATAAATAAATAGAGAAAAGAAAATAGATTGTGTAGGAAAAAGTCTTGTTTGTAAGATTGTACAATGATGACGGGCTTCCCATAAATTATATACTTAAAAAAAAAAAATCTAGCTAGATGGGGTCAAATATTGTTGGGTGGAGATACCAATTACCAAATAAATAAGCCTAACACATCCAAATGCCAATATTATAATTCCTCATAATTAAACTAGTCGTTTTTTATAATTCCACTTCGTTGACAAATTCCCCATTATAAGCTAGCCGTGGAAGTCGATCACTATTATCTATTAGCAGCTAGCTAGTACTAGCCGGCCAAGGTCGTCTGTGTATTACAAGTGCAATGACCTTAACAACACAACCTGGGTTTAAAAGAGGATACTCCAATGTTAGAAATTCAACTGAATCTTGGAGTCATCCTGTAGCGTAAACTATGGGATTCTACGTGATTTCTTGCTGTGATTCTTCGAACAAGTTTGATTGAGTATGTAAAACTTTTTTTTTTTTTTTTCTATATTTTAGATCCAAAATTAGAACTCGAATTCAGCATGAAGCTGAAGTGTTTGGTTGTTTTTGTTTTTGATTTCGTTTGTGGTTGGAATGGAACCTTTAATTAGGGTCAATGCATTCTCTGGGGGCAGCAATTCATGGAGGATATGCACTTACAAGGAGTTGCATGCAGCAACCAATGGATTCAATGAGGAAAACAAACTTGGAGATGGAGGGTTTGGAAGTTTTTATCGGAAAAAAACCTCTGTCGGTCTTTAGATAATCATACTTATTTTTTAGTATGCCTATGTCATAATAAAAATATAACAACAAACCGTTAAGAAATGATAAATTTAATTATTTAATCATTATAAATGAGTTCAATATATAGGTGAAATTTCTAACTATGTACTATGCAGACAAGATTCAAATTCAAGATAGCCTATTCTGTCTATCACTTGTCAAAGTTCATTTTGCTATTGCTCAATTAATCATCCATGATTGCGAGGCTGACCTTACTATTGTATAAGTTTGGATCATTATTGTTGTTTGCTTCTTTTTTCTTTTTTTCTTTTTTCTGTGCAGTTAGCTGTGAAAAAGTTGAAGGCAATGAATTCCAAGGCTGAGATGGAATTTGCAGTGGAAGTGGAAGTTCTAGGAAGGGTTCGGCACAAAAATTTGTTAGGTCTTAGGGGATATTGCGTTGGGACCGATCAAAGGCTCATAGTTTATGACTACATGCCAAAGGCAAACCTTAGCTTGCATTCTCATTTGCACGGTCAATTTGGTGTTGAAATTCAAGTGGATTGGAAGAAGAGAATTGATATTGCAATTGGCTCTGCCGAAGGCCTCCTGTAAGTTTAACTTTGAACTTGTTCAATATGTATACATTTGACTGCTATTTATATATATATATATATATATGTGTGTGTGTGTGTGTGTGTGTGTAAGCTATACTGATTGGCCAAAAGCTAGTGCAAAAGAGTTAGTTGACTAACGAAATTTGGATTTCTCATTCCACTAATGTCCGCTTTGATGACTAATTGACCTCAAAAAATTGACTTTGCTTTACCAAGGGTATGTAGAAGTCGATCTGTACATGCTTAAGATTTCTATAATACTATAGTATGCTGGCGATGCCAGATTTTTCATTCAAGTTTCACAACATAACAAAGAGCATCTAAAAGCCGCTAGCAAGGAGGAAAGATCGAGAAACACTTTACTCATGGCAGATTAATAGCTGCAAATCAATCCTAGAATAAGATTGTTAAATAAGAATCTCATTAGTCCTACTTTCAGCGTTTCACTTTATATAATTATAACGGTACTATGTTGTACTGCTTTAGTTTTTTTATTCATTCTCAGCAAAAAATTAGTTTTTTTATTCATTTTATATTTTGATTCCTTATTAAGGGGAGAAAATGTGATTTGTTATGATTCATGAAATATAAAATAAAACATCCAAAAGTAAGACACAGGGTTTCTTCGAAATTGACCTTTTTATTCAACAAAAAATGAACAGTAATTACCTATAAATGACCGAAATGAAATGCAGTCTTCAATTTCTAAAATAATCACACTGCAAGTAAAGCCAAATATATTTGTTTGCAAATGCTATGTAATTGGAAAATCAAAGGATTCATACATTCGAATCTAACAAGTTTCTTACCTGCTTTCAGGGGCGTAGCTATGTGTAAGGCCCCCACACCCAAAATTTAGTCTACAAAAATAAGAGTTGCCCCCCCCCCCCCCCCCCCCCCCAAATATTTGATTTAGTCCAATGATGCTCTTAAAAAAAAATTTGTCTAATAATTATAGAGATATAACATTATTTTTCACAATTCTATTTTTTATTGTAAAATATGCTCTTATATCTGTTAAATATTTGATAAAATTTAGCACCAAATATATTTGAATCTATATCTTTTTCAACCAGTTATGTGACAATTAACAAATCATTGACTCATTGAAAGAATAATGTCACTAAAACTACACATCAAATGTCCTTTTAGTTACTACATAATGAGTTAGAGTAAGATAACTTCAAATACGTTTGAAGCTTAACTTATTCTTCCAAGTTTTGGATTATTTATGTTTTTGAAAATTTCATTAGTTTAATTGAAAGTTCTTTTTTTACTTTCTTTAGTATAAAATTTGATAATTTGTATCAAAAATGAATTTTTTTAAGAATTTCACTATAAAAATAGTAGAAATGAATTTTATTTTATGAAAGATCGCCATTAAACATAATTTTGATTGAAATTACTAAGTTCTTTTTGTTGTTGTTTGATGTGTGTATGTATATAACTAATTAAATAAAAAAGTGTGTGTATATACTAAAAAAGTGTATATGTGTACGTGGGGTTGTCTTGATAAGTATATTAAAGTTGCAACTTGGCCTCCCCAAACCAAAATTCCTGACTCCGCCCCTGCTTGCTTTTGTTGCTATTAGGTACTTGCACCATGAGGTATCGCCACTCATCATCCATAAGTATAGTTTGTCTTGATAAGTATAGTAATGTGCTTTTGGACTCAGATTTTCAACCACTTATTGCTGATTTTGGATTTGCAAAGCTTATTCCAGAAGGTGTTAGCCACCTGACTACTCGTGTTAAGGGCACTTTAGGATACTTGGCACCTGAATATGCCATGTGGGGAAAGGTTTCCGAGAGTTGTGATGTGTACAGTTTTGGAATTCTCCTACTAGAGATTGTCACCGGAAGAAAACCTGTAGAAAAGCTCCCTGGAGGCGTTAAGAGGACAATAACCGAATGGGCTGCGCCGCTCATAACCAATGGAAGATTCAAGGACCTGGTTGATCCAAAACTTAGAGGAAGTTTTGATGAAACTCAGCTGAAACAAGCTATTGAAGTTGCTTCTTTATGTGTGCAAAGTGATCCTAATAGGCGACCCAACATGAAGGAAGTGGTTAGCCTTCTTAAAGGGCATGAGCCAAAAGGCACAGTTTTGCAAATGAAGATTGATAGTGTCAATTATGAGGAAGCTTTCTGGCACTTAAACCAACATAGTGATGATGCTGGTGCTGATGAAAGTAATGGTTATGGGGTTTTTAGTGCTTTGGAGGAGCAGAAAATGCAAGACCCTTACAAGCGGCCATGGAGACTGGAGGATCACTAGAAAAGCCTAAGAGAGATTTTGTTTCCTCTTGATTTACATTGTGAAGATGGTTTTTTTTTTTTTTTTTTTTTTCTTTTTTCTTTTTTGGTTCCACGGCAAGAGAAAAATGGTGGGAATTTGGTAATATAGTGTGTTTGGAAAAAATTAAAAAATCAGTTTATTTTACTATTTAGCTTATTTTTACTATAATTCATAGGCTCCACTATACTTTTGATACTATTTCAGCTAACTTTTACTTTTATCTACAGTTTTTTTAGCAAAAAGTTTTCAAACTCATAGTATAATAATAAATATAAATATATTATACATATATGTGATTGTCTTGAAGGTGAAAATGAGTAAGTCATAATATATTTGCTTCTTTTGTTTTATTTCTTTGAAATTGAGATATTTTCCTTCTCAAAAAAATTGAGATATTTTATCCAATTATTACTAAAGGACAACGGTATAGATACAATGAAGATGAAGTAAGATATATGAACAATTATAAGAATAAAATAAAAAGCAAGAAATATTAAGGCAGCAAAACTCATAATATCTCATAATATTGTACCCTATGAAAAAGATATATCTCATAATATATGAAGTAAGAAATATTACGTCGATAAACTAAATATTAATGCAATTCTAGAATGATATTAAACCAAATCGCTCATTTAGTTTACAAATAGTTATCACATGACAAACTAATTAGTGATCTTACTTTGAGCCTGAAGCATCACAAAGAGTACCCCCTTGAAGGGACTGAACCTTGGTAGGTGTCAAGCGTGTAAGAAAATTTGTTGTGGGAAGAACGCCACATAAAAATGCAACAAAAGCTTATCAATAATTTTTTTACATGAAAAATCATTAGATTAGAATCAGAATTAGAGTTAGAGGCCGATGTATATAGTGGCATTTTTTGTGCCCCTCTATAAATCTTATCAGGGTTCAAAGACAAATTGGGGTTTTATTTATATTAGGCGAAGGAATTTAGGAATTTTAACCTATGGGGATAGGTTGGCAAATCTCATAATATTGTACCCTATGAAAAAGATAGTGACAACCAAAATAGGATAATTAAGCCAAAATTTAATTTAGTTTATCGACTTTTACTTCAACCTAGTCCACCGGACCGCTTTAAAAAAATGAGTCTATCTAGTCTTTTTTGTTCAAATCTAATAACAATTAAAGCCTTATAATTTATAAACATGTTTTTAAATTTTAAACTAATACTTATCATACAACAAGATCTATTAAATATAAAAACTCATGAATGTTTTGCTAACAAGTTTGGACGAAAGGGCCACATAGACTAATTTTGACTAAGATAAAATTTAGGTACAGTGCTTTAGGTGTTGTCTCTTAAGATTCAACCATGTGATTACTTAACTAAAAAATATACTTTCATCCCATGAGAAAAAAATCCATATGATAGAATCTTCAGAAATCTAAGGAACAACAGCTAAGTATTGTATCTAAGTCTTGCCTCTTTGGCTATATGACTACATTGATAAAAATTAAATCTTAGTGACTAATTTAAAAATTAAAGCAAAAATCAAAGAATTAAATTTAATTTTAGCAAAACAAATTATATATCTATGAGATTTACCACAATATGAGTGTTAGATTTGATGCAATCATACCACAAAGAAACATGCTTCAAACATGGTTAATTAAAATTGAAGAGGATAAAATTAAGATGGATGGTCAGATTTTATAGAAACAACCTTGGATGACTGCACTAGGGTGACAGACGAAGAGATTAGGTAACACGACGACATGCGTAGTGAGTGGATGGATTAACCTTGTTGGACGAACAGGGAGGTAAAAGGACACTAATGTGGATGGTGGCAAAAGCCACGTGGCACCTACATGGTTTATTTGGTCCTCAAGGAACTTCAAATAGAAATAACTTGTGCTCTACGATTAATCCTAGTCAACAGAATCTCTATATAGAAAGGATCCCATAAAATACGCGCATTTATGAGGATCTTCTATACAAGAAAATATTCCCCTTCGCTAATGAGCCGAGATCGGTTCCCCTACTACTATAAAAGCCAAAACCCTCAGAAACCAAGGTACGCATAATTCTCCCTAGCTCTGGCACTCTAGAGTTGTGACAATTTTCTGACTTAACCTTTGGAGGGTATTTTGCTGGTATCACACCGATACTCTCTTGAAGTCTTCTTTTTTAATGTTGTGCAAGTGTTGTTTTGAGCACGTGAGGACTATGTAGCTAACTGACGATTTTCGACATCATCAGTTTATGCAGTCTGTGGGAAACTCTAGGAAAGCCATACTACTAGTTTTTTGGACAAAAAATTACATGGTGCTTACTCGCTTGATGGCAACCACCACCAACAACCAAGGAGATGAGCCTCGTACTGCAACCTTCGAGAGACAGGTCCAGACTTTCACCACAGCCGTTGAACGCCTCACTAAGCAGAACCACGACTTAGAAGAGTAGCTGTGCCAAAGGGACGCCAGGCCTCGGAATCAAGAAGAAGAATAAGAGGGCAATAGCCTTCCATAGGCCAACGGTAGGCAGAATAGAGAAGGGCCAGAAGGTAGCAATGCCGTGAGTAGGTTGACAGCCACAGATATCACTCCCCAAACCTAGTCACAAATATGTAGATGATAAGAAAACAAATGGACCTGATGATAAACGCCCTTAAAGGACGGGTATCAAGTGACCTCGACGAATTGGTGCACTGGACGGATTCACCATTCACTACACCTGTTACTTCGTTCCCTCTTCTGCTGAAGTTTCATATGCCGCAAGTAGAAGCCTACGATGGGTCAAGGGATCCTTTGCACCACTTGGAGACCTTTAGGACCTTAATGCACTTGCAAGGCGTAGCAAACGAGATCATGTGCAGGGCTTTTCCCATTACACTGAGGGGACCTGCAAGAGTTTGGTTTAGTAGGTTGATGCCAAACTCTATCAGTACCTTCAAGGAGTTGAGCGCCCAGTTTGCCTTGCACTTTATCGGGGGACACAGATACAAGAAATGGACTGCATGCCTAATGAACATCAAGCAACGGGAGGATGAGACAGTAAGGTCTTACATCACTCGTTTCAACAAAGAGGCTCTCTTGATTGATGAAGCTGACAAGAAGATACTCGTGGCCGCGTTCACCAATGGGTTACAAAAGGGGAAGTTTTTGTTTTCCCTTTACTAGAATGACCCGAAGACCATGTCAGATGTACTTTACAAGGCTACCAAATACATGAATGCGGAAGACGCACTGCTTGTACGGGAGGAGAAGCCTAGGAAGAGAGAAAGACCAGAAGAAACACGACAGGAAAAGGGACGAAAGGCCATAAGGACGGGAGACAGGTGAGAGGATAGAAGCTCCAAGCCTTCTACGGGAGATTCGCAAATTTCACCCCACTAAACGTCCCCATCGATCAGGTGCTCATGCGGATAAAAGAAGAAGGATCCCTAATATTTCCTGGTAAGTTGAAAGGTGACCCCAACAAAGGTCTAAAGACAAGTACTGCCGCTTCCATCGAGACTATGGCCACAATACGTTCGAATGCTACGATTTGTAGTAGCAGATAGAAGCCCTGATCAAGCAAGGGAAATTAAAGAGGTTTGTAAGTAGAGAGAAGACGAACTAGCCACAAGAGTAGGGCCCCTAGAGGGAAAATGAATGCCCTAAACTGCCCATAGGGGACATAAGGACAATTGTAGGGGGTATCGCGATTTCCTGTTCGACCAGGAAGGCGTGCAAGGCCTACCTCCAGATGGTTCAGAACATTTAGTTGATGGGTTTGGTCCTAAATATGGTGCATATCGATAACCCTGTAATCGGGTTCTTAGAGGAAGATGCTCAATGCCTCCATCATCCACATGACGAAGCGTTTGTCGTAAGCATATGGATTAGGGACTACAACACTCACAGGGTCTTGGTAGACAACGGGAGCTCTGCCGATATACTATACTACCTAGCCTTCCAACAGATGAGGATTAGGAGGGAACAGTTGATCCCAACTTATGCACCTTTCGTCGGATTTGGAGGAACAAGAGTGTACCCACTCGGCGCGGTCACATTATCAGTAACCGTCGACGATTATCCTTAACAGATCACTAGGAACATCATATTCCTGGTTGTGGACTGTTCATCCGCATACAATGCCATCCTAGGCCACCCAACCCTTAATTCATGGAAGGCTGTAACATCCACTTACCACCTAATGGTGAAGTTCCTTACCGAGTACGAGGTAGGAGAAGCATGGGGAGATCAGGTAGCCGCGCGCGAATGTTGCATCGCCATGTTAGAAATGGATGACCATCTATCAACAATGTGCATTGAAGAACAGCGAATGGTGGCAGATCCTGTAGAAAGGTTGAAAGAGGTGCTCTTTAACGACTCTAAACCAGAGCAGACGACAAAAATAGGTACGCTTGCCAGCTTGCCAGTCCGTCAGGCCCTAATATCATTTCAAAGGGAGAACCAGGACATCTTTGCTTGGAGCTATGAAGACATGCCCAAAATCGACCTTTTGGTCATAGTCCACAAGTTGAACATATCGCCCTCTTTCCTTCCCATCTGGCAGAAGAAGTGGATGTTCACTTAAGATTAAGATCGGGCCATAGCTAAGGAGGTTCGCAAGTTACAGGAGGCAAAATTTATTCGAGAAGTGTACTATCCCGGCTAGTTGGACAACGTGGTGATGGTTAAGAAAGCCAACGGAAGGTAGAGAATGTGTGTGGATTTCACGGACTTAAACAGGGCATGCCCCAAGGATTGCTGCCACTCCCCCAGATTGATATCTTGGTGGATTCAACAGCAAGACACTAGCTGTTGAGTTTCATGGACACCTTTTTTGGGTACAACCAGATCAAGCTAGATGAAGCTAACTAGGAGAAGACTTCTTTCGCCACAAGCCAAGGTCTCTTCTATTATAAGTTGATGCCAATTCAGCCTCAGGAACACAAGAACAACGTATCAAAGGCTTATGAACAAGATGTTTGCGCACTAGATTGGGAGGAACGTCGAAGTATACATAGACAACATGCTAATAAAAAGCGTATAGGAGGACGACTACCTGGACGACCTCAAGGAGAATTTTGAGACCCTTAGGCACTACAACATGAAACTGAATCCAAATAAGTGTGCATTTGGAGTGACGACAAGGAAGTTCCTGGGATTCATGGTATCCCAAAGGGGTATTAAAGTCAATCCGAACAAGATACAGGCCATCATGGAGTTGGCTCCACCAAAATCCACCAAGGAGGTACAGAGTTTGAATGGTAAGATTGCTGTGTTGAACAGGTTTATTTCAAGAGTAATGGATAAGTGCCTTCCCTTCTTCGGCACATTAAAAAAGGCCTTTGAATGGACGACTGAGTGTCAACGCGTATTCAAGGATCTGAAGGTATACCTTTCTTCCCCGCCTTTGCTAAGCCTATCCAAACCAGGAGAGGAGTTGTTCCTTTACTTAGCTGTCTCTTTAGTCGCTGTTAGTACAGCCTTAGTTAAGGAGGAAGACGGGCTCTAAAAACCCGTATACTTCATGAGCCAAGCGCTCTAAGCTGCAGAAGAGAGGTACCCACCTATGGAGAAGCCCGCCTTCGATTTGGTAACTGCAGCACGTAAGCTCAAACCATACTTCCAGGCCCACACTGTAGTTGTCTTGACAGAAAAACCCTTGCAGAGAGCAATGAGCAGTTTAGAGGCGGTGGGACGGATGGTGCTACGGGCGATCGAGTTAAGTGAGTTTGACAAACAGTATCACTCTCGTACAGCCATAAAAGGATAGGTTATTGCTGACTTTGTTGGGAAAATATGGTTTTGTATCTCATACAAAACACATAGCAAAAGTAGCAAACATGGATCTATTTCATTCATGATTGATAACATGCACTATGTAAATATCAAAATTTAAGAACAAGATAGCGTACCTTGGTGTGGAGAAATTCAAAAACAAAGATTAGAAGTACTTGGGAACACTTTTAATCTTCACTCCAATTCCACTTTACGTCCAAGAAGCGTGGTCTCTCAATCAGTTTCTAAGGGAGAATGAAAAAGTGCCTCACTCTTTCTCTTTTTTTCTTTTTCTCTACACTTACAAAAATTTCTGTATGTTTCTCCCTTTATAACTAACTAATTATCTAATTGGGCTGGCCTATTGGGCCATTCCAATTGGGCTTTAGTACGTGGCTTGGAGTGGCACCAAAAGTGACTAATAAGACACTACCTCTAATAGGCATTGGGCTTTTCCGTCAACTCTTGACAAGTTCAAAATTACCATTAATTATATTTAATACCACTATATAAATATAATTGTACTATAGGCCTTATTAATAAATTATATTCCAAGACTTTATTATACATGCAACTCCTTCATAAAATATTCGTAGTAATACAAAGTCATGAATATAGACTGTCATTTTGAAAATTACTACATCTTAATCCTTGAACAACCGGTTTAATTCTTTAAAGTTATTAATTATATATTTATGAAATCCAATTTCATAAATATATACTTTAGCAATTATTTACTAAAGTGGTTAGGCCTAACACTCTGAATAACCAAACCTATTAAATTTATCTCGAGGGAATATTTTATATCTTTGTTAAAAGATTATGAATTCCATCTTGAGAATATATGTTCCATCAACACTAAATGTGGCTGCCCAACATACTGAGATTTTAACCATTACTTTAGATCTTACTCCTGATATATCAAAGTAATCTACACCTCATGATCAGGTCCATTATTCTCTCAGGATTAAGAGTTCATACAAATAGAAGTCGTGAAATTTATTATTCATTTGATAATCATTAGGAGAATAATAAATCTCATAGCGGTGCAATTCAATATGTTTTAACTCTTAAAACATATCAACATATCAACTAGAAGTCCCCACTTCCATGATTAAGACAAATCATCTTAGTTGATACGTTATAGTCTTTGCAGATAAAATGCCCAATTTCATCATAGACTATGAACTATAAATTCTGAGTTTACAAAGAACTTGTGACTTATATCTTCTGTGACTAAATCACATAAATCACATACTATGCATCTCATAGACTATATGATAATGTCAAAATATTCATGTTACCATTATTTTAGATAAAAATAAAACAACTTTATTAATCATAACATTAAGTCATACATAATGCCATACATAATATCATACATATATCATACAATAGGATTTAAGGGCACACATTTTAACAATCTCCCACTTGCCCTAAAGACTATTGTGCACTAATCTAACTCTCATTCCCTCCAAATGTGACTCGAAAGTCCTTTGAGGCAAGGTTTTGGTAAAAGGATCTACTAGATTATTTGCACTTTCAATCTTTGCAACCACAGCATATCCACGAGTAACAATGTCTCGAATAATGTGGTACTTCCTCTCAATGTGCTTTCCTTTCTTGTGATTTCTTGGATATTTGGATTGTGCAACCGCTCTACTATTGTTGTAAAATAATGTGATAGGAACTTGTTCCATTCTCACAACACCAAGATCAGAAAGGAATTTCTTGAGCCAAATAGCCTTCTTTGCTACTTCACAAGTAGCAAAGTACTCAGCTTCTATGGTGGAGTCCACATTACAAGATTGCTTAATACTCCTCCAACTTATGGTTCCACCTCCCAAGGTGAAAACACATCCTGAAGTGGATTTTCTGAAATCTAGATCTGACTGAAAATCTGAATCTGTATAGACAATTGGAATCAAATCATCACACCGATAAACAAGCATATAATCTCTCATTCTCCTAAGATACTTGAGAATATATTTTACAGCTTGCCAATGTTTTGGTCTTGGATTTGATTGATATCGGTTGGCCATGCCAACTGAATAACAAATATCTGGTCTAGTACAAAGCATGGCATACATGAGACTTCCCACTGCAGAAGCATAAGGAACTTGTCTCATTATGTTTTCTTCCTCAAGAGTCTTAGGCCTTTGGTCCTTAGACAGAGGAACTCCATGTCTAAAAGGAAGTAATCATTTCTTGGAATTTTGCATGCTAAACCGTTCTAGAACCCTATCTATATACCTAGTTTGTGATAAACCTAACATCTTATTCTTGCGATCTCACCAAAGCTTGATCCATAGAATAAAGTTAGCTTCACCCAACCTTTACAGATGACATTACCCTTACATCATTTCCAATGAGTAGAATATTATAAACATAAGTACTAGGAACATTACTACTTTATCTCAATGTCTTTTGTACACACATGGTTCATCAAGATTTTGTTCAAAACCAAAAGACTTGATTGCTTGATCAAATCTGATGTTCCATGACCTAGATGCTTGCTTAAGTCTATAAATGGACCTTTTCAACTTGCCTACCATATGCTCTTGGTTCTTTGCTATGAAATCTTCCAGTTACAACATGTATATTTCTTCTTCAAGATTGCCACTAAGAAATGCAGTCTTCACATCCATTTGCCAAATCTCATAATCATAATGAGCAGCAATGGATAAGAGAATTCTGATAGACTTAAGCATGGCTATTGGCGAAAAAGTTTCATCAAAATCAATACATTCTTTTTGTGTATACCATTTTGCCACTAGTCTTATTTTAAAGGTTTCAACCTTTCCGTCTATCCCTTTCTTCCTCTTGTAAACCCATTTGCAATCAACAGATTTAATGCCGTTAGGCGCCTTTACAAGATCTCATACATGATTGAAATACATAGAATCCAATTCAGATATCATAGCTTGGACCCAATGATGTGCATCTATATCATTTATTACTTCATCATAAGTATAAGGATTCGATTCAGCCTCTTCTAAGATAGCTTCATAAGTTTCTCCCAAACCTATATATCTCATTGAAGGCCGAATAATTCTCCCACTACAACGAGGCACCTGAGTACTAGACATTTCATGTGTAGTATCTTGCGGTGTATCTAATACAACCACATCATCCCTAGTTTCATCCATTGGTTGTTGAATTACAGGTTCATTTAATTCAGCCAATACAACTTTACTTCTAGGATTAAAATTATTCACATAATCATCTTCCATAAATTTGGCATAGGTGCTAACAAACACTTTGTTATCCTTATGATTATAGAATAAATAACCCTTGGTTTCTTTTGAATACCCTAAAAACATGTATACTTCTATTTTAGCTTCCAACTTATTAGACTTTCCTTTCAACACATGTGCTGGACATCCCCAAATGTGGAGATATTTCATACTAGGCTTGCGCCCACTTCACAATTCCTTGGGTGTGTTGGGAACAGATTTTGATGGAACTAAATTCAAAAGATGCATAACAGTTTTTAGTGCATATCCCCAAAAAGAAACTCGTAAAGTTGAGTAACTCATCATGGACATAACCATTTCTAAAAGAGTCCTATTCATTCTTTCCATTACACCATTTTGTTGGGGAGTTCCAAGTGCAGTCAATTGGGAGACAATCCCATTTTGAATTAGGTAATCCTTGAAATCCCCAAGAATGTATTCGCCGCCTCAATCAAATAGAATGGCCTTTATGCGTTTACCCAATTGATTTTCAACTTCAGTCCTAAACTTTTTGAACTTTTCAAAGGTTTCGAACTTCCATCTCATTAGGTACATATAACCATATCTTGAGTAATCATCTATAAAAGTGATGAAATACTCATAACCTTCTTTTGCTTGGGTTGACATAGGATCACATACATCTGTATGAACTAATTTAAGCAACTCTTGGGCTATTCTACTTTTTGCATTAAAAGGTCGTTTGGTCATTTTATCTTCCAAACAAGATTCGCAAACTGGAAATCCATCAAAGTCCATAAGCTATAAAAGTCCATCTTTGATTAGTCTTTGAATCCTATTTGAATTAATATGACTCAAACGCAAGTGCCATAGATATGCATCACTAGTAGAAGGAAACTTTCTCTTTAATGATTTTACATGAGAGCTACTATCTAATTCAGAATTGTATAATTCATGCATGTTAGGAGTTAAAATATAAAGACCATCCATAATATTGCCAAAACAGATAAACATTTTATCCTTCTTTATTACAATATTGTCTTTGAGAATAATACAATATCCATGTTTACCTAAGTAAGTTTCAGAAATTAAATTCCTACGAACATTAGGTACATACAAACAGTCTTCAAATATTAAAACTCTAGACTTAAAGTATAAATTAAACACTCCAACAGCTACAACTGGAATTTTGCTCCCATCAGCAAAAGTAAGAAATAGTTCTTCCTCATTCAACTTTCTGGTATCTTGAACCCCTGCAAAGAATTGCAGATATGATTAGTACAACCTAAATTCACACACCAGGAATTTGTTGGATTCTGTACCAAACATATTTCAAGAAGAAATGAACTTTTCATACCCTTATTCTTGGCAGCCTTGAATGTTAGACAATTCTTCTTCCAATGTCCTTTCTCATCACAATGGAAACACTTTCCTTTGGTTTTTTTTTCCTTTGTTGACAACTTCTAAGGCAATTTGTTTACCATATTTCTTAGTGAAGTCCTTCTTCTTCTTCTTCTTCTTCTTACCTTCGCCTTTCGACTTAGGTTGAGAAGTAAAAGCTTTATCCACATTGGCTTCAACTCTAGAAGTACCAAGGATGTCTTCCGCCGCCACTAACTCATTCATTAATTCAGACAAAGAATAAATCTTTTTGTTCATATTATAATTGAGTCTGAATTCCTTAAATGATTCCAGTAGTGACTGGAGTATCATATCCACTTGGGATTCTCCATCAATGTTAGCATCTAAAACTTCTAATGTGTTCAGATTAGCAATCATCCTAAGACAATGCTCCCTCGCTGAACTTTCTGCAGCGATTTTAGTATTATAAATTTGCTTCATAGTTTCTTGCCTTGCAGAATTGCCTTGCTCACCAAACATTTCCTTTAGATTAAGCATTATGTCCGAAGCAAGTTCTACATCCTGCATTTGATGCTGTAGAACATTTGAGATAGATGCTAGAATATAGCACTTGGCCATCTCATTAGATTTCTACCAACGATCATATCGCTGTTTTTCCTCAAGAGGAGCATCTAATGAAGGAAAGCTAGGACGTAGTTGAGTAAGCACATATTTGTGCTCTTTAGCAGTAAGAACAATGTTCAAATTTCTTTTCCAGTCAACATAGTTGGATCCAGTTAGTTTGTTTTGATTAAGAATGGCAACAAGTGGGCTAAATGATGTCATGATTTAAATCTGAAAATAATAAATATAAATATAATAAGTAAACTGGACATTATCAATTTAGCATATAAGCATATAATATGGAACTTTAATAAAACCATAACATAATTTATGCAACGACAACCCAATCCATGTCTATAATTCCTTGGTAGAAAATTTATTATAAACACATTAATTGGTTGAGAATTATTCTCATTATTAGTGCTATCATAATAATTCTTATGAAACACTAACAATATGCTGTATTACCTTTAGCCTCTAAGTAATAATGACATTGCTCCTTTGGGAGGTTAACATTACACTTAGTCTAGTATACACCATTATCTAGAGTCATGTGTAGCCACATTTCATCTCCCTTTTGTAGTGTTTAAACTTGTAGTACCATGAAACAAAACACCATTCTTTGGGATCGTGAGGCATATACGCTAAGACGAGGTGTTTGTCCACACTACTTTAAACGGGTAAGTTCAATCTTGTAGTACTATGAAGTAAACACCCTCCTTAGGGATCGCGAAACATATACCCCAAGACGAGGTGTTTACCCACACTACTATGAACCGATAATGGAGACCGCAAGATCCAACCCTTGTATCTCTCTCCCACTAGATATTTTAAATTAAAAGTTTTCAAGATCAAGAACCAATTAAGTTTTAGTGTGTGGCTTAGAGTGAGACCAAAAAGAAACCAATAAGACACTAGCTCCAATGGGCTTTGGGTTTTTCTGTCAATTCTTGACAAGTCCAAAGTTATCATTAATTATATTTAATACCACTATATAAATATAATTGCACTCTAGGCCTTATTAATAAATTAGTCGCTAACCCGTGCTATGCACGGGAACTTACCTATTTGTGAGATTAACTAAAATAATTTTATAAAATCTTAAATTGATTAAGAAACTGCACCATTACATGATTTGCTCTTGTATGACTTCAATTTGTGTTACAATTTGATGAAGAAGTCATTGCTTGAACGTGCAATTGCTTACAAAAAATTTGTTAGACAGTTTCAGATTCTGGAAAAAAATAACTTAAATTGAGTTTAAGTTGAACTTGTTTGAGAGATAGAGTTTCACTCATTGTTAAGTTTAGATTAAAAATAATAATTTTGTTTAAAAAAATGATAATGATGAGTTTGAGTTTAAGATGGAATTGTTAGAGAGATAGAGTTTTATTCATTGTTAAGTTTGGATTAAACAAAAATAATTTTATTCAAAAAATTGATAATGATGAGTTTGAGTTTAACATGGACTTGTTAGAGAGATAGAGTTTTAATCCTTGTTAAATTTAGATTGAACAAAAATAATTTTGTTTTAAAAAAATGATAATGAAGAGTTTGAGTTTAAGAAAGACTCGTTAAAGAGATAGAGTTTTACTCATTAAGTTTGGACTAAACAAAAATAATTTTATTTAAAAAATTGATAATGATGAGTTTGAGTTTAAGATGGACTTGTTAGAGAGATAGTGTTTTAATCCTTGTTAAATTTAGATTGAACAAAAATAATTTTGTTTTAAAAAAATGATAATGAAGAGTTTGAGTTTAAGAAAGACTTGTTAAAGAGATAGAGTTTTACTCATTAAGTTTGGACAAAACAAAAATAATTTTATTTAAAAAATTGATAATGATAAGTTTGAATTTAAGATGGACTTGTTAGAGAGATAGAGTTTTACTCATTGTTAAGTTTGGACTAAACAAAAATAATTTTATTTAAAAAATTGATAATGATAAGTTTGAGTTTAAGATGGACTTGTTAGAGAGATGGAGTTTTACTCATTGTTAAGTTTGGACTAAACAAAAATAATTTTATTTAAAAAATTGATAATGATAAGCTTGAGTTTAAGATGGACTTGTTAGAGAGATAGAGTTTTACTCCCTGTTAAGTTTGGATTAAACAAAAATACTTTTATTTAAATAAAATAATAATTTTATTTAAATATTGTGCTGATGTAGAAAATTGCGGGAATTTTAAAGATTTTGGTTATATATATATATATATATATATATATATATAAATTAGTTAACAACATCATAGTTAGAAATAAGTCAAATAACCACTGGACATTATTGAAACCATAACAATTCTAAACCAATCAATTAAATAGCTATACAAATTCATTAAGGAGAAAAACCATATACAAATTGTGAGTATAAAAAGAAAAGATGAATCAAAGAGCACTAACAAAACATTAATTAAGAAACCTCTCAAATTCCATCTCTACCTCTTTGTTTAATAATTAACAGCGTCTAAATTTCAAAAAACTAAAAATCAGAACCTAGAGTAGAATCACTCACTCACCAAAATCAAAAGCAAAATTCATTACTCAATCTGTGTGGAGTGTGATCAGTGTACTAATTTTTACATGGGTACATGATTCAAGGATACAATTTCTCTGTTTATACAGAAATGCATAATGCTATTTGAATTTGATTACTTATTTACTTGTAAGCTCTAGACGCTGTTAAGATAAATGCCTTTGATAATTGATCTACAACTCACATTGCCTCTATAGATCATGTTGCAAATCAAAATTCCAATTCAAATGCTTCTATAGCTTTTAGATAAACTTGCAGTGGATTTGGTTCCAACTATTGTATTTTATTTAAATTCAAATGTCTCATCATTATGTTTTATCCTTAGCTTCTATCTAATAATCTAATAGTTTTCTTTTGTTTGTTTGTATATAATTTCAATACAACTCATGGGTTGGTAATTTAGCCAACACCAATTATTTGGATTTTGATTCAACCAACTATTCTTTGAAAGTAAACAGCAGTACAAATCATCTCCGCCACTACCAACCCAAACTTGGTTGGTTTTATTTTATTAATAGTCTCTTAGATGTTGAGTCGCTCCACCATAATTTTGTGGTGCCTTACTTGACTACATATGACCCATAATCACGTGTCCACAATTCTTTTCAATATACATTCAAAAAAACTAACAACAGTAGCACTACCTAGGAATCCCAAATTTCCAATAAAAAATTCCTAATAACCCAAAAAATAAAAAATAAAAACACTTAACAACAATAGCACTACCAATACCAATTATATGCCAACAACACCGGTAAAAGAACTGACAGAAATTGGAAACAGAGCATCTCACCTATGTGAACTGGGGCTAGAGTTTGAAGCATTGGTAACTACTGCTTGTGATGGCTTTGATGGGTAACGGCAGCTATGGCTCCATCATGGGTGTCTGTCCTCTCTCTGTGCCTTTGAGTAGACTTTTGTGTTTGGAACGTATTTTCAGAAACTATTGGGGATATAGAGAGAAGAAGAGCATAGAGAGGTAGAGAGAATGGTTAGTATTAGAGCCTATCACGTTAGTTTTAGAGAGGTAGGGTTTTATTTTTGAGTGAAATAGAGTTTTTAATTTTTATTTGAGTCTGTCACATTAGTTTTAGAGAGGTAGGGTTTTGTTTTTTAGTGAAATAGGGTTTTTAATTTTAATTTTTAAAATTTTTTAAATATTGTGCTGACGTGAAAAATTGTAAGAGCTTCAAAGGCTTCGGTTATATATATATATATATATATATATATATATATATAAATTATATCCCAAGACTGTATTATACATGCAACCCCTTCATAAAATATTCGTAGCAATACAAAGTCATGAATATAGATTGCCACTTTGAAAATTACTATATCTTAATCCTTGAGTATCCGGTTTAATCCTTTAAGTTATTCATCATATATTTATGAAATCCAATTTCATAAATATATACTTTAGTAACTCCTTACTAAAGTGGTTAGGCCTAACTCTCTGAATAACTGAACCCATTAAACTTATCTCAAAAGAATATTTTATATCTCTATCAAGAGACTATGAATTTCATCTTGAGAATATATGTTCCATCAACACTAAATGTGGTTGCCCAACATACTGAGGTTTTGACCGTTACTTCAGATTTCACTCCTGTTTGGGAAATTTAGACTCCGGTTGATAGAATTAACAAGTTTTAATTATAAGTTGTTAATTAGATTTATTATACATAAAACTTGTTAAAACAAACAAACATCAATATTATGTCAAAATTAAGTGCAGCGAAAAAATAAATAAGACAAGATATAATGACCCAAGAAAGCCAATGAAACCAACCAATTTCACAGTAAAAAACCTGGGGGGAAACCTTCTTGAAAAGCAATTCACTATAGTAAAGAGAAGTTTCAGATCTAGTACAAAACCTTTGTTCCTAGACTCTACAATTCCCGTAGATGAATTCACAGTAGAAACCTTCTACCACTTCAGAACCTCTGAACTCTTCAATATATGAATGCCACCCTTTAATGTACGAGTCCCAGTATATGACTTACTCCTTTGCACGAATTCCAGTACATGACTCACTCACCAACTTGAGGAAGAAGAATGTTGGCTGCAAAGTTCTTCACTTCATCAACAATGAAGATCAAGAAGCACTTGGTTACAAAACCCTAAGGCGTAAAGACACAGTAGCTTCTTTTAGAGAGAATAAGGCTTCGGTCACCTTCTGCATATGTTCTCCTTGTATTCTCTTGTGTGACGACCTCTAAAATAAGCCTTATATATGCCTAGGGTTGTGAGAAAAGAAATCCTACACAAATACAAAAGCCTGGCCCAAAAATCAGATTTGAAAATTCTAGTTTCTGTAACCTCGATAGTTGCTCGATCGATCCACCAACTATCGAGCTTTATTCATTAAATCTCGATAGATAGCTATCTATTGAGAAGCTGTTGAGCAACTATCCAGCAGGTGTCCGCAAGTGTCCAGCAAGTGTCCACAGGTATCCAGCTGTCTGTCCAGCTTTAGTGAACACTTTTTCTTTACTTGTTTCATGGTCCAATCTTCATGGTTTTAGTACTAGACTTGAACAACATGTTTTTTGAAGTATTAAATACATCCGAGATCTATCCAAATACAAGTAAAGTGTGTTTTGTCAAAGTATTAGCCAATTACATAAAATATGTCCTTAACAATTCCTGATATATCAAAGCAACCTACACTTCATGATCAGGTTCATTATCCTCTCAGGATTAAGAGTTCATGTAAATAGAAATCGTGAGATTTATTATCCATTTGACAATCGTTAAGAGAATAACAAATCTCATAACAGTCCAGTTCAATATGTCTTAATTCTTAAAACATATCAACACATCAACTAGAAGTCTCCACTTCTATGATCAAGACAAATCATCTTAGTTGATATGTTATAGTCTTTGCAAATGAAATGTTCAATTTCATCACCGACTACGAACTACAATTTTGAGTTTACAAAGAACTTGTGATTTATATCTTTAGTGACTTTTCCCATAAATCACATACTATGCATCTCATGGACTATTTGATAATATCCCAATATTCATGTTACCATTAATTTAGATAATAATAAAACAACTTTATTAAAAACAACATTAAGTCATACATAATATCATACATACCATCATACAATAGGATTTAAGGGCACACAACCTAACATCAATATGACCTCGAAGAAAATCAAGGCAAGTTCTAGAGTAACAAATCCATCGAAGAATATTTCACATGAAAGAATAATGAGACTGATATAGATGTGTCAGTCTAAAGGCTCAAAATCTCACTAGCTTTTGTCTACTAAATTTAGTCACTACTATTCTCAAGGAAAATAATTAGACCAATTAATTCTAAGTTGGAAGATCACTTATTCAATCACGTTATGAATTTTCAAGCTAAATTGAATCTTGCTCATGACATACACAACCAAAAATCTTTGAAAACCACAAAAACAAAGAGCAATTTTTTTTTTCAAAAATTAAAAATTAAAACACAACCTAAATCCCCTTTCCCTAGAGTTAAAACTTACATTGTCCCCAATGTCAGGTGAAATGCAAAGAAAAGGAAAAACTATAAATGTGAAAATAAGAAGAAGAAAAAGAACAAACTCCCTTGGGTTGCCTCCCATGCAATGCCTTTGTTTATTGCCATTGGCTTGACTCATTGCGTCCTTCTTCAATCAGTGTAAATCAAATCCTCAAGGTCTAATTTTGCCACATTCTCTACTTGAAAACCTTTGTAGAAAGGCTTAAGTCTATAGCCATTCACCTTGAACACTTTGGAAGTTACTAAACTTTGAATTTCAACTGCATCGTGAGGAAAAACATTAGTAACAACAAAAGGTCCAATCCAATGAGAATGCAACTTACCTAGAAACAAACGAAGCTGTGAATGGTATAGAAGGACTTTTTGACCAACTTTAAACTCCTTATAGATCATCTTGTCATAAAAAACCTTCGTCTTTTCCTTGTAAATCCTTGCACTCTCATAAGCATCATTGCGAATTTCCTCTAACTCTTGTAGTTGCAACTTCCTGTGTTCTCCATTTTCATCCATCTTCATGTTGAAACTTTTGACAGCCCAATTAGCCTTGTGTTCTAACTCAACTGGAAGGTGGCATGGTTTCTCAAACACCAACCAATAAGGTGACATACCAATGGGCATCTTATATGCAGTCCTATACGCCCATAAGGCATCATCCAAGCGCAAACTCCAATCTTTTCAACTTGGATTGACCATCTTTTCAAGGATGGACTTGATCTCTCAATTTGACACTTCCGCTTATCCACTAGTTTGCAAATGATAGGAAGTTGACATCTTGTGGGTTACCTGGTACTTTCTCAGCAAAGTCTCCACAGTTCGATTGCAAAAGTGAGTGCCTCGATCACTTATTAGAGTCATGAACTCTCTTCTTGCAAAGTTTTTCAAGAGTTTGTATTAGGGTAAATTTTATTGTATTCAACAAGTGACTGTGAGTTGAGTGATTTATGACTTCTCTCATATGGTCATTTGTTTATTGTGGTTTTGTCATGGATTGCCAAAGGGGAGATTATTTGAACATATGTGTTTCACTTGTTAGGAACATATGTTATTATTTTATATAATTGGCTAATCCTTTAACAAAATGCACGTTACTTATATTTAGATAGATCTAGGATGTTTTTAATACGTCAAAAAACATGTTGTTCAAGTCTAGTATTAAAGTCATGAAAATTGGACCAAGAAACAAGTGAAGAAAAACTGTTCTCTAAAGCTAGACAGATAGATTGACATCTGTGGATAGATAGCTCGACAGCTGCTCAACAGATAGCTATCTATCGAGATTTAATGAGACTCGATAGATACTATCCATTGAGGTATCTATCGAGGTTAAGGAAATCAAAATTTTCAGATTTGATTTTTGGCCCATGCTTATGTATTTATGTAAAGTTTCTTTTCTCATTATCCTAGACATATATAAGGCTTATTTTGGAGGCTGTCACATAAGAGAATACAAGGAGGACACATGCAAAAGGTGACCAAAGCCTTATTCTCTAAAAAAGAAGCTACTGTGTCTTTGCACCTTAGGGTTTTGTAACCAAGTGCTTCTTAATCTTCATTGTTGATGAAGTGAAAAACTTTGCAGCCAATATTCTTCTTCCTCAAGTTGATGAGCGAGTCACATATTGAGATTCGTGCAAAGGAGTTAGTCACATACTAGGATCCATACATCAAAGGGTGGCATTCATATATTGAAGAGTTCAGAGGTTCTGAAGAGGTGGAAGGTTTCTGTTGTAAGTTCATCTACAGGGATTGTAGAGTTTAGGGACAAAAGTTTTGTACTAGATCTGAAACTTCTCTTTACTATAGTGGATTGCTTTTCAAAAAGGTGTCCCCCTAGGTTTTTACTGTGGAACTAATTTGTTTCATTGGTTTTCTTGGGTCATCATATCTTGTCTTATTTACTTTTTTGCTGCATATGATTTTGACATGATATTGATGTTTGTTTGTTTTAACAAGTTTTATTCATAATAAACCTAATTAACAACTTGGGTTTGCAACTTGTTAATTCTATCAACTGTAGTCTAAATTTCCCAACATATAGCATCTTTTAGCAGCAACTTTGCATAGCTTATTGTAAGCTTCTTACAAATCAGCACATTCTGAAAGTTTTCCATTAGAAGGGCTCTCTTCAAAAACATCACTTTCATCAACTACAACAGTAGCCGTGAAAGCAATGAAGTTTCCATCCTCATCACTACCAGACTCATGATCAGAAACTTCATTATCACTAAGGGTTACAACTATAGCCTAATCCTTTGATCTCAAGAATGTAGGACATTATGATTTCATATAACCATAACCTTGACAAGTAAACATTGTTGACCCAAAGAATTATTAGAGGTTTGACCTGCTTTCTCTTTAGATTTATCAATATTATTCACTTTAGTGGGTTCATTCCTCTTAAAATTCCTAGGTTTAGCATTGGTTTTACCTCTTGACCTTCTGTTATTGTTCCTAAGAAAGTTTCTAAAAATCTTGGCAAGATATGCAATCTCTGTAGAAGAGAGTTCATTATCAAATTCATTCCCATCAACATCATAAACTGACTTAAGAGCCATTAATTTAGATTTGTTTGTCTTGGATAGGTCTAGCTCATATGACTAGAGAGATCCTACATCCTTGCTCTCAGTAATGACAATTAATTTGGGTCTAAAATTCTTAGTTAAGGATCTAAGAATCTTCCTAACAATTTTACGTTGAATATAAATTTCACCCAAATTATAAGCAGAATTAACAATATCATTAAGCTTAGCATAGAATTCATCAAAACTTTCATCATCAGTCATCTTAATGCTTTCAAATCTAGTTGTTAACTACTGCAACTTGTTGATCTTAATTGCCTTTGTGCCTTCATACATAGTTTGAAGAATATTCCAAGCAGTATGATCAACCTCAAAATTTGAGATCCTTTTGAATTTCTCCATAGAAACAGCATGAAAAATAGCATTCATGGCTTTGCTATTAAAAGTGGCTGCTTCTTTCTATGAAGTTTACCACTCGCTTACAAGAGTAGTCGGCTTCTCCTATCTGTATTCAATGAAATTCCAAACTCTCTCATCAATAGATTTCAGAAATGTTTCCGTCCTTACTTTGTAGGAGGCATAGTTGTTCCCATCAAAGTGAGGTGGAATCACAAGAGAGTGACCGTGTTCCATAACAACAGGGGTTAAGGATCAACTCTTTGATCAAAAGATCTAAATACTAGAGCTAACCTGCTTTGATACCACTTGTACATTTTTAGACCCCTTAAAACATAATTTGTTTAACCTAGTTATTTAGCCAAGTGATTACTTAGATAAATTATTCAGATCTAAGTAAACGTAAACAAAGCATATCATGTAAAGCAGTACAGAAATATAAAGAACACACGATATGATAATCTAGGAAGACCAAACCAGTAAAAAACTTAAGGAGGATTAACCTAGCTATTCTCGAGGTAAAACAGATCCACTATGAAAGAATTAAAGTCTTACAACAAGACTTAGACCGCTGATATCCTATTGCTACCACGAGTAGAAAACATACTACCATGACCACATGATAGTTCCGGGTCCACGAACTACTTTCCTAGATCCACAGCAAGCACAAGTACACCCACTTATGTTTTTCTTTAAGCTCTTGAAACATCAACTGAAGAGATCACCAAGTTCTTAACATCAATCTTGATCTTGGTAACCCTAAATGTGTATGAAAATAAACACCTATAGATCTCATAAAAGATTCACACACATAGCATATCAACAACCTCAAAAACCTGGTTAGGGTTTTTCTATTTATATGAGACATAAAGCATAAAACCCTACATGTCAAACAGGCTTGGGCTGAGTTGGAAATTCTGCAGATAAAATAATCTGCATGAGGTTTGATCGATTAAGTCTAATTTTCGATCGATCAAGCCTTGTAAATTTACTCCAATAAATCATGCAGTACACTTGATACCAAATTTACACATAAACACACTTTGAGCAACCTAAATCTAGACTCTAAGTTTTGATCATGTTTTGCCAACATTACACATTGAAGTTCTAATAAATTTAGATCCTAAAGTCTTAGAACCTAACAGCATTCATTTGCCCAATGGGTTCCTTTTGAAGAGTTGGACACATATCGGTTGGATGTCTTACTATTGAACAAATCCCACTAGCCTTCACCATTTGCACATTACCTACAACCATTTGATGAACAAGAGAAGTTAGACTCGCAATTTGTTGTTCCAAGAAGGAAATATTTATCTCATTAACATGCTTTAATGGAGAGTCAAGCCTAGTGCCAAATTGTTGAGAATTGGTCCTCATATTTGCAATCAAGTTTCTCGCAGCCTCAGGAGTTTTATCCACCAAAGCTTCTCCACTAGCTGCATCAATCATGCTCCTATCAGTAGGTAGAAGGCCCTCATAGAAATATTGGATAATTAGTTGCTCTTTAATTTGATGATGGGGGCAGCTTGCCTATAATTTCTTGAAACGTTCCCAATATTCATGTAGGGACTCTCTGTTGTGCTGCCTTATTCCACAAATTTCTTTTCGAATGTTGGCTGCCCTTGAAGCTGGGCAATATTTCTCCAAAAACAACTTCTTCATCTTGTTCCATGTTTTAATACTCCCATAAGGTAGATAATAGAGCTAATCCTTAGCCAAATCCTTCAAAGAAAATGGAAAAGCTCTTAATTTAATTTGATCATTAGTCACCCCCGTGGGCTTCATACTCATGCATACCACATGCAACTCCTTTCGATGCTTATAAGGATCTTCACTTGCAAGGCCATGAAAAGTGGGCAAGAGATGTATTAGTCCAGTTTTTTATTCAAAAGTAGTAGTAGCATCTAAAGTAGGGAATGTTATGCATAAGGGTTATTGATTCAAATCAAGGGTAGCAAGCTCTTTCAAAGTTTGATTTCCAAACATGACTTCCTCCTCTTCTAAATCATAATCGCTAGCAAACAGGGAATCAAGAGCTAGATTTTGCTCTTCAAAATTTCTTCGAACTTTCCTCCTTAACCTATGCAAAGTTCTCTCTATTTTTGGGTCGTACTGCAAATCACCTTGATTAGAAGATTGAGTTAAGGTATAAAAAATCAAGGAAACTCTAATAAACCATGAAAAACAAACCAAGAAAAATCTAGAGTAATGAAAATAAATAAAAATTCTATGCTAGAAAACAGTGGAATCTGGCCTCAAGAGGGTGGGGCTAGTAATCCAAAGGATTAACTAATATTGCTCCCTATCAAAAAAAAAAAAAAAAAACTAGTCTTGCTCAGAACGTCGTTTACCTTCAAAATACTATACTATCAAGGCCTAGTTCTACCGCAATCAAAATTTTGCCGAAATTGTAACTATTTAAAACTAATGATTTTTTTTTTTTTTTTTGGAAAATTTCAAGAACAAAATAAGGATCACAAGAAGCACAAAAATCAGCTAAAATCCTCCTTGGCAACGACGCCAAAATTTGGTGTCTGTCACAGGCAACCAAAAATAAAACCTATACTCCTGAAAATATATGTAGTAGTGCAAGTAAGGATCGTTCCCACGGAGTGTATTTAGCCTAGTTTTATGCTACGTGAACAAGGAGGTGGGGAGTTGAGTATATCGAAAACAATTTTAAGAAAAACAATTAAGGAATAATTCAAATTAAAATATTGAAATCAATCAAAAGAACAAACCTTAGTCTAAGTCAACATCCACCACCAGAATTTTACAACTGATCATCAATGCAAGTATAAATCAATTCACACTTTGAATATTTACCGTTGGAACTATTTTCCTATCTTTCCTTAATCACAGTTAAATAGAAAACAAGCGATCTAATAAACCCTAACTACTAAACAACCTAAGACAAGCGCTAAAGGTTTAATCTAGCAGTAGCCTTAAGAATTAGAGAAATCAATGAAACTAAACAACACAAGCACAAGCAATTGCATTTAATTTAGTCAAGTGTTCTTCCTAAGATCTAATAATTTCTAATGTAGCAAATCATTAATTCTTGGTTGCATCACAAATTAGAGAGATCAAACAATTACGGATTTGATATCTAATCCCAGTAGCAGACTGCAACAAAGAATAAACCAGTAGGCCTCTTAGTAATTAAACGAGACAATCATGAAAATAAGTACAAAAGAACATCTGATACTCAAAGCATAAAATTGAACAGTAAAAACAAATTAGATCCCACAGTTTTATTGATTCTGAGGCTTGCATTTCCTTTGACCAAGTATAAAAGTTTAGCCAAGCCGGGCCATGATGAAAACTTGAAGGAGAAAATTAGAGAAAAGGGGAGAGAGAGGTGTGCATGTCAAATTTGATTTCTCCTACCCTCTTTTACATGTTAATTCCCCCTTTCCTAAGCCTACAAAATCTCCTAAAAATATTCTAAATAATAATATCCAAATCTAACTAATTAAGGAAAATATTAAAATAAAACAAAGTCCTAATATAACTAGGAAAGTGGTGTTTTTCAACTGGAATTTTCATACACCAGATTTGGAAGCTTCTGAAAATAAACCGTATCAGGTATTAGAATTTCAGGCAAAGGAACATTCCAAAACGTCAGCAGTGCAGGTGCAGCAAACTCAAGTCTGATTTCAACCTTGATGCAACCAGTATCTCTCAAAACCCAAAACATGAAAGTTGTAGAGCTTTTTCTTGGCGTTTCATATCATCTTGAATCATCTCAATCGGAGCTCTAATGAGAGAGTTATGACCATATTATGAAGCGATGTCAAAGCTGTCCAGAATCGTCCAATTAGCTTTGTTTTGCACTTAATGCCTCCATTTGCATTCTAAATCAAAATATAAGAATAATGAGTACATTTAGGGACCAAATGAGTGTAGAAGATTAAACATTAAGGGAGACAAATATGACATTTTGCATTCTAATCATAGTTTTAACAACATCTTAAGTTTTGGCTTGACCTCCAAAAACAGTTTCTTTACAAGATCATCAGACGATCTTGTACCCTACTTGAAGCATTCCTTCTAAGTTTGATTTCCAGATTGATAATGGAAAAAGGCAATCCAAGCCTTCATTTAGGAGAGATGTGAAAAGTCTCCAATTTTATCAGATCGTACTAGGAGCAAAGCCTTGGTCTAACTTTGTTCATTTTCGTTTTCAAGAACATTTCCAACAATATTGGGACCACCTCAGCCATGGTGATTCGCTTGGTAGTTCTTGGATGCATGAACAATTAGTCGCGGCTACTTTAATGATACATATCAGAATTTGCTCATGATGAGCGCCAACATGTGAACCATGGTGGAAGAATAAAGGGATTAAATTTGGTCGTAGATGTGGACCAAAATATTTCAAATTTTTTCATGTTTGGCATAGTCTTGATGTGTTACCAACTCCATTCAATTTAGTTTCCTTTTCAAAATTAATTTCCCTTTTCAAGCAGTGTGGGTGATACCGTACCGTACCGTACCGGCTAGTACAGCCGATATATACTATACTGGCCACTACACCGGTACAATTGTACCCCTGTTTCGTATCGAAAAAATTACCGGTCGTACTGGCTGCGTATCGACCGTATCAACGAAAACCGGCCATACCGGTGCAATCTGGCTGTTTCGGCCGGTAAATGAAAACAACGAAAACCAGATGAGGAAAATGAAAAACAAGGCTACCCATTCATAAACCCAGATGAGAAAAAATGAAAAACAAGCTACCAATTCGAAAACCCAAATGAGAAAAGTGAAAAAAAAGCTGTGTTGCGTTGAGAGATAGAGGCGGCAATGAGAGTATGAGACAGCAATAAGAGTATGAGGCAGCAATGAGAGTAGGAGACAAAGGCAGCAATGAGAGAATGAGATGAAAATGTGTATTGTAGGCTTTTATAAGTAGGTTGACCTAATAATGGATGTTTAAGATTGGTTCAAGGGTTTTAAAGCTTCTACACCATTGGATCTATTTTTTGATAATTGTGTTTGGTTACACGAATAGGTGGGGGCTGTTGGTTCAAGGGTTTTAAAGATTCTTTGCTTTCCAGCAGATTCTTTGCTAAAGGCTAATATATATATATATATAGACTTTGGCTAATGTATAGACTTCGGCTATATATATATATATATATATATATATATATATATATCAAAGATAATTTATAGATTATCTTTGCTAATATATATAATTTATAATTTATATCTTTGCTAGATAATCTTTTTTTTTTTTTTTTTTTTTAACTTTAAACTTATACCTTCTCAAAAAAAAAAAAAAAACTTTAAACTTATAAATTTTCTTTGCTATATATATATATATATATATATATATAATAGCAGTAAACCCGAAACGGTATACCGGTATTGACTGGTATCCGAAATATATCGTACTGCTGACCAAATCGGTACAGCCTCCGGTACGGTATTGACTTCCTTGTTTTCAAGAACATTCCCAAAAAAGGCTAAACAAACATAAACATGCAAATAAGACTCTAATCCAAACTTTTTATTGAGCTAGGGTGTTAGGATGTGAACCTTGACCAAGGAATCAAGATCCACACCCTACCCATGACACAAGACACGGAAACAATGCATAGATAAATATCAAAGCAAAGAGCACTCAAGCATAGCATATGGTTAACCATCAAAAGGTAAGCACAAATCCAAACCTATATTTGTCCTCCGAGGAAATTGAATTATCTATGCCAAACTCGATAAAATTAGAAATATCAAGGTTTGATCAATAGCATACTTCCTTGGATCAACTTAGAAAATTTCCAAATATGTTCAATTAATTAATTAACCAAAATTTTCCAATTTTGCAAGGAATCAATAAATGTTTGTCTTTGGATTAAATCATATGCATGCAACCTTACCATAAGCTATACCCTTAACTAATAGCATTATGACACATCATTTAATTTAAATTTGACTAAAAATAGGCCAATTAGAATTAAGAGTTCATCAATTTCTATCTTTTCACTCAAAAAAAGAATTAAGATTTCATAATCACCTATAGTCGAGACTTAATTCATGCAAATGCATTTCACCATGAAAATTTGTTTCTTTTGATATCTTTCTATCTGATTGTCTAATTAAGGCTCAGGAATGGTCGTTTTGATCGTTATGACTCTAAGATTTATACCATGTAAAATAATTAGAAATCAATTGGTCAAAATTACAGTTCTTTCCTGTGATATGATGCAATGAGGTGCATGATGTAATGCAAGCGAGGTTAAATGAGAGTTACAAAATGAGATGTCTACAATTGCGAAAATAACCATCACTAGACATCAATGAATTTTTTTGTGGTGTAGACAAGATTTGGACTCAGATCTTCATATTTTTTATTCAATAATAAAAGATTGTATCAATTAAGTGACTAATTAATACATTTAATATTTTAACTATGGCCACTTGTAATTATAATATACATACATACATAAATATATATATATATATATATATATATATTATTTTTATGGTACTTCTGATCTGTGTGAAGGTTATGGCTTTGAAGCCGGATAGATGATCAACCACCATTTATCCTTGATCGGGGCATAAGTAAAATTTTCAGTTTCCTTATTGGTTCGTACAGCACCCACAACATGTGTCGGATAAAGTTGCCGTTTACAAAGACGTCTAAACTTGCTCCAGATATGAGGAGTTACATTCTCGCAAGGACCAGTGCCATATAATAATGGATAAAACCAACCTATTTCTCTACCGCGCTGCCACAAGAAACACATCATGTTGTTTCTTTCAACGCTTCTTTCTCGAAATTCGAAACTAAATGTCTGACCTGTTTTAACAGTGGCCATTTTCCTAATTCCTTCGTCCAACACACATGCTACACGAATAGAACCCGGTATGTGAGAGGTGAGTTTCATTGTACTAGTGAATGGAAACGGATTACCAATATTTTTCCAGGTGTTCTTTAAGCCTTGAAAGATCCCACTCTCAGATGAGGGGACGAAGATGAGCAATAAAATCAGTGGTACAATGAAATGACTAAACTTATTACGAGGACCACCAAAGGCACCCATATTCTTAAATGGTATCAAGGATGACACCAGCGGTGATGGTGGTATGCTGGTGATTTTTTTGATGTATGCATTATGCTTTTTAAAGTAGTATTGGATCAACTTCAACAGAATTGTAATTTATGGCCGTAACTTATAGAAGTAATGAGAACAGTTATCATCTTATTAATAGCGCATTAGACATATGAATTTATTATTGTGAAATAATGCTTACCAAATTTATCTCACCGTTTCTATCTATAATAGCCAAGAGGAGGAAGAGAGGAACATAAATGGCATATGTGAAATTGTTTAATAAAAAATAAGCTATCAGCCTGTCATGTCACTAAAAAATGTCATTTCATTATTTTGTTGAAGGAGAAATGTTAGCCGGTCCCATTCCAATGGATCAAGAATATGTTCCTAAACGTGATTCACTTGGATTCTGATCTTCTAGATTTCTTAAGGTTCTTTATCAATAGATTTTTTTTAAAATTTTAACCACCCTTTTATGATTTAAGAGTCTAAATTTTGCCATATTAATATTCCACTAACAATACTCTTAAAATAATAAAATAATGTTGCAAACAAAACAATTAAAATTATTATTAGTGGAATGCTGATATGACAAAATTTAGACCATTAAATCATTAAAGGATGTTTAAAATTTAAGGAAATCTATTTAATAGAATACCCTAAGAAATCTAGAGGATTTGAATCCCACCCACTAACCTCCACTTGACCCTTTACCACCACTTCTTCTTAATGGTCTCAATTTGAACCCATGAAATATCCCTCCATGTTCCTGAGTCGTGTTTGTTTCAAAAAGTTTTGAGAGAAGTTCTCTAACAAGTTTCCACACTTCAAGCATATTGTCCATCTTAACCAGCTTGATCACACTCCAATTCCTACTATATTTTGCCTTCATGGTTGGACACTCCTTGTGGGCGCAAGCACCCGCTTATGAGCTTCATAATGGTGTAGAGAATGTCTCTGTCGAGTGGACCAAAGGTGGAGGGTTTAATAGGAGTCGCCACCTAATTTAGGTCAAAGAACCAAACTTGGGCCCTTGCAGAGGGCCTTATATATCTAGAATCTAGGTTTAGAGTAAAAGTACAAGGATGGGAAGGTGTTAAGCACCCAACCCTATTGAGCAAGTTGTAGACACCGCATTTTATATCCCTTACAACTCGGGCTTCCGTTCCCTAATGATGCTCGAACTATAAAGCCCAAGGCCAGTTTAAAGCACATTTAGATATTAAATTGACTTTAGGAGTGTTAAAATAGAAAATATTACCTTTTAAATAAGCAAAAATATTTTTTTGGAAATAAAGTGACAACAGTGGCCCTCGGCTTACATACGTGGGTCACAGCCTGCGTACGCGAGCCAAAGTATGCGTACGTAGACACATTCCTACGTACACAACTAGGGTTTCAAAAGTATAAAAAATACAACTTTTCTGCGATAATCGCTGAGATTTGGAATGAATCCCACATTGTTTGGGAGCCATTCCAAACCTCATTTTTTCAATTATAAAAAACCTTACATGGTACATTTTCAAAACACACAAAAATCTCAAGGGAAAAACCTAGGATCCACTAAAAAATAGTGAATGAGAATTTTTGACAAAACACCCTCAAGTCAAATTTATTTGATTGGGACCTTTTCTAGCCCCAATCCTTTTAATTCAATGTTGCTAATCACTTTCTTATTTATTTGTGAATAGATTTGACTGAGGCAAATGGTCAAAATCAAGCTTGGAAAGCTTTTGGTGAAGTATCTAGTCTAAACCTTTCTTGTTCCCTTTCTTTTATTTTTTGCTTTTAAATCCTCCCACTTGCTGTTGAAGCTAAAAAAAAAAATACTTTATAAAAAGTGTCATAGGTATATACATTTACACAGCAACTGTGGACGAAACAATAGGATAAGTTCAAAGTACGGTCATCTACAAAAAGGTATTTAGCCTATATTAAAAAAATAAAAATAAAAGCCACGTGAGTGGTCTGCTACCTAGTACCTATGAACAGGAAAAGATAGAAACAAAACAAGTAAAGAGAAAACTTAAAAGTGAAATGGGAAATGGCACAACTAGAAAACAAGGAACAAAGTTTCATGAGAGTGGGCTTGAAAAGTTGAAAAGTGGGGACGTCACAAGCGGAAAAGAGGGAGTTTAAAAAGTAACGGAACAAACAAAAAGAGCAAAATGCTGAATAGTGGGGCACGATTGAACACAAAATTAGAATTTGCTGAAGAGAAATTGACACAAAGTGCTCCATGAATTTATCAGTCGAGAGAAAACAAAGGGAACGGTTCCTTTGGATTTTCTCTATAAATTGAGAGGATTGACAAGAAAAACACACAGGGAAAATACAGCAAGCACACACACTGCAAAAACACAGAGACAAAAAAAAAAGAAAAAAAAGAAAAAGAAAAAAGAGGCACAGACAGAGAGAGCAACATTAAGCAAAGGAGGAATACGCGGCATAGGTTTGTATACGGGATTTCATTGGTCCCTTTCTTCTCTAAATCTCTCTCTCCCACATTCTCAAATCTGAATTATTGTTTGGTAAAGCAAATATGGTTGGGTTTCATGGGGAGTTCCTAACTCCATACATGAAGCTCTAAATATGAGTCCCTAACTTGTAGATCCTATTTGAGAATTACCAAATAAAAATTCTCTCATGTTGGCAATTCCAAAATCTCTCTCTCACCCTTCTTCAAATCTGAATTTTTTTTTTTTTTGGTAAAACAAATAAGGTTGGGTTTCATGAGGGGTTCCAAACTCCATACATGAAGCTTTAGACACGAGTCCCTAACTCGCAAATCCTACTTGAAAATTACCAAATAAAAATTCTCTCAAGTTGAGGTGCAATGTCTTTTTTATTAGAGTCACTGACTCTACCATTTTAATGAAGTCCTTGACTCTACCATTTTAATTGAGTCCTTGCCTCTAATTAACTCTACCATTCCAATGGAGTTATTGACTCTATCAAATTAATAGAGTCCTTGACTCCCAAAATTATTTTAAATAAAGTGGGGCTTCTAATTCCTTCAAAATTCAACATGACTAATTCTTTGGGATTTGTAATTTCTTAATCAAGATTGTAGTTAATAATTCATAAAATAAAATGACCATAAAAACTGATTTAAGGAAATTTTCTAATTCCCAATGTTCATAAAAATAATAATAAAATTGCTTCAAAGGAGTTTTCTTTCCCAAAATCCAACATGACTAATTCTTTAGGATTCATAATTTCTTAATCAAGATTGGAGTTAATAATTCACAAAATAAATCGACCATAAAAATTGATTTAAGGAAAATTTCTAATTCCCAATGCTCATTAAAAAAAAAATGCTTCAAAGGAGTTTTCTTTCCCTTAATTAAATTTGGGAATCTCAATCAAAATATCATTAAAATTCCTACAAAGAAGCAAATGAAAGAAAAGGAAAATTGCTTGGGCATTCAACTTCTCAAAGATAAAATCCTTGGTTCAACTTCCATAAAACACGGTCCATGACTTATACTTGAGGTTAAAATCTATCTCACCCAAAGCAAAATTAAGTCAATGCTTAATCAAACACCAAGTATTTGGCTTAAATGTCCATTATTTAAATTGGGCAAAATCATATTTGAGGATTTTAAATCCAGAACCTCACTTTAAGAATTACAAATTGACTTGATCCCCATCAAGGGTACGTAGGCAACCTAAATAAATTATTACTTGTAGCTACAAATAAATAAAAATACATATCCCCTTAAACATGAAAATAAATAAACTTATGTACAAAGACAATATGGTTGGAATCAAAGGATCTTCCCTTGAAACAAGGGATTGTAATTAAGAGATACATTATCTTGAATGGGAACTACTCACATCAATAAAATTTTCATACGCCAAAAGGTTTGTGGTTGAAATTATGTTTGATGAATTTGACTAATTTATATAATTTAACAATTCTTGTTAAACATAATTTGACATCGTTTGTTAAAAATAATTTGGCAATGCTTGTTACACATAATCTAACAATTATTGTTAAACATGGGTTAACAATTTTCGTTAACACGTGCTTTATTGTTCATTAGAATATTTTTTTTATATGTCTTTCTAGGTTAGGTTTAAGTTTTTGTATGCCTAAAATGCAGGTTAGGTTGTTAGAATTGTTGTTTTAAAGTTCTGTTCTATTTCTAAGTTTTTTAGCTTTTCAAGGCAAGGATCTGCATACACATGATCTAGCCTACGCACACAGGCTTGATTATGCGTAAGCAGGCTTATTCTAGTGTGCATGATGCTGTTGCCCAGAAACCCTAAATTTTTGTTCATTTTGTTTTTGTCTTCACATGTTTGTTCTGTTTAGCCTTTTTTTTTTTCCATATGTTTTAGGCCACATAAGTTCTTGTCCACCTTTTCATATGCTTGTTTGTTATCATATGTTTATATTAGGGTTTGTATTAGGGTTTCTTAGTTTTAATACCATTCATTCACATCTTCATGCATAAATGCCATGGATGCTGTGCTGTTGCAAGGTAAGTGAAAGGTAAGTCATGCATTGGAAATGTTCATGCATTTGCGATATAATCTTGTGTTGATGTTAGAAATGAATGTGAATACTTGGATCTTTCCTTATGCTTGTGTTTCTACCTTGATTTGATTATATATGTTGCTGCCTTGTATATGCTTTGATGCCATGATAGATGTATGCTAGGGTTTGTGATGAGGGTGGAGTAAAGATAAGCAAGACATGCTTTCCCCCAATTAGCGCCCCGTGCCTCTCCAAAGTCCTATAAGAGGGTTAGCCACCTCAAAGACACAATTTTCCCACCATTGGCAAAGAGCTATGCCCCGAATAAGTGAAGAAGGAAAGCCCTAGCCATACAGACATACTCCTCAGTGGTCCTCTATGGGAGGAATATGTAATTCAACACCAAGTCAAAATAGTGGATGGTCTTAATGGAGTACTTCCTCCCCAACATGTCGAGGCCCAACTGGATGCTCGACACACCATCCAAGTTGATGATGGCTCCTTCGAAGCTAAGGTCAGTCATGTGATAAAAGTCATAGGGAGTCACTGTCATCTTTCGCTTAGCAATATGAAAGGTGTGGTAGTGTCCCACCACCTTTCAATGAGCCACTGCACTAAGGTAGCACTTGCAGACTTCTCTAGAAGAAGACCAATGATAGGTTCAAAGTCCGCCTCTCGAATATAACCCTTAGTTTTGGGGATAAGAAGGTTGAACCACTCCACCACCTTATTGGTGCTTCCCCTACAACCATAAGGGGATGATGACTACAAAATATGATGTTTTGATGCAAGAATGAAGATAAAAAGAAGGATATAATGATAACCGGATGCATAAATGGCAAAAAGGTATGTTAGGATTGCATGTGGAAGTGAAACGGTTGAAAAATAAGTGAACATGGACAGAGTAAGGTTTTTGCCAGGTGACTCACGTATGCAGTTGAAAACCCACGTGTGCCGACAAGACCTCACGTACGTAGGCCCATTTTCCACGTACATAAGAACAGAGCTACGTATGCATGAATATGTGCTGTGTACGTAGGCCCGAGCCCACGCACACAAGGACACAAATAGAAAAAGTTCTTCGACATTTTCAAAGAAGTATGATCTAAAATCAATCCTAGACATGTTCCTACCTCTCCTAAAGTGTCAAGTTTTCATCATTTACATAGCCAAAAACACATTAAAACCAAAGATTAGAGAGAAACTTGAAAATGAGAAAAATGAGAAAACTTACAGATTCACCCATGGGAATGTGATTCTCTAGCTAGTATGTTAGTGGTGAAGGCCTCACCAACCTCATTGCTCCACTCCAGCAAGTGAGGATGTAGGAGGATTCTTAACCTTAGGTGCCATTGGAGAAGATGATTAGAAAATGATAGAAAATGAGAAAATGAGAGGGTTTGAGAGGATGAGAGAGTCAGGAAGTGAGGAAAAGAAAGAGGAGAGGGAGGTTTTTATAGAGAGAAAAAAGAAGATTTATGGAGAATGTGAAGAGGTGAGTGAGATGAAGAGAATGAAGAAGAAAAAAGAAACAGTTGGTAACCTTTGGGAAAAATAAAAAAAGCAAGAACACACCTGATGGCTAAACTACGTGTAGTTTAGGCCTCACCACTAAACTAGATGTAGTTTAGTCATGAATAGTAAAAAAAATCTCTTTCGAAAAAGGGGAGACATCTCAAGATTACTCCAATTAAGCACAAAAGTATCAAAAGACTCATTAGTGAGTAGTAAAGGAAGTAGAAGACTCTTCCCCCATTCAAGCACATCAAAAACCATCCCTAGCGGATCAAGCACATCGAGAACCATCCTCAGTGGTTTAAGCACATCAAGAACACCATCCCCAAGAAGGAAACAGAAGACTCTTCCCTAGCTGATTAAGTATATCAAGAACACCATCCCCAAGAAGGAAACAGAAGACTCTTCCCTAGTTGATTAAGTATATTAAGAACACCACCCTCAGTGAGGAAGCAAAAGACTCTTCCTCAATATTTCAAGCATCTCTAGTAATATCCCCAATAAGGAAGCAAAAGTTTTTCTTTAAATGAATCAAACCTATCAAACATCATCCCCATAGAGGAAGTAGAAGACTCTTCCTTAGTAGTTCAAGCATATCAAACATCATCCTCATGGAGAAGGCAGAAGACTCTTCCTTGGTAGTTCCAGTGTATCAAACCTCATCCTTGTTGAGGAGGCAGAAGATTCTTCCCCAGTGAGTACCATACACCAAAAAAAATCCCCACAAGGAAGCAGAAGATTCTCCCTCAAAATCCTCGATGAACCACGTATGAAACAAAAGATTCTTCCCTATTGGATCACACATCTACGCTACTCTTTAGCGAGTCCACTCATACTACTCCTCAACGAGTTTCTCATCCCCAAGCAAATCATTATATTCAAAAGATTCCTATCTGTGCACATCTACTCCTAGCGATTTGTTCACCGTTCTTAGTGGATCCCACAATCAAGGCTACTCATGCACATATCCTCTGGGAATTGAACATATAGGCATGGTAGAAAAAGGTAGAGATATTGATAGAGAAAGAGAACAAGGTCAACCCGAGGCAAGAGCCTCACCAGAAAAGGTAGACAAATAAGTGAAGAAGACTAGAGGAGGAAGACACTTGGAGAAGTTTGAGGCAAAAGCCCTAGATGGACACCACAGAGAATATATCATTTTTGTTGTTTGTTGGGTTAGCTCGTAAGAGCACCCTTGTTTGTTTTCATTTTTTTCTTTTCTTTTTAGTGGCTTTAGGATAATGAGTCACTCACCATTTGCTTGCACGTGGCAAAATAGGTTTTGGGATAGTGAACCTGTCTTTGCTTATTTCCTAAGCAACAAAGGTGGGACTTCGACATATGAATCCCACGCAACTTTTCAGAATTGCACCCAACCCCATGTATGCATGATGTGTGTCATGTGCGTGGGTTAGGCCCAAGCTGTACGTTGAAACAAAATGTTTTGTTTCTTGTTCTTTTAATTTCGTTAGTGAAGCTCACGAATAAAAAGAGGGGAATCTATAGACACCATATTTTGTACCTCTTACGACTTGAGCCCCCGTTCCCTAATGATGCTCAAACTTTAAGGCCCAAGGCTAGTTTAAAGCTCAATCAGATATTAAATTGACTTGAGGAGTGTTAAAATGGAAAATATAACATTTTAAATGAGCAATTATTTTTTGAAATAAAGTGACCAAAGTGCCCTTCAGCCTGCGTACGCAAGCACATTCCTACATACGCAGCTAGGGTTTTAAAAGCATAAGAAAGACAAGTTTTCTGCAATAATGACTAAGGTTTAGAATGAATCCCATATCGTTTGGGAACCATTCTAAATCTCATTTTTTCAACTATAAAAATACTTACATGGTACATTTTCAAAACACACAGAAATCCCACGAGAAAAACCTAAGATTCACTAGAGATCCCCTCAGTCAAATCTATTCACACCCTCAAGTAAATTTTATTTAATTGAGACCTTTTCTGGCCCAATCCTTTTAGCTTAACGTTGCTAATCAATTTCTTATTAATTTGTGAATAGATTTGACTGAGAGGAATGGTCAAAATCAAGCTTGAAGTACTTTTGGTAAGGTATCTAGTCTCAACCCCTCTTTTTCCCTTTCTTTCATTTTCTGCTTTTAAATCCTCCTTCTAGCTTTATTGTTTGTTAGAATATGTTTTTATATGTCTTTCTAGGTTATGTTTTAGTTTTTGAATGTTTAAAATGCATGTTTAGTTGTTAGAATTGTTGTTTTAAAGTTTTTTTTTTTTTTTTTTCTGTTTTTGCGTTTTTTAGGTTTTCTGGGCAAGGATTTGCATACGCATGATCTATCCTGTGCATGCGGGCTTGATTATGTGTATGTAAGCCTGTTCTAGCGTGTGTGATGTCGTTGCCTAGAAACCCTAAATTTTTGTCCGTTTTGTTTCTACCTTCACATGTTTGTTCTGTTTAGCCTCTTTTCCATATGTTTTAGGCCACATAAGTTCATGTCCACCTTTTCACATGCATGTTTGTTATCACATGTTTAGATTAGGGTTTGTTTTAGGGTTTCTTAGTTTTAATACCATTCATTCACATGTTCATGCATGAATGCCATGGGTATTGTGTTGCTACAAAGTAAGTGAAAGGTATGTCATGCATTGGAAATGTTCATGCATTTGCGATATGAACTTGTGTTGATATTAGAGATGAATGTGAATGCTTAGATCTTTCTTTATGCTTATGTTTCTACCTTGATTTTATTATATATGTTGCTGCCTTGAATATGCTTTGATGCCATGATAGATGTATGCTAGGGTTTGTGATGAGATACCATGATTAGATGTATACTAGGGTTCAAGATGCCATGATTAGATGTATGGTTAGGGTTTGGGATGAATGATGCCATGTTGTATGCTTAGATGTATGCTAGTGTGTGTGAGAGTTAGAATACTATTGGGACCATTTTTTTCGTCGCCCATATGATGTTTAAGGAGTCAAGATCGAGACTCAACTTTAGACTTAGAATATAGCCCAAAGGCTATTAGTGAAGTGTAAAAGACCCTATTGCTCTAAGTCCAAATTGCATCCAACAAATATTATAGTAAGGCCCCAAAATACCTCCTACAAAGATAGGCTAGCACAAAGGATGGCCCACCACAATGAGTGCATAAATAATAGTCCAGCGTTAAGCAAGAGAGACGTCCTACAGTAGATGTTTGGAAAATCAATGAATGTATTTGCATAGTAAAAATTATGCATTTACACCATAGTTAGTTAATATAAAAGTGGGTCCATCATGACCAGTACACAAGAGGAAAAATGGTGCAGCAGTAAATATGACAGACCTCTAGTGGTAACATCTGATTAGTTAATAAATGTATTTACATGATAAAAATCATATAGTTTCTTCATTATTATTAAGTCAACATAAGGGAAAATTTCCATAATATCCAAAACATTATGGCTTTCATCGTAATAACAATAAACAAGGATTAAAGGCTTCATAATTACAAGTAAAAGAGGAAAAAAATAGGATGGAATGAAGGGAGAGAGAGTGTTTCCATCTACTGCAGCAAATGATTAAACAAAATCTCCATGTGCCATATCATGCCAATAATGATGAATATATGTATAGTAAGTGATGGAAATAACTTTATGGAAAGTATGAATGAATATATGGAAATATGGAAGAGAGATGAAGTGATGTTTAGCCATTTTCGGGTATGGTGTAAAGAGGGGCTGTTTATGACTATTTTAAGGTGCTGGGATTTTCTAAGAAAATGGAATGTGATGTTTATGGGTAAGTGTAGATGAGCATTTATGGACTAAAGGCTAATTTCTGACCTAAGGGACTAACTTATGGGCTGAAAATAGCATAATGTGTAAGGAATATTGTGATAAGATTTGCTGGTCTCCATGAGTTGATGTTAGTTCCCTTTTATAGTGAAACTTAAGGGATTGATTAGCAAAATATAGAAAAGACTAGGTCTAACAATAGCAAAATCCTAAAATATTTTTTCTGAGATTTGGCCCAAAATGGTGAGACTTGCTTTTTGGGTGTTTGGCTTATTTGGGGAATGCAACTGGAGGCTAAGATGCTACTAATTTAATCATTAAATGCTAGGGTTTGGAGATTAATTTTGTCCAATAGGATTAGAGCAAGTATGAGGACTAGAGCCACTAGGATTAGAGCTCAAGAGGGTTGGTTGACACTCCAAGCCAAGCGTCAACCATTGATGCCTCTGCTGGAAGCTTCTGCTGAACACTCCATTATGTCCTCCAATCCACTTTTCCCTAATTTTCCCCTTTTGGATTCATGAGCTTGGTTCATGAACCAATTACATACATTTTTAGTAATAAAATAAACTATTTGGTTGAGGATTTCATGAGCTTAGAGGTCCTGGTTTTGGCTTCCTTGAGTTGTGACCAAAACTTAGGGAAGAAGGGTATTTATTGTCCATTAGCATTTAGGTGTCAGGCTCTGGTATTATTCACGTCAAAGTTGGCAGTGGAATAGGTGGCTAGCTCCTAATTTGGCTTGGGAGCTTGGTTGCTTCTTGAGATGACCTCCAGTGGAAGGCAAAACTGAATGAAGTTCTCCAGTAGGGTCAGTTTTCACACATGGGTTACTTTGGCTGAGATTTCATATTGGGCTTGGCCATGAGGGCGAAGTATTTTGGTGGGCCTCTAACTTGGTGGTTCTCTCCACTTGGGCCTATCCTTTTGCTTTCTTAGTGTGAGCCCTACAAAATGGACAAAGCTACCATATATTGCCATGGATTTTTATTGCTCATGGACTTTAGTTGTTAATAGAAATAAAATGAATGCATGAGCTTTAATAAATATTTACGATATATTTTGGATATTAATTTCCAAGTGCTTTAAATAACAACTTGTATAGTTTCTCATAATTTTTGTTATGGATTATTTTGTAAATGATATTTTCTTTGGGGCTTTTAAATAATGACCTCCAATATTTTCTTGAGAAAAATATTTACCATGGGTTTTAAATAGAATCAATATCCATGGGTTTCAAATAAAATATGTTAACAACCACTATAGTGGAATAATGAGATATTCTTATGGGGTTTTCTATAGATAATCATAATATGCTTATAAGGTGAATAATTGTCATGAGTTTTGGAAATAGATATTAAGAATGTATAAGATAAATAGTGACCATGGGTTCTTATATAAATTCCATGGGTTTGTAATATGGTATAAATAAAAAAATTTCATGGGTTTAAGATAATGATAACTTTCCATGGGTTTTTATATTAGTAACATAAATTCATAATTTTTCATGGGCTTGATATAGGTTTGCCATGGGTTTTTGGAAAAATGAATAGTGTTACGTAACATAAATAGTTACCATGGGTTATAATATGGTATGAAATAAATAAATATTATGGGTTTAAGATAAATCATAACTTTCCTTGGGTTTATATATTAGTAAAACAAATTCATAATTCTCCATGGGCTTGATATATGTTTCCCATGGGTTTTAGAAAATGAATAGTGTCACGTGATATAAACGGTTACCATGGGTTTTATAAGATAGATTTCATGGGCTTTTAGTATTATAGTAATAGGTTTAAGAACTTAAAACATTGCTAATCATTGGAATTTAAGTGAAATACTTATGATATAGTATTTTGCTAAGTATTGATAATTTTGAGCATTTTACTATCTTGGGCTTTTAATAATGCCAACGCAAATTGGGATTTTGATATTGCCAATGAAAATTGGGCTTTTGAAATATTGTCAAACATAAATACCCTTGGGCTTTAAAAAAGAATATGATGTGTGAATTGGGCTCGTAGGGTCAGTTTTAGGCCTAGCTAAATAATGATAATAATATAAGATAAGATATGAGTTTTTTTGGGCTTTTTGTGATAGTTTACATCATGACCCAATTTAGATAATAAGATATGAAATATTTGCGGTTAACATAGTAATAGGGAAAAAAAAAATATTTGTGAAAGCCCAATAACTTATTAGTGGTATTTGAAAATTAATTGGTGGTACTTAAATAAAATTAGCTATAAAAAAAGAGTACCCTAACATTCACAAGTGTTGAAAATGCTTTTAATAAGGTAAAGATATAAGACACATTGATGGAAGGCCAACCTTAGGGTTAGGCGATCTTGGGTGCCTAACGTCTTCCCAAAAGTGTACCTAAATTCTGAACCCATATCTCTGGTAATAAGATAAAAACGTCATTCCTCAAAGGGATGCTATATATATGGCTCTTAGACCATTGCAAAAACTAGGTGGCAACTCCCCCCTTATTTCCACACCCAATGGGCCAGCCTCCACTCATTCTATTTCATATCCTAATTCTATTAAAGGGTCCTCTAATAGGCTATCCTAGTCATGCATGCACACACACACTCTAGTCCTAGCTCATACATCCTAGCTGACATCTAAACACATACACATCACATGGCATTTCAGACTTAAACATGGTCTCAACCATAATCAACAAGTTCATCACACAATATTGCATGTTCATCTCATGCTATTACACTCATCACACTACATCACATCATAAATGCATGTTCATGTTATAATGCATGTACTTATCTCATTTTCCTCATTGCATCTTTACAGAACCCATACATAGATGCATGTTCATATCAATGTGCATGTTCATGTGTTCATCCAAGCATACCAAACCCTAATCATCAATCTAAATAGCCTAAGCATATAAGCATGTTATCTAACATACTACTAACTTAAGTATACATAAACTAACCCAAACAGAACAGAAAAACATGCATTTAAACTAATTAAAAGCATGAAAGCAATTAACTTCTTGATTTTGGGTTAAGCCTATACAGGTATGCAAAAGCATGAGTATGCAAGCTCACAAAGCTACAAGTGCAAGGATGTCCTTGCGCACACAACCTATCAATTGTACCACATTTTTGGAAAACTTCTATGCTCATTGACCAGTACTACTAATTTTACTATATGTTGTAACAATTTCAACATTTCAGTACTGGGTCCTTTATTTTATTGTGTTTACATAGTTATTTGTATAATTGTTATTTAGCCATCTTTTATGACATTGTTCTATTCACATTTCCCACAAATTTGGTGACTCAATAGGTTCAATAAGAAAATCGATGTCTATCTTCCCCAAGTTTTATACATGTGTAGGATTACAAGGAAACCCCTTAAACTTGAAATGATAGAGCATGGACCCCTTCAAGCTACATACACTGCTATGTTCAATAGGGCTCTTATTTAATTCACTTTGGTTTTTGTTTTATGGATGGTTGAATTGGGTTAAGGTTGGGGGTTCTTGGACAAGTGCTACTTGGTATTAGGGGAAAGCCTAATTCGATATTATATGTTAGGGTCATATTTTATATGTAATTGGCTAATCCTTTGATAAAATACACTTTACTTGTAATTGGGTATATCTAAGATTAGGCGTGTCAATTTGGGTTAGCGTGTTGGGCTCGTGTCGTGTCGAGGTAGGGGTATTTAAACTAAATGGTCCAACCCGAACCTGGCTCATTTAATAATCATGTCATGATCCTTCAACCTTAACCCAACTTGAAAATAAGGCGAACTAACCTAACCTGGCCCAACCCACTTGAGACGCTTAATAAACAGGTCGTGCTGGGTTAACATGAATGTAACACAATCTATTTCAACTTGCATAATATTAAATATAACATCCATCTAGAATTCTTTTTTTCTTTTTTTAATTCCCAAAAGTAGTGCATTCACTTCAAGTCTTCAACCTACATTCAAAATAATATAATTCAACAAAAATATAGGATCTATCTAGAACTAAGCGTTGCGACTTAAATAATGCTCCTAAGTGCAGGATTGTCACGAAGTAATAACTTGGTAAGTCCAAGGTCGAATCCATAGGGAAAGTGGAATTGATTAAAAAACCACAAGAGAATAAAACTAAAATAATAAAGTGTAATTGAAGAGATTTTTTATGGTTAAGTAAATTTAATTTAAATTGTGAGAAAATAACAATATATTAAGATGCTAAATAGTAGTCTTAACAATATTTATTTTATAACTTAAATAAAATTCATACGAAGGATGATCTTTGTCAGATGTGTTAGGGACATATTTGATGTTATTGGCTAATCCTTTAACAAAATGCACTTTACTTGTAATTGGACCGATCTAGGATGAGTTTAAGACTTGAAGAAATATGTTGTTCAAGTCAAGTGTTAAAGACATAAAGATTTGAATAAGAAACTAGTGAAGAAGAGTTGTTCATTAAAGCTCAACAGAAGTCTCGAAAGAATCCTTTCTATTAAGATTTAATGTTGAAGCTCGACAGAAGCTCAACACAAGTTGTTTCTGTCGAGAATTACAAAATCAGAAATTCCGGATCTGATTTCTAGCCCATGTTGAAATATTTGTATGAGATTTCTTTTCTCATAGCCCTAGACATATATAAGGCTTATTTTAAAGGCTGTCGTGCATGTAGATTGTGACCTAGTTCATCATTCTCTCTAAAAAGAAGCTCCTACATCTTTATGCCAAGGGTTTTGTAACTAAGGAGTTTCCTGATCTTCATTGTTGATGAAGTGAAGAACTTTACAGCCAATATCTTTTTCAAGTTGATAGAGTTAGTCACTTACTGGGATCTATGCATCATTGGTTAATCACGTTATTACAAAACCATGGGTAGAACTCACCCTTGAAAACGGGCTTACAAGGGGAGGGTGCTCAAAAACTTATAAACGCATGGTTAAGCTTACAATTAACCAATGTGGGACACTAGGATCATAACATACCACCACACTTCGAAGCCGATGTCCACGACGGCTCACTCTAACGACACTGACCTGTAGGTAGCCCTTTCTCTTTTTGGTGGCTCCGCTTAACTATTAGTAATTTTTATCCAGCCTCTAGGTCCCCCCTTCCGAGCTTCGACCACAAAGCTGCAACTCATTTGATTCCATAATCAATGAGCTACACCCAATTAATTGGGGTGATGGTTGGCTCTAATATCAAATGTTACAAACCCATGGGTAAAACTCACTCTTGAAAACCGGCTTGCAAAGGGAGGGTGCTCAAGAGCTTATAAATGCATGGTTAAGCTTACACTTAACCAATGCGGTACACTAGGATCATAACACACGTACTGGGATTCGTGCATTGAACAGAAATATTGCTACTACAATACAAGTCCAATTGAGTATTAGGGTAAGGGTTCAACTATAGGTTGGTATTTCGGGATAGGCTAAAGGATTTGGTAAGATTCTTTATACTTGTAACCGCTTGTGATTGATAATAGTGGATTCTTGAGAGTGGTGTCCTTGAAATCACTTGGTGGGGTCTTTGCCTCGGTGATTTTCCCCATTCGTAAACAAATCACCTGTGTCAAATTTATTTTCCGCTGCACTTAGTATAATCGATGATTTGTTTATGCCTCCATGTTTTGCATGTTAAATTGACTTAATTAATTAACTTAGGTAATTAATTAATTTACAAGGGGTCAATACATTTTTTTCCCTATTAAGATGATTTAACAATAAAAACTCAAAAATTAATGGTCTAAGTTAGTGTCATGAAATTGATTGATTTTAGGCAAAACAATACTAATGAATTAGTTCATAGGGAATAATAAGCATTTAACGTGCACGGAGTCTATAATAAATCAAAAGGTTATACAGAACTAAACACTTTTATAGATGAGTAAAACAATAAAAAACATAAAAAAAAACATAAGCATTAAAACCAATAAATAATTGTTAAGAACAAACCAATAAACAGTTGAGTTTCACCCCTTGCCTTAGCAAGGCTTCTAGCAAGCCATTACACAAATAAAACTCTAAAAACTATAAAGAAACTTTAAGAAAACCTAAATTATGTTCTACGATAGCTCCCTCCCTGAATTTTTCCCTAAAGAGCCCTTTAAATAGGTCAAGGAATCATATTACAAGTTGAATTCCCATTTGGAGAAAATCTCAAGTTTTTGGGCTTCATTTAACCGACATTTTCGGCCCATTTAACTTCAGAATTCGGACTTTTGGTAAACTATAAAGTTGTATCCCTTTGAGTTAGATTTCTAGCACAACTTAAATCATCTCAATTGGACATTTGAGCTGAAAGTTATACTCTAAATACTAACTAGTGCAAAGGTTGGAGTCATAATCCGAATTGGACCTGGATTTGGTGCAAATTTCTTTTGATTCGTTTCTCCAATTGGACTTGAATTTAATTGGGTTGGCCTTCTTTGACTTCATCAAGGCCTTTGTAAAAGTAAAATTCATTAGCTTTCTTCTTTGCACAAATCCACTTATTTAATTTCATTATCCTACAAAAGACAAATTTACGTATTAAAATTTAATTAAGCACAAAATTGATTATTCAGCCTTATTTCAAAACTAATTATAAAATGCATGAAATAACTCAAAATAATTATGATAATACTTTTTAATAATGATATAAATATACAAAATTAAGCTATTATCACACTCCCAATCTAGCTCATTACTAGTCCCTAGCAATTTAAGCAACTTGAGACAAAGACACAAAACAACAAAAAATTATTACTTTAGTAGAAATAGTTAATCAAAGGTCAAAACACTAACAATCACCAAAGATATTCCACATGCCACCAATACTCATGGTGTGAATAGTTTAGCCAACACAAACACAACCTTAGTCTTAAGATAAAATATGGCTTGAATTTATATCCAAAGTTATGCTTCAACTCAAATCTTACAATTGTTAACGTTCAACAAATAAAATCACTCCGAAAAAGGTGTGACACTCTCAAACATATGTGAGCAAAATAATGTAAAACAAAGACTAATATCTCACATATAAATAAGATGAAGAACAGTGAAGAAAAATAAAGGACATTTATAGTCTCATGAAAGGATGTCAAACGCTAAGAATATTACACCACACACATTGATTAGTCATGTCAAGATCCAAACCATACCTTCCTTAAGATCAAATAGGACTTTCATTGGGATGTAATGTAGGGTAAAGAGGAGGAATTTAGAACAAAGGGTATACATAGAAATAAAAAGTGTTCCCAAGATTAACATTTTTCCTTTTTTGTTTATGACTTTTTTTTTTTTTTAGTGAGTCCTCCTTTTCTTCCAACTATTTCACTAGAAATTTACTGCAATAAGATAATTTGATTGCATTCATTCTTGGAACACTTTAGGAGGGTTTGAGAAAGAATGGCTAAAATAAGACAATCAATTGGGTGACTAGCGGTAATATATCAAGAAAGAAAACAATAAAGGTTCAGAATTAACAAGATGACCTAAAACAATCTCTTAAGGATTGTGACAGTTCTTCAAAATCCATTACTTTAACATATTCAAGTGTGGCATAAAATTGATGAATTCTTAGCATTTGACCAAATCTAAGGATAATGAGATTAAGCAACGACAAAGTTATGTGCTTCCAAATGAAAAATGAGATCAAAAGAAAATAAACCTCTAAAAAAATGAATGACTTAAGAACTCACTTAGGTTATAGTCTCTATATTCTATTTTCAAGATTTTCATAGTCATCTCTATCTCTCAACCAAGAAATATTTTCATGTGGCTAAAGTGCATGTGCATAATAGTTGAGCATGAAAAATGGTGGAATTCTTTAGATAGAAGTAGTATAAAGAACTTTAACTTAAAACTCTTGCTAAAGAAGCAACACTTTTTTTTTTGTTGAAAATTAGACTAAAAAAACAAAAATCACTAAAAACAACCCAAAAAAAAAAACATTTAACTTAAAATAAAACCAAGTTCCTGCCCCCAGCCTAAAACTTACATTGTCCTCAATGATAACAAGGAAAAACAATACAAAGTAGAGATTACAAAGAGAGAGAGTACCTTAAAGAGATGAACATAAATGAAGAAAAAAAAAACTTTAACACCTGCAAAAGGGGTTGGAAAACAAAATAACGAAAATAATAAAAAGAAACAAAAAATCTAAAATATGACACAAAAACTAATGCTAATTGCTTGGTAAATCTTGATAAATAGGATCCTCCAAATTAATGGATTTCTCCTCTTGTAAAAAATTCTCAAGTGTTAGGACATATGTAATTCGTGTTAGGAACGTATGTCATCATGTATTGGCTAATCCTTTGAAAAAACACATTTTACTTGTACTTGGGTAGATCTAGGATGTGTTTAATACTTCAAGGAATAAAGTTTCAAGTTCAAGTGTTAAAACCATGCAAGTCTGTTCAAGAATTAAGTGATGAAGTACTGGTTTTTAAAGTTCGATAGCTAGTATTTATCGAGATTTAAAAAGTTGTCTAAACGCAAAGCTCGATAGCTACTCAACAGATAGGGTATCTATCGAGAATTATGAAAATTAAATTTTCAGTTTTGAATTCATGTCAATCTGTGAGTATGTGTTTGTGCTTTCTTTTCTCTCTACCTTAAACATATATAAGGATTATTTTAAGGGCTGTCACAGAGAGCACAATTGCACAAGTGTGAAGCAAAGAGTTGTTCATGCAAATTGTGACCAGAAACCTAGTTTACCCTAGTTCATCTTGAAGAAGCCACTGTGTTTGTACACCATAGGGTTTTGTGACCAAGCAACTTCTTGATCTTCATCATATAATCAACTGAAGAACTTTGCCGCCAACATCCTTCTCAAGTTGGTGATCAAGTCGCGTACTAGTATCTGCGCATCTATTGGTTAGTCACATACTAGGAGCCGTGCATTAAAAGGAGAGATTGTCACTACAGAACAAGTCCAATTGGGTATTGAGGTAAGGGTTCAACTGTAGGTTGGTATAAGGTACTAGGATTCCTTTACATGTAACCACTTGTTGTGATAATAGTGAATTTTCGAGAATGATGACCTTAAAATCACTTGGTGGGGTTTTTTCCTTGAAAGTTTTCCCCTTTTGTAAACAAATCACCGTGTCAACTTTATTTTCCACTGCATTTTATTTTTAGTTGGTGATTTGTTTGTGTTGCCACGTACATTGCATGTTAATTTGATTAATTAATAAACTTGGGTAATCAATTAATTAATTCATCACAATGGGTCAATACATTTTTGGCTTATCAAGTGATATTAGAGCAAGTACACTTTAATTAGGTTTTAATCTTTGCTATATGATCCATTTACCCCTGTTGTCATGGCTACTGATGACTGGAGACCGCTTTCTCTTTAAAGTCTTCGAGTCTAAGAAAGGTGGTAATGTCACTTTCGGTGATGGGAGCAAATCACAAATTAAAGGAAAATGAACCATCTCTCTACCTAGACTGCTAGACATTGCAAATGTGCTATATGTAGAAGGTCTGAGAGTGAACCTATTAAGCATAACTCAAATATGTGATCAAGACTTTATGGTGCTGTTTTCTAAAGGAAAGTGCCTTGTGTTGGACAAATCTGGGAAGAAACTCATAAGTGGTGTTTGTACTCTAAAAAATTGTTATGGTCTAGTCCCTGATGCTGATATTGTGTGCAATAGTATTCGTTTGCCAAATGAAGATCTATGACACTAAAGGATGGGATATGCTAGTTATAAACATCTTTCAATTGTATCTAAGTATGACTCAGTGTTGGGGATGCCAAAACTCAGTAGAGTGAACAATGTTGTGTGTGGACCATGCTAGTTGAGGAAACAGACAAAAGCTAAACATCCAGGCACTCAAACATCCATTACATCTAGACCATTGGAGCTACTAAATTTGGATCTCATGGGTCCAACTCAAACCGAGTCTCTTGGTAGGAAGAGATACATCATGGTTGTGGTAGATGACTTCACTAGATACTCTTGGGCCATTCTTCTAAGATACAAGATAGATGCTCCTGATCACATCGAAACCTTGTGCATAAGATTGCAAAATAAGAAGAGTTTAAAGATTGATCGAATTCGAAGTGATCATGGTAAAGAATTTGAAAACTCATACATAAAGTCCTTTTGCACTAGATCAGGTATATCTTAAGAATTCTTAGCTCCTATTACCCCTCAACTGAATGGTGTGGTAGAAAGAAAGAACGGGGTTATTCAGGAGATGGCTAGAGCCATGTTGCACAGCAAGGATGTGGCTAGAAACTTGTGGGTAGAAGCCATCAACACTATGTGTCATACAGTTAATAGGGTGTATTTCAAACCCGATACCAAAAAGACTCCCTATGAGCTATGGAATGGAAGGAAGCTGAATGTTAAGTATTTCAGAATCTTTGGAAGTACTTGTTTCTTTTGTGACTTTTCACATAAATCACGTACTATGCATCTCATGGACTATATGATAATGTCCAAACATTCATGTTACCATTATTTTAGATAAAAATAAAATAACTTTATTAATCATAACATTAAGTCATATATAATGTCATACATAGCATCATACAATTGGATTTAAGGGCACACATCCTAACATATCTATTCTTAGAAAAATTTAAGTATAAGATTTCCACCTAGTCGATTACCAAGATCAACTCGAGCCAAGATTTTTGTCCTTAAAAAATTTTAAGTATAGGGTTTCCACATGGTCGGTGACCAGGATCAAACCGAGCCAAAGTATTCATCCTTAGAAAATTTTAAGTATAAGGTTTCCACCTGGTTAGTGATTGGGATTGAACTGAGCCAAAGCTTCTATACTTAAATAATTTTAAGTATAAGGTTTCCACCTGGTCAGTGACCGAGATCAAATTGAGCCAAGACTTCTGTCCTTAGAAAATTTTAAGTGTAAGGTTTTCACTTAGTCGGTGATCGAGATCAAACCAATTCAAGGTTTCGGTCCTTAGAAAATTTTAAGTATAAGTAGTTTCAAGCATTAAGTTTTAAACATTGTGTACATATACATCATCGTTCACATGATAGTTCATAGATGGTCCAAATCATTACACCTAATACAGTTAATGATAAAATTTTCTCAAATTCTAAACGTTTCATGGCTGAAGAAGTGGTCTCTCCTCCATGTCCTCAAGATAGTATGCTCTTGTTCCAGCAATAGCGATGATTTTGTACAGTCCTTCCCAATTTGGAGCTAGCTTCCCGGCATTGATGTCCCGTGCACTCCCCACTATTTTTTGTAACATAAGATCACTAGCACCAAACTCCCTTGTCTTCACATCCCTGTTGTACTGTCGAGCAAGCTTTTGTTGATAATTTGTCAAACGGATAGTTGCAGCTTCTCAACACTCCTCTAACAAATCCAATTGCGTCAACATTAGTTCTTCATTCTTGGTTGAGGAAAAATTCAAAACTCGTACACTACACAAACTTACTTCTATTAGTATAACAGCCTATGCCCCATACATTAAGGAGTAAGGGGTCTCACCTGTTGATCTTCTTAGGGTCGTTTGGTACACTCACAAAACGTTCGGCAACTCCTTGGTCCACCTACCCTTGGTCCCTTCCAGCTTCTTCTTCAAACCATTAACAATTACTTTATTCGTCACTTCTACTTGACTGTTGCTCTAGGGGTATACAGGGGTTGAATACCTGTTCTTGATGCCGAGGTCATTGTAGTACTTGTGGAAAGCTTTGCTATCAAATTGCAAACCATTGTCTAATACGAGGGACTCTAACACTCCAAACCTGGTCACTATGTTTTTCCACACGAACTTCTTAACGTTCACGTCCTGAATATTGGCTAGTGCCTCAGCCTCAACCCATTTGGTGAAATAATCCATTGCCACCAAGACAGACCTTCAGTTTCCCGTAACTCAAGGAAATGGGTCAATTATGTCTAGCCCCCACTATGCGAATGGCCAAGGATTACTAATCGAGTTTAAACTTCCTGCAGGCTAATGTATCAATGGGGCGTGCTTCTAACACTGCTCGCACCTTCGGACATAGTCAGCAGCGTTCCTCTGCATTTTGGGCTACCAAAACCCTTGAGTCATTGCTTGGTGAGCCAATGACCATCCTCCGACATGATTGTCGCATACTCCTTTATGGAGCTCGATCAAGAGCTCATCAACTTTGTTGGGATGGAGGCATAATAGATAAGGTTCCTCGAAAGATCTCTGGTATAACCTATGATCTTTAGACAACCAAAATCGACCGGAAACTCTATGCACCTTCTCAGCTTCTTTCCCTTCACTCAGTAGACGATTTTCAGCTAGAAATTCAATAATCAAGTCCATCTAACATGGTTCAGATGCCGAACTGGTTGAAACATTCACTTTTACGTCTATACTAGGCTTCCTCTCTCCTTCCACTTTGATAAACCATGGCACCTCCTCAATTAGCGATGATGCCAAAGTTGCCAAGGAATTCACATGTCTATTCTGTCCTCGGGAAATTTGAACTAGTTGCACCTTTTGAAATTGACTCATTATTTGCTTTACTAACTTCAAATAACTGATCATTCGAGGATCTTTGGCCTCAAAGTTACCCTCAACCTGACTGACCACCAGCTGAGAATCTGTATATATTTCTAGATTAGTTGCTCCAAGGTCAAGTGCTACTTTTAATCTAGCAAGTATGGCTTCATATTTGGCTTCATTGTTCGACACCTTAAAGCTAAACCTAAATGAATGTTCCACCCTTATTCCCTTTGGTGTCATTAAAACAACTCCAGTCCCCACTCCCATTACACTAGACGCACTGTCCATAAATACCTTCCAAGGCCGGGCTTCTACAAAGTTGACGAGGACTTGACCTTTGACCGAACTTCTAGGCCTATACCATATATCAAATGAACCAAGCCTAGTTCCCCATTTAGCTATCTGGCCTGTGAAATCAGATCTCTTAAGCAAGGACTACAATGGATACTCAGTCAGCACATACGCCGTATGGGCTTGAAAGTAGTAGGGCAACTTTCTAGTTACATGTACCAACGCCAACACCAACTTTTCTAGGGGTAGATACCTTGTCTTGCATCGACCAAAGTCTTATGAATATAATAGATTGGCTTTTGTACTCCCTGATCTCTCAACAATACCGCGCTTACTGCGTGCTCAGACACTGACAAATACATTAAAAAAAAAAATCTTCACTTGCCTCTAAGGCAAACAATATCAGTGCACTTACCAGATACTTCTTTAGATCTTGAAAAACCTTCTCACATTCCTCGGTCCACTGAAAGCCTATTCACTTTTTAAGCAACTGGTAAAATGGATAGCATCGATTAGCAGACTTTGAAACAAATCGGTTTAGCGCGGCCAACATGCCAGTCAACACTTGCACCTCTTTTGGATTGCTTGGTGGCTTGAGCCACTCTATGGCACTTATTTGATTGGGATTCACTTCTATTCCTTAGTGGATGATCATGTAGCTGAAGAATTTTCCAGCCCCTACATCGAAAACGCACTTATTGACATTGAGATGCAACCTGTGCCACCTAAGTACTTCAAATATATCTGTAAGATCACCGACATGCCCCTAATCTTCCTTGCTTTTCACCACCATGTGATCGATGTAAACTTCCACCGTATGGCCGATCTTCTCTGCTACATCCTAATCATCATCCTTGGATAAGTAGCCCTTGCATTCTTTAGGCCAAATGGCATCACCGTGTAGTGGTAGTTTGCTTCAGGATAGATAAATGACGTTTTCTCCTAGTCCTCCACAACAAGAGCAATATGGTGATAGCCCTAAAAAGCATCTAAGAAGCTCATCATAGAGTGCCTGAATGTAGCATCCAACAACTAATCAATCTTCAACACTGGGAATGGGTCTTTCAGGCATGCTCGGTTAAGGTCGATAAAATCCAGACATACCCTCCACTAACTGTTCTTCTTCTTCACTACCACGGTATTGGCTAGCCACTCCGGGAAAAAGACCTCTTTTATCACCTCAACTTCCTTCAACTTTTAAACTCCTGCTTAACAGCTTCAACATGCTCTTTAGTCGATCTCCTAAGCTTCTGCTTTTTTGGCGGGTAAGATGGGTCTACATTAAGTCAATGGGTTATAAATTCAAGATCTACTCTAGGCACTTCGTAAGGATTCCATGCAAAATCATCTAGATTTTGAACTAATAACAACAACAGATTCACCCAATCCTCCTGCTTCATACTTGTTCTTATTTGAAAGCTTCTATCTTCATAGGGCAATATACTTACTCTAATTAGATCCTCGGAGCTGTCAGCCCCCTATACCCCGTAGGGCTCTTGTAACTGCTATAAGGGGACCTCTTTGGTGGACTATTTTTGCTTTATCTCTTGGTTTACGGCCACTACCAAACACTATCTTGCTACTTGCTGATTTTCCTCTCATAGTTGCAACGCTATGGTCAATGTGAAAATTCACTTTAAAGTGTAAAGTAGACGGGATTGCCCCTATAGCATGAATCCATGGTCTGTCGAGAATGGTCGTATATGGGGAAAATGAACTAATTACTTTAAAATTTGCCATCACCTCTTTTCCTTCCATGTGAACGAAGTGAAATTTGTCTATAAGGGACCACCATCTGACCATCAAATCCTACCAAAGGTGTGTCATATTTGGATAGATCTTCAACCTTCAAGTCCAACCCTTTAAACAAATTAGAGTACATCACTTCAGCCCCACTTCCTTGGTCCACTAACACCATTTTAACTATAAAACCATTTATCCGAGCAGTAACCACGAGTGTGTCATCATGTGGCTGTGTGGTTCCATCTAAATCATTGTCATCAAACATAATCGCTTCCCGAGTAAGCTTCATTTTCCTGGTGGCCAATCCTCTCAGCTACCTTCTGTCGACACTATTGTCAACACCCCTTTGAGTCGGGTTATCCAAGTACCCATTGAGGCTACATGAATAACTTCTATCACACCTAATGGGGGTGGAACTATGTTTCCCCAAGGCCTCGCAGTTTGCCCAGTTTCGTCACTCTTAGGCTCTAAGACAAATTCCTTTAGATGCCCTATTTTCACTAATTGCTCTGAGTGGTGCTTTAACAACCTACATTGCTCGTGGTGTGCCCCTTATCCCAATGATAAGCACAGTACAAATTTTGATTCCTTCTTGACAAGTCACCCCCCATTTTACTCAACATTGAAAGTATGGCTCATTTTTTAATCATTCCAGAATCTTGTGCACGGGTTCCTTAAACATCACATTGACCTCCCTCTGCTTGAGCACTAGGTTCTTGGATTCTCAATTCCCTCTCGGGCCTCAACGGGAAGGCCCTATGCAAAGATTCCTTCAAATATTGCGATGAGACTGGTGCTTTCCCCTTACTTTGCTGCTGATCATCTTCCAACCTTTTATATTCCTCAATGCATCTCATAAGCTATCTCATATCCTCGGAAGGGTCTCATCATCAACAATTCTCGTAGCTCTGAATCATCTGGTAAACCCAACCTGAAAGTACTTGCAGCAACTTTCTCATTACCCTCTCCAATCTCATTATATAACTCCTAGTACCTATTAGCATAACTCCAAAGAATCTCCCATGCTCCCATCTTCATAGAGAGCAACGCTTCTACAGGTTGTGGTACCCGGCTACATGTCATGAACCGAACTCCAAATTCCTAAATTAGCTCCCCAAAATTGTGAATTGATCCCTTCCATAACCCATTAAACCATCTCAAAGAAATGGGCCCGAGACTAGAGGGAAACACCTTACACATCAATGCATTATTTTGATTGTACAAAGACATCATTTAAATATAACGACTTACATGCTCAATGGGATCAGTCTTCTCATCATAAGAGATAAACAGTGGTCTATTAAACTTGCTCGGCATCGGAGCTCGCTCTATCTCATCTGAGAACGGTGATCGAGCTGCTTTACGAAGTGCACGGCTTATAGCATCCATTACGACATTCCGAGGCTGACTTCACTCAGGGGAAGCCAAGCCCCTATCGTCAAAATCTCGTGACCTGTCCCTAGACCGACGAGAACCAGACTAACGGGATGCTTCTCCATGACTGTCCCTCACACTTATCGATCCTTCAGGAAACTCGTTACGATCTCTTTTTCGATGCCTACCCTGTACCTCCAACTCCAGTTCCCTTGCTATTCTGTGGCCCTTTAGCTCATGATCCCTTCTATCATATTGCTCTTGCTCAAAGACTTCAGATGCTGATGCAGTACGTCTGTGATAACCCCTTTCCCGAACTAGGGCGTTCCTTGTCCTGTTCATGCCTTCGGTCTTCATTTCTATTATACCTCCTGTCTCACCAACTTGAACTCCGGGATGACCTTCTTGACCCACTATCAGCATAGCTTGCTGAGCGATGGTCGGACATGCTTGATCTAGAGAACCTCGGCAAAACTACTACTTAGTAGGAGATCCCTACAGACAATGCCAATTGTGCAGACCCAAATTTCCACCAAAGGCTCACAATTTACTTGTTTAGTGGGTTTTGAGTATCCTACAATGGGTAGCTCCTAGGTGGGTTCATTGAAATACCTGGTATGGTGGCTAGTCTATCTCCCTCTCTTTGAAAACTCTCCTTCATATGCTCAGCTGCTCTCTCTCTCTCCGTTTTCCCTCTCAAATGTCTAACCATTTTTCCTCCTTCCCTTTATCTATTTATAGCTTAAAGAAAGTGGGTTGAGTTATGATTGCCCTCTGATACCACTGGTGTGAGTGAGGCCCAATTTGATTATTCCTGGCAAAAATATGCTTTGTTGGGAATAGAATCTGTGGCATTGGGACTAGTGCTGGCCGCCAAAAGCTTCTCCGCAATGGAGTCCCCCAAGGCACTCCTGGTTTGCCGAGGTATATACTGAGTAGTATCGATGTGCCCACTAATCACCAAGATCTTCCTATCGTTCACTAAACTCCTAAATGATGGGTTGACACTGTTGGGCTGCTTGAGAGTTAACCATTAGAAATGGTGGGCCCAAAGGCCGGGTACTGTTTCATAGGCCCATTCAAGCTTGGGCCCATGGAAAATGGGCCCTTTGCAGTGTGTCGTACACTTAGGAACCTATCATCATCACAAGTGGATGCGGATGCGCCATGTGCAAGATGGGATGAATGAATCAGTTAATAACATACAGTCTCAGTCTAATGGAATAATCAAATAGGAAATAGCAAGGCAGACTCCTAATTGCAATTCTAAAGTTTGGATTTAAGTGAAAAGGAAATGTTTAATTAACTTGATAGCTAGGTATGTCAAAAGAGTTAAGTATCGTGCCTCATCATGCTTCCTAACATACAGCATTGAATTCCTAATACATCAAAGTTGAAAGGGGTAAATTTGGTGCCAACTAACTTAGATATACAAGATCAATTGAATTTACTAACACGGCAAGTCATTTTTGGTGCTCTTGGGTGTGGTGTGTGTATTCCCATTCCAACTGTTGACCATGCGATTTTTTTCCCCCAACCAGCAAACATTCTCTCTAATTAAAGGCAAAAGTACTTTCTTTTCTCTCCCCTGTTCTCATTTATTAGATTTGAATATTGAGTTCTGTAATTTGAGAGTTTGATATACTGCTTCTCAAGTAGCCTGGGTGTTCCCTTTTTTGATTAATGAATTTTCGTTACTTAGCAAAATAAAAGATAAAATAAAATAAATTTAAGGCAAAAGCAAAAGCAGCCAAGCTGCAATCCTGCAACCATATGTATTCTCCCTCTTTCTATGTTCTAATAACCAAAGAAAATGCTAGAACAATTGGCTCTTTTATCTCTTCAAACGGTTTGTATATTTCATACTAAAAGAAAGAACTAATAAATGTTCCTAAGCCTACAAGTACTAGCCGTTGGACTTGTCTACAATCAGATTGCTTATCAGGCTCATCAATACATCAGATTTCTTCCATAGTTCTCCTTGGTTTCAACAAGTGCATGGATCTTCATGCTAAAAGCGACTTTCACATCTTCAATGCTCCTCCCTCATTCAGTTCCCCTATTTATATGAACATTCTTTTGTAAGAACAGACCACTTTTCTTTCCTTCTCCTATAGACTTGTGCAGACCCTTTCTAAAAAAGCGAAAGATGGCACAAAAAATTTACAGAAGAGTATCATTAGAAAATACCATACAAAAAAAGGGTGAAAAACCTGATTCGTTCTTATTAATATACTGAAGAGTTTCCTTCAGAAAATACCATACAAGAATAGGGGAACAACCTGATTCGTTCTTATCCCTTCGCACCTCAGCTCCAGCAACTATTTTGGGGCATAATTCACCACATTCATGGTAAGGATTGGATGCCCTAGGGCAAGCTGGGTGTGTTCTTATTACTCCATTTCCGTCATCTTAAAAGAAAAAAAAAAAGAAAAAAAATGATCCAAAATTTCCACCTATGTTCAAAAAGCTATCAAGGAAACCCTTAGAAAACCTAGAACACTCCCTTACTAAGTTTACTTATATTATATTAACCTCATATCTCAACACAATTCATAAATTTAACATTATAGAATGATTGCAGTTGCTCAAAAGATAGAAATGAGAACTGTATCTAATTCAGTTTGTTAAGTACTTCACAAACAAGATTTTACTCTGCCAAATTCAAATTTAATGAATTCTCAAGGGCAATTAAAACCCGAAGTGTAGAGTCAGGAAAGCTTGCTATAGCTGCAGGTGCAAAATTACAGGAGCTAAATTTCCATAATTCAAAGCATACACAGTATATAAAATTATTTGATTTCTTTTTTTCCGTGCATGTCTGGCCTTTGGCAATCTTTTTGAGGCAAGATTGACAGCATTCGTGGAAGGGATTTTCTGCATAAATGCAATTCAGGAGTATGTATACTTTCTCAGACATCTCTTCGTTTAGCTCTGGTTGTACCCCTGAAAATCCAATGAATATAACAAGTTAAAATTCAATAAATTTTCCTGCTCAATGAAACAGTAAGCACTTAAACTTAGCTTTCTTGTTTTCTTCAATTTGCAACTGAAAACAGATACAAGAAACCAAGGCTTCAATTTTCCCTTTAGATTTCAATCCCTTTTAGATTGTGAAACAAAATTTACTTAAGCCAATATAATTATACTTTGAAAAGTATTAATATACATAGGTTGGTACAATTATTCAAAACGAAACAGTAACTAATTATAAAAACATGAGTGGTAAATTTTTCAGTCTCAATTGAATAAATTTTGAAACAAAACTCAAGCACACCCCAACTCAAGTCAAGGTACATGATTTTCAACAAAACTACAAATATTAAAGGAAAAATCCCACAATTGAATAAAAAACTGTTTCAGAAATTTAAGCAGTTTGATTATAAAAACAATCATTAAAAATTATCACCCCCTTAAAGATCTGTTTTGTTGCTGAGAACTTGTAGGCAAACTCTACTTTTCATTGTAAAGTACGCCAGAAAGCCAAACCCACATCTCAACTAAACATAATTCAACTACTTGGCATGGTTGAGTTTGAGTTCTTAATTTAATAGGAAAAAGAAAAACACAAAAAGGATTTAAAACAAAATATTTCAGGGAAACTTTTCCAACCTTTTCAGACCAACCAAACAAGAGTAATAGAAGCCACAAAAATACACACGCACATATCAAGTACCAAACTTTTCTTCAAACTAAAATCCACCCAGAATTAGTCAATCTCAATAAGCCAAAAGGACAAAAGAATTAGGTAAACATCACTAAGCAAAGCAAACAAGTTTAGAGCATACCTTCAGCCCAAAAACAGAGAGAGAGAGAGAGAGAGAGAGATTATGTACCCATCAAAAATTTCTAAAAGTAGAAGAGTGTTGTGTTTGTTTGGCATATTTGTCAGAAGGGTCTGATAGGGTTAATCAAAGGGATTTTGTGCGCCACGGATAAGCAACCTTCTTCGGCAGCGGCGGAGCCTCAGACTCAACCTCAGCCTCAGGTTTGGCACAATAATCGGACCCCCTGGGATGTGATCCGAGAGCAGGATCGGCGGCGTGATTATGGGTGTCGGTTTGTGGGTGGAGGATGAGATGGAGGTCGGTGGCTCGCGAATCAGAGGCGGTGAGTCCTTGCACGGTGGCAGCGAGAAATTATACGGTGACATGGTGCACTATGACACTTTTCCACCATTCTCAGGCTTATTTAAAATTGTTGAGCCATTAATCAATTTCTTTTAAAAAAAAAATTGTTACTTAGCGATTTTAAATAGGTGGAAGTCTTTTAGTGAAATAATGGACCACGTCACTAAGAGATTATACCAAACCTGAGGCTGAGGCTCAGTCTCAACAAGGTTTTTATCAAATTTCCAAAGACATGATAAGAGCATTTCAAGAATGTCCAACATGTTTTCACAAATACAAATTTTAATAAGAATCTCAAAATTTTCAAAAGAAAATTCAACAAGATTTTCAATAAATTTCAAGTTCAAAAATTTTTAAAAAACAGACAAATTTTTAGAAAATTTGCCAAGATCTTCATAAGAAAACCCAACCAAGTTTTTCCAAGAAAAACAAATTTTGAAGAGAAAATTCCACAAAATTTTCTAAAAACACAAAATTTTCAAAAAACAGACAAGTTTTTAGAAAATTTGTCAAGATTTTTACAGGAAAACCCAACAAAATTTTCAAATAAAAAAGCTCGACACGGTTTTTTTTTAAAAAAAATTTACATGTTCAAAATTTTTGAGAAAATTGCCAACACATTTTGGATCAAAATTTTTTAGAAACTAACAAGTTTTTGAAAACATTAACAAATTTTCATCACACATCGGTTAAATTTCAAGTTGCAAAATTTGGTGTCTTTCTTTTACATTAACATTCGCTTTTCAAGCTCTGTCAATGAGAGGCATTCTGTAGACACCCCATTTTACAACTTACATTTAACCAACTGGTAGATCTTTAGATTTGTGATACAAAACAAATCTTGATGCTCTAACGATCATAATGGTATGTCATGGGTTTTAATCGGACCACCCGATCAAAAGTTATCATACAATCAATTTTCAATGATTATGGCTCACCTACACGATGAGCCCAATCACATCCTATCTTAAACATTTAATTTTGATTGGTTCCAACAAGAATTAATTTAAAATTAATTATGTGTGAATTTTGATTGGATTTCATTTTTTTTTTAAATAAAAAATGTTTTCTTTTATGGCATCTTATCTGCTCTTTTGGAAAAAAAATTTGGAGAGAGAAAGATATGATCCATAAAAAATTTTAAAAAAAATTGCTCAAAAAACGTTATTATCTTCAGTAGAAATTTGAATCGCATTTTTGGCTTGGAAAAAGTTGAAATTTGATTTTCTCTATTTCTGGAGAAGTTGTAGAGAATTAAATCTCCTTTCAGAAAATACCAATCCCAAATCAATTATAATTTTGAGAAGAAATTTATTGCCAAAATACAAAACAGGTGCAAAAGATAACACAAATTGAGCATCATCTTCAATTTTCTTTCAAAATTTCAAATGAGGATCAACACCCAATCTGATCAAACTTATATAATAGGCTTATTCCCTCCCTTAACTTCAAAAGAAAGTTTTTGAAAAATAAGTTGGATAGGAAAACAAATACATTCTTTGAAAATTTTCAAAAAAATAGAAAAACGCTAAAAAAACGTTACTATTTTCAGCAGCAACTTAAATCGCATTTTTAGCCTGGAAAACGTTGAAAATTGGTTTTCTCTATTTCTGGAAAAGTTGTAGAGAATTAAATTTCCTTTCATAAAACATAAATTTTGAATCAATTGGAATTTTGAGCAGAAAGTTAGAGCCAAAACACAAAACAGGTGCAAAAAATAACATAAGTTCAGCATCATCTTCAACTTCCTTTCAAAATTCAAATGGAGATCAACGCCAAATCCATTCCAGCTCATTTAAACAGGTTTATCTCCTCCATTAGCTTCAGAAGAAAGCTAATAACTTAGCTTTAAAGCTAAGCCATCCCTTCCCCCATAAATAGAGAAGACCTTTTCCATTTTCTGGACCCCAAATTCCCTCTAGAGAGCTAGTGAGAAAGTAGAAAAGAAAAGCTATTGCGCAACCATTGTTCTTAATTTGGTTATAGTTGAGTACTTCCTTACTTTCTCCCTAGCCCTTTAAGTGATCACTTCTCCTTTTAATTTATGCTCTATGCTGGTAAGTAGTTGATTATGTTCTTAACTTTCTACACATGCTTGAATAAATGCTTAACAAGTCATTATTTGTTTCTTTCATGATATGCTTGGATGAACATGCCTATATGTCTTATTGATATTCATTTTAAATGCTTAGATGAACACTTCTAGGGTAAAACACAACTTTTTCTTGAATATTTAGATGAACATGTCTAGGTAGTTGTTTTATTTTGTTAAATGATTGACCAAACATGTCTAAGTATTTTGATTTTCTCTAGATGAACATGTCTAAGGGATTTTCCTTTACTTCCTTTCATAATTGCTTGGATGATCAAATATGCTTAAATGTTTTATTTTTTATTCTTTTTCTCTTTGCAATTATGTTGATGATAAATAACATGACACCTTTTTTTTTCTTTTTCTTTTTTTCACACGCTTAGATGAACATGCCATTACCTTCATGCTTTCTTTACATTAAAATTATAATCTAACAAATTTCATTTTTTTTTGTTTCTCTTTATGTCAAATTCTCCTAACACATATTTGCTTACAATTCTTGCAAATTAATATGTTTGTATGACATATTGTTTGTATTTGTTTGACATGATATGATATTGGCCACCTTAACCTAGGAGACTAGTTTTACCGAGCGAGATAAGTGCTTAATCCCTTTCCATCTAGTAAATTAGCCTCTGAACCAAGATCAAGGGTTCTAGACTATACTATTGGATATACAATTTCACATTTTTTAGAATGTAACTAGGAAATAAAGTAATGTAATTTATTTTTTTTAGATTGTATCTAGGACAAAAAGCATTGTAAATTTTTGTTACACAATTGATGTAAATTGTCATATATATATATATATATATATATATCAATACAACAACAACATTTTTTATATTGAAGGTTTTCTTATTTTTCCATTTAAATTAAATAAGTGATGACTCCATGTAAAACCCTCGATCTAAGGGAGAGTACATTTTATAGTAAATTTGACATTTTGAGCATCACTATCCCACCCATTCGTGCGGGTTAGGCCCAATTTGAGAAAAAATTGGCGGGCCGGGATCGCAATCGCTTACAGTGGCGACTCCGCTAGGGATGTTGAAGGCTAGACTCCAGTTTAGGTTATGGTGGCTGACCATGTCATTTGTTTGTTTTTTGCTTTTAATAATATGCCATATTTGCTTGCCATAGCATCATTTGCATGATTGGAATTGTGATATGAATTGTGTATGTTGCCCAGAAACCACGGTAATTGTAGCCATGGACCACGATCCTCTTGGATTCGTGTACCCAGTGGTGAACCTACCACCCCTTCGCCTAAGACTCACTTGATCTTTCTTGCGTTTCGTAAAGGACAAACTCTACCGTTTGGACCAATGTGGCGTTCGTACATCACAAGTTGGGAGGTCAACGTCCTAGCTTTTGGGGAACCTATTAGCCTACCTTTTACCTTCATGTAAGAAGCCATAGAACTAATCTTTAGGTCAATCCCATAAAATACATTGCGTCCCATGAATGTGTTTGGCCGTTGTTTGATCCATGATGTGCCTTAGTCCAATGCTTAGGCCCATCATAATTGTTTAAAATTTCTTTAAAAAAAAAATAAAAATCTAACTTCTGCGTTTTGGTTGAGACCAAAGAATCTCAATCAGGGTTCAAGCCCATCAAGTTCAAAACATAACTAAAAGCTCAAGATCATCAAGCTTAAAGACATCAAGATTAAAGCCACTAGTCTTAAAGTGCAAGGCCCTAGCAAACATCAAAACCAAGGCCTCCAATTAAGAAATGGCCAACGACCAAGAAGATCGACACATGAATGATCATAGGGAACAGCCGCCTCTCACCACTCAAGATTTACTCAACACTTTGGTAGCAGGTCAAGCCCAACTCCGAAAGGACATCCAAGCATTGATCCAACAAATGGTGAATAAGAACTCTCACGAATCCTCTAAGGCCCAAAATGATAATGGACCCAGAAATTCTAAAAAAAGCCATGACTTGGTATTGACTGAAAATGAGAAGAAGATGGTTGAATGAATGGACCAAATGGAAAAGCTCCTAATAAGATCTAGAAGGGTTGAAGAAGTTATGGATCTGCATTCACTTTCGCTCTTTTCTCAAGCAAGGACCATACCAAAGTTTAAGATGCCAACATTGAACAAATTTGATGGTATGAGCTGCCCTAAAACCCATTTGAAAATGTAGATAAGAGCATTGCAACCCTTGGGAGCTGATGAAGAGTTACTGGCCCAAATATTTCAAAATACACTCACCGAAGCTGCCCTACATTGGTTCCTAAATTTGGAGGGTTCTCGAACTCGGACTTGGGAAGATATGTGCCATGAATTTTACAAGCAATACAAGTACAATACTGAGGTGGACATCACTCGGCGAGATCTTGAGACAACCAAGCAAGATTCCGGTGAATCTTTTCATGCATTCATCACAAGGTGGAGGATAAAAGCAGCCCAGATGACTGTTAGGGCCAATAAGGAAGAACAATTGAACATGATTGTGAAGAATCTCCTCCCAACCTACAACAAGTATCTATTTGCTTAATACTTTCCTAACTTCAAGACCTTAATTGCTACTGGAACCCAAATTGAAGATGCCATCAGTAACGGTTGGATTATCCAAGATCTCATGGACCAACAAATTATTGTTGCACCAACATCTACCAATCAATCCAACTCCACTTCATGAGTTGCCAAGCCATAATGGGTTTTTCAAGAACTTTCTTTTACAAACTTTGTCTGTTCCTTACTTGTTTCCATTTTTCTCTTATCTTAGTTTCATTTCTTGTTTGATGCATTTTGTTATTCATGCTTTGTTTGATACCCAAAAAAAAAAAAAAAAAAAAAAAAAAAAAAAAAAAAAAAAACACTCTGGACTAGGGCATTGGGATCTTTAGTGACATTTCTGACTCCCTTCAAAGCCAAATTGAAAATGGTTTCCTTGAGACCTACAATTTTTGTCAAAATGGACTTGTTCATGATAATCCTTCAAAAATTACAAAAATGCTTTTCTTCATAAAGAAAAAATAATAAAATAAAATCAAGGAAAACTTTCAAAAAAAAAAAAAAAAAAAAAAAAAAAAAAAACTTCCAACCAGGGGCATTGGGCCCTTTAGTGGATTTTCAAAAATCATGTAAGACTTAACCTTCTCATAAAAGCTTAGTTTGCTTGGAAAGAGTGTGAGAGGTCAAAATTTTCAAATGTTATTTTCCTCAAGTACCACATGAGAATTCCTTTGGAAAAACTTTTGCAAATCATAATGCTTAATGGGCCAACCAATCAATGTGCACCAAGAGAGAATTAATTTCATCTGATTCATGTAAGAATCTTTGCTAAATCACTTAGAACATACGAAGAGAAGGTCGTTAAAGGCAATCAAAGAAAATCCAGTTATTAGAAATCTCAACAAAGAGAGATTCCACTGATCAGAAATTCTCAAACAATGTACACTCAATCCAAATCTTAGAACATTTTTTGTGTCACAATATTGGAGCATTCATAATTTTTATTCCAAGAGAAAGTTACTAAAAGAGTTTGAGTTACTATACCTATAAACAAGCTTTACTAGGGATAGGAGGTCATCTTTGGTTTAGCCACATTATTCCTTGACACCCATTACAAATATTATCCATTGCTAGCCCATTTGAGCTATTAAACAGTTAGCCTTTTTATCATGAACCCATAACAACCTAAACCTAGGGTGGGAAAATTCGAGTGTGGATACTCAAATTTTATGTTATGGAGGACAATCTCATAGCTTCAATGAAGACATCAAGGAAAGCAGAGTCCATCAAGATTAGGAGAAACAACAAAGGTCACATTTGAGAATGCAAATGATAATACTCCATCAAGGTGAGAAGACAAGAGTTCATTAAGCTGAAAGCTAAGAGATTCCATCACACAGAAAGAGATGAGAGCTCATCAAGTCAGAAACAAGAAGCAACAACAAGAAAATCCCGCTAGATTGAAAACCTGAAAGGACAATCTAGGCAAAAATTAGGGATACAAAAAAAAGATAGATTGAAAACCCAAAAGGGCGGTCTATGTAAAAGGAGAGATAAAAATTTGAGTGTGAGAGAGATTGCTAGGTTGAAAACTTGAAAGGGCGGCCTAGGAAAAAATTAAGACAAAAAAACAAAAAACAAAAATTGAACTACAGATGACTTGATCCTTCTTTTAAAAGAGGTACATAGGCAGCTGTTTCAAGCACAATTAGATCAAAAAATTCATTCATTCATTTGCTATCAAAGAAAGGGGAATAATAAAAGAACAAAAGAAGTCCAAATTAGTTGAAAATCAAAAAGGTGGCCTAGTCACAAGAAAAGAAAAAGAAAAGGCGACCTTGTCATAGGTTTCAAAAAAAGAAAAAAAAAAAAAAAAAAAAGAACAAAGAAGGCTGAAAACTGAAAAGGCGGCCTAGTCACAAGTTCCAAAAGAAGATGAAAGATTTGTTATGATGAAAGTCTAGAGGTTTGAAAAACGAGCAAGAGAGAACATTCATACAATAGATCAGTGAAGAGAAAGTCAGAAGAATTCAATCACTACAAAGACCTCAGCACAAATTTGAATCAAAGAAGAAAATTTGAAATCTCATAAAAGAGTTGCCTAAGAAGAATACAAGGCAAACAAGAATGATAAAATTTCGATACAAATGATCCATGATGACTAGTGAGCAAATGACAAGAATGATGAGAATTTCAACACAATGTCAAGAAAGGGAGAAACAAGAAAATCCTTCTAATGCCTAACTTTTGAGTATTGCACACTTGAGGGGAATATCTACAGGGGATTATGAGCCTTTTTATATCATTTTCATTCATAACCTGAACCTAGCCTACATTACAACCCATGCATAAAGACCTCCTTGAAGTTCTGCTAATCATAGGCACATCCTTAACTCTAGCAATATTTTCTCTTGGATTAAAAAGGAAAAATGCTTGAGGTTATCAAGTCTCACTAGCAAGTAATCTCTATGACACAGTTTCTTAAATTCTTAAATGACTTGAAAGAATTCTCTAATTGAAGGCACTCCCTTTCGTTTGTTTCCAACAAATGTGACTCCCAAATTTGGGGCACTCCTCTTTGTTTCTATCCCACCCAAAAAAAAAAAGTGTCTCCTAAACTTGAAGCACTCTCAAAAAAAAAAAAAAAAAAAAAAAAATACATGACTCTCAAACATCTCTACATTTCATTTCTTTGATTGTCTTTGAAGACCTAATCCAACAATGTTTAAAAAGAAGAAGCAAATTTGATTACATGTATTTAATGACTTTGACCTTTTTAAATCAAAAAGATTGACTTGACTCTTAAATAGTATGATATGCTAAAATAGTTGATGAAATGATTATCTCATGATCATTTAGGAATGGTAAAGAATTTTCTCAAAATGCACCACTATGCACAAAATGGTTTTTCAAGAAGAAAATCAATTTCTTTCAAAAGCAAAATTTTTCATGGTCAAGTCCATTTTGAAAATGCCATGCAAGGTTTGAAGCCATGATCATCTTTTGGTTGGACTAGATGTCTTTCCTTCAGACTTGAACTATGTCCAACCTTGTCCTCTTAAAGAAAGGTGCGTAGGCAACTTGTTAAAGGCTCTGTAAACAATAGGCACCAAATCAAAACAATGCCCAAAGTTGTTTGCAAATAGCTATAAACTAGGGGCATTGGCCCATTTGATTTTTTATTTGCATTAAGCATTGGCCCATTAGTTTTCATATGCAAGCACGTTTATACTAGGAGCATTGGTTCAAATTAACTGGTTTCTTTTTTGACTGTGAAGATAAAATTTTATTAAAAAAACAGGGTTGAAAGAAAAAACCCCATAAAGTATACAAAGATAAGGCCTCAAATCAAAGCCTCCCCGTGGCAGAGAAATAACCCCATACAAAAGTAACTTTGCCTATTACTACAAGAGCTGTTCCAGACTTGTCACCCTCTATGTTTCCTTAGTTATTCAGTTCGATTCAGCCAGATGTCTGTTCCACCGCTGGTATTCTTGTACAAGGGTTGTAGCGACCTGGCCTATGTCTTTTGGCTGGGACTGTTTTGACTCAAAACAAAACTTGTTTCTGGCGTTCCAAATGGACCAAGCTACCGCCGCCCAAGTCTCCAATTCCTTCTCTGTTAGTCTTTCCTCCATCTGTCGCGCCAAGGTATAAAAATTCTGCACTACAGCATCACGCTTCTGCAGCCGTCCATCAATCATCGCCCACACGTTTCTAGCCATGGGACACTCCCAAAGCACATGCCCAATCATTTCCTCGGTCTGCCCACATATTGGACACAGTGGGTCTGTACAAACTCTTCTACGGTAGAGGTTGGCTCGGGTCGGCAGAATATCGCTGCTCGCTCTCCACACAAAATTCCGAACCTTTGGTGGCACATTCAGCTTCCAAATCTTATTCCAAAATCTTTTCTCCTCTCCAACCGTAGAATGCTCCACTCCTGCCTCTCGTTGCAACCGTATGGCTACATGATAGGCTGACTTAATTGTGAACACTTGGGCATTGTTTTCTCTCCAGTACAGCTTATCTCTTGTCCTTGTGTGGCTGAGTTGAATACGTAAAATATCAGTTTGTGTTGCTTGCAAGAAGGTGGCCTGTATCAATGGTCGGTTCCATTGCATAGCTTTATGGTGTATGAGGTCGCCCACCTTAAGAGTAGTATCAGCCTCAGGCTTGAACAGAGGGGGGTGTGGCAGCCAGTTGTTACTGGTAATCTTGATACTTTGTCCATCTCCTATCTTCCACATAGAGCCCGCACGAATTACATCCCTTGCAGCCAATAAACTACGCCACACAAAGGAGGGATTGTGGCCTAACTCAGCATCCATAAAAGAGCACCGGGAAAAATATCTAGCTTTGTAGACCCGATAGAATAGGGAGTGAGAACCGGTGACCAAGCGCCATGCTTGTTTTGCTAGCATAGCAAGGTTGAAAGCGTGAATATCCCTAAAGCCCATGCCACCCCTATTTTTAGGTGTGCATAATCTTTTCCAGTTAATCCAATGAATCTTTTTTTCACTCCTTGTTTGTCCCCACCAATATTTCGCCAAAACTGAGTTGATATCCTCACATACACTGGTTTCTAACAAGCTTGAGAAAGGAAAATTTTCATCTTTGCAGGAATTAAGCAAAAATCTCTCATTCATTTCAACATTCAATAACAGCTTCAAGTCTAGATCACCAAATCAGCTAAGAAGTCTCCCATCTCACATGGATCAACTAAGAAGTCTCCCACATCACACAAGGCTCAACTAAGGAGTCTCTTGTATTCATTGAAGTTGACTAATATTGTCCAACATCTCAAGCTCTAGGGTTTGACAAAGTTTTTTTTTCTTGAAAGTCACAAAAAGGTTTTCAGAAAAATTCATAACTTTTTTCAAGGAAACTTGAAAGTTTTTCAAAATTCTTACAAATTTTTAACAAAATCCATCAAGGTTTTCATACTTTATTTTCAAAAAAAATAAATTTCTCAAAACCCAACAAGGTTTGTCAACAATTTTTCAAAACAAGGTTTTCATGACTTTCTCGAAAAATCGAACAAGATTTTTAGAAAATTTTAGCATCTATCTCAAAAAAAAACCAGACAAGGTTTTCAAAACCCAACAAGATTTTTATTAAATTTCCAAAGACATGACAAGTGCATTCCAAGAATGGCCAACATGTTTTCACAAATACAAATTTTTGATAAGAATATCAAAATTTTCAAGAGAAAATTCAACAAGATTTTCAACAAGTTTCAGGTTCAAAAATTTTCAAAAAAACAAACAAATTTTTAGAAAATTTGCCAAGATCTTCATAAGAAAACCCAATAAGCTTTCACAAATACAAATTTTGATAAGAATATCAAAATTTTCAAGAGAAAATTCAACAAGATTTTCAAAAAAGTTTCAGGTTCAAAAATTTTCAAAAAAACAGACAAGTTTTTAGAAAATTTGCCAAGATCTTCATAAGAAAACCCAATAAGGGTTTTATCAAATTTCAAAAAGACATGACAAGAGCATTCCAAGAATGCCCAACATGTTTTCACAAATACGAATTTTTGATAAGAATCTCAAAATTTTCAAAAGAAAATTCAACAAGATTTTCAACAAGTTTCAGGTTCAAAAATTTTCAAAAACAAACAAGTTTTTAGAAAATTTGCCAAGATCTTCAGAAGAAAACCCAACAAGGTTTTTATCAAATTTCCAAAGACATGATAGGAGCATTCTAAGAATGCCCAACAAGTTTTCACAAATATAAATTTTTGATAAGAATATCAAAATTTTCAAAAGAAAATTCAACAAAATTTTCAACAAGTTTCTGGTTCAAAAATTTTCAAAAACAAACAAGTTTTTAGAAAATTTGCCAAGATCTTCATAAGAAAACCCAACAATGTTTTTATCAAATTTCCAAAGACATGACAAGAGCATTCCAAGAATGCCCAACATGTTTTCACAAATACAAATTTTGATAAGAATATCAAAATTTTCAAAAGAAAATTCAACAAGATTTTCAACAAGTTTCAGGTTCAAAAATTTTCAAAAAACAGACAAGTTTTTAGAAAATTTGCCAAGATCTTCATAAGAAAACCCAACCAGGTTTTTCCAACAAAAACAAATTTTGAAGAGAAAATTCCACAAGATTTTCAACAAATTTCGGGTTCAAAAATTTTCAAAAAACGGACAAGTTTTTAAAAAATTTTCCAAGATTTTTACAAGAAAACCCAACAAAATTTTCAAATAAAAAAGCTCGACACGGTTTTAAAAACAAAAAAAATTTACAAGTTCAAAATTTTTGAGAAAATTGCCAACACATTTTGGATCAAAATTTTTTGGAAACTAACAAGTTTTTGAAAACATTAACATATTTTCATCACACATCGGTTAAATTTCAAGTTGCAAAATTTGGAGTCTTTCTTTTACATTGACATTCGATTTTCAAGCTCTATCAATGAAGGGCATTCTGTAGACACCCCATTTTACAACTTACATTTAACCAACAAGTAGATCTTTAGATTTGTGATACAAAACAAATTTTGATGCTCTAATGATCATAATAGTATGTCATGGGTTTTGATCGGACCACCCGATCAAAAGTTATCATATAATCAATTTTCAATAATCATGGCTCACCTACATGATGTGCCCAATCACGTCCTATCTTAAACACTTAATTTTGATTGGTTCTAACAAGAATTAATTTAAAATTAATTATGTGTGAATTTTGATTGGATTTAATTTTATTTATTTATTTAAATAAAAAATGTTTTCCTTTATGGCATCTTATATGCTCTTTTGAAAAACAATTTGGAGAGAGAAAGATATGATCCATGAAAAATTTTAAAAAAAAAATGCTCAAAAAACGTTATTATCTTCAGTAGAAACTTGAATCGCATTTTTGGCTTGGAAAAAGTTGAAATTTTATTTTCTCTATTTTTGGAGAAGTTTTAGAGAATTAAATTTCCTTTAAAAAAACACCAATCCCAAATCAATTAGAATTTTGAGAAGAAATATATTGCCAAAATATGAAACAGGTGCAAAAGATAACACAAATTCAGCATCATCTTCAATTTTCTTTCAAAATTTCAAATGAGAATCAACACCCAATCTGATCAAACTTATCTAATAGGCTTCTTCCCTCCCTTAACTTCAGAAGAAAGTTTTTGAAAAACAAGTTGGATAGGAAAACAGATACATTCTTTGAAAATTTTCAAAAAACAGAAAAATGCTCAAAAAATGTTACTATTTTCAGCGGCAACTTTAATCGCATTTTTAGCCTGGAAAACGTTGAACATTGGTTTTCTCTATTTCTAGAAAAGTTGTAGAAAATTAAATTTCCTTTCAGAAAACACCAATTTTGAGCAGAAAGTTAGAGCCAAAATACGAAACAAGTGCAAAAAATAACACAAGTTTAGCATCATCTTCAACTTCCTTTCAAAATTCAAATGTGGATCAACACCAAATCCATTCCAGCTCATTTAAATAGGTTTATCTCCTCCATTAGCTTCAGAAGAAAGATAATAACTTTGCTTTAAAGCTAAGCCATCCCTTTCCCCATAAATAGAGAAGACCTTTTCCATTTTTTAGACCCCGAAATCCCTCTAGAGAGCTAATGAGAAACCAGAAAAGAAAAGCTATTGCACAACCATTGTTCTTACTTTGGTTGTAGTTGAGTACTTCATTGCTTTCTCCCTAGCCCTTTAAGTGATTACTTCCCCCTTTTAATTTATGCTCTATGCTGGTAAGTAGTTAATTATGTTCTTAACTTTCTACACATGCTTGAATAAATGTTTAACAAGTCATTATTTGTTTCTTTCATGATATGCTTGGATGAACATGCCTATATGTCTTATTGATATTCATTTTAAATGCTTAGATGAACACTTCTAGGCTAATACACAAATTTTCTCTTAAATGCTTAGATGGACACTTTTAAGGTAAAACACAACTTTCTCTTAAATACTTAGATGAACATGTCTAGGTAGTTGTTTTACTTTGTTAAATGCTTAAACAAACATGTCTAAATATTTTGATTTTCTCTAAATGAACATGTCTAAGGGATTTTCCTTTACTTCCTTTCATAATTGCTTGGATGATCAAATATGCTTAAATGTTTTATTTTTTATTCTTTTTCTCTTTGCAATTATGTTGATGACAAATAACATGACAACTTTGTTTTTCTTTTTTTTCACATACTTAGATGAACATGTCTAGGTTAAGAATTCTTTGTTTACATTGATTTCCTGGATGAATATGTCATTACTTTCATGCTTTCTTTACATTAAAATTGTAATCTAACAAATTTCATTTTATTTTTTTTCCTCTTTATGTCAGATTCCCTTAACACATATTTGCTTACAATTCTTGCAAATTAACATGTTTGTATGATATATTGTTTGTATTTGTTTGACATGACATGATATTGGCCATCTTAACCTAGAAGACCGATTTTACCGGGCGAGATGGGTGCTTAATCCCTTCTCATCTCGTAAATTAGCCTCCAAACTAAGATAAAGGGTTCTAAACTATGCTATTGTATATACAATTTCACATTTTTTAGAATGAAATTAGGAAATAAAGCAATGTAATTTATTTTTCTTAGATTGTATCTAAGACAAAAAGCATTGTAAATTTTTGTTACACAATTGATGTAAATTGTCATATATATCGATACAACAGAAGCATTTTTTATATTGAAGGTTTTCTTATTTTTCCATTTAAATTAAATAAGTGGCAACTCCATATAAAACCCTTGATCTAGGAGGGAGTACATTTTACAATGAATGCGACATTTTGAGCATCACGATCCCACCCACTCGTGCAGGTTAGGCCCAATTTGAGAAAAAATTGACGAGCCGAGTCGCAGTCGCTCACAATATTTCAATAGAATTTGTACATTTTTAGATTTAATTCTTTTGTTTTTATTTTTTTGTGTTCGGTTTTAAGATTGCAATTGTCAATAAAATTGGTTTGTTGTCTACCAATTTTGTCGAGGGAAAAAAATTAAAGATGATAAAATTTCTTACCATCTTTTTTTTTTTTTTTTTTTAATTTATGAAATCAAAACTACCATAGTTGGCTTGGTAACCTTTCAAAAGATAAACCACAGGCATCATTATAGATATTAAAATATTTAAAAAAAAATAATTATATTTTATTTCATTCTCTTGGTTTGTACGGTATGTAAAGGTTTTTTAATAAATGAATAAGAACACTCATGCCACAAAATTTGACAATACACCAATTATGGTTTTAAAAACCAAACCGAACCTACTGATTCAACTGATTTAACCAGGACCGAACACTAATTCAGCCCAATTGTTGTTAAAATCCAGAAATGGAAGAAAAACCATTAAAAACCAGAAACAGCCGGTTTAAACGGAAAATCCAAAAACCGGTACGGTTGAACAAGTTTTTAGCAGTTCTTCAGTAAAACTTCAGATGCTGTGTTTTTTTGAGAGAGAGAGAGAGAGAGAGAGATTTTATTCAAATTTGAGAGGAGAGATTTTGATTTTGAAAATGGTCTCAAGCTTAAAGTGGTGAAGCCTAAGACACCAACAGTGACCCCAAAAACATCAGATCTCCTAGCTTTGTATTGAGGAAGGAGCCCAAAAATGAAGCAAATTTACAAGGATTTGATCTTTCTGGTCCAGCCTTTGCTTGTTGCTCTTGCATAGTTGCACTTGCACATACCCATATTGATGAGAGAGATAGAGAGAGGGAGAGAATAATGAAGGGGGAAATTAAAATTTAGAAAAAGTAGCACAGGAAAGAAACTAAGTTCAGAGTTGTTATTTGAAAGTTTGAATAAACGTGTGGATGTAGTAGATTTTCAAATGTGTGGTGGGTGTGAGATAAACGTGTAAGTGTAGGATAGGTGGGAAAAAAATATCAAGTGGGTGATGATATTGTTACTCATTGGTGGCTTACTTTTTGTTATTTGACAAATTAAAAAATAACTAAAAATGGTTTGTAATTGTTACACTTTACCTTTTTATGGTTTTTTTTTTTTGGTTGAATTTTTTTAAGAGATGTCCAAAGGTTGGTAAGTTAATATTTAATGTTTTACTATTATTTAATTTTTTAGTTAAAATGACTAGTTGTAAAATTATTTATTTATTATTTATGACATTATCGGTTCGACCACCGATCGAACCCCGGTCGAACCATAAAACCGGTAAACACTCTCTATTCCGATTTTTTACCGTACCGATTTTTAAAACCATGACAAAAATACATACTCTGCAAAGTCTTTCGCCTTTATTAGAGCATCCACAATAGTGGTGCTAAAAAACTAAAAAGCTATTTTTATCACCACTATATATAAAAAGAGCATTGTAATAGTGGTGCTAAAGGTAAAACTTTTACCTTCATTGCTACAGTGCACAGCTATATATGGCTGCGTACTGTAGTAGAGGGCTAAAAAAAATACTTTTTATTCTCCATTGGTTTAAAATACTATTTGTTTATTTGTTTGTTTTTGGCAAAAATGCAAAACTGACCTTCTAACTTTCAGTCTTTTTCATTTCAGTCTTCTAACTTTCAGTTTTGTCATTTTAGTCCTCTAATTTTCAATTTTTGTCAATGCAGGACTCCGTTAGAATTCAGTTAGGGGTTGCCGTTAATTGAGCCAAAACGACGCCGTTTTGGCTCTTTATTTTTTTATAAATTTCAAAATTTAAAATAAAAAAAATTTAAGGGGAATGACGATTCAGAACTCCCCTTCTATTCACTCCCATGCCACCTAAAAACACCCTAACCCAACAAAAAACCTCAACCAGAACCACCCATCACCTTCATAATCCTTATACTGAGACATCCATCTAGCTTGTAAGTAAGCATTCAAAAGATTGAACACAAAAGCCATCATTGCCACTGACACTGGAAGCCGCCATTGTTGGTCTTACTCTTATTGTTGTTGTTGTGAAGGCAAAATGGGCATATGCAAGTTTTGTGGAAATAGTGGAAAAGAAAGGGGGCCATAGTGGGACCCCAACCAAGACGGTTGTGTTTGCCATATGGGACTTGGAGGAACCTGTGGGAGATAAAGGTTGGGGGCCCTATGAGGTACAGAGTTAGGAGACTGTAGTGAAAGAGGTTTTGATCTAATGAGACCATTGTTGTGTTTGTGACTTGTGTTTTGTGTTTTATGTTTTTTTTTTTTTTTTTTTTTTTTTTTTTTACAAATTTTCCTTTTTTCTTTAAATTCCAAAATTTATTATAAAAAAAAAAGAGCCAAAACGACATCGTTTTGCCTCTCCCTAACCGAGTTCTAACAGAGTCTTGCATTGATAAAAATTGAAAGTTAGAGGACTAAAATAACAAAACTAAAAGTTAGGGGACTGAAATGAAAAAGACTAAAAGTTAGAGGGTCAGCTTTACATTTTTTGTCTTTTTTTTTTTTTTTTCCAACCCGTGCAAGACTCTCAATACTCTAAAACTCTCCACACTCAACTCCAGCCAAAATGGGAATTTGACCCTAACTTTCCAACTATATAGTTAGCAGTTAAGGTTTACAAACTATATTTTTTTACTAGTATCTCGAGTCTAAGAGACTCGATTTTAAAGCTAAAATCGAGTTTCAAAGACTAAATTTTCATGGTCTAATCACGTCTGATGTGGCGTTTTTTCCACGTGGACCATACGTGAAAATCGAGTACATGAGACTCGATTTATATCTTTCTTTTCTTTTTTACCTTCTTTGTTTCATTTCTTCTGTGCATTTATTCATTTGTTCTCCTTGTCTCTCACCTCACTACCTCTCCATCTGCCCTCCATGCTGATCTGCACAAGCCTAGCCACCACAAGCCCATTGCCGTCGACCTAGCAGCGAGACCCAGGAGCACGAGACCCAAGAGTGCACGACCCAGGTCGCGAGACCCAAGAGTGCGCGACCCAAGTCGCAAGACCTAGGAGCGCATGACCCAGGTCGCGCGACTTGGGCTCGCGACTTGGGCACGCGGCCCGACCTAGGTCGCGTGCCCAGGCCGCGAGCCCAGGTCACGCAACCTAGGCTGCCGCCACCGCCGCTCGCCTTGGTTTTGCTCGCTGTGGATTTGGATGGTTCGGGTGGTTCACCATTTTTGGGATGGCTTGGATGCACAGGATGGTTTTGCTTCTAGGCTTGTACATGAGAGACTTGGATTTAAATTCTTTTTGCCTTATAAATCGAGTCTTTTTAGACTCGAGATGCTAGTAAGAAATATAGTTTGTAAACATTAACAACTAACTATATAGTTGGAAAGTTAGGGTTAAATTCCCATTTTGGCCCTCAACTCCCTCAAAGTCACTAACTCTCAACTCTCAACTCTCTCAAACTCTCACCTCTGAACTCTCACCTCTCTGTTTCACCGCTGCCAACCTGACTCAAACCTCAACACCACTGGCCCACCGAAGCTCAACACCACCAACCCTCAACTAACCCACTCCATCGAACTCCCAAGCCGACCTAAGCCCCAAGCTGCCAATCCACGCCTTAGACCCACGCCTCCGATCCACGCCGCCGATCCACGCCTCCAACCCAATCCTCATCGTCAATCCAAGCTCCATCGCCAATCGAAGCTTCATTGCTGACCCAAGCTTCATCGTCGACCTAGGAATTCGGCTTTGGTGGTGTGGCTGGATTTCATGGGTTTTGTGGTGGCGATTTGGTTTGGTTTCATGGTGGCTGGGTTTCGTGGGGCCGTGGTGGTGTGTTGGTGGTGATTTGTGTGGTGGTTGTTGGCTAATTTGGATTTTTGGTAGTAGTTGTGGGTGGTTATTGCGTTGAAAGTTAAAATATCCACCGTTGAAAGATAAAATAGATCTACGCTGGATGTTTTATGAAATGGGCAAGAAAAATAGATAAAGTAATTTTTTGTAGTGCTAAATAACAAAAAAAAATAGCTCCACGGCTGTGGATATGCATGCCTAATTTAAACTAGAAAGGAGGTAGCATATGTCAAATCTGAAGCTTCACTAAAATTGAACGATAGCTCCCTTTACAACCTTCAAACAATAAGATCACCACAATGAAGAAAGGTAAAGAAAGCGTTTCAACGCCAATTTCTTTACGAACATATGTGACTTAATCCTGCCCAACCTCTAAAGAATGATGGTCTCTCTACTGCATTCTGTGAAAAAAAAGAAAGGAGAATATAAGTTAGCCAAAGGTCAGATACTTGAATATGTTAAGAAATACTCTGTCGTTACTAAGCATTACCTTAAAAACTTCTAAGTTTTAACAAAGATTTTCGTAAATAAATTCCCTGCATATCCAAAATCAACAAAAGAGAGAGAGCTAAAAAGAACCAGACACTGCCAAATCCATACATGCTATGCATTTCTAGTTCACACACAGCTATTGCACCTATTATAAAATAGGTGAAACCAGCAAAAGAACTAAACATGCCTTGAACTTCAAAATCCCCACCATTCACTTATGCCAAGTTACAATCATTCGTAGCCCACTAATATACAGCTAATTAATGGCACTGGTAGATTACTTAGCACATTAATGTAACTCGCGTAAAATATGAGACACATAATGCAATGTGTACTATAGCTTAACTAGATTTATAGCTATAGAGCATACATATCAAACTACAACATTCTATAACCACAGCATAAGCAGGTCTTAAGGCATTGAATAGTTTTCCAGTCTTGGCAAAGTTCTCCATATTGTCCATATAACCAAAGGGGAGCGGCTATTCTAGTAACACTACTATGCCTTCCAAAAGGCCATAACTCTCTAGCAATCAAGCAATGAATTACCAGAAAATCATGCACGAAAGCTTATTTCAAGTTGCAACCATGAACTTGGTGTCTACCAAACTTACATTAGGCATTCAAATCAGTCAAGGTTTCCCTATGATAGTTCACATAGATTTCATATCTATATTTATACTACTATTTAAGGAGTTTTCCCCGATTGGACCGGATTTTTTTTTGTTCTAAAATACTCCAACATCCCTATGTTTAAATAGAGACAAAATTAAAGGATAATTCGGTAAAAATATAGCTTTAACTTCCACTAAAATATTACCTAAAAAATAGGGTTATTCTCCTGTTGATTTTTAAATTTATTTATTCACTTATAAATTAGATTCTCAAAATAAAAAAACATAGATTTTTTTTTTTTGCTACAACCACTATAAAAAAAAATAAAAAATAAAAAAGCCCCATCGCTCACATGAATCGCGCGTGATAAGGCTAGTTTTGAAACTACAAGCATTCAAATTTTATTCAACAAAACAGATTAAGACTAAGGCCCAAAGAACCACACCCAGCAGATGATAAAAAAATAAAAATAAATATTCATCAACTCAGAAACATTTTAGCAGTGCAAAGTCGCGGACTACAACTAAACCCCATTACAACAAGTCAGCACCTACCACCAGTAATCACTATCCAACCAAAACCAACAAAAAACTTAAGCTCTTAAACACAAATCCAGCAGCACTCTACGCTAAAGAAATCAAGTAAGATCAGGCCAAGCTCCAATATTCAATCTTTAAAAATAAAAATAACAAATGGAAATTCTAAAAAACAAATTTAAGGAAGTGTGTTAGTTACCCACATAAATGTTATAATGAATTATATCATTTTTGATGAGATGTTGGTATAAGCAAAAGTTTTAATTTACAAAATCTCCTAAAATCTCCAAAATATAAAAAAATTGTACGATTTACCCAAATAAAATCCTAAAACCCTCAAAGATATTTGGGGATTTTAGGAGATTTTGTAAATTAAAATAAATAAATAAATAAATAAGAGAGAGGGATTTCAGTGCTGATCAAGTCACTTGAGTTAATGTTGTGATGGATAATTCAACACCTTTAAGGGAAGCGAGGGTGTATGGGTGGTGGGGGGGATAAATATTACACATGTATTCTGTGTATTCACAGATTTCTAAATTGCCAATCAACACTGAAACATCTCTAATCTTCGCAGACTAGAGGACAACAGATGAAGCAAAAGCTTGAATATAATACATAATAAATAGTATCCCATTAATCATCAAAACACAATCTGCCCCAATTTATCTAGCCGATTCTAGTAAACTAAGCATACTTAAATTTACTTCACCTGCAGAAGGTATCACAGATTCTGGCCTGAAGGATGACAAGTCCAAAAAAAGTCAGGCAACGGCATTTCTGCCAATCAAAAAACAGATGCGGCTTCTTACTACATCTTCCTACAATCCTCTTCAACCTGCCCATCTGCATAAGCAAAAGATTCACTAACTTCTCGCCAAAACACAGATATGAAAAAAAAAAAAAAAAAAAAAAAAAAGCAAAATAGTAAAGCAATAGAAAATGAATGGAGCTCAAAATGCACTCACCCTTGAGATTTACAGCTTGGTTTGCTTGAGCATCAGCTGCAGAGTTAAATTCCTTGAAAATGATAAAAATGTATTATTTTGCATTTGGAGAACGTGTGGCAGAAAACAAGAATAATGTTTACAAAAAAAGTAGAAAAATAATAAGCATAGGACTACTACCTAAATACTAGCATATCCATCAATCACATTCTATAAAGAAGGTTAATACTAGCATGAATATAGCTTGACACCTCTTGTAACGTAGGATAAGTCCAGTATCAGGAATAACAACAAACTAATTGCCCCCCAACTAGTGTCTGATATGTCCTCAGGTACTGAACAAACACAATGCAGGTGGCAAGAGTCATGAAAACAAAGCATTACATTCACTTTATTGATAACAAGCTCTGGAAAGCACTATTATCAGAGGCCGCATAGCATAAGGGTAGCATGCCAGATAGAGTGATGATTTCTCGTCCTGATTAAGATAAATAGAGTGGGGAAATAATAGGATTGGAAATCAGCAAGCACGAAGACAAGAACTCTAAATAAGATAGAGCAAATGCTGGTTCTTAACAACTATCTTTCAACTAATGAGGGCATGATGGCTTTCAATTTTTATTACTTATGATTTCATTAACTATGGACAAGATGAATGCAACAATTTCAATTCTAGAAGCATACAACTTTCTCATGTGGTTGCTTTATCAGTTCTAGCAGCATTTTGGTGTTGTCAAGATTCAAGAGTAGACAGCTACACCACTTATGGTATAATTGACAGGAAAACTAAAAATTATCCCTAAATTATAGATTACGGTCATGGATTAAACAATCCATAAGGAGCAAGGGGTTTGCCAAGAATCAATATATAATTAAAAAAATCTGCATAATGTTTTACAAATGCCCATGCTCCCGAGCTTAAATGGCACTTCCAACCCCTTAAAGAAGGGGTGGTAGGCAAGAGGTCTAATTCTGCAGGATACATGAGTTAATGTAAAGAGCAAAAGAAATAAAATTATATATATTAGAAAATAATATCATATAGATAGTGCAGAAGAAACAAGTAACCATTTGCATGTACCCTAAGGACATGATTGATTTGGAATGACACAAATTTATCCTTGAGCTCCTTCGCCTCTTTACACAAGTCAGCCATATTCTTATTTTTGGTTTTCCAAAGACCCTGAATCTGTATCATTAAGAAGCCTCATAAGGATGAATGTTAAACAAACCATAAATCCAAAGGGGCATAACCTCAAAAGGTAATGAAAGCCACTTGGTGAAAGGTAAAGCAACAAAGTAAAATATGTAACATGCTAGAAGAAGAACTAAGGCTTTGACAATAACCTTGATGCAGCATCCAAAACTATGATCAATACATGTCTTCCTTATCTTTATCATACCATCAACACCATATTAATTGCATCATAAGGGAATTGAATATATATTTATACAGGCGGCAGTTATGTTCAAGCCCAATTTGAAAAAGATGGACCTATGAGGACAATTTAAATGGAAAAAGAAAAAAAAAAATCAATTATATAGTATAGTTAAGGCATCTAGAGGCACCTGTAAGTTGTAAATTTGGGTGTAGTGATTTCTTGTTTTAATTTTCACAGGCTCCACACCCCCCCCCCCCCCCCCTTCCCCATGTTTCAAAGTGTTTATTTAAGATACATAGATGAAAAAGAAAAGGAGAGAGATAGAGAGATAAAAAAAAAAAATCAAAGTTACAGAATAGAACAACAAACCTGCATACAGACAAGTTTAGAGTCTTCCGTGTTTATACCCTTTCTTAAGAGCATGTTTCAAACCTAGAAGTATAGCTCGATATTCAGCAACATTATTTGTTGCAATGCCCACCTCTTCACGTAATCGGCAGACCTACCCAAGCTCAGAGTTAGAAAGAGCTACATTAAAGGGTACAGATCAGAAACCTAAAACCACTGGATATTTTTCAGTTAACTGCATACCATACTTCCATCTTCAGCACGCAGCACAGCTCCTGCACCAGCTTGTCCAGGATTTCCTTTCAAAGCACCCCCAAACAGAAGAATACAGGAAGGCTGGGCAACTTGGATGACTTTCATAGACTTCAACATCATGCAAAACACGAAGATCAGGTCCTTTATTAACAGGCAAGGTCCAGAGGCTGGACCAGTGACATTGCAATTGCTTGGTTATGTTATACTTTGTTGATGCCAAAACATTTTGCATAAAACAAGACTCACGATTTTTACTTGCAAATACAAGAACATATTTCGTTAATAAAGCATATACATTATACACAAAACCAATATATAGCCACATCACTGTTTAAAATGAGGGGAGTTACGTTCATAGATAAATGAATATCCAAAATAAGAATCCAGATTAAGATATAAAGAGCCCCAGCACAGTTACATAAAAGAACAGACTTAGAGAAATTTGGCTTTCCAAGCATTCAGGCAAGTTCCACTGTTATAGAGAACTAAACCTTCTACATCCATAGTTCCATTACATATTGTAACCAGCGGAACGAGATGTATACAAAATTAAAATACCATATTATATGAAAGCAAGTAGATCCATGGACATCGATAGTTTTAAAATTAAATACTAATCATATATGCATGTATAGAAATACATATAGTATTAGTTCTGGGGTAGTACATGAATGGTAAATTATCAGGTCAGTGGCTTACACCGAAAGAAGAAATTGCTTGAGCTTAATTGCTATAGTCTAACATGAACTGTTTCTTCTGAGGATTTGTTGGAAATGAAGTTGTTCCAGACACCTCCTGCGGTACCAAAAACCAGACAAAGTGATTACTCACCACTACATCAATATCAAACCACCTTTTCTATTCTCAAGATGTTCACAAATGACAGCTTGGGGTATCCTATAATCCCATGACCCTGTCCCTCCTCACACACCCACCCACGCCTCTTCATTTTTTTTTTTGTTTAAAAAATGTCTCTAATGAACTCATCAAAATTTCTCCATTACATATAGAGAACTAAACCTTTTTACATCCATAGTTCCATTACATATTTGTAATCAGTGGAACAAGATGTATACAAAATTAAAATACCATATTATATTCATGCAAGTAGATCCATGGACATCAATAGTTTAAAATTATATATATATATATATATATATATATTCATATATGCATGTATAGAAATAAATATAGTATTAGTTCTGGTGGAAGTACATGAATGGTAAATTTCAGGTCAGCGGCTTACACCAAAAGAAGAAATTGCTTGAGCTTGATTGCTATAGTCTGACTTGAACTGTTTCTTTTGAGGATTTGTTGAAAATGAAGTTATTCTAGACACCTCCTGTGGTACAAGAAGCAGACAAAGTCATTGCTCACCACTACATCAATATCAATCCACCTTTTTTGTTCTCAAGATGTTCACAAATGATAGCTTGGAAAAATGTTATTCATTCTGGGGTATTCTATAATCCTGTGCCCCCTGCCCCGCCTCTACATTTTTTTTTTTTTTTTTTAGTTTCAAAAATGTCTCTAATGAACTCATCAAAACTTGTCTTTGACAAACTGTGAACTGGATTCTCAAATTAATGTCTGCATTGGAAACTGCCACAATTTTTTTTCAAAATCTATATCCTTCAATTGATTCCAACGCTCTATGGAGACTATGTCTGCAGACACAAATTTCTAATGAAGCATATGTTATCCATTTTAACTTACAACACTGTCTAAATCAAGCACTCCTTGTAATCTCTTTGTGGGAAAATCCTTGTCAGCTGCTTTTACTCCAGAAGAAGCTGGTTGCTGGAAGAAAAATGATATCCCCAATCATACAGTCAATAATTCAAGTAAAAACATGAGATATAGACGCCACAATGGATTCAACATCTTTTTTCCACCTGATAGGGGACTTTTTTTTTTGGGGGGGGGGAGGGGGTGTGTTCAGTGTTATGTCCACCAAGAACAACAATAACATGATCAACAGTAAAAACTGAACTGAAAAGAAAAGCAAAGGAACAGCAATCAAGCTTCTTCTTTAGTGGTGTGCTTCATTAACAAACCTGAAAGGGGCAAGCAACAAGTTTGCCAAACAGATCATCTGTCACATCAGGAGCACCAACAGAAGAAGTAGCATTCTTAAGCCCATGCCAGGCAAGGTGCTCCTCAGCATCCTTAGACAAGCAATTTCCTTTGTAAACACTTATGGAAGGATTCCACACCTATAAAGGAAAAGAAACCTTATTTCTGTCTGTTTTTAGTTTTTTATGAATGAATTTGTTAAAAATTTAGCCTGTGACAAGAGGGAAAGATCATACCAGTTACCAACAAACTAGGTAAAAACATGATATTTAACAAAGACTGAACTTAAATCATTCTTCAGACTACGGATACAACTCAAAAGTCTCAAAGCTCAGAAGTGAGAACAATCTTATAGTAATACAACATAGCCAGGAGTTCAACTAAGTTTTATTGAAGACAGAAATTCAGAGAGATTACATTACTCTCTAACATAAACGCATGCTTGAGCTTAAAAGCATAAAGAGCAACAGATGGACTTTAAAACCATCCAAATTGACCTTAATTTAACCCTTTTGGACAAGAAACCTAGGTTGCACACTGTCAATTGAACAATGTAACAAACACATGCAAAAAAGCCTCAGTCTTAAACACAATGCAAACAAAAGTTTTATAAAAAATATAAAAAAAAGATTCCTTTTCACTTCCCTAATAAATTTTAGGGAATCCATAGAAACAAACACTAAATTTATCCAAATAAAGAAGACCCAGAAGAGAAAGTCCAACTGGGTATGTAAAAACTTGACTAAATGATTAGACAAACCCACAAAGGAATTAACTTTTGCATGTAACTTTCAAACAAAGATAAAGTCAGAAACTTTAATTTTTAGGTTGAAAAAGATTACAGAAGACCCAGATTGAGCTTGGAAATCACTCAAATTCTTGTAAATGCCAATGATATCCCCTTCCGTGCGATATAAAAAGTGTCCTCTTCCACCATTGATGTCCCAATACCCAAAAATCTTAGTGACCCAGCACAGCACTGCAAGTAAAGCACCAAGTATGATAAAAATCATAAGCATCCAAAAACTTCAATCAAAAGGCGACAAACTTCAGAAATAAATTGGTTCCGTACTTTAGCAAAGAGAGTTCTGAGTAATCCAGAGAGGAAACCCAAATGCATGGGTTTTTTTTTTTTTTTTGGCGACAATCATATATCAAACTAAAAAATTAGTATAAAATTGTTAACAACTAAAAAGTTATATATTAAGAGAGACAGCTAATACCCAAAATATGTGTCTTATACACACTTCCAAAAGAACAAAATGATGGGGACTAAGTAAATGTAGTATCCAGTCCTTCTTATCATCATCATTTGAAGACTTTTCAAATACTTAAAGTCCTTTAATTGCACCTCCATGCATTAGCCTCTCAACTATTTCCTTGTTAGTCTAGACATCTTTGAAACCACTATATACACTGTATGTATACCACCGTAAGTATCTCCACCAAAAGGTTGTGGTTGCTCTTTATTTTTCTTTGCTGTGAAGTACACTTTTAGAGAGGACCAATACTCTTTAAGAGGAACCAATCAATATCTTCAACAACTTCAACTGCAACAACTTCATCTAGTAATTTTTCCTACTCCTTTTTCTATACAGAGAATATATTTTGTAAAATTATAAAAATTAACTAAAGATATAAACAAGAGATTTTCCCACATGACCTACCACACTTAAATAGTAATAGGTGCATTTCATGCAACCTACTCTTTCTGGAATTACATCAAACATTACTTGACTATATAAACAATGCCAACAATTGTAAAAGTGACTGATTTATGCAATTGACTTCTTAATTCATTCATGAGGCCAGGATGCCACAAAGTCCAAAAAGATGGGAACTTCCAATATTTACAAACAGGACATGCATACAGGTTCAGTTGGGCATTTCTCACAATTCCGAGCCACATATAGAAACAACAGTAAGAAAAGCCTTAGGCCCAAAATCCGCCCCCTAAAAAAAACTTTTAAAACTGAAGAGGATTGACAATTATAGACATAAATTACAAACCATAGGACAAACATGAATCACTTGCTCTAATAAAAAAAGAGAGGCAGAAAACTTGAACTTTAAAAAGCAAAGCAACTTGGCATCACAGTATGATGATCAACCAGGTATAGATTAAACCAAATTTCACCAAGTACCAATAGCCATTCTTTTTCAAATTACTGTAAAATCTTGAAATGAGTGAAAAAAAAAAAAAAAAAAAGAATTCTAACAGTACTAGTACAGGTTTTTTTTTTTTTTTTTACCGTATAGTACTAGACTGGTATAGCTAGTACAGTTCTAAGAGGAAGATGCAGCCAATTTATAGAATCTGTTGAAGTTGAAATCTCCACATGAAAATGATTGCTCATGCACACTTTTGTTCAATTAACTTCCAAATGTGTGTGTACTTATAGCATGTCAATAAGAAAATGCAATTTTTCCAATAATGACACTATTTACATAGCAAAATATACACAATGGAAGCTAATAAAAGCTCACAAATTTATTCTAAAAAAAACTAAGAACGACATATTGATTAAATATAAATACTCATGAAACGGAAGTCATCAGTAATTTCAGTTTGTCAAGATTGAACTGTGATCTCATTAACCAAATTCAATAACTTTGAGTCTCTACCAGACCTCCCAATTAGCAAATTTGCTGATATATATTCTGATATATTTCATTGAAGCAACGTGAAGCAATATAAATAGCTTTACAGACTTAAAGGGATAAAGATAAAAAACTTCAATATTCCTAAACAACTCAGCAACTAGATAATAATAAGCAAGCAAAAAAACAAATAAGAATTAAAGGTAACAGATAAAGTAATTCAAATCAAATGAACATCCAACAGAGACATGCGAACCCAATAACTCCAGCAGCAACACTTGGGACATACAAAGTAAAAGCACTACTACCTATGCAACTCATAGACAGTTCATAGAAGCATTTAACCATACACGTAATTTTCATTTCAAACCCACAAAAGAAAACTGAATAGAAAATAAAGACAAATCTAAATATCTATAAGCCAAAAAAATAGTCTCCCATTGGACCTAATCACTAGAGGTAAAAAAGACAACTTTCTCCCAATACTTCAGAGAGGTTAGGAGACAAAGTTTACATCAACAGTCAAAATCTGTTTTACTATTGCTAACTCGTATGACCTTACAACTTTTGCTCAAAATGTGTCAAAAATTTCATAATCTATTGTCAGCATAATCTATTCAATTATAAATAATTGTAAAAAATCATAGTTATAATTACATATGACAGTCAAATAGCTACAAGAAGTAGACATAATCTATCAATTCAATGAATCAACAGTGCAATTGAACTTCATGAAAACCTTAATGAAATTTTTTTATACACACACAGAGATTAATATTCAAAGATTAAGACCTTCAAATGATGTACAATCATGAACAGGGTTATGAAGCACCAGACCTCAAAAGCCCTGCATTAAAGGAATAAAAAATTGCTGCTAACAACTATTTTAAAAAACAAAAAACAAAAAAAAGAATGCAAAAGCATGAAGTTAAATAACATAATATTATCCTAGCAAGGAGAGGAAGTAAGTTTCCATAAAAGTCACTGAAAACATGCACACTTGCAGATGTAGAACGCAAAAGCAACCAAAAAAAGAAAGCAATAGAGAAATTCATTCCTAAAAGTTTTTTTTTTTCTTCCTAGAACACCCATCCCTAAAAGTTTTCCACGACCAGGACACAAACAGGACTTCCCAGAATATGGGTTTCCCAAGGATAATATTTAAGACCTTGGTAGACTAGTCACAGGGTGCTTTTTGTGTCAAGAAGATGAGTAAAGTGCTCAGAGGATCAAGTATGAAAAGATAATAACAATCTGCTATGGCTATGATGTTCTGCTGAGTGGCGTATGCCCCTTTTCTCAACTGATGAGCCCAATTAGATACACTTTCAGAATATGCATGTGCCCAAAAAATTGCACCTTAATACATTAGCAGAGCCTTGTTCTGTTATGACAGGTACTTCAATTTTTATAGTCTTAAAAACTAAGTGTTGTTGACCATTGTCCTCTTATTAGAGTTTGAATGGTAAAGTTCATAATGTACCTTTTCCTCCATCAAATTACCTATGGAGTATTTTTACTTAATAGTCAATATCTTGTGCTATTGCCTTCTTAGAGACATGGTTGTCAGCAGTGTGCCTTTCTCTGTTTTTTCCCTCATTGCCAACCAATGTATTTAATGATTCATGAATCATTCTCCTTCATGCATGGTTAGAATATGGCAAAGGTTATGCATCAACAAAAATATTTAACAAGAAAAAAGAAAAGAAAAGATAGTAACTCATCATTCATCAATAAAACTAATGGCTTGGCAGTGCTGTTCAAGTGAGGGCAATCAACATAGATGACAAACAAGCAACCAAGAAAGCCAGCTACCTAGCATTTCTTATTTCCATCATGGTACACAAAAAGCCCCCAAAGACATAACAAAGTATCAGATTTCCCGCACTTGACTGAAGCAAGTGTTCGTTTGTACCAATTCAGCAGCATTCCATTAAATTCTTGGGTCTCAGTAATGCCCAAAGATTAATTCTAGAAACTTCCCTTGATGTTAACTTAAATTTTGGAACTAAGACTTGTTTGTTGTTGATAAATATCCAATGCCAAAATTATGGAGCTCCATAAAGTCAAACAAGTAGTCTCTAAGGATAAATATTGCAATACAAAATCTTGAAAAATCAAACAAGAACTCATATGAGTTCATAAATGAAAAGCAGGAACTCTTTGTGAGTTCATACAAAAAAAAAAAAAAGGACATTCTTGATATAGAAATTAATATGATACTTAGGAAAATTAATATGATCAATCATGGCATATTGCAAAGCACAATTATGATCCACTGTCAACTCCATTACAATCTTTTTGCTTAACACTCATTCCCAACCTTTTTACTCCCTCCCCAACCCAAACAGGCAAACACCGAGGCGTGATAAAACCAAAATTATGTAATACAAATATCAAATAAGAGAAAATAAAAGTACCTCTATCAATTGAACCCTTTAAATCTTTCATCACCGCAACAACTAAAGTCTCTGTCACGTAAAATAATTCAAATAGATTTACAACAGATTCACATTCTGAAACGCAAGATTTAGTAACAAGTACTTCAAATGCACAACTAATTTCATATAAAAGCATGGATAAGAAAATTACTGCTCCTTATACCTCTCCTTCACTGCCTCCAAGCTCTGTATCTCCTTGTAATACTTACAAATGCGGTACACAGACCTGCACCCACATTCAAAGACATAAGAACCACAGATGACAATGAATTGCAGACACCTAATAAAGGATCTGACAATAAGGATATCATTGTTTGACAATTACCGATATAGAAGAATTGCTGCAGCACACAAAATGATATTCCTTTGAGCTTTGTATCTCTGCATAAGACAACTCCAAAATAAGCTTATCGAAAAATAACAGAGTCAATCTAGCCCAGTCAACTTGATTTACAAAGCACGAATGCACATCTATACACAGGAAATAATGTTGACATTGAAGACTGCCAAATCTTGAAAAGATAGAACCAAAACAACAGAGACAGAATTAAACAGATATTTGACATTTTATTTTTATTTTTTGATAAGTGGTTATGACATTTTATTATATTGAAAAATAAATCTTGCATTTAATATACTAAAGTTAAGATTGAAAGAACTACAAACTCCAAATATGCATTATAACCACAATTGATCCAAAAGGCAAGAAGGCATTAAGTAAGAGTGCAAGTAATGACACCCAGAATCATAAAAGAAGAGAAGCTCAAAGTGTGAAACAGAAAAAATCAGAGAAAATTACCAGAATATAATATGATGAGTTACATTTGATGAAAGTGACATTATTTTTGAAGATCTTATCCTTATATGCATGGAATTCTGTAGTAGATCCATTCATAATAGAGTGCCTATATTTTACGTTGGCCATCAACCTGCCACAACCCTCCTTTTCCAGGCTTGGGATCAACCGATAACTAAATATGAAACTAAACACAGACACAGGATGAGTCGTTCTTGTTATATGAATGGACTTTGGCATCCTCTACGTTAACTAGCTCAGACATTCAAGAGTTGCTGGATATGACAACTACCCTTGTACTAGGATTGCACCCCATTTGCACCTTCTTTTTTTATGCAAAATGACAAATAAATACAAATAAGATTCAATAATAAATTTCGTTGAATTTGAAGGAATATTTCATTGAAACAAGATCTACAAAAATAAGCCTAAAAAAATAAAAAAAAGATGAGATTTATCACAAAAATAAGGAACCTAACATACGAATATAAATAAACTGAATCAAGATCCACATGACCACACAGATTCTGTACTTCAGTCATACTTTGTATTGCAGTCCTCACTAAAATAATTAAATTACAAAAGATAACATTGCATCTGATGCTATAAAATTTAAAGGATCGCAGAGCGTGATTCTAACTATGGGGCATGATTAAAATTAAAAGCATTGCATAGGTAAATTATTGTGCTTTAATTTTATAGCATCATCCAGTTCTATTATGTTGGACTATAGGGCATTACATAGGTAAATTATTGTGCTTTAATTTTATACAAATTTTCATTGAGTATAAAATCAGGAGAATTCTGTTCAAATTTGAAAATATGTGGCTTAAGGCTCTAGGTTTTGGCGGAACAGCTATATGGTGAAAAGGTTAGAGCTAACTTTATATTGGCCAAAAAATTACAGCAGCTCTCCCAGTTAACATGATCAACTCTCCTTTCAATTACCAATTTGCAAATAACTCCAGGACTCTTCTACAAATTTTATTAAACATTCGTTAGCAATTAAAATAGGATCAAAGATTTGCCTCCACAACACTACTCTCCTTAATCTATTTTCAAGCCTTATTTAACGGTTTATCAAGGCTCCTCAACCAGCTTATGGGTTGGAACCCTTTGGTATTAGATGTTCCCAGATTCTTTGGAACGTGAATAATAAGACATTTAGGACCCTTTCAAAGGTTCCTTTGTCTATGAAATTTTCATGGGCATTTAAGCTTTTGCACTCAAGGTTTCAACTTTTAATTAAAATGCTATATATACACCTGTAGGAGTGAAAGTTCAAATTGAATAAATTTTTACCGCCCGTTCAATTTGAATACCCTTATGTTCTAAAGTACAGATTATACTACAGAAAATGATAACAAAAAAGTGGACATACAATAAACAGGGTTTCAGATATGTACTTCGTGAAAAGATGGATATTACGTTATTGAAACACCAGGAACAGAGAAACATAAAAATTGAAAAGCAAAATCACACAGACATTATGACGAACATGTAGGGGGCACGCTAGAAATGTAAGTATTTAACCGAAAAAGAATGAGAGAAAGTTGGTTAAAGATGAAGAAGCATCCTAGCCCCTATACATAATATCACACAATTCAAGTCTTCATAACCATAACAAATACACAATATCACGTCACACTTATAGAGTACACAAACATATATTTGCCATATTTCTTCTCCCTTCCAATTTAATTCAGATCATCAAACATCCAAATTCCTCAAACTTTAACCGAGAGAGCGAGACGGTGAGGGCGCGTCCGAGTCTGTCACTATTTTTTGCCGTTCCGGTGCAGATTTTCGCTCCACTATGTGAATAATCATCCAGAGTACGGTAACGCCCAAAGAAATTGTGGAAAAATATATGAAAGTCTTTTTAAAACACTCCACCCCTACACAGGTTTGTGTGAAATCCTTATGTATAAAAGGGGGAAGTTGATTCAGAGAGGCCTTTTCATATTGAAATGAAAGGATTTTAATTTTTAAAATGTAGGTGAAACAAGGTATTGAAATCCTGAATATAGAATATAAAAGATAAAAAATCTTTTTAAAATGGGCTTTTAATACGTTTGACACCATAATGACTTGCACACCGTGGCAAGCCCCAATTAAAAAAAAAATCAGATAGGTATTTATAAGAAAAATAGGGAAGGCTACGAGAAACAAAGAGACGGTACAAATTAGAAGTGTGATTGTCAAAATTAAAGATGGAGAAATTTTTTTTTTAAATAAAAAAAGTGAGAAAAACCCCATTACCATTTTTCCAGTAAAATTAGCAAATGAAGTCAAGGAGATTAACAGGTCCAATTTCTTGGGTTCACCCGAGAGGGATTCCGTTACCGACCTTAGATTATCAATCACTGTTGTGGTGATTGCTACTCCAATTGCACCAGCGAACCATATTAATATAAACTTTACGGACAAAATTATGTTCAGATTCTCTTTGGTTAATATCTTCTTCACTTTCTCATCTTCTGGGGCAGCTTTTTTGTCTCTGTCTTTTTGTTCTTCAGACCCGCTGGTGCTATACACCAATCCCACCACCAAATTGGCAACCCAGATGGAATAAAGTAAAATGGTCGCTGAAACTGTGATCAGCCCATTAGGCTCCAAAAATGGTTTTACAGTTACGATGACACAGAGCAAAGCAGACAATGCAATGAAGGCAGAAGCTCCGTCGGCGTGAGTGGCCCTAGAGATCAAAGGAGACAGAACGATAGTCACAAGACCCGGAAAGAAGGCGAGTACTATCAATGTGTTCCCCTCCTTTTCCCCAAAAAGTTCGAAACTTTGAATCTGAAGGAGAAAGGAAGAAGACAGGCTTATATAACTGGAGGAGATGATGAGAAACTGTTTGAAGATTTTTTTTGTCAACTTTGAATTGTATCTCACAGAGGAAGATATAAGCAACTCTGATAATGAGGAGACGAATGCTGAAATGCAGCAAAAGAGCATGGGATTTTTCAGTGAAACACGGTTCTGAATAATTAACCACATTAACACGTATGCAACACCTCTCGTGAAGGCCCCAATGATCAGTAGTTTAGAACTAGGAATTTTTTGTACTAAAAGGGCACCTAAAATGAAGGAACCAGTGCCAAGGTCTTTCCAGAAGGAGACGATGTTCACCTTCCTTTCAGTCTGTAGGACCAGTTTCAAGTCCCCTGAGTAGGAGGAAAATAGGTACACAGTTCCGCACGTAGAAAACACCATGAGAGCGGCGGCCATGCCGGTGTCAAGCCTCATTGTTGCAACTATATTCATATTTCTTTCTTGTGTGTGTGTGTGAGTGTGATTCTTTTTTTTTTTTTTTGGTGTTGGGAATACAAAGAACAAAGCCTCTTTATAAAGGTAATTAAAATGGGGTTGTTTAGACTTGGACTTTAGAGAGAGCGATCTTCATGGTAAGATCAAGCAAATCCGTCTAATTACTTTGTATAGTAATTAGATGGTAGAAATTGTTACAAAATGGTGTTTTTTAGTTTAAAATGAATGTTTGTAAAAAGTTATGGAGAGTTGTCGTTACTTTGTATAACAAAGAATTTCTAATAATTGTTGCAAAAGGGTGTTTTTTTGTTTAAAATGAATGTTTGCCTAGAGTTACGAAGAGGTGCAGTTGTGAATTGACATTTTCATTGGCATTCTAATACAAACTTGAAGAAGTTCAAAAATACTTTACACCCTACACAAAACACCTTATATAAAAACAACTCTCTAACTTCCTTTACAACCAAAAAAAAAAAAAAAAAAACAACAACAACAACAACAAAAGTTGGTTAAAGATGAAGAATGATAGTCATGTTAGAAGGGTGAAACGCACCACCTTTTTGTTTGGGCCGCCCGGGGGCGGGGGGGTGTTAAAGCACGTTTTAACATTTGTCTTGTGCTAAATGAAACCATGCCCCTGTATCAAAAGTTGATGACCGTTACTATCAATAGAAGAAGAGTAATTCTAGGTTTTCGAGGAAACAATACTAATAGAAGTTTTAAACATTAATTTGGCTATTAATATATAAATGAAATCAACATTGAAGAATTTTTCTAAAAAAAAAAAAAATTTGAAATATTCTTTCCACAACAGGACTTCCCACAAAAGAAATGTTTCCATACAGCAATAAGTAGAAAATAACATTTGTATATATGTAGTATTACCGTGCTTAATTTGCACTACTGAAGCCAATTGATGAAGAATTTTAAAATTTAATTTTTACAACTAAAAAATGCGCTATGACCCATAGATAAATAGAACAGACACGCACAAACACTTAACACAAAGACCAATACTTGATAATGGTATTATTCCTTTTATTTATTTATTTATTTATTTTTATTTTTATTTTTTATCTGGTTGTTGATATTTATACATAAATATACACACCACCTTCTTTTCTTTTTCTTTTTTTTTGGTAAAATACATACCAACTTCTATTTTTAATAAAAACTGCGTACAGGAGCACTGTGACCATCATGGTGAGATGTCGATTTTATTGTTTTTTTAAAAAAAAAAAATTTAAAGAGAGAAGTCAATCTGTCAATCATTTAGATAACTTTGAACAATACACAAAATGCGACCGGTTGCCAATTTTAACTATGCTAATCACTTATGTGGAAATAGGTTGTCTCCATTTGATAACCGGTTGCCAAATTTAAGTCTGCTAATCATTTATGTGGAAATAGGTTGTCTCCATTTGATATTGAATTTTGAATTTTGAGCATAATATGAAGATTTGTAAATTTGTGTGGTTCAGCGTGGTAGGATGCAGAGATCACTCAAATTTCACTCTCTGCTAAAACTTCCCCATTCTCTTCCTCCACCGCCCTCATGATGCCATAGGCCAGTTAGTCCCTCCCTCAATAATTCATTAGTCTGAGTTTGTTTATGCTAACTCTTTAATCTAAGTTCATGTTCTTCTTGTGGTTGATAATCAATTTTTTGAGGTTTTCATTTCTTTGAATGGGAGTTCCTCTAATACTTTGGTTTTATGAACAGAGTTTTTATTTTGACTTCATGCATGAATTTATTTCGTATTTGGTGTTTATGAATAAATCCGATTCTATCCCTTGCTTTGAGTAGTGGGTTAGATTTTTAATTTTTAATTTCTTTCCCCATGCTTAAACCTTGTTGATTTATTTTGCTCTCAAGTAATTGGCGCAATGGATAGTTCCTGAGGTTCCAATCACACTTCTGACTTCCCTATATGGTGCTTTTCATGAAAGTCCTTTTGATTAATATGTTGGAGTTTAAATAGGCGTTTTCATCTAAAAAAACAGATATTTGAGACTTGATGAATCCCTTTGTTTTAGAACTTAATTGGTTATCATTTTTAAGATTTTGGTTTTCTAAGTGTGTGCGCGTTTGAGTGTGTATCTGAAAATGTTACTGTTATCCAAGTGTTTTGAAAGAAAAGAACTCCGATGGTGTATCTGTGTAAACTTATGTATATATGTCTAAGTTATTAAATTTTAGGGGAAATATTTGACTTTTCAGAAAGAATTGACTATTTCTTATGCTTGCAAGAGAAAATCAGATTGAGATGACGGTAATAATTGATAAGTTAATGAAGTTATTTTCAATTTTGAGTTTTTCCCCTAGCTAAACTAAAATGGTCTGTTATATTTATAACTTTGATTTGAAATAAGTGTAAATTGTATCAGTGATTCATTGTAAGAAAATTATTAGGTACTTCCGGAGTACCATAAATACGTAGTTCCTTTTTTCACATGAATGGTGGGTCCCACCAAAAGGTCCCATCATGAATTTAATTAATGGAACCCACAATTCATATGAGATGAGAGAGTACGCATTTATGGTATTTCGGAAGTACACAATAATCTCCCCCCATTGTATTGTATTGATTTTTGTTTGCTTACTTTTTAGGTGTGTTTCTCATCAATAAGGCAAGAGGTGTGAAACTAATTAGCCGGCCATGGAAGTAACAGGTGTGTCTCTCAGCTGACGTGTAAGTAAGGTCTCTTGCTTTCCTCAAGCTGTAGAAGTTTTGTCCCTTCTCGGAAGGAGAGTTTGTCCGTTGTTCGTTCTCACGAAGTATCAAGCATATTCTTCAAGCTAGTGGGTATTTTTTCTTTGTTTGGGGTCTGGAAAACACATTAATACACTCTCCTTTACTTTGCTTGTCTCTTTTGTTGTATTCAAGTATGGAGAATTTGACAAAATATTGGCAGAAACTCTCACTCTCAGAAAAAGAAAATTGGGGCTTTATCCTCCCTGAGGACCAAAGAAAGGGGAGTTTGTCATTGCTGCCAAGTTTCTAACAACACGTTTCCTTCAAATGGAGGCTGTGGCGAGGACTTTCAAACAACTATGGTAGTCTAACAACGAGTTTCAAATCCGTAATCAAGGTAATAATGTGGTTTTATTTGTGTTTAACAACCTAGCTGATGTGGACAGGATTCTCAAGAGTCAATCTTGGAGTTTCGATAAGCACCTCATTGTGATGTAGAGGTATGCCAACGATTCCCCAGTGCATGAGCTGCCTTTTGATAGAACTCCCTTCTGGGCACAAGTTCATGACATACCGAATAGCTTCTTAACAAGGAAGGTGGCGGAGAGTTTATGCGATACAATTGGTGAAGTACAGTAATCTACAAGAGCGATTGATGAGGACAGCATCTATGTCCCAAGTTATTACGAGAGTAGGAATCCCAAAGCTCTTCGGAAACAGCGGTCGGAAAAGGTTCATCAAGAGATGGTCACGGGTACAAGCTCCGACATAACTCCGGTGGTTGATATTTCAGATATGGAAGTAGAGGGAATTGCGGAAGGGGTTAATGCAGATTCAATTTCAGTTTCAAAAAGGCAACATAAATCGGGGAAAGAGAGTATCAATGAGACTAAAATTACTCCCTCTATTATTACTCTAGCTCTAAAATCGAATAATGAAGGGATCTTCAATTCCACAAATGCAGAGATTGACAACATTTTGGAGAGTCCTGACAGATCACAAACTACACCTAATAAGGTAATGCCAGGGTCAGTTAATTCTGGAGATAATGATATTTCAGTTTTGAATTCAAATACCATCAACACAACTGTCAATGATATCCATAGAGAGAAAAGTGTATATGGCTCAGTAAATGCCTTGCATGTGATGAACCCTAGTCCCGTGGTGTACTCTAGCCAACTCTCTTTTGAAACCATGGTTCGAGAACCTAACCTTAGGACTTGGAAGCACATGGTAAGGCAAACAATTCCCAGTACAGTAGTGAATCAAATGCATAGTGTAAGGAAGAGGAAAGTCAATAGTACTCCTCACATACTATCCGAATTTCCAAACAAGGGTGTTCAAACTATTGGGAGTGATCAGGACACATCAGAAATAGTGGTGGAGGCTGTGGCACAGCCCTGCCAGGAGCTTGGTGAGTATTCCCAGGTAAAAGATCCCTCCATCATGTTCAAGCATATTAGAAGGTAGGGTAATAGTGTCGCTCATAAGAGCATCCACAGCAATTGTGACATAAATTATGCCATTTTCCCACACTAAAACCTTACTTTATTATTTTACCACGTCATTTTACAACATCTCAATTATCAAATGTTTTATCTTTCAATTCTATACATTAAAATAATTTAACTACACATTAAAATAATATATTCTTTCATCCCAATCAACAACAGCAACGGTAACAACATCACCGCCGATCACAACAGCATCAACAGCAACAACCCAACACCAACAAACCAACACCAACAACACCAGCAAACTCCAAATCCAAAAACCTAAAAAGAAGAGGAAAAAAAAAAAAAAAAAAAACTCAAAGAGACCCAAAAAAAAACTCGGTGGCGAGCGTTGGAGCATGAGGCAGCGATATCGGCGGCAAGCTATGGAGAATGAGGCGGCGAGATTGGCGGCGAGATCAGTGGCGAGGACTGGCGAGATCGGCGGCGAGGACTGGAAAGTGAGGCGGCGAGATCGAGATCGGCAGGGAGGAGCTGACAAAGGCGAGATTGGCAGGGATCAAGACCGATATCAGCGAGATCGGCGGGGATCGAGACCGATATCGGCGAGATCGGCAGGGATTGAGACTAATATCGGCGTGATCAAGATCGGCAGGGAAGATTTGTGGGTTTGATTTGAGGTGCAAAGAGAGAGAGACGTTTGAGGTTGAAGGAGGAGCTGGGAGAGAGAGACCGGTTGGGAGAGAGAGAGTGAGAGACAGATTGTGAGGAGAGAGAAAAAAAAGGATTAAAGAAGTGAGAGGAGAGAGAAAAGTTAAATAAAAAAATAATAAAAATTATGCAACATCTCTCCGTACCGTGGCAAAATTGCCACGGTACTGTTCAATGTTGCAAAATTATGCAACATTTACAACATCTGATGGTGCTCTGTTTTTGCATTTGATGTGGTAAATGTGCCAAATTTTTGGCATTTGGCACATTTACCACATCTACTACTGATACTCTAACATTACTAGACATGCAAAACATGTTAGCGGGTTTATAGTGTGGATGGAGGAGCTTCCCCCACATCTTCCAACTATAATTTTGCCCGAGTTGGCCTTTTCTCATTAATAAAATTACAGAATTCTTTCTCCCAAAAAAAAAAAAATGTAAAAGGTGTGGGAAAAGTTGCATTTAAGATCGCATTATTATATCAAACAAACATAAACATGGTAAATTCCCCGATGATGAAGATAGAATGATACATCAAACAATAAACATGGTGAATTATCTGGTGATGAAGGTAGGATAACATGCAAGGTTTGCTAGCATTGGCAGTAATTAGTCATGGTGAATTATCTGATCAAATTTTTTTTTTTTTGGTCTTTTTTTTTTTTTTACTTTCACAATCATTACTTTTCAAAATATTTTAGTCTTTTTCACAATGTTTGATTGGGTTTAGCTTACGTTTGCTTTCATGCCTACCATCAAGATTAATTATGTGAATTCATCAGAGATGCAATAAAATAAATAAATTTTATTTTTCTCTTTTTTTGTTGTAATTTACTATTTTTATAATATGACATACTGTATATATGGAAGATGAGGATGGAGATAATAATAAAAGAATGCTTGGAAGGTGAGGTGGAGATGATATAAGTCAGAATTAGAATCATATAATATTATTTATACCTCAATTTTTATCATGGATTTTTTTTCAATCCTTGTTTTTGAAAGCCCCAAAAGTTATTCATATGCTTCTGTCAATTGAACTACAATGAGTATCATATACTATTATGTATTCCTCAAATTTAAGGCTCTGTTTGAGAGTTTATAAGGGAATGAAATGAAATGATCATGAGAGAATGGAATGGAATATATTTAAATAAGGGAAAAGAATAGAAAAGAACGGAATGGAATATAATTAAGTAACCTTGATTGAATGTTTTAAAATAAAGAAATGGAAATTAATGAAAATGAATAGAATGTAAATAATCTTGTTTGGGAGCAACATGGAGGGAATGGAATGAAATCATTTTATGACAATATTACTATTAGACCCCTATTTTGAAATAAAGGATTGAATATATAGGGGTATTTTGGAAATTTTAGTAAAAAGTCATTAAATTTAATTTCATTTCTTCCCATTTCTCCCAATTTCAAGAAGAATGAAAATTTAAGATTTTAAGGGAATAGAGAGGAATGAGTATTCCCTCCTACCCATTCCATCCCTTCCACTTAAACTTTCAAACAAGAGAATGGGTTTTCCATTCCCTCCATTAAAATTCTCAAATAAGAGAAGAGAAGAATATTCTAAAATTATTCTTTTTATTTATTTCCATTCCATTCCCTCCTCCCAAATGAGGCCTAAGAGATGAGTATCATTCTTATATTTGGCAACTTTATTGACAGAATTATATAGTTTCCTAACTGAAACAAATAGTACCCATCTTATCTAAAAAAATTTTAAAAAATGAATGATGCTCTTTTTTTTTTTTTCTTTTTCCTTTGTTGGTATACAAATGCATAAATTTAGGATATGAGCAATTCCTCATGCCTCTGTTCTTTGCAATTTGTTTTTGGAGTTGCATGGTGTCTAATTATTATAATAAGAATTGAATCTTTATTAAAGAACCTAGTAAGAAGAAAGTAAACTGAAATGGACCCAGTAATAGACCAAAATGCTATCCTGATAAAGCTTAATAAAACCAGTAAACACTCTCTATTCCGGTTTTTTTACCGTACCTTTTTTTAAAACCATGACAACAATACATACTCTGCAAAGTCTTTCGCCTTTATTAGAGGATCCACAATAGTTGTGCTAAAAAGCTATTTTTATCACCACTATATATGAAAAGAGCATTGTAATAGTGGGAAACACATTAATACACTCTCCTTTTCTTTGCTTGTCTCTTTTGTTGTGTTCAAGTATGGAGAATTTGACAAAAAATTGGCAGAAACTCTCACTCTCAGAAAAAGAAAATACGGGCTTTATCCTCCTTTAGGACCAAAGAAAGGAGGAGTTCGTCATTGCTGGCAAGTTTCTAACAACACGTTTCTTTCAAATGGAGGCTGTGGCCAAGACTTTCAAACAACTATGGTAGTCTAACAACGATTTTCAAATCCGTAATCAAGGTAATAATGTGGTTTTATTTGTGTTTGACAACCTAGCTGATGTGGACAGGATTCTCAAGAGTCAACCTTGGAGTTTCGATAAGCACCTCGTTGTGATGTAGAGGTATGCCAACGATTCCCCAGTGCATGAGCTGCCTTTTGATAGAACTCCCTTCTGGGCACAAGTTCATGACATACTGTTAAACTTTGTACATGGTTGTCTAAGCTACGAGTAGTTTACAAAATAGTTTAGATTAGAAATGCTTAAGCTACATGTAGTTTTGTATATAACATTTAGTTAGCATTTAGTTAGTTTTTCTGTTTTGAAACTTGTAATTAGTTAGATTAGAACATTACCTACAATTGTTGTTCTTTCCCACCTCTGATCCTAATATATAAAGGCAGAGCATCAGATATTTTATATATACAAGAAGAATACAATTCTCTCATATACCTCTCTCGTTATTTGGTTGCTTTCTTCCATTGATGAACTGTATGAGAGCTTGAATTCTAACATGGTATCAGAGCGAGCTATCTCCTTGTTGTTGCTAGAGCTTTGAGATTTCAAGCTAACCTTCCTTTGAAGTTTTGGGGTGATTGTGTTCTCACTGCAACTTACCTTATTAATAGAATTCCTAGTCCTCTTTTGCATGATCTCACTCCCTTTCAAATGTTATTAGGTAAGCCTCCTTCTTATGATCATCTTAGGTCATTTGGCTGTCTTTGTTATGCTTCTACCTTGGCTAGAGATAGGTCCAAATTTGATCCTAGAGCCAAGGCTTGTATTTTCCTTGGTTATCCATTTGGTACCAAAGGCTACAAGCTTTATGATTTGGCTTCTAGGACATGTTTTGTCTCCAGGGATGTTGTCTTCAAAGAGTCTTGTTTTCCTTTTAAACATTGGACTAATAAATCCACTCCTATTCCTTCTTTCTCATCTTCTGATTCTTTGTTTCCCCCTCAACCTGTTCTACCTGATTCCATTTCCTCACCTGTTTCTATAAATCTTTCTTCTCTTCCTGTTCTTGCAGAATTCACTCCTACCTTTACCATAGATATTGTCACTCCTCCTGATGAATTCCCTAACCTAGTGCCTTTTTCTTCTGACTTAGAGTAGTCTCATTCTACTCCTGATTTACCTATGCTTCCCAATCCTATCTCTCTCCCATCACCTTAGCCTCTCAGAAAATCCTTTAGACCTCACAAAGCACCCTCTTATCTTCTTGATTATCATTGTAACTTGGCTTCTTCACATGTGTTGGCTTCAACTTCCATTACTCAATCTCATGATTCCAGTGTTTCCACCAATTCAGGTATTCTCTACCCAATTTCCTCTACTTTATCTTATGATAGACTTTCTACTTGTCATAAGACTTTTGCCATTTCCCTTTCTATTTCTAAGGAGCCTGGTTCTTATGCTGAAGCCATCTTGGATCCTAGATGGCAAGAGGCAATGCAAGCTGAGTTTGATGCTTTTAAGGCTAATAACACTTAGGTTATGTGTTCCCTTCCTCTTGGCAAGGTTCCTATAGGGTGTAATGGGTTTACAAAGTCAAGTAAAAAGCTGATGGCTCTGTGGAGAGGTATAAGGCTCGTTTGGTGGCTAAGTGGTTTACTGAAACTAAAGGTATTGATTTTTTTGAGACTTTTTCCCCTGTGGTTAAGTTTGTTACTATCAGGACCTTCCTTGCTCTTGCTACTGTTTCTAGATGGCATTTGACACAACTTGATGTCAATAATGCCTTTCTCCATGGAGATCTTCATGAGGAGGTCTACATGCATCCCCCACCTGGGTTTGGCAACAAGGGGGAGGTTTGTAAATTGCTCAAGTCATTGTATGGACTCAAACAAGCTAGTAGACAATGGTTTGCTAAACTGTCTACCACAATTGTTGATCATGGGTTTGTACAATCCAAATCTAATTATTCAGACTTCACCAGAGTTAAAGGATGTTCTATTATTATCATTTTGGTATATGTTGATGACATCTTAATTGCAAGCAATGATGTGGATGCAATGAATTCTTTCAAACAATTTTTGGATAGTAAGTTCAAACTTAAGGATCTTGGTACATTGAAGTATTTTCTTGGGCTTGAAGTGGCTAGAACTACCAAAGGTATCTCTTTATGTTAGAGGAAATATACCTTGGATCTTCTTGCTGATACAGGTTTGTTGGCTAGTAAACCAACAAGCACACCTATGGAACCATTTGCAAAATTCAGCAACTCTATTGGTGAACCAGTTTCAGATGTGTCCCAGTATAGAAGATTAATTGGGAAACTACTTTACTTAACCTTGACTAGACCTAACATATGCTATTCAGTGCATAAATTGAGTCAATTTCTTAGTTCTCCCAAGGTTCCCCACTTACAAGCAGCTTATAGAATATCAAGTATTTGAAGAAAACACCAGGGCAGGGTCTGTTCCTTTCTGCAAATTCAAATTTGCAGCTGAAGGCTTTTTGTGATGCTAACTAGGCAGCCTGCATTGACACAAGAAGATCTGTCTCAGGTTTTTATGTGTTTCTAGGGGATTCTCTCATCTCATGGAAGTGCAAGAAACAGCAAGTAGTTTCAAGGTCCTCTGCTGAGTCTGAGTACAGGGCAATGGCCATAGTAACTAGTGAAATTGTGTGGTTACTTGCCTTATTCAAGACCTTTGGGGTACATCATACACAAGCTACTTACCTGTATTGTGATAGCAAGGCAGCTCTATACATTGCTGCCAACCCTGTGTACCATGAAAGAACAAAGCATGTGAAAGTGGATTATCACTTTATTAGAGAGAAGATTCAAGCTGGTGTTATCAAGACTTTCCACATTCCAACAAGGCATCAACTAGCAAACCTTTTCACTAAAGCTCTCGGACAAAGTCAGTTTTTTTATCTTCTTTCCAAAATGAACTTAATCAATATATACAAATCGTCTTGAGGGGGAGTATTAAACTTTGTACATGGCTGTCTAAGCTACAATTAGTTTACAAAATAGTTTAGATTAGAAATGCTTAAGCTACATGTAGATTTGTATATAACATGTAGTGGTACACTAGCACTCAGAGTGCTAGTAGTGGTACACTCATGGTCGCTCCAGAAGCTTATAAACCATGAGTGGGGCGCTTCTTTAGGCGATGTGGGACAAGCTCCTACCCCTTTAGAACAAATATGATTGCGGGGGCTAACTCAAAAATCTCCCCTACAGAGATTATAATTAAAGAATACTTGGAAGGTGAGGATGGAGATAATATAAGTCAGAATTAGAATCATATAATATTATTTATACCTCAATTTTTATCATGGATTTTTTTTTCAATCCCTGTTTTTGAAAGCCCCAAAAGTTATTCATATGCTTCTATCAATTGAACTACAATGAGTATCATATACCATTATGTATTCCTCAACTTTAAGGCTTCGTTTAAGAGTTCATAAGGGAATGGAATGGAATGATCATTAAGGAATAGAATGGAATATATTTAAGTAAGGGAAAAGAATAGAAAAAAATGGAATGGAATATAATGAAGTAACCTTGATTGAATGTTTTAAAATAAAAGAATGAAAATGAATAAAATGTAAGTCATCTTGTTTGAGAGCAACATGGAGGGAATAGAATAAAATCATTTTATGACAATATTACTATTAAACCCCTATTTTAAAATAAAATGTTGAATATATAGGGGTATTTTGGAATTTTTAGTAAAAATCATTAAATTTAATTCCATTCCCTCCCATTTCTCCCAATTTCAGGAGGAATGAAAATTTAAGATTTTAAGGGAATAGAGAGGAATGAGTGTTCTCTTCTACCCATTCTATCACTTCCACTTAAACTCCCAAATAAGGGAATGTGCTTTCCATTCCTTCCATTAAAACTCCCAAATAAGAGAAGAGAAGAATATTCTAAAATTATTCTTTTCATTCATTTCCATTCCATTCCCTCCTCCTAAACGAGGCCTAAGAGATGAGTATCATTCTTATATTTGGCAACTTTATTGACAGAATTATATAGTTTCCTAACTGAAATAAATAATACCCATCTTATCTATAAAAATTTTAAAAAATGAATGATGCTCTTTTTTTTGTTCTTTTTTCCTTTGTTGGTATACAAATGCATAAATTTAGGATATGAGCAATTCCTCATGCCTCTGTTCTTTGCAATTTGTTTTTGGAGTTGCATGGTGTCTGATTATTATAATAGGAATTGAATCTTTATTAAAGAACCTATTAAGAAGAAAGTAAACTGAAATGGACCCATTAATAGACCAAAATGCTATCCTAATAAAGCTTAATAAAAACATAGCAACAATAAATACTGCATTTTAACTTTTAGATATTATATAGACATATATTAGCAAAGGAATTAGGGATCTTAACCTATGGGGATAGGTTGGGAAATCAAATCACTAGATTATGCTAAGAGAGAATTGTGTTTCCTCTTGATTTATCTATGTGAACTGTGAAGATGCTTCTTCTATTTTTTTCTTTTTCCTTCTTTCTTTTATTCCTGTTTGGGGTTCCAAGGGTAGAGAAAAAAGGTGGGAAAATTGTTAAAGAATATGGCCAAAGTAAAGGTTAATAGAGGTAGCCAGGTAGGGCTAAGGCCTTAACCTGTGGCTTAGTCATGCAGTGGATACGTGTGAGGATTAATAGGCCAAGGAATGGTTTTATTTTTCAAATCTGATTCGCAATAGTTTTGTTCATTTATTTGACAATTGCCAAATGAAATGGTTATGGGCTAAACTTACAGCTTGCAAGAAGTAAAATACAAATCCGGTTTTGGTCAATTGATAAAATCACCGGAAGCCTGGTCTTTCGGGCAAAGAAGATAGAAAGACCATCGTACAGGAAACAACAGGTTGGTTTCACAGCTTCTCATCATTCAAAACGAGGTCCAGATGCTGTCAAGGTTGATAAAGTGGTCAAACCCTACAACCACAACGGTCCACACATTATTTATTTATTTATTTATGAACAGAAAATTTTCATTAGGAATAAAAGAACTCCTAAAGGAGATTATACAGCAGCCTCCGCCCTGATAGCATTGCCAAAACAAGGGGGGCAGTTTGGTTCAATCTCAATCATTCTCTCTTCGATTTATCTAAATCCTAAACTCTAAGGGGCTGTTTGGATTTGCAAGTTTTCATCACCCATCACTCTGTTTTTATCACCCATAACTCAAAACTCGTGAATCCCACGAAGAGAAGGTCTATTTGGCTGTGTTTTCAAGTTTTGTTTCTATCAGTCAATTCTCTGATTTTTTAGTGATAAGTTAGCAAAACTAAAAACAACTTTTGGGTATTTTTGAGTAATGAAATGAGTTATGGCATTTTGGTAAATACACACATATTTGAGAGACCCACGGTTAGAGAATAGTCAAATCCACAATCATACCTTTTGCTCTCTCCAACACGCGTTGTATTCTTTATTTATTTATTTTTTCTTTCATGCTAGGTCTGGGCTTGGTTTCTCTATTCTCTTATTCTTCTTTTTATTTTTTTCTTCTTTTCTTTCCTTTTCACATTGGGTTTCTGGATTTGGTTTCTTTTTATTTTTTTTTTTTTTTTTTCCATTCCTTTTCACTAGATTTTTGGTCTTGGGTTCTCTTTTTTTCTTTCTTCACTTCTCACGATCTTTTCTCTTCTCTTTTTTCCCTCTTTTAGTTCTTTCTAAGCTTTATAGTGTAATTTGTCATGGTGTTGAAGGTGTTGGTGGTGTGAATGGCCGAATCTACTATGGTGGATTGGTTTGATGTTTTCTGGTTTGCATGGTGATGGTTTTTTTCAGTTGGGTGCTGGGTTCGGTGAATGGATTTGGGTATTGGGTGTTGAAGGAAAAAAAATTAAGAAGCTCTTAGTTCAATGAGTTTGGGTATTGGGGGTTGAAGAAAAATAAAATAAAATAAAATAAAGAATTAGGAAGTAAAAGCTGCACCAAGTCAATTCGTGGGTCCCACAAAAAGTAAAATTTTTTAAGTTATCAAAGTTGAAAACAAGTGCCAAACATGCCACCTTAGGAATTTGTGGTATTTTCAGTAATAAGTAATGAGTGATGATATGTGGGTGATGAGTGAGGAAGTTTTATACCCAAACAGCCCCTAACTCTCTGCCTCTCTTCGATCTAGATGATCTCCATTGCTGATTCTCACCTACAGCTCACGCCACCACCATCTCAGGTGGTGGTTATGTTCCTTTTACCCCTTTTTCTTTAAAAAAACCTTAACTTTAGATCTTGATTCGATTGTTTTAGTTATGTTTTTTTCTTATTTTTAACCATGAGAAGAGGTGAGTTTTGGAATCTAAATAAAGGTTACCTTAAGTAAGTAAAGTGATAAAGTTCAAATCAAGGTGGGTATGAAAATCGCCCTAATTACGGGAGGGTTTAATGTAATTTTCCATTAATATTAAAGTAAAACTCAAGGGATTAAATTTGTTTATTTGTTTAGACCCCTTAAAGCAGATTGTTTAACCTAATATATTAACAAAGTGATTACTTAGATTAATTATTCAGATCTAAATTAAACAAGGATATATCATATCATGCACAAAAGCGGAAAAGTAAATAATACCACGATATGATGACCCGAAAAAACCGATGACGCGAACCGTTTCAAGGTAAAAACCTAGGAAGGATTTGACCTAACTATCTTCAAGGTAAAATAAATCCACTATAAGAGGATTGAAATTTTTACAATCAAATTTAACCCTAAATCTATCGCTACCTCATATAGTAACTTACTGACACAACTACGTACAAGCTCCGAAGTCACGGACTCCTTCTCTTCTTGGATTTACACTAACACAAGCCGCCTTGCTTGTGACTTTGAGATCCCACTCAAAGGTTTCAGATCACCATTAGTAATGATCTTGATGCAACAACTATGTTCAACCAACGTTTGATTGTAGTTCTTAGTTCCAGTAGATTCTTGTGTAGTTAGAAGGTACAAAACCTCTCAGATCTCACAAAGACTAACACACAAGTCTTCCAAAAGTCTTCAAAACATGGCTAAGATTTCCCTTTTATATGTGGAGAAGTTGGAATGAAACCTTAAACATTTTCGTGGGTTTGGGCCTGTTTTAAAAATTCTGCAGAATTCTGTTTCTGCGATTTTTGATCGGTCAAGTCTAATGCTCAATCGATCGAGAAAGGCAAAAAGTCACTTGCTTGTTCTACAGTTAGCTAGACTTGAAACTTTGAAACACACACTTTTAAGCATTGCCTAACACCTAGAATAGATATGTTTTGTTCTTGGTTTGCCAACTCAATAAAAATATGAATCTAGACATTTACTCCTAAATCTTTATAACCTAACAATCTCCCCTTTTGGCAATCCATAACAAAACACACATTTAAAATGAAATGCTTAAATTAAATACCAGCCCAAGTACAAGTTATTGCCCTAATACAATTCTTACACAACTACTAATTATGAGTTGTTAGTATAGACAACAGCTGTTGAAAGAATTAACCTGTAAATTTCTGAAACACTGAAAACAAACCAAAAACACATGTATGGAAGATACAGTACCATAATCTAAGTAAAAATCTAAACTTTAATTCACAAAACATAGAAAGAGATAGTAATCACATCAATAATTAATAACCTCATCATCAATAACTATCATAAACAATAAGCACATCAATGTTTGTGAATCAAGTACATAAACACTAAACATATATAAACAATGAAAATATAAACAAAAAAACCAAAGAAAATACATCAAACACCCCCTAAACATCAAAACTCTACTCCCCTAAGTACAAAAAGTCCTAAAACGTACTCTTCCTTTTCGTTATGAATTGCCAAAGGCAACACCAGTCATCAGAGAGTGGTGGAGGTGAAAACACACTCCTATACTTCACAAAATCTGCTCTCAAGGAAGCAACCTCTGTAAAAAAACTCATCCAAAAGCTGTCCATGTGCCGCCTAAGTAGCCATGAAAAACTCCATCATAGCATGGAGTGAGAGAGGAGGGGCAACAGTAGGGTCTAGATTGTCAGCATCACCAGAAAGATCCACAACTACAGTCAGATCCACAAAAGCCTCCTCAGTAGAAGGCACAAAACCAAAGGTAGGAGCTATAGTAAAAGCTTCTCCTCGTGATCTCTTTGATGTCTCAGTGCTTAGCTTAGCACTCTTCATTTGTTCCTGTCGCTATCTAAGATATATGGCTCCAATGGGGGTAGTAATATATACTAACTCTGAGGGAGGAAACTCAAACAACCCTAAAAACCTCAAAATCATAAATATAAATGGGAAAGAACAATCTAATCTTTACTCTTACTCCTAGAAATATCAACACTGGTTTGGATAAATAGAGAGGGAAAAACACATAAAACCATTAGTAATAAGAGAATAAAGAAAAGCACATCAATCTATAGGAATAGTATGAACATGTGAAATAGGATAGATGTTATGATAGGAAATCCTTAAGTCTAAATAATTAAGTTTAGTAAACTCAAAAGAATTGATTCTTGGTTCAATACCCTAAGAAATAGACCTACCACAAAGAAGTGACACCATGTCATCAACAAATAGAAACTTAGTGTATGGGTATGTGGGTTTATGAACTAAAGGTACTCCTAAAGCTTCAAAAACTGTTTGTTTAGAGATGGTAAACTCTTGACCACGGATCCAAGAAGTCAAGTAATGCCCACCTATAACCTCAAAATAGACAAAGAGGTTAGAATAAAACTCTCTAATCAAAGCTGCAGGAGGAGGATCAGAAACCTCACATAAAGAAACCCAGTTCCTAGACACGAAGTTTCTACAAATAGAGGAATCCAACTCACTCAAGACAATTTTCCTCTCACCCCATATAGACCTATACTTAGTCAAGGTCTCATATGTCTCCTCCCATTTGGTAGACAAAAACCTATCTCTATCCACCAAGGCTGAACCTGAAGAGGATGACCCAGGGTTCCTATTTGCTCTAGTCTTAAATTTCCTAGCAACCTTAAGAGCCATGACTAAAGACAAAAACAAAAACACCACAACAAAACCATGGGTAGACTGCATTAAACAAGGTTAGAGACAAGATAACATGCAATTTTGAAAAACTATATGATGCTTGCTATTAGAATTCATATGATGCATTATCTAATGCTCTAAAACAGTCTAATTCCATCGGAATTTTGAAAATTGACCAAGAAATTTAAAAATTATAGAAAATCCCCAATTTTGAAAAACCTAATTTGCAAAAATTCTTATATTTATCAATTGAACAATTTGACAAGTATAAAACATGTTATAATCACTCAATCAAAAAATATTACAAGCTAGTTTTACTCAAGTTTTCCCAATTGTACAAAATCCCTAAATTTCTCAAGAACACATAAACCCTAGTTTCAAAAATTTGAGCAAATCATGGAAATTTTAGAATTAAAGCATGTGGATCATGTTTATGTGATGCATGAAAAAAAATCCCATGATTTAGTTTTGATCAAAAATCCCAAAAACATCAAAAACCCCCAAAATTCTAAAAATGTGAAAATCCTAGAAAAATGCATGAAATCATGTAATTTGATGAAAAAGAAAGGGCAAAAGTGTCTTACCTTAGAGTTTTGAAGAAAACCTTTGAATCTTTGACCATGAAAAACAACAACAACAAAAAATTGTGTGAAAAGGGATTGAGAGAGGAATTAGAGAGAAAGATAAGGAATAGTTTAAAAAGTCTAATTTGATCAATTCCTATTTATTTTAAAAATTCGAAATCCAATCGGTCGAGAGGAATCGGGGAGGAATCAAAGAAGCCCGAGACTTTAAGCTAAAAACTGAATTCTCCTCTTCCCTTATTGATTGGTAGACAAATAGGCTCGATCGATTGAATCCTAAAGAAATTGAAATTTTGAAAATTCTAAAAAAAAATTTGCAAAACCATTTGAAAATTTGTTTTTATGATATGACATGTATGTTCATGATTTCAAATGTTTTACAAAACCAAACTTTTCAAAAACAACTTTAACAAGTTTCTTCAATCTTTTCTTTTTGCATTCCCACAAAATGCATTAAACACATCAGGAAGTTAAATTTTGGAAGGCCACAAAACTTAACACACAATCACATGTAAAAAGTTTAACAAGGAATTGCTTGTGATGTGTGCAACTAGTAAGTGTATGAGATATTCACAAGGTGATATATAGATAGAAAATAAGCACAATTTCTTCACATAGATTTGAAAGTGACTATCACCTAAAGAGTTACATCATATAACTCCCACATGTCCTAGAAAACACACTTGGAACCATGAATTTTTTTTTTTTTTAATATTTTGATTTTGCCTTTTCCTTTTCTTTTGAAACTTTTTTTTTTTTTCATTTTGTTTTTGCTTCTTTTATCTAATGTACAATAACACCTTAAGTATTTTGATGTGCAAGCGCTACACCTTACAGAGCACAGCTTCTATGATTTGCACACAAGTGTTCATGATTGGTGAGCAACAAAGATGAGATGATTAGTCCTTACAATCAAAAGAATTTGACTTCAAAATCAAGAGCATGTGTTTAAAACTCATAAACAACTCACACAATATAAGCACTACATAGCACAAACTAACAAAGTGCAAAAAAAAAAAAAAACAAAACAAAAAAAACAAAAACAAAAACAAAAACAAAACAAAACTCATCAAAGCTAAACAAGGTACACAATCATGAAATGTAAATTTCATAGGCCACAAGGACCATGTCAGATAGACTCACTAAGACTGAGTCTTTTGCATCCAGACTTTTTTAGATGCAAACTTGGAGTTGGGATTTCTATTTGAATTTGCCCTAATTTCAGCTCCAATATTGTTATAAAGGTTAAGAACCTTTACCAGGTCATGAATAAGTGCCACAGAATATTGTGCTTTTGGCACAGGCACTTTTTGTTTGGAAGCTTTCTTTAAGGCTTGCAACTAAAGCAATTTGGTTTAGTATGCCCAGCTCCACCACAAAAGTGACAAAATCACTGAGGCTTGTGATTTTTCTTGCTTCCAAATTGATTGGGATTCATAGATTCAGACTCACTCAGATTTACCCTAGTTCCTCTAGAAGGTGGAACTACTTCCTTATGTACCTCAACTTTAGATAGAGTTATATGAATAACAAAAGAGGATGTGGCAGGTACAAACTTAGGAAGATTCACCATAGAAGTAGATCCATTCTTAACAAACCCCAAACTTGTCTTTTTAGAAACAAACTTTTGAATATGTAACATATCATCTAGTTTAGAAATATAAGTCCTATCTATTTGTTCTCTAGCAATAGATAATTCTAATTCTAAACTTTTAACCTTTTCAATTAAAGTTATGTTCTTAATCTGAACAAAGTTCAAGAGTTCATTGGCATCAAACAACTTTAGCAGCAAATTCTTCTTTTTCTTGTTCAAGAGTGTTTATCTTTTCTAGCCCTAACTCAACACTCATAGCATCTTTGGCTGCAATCTTGCATAACTTGTTCTAAGCCTCTTGCAACTCAGCACTCTCGGAGAGTTACCTATCAGAAGGGTTCTAATTAGCCGTCTCAATTTCACTTACTACAGTAGAAGCAGTGAAATCCATGAAAACACCTTTAAATGTATACTTATTTTATATTTATGTAGGCGTTATTTCCTTATTACTATGCTTAATTTGTATAAATTAAGCCATGATTTGCATTAGTTCTTATTATTTATATTTACATAATTTCTTAAATAAGATGTTATTCATTGTGTGTAATTTTTTACTTTTAGGAAATTATGTAAGAAAGATAAGTTTACAGGAATTTGTGAGAGAATGAAGGCCAAACTAAAATTAAGTGGAGCTAAAGGACCATACTTAAATGTCTAAGGAGGTGCAGCTGGAGTGCTTGGATCATCTACCATGATTGGAAGCTTCAAACAAGGAAAGAAATCAAAGAGGCAAAATCTGAAAAGGAAAAATCTGATTTGAGCACTGATCAGTATTTTGGGTATATCTCTCTCATCAAAAATCCAATTGACACAAAGCTAGATGGGTTGGAACCGTGACTTAAATATCTACAACTTCTCAGTTTTGAATTTTTCGAAATTCTTAATTTTTGAAGGCCAAAATTAACTCACAAGTTACAGCTGTAAACCTGGAGGAAATTAAAATAGTAAAAGTTTTATTTTCTTTGGACACTTAGACGTTAGGGTTTAGAAGGGAGGCTGTGAGTGAGAATTTTGGGGAGAGAAAACCTTGTATTTTCCTTTCTCTAATGGTAGCCTAAACTCTTTGCTAGGGCTAGGAGTTATGTTTCTTCTATACGGTATGAATATTCAATGTGATTCTTTTTAGGATTTTATCAACGACATATTTGATTGTTTAATTAGATTTCTTTTGGTATATTAGTTCTTCCATGCTTTCAATAAGTTCAATTATGTTTTTCTTTTTGTTTAGATGAATTTCTATTAGTTTCAAATAGAAATCAGGTTATAAAGTGAATGAGTTTTTTTGAAAACTTTTCTAACCGCATTATTAATCGAGGTTATCATGCATTCTTGAATTATCTCAGTTCAACCAAATCATGAGTTTTTAATTGTATACGAACAATCAACTATGAAATATATAATTTCTTAGATCATAAAGAATTTCATATCGATATAGGAAAACACTCCAATGCCCTAGTATTTACATTATTAATTTGAATTAGTTTTTATTATTATTCTTGTTAGCAATCACCAAGCAAAAGTATTTTTATATTGTCTTTGAATTTACCCCTCTCTTTGTGGTTCAACCTTGATACTCTGAGAATTATATTACTACAATCTGCTGCACTTGGGAGTGAGCAAGCAATCCATGGAGTTTCCTTCTTGATCATTTTCAGACTCATGATCAGAAACTTCATCATCACTTAGAATAATAGCCATATCTTTACCTTTGGATCTCTAAAATGTTGGACACTTAGATTTTAGATGACTATAACCCTGACAACCATAACACTATTGTTCTAAAGAACTATTAGAAGATTGACTTACTTTATCTTTTGATTTTTCAGATTTTTTTTTTTTTTTTTTGGCAATGTCATTCTTCTTAACATTCTTAGTATCAACATTGTTTCTATTTCTTGCCCTCCTATTATTATTTCTCAAAAAAGTTCTAAAGTTTTTGGAAAGATAAGCAATCTCAGTAAAAGAGAGTTAATCATCAAATCCACAATCATCCACATCATCAATAGATTTTAAAGCCATAGATCTGGATTTATTAGATTTTGGTAAGTCATGTTGATAGGACTGAAGAGGTCCTACAAGTTCATTTATAGGAATAAAGTCAACATCTTTACTTTCAATTATAACAGTCACTTTAGGTCTAAAATCTTCAATTAATGATCTAGAATTTTCCTCACAATTTTAGATTGATCACAAACTTCACCCAACTTAAAAGCAAAATTGACAATATCATTCAACTTAGCATAGAATTCATTAAAACATTCATCATTCAAATCTAGAAGTCTACTACTGCAATTTATTGATTTTTACTACCTTAGTGCCTTCATGCATTGTTTGTAAGATGTTCCAAGTAGTGTGAGCAATCTCCACATTTGAGATCCTCTTAAATTCTTCCATGGAAACAGTATTGAATATCGCATTTATAACCTTACTGTTAAGGCTTGCTACTTCCTTTTGAGTAGTGGTCCAATGGTAGTGGTTGGCCTTTCCCAACCATTTTCAACAGACATCTATACTCTCATATCAATAGATTTCAAGAAGACTTCCATCCTAACCTTCCAACAAGCATAGTTATTCTTATGAAAGTGTGGAGGGATCACAAGAGAGTGATCGTGTTCCACGACAGAAGGGGTCAAGAATCAACTCTAGGTTAAGAAACCTGTAAACAAGAGCTAAACCACTCTAATACCACTTGTTTGTTTGTTTAGACCCCTTAAAACAGATTGTTTAACCTAATATATTAACCAAGTAGTTAAATAAGCATATATCATATCATCCACAAAAGTGGAAAAGTAAATAACACTACATATGATGACCTGGGAAAATTTATGAAACGAACTGTTTCAAGGTAAAAACCTAGGAAGGATTTGACCTAGCTATTCTCAAGGTAAAGTAAATCCACTATAAGAGAATTGAAATTTTTACAATCAGATTTAACCCTAAATCTATTGCTATATCTTGCTATCACATGTAGTAACTTACTGACACGACCATGTACAAGCTCTGAATTAGTGGACTCTTTCTTTTCTCAGATTTTCCCTAACACAAGCTGTCTTGCTTGTAATTTTGAGATCTCACTCAAAGAATTCAGATCACTATTACTAATGATCTTGATGCAACAACTATGTTGTATCAATGCTTGATTGTAGTTCATATTCTGGTAGATTCTTGTGGAATTAGAATGTACAAAACCTCTCAGATCTCACAGAGAGTAACACACAAGTCTTTCAAAAGTCTTCAAAACGTGACTAGGGTTTTCCTTTTATATATGGAGAAGTTGGAATGAAACTCTAAACGTTTTGCGGGCTTGAGCCTGTTTTAAACATTCTACAGAATTCTGTTCCTATAGAAAGTCAATTGCTTGTTCTGCAATTAGCTAGACTTGAAACTTTGAAACACACACTATTAAGCATTGTCTAACACCTAGACTAGACATGTTTTGTTCACGGTTTGTCAACACAATAAAAATATGAATCTAAACCTTTACACCTAAATCTTTAGAACCTAACAAAATTGAATTTTAGCAAAAAACAACAAATCATATATCTATAAAATAAACCACAATGCGTATGTGAGATTTGATGCAATCATACCATGAAGGTTTACATGCTTCAAACATGGTTAATTAAAATATACGTTATTGTTTAGTAATTAATAAAGCTTCTAGATAAGTTTAGCTCATGAAAGTATTTGGTAATTGATTCAGATGCTCTTGTCCCAACCTTACTCTTAAAAGAAATACATCAGCTTATTCGAAGCTGAAATCACTGTAATCACTGTCGTCATAGTCAATAATCTCATAATATGATGATGGTCCAGGTCGAGAACTGCTAGAGCCCTTTCCACGCCTCCTTGACTCTTCCCTGTAATACTGCATACTCTCACGACAAGCAGCCTTGAGTTCTTCATCAGCATCACGTTTAGCTATCTCCTTTTCCATCTGAAGTGCCTCGAGGCTTTCTTTGATAGCTTGCTCGATTGAAGCTTTCTCCTCTGCATCAATCTCTTCTGTATTAGGAGCTTCATGTGGTAGAGCATGAGGTTCAGTGTACTTATTTTTCATATCCTCCAACTTTTCTCGGTTCATCCTTTAGATACTCTCCCTCTTAAGTGAGAGCTCAATAAGATGTTCCTGCATCAGCTTAATCACATCGTGAGGGCACTTGTTACATGCAATCACATCTCCTCTTTTTTGAGCAAGGTGTTGCTTGAGACGACTCACGCCACCCCACATGGTGTGTCCACAAAAATTGCAACGAACATGACAATGGTTTCCATCAATCATTTGGCAGTATTGCCAAGCTATATCAGTCATTCTTTGTCTCCTCATTATGAACCTACACAAACGTTTATAAGCTTTCTCGTCTTACAAGTTAATAACAATTCAATAATCGACAATATACTTAAAATTTCTAGTAGACTAAAATGAAACTGAAACCTAGTGTTTGTGTTAACTACTTAAAAATCTACTTTGGGTTTCTGTCCAAGTCAATCATGTTTAAAATTGGAAATTGCAATCTTTTGTTGAACACATTTGGAATGAAAGACGTGCCGGTTGAGTTGGGGGCCTTGGGGCTCACTATAGCAAAATTCAACTTTGAACGAAAAAGGACTTCCTTACAACGAAAATGAATTTTTTTTTAAAGACCTATTATTTTCTATGGAGTTTACCCTTCCATAACCTCTACGGTTAAAGCTTTTCAAAATCAAATTCATATAGTTGATAAAAATTTTAAATTGATAATTAATTTGCAAAATATAACATTTTTTGAAACGGAAAAAATATGCACTTCTTTTTCTTTGGTTTGTTCACAGAATTAATAATTTTATGTTACAAAATAGAGATCCTTTTTGAATTATAGGTAAAAAATAAATAAATAAATTTATAATACAATTTAGTAATATAATAATTGTAAAACTATATAAAAGTAAAAACAAGTTTTTTATGCGGAAATGTGATGTGATGAAGGTGCTGATAATAATAATGATAATCTACAAGACCTAAACAATTGAATAAGGGATCAGAAACATAAATGGAATAATAGATCAAATAGAAAATAGGATTCTAAATGCGAGGACAAGACAAACATAGATAATTGAACCATTCGGGGCAAAACAATCATCAATAATTAGACCACCATACATTCTTATCATGATGGTCACTTTACAAGTACAAAGTTTTTATGGGGTAATGGGGGTAATAGCCAGGATTTAAGCCTCTAAGAGAGAATTTTATACACATATACACTTAGATTATGTTAGAGTAGAATTTCTATCTTGTATAAAAGAAAATGCATGTATAATTATGGGTACAAAAGATCAATTGAGATATCAAAAGATAAAATATAACAAAATCATAGAAAATATGAATGCATAAAATTATTGCCAATTGATCATAGAAAATTGTCTGAAATAACTTTCCTCACAAATCCTAACTATGTAGATCATTCTCACCTGAAAATGAGAAATAACCACCAGATTTTCACCTAGCATAAATGGTGAGAATAACTAGACCATTTAAGGGCAAAACTACACTACTTAATTGAATAATTTAAGAGCATATATTAAATAATTGAACCATTCAGGGGAAAAATTATACTACATAATTAGGGGCACAAAAGATCAATTGAGATATCAAAAGGCAAAACTAAGAAATCAACTAAGGATATGAATGCTTAAAATTATTAGCAATGATCAAGGAGAATGGTCAAAAATAACTTCCCTTATAAACCCTAACTATGTAGAATTGTTCTCACCTAGAACAGAGTAGAACAACCACGCGATCTTCACCTAACAATATGCATGAATGGTGAGAAGAAGGCTTTTTAAATTCAGTCAACATCGAGATCTCCGCCAATTTACGCAAATGGTAATATTCAAGTTAACCTTGGTTAACTTTTTGAAGTTACATCTTATTTATGGTAAAAACAAAAATTAAAATTAAAAAGAGCCAATGTATGGTGTTTGCCTTGTCATAAAATGTGTACAAGGTAAATGTTGTTGCTCTCACAAGTGACAAATTAATATCTCAAATTTGGCAAAGTATAGATGATTGTCCAATTAAATATAATGTAAGAAAGTGTGCAAAATCCAGAAAACATTAGAGGAAACGAAAGTCCTGAATTATCTTGCAAATTACAATTTTCATTTGGGAATGAAAATGGTGATAGTAATGCATCACATTGAAAGAATTGTGGACATTCCTTAAAAAAATATCGGGAAAATAAGCTGAAATTTTTAAAACCTTAATAAGTTAAGAGATTGAATTAATAGTTGATCTTACTATAAGTGGGGGTTTCAAAGTTGAATTTATGAAGAGATAAGATTCAACAATGCAAGGTGAAAATATCACAAATATTTTATGAAAAATGTGAATTGTCATATGAAATTAAAACAATGTATTGCTAGAAGTGTTAGCAATGAAATGAGAATTGTCGTCACTAAACACAAAAGCTTATACCGACAAAGAACATGTCATTGCCAAAACCAAATCTTTTCAACTGATATTTCATTTTTCCATTAAAATTAAATCTTGTTGCATATGGCATGCACTCTTGTAAAACATATGGTAACAACATTTTTATTACATGGAAAAAGGACTTCGATGACAATAGTTGTCACATTTTTCTTTTTTCTTTTTTCATGAAAACCTCTTCTTCTTCTTTTTTTTCTTTTTTTGACAACAATGCCATATAGTTACTTAAAGTTGGTGATGACTTGTTTACTATAAGATGCGTGTTGACAGGATAAGGCCTTTTATTGATCCTGATTTTATATATATATATATATATTTGGGACAATTTTAGAATATTTAGATGTTGCCACTTATTTTAACTTTTAAGGAAAATAAAATATAAAATAACAACACTTAAAATTCATTAAATTTCAATAACGAAGCAATTTGGTCTACATTCACCAAAGACTATTTGGGATGGGCATGACGATTTTCACTATACTTGCTCTCACCCAATTAATCAAATGGAGCTAATAAGCCTTGTATGAGGTTTTAAATTAATTAAACTCAACTTGAATTCAAACATTAGTACGTTTTAGACTATGTTCAAAGCTCTCTAGTTTAAAACCATAAAATTTTAATTATATATATATATGGACAAAATGGGGATATACCCCTTTTGGCGAAAAGTTCTAGTAAAATGCCTCTTTCTGAAACTATTGAGGGATATGCCTCTGTTTTAAAACTCGATTTTATCAAAATCGAGTTTCAGTGTAGAACTCGAGTCTTTTGAAAATTTTCAAGTGGAACTCGAGTTCCACAAATATTTTTTTTTTTTGTTTTATAGTTTAATTTGTCTATAACTTAATTTCTAAAAATCGAGTTTTACATTGAAACTCAATTTTTTAAAATCGAGTTTCAAAACAAGAGCATATCGCTAGATGGTTTCAGAAATGAGACATTTTGCCAGAACTTTTTGCCAAAAGTGGTATATCCTCATTTTGGCCTTATATATATATATATATATATATATATATATATGGCCGCCTCATTTTACTATTATCAGTTGTGCTTCCTGTATCTGCTGCTTGGTCCCCCTCCCTTTATGGTATCACAGCCATTCTTTCCTTGGCCGCCGGTAGAGTTGTTGTGTTTCCCTGTTTTTCCTGTATCTGTCTGACCTTGTGACCCTTCGTTGTTGTGTCGATCTTGCCGTCGTTGGCGCCACCATAGTCGTAAAGTGAATTCCCGAGTCCGAACAGTAAGGCCCGTGTAAGCCGAGAGAGAGGCGTTGAGGGCGTGAGAGGAAAAAGGGTTGATTGCGGTATGTGTTACGAAATGCAACGGTTGCGAGAAAAACATGATAATTGAGTGTTATAACTAGGATAGTTATAGAAAGAATGTGGAGATCCAATTTCTCTATTAGCTCCGGGACTGGTTGTCCTCCTGATATTGTGAATGAAGAAGATCATACTGTAGAGAAAAGTGAGTACCCTAATTTTAGAAAATGGAACATACCCAAAGTTTCTACTAAATCTGTTTACGAACTTGGCTGGTCTAAAAATACTGTTTTCTCTGAATATAGAGTCAGAATTGTTGAACAAACTTTTTCTATTTTTAAGCTTCATGAAAAATGCTGTTTATTTTCCAAGAAAGATATTAACAGTTTTGTGACTAAGAAAGTTAAATATTTACACATTGGACTTGTTCAAGTGGCTGTTAAACCTTTAACGAGAAAATGTATCAATGCATCTGTGCTTATGTGTTTACGTGATGCTAGATTTAGACAATTTAATGATAGTATTCTTGGCATGATTACTGCCTCTTTGTATGATGGTCCTGTTTACTTTGATTGTTATCCTGATCTTGCTATTGCACTGGATGATCCTAATATTGTTAAAGCTTTAACTTTGAACATATTGACATCTGGTTATGATATGGATGATGGTAGTAGACCTTTTGCTCTTATTTACCGTATTTACTATCGTTTGCTTGGCTCACAATTGACTCCTTGTTCTAAAGATAGAGACTCTGCTGGTAATACTATGTTAATTCAATGTTCCACTCCTGATGCTCGAATTCGTGTTCCTAAAATGATTAAATGAGAAGACATTACTCTTCCTAAAGAATGGACTTTGGAAAAAGAAACACCTCTGGTTAAACTTTTAAAACCTGTTTTTGATAAACTTGATCTCACTCATATTCAACAATTTGCTGATGGTACTGTTAAAATACATTTTGATGATGATACTTGTTTACCTCAAAACAAGCCTTTGAGAATCAACGAAGGAAGACATTCCTTTTCTGGATCTGAAAGTCTTGCAAAAAGAGATCATGAGATTGATGAGTTTTTGAAAAAGAATTTTCGAAAACAAGATTTGAAGCTAAAAGGAGTTGCTAGAACCAACTCTCAAGTTAGCAATGCTTTTTATTCAACCAAAACTAATTTTCCTCTTGATGATACTCAAAATGCTAATGATGATGATGATGTAAAATCTGATGCTCCTTCTGCTACTGATTTTCCTCCTATTGAAACCCCTATTCTTCATAATCATCTCCGAGTTCTTACCAGACTCGAACCTTTTGAATATGATATGGTTTTTCTATATAATGAATTTATGTTATTAAAAAACCGTCCAAAAAGGAAATATTACCAAGATACTTTTGATCAGTCTGAAAAGGACAGAGTCAAAAGAAAATGGAAAGAAAAAATGGTTGAAGAAAGAAAACATATTTTGTTTTTTGATTATCTTGAAAATTATTATGTTTCCAAAAATGATGTTCATACTAATTATTTAAATGTCATTCGAAAATCTAATTTTGTTAAACCTGACAAAACCGTTATTTGGTCTAATCATCCTCCTCTTGAAACTGTTTTAATCACTTGCCAAAGTGCTAATGAGAACGTTGAAGTGAAAGCTTCTCCTTTCAAAATTGCTAATGATAAAACCCCTGTTTCTGCTATTATTGAAAAAAACAATTTTGCTAATGAATCTTTGCATATCATTGGTCAACAGCTTGACCGTATTGAAGAAAAAGTTGTTCAAAAAACTGTTGCTCCAAAACCTGATATTCCTTTGATTGATTTGAGCGATCAAAGAGAAAAAATTAATTTCAAAACTTCTCAGAGTAAAACTGTTGACTTAGTTGCTTCCCAAAATTCAACTCTTGACAAAGTTGAAAAAATGCTTTCTGATATAAAAGTTAAAACCGAGCAGGCTTCTGCATCTAAAAGTGCTGCTTGTGCTATTTCAAGAAATGAAAAAGAACCTGTTTTTGAAGAAGCAACAGATTCTGAATCATCTTCTCATGTTTCTTATGAAAATGTTTTTGATGATTTACAACCAGAAATTAAAAGATTTATTGGAAAACCCAATTCCATGTCTTTTACAAAAAACTAGTATCCAAAACCTACTCCTCCTGATATGCAGTTTGAAGAAAGATCTTTTCAAACTCAGTTTTCTGTTTCGGCTGATAAAATGTATGAATAGAATATTGATGGTTTGTCTGAACAAGAAATTATTAACAAACTTGCTCACATGTCTATGGTTGGTTTTGCATACATGAACAATCATAATGATCTTGATCATCCTGATGTTGTTAACTTGCTTGTCACTAGATTTTCTGGTACTCTTCGTGGTTGGTGGGATAAACATCTCACAGAAGAATCCAGAGAACTTATTAAACATTCTGTTAAAAAAGATGATGATGGCATGCCTATTTTTGATGAAGATATTGGTCGAGGTATTCCTGATGGTGTCAATACCTTGGTCTATACTATACTCAAATATTTTGTTGGTACTCCATCTAATATTTCATCTCGCATTTCTGATTATCTGAATAATTTGAAATGTCCTACTATGTTTGATTATAGATGGTACCAAGATGTCTTTCTCTCCAGGGTTATGCTTTGAAATGATTCCCAAAAAGCTTACTGGAAAGAGAAGTTTATTGATGGCCTTCCTCCTATCTTTGCTCATAAGGTAAAACAAGAACTAATGGGTAAAAGTGATTCTATTGATTATGATAATTTAACTTATGGTGATATTTTCAGTACTATTAAAAAACTTGGTATTAACATGTGTAATGATGAAAAATATTTACGACAACAATTAAAAAATAAATAGAAAGCTAAATATGAAATGGGTAATTTCTGTGAACAGTATGGTTTACCTCCTATTGCCCCTTCCAGGCAAAAAGGAAAAAGTAAACATGATAAGGTTTACAAAAGTTATTCCCATAAAAAGCATAAAAGATATCATTTTGTTAAACCCAATGATTATTATTCTTTTGAAAAGAAACCTGCTTTTAGAAAACATGTTAAACAAAGATCGGGTAAAGGTAAATACTTTAACTGTGGCAAATTTGGTCATTTCAGTAAAGATTGTACCCAAAAGCCTAGTAAACTGAAAAACAAATTAAAAATGTTAAACATTAATGATAATGATCAAAATGAACTGTTTCAGATTCTTGAATCTGCTGTTTCGAGTGAGTCTTTTGAAGAGGATTTCTCCTCGTCATCAGATTCGTCTTATCAGTCTTGTGATTCTTCTGAAACTCCTAATATCAGATTTGGTTGTAAAGGATCTTGTTGTAATGCTATGAAATCCCTTAATGTGTTAACCAAAGAAGAAGAACAAGAACATCTGTTATTAACCACTATTGCTAAAATTGAAAACTTTATGCTTCAAAAAGAACTCCTTGATAAGTTTAAACAAAACTTAACAAGAAAAAAAACTGTTAAAAAACCCAAAGCTCCTGTTAACTTTGAAGAAACTTTGGAAAGATTTAATAAAAATAAATCCAAAAAAATAACTATTAACGATCTTCAAAAAGAAATCAAAAATGTTAAACAAGAGATAATTCAATTAAAAAATGATGTTAAAAAAATTAAAAAATATAATCTTGATCTTAAACAAGAATTGTTAATTCTTAAAATTGACAAAAACTTGGATAAAAATCTGTCTGACGATGAGCACCAAGATGGAGAAGGATCTTCTCAACAGACTCCTCCTTCTGGTAATGTTTCTGATAACTTGATTCCTGATAGTCTTATTACTTGGAATGACAATCAGCTTGCTCTTGTTAAACATATGATTCCTCCGAAATGGTTTACTAAAGTTAGAATTGTTGTTTCACATGATTATGCTTTTGATACTATTGCCATGATTGATTCTAGTGCTGATATTAACTGCATCCAAGAAGGATTGATTCCTTCTAAATATTTTGAAAAATCTACTGAAAAATTGGTATCTGCTAATGGCACGCAAATGAAAATCAAGTATGAATTGAGTAATGCTCATGTTTGCCATAATGATGTTTGTTTTAAGATACCTTCTGTGCTTGTTAAAAACATGACTGATAGAGTGATACTTGGATTGCCTTTTATTGCTTCTTTGTATCCTTTCCTTGTTGAATATGATGGGATTATCACTGATCCTTTTGGACAAAAAGTGAAATTCAAATTTTGTTCAAAAAATACTGATAATGATGTTTTTAATCTTATTCATGCTAAAGTCAAGCATCTTAATTTCCTTAAACAAGAAATTAAGTACAAAAAAATTGTTGAACAGCTTTCTGATAAATTATTACAGTCTATAATTGATAATTTTCAGAAAATCTTGATGAATGATGTTTGTTCTGATATTCCTAATGCTTTTTGGCATAGGAAGAAACATATTGTTGATCTACCTTATGTAAAAAATTTTAATGAGAAAAATATTCCTACCAAGGCTAGACCTATTCAAATGAATGCTGAAACTGTTGAATTCTTTAAAAATGAAATAAATGATTTGCTCAAGAAAAAACTGATTAGGAATAGCAAGTCCCCCTGCTCTTGTGCGGCTTTCTATGTCCAGAAAAATGCCGAACTCGAGAGAGGAACTCCTCGCTTAGTTATTAATTACAAACCTTTGAACAAAGTCTTAGAGTGGATTAGGTACCCCATTCCTAACAAGAATGATTTAGTCCATAGATTGAGTGAGGCTGTTGTCTTCTCAAAATTTGATATGAAGTCTGGATTTTGGCAAGTCCAAATCAATGAAGCAGAAAGATACAAAACTGCTTTCACCACTCCTTTTGGTCACTATGAGTGGAATGTTATGCCTTTTGGTTTAAAAAATGCCCCTAGTGAATTCCAGAATATTATGAATGACATATTTAACTCTTTCAGTCATTTCACCATTGTTTACATTGATGATGTCTTGATATTCTCCAACTCTATTGATGAACACTGGAAACATTTGTACTCGTTTCTAGACACTATAAAAAGAAATGGTCTTGTTGTTTCTGCTAAGAAAATAAAGCTGTTCCAAACCAAAGTCAGATTTCTCGGATATAACATCTCTGAAGGTCAAATCCATCCTATTGATAGAGCCATTCAGTTTGCAGATAAATTCCTTGATGAAATCATTGATAGAACCCAACTCCAAAGATTTCTTGGTTCTTTAAATTATGTTGCTGATTTCTACAAAGATTTGAGAAAGCAATGCAAACCACTCTTTGATCGGTTGCAAAATAATCCTCCTCTTTGGACTGATGTCCATACTTCTATTGTTAAACAAATAAAATCTCATGTCAAGACTTTGCCTTGTCTTGGTATTCCTACTGTTAATGCCTTCAAGATTGTTGAAACTGATGTCTCTGATGTTGGTTATGGAGGCATTCTAAAACAAAGAGTTACCCCAGATTCTCCAGAACAAATAGTTCGTTTCTACTCTAGAGTCTGGAATGCTGCACAACTAAATTATAGTACTACAAAAAAAGAGATTTTAGCTATTGTTCTCTGTATTTCAAAATTTCAAAGTGATTTATTAAACCAAAAGTTTCTATTACGTATAGATTGCAAAAGTGGTAAATATGTTATTGAAAAAGATGTTGAAAACATTGCCTCAAAACATATTTTTGCCAGATGGCAAGCTATTTTAAGTGTTTTTGATTTCACTATTGATTATATTAAAGGATCTCAAAATAGCATTCCTGATTTTCTTACTCATGAATTCCTGCAAAATTCCAATGGCGAGTAGAAGATCTAAGGATAAAAACCCTGTTGAACCACAGTTAGTCAAAAAAGAACCAGTCTCTTCTTCCGAAATTGTTAACCGTTTTACTCCCTTAGGAACAATTCCTAAGCCAAACTACTCTTCTATTTTGGCCTCAACCTATGATCCTTATGCTTTGACCCCTGTTCACCAACCAGTCAAGACTATTTACCCCAAGAAAGCCAATACTGCCCAGTATGTTAAAAAACAATATTTCCAAAATTTGTTTTTTATTGAACCAAATAGGTCTACAATTAGGAACCCCCTCCAAATTGCCAGATCTTATTTCCCTCCATTGTTCCATTGGATTCTGGAACATTTTGATAAAAAGCTAGAATATTATTCAGAGATTTTGCATCAGGAAGATGCTGTATTGATCAAAACAATTTATGATCTCACCGATAAATCCAAAATTATTTACCACAGTGTTTACATTAAGAACTTCATTTCTGAAAGAGAATGGGGCCCCTCCCCTGCCTTTTTAAGAAGGTTGACAAGATCCTCTGTTCCATACTCCTATTATGATTATATTACTGCTTGGTTCCGATTCATGCTTCACCAGAATGAAACAATGACTCATTCATGGTTGGTTAACTTTGACAAAGAGTTTGATGCTGGCACTACTTTACCTCTCTGGTTCAACAGATGGTGGACTCAGTTTGGTCCTGTTACTGATATTTTCCCTGAACCATTATTAATTGCTTTTAGATCTTTTGAAAGCAATTTCAGGATTGATGCTCATAATGCCAAATTCCCTACTCTCCTCCATTTTGTTAAACAGTTCAGAGTTCCTTGGATTTTAAAATGGCAATATGAGAAGAGTGATGATGTTCTTACCAGGTGCTGGTATGTTAAATGGTGGGATAAGTTTGGATATGTTCAACATATTATTGACAATGTTTCCTGACCATTACCCAGGAAACTTTCCCCTGCTCTTCAGGATAGGAAAATTGATTCTCCTTCTTCCAGCAAACCTATAAAAAGCAGCTCTCCTTTTGATGATTTAAGTAAGGAAGCTTTTTGTATCCTCCTTGAAAGAAAAATTAAAGAAGAAGTTGCCGTCTCAAAAAGCTCAGATGAGGGTTCTATTTCTGCAAGCCCTTATTTCCCTCATCCCCAGCCTTTTCCCAAAGAGTGGTTCAGTCATGATGAAGATTATGATGAAGAAGGAGATACTCCTGATCTAGGAGCAAATTGATTCCCTATTTGCCTAACCTGCACAAAAGGCCAATAATCCTACTTTCACTATTGATTTACCTGGTGATGATTCTCCTTTTGACTACTTTTGGCACTCCACGCCAAGACACTTTTGGCTCCTGAAAAGGCGTTCCTGATGCTTTCTACTGTTTTTGATGCCCCACACGGGTCTTGATATGAATAGTAAAAATGTCACTATTCACTTTTACTATTTATGTCACTATTTACTTTTACTATTCACTACTTTATTTGCCTATTTAAGGGGAGTTGTCCCTTATTGTTAAACTCAGAATCTCTCTTGGAGAAAGAACTTCTCTTTGTAATAGAATTTCTCTTTGTGAGCTTACTTCAGAGTTATCTGAGAGCTACCCTTAGGACTTTCTAAACACTTAGAGATTCTCACAAAGCTTGTAACTAGATTGATGACTAGCCTTCAAGCCTTGTACTATTGATCATTGTAATCTTGTAACTACTACTGCTGTAAGTGTTTTGAATTACTTTCAATAAACACTTCTGTTTTCAATACTTTGATTATTTTGATATAACTGCTTGGCTGGTTCTACCACCTTAATTTCAATTACAGTATTTTGATATAACTACTTGGCTGGTTCTACCGCCTTAATTTCAATTACAATATTTTGATATAACTGCTTGGACTGCTTGGCTGGTTCTACCGCCTTACTTTCAATTGTATTGTTTTCAGTATTTTCAATTATTTTGATATGACTGCTTGGCTGGCTCTGCCGCCTCATTTTACTATTATCAGTTGTACTTCCTGTATCTGCTGCTTGGTCCCCCTCCCTTTATGGTATCAGAGCCATTCTTTCCTTGGCCGCCGGTAGAGTTATTGTGTTTCCCTGTTTTTCCTGTATCTGTCTGACCTTGTGACCCTTCGTTGTTGTGTCAATCTTGCCGTTGTTGGCGCCACCGTAGTCGTAAAGTGAATTCCCGAGTCCGAACAGTAAGGCTCGTGTAAGCCGAGAGAGAGGCGTTGAGGGCATGAGAGGAAAAAAGGTTGATTGCGGTATGTGTTACGAAATGCAACGGTTGTGAGAAAAACATGATAATTGAGTGTTATAACTAGGATAGTTATAGAAAGAATGTGGAGATCCAATTCCTCTATTAGCTCCAGTACTGGTTGTCCTCCTGATATTGTGAATGAAGAAGATCATACTGTAGAGAAAAGTGAGTACCCTGATTTTAGAAAATGGAACATACCCAAAGTTTCTTCTAAATCTGTTTACGAACTTGGCTGGTCTGAAAATACTGTTTTCTCTGAATATAGAGTCAGAACTGTTGAATAAACTTTTTCTATTTCTAAGCTTCATGAAAAATGCTGTTTATTTTCCAAGAAAGATATTAACAGTTTTGTGACTAAGAAAGTTAAATATTTACACATTGGACTTGTTCAAGTGGCTGTTAAACCTTTAACGAGAAAAGGTATCAATGCATCTGTGCTTATGTGTTTACGTGATGCTAGATTTAGACAATTTAATGATAGTATTCTTGGCATGATTACTGCCTCTTTGTATGATGGTCCCGTTTACTTTGATTGTTATCCTGATCTTGCTATTGCACTGGATGATCCTAATATTGTTAAAGCTTTAACTTTGAACATATTGACATCTGGTTATGATATGGATGATGGTAGTAGACCTTTTGCTCTTATTTACCATATTTACTATCATTTGCTTGGTTCTCAATTAACTCCTTGTTCTAAGGATAGAGATCCTGCTGGTAATACTATGTTAATTCAATGTTCCACTCCTAATGCTCGAATTCATGTTCCTAAAATGATTAAATGGGAAGACATTACTCTTCCTAAAGAATGGACTTTGGAAAAAGAAACACCTCCTGTTAAACTTTTAAAACCTATTTTTGATGAACTTGATCTAACTCATATTCAACAATTTGTTGATGGTACTGTTAAGATACATTTTGATGATGATACTTGTTTACCTCAAAACAAGCCTTTGAGAATCAAAGAAGGAAGACATTCCTTTGCTGGATCTGAAAGTCTTGCTAAAAGAGATCATGAAATTGATGAGTTTTTGAAAAAGAATTTTCGAAAACAAGATTTAAAGCTAAAAGGAGTTGCTAGCAACAATTCCCAAGTTAGCAATGCTTTTTATTCAACCAAAACTAATTTTCCTCCTGATGATACTCAAAATGCTAATGATGATGATGATGCAAAATCTGATGCTCCTTCTGCTACTGATTTTCCTCCTATTGAAACCCCTATTTTTCATAATTCATTACGAGTCATTACTAGATTCGAACCTTTTGAATATGATATGGTTTTTCTATATAATGAATTTATGTTGTTGAAAAACCGTCCAAAAAGGAAATATTACCAAGATACTTTTGCCCAGTCAGAAAAAGACAGAGTCAAAAGGAAATGGAAAGAAAAAGTGGTTGAAGAAGGAAAACATATTTTGTTTTTTGATTATCTTGAAAATTATTATGTTTCAAAAAATAATGTTCATACTAATTATTTAAATGTTATCAGAAAATCTAACTTTGTTAAACCTGACAAAACCATTATTCGGTCTAGTCATCCTCCTCTTGAAACTGTTTTAATCACTTGTCAAAGTGCTAATGAGAAAGTTGAAGTGAAAGCTTCTCCTTTCAAAATTGCTGATGATACAACCCCTGTTTCTGCTATTATTGAACAAAACAATTTTGCTAATGAATATTTGCAAATCATTGGTCAACAACTTGACCGTATTGAAGAAAAAATTGTTCAAAAGACTATTGCTCCAAAACCTGAGATTCCTTTGATTGATTTAAGCGATCAAAGAGAAAAAATTAATTTCAAAACTTCTCAGAGTAAAACTGTTGACTTAGTTGCTTCCCAAAATTCAACTCTTGACAAAGTTGAAAAAATGCTTTCTGATTTAAAGGTTAAAACCGAGCAGGCTTCTGCATCTAAAAGTGCTGCTTATGCTATTTCAAGAAATGAAAAAGAACCTTTTTTTGAAGAGACAACAGATTCTGAATCATCTTCTCATGTTTCCTATGAAAATGTTTTTGATGATTTGCAACCAGAAATTAAAAGATTTATTGGAAAACCCAATTCCATGTCTTTTACAAAAAACTGGTATCCAAAACCTACTCCTCCTGATATGCAGTTTGAAGAAAGATCTTTTCAAACTCAATTTTCTGTTTCTGCTGATAAAATGTATGAATGGAATATTGATGGTTTGTCTGAACAAGAAATTATTAACAAACTTGCTCACATGTCTATGGTTGGTTTTGCATACATGAACAATCATAATGATCTTGATCATCCTGATGTTGTTAACTTGCTTCTCACTCGATTTTCTGGTACTCTTCGTGGTTGGTGGGATAAACATCTCACAGAAGAATCCAAAGAACTTATTAAACATTCTGTTAAAAAAGATGATGATGGCATGCCTATTTTTGATGAAGATATTGGTCGAGGTATTCCTGATGGTGTTAATACCTTGGTCTATACTATACTCAAACATTTTGTTGGTACTCCATCTAATATTTCATCTCGCATTTCTGATTATTTGAATAATTTGAAATGTCCTACTATGTCTGATTATAGATGGTACCAAGATGTCTTTCTCTCTAGGGTTATTCTTCGGAATGATTCCCAAAAAGCTTACTGGAAAGAGAAGTTTATTGATGGCCTTCCTCCTATCTTTGCTCATAAGGTAAAACAAGAACTAATAGGTAAAAGTGATTCTATCGATTATGATAATATAACCTATGGTGATATTTTCAGTACTATTAAAAAACTTGGTATTAACATATGTAATGATGAAAAATATTTACGACAACAATTAAAAAATAAAAAGAAAGCTAAATATGAAATGGGTAATTTCTGTGAACAGTATGGTTTACCTCCTATTGCCCTTTATAGGCAAAAAGGAAAAAGTAAACATGATAAGGTTTACAAAAGTTATTCCCATAAAAAGCATAAAAGATACGGAACTCATTTTGTTAAACCCAATGATTTTTATTCTGAAAAGAAACTTGCTTTTCGAAAATATGTTAAACAGAGGTCCGGTAAAGGTAAGTGCTTTAACTGTGGCAAATTTAGCCATTTCAGTAAAGACTATACCCAAAAGCCTGGTAAACTGAAAAACAAATTAAAAATGTTAAACATTAATGATAATGATCAAAATGTACTGTTTCAGATTCTTGAATCTGCTGTTTCAAGTGAGTCTTTTAAAGAGGATTTCTCCTCCTCATCAGATTTGTCTTACCAGTCTTGTGATTCTTCTGAAACTCCTAATATTAGATTTGGATGTAAAGGATTTTGTTGTAATGCTATGAAATCCCTTAATGTGTTAACCATAGAAGAAGAACAAGAACATTTGCTATTAACCACTATTGCTAAAATTGAAAACTCTATGCTTCAGAAAGAACTCCTTGATAAGTTTAAACAAAACTTAACAAGAGACAAAACTGTTAAAAAACCTAAAGCTCCTGTTAACTTTGAAGAAACTCTGGAAAGATTTAATAAAAATAGATCCAAAGAAATAACTGTTAACGATCTCCGAAAGGAAATTAACACTGTTAAACAAGAGATAATTCAATTAAAAAATGATGTTAAAAGTATTAAAAAAGACAATATTGATCTGAAACAAGAACTGTTAATTCTTAAAATTGATAAAAATTTGGATAAAAATCTGTCTGATAATGATGAGCACCAAGACGGAGAAGGATCTTCTCAACAAACTCCTCCTTCTGGTAATGTTTCTGACAACTTGATTCTTGATAATCTTATTACTTGGAATGATAATCAACTTGCTCTTGTTAAACATATGATGCCTCCGAAATGGTTTACTAAAGTTAGAATTGTTGTTTCACATGATTATGCTTTTGATACTACTACCATGATTGATTCTGGTGCTGATGTTAGTTGCATCCAAGAAGGTTTAATCCTTTCTAAATATTTTCTGAAATCAACTGAAAGATTGGTATCTGCTAATGGCACATAAATGAAAATTAAATATGAATTGAGCAATGCCCATGTTTGCCATTCTGATGTTTGTTTTAAGATACCTTATGTGCTTGTTAAAAATATGACTGATAAAGTGATACTTGGATTGCCTTTCATTGCTTCTTTGTATCCCTTTCTTGTTGAACATGATGGAATTATTACTGATCCCTTTGGACAAAAGGTGAAGTTCAAATTCTGTTCAAAAAATGCTGAGATTGATGTCTTTAATCTTATTCATGATAAAGTCAAGCATCTTAATTTCCTTAAGCAAGAAATTAAGTATAAAAAAATTATTAAACAGCTTTCTAATAAATTACATGATGTTTGCTCCAAAATTGTCAAAGAAAACCCTGCTAGGAACCACAAGTCCCCTAGGTCAACCATATCCCCCAACAGCATTCAAAAAGCCTATTCCTCTGGGTCTACTTTTTCTTACTGGTGTCCTGCACAACATATATATGTACCAACATATTTAAATGATAAATTTAAAGCAAAGCTTTTCAAAGGTTTTAACGCTTCATATTTAAATGATAAATTTAAAGCAAAACTTTTCAAATGTTTTAATGTTTATTTCCTTGCCCAGCAGGAGAAAGAAAATATTCAAACCCCACATAAGTGGAAGGTAATGACTTCTTCGGCAGAGAAGAGGAACAAGGGGAAAGCTCCTGTACAGGACTATCCTCAAGACAAAGGACTCCCAGCGGGACAATCCTTTGTAATGCAAGGCGCATCTTCTGGAGTAACATCCAGTTATGCAACATCCCTTCAGGAGAATGTACCAGCAGAGGTTGCATACTCCAGTAGTGACATGATTATTGCTCTGCAGGAAGTTTTGTCAAAAGAATTACAATTCCACAGTGGAATCTATAGTGATTTACCTGATTCCATAAAATTCATTCTTGACAATCTCCAAGCTGCTTTTAAATCAAACCAGAAAAACCTATTCAAAAGAACCCTTCAGGCTCTTGAAATACACCTTGTTAACCTTACAGCCCAAAATGAAGTCTACAATGATTACATTATTAACTATACCCTTGAGAATGAGACTTATAGGAGTCAACCTGATCACCCTGATAACCCTAATGTTAACCTTCTTCTTGGTCAACTCCTTGGCAGGGAGGAAATCCATTCAATGGATCATAAGACCATAATGGGTACTGATTATGCACGATTGAGTCCTAAGCCTCAATCCGCCATAAGAAGTGATGTTGCCAACTTGCCCCCAGAAATACAAGCCCGTATTTTTGAGAGCAAGGTTATGACCAAGGATCTTGATCTTTGGCTCAAATATTTCAAAATATTGATCCTAATCACTCCAACTCTTATGGAGCCCAATGGTCCCAGCAGTGTTTACTTAAAAAAGAAATGGGAAAAGCATTTCAAACATAGTCTCAGAGTCCATGAGAAGAGCCACCCTTTTCCTGGCCTTTTGATCAATTATGAGGATGATTCCAAGGGAAATGTTTTTGGTGATCCCTTCTGGCTATCCCAAATGTTTGAATCTGGCTTCATACGGTTCATAAAAATAACGAACCATAGCCAAATTAGTCAATTCCCTGATATCATCAAAAAAGCTATTGAAAATGAAGGCCCTCTTGTTAATATTCGATGCTGGAGTACTCTTCCAAAATGGATAATAAATGATTATATGAATGTTCAACCCTCCAAGCACCTTGTCCTTATTAACAGATATACTTACCAAGGCCAATGGTATGATGGTAATACTTATGTTTCCCACAAATAGCCATTTGCTCTTGCTGAATGTTGGAGAAGTTATTTCAATAATCAAATTCTAGATGTCAGTTACGAATTATGGAAAGATTACCATTTTGTTAGCAGTACAGATAGAATTTCTGTTTTCATAAATAAACCCTATGCTTCAGCTGTTCGTCATCTTCAATGGACAAGTCATGCTGACCCAAGAATATTTCTCACAAGAGATCCTGTTTATGATCCTATGTTTTATTGTGGCCTCTGCAACAAATATTGCACCTATCATGGTCATGAGTGTAATGAAGATCCCCCATGGGACCCCTGCCAGGTTTGGGATTATCCTTCAGAAGGTGCTTCTACTGGATCCCATTAATTATTTGCCTAGCCAGCACAAAAGGCCAACAAGGCTACTCCATTATTGACTACTTCATCAAAGCCATTATTTGATTATGGTACCACGCATGTTCATCCTAGTCACTATTGACTACTTTATGGTACTTCATCAGAGCCATTATTTGATCATGGTATCATGCATGGCATTGACTACTTTATGGTACCACGCATGGTACTAGTACCAAGCTTTGTGACTACATATATTCACCAACTTTTATCCTGAAAATGATTCATTCTCCTATTCTCTTGTTTTGGCACTCCCCGCCAAGACCAATAATGATGTTACTTTCACTATTGAGTTACCTGCCTGGAAATGATTCTCTTGTTGACTACTTTTGGCACTCCGCGCCAAGATACTTTTGGCTCCTGAAAAGGCGCTCCTGATGCTTTCTACTGTTTTTTATACCCCTCACGGGTCCTGATATGAATAGTAAAAATGTCACTATTCACTTTTACTATTCACGTCACTATTCACTTTTACTATTCACTACTTTATTTGCCTATTTAAGGGGGGTTGTCCCTTATTGTTAAACTCAGAATCTCTCTTGGGAAAGAATTTTCTTTGTGAAAGAACTCCTCTTTGTGAGCTTACTTCAGAGCTGTCTGAGAGCTACCTTTAGGACTTCCTAAACACTTAGAAATTCTCACTATTTCCCACAAAGCTTGTAACTAGATTGATGACTAGCCTTCAAGCCTTGTACTACTATCCCTGTTGATCACTGTAATCTTGTAACTACTACTGTTGTAAGTGTTTTGAATTACTTTCAATAAACACTTCTGTTTTCAATACTTTGATTATTTTGATATAACTGCTTGGCTGGTTCTACCACCTTAATTTCAATTACAGTATTTTGATATAACTGCTTAGCTGGTTCTACCGCCTTAATTTCAATTACAGTATTTTGATATAACTGCTTGGACTGCTTGGCCGGTTCTACCGCCTTACTTTCAATTACAGTATTATTTTGATATAACTGCTTGGCCAGTTCTACCGCCTTACTTTCAATTATTTCTGTTTTCAGTATTTTCAATTATTTTGATATAACTGCTTGGATGGCTCTGCCGTCTCATTTTACTATTATCAGTTGTGCTTCCTGTATCTGCTGCTTGGTCCCCCTTTATGGTATATATATATATATATATATATATATATATATATATATTGACCAAATCTTAAAATAAAGAAAAGAATCATAAAAATTTGGAACCTAGCAAAGTTAATTTAAAAGATACACGGCATTTATAAATAGTACTGATCAATGTCATCACTAAATGATTATCAAATAATGACTATTATTGTCACTAAAAATTAAGGTATCGCCACTAATATCTTCTGGTGAATTTTTTTTCATTACATCGTATTTAGTAACAACAATCTATTAGTGATAGCAATTAGTTGTCACCAATATGATGTTTACTTATTAGCGATGACATTTTGGTCGTCATTGATATTTTCATTACTAGGAGCCAAAGTTCTTGTAATGTGAAAATTTGGAAAAATAAAAGATAAGACAAAATACAACTATGTAAATGCAAGTGAAGGGAGGAGAATGCTATATAGGCAAATCACTTAATCATTTATCATCAAGAGGCATATTTGTGAGAAACAATGCATCATAATGACAGAACAAAATAGAGTATACAAGATATATAGTTTTGAAAGTTTGGGAGATTCAGTATTGTCAATAAACTATAAAAATAAGGGAATTCTATCTTGAACAAGTTAGAGAGTACATGAATTCAAGAGTGGAACTACAGGCAAGCGTAGTAGTATAAAATAAGTCAAGCATATAAGGTACAAGGTTAGAAACTTAGAATACAAGGTTAGAAACTTAGAATACAAGGTTAGAATATAGCTCAATAGCATATAAGGCACTCTGATCCAATTTGAGGTTAATTAACTTAAAAAAAAAAAAAAATCACACAAAAAAGGTGAGGTTAGCAGAAATTATTGATTTATAATAATTCGCCTTGACAAATTTCAATTGAGTTTTCTAATTATACATGCGGCTTCAGACCAAATTTAAACGCGGCAAGCTAGAGCTGCATTTTATAAACGCGGCAATAGCTCCACCCCAAAAAATGTGGCCTTAAACACTAAAAACGCGGCTATAGGCAAATTCTATAGCCACACGTTTGAAACACAGCTTCTTCTGCCTACTTTAAAAACGCAGCTTTATCCCGTCTGTAGCCACATTTTTAAAAACGCGGCTTAAAAAAACGCGGCCTAAGACCTGCGATTTTTGTAGTGACAGATGCATATGATCATGTCACAACGCTATTTTTTTTTTTTTTTCTTTCTAAAAACCAAATTTAATAATAATAATCTAACGTATCAACAAGTCACCACTGTTAAAGAAAAAGAAAAAACTTCTAATAATGCTTAGAGCCATTATTAAAATTCCAAAAAATTACTATTGTAAGTTGTGTTAGTGATTTCAAAAACCTTTATTATATATCTTTCCCAATGGTGACAACAAAATACTTGAATTATTTTGAGAAATCCACTTCCAGGGCCACTAGAGAAAATGTCAATAATTGAATAATTTGTGGGTGAGTAATATTCATGGGCCAACACAAAAAAAAAAAAAAAAAAAAAAAAAAAAAAAAAAAAAAAAAAAAAATCTTGAAATAACAAAAAGAGATGAAGGGGGTGCTTATATTTAAAAGTCATGTAAGAATAATAGAGGGGAAAAAAACTATTTTTTTATTCTTATCAAATAAAGGTCGTATCAAAGGCTACATCTCTAAAACCATGGTAAACGTAGTTGTAAGAGGTACTTATTTTCACTGTCTCTTTATATCGTTAAACGTAAGGGTTGCTTGTATTTAATCACTCTTTTGGTCATTTGTACAAATCTTGCCCATTCAATGCTTGTTGGTAAGTAAAGAATTTCTTGATTTTCTTCCCTTCTTTTAGTTTAATTTTTCTTCATGATTTCTTTTTTTTTTTTTTTTTTTTGGTAGAGAAAAGCAATTCATTAAAAACTAACCAAGAAAACCAACTGTTTGAGAACGAATCCTCTCATAGTACAAGCCACTTTGGTCATAAAACAAAAGTATAGAAATGTCCTCAGGTGGACTATCAAACACTACAAAATCTTGCTGAATGTGAGAACCTTTACGCGCTAGAGTATCCGCACACTTATTAGCTTCACGGAAACAGTGCATCAATCTGACCTGAGGCACTTGGTTGATAAGAGCCTTACAATCCATGATAAGAGGAGAATGATTTAGATTGTTGCACTGCTCACTAGTCATCCAATCCAAGACAACCTTGGCATCAACCTCAATTTCCAAAGCCACAATATGCAACAACAAACACAAAGACAGCCCATCCCTTAACGCCCAAAGCTCAGCTTCCACACTTGATGCAGCACCAATGTTGCGAGTGAATCCCCTAACCCACCTACCATTCGAATCGCGAATCAGCCCACCTCTGCTAACTTTCCTAGGATTGCCCAAACTGACCCATCCGCATTTAATTTGAACCAACCATTACAAGGTCTTTCCCACCTAACCTAGACCACGGCCTGAACAACCCTCCTGCCTGCCTTCCCAGCACAGTACAAATACTCTTGCGTAGCATGCACAACACCTATATACAAATCCTGCTTAGTCCGAATCCCCTTGAACACCATATCATTTCTGTGCAGCCAAATTTTCCAAATAGCAACAGGAAATAAAATATGCCAAGGTATATGATCATGCCGAACTGAGGATCTCTTAACATTCTTTTCCAGCCACTGACACAGGTTTCCATTAAAGAAGCAATGATCCACAATGCCTAGCTTTCTCCAGGTGTGTTTAGCAAACACGCAGTCCCTAAGCATGTGGAGGATCGATTCCTTTTCATTCTTGCAGACCGGGCAGTCAGCAACCTGAACAATACCCCTTCCCTGGAGAACCTCTCTCATGGGAATGCTTTGTGAGAAGCATTTCCAAAAGAAAGTTTTAATTTTTGGCATGGCATCCATCTTCCAAATCCAATTCCCTTGAAAGACATTGGGAGGCTCAAAGTCACCTCTAGCAATTCTATAAGCATATGTTTGCTCAAATTCTCCCGAAGGAGATGAGGCCCAAACAAGCCGATCCGCACCTTGATGATTTAAAGGGATAGGAACAGCCTTAACAAGCCGATCCGCACCTTGAACACCTTGATGTTTTTATTTGTTTTTGATTCATTTTTCATTTGTTTGGAGGACATGACCTTTATTTTATTATTGTTTCTATAAACCATAGTTGGGTAAATTTACATGCAACCTATTATCACCAAGCTTTCATGTTTGGTAAGTTCACATATACTCATCTTGGTGGCCACTCAAATTAAGCCATTTGGATCCCACTAAAACCTACCACACACACATACAGACACAAGTGACACATGTATTCCGCTCATGCATGTGTGACGTGAAATTCACTAACACCAAGCCCTCATGCATGTGTGACATGTGGAAGTCCACTGGCCCCTTTTATATGTAATATATGATTCTTATGATAAGGGAGAAAAAAAAAACTATTTCTATTGTTATCCAATAAATGTGCTGGAGGTTACATTTCTAAAATCGCATTTGAACGAAATCGTAAGGAAGTGCTTATATTTACTCTCTCTTTCTGTCATTATCCAATAAAGAAACCAGCGGTTACATCTCTGAAACAATGCTAAGCGAAATTGTAAGCGTTGCTTATGTTTACTCTCTTTCGGTCGAGGGTACAAGTCTTTCCCATTCAATGCTTGTTGGCAACTAAACAATTTCTTGATTTTTTCCCTCTTTTAGTTTAGATTAATTTCTCTATATGATTTTGTCCTTTTCTCTCTCTCTCTCTCTCTCTCTCTCTCTCTCTCTCTCTCTCTCTTTAATTCATTTTTCATTTGTTTAGAGAATATAACCTTTGTTTTATTACTTTTTCTATAAATGATAGTTGTTTAAATTCACATGCAACCCATTATCACCGAGCTCTAATTTTTGGTAAGTTCACATGCAAATCTTGGTGGCCACTTTAATTAAGCCATTTGGATCACTAAAACCAAACACACAAACACAAGTAACACCTTAATCCCACTATCATCAAGCTATAGCTTATGCATGTGTTACATGTGAAATTCACTGGTACCAAGATCTCATGCATGTCTAACATGTGGAAGTCCAATTGCTCTTTTATCTATACTACTATTTAAAGAGCTTTCCCTATTTGGACTGGATTTTTTTTATTCCAAAATACCACTACAACCTACGTTTAAGTATGGCAAAACTTTGGTAAAAATACATTTTTAATTTCCACTACAATATTGGCTACAAAAGAGGACCACTCTTCTAATGGTTTTCAAATTGTTTTATCCATTTATTAAAAAAAAATTAAAATTAAATTCAAACACACGTATAACACTCGTCATACTCTAGATACATTTGTAATTGAAAAATATAGCAATCTCAATTTATAATGGATATAAATAATTAATTTTTACCTAAAAATAGAAAAGCTTTTAAGTACCTGTGTGAGTGCATGTTTAGAGGCTAGTATGATTAATGTATGATTGTTTTTTTTTTTTTTGAATGTATGATTGTTATGATAAGGAAGAAAAGAAGTCTCTCTTTATTGTGAACCAGTAATGGTACCGGAGGTTACATTTCTAAAACCGCATTAAACGAAATTGTAGAGCATCCGTAGTAGATATACCAAATGCCAAATATTTGGCATATCAAACACAAAAACGGAGCACTATCAAATGTGCCATAATTTTGCAACATTGAATAGTACCATGGCAATTTTGCCACGATACGGATGGATGTTGCAAAATTTTTATTATTTTTTTATTTAAGTTTTCTCTCTCCTCTTACTTCTTTAATTCATTTTTTTCTCTCTCCTGACAATCTGTCTCTCACTCTCTCTCTCCCAACCGGTCTCTCTCTCCCAACCGGTCTCTCTCTCCCTCTTCAGATAATATTTCCAGCTCCTCCCTTAACCTCAAACGTCTTTCTCTCTCTTGCACCTCAAATCAAACCCAAAAATCTTCTTTGCCAATCTCGATCTCGCCGATCTGGGTTTCGATCCCTGCCGATCTCGATCTTGATCTCGCCAATCTCAGTCTCGATCCCTGCCGATCTTGATCTTGATCTTGATCTTGATCTCGCCTCTGTTTGCTCCTCTCTGCCAATCTCGATCTTGCTGCCTCACTTTCCAGTCCTCACAATCGATCTCGCCAATCCTCGCCGCTGATCTCGCCGCCTCATGCTCCAACGCTCACCATCGACATCCACAGACCTCACCGCCGACCTTCAGATCATTGCTTGAGTTTGGGTTTGTTTGAGTTTTTTTTTTTTTTTTTTTTTTTCCTCTTTTTTTGAGGTTTTTGGATTTGGAATTTGCTGGTGTTGTTTCTGTTGTGTTGGATTGTTGGTGTTGTTGCTGTTGATGTTGTTCTTGCTGTTGATCGGAGTTGATGTTGCTACTGCTGCTATTATTGATGATAATAGGGATGAGAGAATATGTTATTTTAATGTATAGTAAATATTATTTTAATGTATAGAATTGAAAGATAAACATTTGATAAATGTAATGTTGTAAAATAATGTGGTAAAATAATAAAGTAAGATTTTAGTGTAGCAAAATGATATTTTTTATACCACATTTGTTGTGGATGCTCTAAGAAGTAGTTATATTTGCTCTCTCTTTCTGTCATTATCCAAAAAAGATATCAACAGTTACGTCTCTGAAATCATGCTAAGCGAAACTGTAAGAGTTTCTTATTTACATTCATTTTTCTTGCCCTGGTAAGGAATTTCTGGATTTTTTTCTCATTTACATTCATTTTTCTTTATAATTTCATTAATATTTTTCTTTCTTTCTTTTTTATTCCTTTTTAACTTTTTTGGAGTATATAATCTTTGTTTTATTATTGTTTTAATAAAGGTAAAAATGTAAAATTAACCTTTTAATTTTTAATATTTTTTATTTTAGTCTTCTAACTTTCAGTTTTATTATTTTAGTCCTCTAACTTTTAATTATTGACTAGTTTTATTATTTTAGTCCCCTAACTTTTAATTGTTGACTTTTTTTTCTTTTTAAATAAATTTTGAAATTTAAAGAAAATTTTTTGGAAAAAAAAAAAACTGATATTAAAAAAATTAAAAAATTAAAAAAAAATAAAAAATAAAAAAACCGAGGAATCATTCCACACCCAAATCACTTGGACTCACTGAAAAAGCTTGTAAATTTCCTACACACTTCTCAAACCAAATCATTTAAGCTTGGCCACTGCATCCCCTGATTCATAGAAAAATCGATGACGTGAACTCATTTCTTGCCTTCGAATGCTTCTAAAATGGCTTGGTTGGCGGTGAAGTGAGCGAATTTGAGGTAAGGGCAGGTTTCGTTGAAGTGCATATGAAGAATATCGAATAGCGACTGGTTCAAAGGAGACCCATTTCACAAATAGCATTAGCTCAAATGGGTCAACGTCATTATCGGCACAAAGCATAAAATCGAAGCAAACCCATTTCGCATAAACCAATCTATTACAGGAAAAAACCCAACAATTTCAGAGATTTCGGACCCATTTTGCCAAAACCGGTCATTATACAAGAAACCCATTTCACCAAAAAGCATAAGCTCAAATGATTCGACGTCAATATCAACATAAAGTACAAGATGGAGGCAGACCCATTTCACAAAAACCAATTTTTTGCAGAACAAACACATAAATAATTTCAGGGGTTTGAGACCCAATTCGCCAAAACCAATCACAATACAGGAAACCCATTTCACCAAAAAGCATAAGCTCAAATGGGTCGGTGTCAAAATCAACATAAAGTAGAGGATCGAAGAAATATATCAGAGATGAGAGATATGGGAATGAGGGGATGGGACTGACCTCACTGAGAAGCAGCGGAAGTAATAGTTTTTTTGGTCGAGTGAGTGACGAAGAGAGAGAGATGGAGAGGTGGAGGCTGGCGGTGGCAAGGAGGTTGTGGGTGGAGGCTGGCAGTGGCGGCGAGGCCTTGCACCACGGCACTGTGAGAGTGAGATAGAGAATGAGAAAGCGAGAGAGAGTCCGACGAGAGAGAAAATGAGGAAAAATTTTTTTTTATTTTTTTATAATAGTTTTCTTAATTTTTTTAATTACTCCAAAAAAAAAAAAAAAAAAAACCAAAACGATGTCATTTTGGCTCACTTAAAAACAATACGTAACTGAGGTTTAACAGAGTACAAAATTGATAATAATTGAAAATTAAAGGACTAAAATGATAAAACTGAAAGTTAAAAGACTGAAATGAAAAAAAAAAACTGAAAGTTAGAAAATCAGTTTTAAATTTTTGCCTTTAATAAATAATAGTTAGATAAATTTACATTCAACCTGTTATCACCAAGCTCTGGCCAAAATTGGAAATTAATACTGTTTGCCAAACAATATAATTAGTAGGCACTATTTTCAAACTATATTTTTTATTAACATCTCGAGTTTAAAAGACTCGATTTAGGGCCTATAAATTGAGTCTTTAAGACTCGATTTTTATGGTCTGATCAAGTCTGATGTGGCATTTTTTTCAGGGACACTCAATTTATATCTCAACAGTTAGATACTCGATTTATCCTACAAGCCACAAAAAAAAAAAAAAAAAAAAAAAAAAAAAAAAGAGAAAAAAAAAACCCAGCTGAGTTCTTGTTCTTCTTCTTCCCAAGTCTCTCCCAGCCTCCTTTCCATGCTTTTTGACAAAAGCACGAAATGGGTTCGCTTCGTATATGGGATTGTCTCTAAATTCCCAAAATACAAAGTGATGAAAACCCCATAACCCACACAAACCACTACCAGCACAATTCTTGGGTTCTGAAAGTGCAGGAAGAAGGCATGGGTTCTTCGGAATCGGAGCAACACAGCCAACGACGATCTTCGATGGCGTGTGGGTCGACGGCAAAACTTCAAGCCGCACGTGGAGGTGCGTCAGGCTGAAGATGGATGTCTGCTTCTTGGGTTTTACACATCGGAGGCCGAAGAAGAGATCCGTGACGTTGGTTTCATTAACCACCAGTCGACGGGAAATTTGTGTCTACTCGTGGGTCGACTGCCACCACGCATGGCGACGCATGTCTCCGAAATTGAGATCGAACTCTTGGGTTTTGCAAATCGAAGGCCAAAGAAGAGATTTGCAACATCAGTTTCACTAAAGGATGGAGAAAAACTAGCAGATCTGAAGGGAGGCTCGAACTGATGGTGTGACGGCAGTGGCTTCTTCTTCTTTGTTTGTTAGCTTGGTAAACTCAGGTGAAACAGATAGAGGGAAAAAGAAAGAGAAAGAAAGAAAAATAATGCTATGAAAATTGTATTTAAAGTTGTTATGTTCTGACCCTTAGGTGGTTTGTCTTGTGTGGCGGGATATTTGCTTATAAATCGAATCTTAGAGACTTGATTTTTAAATGGTTATCATGTGAAAAAAATGTCACATCAAATGTGATTAGACCATGAAAATTGAGTTTTTGAAACTCGATTTATAGGCTCAAATCGAGTCTTTTAAACTCAAGATGTTAGTAAAAAATATAGTTTAAAAATAGTACCTACTAATTATATTGTTTGACAAATTGTGTTAATTTTCAATTTTGGCCCCAAGCTCTCGTGTTTGGTAAATTTACAAGCAGATTCTGGTGACCACTCAAATGAAGCCACTTGGATCCCACTAAATCCTAAGAGCATCCACAGCAGTGGAGCTAAAAATTTAGCTTTTTAGCTCCACAAAAAATTACTTTATCTATTTTACCTACTCACTTTATAAAACATGCTGCAGCAGTGGATCTATTTTAGCTTTCAATATATTAAAATAATATAAACATCATAATAAAATAATATATCTACTACAATAAAATAATATATCTATTACAATAAATAACAATCACAACTACTACCGTTGCCGCCACTGACTTTTCCACCGCTACTGTTGCCATCGCCACCGCCGCCGCCATTGACTCTACCACCGCCAACACCACCGCCACAATCACAGACTCTTCCACCACCAACGGCACCGCCACCATCACCGACTCTTCTGCCGCCGCCACCACATGATAGTAAATAATTGTCTACTATTAATAAGTGATTTTTTTAACCCCAAATTATACTTATACTTTTTTTTTTTTTTTTACTAAAACAATTTTTCAATTATCATAATAGCAAATAAAAAATTAGAGTAAAAATAATATTTTGTTTTAACCCCCAAATTATATATATACAAATTTATCTTTGGACTAAAAAACATTTCTCACGGCCTAATTAGAATTTTATTCTATTTCTCCCTTTCTTATCTGACTCTCCTTCTTCTCTGTAAATCTTGCTATTTCTCTGTCTCTCCTTTTCTCTCTATTTTTTTTTTCTCACACTCGGTTGTTTTTGGTTGGGTTGAATCGGTGTTTACTGGGTTTAAAGAGGTGGTTTTAATCAGCTGGGTTTCAGAGGTGGGTTGAATCGGTGTCTTGAATCGGTGGCTTGCATCGGCGTGGGTTGCAAAGGTGGGTTTTAGAGGTGTGTTGGCTGGGTTTCAATTCTAGTGACGTTGAATCGGTGGCTGGGTTTCAAAGGCGGGTTGAATCGGCGTGGGTTGCTGAATCAGTGGTGGGTTTTTGAATCAGTTTCGGTGGGTCGGAGCGTCGGAACTGAATCAGAGGCGGGTTGAATCAGTTTTTGAATCAATTTCAGTGGCTGGGTTTTTGAATCAGTTTCGAAAATCAAATTGAGTGGTTGTGCTTTGCGTGAGGGGTGGGTCGGAGCTGGGCAGCGATCTGGGTTTGTGGCGGCGTGGATCGGAGCTGGGCAGCGATCTGGGTTTGTGGCAGCGTGGGTCAGGGGTCGGCGGCGAGAGAGAGTTGAGAGTTCTGAGAAAAAAAAAAAAAAAAAAAAAAAAAGGAAAAAGTAATATTTTAATAAAAGGTAGAATAAAAAATTATTTTTTTCTTTTAGCTTTGAGCTACAGTGCTCATGTATAGATACATGAGCACTGTAGCAATTAAGCTAAAAATTTTAGCTATACCTCCACTGCTGTATGAGGACTTTTGGTATTTTGGTGTAGCTAAAATAGCTATTTAGCTACACTGCTACATATGCTCTAACACACACGCACAAGTGACACATGTATCCCACTATCATCAAGTTATAGCTCATGCGTGTGTGACATGTGACATTCACTAATCTCAAGCTCTCATGCATGTGTGACATGCGGAAGTTCACAAGCCCCTTTTATGTGATTAATGTATGATTGTTATGATTTTTTTTTTTTTTTGAGGGGCCACGATTGTTATGATAAGGGAGAAAAATACCCTCTTTCTATTGTTATCCAATAAAGGTACCAAATGTTACATTTCTAAAACCACGCTGAACAAAATCGTATTAGATGCTTATGTTTACAATCTTTTTTTTGTAATTATTCAAGAAAGATATTAGCGGTTACATCTTTGTAACCGCGCTAAGCCAAAATTGCAAGAGTTGCTTATGTTTTCTCTCTCTTTTGGAGTCTGGACGAGCGTACAAGTCTTGCCCATTCAATGCTTGTTGGCAAGTACATAATTTCTTGATTTTTTTTTCCCTTCTTTAGATTTTTTTTTTTTTTTAATGATTTCATTCTCTCTTTTCTTTGCTTCTTTTTGATTCATTAATTTTTCATTTGTTTGAAGTACATAACCTTTGTTTTGTTACTGTTTCAATAAATGATAGTTGGGTAAATTCATATGCAATTCATTATCACCATGCTCTCAAATTTGGTATATTCACATGTACAGCTTGGTGGCCACTCAAATTAAGCCATTTGGATCCCACTAAAACCTAATACAAACACAAACAAGTGACACATGTATCCCACTATCACCAAGCTCTAGCTGATGCATGGCTGACATGATATATTCACTTACACCAAGCTCTCAAGCATGTGTGACATGATATATTCACTTACACTAGCCCCTTTTACATGATAAATGTATGATTGTTATGATAAAAGAAAAAAAATTATCTTCCTATTGTTATTTAATATAGGTATTTATATTTACTTTCTCTTTCCGTCATTATCCAATAAAGATACCAACGATTATATTTTTGAAATAGTGCTAAGCGAAATTGTAAGAGTTGAATAAATGATGTAGTGTGTATGTTCATTTTTTAAAATTATGAGTAAATTTTCTAACCATTTCCATAAAATGAAAACAAAAACAAAAAGCAACGCGCACACACACCCGTATTAATTTTGGTTTTAAAAGTTTATATTTTCTTACACATCATATTTATTTATATTATTATAAAAATTCTTAATTTGTAACTCCCATAAACGTCTTTCAATAATAATAATAATCCAATATATTAACAAGCTACCACTATCACATAAAAATAAAAGACTTCTAATAATGTTAAAATGAATTTCAAATTTTGAAAAACTAATATTGTAAGTTGTGCTAATGATTTCAAAAACCTTCATTATATATCTTTCCCATGGTGACTACAAAAACTTAATTTATTTCAAAGAAATCTACATCAAGGGTCACTAGAAAATGTCAACAATTGACTAGAATTTTGCGGGAGAACTTGAAAAATTCATTGGCCTAAAAAAACCTCTTGAATAACAAAAAGAGGCCAAGGGTGCTTATATTTAAAAAACTTATGTTAAGGTCCAAAATATGACAAGGAATCCAACCCATGAAGACAAGGAAGCCCAACCCAAAGAGACAAAAACACTGGTCGTGGGCCTTAATAAGAGGAAGCCTAGCCTATAAAAATAAGGAGCATGAAGGCCCAAAGACCCAATGAATAAAGAAAATCAAAGAGGCTTGGGAAGGGAGAGGACCCAAGCTTAGGGTGTGTTTGGTTGGAGTGAAAACAGTAGGATGGACAATCACAAAATATAGGAACAAAGCATGCCCATTTGGAAAATGGTGGGAATTTTCCACTGTTTGGTTGAAAAAAGATAAGGAGAGGGGAGATCAAGACCAAAGAACCAAGGGGCTCACAAGTCGGTTTTCTCCTCCCTATTCAAAATATAATCTCTCCAAATTGGAGACTTCAAAAAATTAAAGCAGTGGAAAAGTGATGAACATCATTTTTGACAAAATTGCCCCCACTGAGCTTCTTCTTTTTTTTTTTTTTTTTTTAACGTAGGAACCTTTTTTTTCTTTTGCCTTTTGCACTGTGACTTTTTTTTTTTTTTTTTGCTCTTTTGACTTTTCAACTGAAACAGTGAAACGTTGGGTTTTTCTGACACACAAGTGACTAAGAGAGCAATACAAGAAGAAGGTTTTTTTTTTTTTTTTTTCTACTGTAACGCTGCTTATTTTTTTTTTTTTCCCTCTTAATTTTGTTTTTATTATTCTTTAAGAAAACACTTTTAAATAATTTCTTATGCTATTTTTTTGAAATATCCACTTTCATCTATACACAATTTTTTTTTAAAGTATAATGTATTACCTTTTCTTTTATTTAAGAGGGACATAATGGTAAATTTATACAAACCTTATTTTCAACAAAATCAAAAAGTTTTCCATCCCTCTACTTTTCCACCTTCTCAACCAAACACAACTGAGAAAAACTAAAAACTTTTCTATCCTTCCACTTTTCCATCCTCCCTCTATCTTCTATCCTCTCACTTTTCCATCCTCCCAACCAAACGGACCCTTAGGCTAAGAACGGTCCTCCATTCCCAAGAAGCGGGTCCCTTAGAGAAGTCTGAAAGATGCTGAGTAGGACTTGGACAACTCACAAGATAGTCTAGGAACAAACCATGCCCATTTCGAAAATGAAAGAAATCGTAGGAAGTCTTGTTAAAGTCAAGTTCTTTTGAGGTAGAAAGAAGTGATAGGGACAAGTGATGGTTTCAAGATCAAGACCCGGTGAAGGAACCAAGGGACCTCAGGCAAGGCAGAGGACCTGGAGTAAGAGGAAGGACAGTCAGAGGCTTTTCAAGTCCACCATTAGCAAGGAGGAATCCACCGCATTTTTAGAAAAGGCCAAACCAAGAAAAGTCAATATCAAGGTCCCAAGACTCCGAAATGTCCCTTTAAAGCATTGGAAGAAGATCATGCAACATCGACATTAGAGGAGAATCTGAATTTGTCCCAAGAAATGAGCTTCTATGAGTAGAATGTCTGCGAATGAATTTTCAGATACAAGTTTCCAAGAGAGCAAAATAAGAAGAAATAAGGAAAGAACCAACCACCAACATTTTAGGCAAAGGAAACTAGCTCTAGTATCCATAAGAACAAAGGGAGAGAACAGTAATTTTGAAGTCCTCCAAGAGTAGTATAAAAGGGAGAAGCAAGGAAGGCAGAGTGGGGGGCATTCTGACACACAAGTGACTAAGAGAGCAATACAAGAAGACGGTTTTTAAGTTTCCTGAGTTTTAAGTTAAGTTCATTAAGAGAAGAGTGGCATTATAGAAGGTCCTGTGTCTAGATATTTAAGGAGCCACTCGAATTCAAGGGACTCAAATTTCATAAGTCTTGAGAACCCAAAAGAAGGCTAGCCAAGTCTGTGATCTTTGAGGCTTATTGAGCCTTGTGAAGTATCCTCACAAGGGTGGGACCTAATGTGCTCTAACACTTGATTTAATCAAATAAACGTATCCTTCTTTGAGACATTCAAAATCACCATTGTTTCTACTTTACATTGTGTATCTATTGTTCCCTCATTTCTTTCATTTGTCTTGTATGCAGATTGGTTTGTATAATGGCCTAAGTGGTTCGTGGTGAGCCAAGCCCAGTCCACCAAACACCGACCCGTCCCTTTTAGTGACCCAAGATCTCATATCAACACTAGGCTTGGGAACTATCGAAAAATGGACTCACAACTTATAAGGGACGAAAAAGCTCTCCTCCTTTTTTTGAATAACAAAAAGAGGCCAAGGGTGCTTCTATTTAAAAATCTTGTAATTGAGAAAAAAAGCTCTCTTTTTATTGTTATCTAATAAAGGTATCATCAATTAAATTTCTAAAATTGCGCTAAACGAAATAGTATGGGGTGCTTACATTTATGCTCCTTTTGTCATTATCTAATAAAGCTATTAGCAGTTACATCTTTGAAACTATACTGAACAAAATCGTAAGGGGTAATTATAATCTATATATATATAACTGAAATTTTTGAAACTCTCACAATTTTTCATGTAAGTACAATATTTAAATAAAATTATCATTTTTTTTAAATAAAATTCTTTTTGTTTAGTCCAAACTTAATAAGGAGTGAAATTATATCTTTCTAACAAATCCAATTTAAATTCAAACTCATCATTATCATTAATATTTAAATTAAAAAAACCAAAGCCTCTGAAACTCCCACAATTTTTCACATCAACACAATAATTAAATGAAATTATCATTTTATTTAAATAAAATTATTTTTATTTAGTCCAAACTTAACAAGGAGTGAAACTCTATCTTTCTAACAAATCCAATTTAAAGTCAGACTCACCATTATCATTAATTTTTAAATAAAATTATCATTTTATTTAAAAAAAATTATTTTTGTTTTGTCCAAACTTAACAAAGAGTGAAATTCTATCTCTCTAACAAGTCCAATTTAAACTAAAACTCAAACTCATCATTATCATTTTTTTAAAATAAAGTTATTTTTATTTAATCCAAACTTAATAAGGAATGAAACTCTATCTCTCTAATAAGTCCAACTTAAACTCAAACTCAAATTTAAACCGAAACTTTTGACTTTTTGTTGACCTCTCCAAAACTTGCCACATCATTATTATTATTTAAAACAAAATTATTTAAATTTTTTACACCTCATTATAATTTATTTTATTTTTTGATTTCTTCAATTAGATTGAAAAAAAAAATATAACAACTTAAAAATACAAACATAAATTGTATCAATCCAAAGTAGAGTTCTAAAGAACACAAAGGTTCATCAAAAAAAAAAATACACAAACTAACTGTGTATATATATATTCTTCACTTAAAATGAGTCCAAGTAAAATCAAATACCTTAAATTCTTGAACTCTACGTTAATACCGTGTATATATCAAACGTTTTGTTTAGACAAAACCAAATCAAAATCTGAATCGTATTATTAAACAAATTGAGAGAGTTTTTTTTTTTTTAAAAAAAATTATGTATATATAATAATTGAACTCTTCGAATACTAAAAGATTATAATATATTAGAACCTTGGGAGACTAACTGCTTGGTGGAGCAATTATTGACACAAGCATAGATGGCTCTCAGTGGTGACTGCTTGATTGGTGAGGAAGAAAAAGAAGTCGCATTATATATATATATATAAAATTTTGATCTCAAGTCTCAACAACAAGCTATTATCCTAATGTAGACTTGGCGTTAGGTTCAACCCACCAATAGATTGTTTCATCTAAATAATTCCATTGGGTTTTAAGTGTTGACTTTTTGGTTAATTTTTTTTAACATTTGAAATTTTCTTTTTCGTCAATTATAGCAATGGACTATTCTTTTGAGAGTAGAATATCTTTCTTTTTATATTTCTCTATGTGTAGCTGCATATTTTTTGTTTTGTTTATATTTTGTTTCAATAATTTGTAGGCACCAAACTTTCTAATTCTTTAGTTTCATTTGAATTTTTGGGTTTATTTTTAACATTATATGAAACCGTTTGGCATATCTCAACAACATCTTTCTCTTATATTTCTCTTTTGTGTGTAATGACCATAGTCATATATTTTTCCCTTTGTTTCAATAATTCTAGGTTTAGAATCTTCTAATTTTTAGAAATTATTTTTTTGGCATTTTAGAAGTTTTAACATCTGAATTTTTGCATTAATTTTAGCAATATGTAAACATGTTTGGTAGATTTCAACAACTATACCATGGGTGATTCTTTTGAAGATAACTAATATTTCTCTTATATTTCTCTATTGTGTGGTCATATATATATATATATATATATATATATATATTGTTTTGTTTCAACCATTCTTAGGCAATGAATCTTTCAATTCGCGAATATTTTAAGCTTTGACTTCTTCAACAAATTGTAACACAAATTCAAGTCAGATAGGAGCAATTTATGCAATTATACAGTTTTACAATTAATTAAGGTTCTCGTGCATTGCACGGGTTAACAGCTAGTTATTTTCTATTTGTATTGTTATCCAATAATTATACCAACAGTTACATATTTGAAACATGGCTAAATAAAATCATAAAGAGTGCTTATATATACTTTGCCCTTTTGTTGTGCCTATAAATCTTGTCCATTCAATGCCTGTTTACAAGTATGGAGTTTTGTGATTCTTTTTTCTTTATAATTTTTTTCTTTTTTCTTTCTTTTTTCTTTTTTTTTTAAAAAAAAAAAAATCATTTTCATTTGTTTGGACATTGGCTTTGGAGAACATAATCTCTTTTCTTTTTTTAAGTATATGAAAACAAATTCTAACCATTTCTCAAAAATAAAAACTAAAACTAAAAGTCATGCACACTTACTGTGCTAGTTTGGGCTTTGAAAGTTTATATTTCCCTACACCTTGTTGAGGTCCAAAATGTGACAAGGAAGCCCATTTCATGAAAAGCAAGGAAGGACCATGGGCCTTAACAAAAGAAGGCCCAGCTCGTGAAGTTAAGAAGGACCATGAATGCCCAAAATCCCAAAAAGAAGGAAAGTGAAAGAAAAAAAAAAAAGTAAAAAAGAAGATGGCCCAAACTTGGGCCACGAATGGGTCCTCCGTCCGCCAAGAAGTAGGTCTTTTAAGAGAAAACTTGAAAATCCTAAGAAGAACGTAGGTGACTTAGAAGATATTGAAAATGACGTAGACGACCCAAAAGATAGTCTGGGAACAAGTCACTCACATGTATCCTTGAAAGAAGGAAAAAAAAGAAAAAGCAGTTGGATGTCTTATCAAAATCAAGATTCTGGGAGGCGAAGAGAAGTGAAAAGGACAAGTGGTGGCCTTGAGGTTAGAACTTGGCGAAGGAACTGAGGGACCTCGATCAAGGCAAAGGACATGTAATAAGGGGAAGGATGGTCAGAGGGTTTCCAAGCTCACCCATTGCAAGGAGGAATCTATGTCATTTTTAGGAAAAATACCAAACCAAGAAGAGTCAACGTCAAGATTCTAGGACCTTTGAAATGTCCTTTTAAAACCTTGAGAAGAGGACCTTGGCTAACACATAGGAAAGCCAACATACATATTCAGATTCGTAGCAAAAAGCTATGAAGTACCCAGCAAATCAGTCATCAACTTTTTAACCCATGGTCCAAACCCATGGAATCTCAAATCGGTATTAAGGGAGAATTGGTTTGGTCGATAAGGGAGTAATTTCTGATGAAAGGAGAAACTTGTAGTTTTTCCCTTGGTTAATGTATTTGATTGGAATGCATGAACCAACGGCCTAACTCAGTTCCTCCGCTTGCATGTCATCTCCCCACAACTTCCTCTCAATAGTCCTTATCAATCAAGCTATCATCCATTTCATTGAATATCCCACCCACTCCTTTGACTTTCCAAAAAGACATCTTCCATTTGTAGCTAAAGCCAAATACATTTTGAATTAAATTTCCAAACTAAGCTAACCCTCTGCCCAATGAATTCCTTCAAACTTCTGTCAAATGACATGGTTTACCCAGCAAACCAAGGACATCCTCAAATGGAGGAACAAGACCATGTCCACAATAAAAGGAATACCAAAACATAACAAAAGGAGAGTTCTAGGAGTTCTAAGAGGGAGAAAAAAAGAACAAAACAGAAGAGCCAAGAATGAGGATTTTGACTCATATCCTTCAAGATCTTCAAAAATATCACTTAGCCTCTAAAGAAAATCATACAAAAACATGCAAACATTAGATCTCGCTCTCTCCCACAAAATCTTTCTCGCCTGACTATCTTGGAAGGAGATGTCCAAGTAATACAACTTGGATTTGATTTCCAAATCCCACAAATCTTGTGCAAAAGCACTAAGTCTGTGAGAATTAGGGCCAAGGACCTCTTGGCTAGCCCATTTTTTATGAAGTTCATTCATATATATGTATATGTTTTAGAATGCATATTCTAACCAGAAGGAACTAACAATTATTTAAGAATATTTGGACTATATAGTTGTTCTTATGCAGAACCTACAGTGGTAAAGGGAAAGGACAAAATCAATTGCACAATAAGTATGGAGAAAAACCTTGTGGCCAAACCAGTATTTCGGGTTCCCCGAATTAAAGGCCCCTTGGTTCAAGGAACCAGTGTTTTGAGTTCCATGGGTTAAAGACTTAATAGCTCAAGGAACCACGACCTCATGCTCTGGAAACCACGAGATCACGACTTGGGAACCATGACATCACACTCTGGGAACCACGACATTATGCTCAAGGAACCATGGTATATATTGTCCCTGGGGAACTACCACAGAATATTAGAATAATACCACACCAAAGTTCAGTGGAGGAACCACTACAACATCTTTTCCATAGAACCACCATGGAGGAACTACCACGACTTCTTTCCTAAGGAACCAAGTGAAGAACATCTGTCACATAAAGTAGTTTGCACAATAAAAGATAAGCCTTAAATATTTTATTTTTAATCTCTTTTCTATTGTGAATATTATAAATTATTGTTTTTACTCATTTCATAAGAATAAAAGGTCATTTTGTAACATTCAAATACTTGCAATAGTATTTTATTGCCTAGGAGAAAGCACTATTTTGCCTTGTGGAGGTCTATGTGACTTACGCATAAATCGATTCATATAAGGCGAAAAATCCCTTTTAGTCCCTACATTTTCACGCGATTTCCACTTTGGTCCCTAACTTTTTTTCCCACCGATTTTAGTCCCTGTCCTGGAAAACGCCTCTTGTTTTAGTCCCTAACGTTACATTAGAGACAGAAATTGCACAGCTGGCAAACGGAAAAAATTAAAAATATTAAAATATTACCCACACATGCCACGTCATTTTTTAAGAACAAAAAATTAATTTGTAAATTTTAACTAAACGAAAAAAAGGAAAAAAAAAGTAAGAAAATTCAAAAATCAAAAGAAGAACAAACCCAAAAAACCCAGAGAATACAAATCCAAAAAATTAAACTCTGAGCACCCAAAATTTTCAAAACCCAAAGAATACAATCCCAGAAAATTAACACAAACCCAGAAATTTTTTATTTTCATTTCAACTACAGCTTCCAACGATTCGTTGCTTGTAATCTCCTCCGATTTCGCACGGTTCTTCCCACAGATCATCAACAACACAACCAAATAGATTAACAACATCACAAACCATCCCACACTTCTGATTATCTTTACAGCTTCGTACACTTCGACGACAACAATGCCATTTTGTTTGGCGGCGAAGGAGGTGTACCAGCTGGACCTTGATCTACCCAAAGTCCCCACCACCAATACACACACACCACCACCACCACCTCTAACACACAAAAACCCACGGACACCGATCTACCCAAAGCATACCCAGCCGCCGATCAATACAAAGCAAGGTTAGACTTCCACCATGCCAATCCACCACGCCAACCTACACCCTCCACTACGCCAATCCAGAAACTTAGGCCTCCACCATGCCGATCCCAAACCCAGACTTCCACCACACCGATCCACAAACCCACGCCCTCCACACCGATCCACAAACCCAGACTTCCACAACTCCGCTCGTGTTAACGTAACCACATCCTCGCGATTCAACACTTCGTGAAGTGTATCTTGGTCCAAATCCACAAACCCAGTTCACTTCCCTCTTCTTCTTCTTCATCTTCTTGTTCTCGTCCTGTTCTTCACTCTTTCCAGTTTCACTTTCACCTTCACTTCCCCCTTTTGGTTCTCAGATCCAAACCTTAGAGTTGAAACCAAACCCAAACGAAATCAACTCTAAGATTTGTTTTTTGTATTTGATGTTTTGGAGTTGTGGGAGTTTGAAATATGGCTTTGAATTTGGGTTTGAATTTAATTTTTTAGGTTTTAAATTTGCTGGGTCTGTATTTTGTTTATCTTCTTGCTGGGTTTTATTTATTTTTTATTTTTTTTGATAAATGTTGGGTTGTGTTTTTATTTTTGTTTTTAGTTTTATATTTAGTTAAAATTAATAAATTATTTTTTTTAATATAAAGGCTGACGTGGATTGCCACGTAGACAATTAGACATTATTTTAATATTTTTAATTTTTTCCGTTTGCTAGCTATGCAATTTCCGTCTCTAATGTAACGCTAGGGACTAAAATGAGAGGCGTTTTTCAGGACAGGGACTAAAATGGGTGGAAAAAAAAGTTAGGGACCAAAGTGAAAATCGCGTGAAAATATAGGGACTAAAAGGGGTTTTTCGCCTTCATATAATGACCCTAATAGACCGCAGAAAATCAGACCCAGTTCACCCAACTTCTACTCCAACCCATTCTCAGTGACCCGAGCTCCCACATCATCATTAGGCTTGGGAACTATCTAAAAAAAGGGACTCACACACATTATATGTATTAACATCGCTATAAATATCCCATTAAAAAAAAACATTATTATAAATATCGTGAAAATGTAAACTCCCATAGATATCTTGAAATGAACTTTTATTTTATTTGGGGGAGGTTGGGGTTAAACTTGATTTTTTTAAATAAAAAAAAAAATACAAAATGTAGGGTTTTATCACTTTATGGTTTTGTATGTTTCCTTGTATAATATTTTTCAATGTAGATATGAATATTTGTTTTTCGGTATTTGATAATATTCATGAAAATGTTCTAGAAATCATTTTTTGGTGTTTGGCAGGGCATAAAATATGAAAACTTTCTTTCATTGCGGATATTCATTACAGATCGGTGGGACACCCATTACAGATCAACTCAAGAAGGGGGATGAGAGTTTATGCGAGAAAGAGAGAAGAATAGGTGTTCTGGTCTGTGCAAGAAAGAGTTTGGAAAATGTTTTACAAAATAATGTCATAAAACAATTATACATTTGTGTTTTCTTGTTCAACCGATTTTTTTTTTAGTGTGGCCAAGGTTTTACAAGAAAATGTTGTCAGCTATTATGGAAAAATAATATACTTTCGCCCAGTTCGCCAATTTCAGGTAATGTCAATCTAAAAATAATAATTATCCGAGATCTATAGTTGATTTGCACTTGATGTTATTAGTTAGATCTAAACCTTAATCAGATTGTTAAAATTCTGGTGCGCCACTTTTGTGAAGTTTGTTTTCTTGGTTACTATTATATTTTGTATTGGTACGGTTTTGGTCAATTAATTTTCTTTAAAGATGAGACATAAAGGGGGTGTTTAGCAAACATGTTAAAACACATTTTCGCACATTTTAAACATTACATATATTTCCACACTTTTTCACCCACACGTATATCAAAAACACCCAAACAACAAAACTTAAAATACTCTCCGAAACATCCTCAAATTGACTCTAAATAAACTGGGTTTTTTTTTTTTTGGTACATATTTTTTAGATAAACTTTAATAATAAAAAACAAATAAGCTAACCAATTGCACACAAGGGACTGCATGTTTTTGGGCTTGCTCGGTGTTGAAGTGACGAAAACCAAAATAGTACCATCCATGAAGCTTGAAAATGAAGGCACATGTGTAAGTTGAAGAGCACAAAGTTTTCCACATTAGTTGTAATGTAAGTAACGCGAAGCAATGCCAAGCTGTGCTACTCCATATGTGAAAGCTTGCCATATACTCATATCGCGCAATTGAAGAGAAGATGACTGATTTTCATAATGAATAGTAATAAAAATCTTCCATTAGTTCTAAAAGTTACAATTATTTAACTGAATTATGTAACATATATTTCTTGGAATTTATGCCCTGTTACAAATTTGGGTAGGTGAGATGTTATCAAAGGACCCTAGACATGTAAACTCTAGGAGAAATTTTATAGCTCAACCAGTACTTTCTTGATCCTTCTCTTATAATAATGGGTAGGAGAGTGAGATCGTAAGTTTAAAACCCGTTACTTTTTTATGTAACTTATTAATTAAAAATTTTAAAAAAACATATAGATTTTCACAGGCGGACGATGAATCAGATTTTCTGTCAAGATCCTTATGCTACGATACATTCACGTGCTGTTGGATGCAAGTATTTCAGTGATATGTTGGGATTTCGCATCTCTGAAATTTTATATTATATATTAATGTGAATGTGATGTATAGTCCAAGACAAGCTAATGAACTTTGTCCCATTATAATAAAGATTATCGACAATGGGCAGGCAATGATTTGGAAATCTCTCTCTCTCTCTCTCTCTCTCTCTTATCCATGAAAAGGAGTTAGAAGCGGTTAGTGTCCTCTCAAAGTTTCATTCATGATAAAGTGAGGAACCACATTTGAGTGGCAAGTAGACTCTCCTACCAAATGGAGCAAAGTAGGACTTTTATTACTAGTGTGAGGAGAGGCCTTATTTGGCTTATAGAGCAAGATAAATCAAACATATGGCCACCACCTTTGCTTATACCCCAAAGCACCCAACCATAACACTTAATTCTAGACAGAGTAATCAATTTTATTGCCAATGTAAAAGGATTTACATGCTTCTTAAACAAGAATACATTACAATGAGAGCTGAGGTGGTCTCACTTTTCAACTGAAACTTAATCATGCTGTTTTTGTCACTTACATATTCTAAAGCTGACTCTCCCTCCTTTCATATATGGTTAACAAGAATCATAAAATCCAATAACTGAAACTCCTTGCACGAACTCAACTAAACTAAAAACCTGTCGGCCAATTTGCAATTGACAATGATCCCTTCTGCGCCTTCTAAAATACTCATAGGCCTCTCATTAGACTCAGATGACAGCAAAGAAGCTCTCTCTTGGGCAATCAGAGTCCTAGCCCATCCAAATGACACCATTGTTGCCATACACATTCTTGGTTAGTGTGTTTTAACTTTATGAAACTTAAATGCCTGCGGCTTGTCAAGTTTGTTAGTCTTTCAAATTTCAAGTCAGTACCTCATAAATCACAATTTGAAAAGGGTTACTGAATTTATCTTTTTGCATTATTTTCCAGCACTTTCTCCCAGGTTAAGCACTCGTTGTTGCATTTCATGCTTTCCTTTCTTATAATTTGCTTATGGGAGTTTATTAGAGTGCATACCCTTTCCATGATTTTTGTCATCCAAAGAGTAGCATTAGCTCAAATTTAACTTATGTTAATCAACAGTTGGTGATGAGAAGAAGAAGCATGAGTTGGCAAAGAAAAAGCAATCAAAATTTCGCCAGGCTAAAGCCTATGTCATATCCGTTCTTGGAGAATTTGCCCAGACTTGCCAGTCTAAGCAGGTACTAGGCTTGGTGATATGTCAAAATTATATATGCCCTACTGAAAATATCTCAAACACTCAGTATAATATATAAATTTAATAATGTTCCAAAATTTTAATAATTTCCTTCTAGAGTTAAAGGTACAGTGCTCATTGATATTCCATTTTCAGGTAAATTTGGAAGCTAGAGTGGGTTTCAGCTCCAGTGTTGGAAAAGGTTTGATTGAGGAAGTGAAATCCAGTTCAGCTAACATTCTTCTTCTTCGTGGCTCAAGAAACAGTACAAATAGGTAAGAAATCTGGATAGTTTTAAAAGTTTTAATTCCATTCCTATAGATAAGTCATTGATAAACTTTCTTTTCTCTATTAATTTTCTTTTCTCAAGGTATTGCTTTAAGCATGCCCCAGATAGCTGTACGTTGGTTTCAATTGGAAAATGTGGAAGAGCCCAACAATATCTAGATACAGATTCTCCAAATTCTGAAGGTACTTTTCAAAAAGACAAATCCAGGATAGAATATGAACTTCTCTAATAGAAAATCTTCTAATGTGTCATTTTTTGCAGAAAGTTGTCAATCGAGCTTAAGGTGGTCAAAGAGGAATATTCATAGTGACAGGGCAGCCTCCCCTGATAAAAACCCTGTTTTCTTGGACAAGAAGAAAGAGAACCATTCACCAACAACTATACTAGATGAACTTAGGGGAGAATCTTACAGCACAGAAGATGATACTTCTAGCACTGGGGACACAAGCAACACGGAGTCCCCTCCCCTCACTTCCAAGTTTAAAACCCAATCCAAGGCAAGGAAGCAGCAGCTGTCTCCGTGCAAACTTATTGCCTCATTCTTTGGTTCTCCATTTAGGAAAAGAGATGGTAGTTTATCCAACAAAGAAATGAAGCAGCCTTTAATTAAGTGCTTCAGCTTTGAGGAAATTTCCAATGCTACAAACAACTTCCACCAAGGTAATATTAAAGGGAAATGCTAACGAATGCCTTTAGGGCAATGTTTAATAATCTATTAAAAGAAAGTTTTTATGGGAAAAGAAAGAAAAACAATTAATGTTTTGACAACTTTTTTCATTTCCCATAAAAGTGATGTCAAAAGCTTTTGACGATATTAATTGTGGCAGTGTTAGTCACATCAACATTTCCTATGGCAGCAGCATAAGCTCTGACTTTGACAGTTTGTTGTGTGGTAGTTGGGCAATAAAATAGGGACAAGTCACAACAATAGGAAAAGTGATTAAACTTTCAAGGGATAAAAATAGTGAAGTGTTTGTTCGTGGTGCATAATAAAATCATTGTGTTGGTAGTGGAACAGGGTGAGTGACAAAAAAAAAAATAAAGGAAAAGCTACAAAGACAAAACTAGGTGAGTGATAGGAAAAAAAAAAGATAAAGACAAAGATACAAAAGACAAAGATAAATTATATAATATAATAAATTGCCACACAAATATATTAAAATAACAGTGATTCACTTGCACCTATTATTAACTCATTATGCTATTATTAACTCATTATGCTATAATTAGTACTTTGAAATTAGATGAATTTATAAACTGAAAAGCAGTGAGAAATACTAAATTTATAATTAAATGCATTGTGCATATTACTTAGATTCTAGTATTTTTCTTTACTTAGTAACATCAATTAGTCTATTTGTAAGATAATATTTATAATTCTTATTTTATTTGTAAATCATGAGAAAATCAACTACAATTTTTTTATTTTTTCAAAAGAAAATATTCAAATTCTTCGGAAGTCAATGTAGTATTCCAATTCCGGAAAATGCCAATGTTCCAATTCTAGAAAATATTCATTCTCCAATTCTGGAAAATGTTGATGTTTCAATTCTAGAAAATGTGGATGCGTATTTGAAAAAAAAAATTTCACTTATCTCCGCCCCCAGCTTGAAATCCTGGGTCCATCCGTGTTTGACTCTATAAGTTCCTTTCAAGTTCTTGAAACAATTACTAGTATTTTGTGTCAATATGTTGTAGGAATATGCTAGTAATCTGTCATAGCAACAGATTGGCTAAATGTTTTTTCCTGTTTGTTTGCACCAAACATCAGATTATATAGTAGGCCAGGGCGGGTATTCAGAAGTATATAGAGGTGATCTTTCTGATGGAAAAACCATTGCAGTGAAGAGGTTGGCCAAGGACAACAAGGATGCTAAAAAGGAGAAAGAGTTCCTCACAGAATTGGGTATAATTGGACATGTATCCCATCCTAATACAGCTGACTTGCTTGGGTGCTGTTTTGAAAATGGACTCTACTTAATTTTCAATTTCTCCCAGAATGGAAATTTGTCCACTGCATTGCATGGTAAGAAGGGCCTCTATTTCTCTTTTCAATTTCAGTACATGCACATTGTTTTGTTTTGAAAATACTTCATTTTTTTTTCTTCTGAATAAGCACAGTATCATTACATTATATGCAAATACCTTCGAAAAAATAATACAGATTTAAGGAGGAAGAAACAGATTCATTATATGAGAACAAATTCACTCACCATTTTAGGACAGTTAGGGGAAATTCAATTAATTTTGCAATTAACTGTTTGAACTATGACCAGGTAAAACAAGCCAGTCACTTGAGTGGTCAATTAGATATAAGATTGTCATTGGAATTGCAAGGGGTCTGCATTATCTTCATAAATGTTGTAAGCATCGAATAATACATCGTGACATAAAGGCTTCAAATGTACTTCTTGGGCCAGATTATGAACCCCAGGTGAAGACACAAATCACTTACTGAACTTTTGTAGGATGATAATTTTCTTGACAGTTTTAGTTTACTCCCATAATTTTTTTCGTGTAGATTACTGACTTTGGGCTTGCAAAGTGGCTTCCTAACAAATGGACTCACCATGCTGTGATTCCAATTGAGGGTACATTTGGGTACCTAGCACCAGAGTACTTCATGCATGGAATTGTGGATGAAAAGATTGATGTTTTTGCATTTGGGGTTCTTCTTTTGGAGATCATCACTGGGCGGAGGCCCGTGGATTCATTAAAGCAAAATATCCTCGTTTGGGTATGTAAATTGTCATCAATGTTTGTGATAGAGATGTCATGGTCCAAGAAACCCAAACCTATTGTTTGCTCTAGAAGTTCATAAGCCCACAATAAATTTGAGAAACAATGTAAGGTCCATTTATTAGAAAACCTTAGGTTAACCTTTGTCTAACCGTGGGTTTAGTTTAATTTTTGTACAAGTACATAAGCCTACAATAGGTTTGACCCCCTTGGGCATGATATCTCTAACGCTCTAAACAAATTTATCCAAGAACTATTTGCTAAATTGATTTTTTTATATGTAGGCCAAGCCTCTTATGGAGTCAGGAGACCTTGCCCAACTAGCTGATCCAAAGATGAAAGGCAAATATGATGTGGAACAGTTGCATAGAGTAGTGCTAACAGCTTCTTACTGTGTAAGACAATCCTCAGTATGGCGTCCTTCAATGAGTGAGGTAAATGTTTTGTGTCTTCTTTTAGATACAATATTGAGTCCATTCATACAAGCAACACAATCTGATTATAAAACCATTGCTTGATTCCTTAGGTGTTGGAGCTTCTAACCAGTGGCCATGACTCCGGGGTTGCAAAGAGCTGGAGGATTCCCAAGTTTACCTCAGATGAGTTGGATGATTACTCTATGGTTTTTGGATATGATGTTCCCATAGATATTTCTCTGGAGGATTATTTATGAGCACATAGATCAATTTTGATTTCTCTTTTTTCCCATCTGATGATTTTGAGTTTCTTGTGAAAGGTGAATCATATAGTTTGACTAAGAAGTAAATCAAAAGCTGGCTGCTTATTTTTAACTTATGTATTTTGATGTCCTGGATTGGAGGTTATGTAGAGTACAAAAGTATCAAAGATTTCTTTCTTTCTTTGTTTTATATTGAGTCCTGTGTGATTCATGTGTTACAGTTTAGTATAATTTTTTATTAAGCAAGAATGAAATTTATTTAGAGTTCTTCATACAATAATCAAATTATTATGTAATAGTATGCAGCTTTTTAGTTTTTACATGGCAAGTGTACTTTCATATCTGTATTTGGGATGTTCTAGAAGAATTGAAAAGGAAATTCCTTTGATCCTTTTATATTGTTAGAATAATTGTTAAATGATTGAATACAATATTTTCAAACAGTTTAAATATTTGGGACACTTGGTAGTCGGTAATGTTAATGTACCACAGCCCACAAAAAAAACAAAAAAAAAAATTGTTAGAATGATATTTAAATAATTAAATTCTCAAATTTTCAACTTAAATTTTAAATTTATAAGGATGAGTTCGAAAGCACAAAAGGAGAAATGCCAGAATGATAGTTGAAAAATTAAATTCACAGTTCCTTAATAACTTAAATTTCAAATTAATAAAGTTAATTGGACCCATAAGGGAGGATTTTTTTTAATTATTATTTAGAATCATATGCAAGGAAAGTTAAAATAAAGATTAAATTCATCATTTTGAGCCGTTTTGGAAATACCGGGGTGAGATATTCCAATAGTTTCCACGTATTTTCAAATCAATCATCTGTTACCACTGTTCCGATCTGGTTAATCCTCATATCCCTTTAAATTTGTTTGATTCCCAAATCAAACAAATTGATAAAGAGTTAGCAAAGTTTGACTTTGTGGAGCACTCCAAAAAAGACTAGGACTTATCTGACTATTTTATTCCTTTCCAAACTCAACCCAATAGCAATATTTTAAGAGATGATAATGCTTGTGATGCTTCCTTTGCTTCCTGTAATCATTTGATTGAAGAGGTGAAATTTATTATTGATTCTTTTGTTGATTGTAATTTTTCTCATACTAGGAGGTAAGGAATTGGGTTGTTCATAAGTAACCTTATTAAACATGCTATACATATTAGTGATTTTTCGGTATGGATGAAAGATATTCCTCAACATCTTAATGTTGTAATTTTAGCTGACTTGACTACTCTTAATTAATAAAAGTTCCAGCTTTCTTCTCAGAAATTTATCATTTTCTAACTGGTTTTATGGTTTTGGAACAAACCATAATTTATCATATATATTGTGTTTGCCTCAGTGATCAACCGTAACCCCGAACAAAGACTTGTTTGATGTCTAGTGAACCAACTCTAGAGAGTATCAACAAGCTCGGTACTCAAACAGTGGTTTTAATAATATTAATTGGATTAGCATTGAGCTCAATTAATAGTTGGTGAGCGTGACTATTTTTGAGCTTGCTCAAACCTTCACAATCAAGTGCAGACTTATCCCCGGATCGGGGGAATTCTCAAAAAAAAAAAGTGCAGACATTTATGCCTGAAAGGGAAATTCCTGTAAGAAAAAATTAGAAGACAATGATTAATTGGAGCTTGGTTTGACTTCTTCGATGGCCAATTTAACCACTTTGGACAGAGAATCCTTTCACCAATCATTTTCAAGGCTAATGTTAAGGGTTTTTTAGACCATTTGGTTGATTTTACAGTAGAATTAATTAATTTTAAATAATTTATCAGTTATGAATTCAAATTAATTTCCAGCTTAATTACCATAGATTAAATATGTCACCAATAAATTTCTCAAAAAAAAAAAAATGTCACCAATAAAGTAATAAAACAATAAGTTTAACAGAAAATACAACACATTAATATAAAACCTGAAGGGATTTAACCTATCAAATATCAATCCAAGGTAAATAGATTCACTAAACCTACTACTATCTCTTGTAATACTTACTAATGTGATCACATGGAACTTTCAATCTACGGACTCTTCTACTAGTAAATTGTCACATGAACTCCCCGCTTGTGACTCCAAGAAAGTCTTGAAGATTTAATCTTCGCAATAAACATAGGGATGGCTTTATGGCTTCAAACACGATATGCACTATGGCAGTAGCAACATGATATTGCCTTTTTTCTTTTCTTTCTTTTTTTCCTTAAACTCAAACTGGCTGAATAGGTGGAGGCTCAAATCTATTCTCTAAAAATCTTAGGGTAGCCTATCCAAACTCTTAATAAATCATGCTTAATGGACCTATATATGGTCTCTCCATTAGGGTTACAAAAACCCATGTGTATAACCAAATAAATAAATTACGTTAGATATGAAAAATTGAATATATTCTCGATCAATTGAACTTGGAATCGAACAAGAGTCGAACTCATTACAATCGGTTTAACTTGCATTAGAACTTACAAAACTTGGTTTTCTTCAACTAATTTTAGGCTTTCGTGTTGGACTTATAACATTTTTTTTTATGGGACATTATACAGACTTATAACTTTACATGAAAAACTCAACAAGACTATCTTTTTGTCATAGATTGCCAATATCCAGTCCCTTGGACCTAACATATAAGTTTTTTGTCATTGGCAATAAAGAGAGGAAGCAATTGAAGAAAATATTGAAATCCTTTGTTGGGGACATATTTTGTAATTGGCATATCCTTTGACAAAACGCACTTTACTTGTATTTGGGTAAATCTAAATAGGTTCAAGATGATCATTACAAGTGGTTAAATTGAAGACATGAAGATTACTCAAGAACTGCTCAAGAAAAGTGCAAACTGCAGGTCTCGATACCTCCTCGACAGAAGCTCGATCTGTCGAGATTCATTAAAGCTCGACAGATGTCCCGATCGATCGAGCTTACGAGTTTCAGATTATAGCCAGCAACGTTTTTATTCTAAAAGGCTAATTGTTTATGGGTTTGTATAATTCTTATTGGACTAGGAAAACCCAAGGTTTGTGTAAACCTATTTGGAATAGGAGAGCCCATTAAGCTCCTATTTAAAGGAGGTGAAAAAAAGAAAAACCTAACCCTAGAGAGCTTCATAAGGTTTTCTTTTTGAAACCCTAGCCTCCTCCTACAGAAGAAAGAGTTCTTGCTGCGTTTCTTGTACGCCTTAGGGTTTTGTAACCAAGCAAAGTATCTTGCACCAACATTGAAGATCTTATTGGTGTTTCTATGTGAAGCTGCTGCAAATCAACTACAACAATCAAAGGGTTGCTGTGGAGTTAGTCACGTATTGGGATTCATGCAAAGGAGTAAGCCGCGTACTAGGATCCGCGCATCAAACTGGTTAGTCACGTACTTGGGAGCCGTGCATTGAAAGGAGAAACTGTCACTACAGAACAAGTCCAATTGGGTATTGGGGTAAGAGTTCAACTGTAGGTTGGTGAGGTACTGGGATTCCTTACTTGTAACTGCTTGTTGTGATAATAGTGGAGTTTCGGGAGTAGTGACCTTAAATCACCCGGTGGGGTTTTTGCCGTAAGGGTTTTCCCCATTCGTGAACAAATCACCGTGTTATTTATTTTTCCGCTGCTTAACTTAGTTTGGTGATTTGTTTGTGCTGCCACGTGATATTGCATGTTAATTTGATTAATTAAGAACTGGGCTAATTAATTAATCTAAGTTATCACAAGGGGTCAACGCATTTGTGGCCTGTCAAGTGGTATCAGAGCAAGCACACTCTAATTAGGGTTTAATCTATTGTGTGTGATCCATTGATCCCTGCTGTCATGGATAGAGGACAATCTCTAATCATTCCTCCTTTATTTGATGGCACTAACTATGCATACTGGAAAGTACGCATGAGAGCTTTCTTGCAGTCTTTAGATGAGAAAGTGTGGCAAGCTGTGGAGATAGGCTGGACCAAGCCTACAGAAGCGCCGGCCGACTGGGATGAAGCTAAGATCAAGGCGGCCAACTTCAACAGCAGAGCATTGAATGCCCTATTCAGTGCAGTCACCAATGAGGAGTTCAAGAAAATTTCCTCAACTGAAACTGCTAAGGAAGCATAGACCATCCTCTAGACAACCTATGAAGGCACCAAGGCTGTCAAAGATTCAAAGCTGCAGAGGCTCACCACACGCTTTGAAGAAATTAAGATGGAGGAGGATGAGTCGTTTGATGAGTTCTATGCCAAGCTCAAGGATATAGTGAACTCAGCTTTCAATCTTGGGGAGACCATCCCTGAACCCAAGATAGTAAGGAAGGTGCTTAGATCGCTACCCGAGAGATTCCATGCCAAGATCACGGCGATCGAAGAATCAAAGGACATTGATAGAATTCCTTTGACTGAGTTGGTTGGAAACTTGCAAACCTATGAGTTAGGGCTGACTAGGTTGGGCAAGTCAAGCAAGGGCAAGAGTTTGGCACTAAAGGCCAAAAACAGTGATACGGATGACTCGTCAGATGATGAAGATTCCAAGATGAAGTTCTACATCACAAGGCAATTCAAGAAGTTTATGAAGAATGCCAACGGAAAGGGCTTCAACAAAGACCGTAAACAATCCAGTTCTTCACAATTTAAGAATCCGGATAAAGGGAAGAAGGATGTCAAGGATGGCGGTCAGTACACTGTTCCTGCTGGGCCAAAATGTTTTGGGTGTCAAGGCTTCGAACACATGAAACAAGAGTGTCCTACGTACCTCAAGAGCAAAGGGAAGAGCAAGGCACTTGCTGTTACCTTAAGCGACACAGAGCCCGAGGACGATTCCGAGGATGAAGACGACGGAATCTTGAATGCCTTCACTGCCACTGTTAATCCTACTGATGGGGTTACCGAGAAAGTGGATGAAGAAGAGGAGTTGGTGGACTCCAAGATTGAGATTATGGATGATCAAGATGATATCCATACCGCCTATGAGAAGCTATACAAGCTTTCTGAGAAACATGAGAAGCTCTATAGGCTGGCCACCAAGAAGCTCAGTGATGTGGAACTCAATCGTGAGGAGCTGTCCACAAAGGTCGATGAAGCAAATCAAACCATTAGAGCACTGAGGTTCGAAAATAATTTCTTGGTTGAGAGGACCAAGAAGCTTGAAGCGGAGCTGTTTCAAGTCAGAGCACAGCTGGAGAGGACGTCAAGTGCTAAACTGGACGAGATGCTGAGTGCTCAAAGATATTCTTCAGATCGTACTGGATTGGGGTATGAATTCTCTCTCTCTAATACTCCTACTTCTAGTACTACTGTGTTTGTTCCACCTGCTAATAACATTGAAAATGAAGAAAAGAATGTTAAATCTGAATTAGCTAGTGAGAACGTAGACAAGGGCAAGTCCATTATAGGAGCACCCCCTAAAATTGAGAAAAGGGAAGCTAGAAACCCTAGGAATAAGAAGGCTAACTCTTAAAAGGCCAAACAGAAGAAGCCGCATCTCTGTTATCATTGTGGTGCTATCGGTCACACTCGACCTAATTGCTATAAGTGGCGTGCCACTCAACAGAGCAATGGCACAATAGCATCTGGGAGCCAGAATCAGCTTCAGTCTTCTCTCGCTCCTCTTGGAGACATTCTTAAAGCCCTCATGTTCCTTTCGAACTTGAACGATTCATATTCTTCTCCCTCTTCACCGGTTCAAGAATCGACCAAAAGGAAAGGATCTTCCAAAGTGTGGAAGGCAAAGGGATCTAAGTGATTTCAGTCACTTCTTCTTCTCTCTCCTGTTTTTGTGTGTTGCATTACTTGTGTGTTTCTTTACTGTTTTGAGTCAGTCTAGTTTTATGCATTGTTTTGCTTTACATGTTTTTGTTTGTGTGTTTTCAGTTTTGTGTTTTATTTTTTGCTTTTCTGATAAAAATAAAAAAAAAATTTGAAAAATTGAAAAATACAAAAACAGTGTGTGTTTGTGTGCATTAGTTCGTGTGAACTTTTAAAATGGCCATTGAAACAGAGTTTTCTAAACTTTGTATCACCTGTAGCTTAGATGAGCATTCTTCTGCACAACTAAGCAAGTGAGCTTTGTAGCTCTTTGTTTGTGATGAGTAAGGTTAAGTGATCTCTTCTTCTTAACACTCGTATCACTCTTTTTGACGGGTTGAACTAGAAAATCCTAAGAGAAAGGCATAAATAACCATCTCACCACTGTTACTCGCCAATCATAAAATGACATCTGTATGCTTCGGCATAGCAAAAGTGCAATGTCAAAAGTTTATCATAATTATGTATTTCTTTTCTTTCTCTTGTATGCCAATGCATGATATGCTTAATAAAAAGAAAATATGCAAAGATATAAAAAGCAAAAAGATCAAAAATGCTTTAAAATATGATTGCAAGCGTGTTTTCTAGGAGATGTGGGAGTTATAGGATGTACTTCGAAGGTGATAGTCCCCATCAAACGGTTATGATTGTGTGTGAGTTAAAGTGATCTTCTCATATCTCAAATCATCATAACATTGAGACACATATGCAATCTTGCGATATTTTCACACACGACACGCAATACTCTTTGCTATTCTTGATACATGTGCAGGTACAATATGATTTGGCCATCACAAGGTTTACATACTTTAATGTGTGCTCACTAAACTGTCTGGACTTGTTTTTGAAATATAAAATTGGTTAGACTTGTTTAGTGTGTGTGTGCGTGTTTTGAGATACATGTGCATCAAAATTCTTGTTAAAAGATGATTTTGAGAGCTTAATGTGTTGACTGGATCTTTGGTTGAGTTGCATGCATGATTGCATTCATGTCTGTGTTTTTCCTCCTTTGAAAGACTGCTTTTATAGGCATCTCGACACCTCCTCGATACCTCTCGACACATAGGCTATCTGTCGAGCTCCTTAGACTCTTTCTTATCGCAGTCTCGATAGATACCTCGATACCTGGTGGATCGATCGAGGAACTTTCTGTCTGCTCGATAGATCCTCGATACCTTCTCGATCTATCGAGGTATACTCGATAGCTTCTCGACACCTCTCGATCCATCGAGATACCCTTGCATGCATTTCATCCTTCTTTATTTTACATGTTTTTCCCTTTGTGTCCATAGCATCTTGTTGTTCTTTCTCTTGTAGGTCTATGGTTCCTTATCCTCCTCGCTTCCTCTATATCTGTTCTCTGTCTTTCTCTAATCAAGTCTTTTGGCTTTTTATACCCTTTGTCAATCGTGTCAAAAAGGGGGAGAAATTTGAGATTTGTATGTCTTTCCTCAGGGGGAGTAATAGACTTAGGGGGAGAACTTCATGTTAAAGGGAAGAAAGTTTTTTGTTGTAACTAACTTAGGGGGAGAGTTAGTTTGATACACATTGATATTGATTGATATATTTTTGTGATTGTGTATCTTTTGCTTTTGTAACCATTTTTACATACATGATGCTTATCCAGTGGTATATGTAATGATGTATGTGTTTCACTCTTTATCTCACATGTGTTGTTTCTTTTCTCTATTTATACACATGTTTCTTGTTTATTCAACTTGTCATTGTTTTCCACATGGTACCTTGATGTATTTTGTTTAGTGCCTTTCAGGAAAGACAAGTTAAAGCCAAGTTAAGATTCCAAACCTTCTTCTTGCAACAACTTCCAAGGTTCAAATCTTTTGGACTAGGCTTATTTATTCTTGAGTAGAATGTATTCTAGGGCATTCAATGTATTCTTGTGGTTTTGTCACGGATTGCCAAAGGGGGAGATTGTTGGGGACATATTTTGTAATTGGCATATCCTTTGACAAAACGCACTTTACTTGTATTTGGGTAAATCTAAATAGGTTCAAGATGATCATTACAAGTGGTTAAATTGAAAACATGAAGATTACTCAAGAACTGCTCAAGAAAAGTGCAAACTGCAGGTCTCGATACCTCCTCGACAGAAGCTCGATCTGTCGAGATTCATTAAAGCTCGACAGATGTCCCGATCGATCGAGCTTACGGGTTTCAGATTATAGCCAGCAACATTTTTATTCTAAAAGGCTAATTGTTTATGGGTTTGTATAATTCTTATTGGACTAGGAAAACCCAAGGTTTGTGTAAACCTATTTGAAATAGGAGAGCCCATTAAGCTCCTATTTAAAGGAGGTGAAAAAAAGAAAAACCTAACCCTAGAGAGCTTCATAAGGTTTTCCTTTTAAAACTCTAGCCTCTTCCTACAGAAGAAAGAGTTCTTGCTGCGTTTCTTGTACGCCTTAGGGTTTTGTAATCAAGCAAAGTCTCTTGCACCAACATTGAAGATCTTATTGGTGTTTCTATGTGAAGCTGCTGCAAATCAACTACAACAATCAAAGGGTTGCTGTGGAGTTAGTCACGTATTGGGATTCGTGCAAAGGAGTAAGCCGCGTACTAGGATCCGCGCATCAAACTGGTTAGTCACGTACTTGGGAGCCGTGCATTGAAAGGAGAAACTGTCACTACAGAACAAGTCCAATTGGGTATTGGGGTAAGAGTTCAACTGTAGGTTGGTGAGGTACTGGGATTCCTTACTTGTAACTGCTTGTTGTGATAATAGTGGAGTTTCGGGAGTGGTGACCTTAAATCACCCGGTGGGGTTTTTGCCGTAAGGGTTTTCCCCATTCGTGAACAAATCACCGTGTTATTTATTTTTCCGCTGCTTAACTTAGTTTGGTGATTTGTTTGTGCTGCCACGTGATATTGCATGTTAATTTAATTAATTAAGAACTGGGCTAATTAATTAATCTAAGTTATCACAAGGAGTCAACGCATTTGTGGCCTGTTATCCTTAATGACACTTTTTTAACATCTATGAGCTTGTTAAAATACTTATTCCAAAAGAATAAAGAGAGAGCCCATGTGTACCTTTTCTTGTGGAAGATGGAAGAATTCTAGTTAGGCGGGCTTAAAAGGACATTTTGGCAATTACTTTGGGCTCCATAAGTAACTTTGCAAATGGGCTTAGATTGCTCACTAGCCCATGAGAGGTACGCAATACATTTATTATTTTCTTGACTTCTCAAATTTAGAGGATCTAGAAGTTGTCGTTCCCCTTACATAAACAAATCAAACCAGACAAGATCGATCATATCACCTTGATCAATATTGTGAGACCAAATTTGTAGAATCTCCCAAAAACCCACTACTACCTACAAAATTCATTGCCTAATAAGTCTACAAATCCACCGCCCAAGACTAAAAATCAGCAGCCCAAGGCTTGGATCATTGCGAAACTCAATTTCTACAAGCCAAACCACTATTTTACAAGCAATTTAGGGATGCCTTCTTCGGCTAATAATTAAAAGAGCACAAATGGTGTGGCTGGGCATAAAAGGGACACAAGAGAGGCTAGGGTAGAGAGGGGGCAAAAACTTCAGTATCTTCCCCACGATAAAAAAAACATAAAAATCCCTCACTAAAAACTCCTCATGTTGATAACAAGAAAGATGCCAACACTCTCTCTTTGATTCAGTAGGTTCGAAACTAATTCTCCTTCATTTTATAGCACTCGCCAAGTTTTCTTTCCCTCATTCTCTCACTAATCTCCTATTATTTTCCTTATTTCACTTAAATTTCTAACCAGAAACAATTTGGTGTAGTTTATATTTCTTGTATTTTTCCTCTTGTATACATCATTAATGTGATAGAAGATCAAAGAGACAAACCCACGTGTAACTTCTATTAATAACAATTGTTGCTCAGAATTATTGGGCTTTCAACCAAAATAAAAAATAAAAAATCTTGTCTTCGTTCTGTGCTTGAAACTATCACAAGTTTCTCAACCTTTTTATTATACTCCCCTGATATATTGCTAAATATTATTATAATATAATAGAGGTAAACAACTTTATTGGCTTGAATTTACCATATCTTTTGCATTTTCCTAAAGAACATATTCATTTACTTTTGTTAAACATATTTGTTTGGCCACACCAGTGGTAGCATAACATATTTTTTTTTATCTCTATTTATATGCTCTGTAGCCCGAATTTTTTGTACATGGGAAGCCTCTTTTATCTCATTATTTTTTTAACTTCCCTTACTCATTATGTTATTTTCTTATTTAAAGAAAAATAAAATAGTAGCTACCAATAAACAACCCATTTGTACGAATATTGGACTCGACTACCTCAAAAATCTTGGATCTAACCACTAACTTATCAAGACGCAATTTATCTTTTATCTCCCTCCATCTGATCCTTCTAATATAAAGTAACATGATAATCGTTACTTAATGAAAAAAGTCCTATGAAAAAAGAACTCTTAAATATCTTATAAGTTAAGAACTGTTTGTGTTAGGCAAATCAAAGAATTAGTTATGTTGGTTTTCATTCATATGCATAAATAACTCAATCATATCTTATAAGCTAAATAACATTTTGTGTTAAGAAAATTAATGAATTAGTTATGTCGGTTTCCATTCAAATATATAAACAAATCAATTACACTGTCCAACAGAAGTATATCCAAGTGGTAAGCTCATTACTATGAGGTGTAACATAAACTCAAACATATAGACTAAATCCACCCGAGTATCATTTAAGTACTTAAGAATCATATAAGTAAATCTATTGCACGATGTGCTATTCATGTAAGAGGAATGATTACGAATCTATTGTAGTCCAATGATAATAAGTTTTCATTATGAATAATATTTGGAATCCGATACCAAAGCTTGGGTGAATGGGGGGCGTTGACTATTCAAGTAGATAAAAAAGGTGGGGTGAGGTATTGCCGTATGGACTATAGTGATAGTAAGTAGTGGACAAGAAAATAAACAACAATGTGATGAATGAAAATAGAGATTTTAGTGATTATTATTAGTGGTGGGGATGGTTGGACTGGACCACTTTCGACAGCGGTGAGTGATGACAGGGAGAGCCCACGTGAAGATGGCGTGGGCCGGTGGTGCACGTGAACTGCATGGTGGTGACCCCACCCTTCGTGGAACCCCCCCCCCCCCCCCCCTGACAAGGACTCCACGTGCACATGCCTTTCAAGCCGACACTTTTTTTCATTTTTCACATCTCTCTCTCCTATAAGAAGGGATCATTATTTAGTGTTTACTTGGCTTATGTTTTGGATGGATTGAGATTAAATGTAATACTTATGCAATTGCAACGAGTAATCGAGAATTAGAATTGAAAAAAAAAAACAAAAAAGGCAATTTTCAATCTCAAAACTATTAAATAAAAAAATGTTTAAGAGAAGTAAAAGGTTAACATGTAAAAAAATTTGTGAAGAAAGTGAGTTTAATTGCATGGTGTTATCGCAATTGCATCGAATTTTCAGTCCGTTCTGGACCACCAAAAATCCAAGCATTCCCTTAAGGCTAATAATTAGCTTATCATTTTACTGTTGACATTTTATATTTTAGTATGATACTATACAAAATACTACATTATTTAAAATTTTAATGATGTGATGTTGTATATATCAAGTTTATAATATTTAAAATTATGAAATTTGTCTTTGTCAAATGTGGATAATCCTAATATCTAATTCATAACGAGAGGTGTAGGGATATGTAAGTTCACGCTTTAAGCTTCGAACAAAAATAGATACATAGATTATGTGTGACTATTAATAGTGTTTTCAAAAATAGAAAAAAAAAATGTGTCAATCAATCATTGATCATCGATGTGTGACTACTGACTATATCAAATAGAAAGAAAGCTTGAACACTTTAACACTTTTTGTGTGAACTTATGAGATAATCTGTGACAAAAAAGGAGGATACAACACAATTGGGTAAATCTTATTCCTACTTCGATATAACTACTATGAGATTCGAAGTAATATTAGATAAGGAGGTGAATAAAGGGTAAAGTTTCGGTCAATTGATCTAGTGTTTTGGATCAGACACAACGTAGGCACGTGATCAAATTAAAACATATGTCCGAATCATATCAGATCTCAAGCCAAACTCATTAATAAAAAGTAAAAATGTTATGGACACAACTTCTTCAACAATTTTATTTCTACTATTTATAAAGATGATAAGTTGTGAGTAATAGATAATTACTTTCACATAGATTAACTAAGAATCCTATTTTCTTTTTCTTTTTTTCTTCTCAATTTTTGCCAAGTGCAAAAGTACTAGAAATTCACATCAACGTTCATCAGTGATAGGGCTTAAGGCATGCCCATTGGCCACCATATGGGAGATTTAATTTAAAGAAATAGTTTAATATTGTTGATTTTTATTTTTATTTTTGTTATAATTCAATGAATATTGTTGATTAGGAATTACCTTTCGGCTCTATATAAGAATTTTTTGTGTGCCTAATTTTCCTTGTGCATGCGCTTAATTAGAACTAAAGTTAGGCTCCTTGTAAAACAAATAAAAGAAAATCACACTTTCCTTAAGAAGAATGAAGAAGGGCAATACGTTTCTAACATGTCCCTAGCTATTTTTCCTTCCGTACTTTGGGTGATTCCAAATACCCATAGAATTTTAGAAATTAGGGCACGTTTTGGTACACCAAATAAAAATTACATTAGGAATAATAATCTTAATCATTGAAAATAAAAAATGTTGTACTGGAAAAAGTATTCTTGTTATATGTATTAATTAAGGAATAATGTTATAGTTACAAATTATTTTACAATATTGTTACAAATTATTGATGTAGCAAATTATTATTTGTTCTCATTTAGATCCACCACTAACATCATATTTTTACTTACCGATAACCACTCACCACATTATCAATTCGTAAAATAATTTTTAGCTAGCAATTTCTTAAAGAATTGTTATTTCTTAATTTAAGGAATAATTATTATCAAGGAATAACAATTTCATGTAATAAAGATGCAACTAAATAACCGAATAATTATTAGTTATTACACATAAATTACCATTCTATTACAAAACTTATTACAACATACCAATCATGCCTTAAGTGATAATAAGGATAATACAAATTGTTAAGAGACTTGTAACTTAATTTGCACTTTATAGTATTTTCAACAGAGAAGTAGAGATTCAGATCTCCTCCTCTTAATTATCTCCCACACACGCCTCCTAAAAAAGTAAAAATTAAAATAAATAAATAAATAAAAAACTTGAAATTTTACTATATGAACTCAACAAATTAACGTGTCACAAATTAGAAAAATAATTTTTATATATGTATTACGTTTTTACAGCAGTATTAATTGCCTAATGATTAGGAGTTTGGGTTAGTATTCTTCAGCACCAAAGAAAAAAAAAAAAAAAGGATTGGAAATAGAATTGAAACTTGATATTTGGAGACAGATGTCTCACAAGTCCCTTTACACAACATGAATACAACTCTCTCTCTCTCTCTCTCTCTCTCTCTCTCTCTCTCTCTCTCTCTCTCTACATAAAACTCCTAGTTTTACGAAGTCTAAGAGAACTAATCAGTAGGCCATCTTAATTGATCCGTTCTAAAGCTAAGCAATAGCACCATACTGTTTAGTAAAGGTTTGAACCATGAGAGACATGATCAGTAGTCCAATGCCAACATTTTGCTACTTGCATTGGCTTCACTGTTTGAGCATGGTCGATTCATGATTGGTATTGAGAACTACGTTTAGAAATTAGCAATTGGTCCAGGAATTATGCTAGCCACTCGTTGTAAAACAATAAATGTCCAGAGAACTCAGTCTCACTCACCTAGTGGGCATCTGAAGAGGCAAAAGGATTGCACAGAGAAATCATTGTGAAAGCGATGGCAAGTTGGCAACAACCCAATACATAATCCTAATACGTGACTGTCTCAAAATGCAAGGTATTCCATTAAGTAAGTTTGTGTAAATCTGGCAAGGTTGATATATTGCAAAATAAAAGTGCATTGTTTCTTATTGAATTTAGAACCCAGTCACGCTTTGGTATTGGAAAACTGTGTATCATACATAGACTGAAACTTGGAGCACATTATATGTGGGAATTGCTAGGAATATGAACATCAAGAGTAGGTGGGAGAGGCAGAGGGTCCTGCTTTATTTGCCAGAAGTATAAGGAATGGACCATTCATTAATTATTTTTGTGTAATTCAGTGTTGGGGACCAATGCCCTTACTATAGATTGTTTAGTAGTCATCAAAATCTTCAGAATCACTATCTTGTCCAAATCAACTTTATCAGTACACCTTAGAGATCTCACCAGTGTGAAAACTACTTGACTGACTTCACAGGTTCAGATCCTAAGACAAAAAAAGGAACAGGATCACATGATTGAAATATAGTGCAATAGTTGGGGATATTGTATGCAATAGCACTTTTGAATTTGATGCCTACGATTAAAAGTAAAGAGACTTACTTAATCTCAACCTTTTGAATCAAAACTTTTAACTTTTTTAACATTCTACCTTCTCAACTTTTTCCTCTCACAATTGCATGGCTATTGCACCTGATCTAGATCAATGATCACAACCCATAAACAATAGAAAAAATATTTATTTATTTATTTCGAAATAAAATTTTCACTTGGTTAGGAGTGATACTAGATCGGTCGAGCTTGGATTTGATGTCAATCTAGCAACCGACCCAATCACGTTGGGTTTGAAAGACCTTAGCTCATTGTTAATCTTGGAGATGTGGCATGTTAACCAATTTAACATGAGAAATTCATGGTCAAGTCGGTTGAATTCACGGTTTGTCTAGTTAATGAAGGTGTCACAGTGATATGGAGGAGATTTGGTGGTAGAAATCACATCGACAATAGTGGAGATCTCATGGCTACCAACGCGTACTTGTTATAAGAGCAGAAACTTAAATTCCAAGATTGATTGTGAAAATAATATAGGATTAAAAAAAATCTCCCCAAAAAAAAAAAAAGACAAATAGACACAAACACATAAAACGAATAGAAACATTTGCAAGGTTTGGCAATAACTTAAATTCACAAACAACATAAAAGATAAAATTTTACTAACAAATTTGGAAGATACAAATATGATGTAAATGCACCCACACAAAATACAAATCCCAAATATTCGCAAATGGCACTAAGTATTATGAATAGTCATTTCACACCACAATTAAGAAATTTAAATTGAACATATAGCACAAAATTAGATAATAATTAAAAACTAATTTGGATTCTACGTGCTTCAACTTTAATATAATATATATGATTTTGCCTATCAAAATTTAGGATATTTTAGCATTTTGCCCTTATTTTTAAAAAAATTTAGCAATATATCACTGTTTTAAAACTATTTAGGTCCATGCTCTTATTTTGAAACTCGATTGGTTTAAAATCGAGTTATGCCAAATGAAACTTCAAAAAAAAAAAAATTGTGGAACTCGATTTTATGGAGCTCGAGTTCCATTCAGGGAACTCGAGTTCTAAATTTTTTTTTTTTTTTTAAATTTGATCGTCCCATATTCGTTTTTTTACAAATCGAATTTTACATTAAAACTCGATTTTAAGAAAATCGAGTTTCAAAACAGGAGCATGAATCTAAATAGTTTTAAAACAATGACATATTGCTAAATTTTTAAAAAAATTGGCAAAATGCTAGAATTCCCCCAAAATTTATTCATAATACTCTCAAAAGAGATTTCTCTCTAATACAAATCAACAAACCAAAGCTCACAAATGAAAATTGTCGCTCCTGAGAACAAAACAAAACAAAGTGACCCAAAATCCAATCGCACAGAGAGACAGCAATTAAAGAGCTACCTCACACACTAATTTATGGCACAAAGCGGCAGCACAAAACTGCCAAGAAGAATAATTGATCCACACAATATATAACTCTTGAAGACAAGTCAGTCACGTGATTTTCTAATACCACGGCAATATAATTTTTTCATGCACACAAAGTAGACCCATCCTACTATAATTAGATAAGCTCCGACATTCAACTATTCAAACCATGTGCCTTGTGTTCTCCACATAAATATCTGCTGCACCTGGTGGAGATCTTAAGATCTCTGTCAAATATCAAGCAAAGCTCGAGCTAGAGAAGGGAGAGCGAATAACGACAGCACGACGATGGTCAAGAAAGCAAGGCTTTGGGTTTTGCACTTCGAACACATGGACCGGGATCATCGGCTTTTCGAATGGCAAATTTGTCGCTCGACTTGAGCTAATTAGGTTTTAATTGTGGGAATCCACTATTTTATCGAGTGCTTAATCCAACGTTTTAGTATGTGTGTAAGAAACATTCTCCTTTCAAATTGGGTGTTGAGTAAGTTGGGTTTATTGGGTGCAAGTAAAAATTGATTAGCCCTACTTTTAATCAAAGCTCCGGTACTAAACCTCTACAATTATTTGAACTTGAATTTGAAATTTGAAACGGAAAAACCTTAATAATAAAAATAAATAGAAAGACAACACTCCCCTTTTCAAATTGGATGTCTGTAAGAGCACCAACATTCATTATTTCAATTCTATCCTATTACCATCTCACAAAGCCACTTTATCAATTATACATTACTATTTTTCACTACACCCAACATCCAAATTTCTATTTTACTATTCTACTCATTAAAATAATATATTTACACATTAAAATATATAACCAGCAAAATATCCTCTTAGGGAAACCCTGTTCCAAAAAAGAAAAACCTAAGAGGGAAAGAAACACAAAAAATTGCCAAAAACCATCCCCACCGATCGAGAAAATTGCCAAAAAAATTGCCAAGAAACACAAGAAATTGTCATAAACACACCAAGAGAAAAAACCACTTCAAACCCACCACACCGACTCGCCGATCTCCACAAGCCATCAATCAACAACCCCAAGCCACCAATTAGCAAACCCAAGCCATCGATCAGAAACCCATGCCGCCGATTTGAAACCCAGGCCGTCGAAAATACGCTATCACAGATTTGAAACCGCCATGAGAAACGCCATCACCGATTAGCAAACGTCATCACCGCCACGCCTTCGTCGAACCTTGCTTCGGCCAATAGCGACTCAAAGAGTGAGAGAGGGTATATGAGAAAACCAAAAGAGTGAGTTGAGAAAGAAAGAAGACTTCTCAGCCCTCGAGAAAAGGGAAAGAAAAGACAAAGGAGAGAGAGAAAGAATAAAAGTGATTAAAAAATATATACTATAGTGCTACAATGCCATTCTACAAGTAGAATGGCACTGTAGCACTATGGTATAAATTTTTATAATTGAAGCATTTTACAAGTTTCAATGGAGCCATTTTTTTGGGTGAAAATGGTAAAATGGGCTTAACATTAGCATTTACAATGACCACTGCGGATGCCCTATGCAAGCTAGGTTTTTTGGATGCAAGTACGAATTGATTAGCCCTACTTTTAATCAAAGCTCTTGTACTAAACCTCTACAATTATTTGAATTTGACTTTGAAATTTAGAAAGGAAAAACCTTAACAATAGAAATAAATAGAAAGACAAGATATCTCTACTTTACTTGAAGTAGACTATTTTTGTTTTCATTTCTTCCGGTCGTACCTTCAAGTACAAGAGACCAGATTGCCTTTCTTGCAAGATCTCCATATTTGTAATTTAACAATAGCACAAATTATGGAAGATTCCTGTGTAACAAAGGGAGTTACAAAATTTTAAATACAACTAAACAAATTCAAAAATCTCATATCAGATTCTGGTGTAACAAAAGTTTTCTGGGTTGTACATCAAGTTAATATTGCAACTGAGGTTTTATCTAGGGTAAAAAAAAGAAGGGTAAAGAAACGAAAGAACAAAACAAAGTGAGCAACTTTGAATTGAAAAATATATATTATGTTAATTAAAAGCCAATCTAGATCCTACCATTTAGGTAAACATCGGTAGAATTTTAAGACTAATGTTCATTCATGAATTTAACAATTATTTTAGTTATGCTAGTCATTGAGTTAACAAGCATAGAGATTATGAACTTGCTTTTTTTAGGAAGCTACATACAAATTATTACAATCCATTCATTCAACTATTCAAGGAGGGGAAAAGTTTCTCAAAAAAGAAAAATCCAAAGCTAAAGAGCAATAATACAATTATTTTTATATTCAAGGAGGGGAAAAGGTTCTCAAAAAAGAAAAATCCAAAGCTAAAGAGCAATAATACAATTATTTTTATAATAATAGGTTACGGTGATAAGTTATAAACATAATTAGTCTTAAATATTATTAGGTTATGCTAACAAATATATATATATATATATATATATATATATATATTTTAGAGAGAGTTTTAACATATGGCATCTGCTCTTAATGATAGCTCGTTATCATCAAACCAAGACATCAATTAATTTTTAGTGTAGGCAGGTATTGAACCTTAAATCTCTTATTCAACTATCAGAAATTTTACCAATTAAATTAGCTGGAACTCACTCCTAACAGATATTCTTAGAGTAATGATTAACAATTTATTTTAAAAAAATTTTAATATCACTTTTATAAAAAATAAAAAAAATTATTAAAATATTAATTTTTTCATAAAATTTTTTTAAAATAAATTATTAACTATTAATCAGGAGCATCGTATCTCAATATCATTTTCACGTTTAGTACTAAAAGTTTTTTTTTCCAATAAAAAAACCATTTTTTTTTATAATGTATTAATTATAAACCTGATCATTCATCCAAATAAATCGCCTGACCATCCGTATACCTACTCATATTGGATTCATCAAAAGTAACAGAGCAAACGGCTGTCACTCAGATCCATAGGACACATTGCTACTCGTTTGTGTCTTGGGGAACTCAAAAAAATGCTGGTGGTCAAAGCAGCAAAGTTCAAAGAATGGAATATATATATTATTAAATTCTCAAAATACATAAATAAATAGATATAAATACACTTTTATTGTTTATATTTTAACCTTTTTTTTATTTAATATCTATATTTTAATTTTATCACGTGTAGTTCTTAATTCAATTAATGCATTTTATTTTATTCCTTTTTGTTAGGAGACAAACTGATGTTGATGTGGTTAATTAAAAAATAATAAAAAATTTTAATTAGCATTTAAAAAAATGTCACGTCAACTTCTAAAGACAAAAAAATTATTAATTAATTTTAAAGAAATTAAAAAAAAAACAAAATTAAAAACAATAAACACAAACACAAACACAAAGAACACAAATCAACGCACAACCCAAAAACTCAGGTCGGTGAGGGGTGAGACTAGTGGCGAGTTGGCGGCACGTAAGGTCGGTAGTGGTGAGATTGGCAACTTGTAAGGCAGCGGTGGTGAGATCCATAGCAAAACCCCTCGGAATCCACCTCGTCGTGACCCATGCCAATCTCCACCAAATCCATCAACAATCTGAGCAGCCCAAAAAAATCCACCCCCATCTCCACCTCACCGTGACCTTGCCAAAGACCCACACCATAAACCCATGAAATCAACCCAACAACCCAGAAACTCAGATCGATGAAGGGCAAGACCAATGACGAGTTAGCAGCATGTAAGGTCGGCGGCGGTGAGATCGGCAACTTGTAAGGTAGCGGTGGTGAGATCCATAGCAAAACTTATCGAAATCCACCTTGCCATGACCCACGCCAATCTCTACCAAACCCATCACCAATCTATGCAACCCAGAAAAATCCACCCCCATTTCCACCTTCTCGTGACCTCCCCGATGACCAACAAAACCCAGTAACACCGAACTTAAGAGAACCACGACCCACAATCCACTTCAACCATACCCACCTCTTCCTTTAAGCACCGGTCACAGCAAAAAAAAAAAAAAAAAAAAAACGCCAAAATAACTACAGAAAATGAACCATTGTGATGTTGATGTTAATGTTAGGAGAAGAATGGTGTTTGGGTCTGAAGAATTTATGTTTGTGTTTATTTTTTTAATTTTGTTTTTTCTTTTTTAATTTTGTTAAAATTAATTATTATTATTATTATTTTGTATTTAGAAGCTGACTAGCATTTTTTAAATGCTAATTAAATTGAAAATTTTTTTCTTTAATTATAACAACTTGCTACATAGGATTTGTTGTAAAAATGTTGTGAAAATGTTGTAGACATAGCATTTTCCTTTTTTAATTGGCCACGTTAGCATCAGTTTGCCACCTAAGCAATTTCCATTGGTGGGCTAATGGAAATGACGAAAATAGAATGTGTTAATTGAATTAGAAACTAAAAGTAGTAAAATTAGAATATAGGGACTAAAATAAAAAAAATAAAAAAAAAAGCCAAAATATAAAAACTAAGAGTACATTTACGCCTATAGAAATATTAGTGTTTTTTAATTTGAAAGCTAAGGTGTCATAACTCTTAAGCGTGACACTTCAACCCTTTTATTCAGAGAAAGTTCCAGAACAATGTGAATACTTTTTTTTCAAGTATATTCTTATTTAGTATGTATTTAAATACTGTTTATTTTACTAAAAACTGAATATTTATTATAATAAATAATAATAAAATAATTTATGAATTATTATTCACAGTTAAAAATACTCTAGTTTTGCCTCATGTTTCATGAACAGTAAAAAAGTGCTGATAAAAAAAAAAAAAAAAATGCAAAACGCACTACTTTAATCAATACCCAAACGGGTACTTAATATTAAATTTATCATCACGACCAATCCACCATTATTTTTTTAATCTTTCGCACCAAACGTCACCTAATGAATCACCCATCACCAATTAATTAACAATAAACAAAAATCTCAAACTAATTAAAAAAATTAAACAACACAGTAGGTATGATTGATTATGAACCAATGAGAATTCAGAAAGAGATCCTTGATCTGTTTTCAACAAAAACGGTAAAAGAAGTTTTACTTTACTGACAGAAGGGAGTTACACAAAGCCCTATGGTGAAAAAGTAAATGGGGCTTTTTTATGATGAGAGGAAACATTTTTTTTTTTTTTTCAGATGCGAAAAGCTCACTAAGCTCAGCATCATGCTCCTGCAAATCAACGGCTAAAATTACACCGATCAGAACCTCACTTAAAAAAAAAAAAAGAAATTAAAATAATATACATCGAAACATTAATCATTAATCATACACTATCATCACAAACAACGTACTATTATTCTAGGCGAGTTCAAATTAAGAATCGTAGTCTCGGCACCACAGGATCACCAAAAAAAACCAAAATTTCTTTGGGTGATCCTTTATATTTTTTTTTTAATACTTTTTAATCAGAAGGTCGGAACGACGCCGTATTGCGCTTCGGTTATAAAAGCCGCAGTGGACACGGAGTTAAAGAGGCTGTCCACGTCAGACTCAATCATTTCGGTACGTTTCGCGAACCGGCCTTTGATTCTCGGCCGAGTTTCGGCGTAAGCTTTTCTCGAAGCATATCGGATTGTCTTCTCGAATTTCCGATTCTTCCTCTTCTCTCTGTACCTCAAAACCCTTGCTTTCCTATCAGTCCCGCACAACTGAGTCGCAGCCTGGGCCGTAGTCCCCGAAACCGGTACGTTAGGATCAACGCTCATGTTTCGGCCGAAAGGATACGATATATCGGACATCGAATTCCCGTCCGGTACAACTCCAACTTCCGAGGACGAAACCTGAAAATTTCATATAAATATCACTTTAGTCCCTAAACTTTACATAAATTGCAAAGTTTTTTGAATTTGAAATTTGAGGAAGTGATGGAGTAATTACGCTTTGGCTAAGAGAGTGAGAGGTATAGTTGTATGCAGAGAGCTTGGATTTGCAGAATTCGATATCGAAGCAAGTTTCGGAAACCGGAGCCGAAACCGGTTTAGCTTGAACCGGAACGACACTATCGGTACCCGAATTATGGAACGAGTTCGGGTATTCGAAATCGAGAAACGGATCGATTTCGGCAGTGAAGAGCAAGTCGGTGGGTTTGACATCCGGATCCTCCACGAAGCTCGGGTTGGGGAGAACCCACGACCCGGCATCCGGCGACTCGTTGTGATCGGTCGGGACCACGAGGAAATCGGTGAGCGGAGCGGCCGATTTGATGACCGAGTCGGCCGAGTCGAAGAAAGGCTCCACAGGGACGCGCTCGTGGCGGCTCGCGAGCGGGTTGGCCGAGTGGATGTCGGAGTCGCACGTGACGCAGAGGGCCGCCGCGTCGGCCTTGCACGTGACGGACGCCGGAGCTTGCTCGCAGACCTCGCACATCCACACGCGCTCGTGCCGCGAGTGGAGCTTGGAGTCGCAGGTCAAACAGAGGAAAACCGAGTCGACTCGGCAGAAAAGAGATGCTGAGCCGGACTTGCACGAGTCGCAAAGCTTGGCTGCCACGCCCCAAGTTTTCAAGCTACTCGCTGTTGCTTCGATTCCCATATCGAAACAAAACTAAAAATAAAAACTGTGTGTTTGCTTTGTGTGCTTTGCTCTCTGTCTCTCTCTGCCTTTTATGTTTTTGAGCTTCGATTTTTTTTTGGGAGCTAGCAAGAGAGAGAGATGTAAATGTATATCTATCTAGTCAGAGGAGAAGAAATCAGTGCTGACGAGTAAGAGGAGGACACGTGGGAGATTGTAAGCCACATTAAAATGGGGGGTACTTGTGAAATATTTTTGGGGAAAATAATGGTTTGGGAGTAGTAGTTGTCATGTGTCTGTGCCGACGTGGGTCCCAAAATCAAATAGATTAGATTAAGTTACAGGGCATTGCATTGCATCGGATTTTTTTTTCTTTCTTTTTTTCTTTTTTTATTACAAAGAGTTATAGAAGAGAACTGAGAAGGGGCGACAAGAACAAGTTGCCAAGCTGGTGAACAAACTGGAAGCTCTATATGGTATATACATTTTTCAATGGTAGAGCCAATAATTTACTTTTAAAAGCATTCTCCAAAAAATAAAAAAAATTACTACAGTATTTCTCTCTCTGGGATAGTACAGTATTAGTCAGTGGCGGAGCCAGGATTTTAGTCTAGAGGAGGCAAAATAAAAAAACGATATTAAAAGTGAACTTTATCTAAAAAACATTAATCAACAATAATAACAAAATAAATAAATAATTGTAAGCAAATATGAATATATTTCATATTATTAAAATAAATAAACAAAAACAATCAATTCATAGCTACTAAAAAATTTACAAAATGATGGCGTAAAAATGTGATTAGTGTTACTTAAAAAATATAATGAATAAATGTTTGAAATTATTTTTTGTGATTGGTGACATGACAATTTGTAAGACATAAGTAGTAAAATTTGTAGTATCTCTAACATCATTCAAAGACAAAATGCTGTGAAAAGTATCATAAATAGTAAAAATGGTGTAAATAATGATGTAAAATAAAAAATAAAAAATAGTGAAATAGGTGCAAGTTGCATATAGGACAAGACAAAAGCAATGATTTGGTCACTTTCAACAAGTAGAAGTCATTTTTTTCATTTTTTTTTTCCCCTCCATGACTGCTAATACTAAAAAATTTTAGGAGTCAGGGGGGGCAGGTGCCCCCCTCGCCCCCCTCTGGCTCCGCCAGTGGTATTAGTCCACGGCCAAGGTCCAAAGGACAGATACTTCTATTAGATTAATCTCAAGAATGATTAGCTACAGTATTTCTCTCTCTGGAATTTTCCATGAAGCTCTCTCCCTTTCAAGAAGATCTCTTACATTATATAGCCTCTTTCAGCTGATCTTAGCCCTCCATATGTTGATCATGTAGGCCACAACTCGAGCTTGTTCCATCAGAAGCCTTTCCAAATCTTCTGTGAGTTGCGGCAATCAAGACAGCATTGTTCAAGGGTCTTCTTTACATAAATACAGTCAGAAGGTTTGGTAGGGTGCATTAAATGTGGTGGCAGCTACCATCCCTTCAGACACATCAGAACTAACCCCCTCTTTGAAGCTCTTCCTCTACAGTGTGACATTTTCTGATAATGTGATATTGATATGGCCAAGGCTCGCCTCCCTGGCCTTGTTGTCTGAGGGCATGGTCCTCTCGAAACTATATAAACCTCCTCGGCCTCGGATATGACACATGGCACTATTACCTTATTAAACTTTTGTATCTCACAGTATACTTTCGTAAATAATAATTATCTATTAATTGAATAAAGAGATATTTATTTAGTAGTATAATTAAGGAGAGATATTAGAGATATTATAAGTTTTATTATATAAAACTTATAAATTGATGCTTTAATATTAAAAAAAATAATAATTGAGAAATTTCTTTATAATGTTAATATGCACCATTCACATTCATCATGGTTTAAGTTTGTAATTCTAAAAGAAAAAAAAATGTCTACCCCATTTGACTGGTGGTCCATTATTAAACAAAAAACCACTTTTATGTTTCTTAAGTGTTAGTAGTATCTTCTCAAAAAAAAAAAAAAGTGTTAGTAGTATAAAAACTTATTTGACATTTTATATTCAAATGACTGTCTGAATTTTTTCAGATGATGGTATATTGGCTCTTGGGTAATCAAAAACCAAGTTTATAACTTCGAGATTTGGATGTTGTCATGTTGTTACAAGGCTTCACTTAAACGATTTGTTTGGGTGTTTTTTATTTTTTATTTTTTACTTGCGATACATTAGAAGAATATTGCACATACTCCATTATAGAATATAATAATGAATAACTAAAGCTGAATAGTTTTGAACCTTTTTTTTCTTTTTTTGTATTTAGTTTAGTGTTTTTTTTTAGTTGGAATAATATGGGACATATAATGACATAATAAATGTAATTTTTAATTATTTCTAGATGATAAGAAAGCAAACTATAATATTTGGTTTTTTCGACTTTGAATATTGTTAAACTAAGATTCAAAACAAAATAGAAGATGATATTCTAAGAAATTTTTTTGATTTTGTACATTGAAAGGAAAATTCATTATTGCAAAATTTTGCACAAAATCAAAATCAATCATAGATGATTTGCTGGATTTTAAATAGCCAAGTACAATTTTAAGAGATGATTGAGTCGAAATGTAATTTAAAAAATTGAAACAAATAAGATATCGAATAGAATCAAACGTTTAGATCATAAAAGAATGTAATTAAATAGGGGGTATTTTTTTAAAGTGTTTTTACAGTCTATAAAAAAAATAGAGTTGAAAGAAATATACATTTACTTTTCACTTGTATTTTCTAAAGATAATAATAAAATCTATATCTTACTTCTATTTCATTAAAGAAATGAGTATCTCTGTACTTTTGGGAAAAACACTTAAAAGTGAATGGAATAGACATTCTCTCCTAGTTTTACCATTAATTTCTTACCAAAGTCCCAAATAAATAAGTAAATATAATATTTCAAAATTGTTTAATTTCCATTCATTTTCTTCTTCCAAATGAGTTTAATTTTTCAGTTAGTCACTACCGAGAAGGGTGGTCTAGTGGTCTTGACACGAACGCAAAAGTGCAGCACTGCTTGAGATCCCATGTTTGAACCCCAATAGGTAGAACATAGGATTTTCCCTCCTACAACTAGCCTGAGGGTACTGATCTTCTCATGGTGTTGGGATGATATCTGTTGTCACCCTATACAATAGTAGTTATAACTCAATTTAACATTTCCTAACAAGTGAGTGTTCCTAATGATTACGCCCATGGAGGTCCGCCACAATACTCGCCTCCGCTCACCTATTTTGTTCATCAAAAAACAAAAACAAAAAAATTCCAATTAGTCCAAGCATATAATATCTTAAAAACACGTAGTTAATATTGTATAATAAAAATAGTGTTAATAATTAATTTTACTTTAATCACAATAAACTACATGATATGAAAAATATTGTACTTCCAACCTTAGTGTATTTTAATTAAAGACAACAAATCGGTTTTAGGCTGGACAGATGAACTTTGTCTGACAGAGCCCCTTGTCTACCATAGTACCATGACCATGATTAGATACTAATGCAATGGTTGTTGGTTGGATTATAATTACATTTTACCCCCAAAAATTAACTACATCACTTCAAACTTTTCGTAATTATTAGGTCCATGGCTTTAAATTAGGTAGTACAATGTAGTGTTTGGAAGGTCCTACCACACGAAGTTAGGATCCATGAATTTGATTCCTAATATCTAATTAGGACAATTACTATTAACTGCCTATGTGGCTATATTCAATGTACTGATCTGAACAAGATATTGTTAGCGACTGATACATGTCCAACGTTGTTGGTGCCCATGATCCACTAAAAATGGGCTCCTATCTTATAAAATAAATATTCAAGTCTAAGGATTCGAATGGATAAGAAAAAGAAAAAAGAGAATTGATTTTCCATGTAAAAAATAGTAATAATAATAATGAGCATCTATGATCTTCTGGAACTTCATAATCATTTTGTGCTTTGACATTTTTCTTATTTTTCATAATCACTACCCTTGTTACAGCCAACCTTATCACAATATAATAAAAATTCAAACCTATAAATTGACTCCATTGAGTGAGGAAATTGCTTTCCCTTTTTTTTTTCTTTTTAATCTTTCACCCACTTATTAAAGCTATGTTACCAACAATTTCTTACAATAATTCTTTTCATAAGTTAAATAAGTTTTTAATCAACAGACAAGTACTGTTTTTCAAAGCCAAATTATAATCATAATTTTATCTCTTTGGCATAAAGCTTCTTCAACAAAATGATCTAAAGAAAAAAGAAAACACAAACAATTGTATCATATTTGTCTTGACATGCATATGGTGAGTTGGGTTTACTATATGTATACAGTGTGAGCCATGTGCTTTCAAATCCTAAAAAGAAATATTTAGTGTTCGCCATCTTGCAATGAAGTAGATATAATCAAGCAAGAATGATGAAACAGACAGCAAAATCACCTCAATCCGCAATAGATCTTCGGCTTAAGAGTCGTTATCATCGTTCCACAAATAAATTTACCATTTTTGTTATAACTTTCTTACGTGCAAAATTATAATTAATTACTTTTCACTTTCAAATAAATTCACTGTATTTTTTTTTACCGTCCACGGTTTGATACGTGAAGAGTTATGAAAAAAATGTGCATTTATTTATTTATCTATTTGGATTTAATTAGTGGGCCAGTCAAATTTCACTTAAAAGATAGGAAAAGGACAAGATAAGTCAAATACAAGTATGCAACGTCAGAAGATTGGAAAAAAGCAAAACACTAAACGATGGAAGCAAGACTAGTTCCGTGTGGACCATCCTCTATTGGCTCTTCAGAGAGGGAAAGCTTTTGATTGTCTCTCATTTTTATTTTATTTTTATTTGGACACAACAAAAATAATATTGCTAAAACACAGTAACTTAGTGCAAATTTTTAATTCCATGACGTATGACAGTCACATCCTACTCAATGTACAGGGATGATATAGAAGTGGAAATTTCATTGCGTGACCCACCTTAATTAGTGCACCAGCAGTACTGTGGTAAAATTTGACTAAATCATTGGTGTGGGACTATATTATATGAAATTAATGGGTTGTTCTTAATCTTAATGAATATTGTGGACCCGGATAGTTATTTAAGAAAGTGATAGAAAAAAAGTAAATTATAAACCAAGTTTCAGTTAGGTTAATTGGTAAAATTTTTAACGATTAAATAAAAAATTTAGAATTTAATTCTCAGCTTATACTAAAAATCGAATGATGTCTTAGAAAAAAGGTAAATCATAAAAGCAAATACTTTTCTTTAATAAATAAGTGCAAACTACACCTAAAAACACCATATATATAATCCAAATTTACGTGAAGGAAAGGCATAGTACATTAGTTTACTAAATATTTTTTGGGATATTTAACACATTTTTTATTGAGTAAAACTAAAATGAAAGATAAGTGCAAACTACACCTAAAAACACCATATATAATCCAAATTTACGTGAAGGAAAGGCATAGTGCATTAGTTTACTAAATATTTTTGTGGATATTTAACACAAATATTTTTATTGAGTAAAACTAAAATGAAAGATAAGTTTACTGTCTACCTAAATGCAAACAGGGTTCCTGAATGTTTGCTAATATGTGTAGCCAGTGTAGGTGCATTGAATAGCGGAATTGATGACCTAACTGGAACCTCCTTTATATTTGGGAATCAATGTCTAGGTGCAATCCTCCAATAACTAGTTTCATCTTAAAAAGAAATATTAAAAAAAAAAAAACTTAAAATACCATAGTATCATTTTCACTAAAAAGGGAAGAGAGAAACTTTTTTTATATATCTAATTTTACTTTAAGATAATTTTCTAGTTGAGATTAGGTGTAATACCCTGGGCTTTCAATGATGGTTTGGGTCATAAAGGGTTTCAATTTCAACCATTGATTAAAAAATAATTAAGAAAAGTGACAAGTAAATAATAATAATAATAATAATAATAATAATAATAATAATAAGGACACAATCACACAAATAGTACTGGACCTCAGTTGCACTAACCCGCAGCCAAAACAATGAATTTATAGAGAGTTTGACTCGTCAATTTCTTGGACGTTGTGATAACATGAAATAAGCTAGATCACAAAACACACAACCATTTAACTCTTGTATATAACAAATAAATATTTATTTTATTTTAGATTTATCAAATACCTTTTATATCCAAACGATGTACTTTAAATTTAAAAAGAAAAGTGAGTAATTACAAAAATTGACAAGGGATATAATTGAAAATTAAAACTTTACAAACCCTAAATCTTTAAACCCTACAAACCCTAAACCTTTAAAACTTCTTATAAATATCTTTTTTTTTATTATTATTTTATTTTAGCCAAGTTCTAAGATATTTTATTTTTGTTGAATTATGTTATTTTATTTTTGTTAAATTAAGTTATTTTGAATTTGGGTTGAATGTTGCACACTTACACTTCTTTTGGAGTGGAAAGAACTTATTTATAGATGAATATTAATATAATTTTGTTGAACTATATTATTTTGAATGTGAAGTGTATGCACTTGTTTTTGAGATGTAAAAAAAATTATTTCTAGATAGATTTTATATTTAATATTATGCAAGTTGACTAATACAAAGAGATTGTGTTATCATGTACATTATCATGGCTTATTTAAAACCAACAGTGACTTATTGCAATAACTAGTTTCATCTTAAAAAGAAATATTACAAAAAAAAAAAAAAAAAACTTAAAATACCATAGTATCATTTTCACTAAGAAAAGGGAAGAGAGAATTATCTTTTTTTATATATCTAATTTTACTTTAATGATAATTTTCTAGTTGAGATTAGGTGTAATACCCTAACAATTCTTTCAATGATGAGATTTAGAGTTGAATTTTTTTGTTTCAATTTCAACCATTGATTAAAAAATAATTAAGAAAAGTAAAAAGTGAAGCTTAAAATATGAAAAGTAAATAATAATAATAATAATAATAATAATAATAATAATAATAAGGACACAATCACACAAATAGTACTGGACCTCAGTTGCACTAAGGGAACCATCCCAAATGGCCTAAAACAATGAATTTATAGATAGTGGGCTTCGAATCTAGGTCTATGGACGTTAGATAACATAAAAGTTAAGCTAAATCACAAAACACATGCATAACATCTGTACGTAAGTGAAAATTCTCTTGTATATTGATGACCAGAGAGCATGCAAATCTTTGGTTTTCTCTTACAATTATCTCTGTGATGATGGTTCGCCCCCCTCTCCTTTTTTCTTTCCCCCTTTTGATTTTTTACCCGAAGGGACCAAAGGTCTCCTTCCTTTTTCTTCTTCTTCCACGTGTGAATCAGATGCTTCATTTAGATACTTGTCTCATCACCCCCTCCTCCAAAGTCTTTGGCAGTAGCTATAAGGTTGAATCCTAATACTCAGGTGTCATTTCCCCATTAATGCGGCCAGAAAAGTAGTTACAGAGCCTTCAATGCGATGGTAGCAGCTTTACTCTAGATATTTTACGTTCCTTCTCCTTATCTTTTTCCTTCACTTCTTTTGCCTTCATGCCCTGAATCTTCAGTAATGATGCCCTCGAACTGCTAGATTACTCTTCTCGTCCTCGGCTATCTATGGCTGATGATACTCCCATCCTCGGACATCATGCTTCAGAATATTTTACCCAGATATGGCTTCTTTCCTCTTTGACATTACTTCACGGGCGGGCCTTTCATGTCCTCGGACCACCCATACTGTTGGGTTGGGCTTTCAACCCCATAAGCACACTTGGGCCGGCCCAACACATACCTTGGGCCCATTGGCCCTACAATAATAATAATAATAATTTGTAAGAGGGTGAGAGGTTAATTGCACCCGGTGCAATACCTTATAGTTTGTTTGGATTGAGGGGGGAGGGAAGGGGAGCAGGGAAGACTAGAGTAGATCAAGCTGGCTAGAAATTAGGCTAAAAGTATCCCATATTAATATAAGGACATAGTTTGGAGCCAATCACTAATACAAAGATGATAGTAGTGATTATCATGTACATTATGCATGGCTTATTTAATTCAACCAATCAAGTGAGTTATGTGCATTATGCATGACGAGATACATATCATATTTCTATTGATGGTTGGAACCTAAGCTTTAAACATATTTGCAATCAAGCTTCTTCCTTAATGTAATTGTTTTTGTCATCTAACATTTTGTAAACTTTTCTTTTATTTATATATATGAGAAGAGAGAAAATTTGAATTTGAATTCTTTCTATAAAAGAAAATGAGTAAGTAGAATTTCTTAATTACAAAACTCTTGATTTTTATAAATTACATACTTGATCCACCATTTATTCCCGCCATCTTTGTAAATATATAGAACAACACTTTTTCGCCCCCTAGCACTAGACTCGCAACTTCTCTTGATTTTATTATGTAAACCGTTTTATTATCCAAAATGCATGGATCCCTCGTCTCAATAGTTCATTATACGAACTAATTTCACATAAATAGTATTTTTTTGATAGTATGGTTATCGGTGGGACTAAAATCAACATTTACACATCAGCATATTGTTGTGCTGACTTGCCAAAATATGGGCATGGAATCAGAGCTAGAATCTCGATATCAGTGGTAAGCTCTCAAGATTGAGTAACTTTTAGGAACTTTTAGAGCACTTAGAATAAAACTTATTTCTCTCATATTTATAGTAGGATTTATTCATTAAATTCATAATGGGGACTACCATGAATATGAGAGAAAAAAATATAATAATAATACCAAACTAAGTATTATTATTGAGTAATTCTTAGGCAATCATAGAGCACTAAAAATGATGCTCATTTATTTCATATTTATGGTAAGATCCACTCATTAAATTCGTAGTGAGCTCTTACATGAATGTGAGAGAAAAGTGTATCATTTTCTTGTACTCTGAGAGTACCTAAAATTTTTTCCTCAGAATTGATTTGACTTAGGTGCTATTATTGAGTAATTCTAGTACCATATCATTTATCATATTTTTGTCCAAAATTATTTTATACAACATGTTGTAACTGACTACAGGGACGGAGCCAAAACTTAGAGTTAGGGAGGGCGGCTCTGCTGGTGGTTGTGTGCATTGACTTCGGCCTTCGACTTTATTGCTACTTAGTCGCTTAGCTGCTAGTTGTTTAAAATTTTTTAAAGGGTCAGATTTTTTTTTTAAGCAAAATTGGTTGAGCAGGCTTAATTTTTTTTTTTAATTTTACTATTGATAATTTTTGTTGTTGCACTAATTTTTTTTTTTGTATATTTCTTTTTTAGATTTTAGACATATAAATATTTTTTAATGGTCTTTAAAATGTGGAGAATATTTAAACTACAAACCTTTTAACAAATTTCTAATAATGTAAGTGGTGAACCCAAATGCAAACCAATAAAAATTTGTTACCTCAACCGTTTGTAAAAATGTTATAGAAAAATTTGTAACTATAACAATACTCTTAAAAGAATCAATGATATTTTTAAGAGAGCAAAAGTGTAATTTTCTAAAAAAAAATTGCTAAAATTAGTACCTATATAATAATAATAATAATAATAATAATAATAATAATAATATTAAAAAAAATTGGGGGGGCCATTGCCCCCCCCAAGTCCAAATATGGGTCCGTCCATGATTGACTATTTATCATTTTCATATTGATCTGTCTTTTCTTTTCTATTATACACGCGCGCGCACACACACACACACATTAATAGGTGAAATTCAGAAAAAGTTCAATTAAAATTTGAAATTATAATTCAATTTTGAACCAAGTATCTAAATTCATGTGAGGACCACACTATAATTATTTACTTAAATTTTTTAATTTTACCAAGTGATTTAATAAGTACAAAATATTAAGAATCTAATATTAATGAACTATAATTTTTTTACAAAAAAGCTAATAACATGTACTCAATAAAAATAATCACACAATAAAGATCATCACGCATTCTATCTTATTAAAAATTAAAAAAAAATGATCACAAGTAGTACTAAATTTGAGTAAAATTTTTAATATATAACTAATTGTGTTTACTTTTAAAAAAAATTAATTTAATTAATTATTTACGTTTTTATGATAAAAACTGTATTTAATTTTATATATTAATTATGGTAAAAGTTAGGCAATAAAACATTGGGAAACTAAATTTTATTTATTTATTTTTTTGGTTCATTATTATTCAAAAATATCCAAATAAATCATCCAAGTTCAGGTAGGCAAGGATAGGAACTGAAAACCAAGTAAGTAGGTACATAGATAGGGAGTACGTCAGGGTGTGCGTGAGCTGCTGATAGATGTAGAGTATATAAATATATTTTAAATAGTTTTTTTTTTTTTGTTGATAATTAAATTTGGACAAGATTGCCCTGGAAACAATAAAGAGAAATATGGGCACAGAAATCAAGAAAGTCGCTGTCAGCGTGGCAGATGTGGCAGACAGAATGGGGTCGGCCAACCATGTTGCGTTTTTCGATTTGCATCATTATCCTTTTGTTTCTTTATTCAGGGTTACTTTAGACAATAGCTCAACAACCTTTAGCTTATAATGTTATACCCAAAATAGAAATATTTTATTTTATAAAAACTAGAAATGATAATAATAAAAAAGTTGAACTTTAGGATAATTTGGAGGATTCCCCTCCCCCCCCCAATTTGCTTTTGATTAGAAGTTAATATAGAGTAAATAAAAAACCCTATAGTTTTACTTATGGGACACATTAATTAAATCCTAAACTTTTAAATGGGACGTTTTAAACTCATACTTTCATAAATATATATATAATAATAAAAAACTTCAAATTTGGAGATGAAATTTTAAAGTTTCCTATTTATGAAAGTGTGGAGTTTAAAATGCCTCATTTAAAAGTGTGAGACTTATGATGTGTTTGAATACTGCTTATTTTGTTAAAACTGAAAAATTATTACTGAAAGTACTATAGATAAAGATAAAAGTTAGTTAAAATAGTATAGTGAGGCTCATGAATAGTGTAAAAAAATGTAGTGAGACACATAAATAGTAGCAAAAATAAGTTAAATAGTGAAATAATTTAAATTTTTAATCTTAACCCAAACGCACACTTCGTGTGTCCCAAATACAAAATTATGAGTTTTTTTTTTTTTTTACGTAAATCTCCATAATATTAAATATGGTACAAGATTAAAATTAAAATATGCTTAATAAACCTTAAAAGTGTCTACATTAGATTATCAAGTATCCACAAATGACTTTCTAAAAAAAAAAAAAAGTATACACAAAAGAGTCAAAATACATTTGAGTTGAAGTGCTTATCTAAAAATTAATAACATTATTGTTTAGCAAAATTATTAATATGTTATAAATTTTTAGCATCTCTCTCTCTCTCTCTTGGAGCCAGCCAATTAAACCACAAGTCTCTTGACAAAATAATACTAACATATATGTCATTTGGTCAAAATATTATTATGCATTCTCACTTGCAAGGTCATGGCTACGGTGCAAATTAAGGTGTTAATTCATTGATCGTCATACCAAAAACATAACCTTCATTTATCTCAATTCCTTTAAGCCAAAATCTTTATGTCATTCTCAGTATATGAGTTCATTCCCAATGGCACCTTAATTCATGTCCAAGGTTAGACTGACATGCCTTCTAAATTGATGAATGATTTATGAGATGTGTTAACATGTTCATCTTGCTAGAACTCCAGTTTTCATTTAGGTTTTGAAATCTCAATTTCGCTAAAAAGAAATGCTAGTACCACAAAATAATTCACAACTTTTTGTGAATTATTGAAGCATTTCTCTTCTCTAAAAGAGGATTAATAGTAGGTTCAAAGCTACTTGTTGGCCAGGAGGACCATGGCCCCTCGCCCTACATGTATATTCCTTTATAAAATATATAATAGATGCTTAAAGTCAATGGTGCCTCCATATTGAAGGCACTATTTTTAAATTTATTGGAATTTGTTAACAAAACGATAACAAAAATCATCAATTTAGAAATTTCTAAGATACAAGGTCTTAATAATTCAAATTAAAAAGACAAGGGATTAGTTTGATCTCGATCCAAAGTTTAGGGTTTTTTTTTTTTTTTTTTTTTCCCCCCTTTTTTTATTCTTTTTTTTTTTAACGGAATTAGGTGCTAGAGGGTATATGACAACATAATGTTGTTTGTATGCAATAATTTAAAAAAACTTCTAGTTTTAGTGTGTGTTCGGTGTCAGTTTATTTGGTTTGGTGTTAATTGTTTTTGTAGAAAATAAATTGTACACTTATACTTTTATATTTTATTTATTTTCATTCTCTGGCCTCTACCCTCCACCAAACACGAAATCATGACTACACCCCTAATCAATGGACTATACGCCTTGAGAAAAAAAGATACATATATCTTATAAGAGCATCCACCCACAATGGTTTTTTCAATCCTATCTTATTTTACCATCTCAAAAAGTCACTTTATCAATTATACAATATAATTTTACAATATTTCTAGCATTCCTACTTTTATTTTCCTATTATACTCATTAAAATAAGATTTCTACACAATAAAATAATATATCCTACAATTATCATCATTTACAATACAACACATTATTTATTCTTTCTCTCTTTCTTTCTGTTCAAGAACCACATTCAACACCACAGCTGCACTGCACACACCTGACACCACAACTAGCAATCCATAATCTATTGTCAACACCAAAAAAAAAAAAAAAATCCAGACCATCAACACCACCCTCTCCGACCATCAACACCACAAAAAAAAAAAAAAAAAAAAAAAAAAAAAAAAAACACAACAACCCACGGTCAAACCCATTAAAAAAAAAAAAAATCACCATTAGAGCCATTGGAGCTCCGATTCAAACCTTTGTCAAACCCATTTAAACCCATCGGAGCCATCACTAGCAAATCCACGCCGTTGCTCCACCAGACCCACACAACCCACGTGACCCAACACTAACCCACCACGATCTCCATCGCTAACCACTGTGAAGCTACACAATCTTCACCCACAAACACAACAAAAATTTATGAAAACCAGATTGCTTAATTTGCCGTTAGGTAACTCGATTTTGTTGAACCTTAAAGGAAGCGGATTCACCGTTGGGAAGCTTGAAGGAAGTTGATTTTGTTGACCCATGCGGAGAAGGAAAAATGAAAAAGAGAGAGAGTTGCCAGAAAAGGAAAAATGCGGAGACTCATCACCGCCGATCTCGCCAATCTAGAAACTCACCATGCCGATCTAGGGAGGGCAGAACAAGGACAAGGGAGAGAGAAGAAATGGAAGATGGAGAGAGAAAAGAGTATATGAAGGGAATAAAATATATTAAAATTTATACAATCTGAGTTACAGTGCAGTTCTACATTTAGAACCGCACTGTAGCACGATTGTATTTTTTTTACAATAGTTACAAAACTCAACATCTAATGGAGTGGCATTTTGGGCCTGATTTGTAAATTAAGCATACATATGGGATTTGCAATATCCATTACTGATGCTCTAAGATATGGAATACTTTCTCATACTTGAGTACTTTTCAACAGTACACTTGGCTAGTAAATCATAATCTCCAAATATATGTCAACCACATAATAACATCCGCTATAGTCAATAGGAGTATTGTACACGTCGAGCTTGAAATAAATAAATAAATAAATAAAATATATCAAGAATTTTCAAAAACTTATCAATGTATAGGAGAATATTTACAAAAAAAAAAAAAAAGTTATATGTTTTTTTTAATGAATAAATACTAAAATCACAAGCTATATTGTAACATTTTTATAAATTGTTACTGTAGGTAATTTTTATTGGTTATAAATTAGGCTCACCACTAATATTATTTTTTTTTACCAATAACTATTCACTATATTAGCAAAAAGTAAAAAATGTTGTAATAAAGTTTGTAACTCTAGTATTTTTGAAATAAATAACACTTTTGGATATCAAATGCTTTTTTTTTTCTTGAGTAGTCGTTTACAAGGGCCGCACCAGCTTATGGCCAGGGTGGTCCTGGTCTGAATTTTTTTTTTTTATACATAATAATTTAAAATTTTATATTTATCTACCTTTAAAAAAATTTTGGGAACACCTTGAATTTTTTTATACCAATAAAATTACATTTTGATCCATAATTTGAGCGACTTAATAATATATTAGGGTCTTTCAAGCAAAAAGAACCACATGCTTATATATTTTTTTAAGCCTATACTGCGACTTTACTTTTAGTTTTTGCTTTAACCGATACATTGTCATTGTACGACTATTTTTCCTCAAAAATATTATAATATATATTATACAACTAATTGGTCAAAGTTACGTAAATTTAGCTTTTTTCATTGTACAACTACTTTTCTTTTTGCCTTTTCTGATAATTTTGATTAGAAAAAAATAGTAGTTTTAGTTAATTAAGTGAATAAACTTAAAAGGTTACTTAATTTTTATATAACATCAATTAATTCATTATATATATAAAATAAATGTTTTTATTTTAATGATTATAATTAAACATGTGATTATCCATTCTAAGGAAATTTGATTATATTTACACAAAAAGTGTCACTAAATATTATGTTTTTACATTTTGCAATCATATTATTAGTAATAAACTTATCATATTTTTATTTATATAATTAAAATTTTTATTAATTTTATTATTTATGACGTCACCGGTTTGAGAATCAGTTGGATCTCGATTCGACCAAAAAACTAGTAACCAGTCTCTTTTTCGGTTCTTTCACTATACTGGTTTATAAAACCATGGAAAAAACCAAAAAAAAAAAAAAAAAAAAAAAAAACTTGAAAGAAAATATGGACAAAAAAATTATAATAAAACCACTAACAAGGCTCAAACCAAATGCCAATGGAAAACCCCAGTACAAGATCAATCTCATCTCAAACTAAGACTATCACTACTCCAACATCAACACGATTACATTTTTAATTTAACAAATATTAAAAAATAAAAATCCTCATTGCCCCAGTGTCTCGCAGATTCACAAGTCATTAAACAATTTAAACTAAAACTAAATCAAATCTAAAAGCTAAAAGGAAATAAAAAACTCACTTACTCTTCCTAGCCATTGCCGTCCATCCTTGTTCAGTAACACTAACAACAACCACAACTGAACTCCACAAGTTTTATATTATAAAACTTTATATATTTGCGTGTTTTTTTTTTTATTGTTGTTGTTGTTGTTGTTGTTGTCGTCGTCGTCGTTGTTGTCAATATATAATTTTTTCTTTCTATTAGATTGTGTAATTTATGCTTCTTGAAAAACACCCTGAAAAAAATTCTTGGAGCCGTCAGTGGTTGTTTACTCATGATAATTAATTGAGAATGAGTAAAGGTAGGCATAGTTAAAATTTATATTGAGTATCTTTGTTTTTTCATTTCTTTTCTATGAAATCATTGTTTAGGATAGAGAGATTTAATCTTTCTTTTTTCTTTTTTTTTGAAAAAATGAGAAATTTGACCCTTAGAGGTTTGCCTATCACACAAAGAAATGTTAAGAAAGCTCTTTACGAGTATAATTGTAACACAAACAAACAGAGTATTGGAGTCGTTGGGTCACTTTCTTGGGGCGGTTTTGAAGGTGAAAAGTCGAAAAGGACTTGGCGATAGCACTCCGCGTGAGCATAGTTGGAAAGGGTACGTTCGTCTTGTTGTGACCATTAACAGGGTTCTGCCCTTGCTTCTACGTTATGCTTTACATCTATAGTTTACTTAAGTTTGACCTTAAAATATCATGCTTTAGGTTATAAGGTTATTAGCCTTTTTATTTATTTTAAAAATAAGACTGTTAGCCTGTAAGAAAATGCTGGAAATTAGGTAACTCTCTCGATCAATCGGGAATCTTTTTTTTTTTTTTTCATATGATATAAAATTTGTATTTAAAAGCTTGAAATATATATTTTTTGCTGAATAAGGCTTGATATATATTGATGCGTTGATAAGTATCATAAATATCATGCATTATAAGCTCAACTCTCAGAAGTCAAATCTCTTAAAATTTTTTTTTTTGAGAGGAAAATCTCTCTAATTAGAGAAGATATCTTGTGTAATGTTTATAAAAGATATGATAAATATGTCAAATGCATGAAATAATTATTGTTAAACTTGAAGGTAAGAATATTTATTAGACCCCTCCTCCAAACTTCATACAGGAGGAAGTCTTGTCACTACATACAAAATTTTTTATATAAGGTTAATATAAGGATTTGTGTACTATTGGGAGGTTGTTTCAATTGAAAATTTAAGGACTAAATTGATATTTATATTGAGTTTTAATGATTATATTTATAGACAATTATTGTGGGACCAACAGGGGCCATATATTTTAAAAAAATCATAATAGTTTAAAACATATAAACAAGGATGAAGGAGTAGTAAAACTTAAAAGCTTGGATAAAGTGGAATAGTGCATTAGGAGTATTGTGTGGCCACAGCTACCTATTAAAGTTAATGAAAATTTTTATAAGACTTCTATGCAACCAGCTATGCTCTATGATGCCAAATGTTGGGCAATTAATAAACAACATATCCATAAAATTAGCGTGGTGGAAATGAGAATGTTAAGATCAATAAGCAGGAATATACATGGAAGTGACAGAAAGATAACATTCAAAATGAGAAAATCTACTTAAAGATATGAGTAGCCACTATTAATGAAAAGACGTAGGAGAATCATTCGTCTCAGGTTTATCAATAGTTTGGGCTTGGTGGGTATGGTGTATTTGTATATTATGCTACTATTAACTTCGGGTGAAAAAGGCCCAAAGGGCTTCATGTATTCAGAATCCATCCACTTTGTATAGGCTATGCTGAGTTGAATTGGAGGATAATGACTTTGCTCAAATCCAATCTCTATGTTTTTTGGGCATTACATATCCTTGTTTGATTATGGATAATGACTTTGCTCAAATTCGAAGCAGCCACTATTTAAATGAGAAAGAGGTCTACATGATTTAGACACGGTCAAAGAGATATTCAAATACATGAAGTCTCTGCTTTTATATATATATATATATATTGATTTACATATAATTTAAGTAAACGTATTGCTAATACATTTAATTAAACATGTACGTATAATACAAGACTACCACTTTTGAGGTCAAGTTCCATTGCAGTGCAATCACTGGAAGAAATTCCTCTACATGTTGAGAAAGTGAACACTATCTATCCTTGGGCTGCCTATCAGTGACAAAACAGTAGCTGCAATATGCTTTGAACTAAGCCCTGCTTCTTCTATTTGGTCTGTTTGAGCTCCGTGGTCAATATATCTATCAGGGAGCAGCACAGCCCTCCACTACAATCACAGAAAAAATAAATTAATTAACAACTAATGTTTTCAATTAATAGTCAACAACTAGAGCAATATCCCTTTCTCTTAGGATTACCACGTACATCACTTTTGTTATGCACCAATCATAATAAAATGTGCAAGTAATTGTGAAAAACATTATGTTGTCAGACTTATTAAATTGATAAATGAGAGTAAGTATCTTGTAAGATGGTGTGTGTATATATATATATGAGCACAACATAAGAATATTACCTTCAGATTTCCATCAAGCAATCCATTCAATCCCAAGAAGTGGGAAACATGAGAGCTAAATCCTCCGATAGATCCTTCTTCAGCAGTGATGAGGAACTCATGTTCTTGAGCTAAGCCTCTAATCAAATCTCCATCAAGAGGCTTGCAGAATCGAGCATCGGCCACAGTTATTGAGATGCCAAGAACTTGAAGCAGCTCTGCTGCTGCAATACAGCTTTGTACCATTGTCCCATAACCCAAAATAGCCACCCTACTTCCCTCCCTTAGCACAATTCCCTTACCAACCTGTGTTCCAAAGTTTGAGTTAGCACAATAAACAAAAATAATGGTTGTAAAAAAATAATTGTTACATGTACAAGGTGAAAATAACATTTCAACAATGCTATAGACACAAATAGATCAAATTGGCATGGCATAACTTTTATATGGGACTATTACTGACGTCACATTTATTGTACACCAATCACAATCTATCACTTTAATAATATTAAAAAATATTGTAAAATTTATTGTGTCATTAGACACGTAGATAAACCACTGAGGAGACTTGTAAAAGTACCTCCAAAGGTGTCCCTTTGTTATTTGGTGGAAGAATGGAACCCATGCCACTTCCTCTTGGATATCTAAAGCAACTAGGCCGATCATCAATGGCAGCAGCTGTAGCCACCATGTGCATGAGTTCGGTTTCGTTTGAAGGAGCCATGACCACCATGTTAGGTAAACAAGCCAAGAAAGTTGTGTCAAAGGCGCCACAATGGGTTGGACCATCTGCACCTACAAGGCCAGCCCTGTCTATAGCAAATCTCACTGGAAGACTTTGTAGGTCTACATCGTGGGCAACCTGCATGATCAACACCAAACAAGATTTCAATATTTGATGTTTCCAAAATATCTTGCCAGAACTTGAATAAAATTTCGTGGCCAAAGAAAACCAAAAGCAAAAATTTGAGAAATAGATTTATTCACCTGATCATAGCCCCTTTGTAGAAAAGAAGAGTAGATAGCACAAAAGGGCTTGAGTCCTTCAGCAGCTAGGCCAGCAGCGAAGGTAACAGCATGTTGCTCAGCTATACCAACATCGAAACATCTATCTGGGAATTGCTTCTGGAACAAGTTAAGTCCTGTACCCCCTCCCATTGCAGCATGAATGGCTACAATTCTATCATCTCTCTCTGCTTCAGCAATCAATGACTCTGCGAAGTACTTTGTGTAGGATTGAGTACTCGATTTTGATTTTTGCTGTTTCCCTGACTTGGGATCAAATTTTACCACACCTAAAAATAAACCAAAATCAGTCAAACCAAATGCGAAACATGCTTTTTTTTTTAATAGATACTATAGGATTTGAAATTCATGTCATCAGCTCCTTGATAATTGGTGTTTAATATTGTGTTAAGACACCAATTTTCATTTTTTCTTGTGTGGACCAAATTCGATAAAGAAGACTTTGCAAATTGAGCAACCTACACTTCAAATATTAAAAGGAAAATACTTTGATTTAGGAATGATATGTACCATGCATTTTATCAGCTGCAACTTCAGCTGGAGCATAGCCTTTTCCTTTCTCAGTGGTAACATGGATAAGCACAGGTCCTAGAGATGGTAGGTCCTTCACTTTTTTCAAAATATGGACAAGGTCGTCCACGTTGTGACCATCTACTGGGCCAATATAGAATAGTCCAAGTTCTTCAAACAAACATGCTCGAGCACCACCCACCAACCCTCTCATGCAGGAATCGACTTTAGCTGCAATTTCGTGTGCTTGTTCTCCAAACTTCTTTGTGATGCCCTTTTTAATTAGGTGGATGAAAAGTTATTTGCTTGTTGTAATAATGTTGAAGATAGAAGAATGCATTGTAGTACAACTTCAATTAAATAACATAATTACGCATTTAGCAAAAGTTTTAGGTACAGTTCATATGTGCAATAACTTAGATTCCTCAATTGAGTTCAACTATAAGGTTTAATTGATACAGAAAAAAAAAATTATATTTTCTAAGAAAAGATAAAATTAATCTTGTAGTTTATTGATCAACGCATTCACATGTTGAATTTAATTAAGAAATATAAGATATAACACCTAAGAAATTAACTGTGTTCTCTCATATTTTATCCAAAGATTAAATTACAAAAGCTTGGGCTTGGGTCAGCTTTACTTCCAAAACGAGCTTTATCCCCCCCTTTTTTTTGGCATGAAATTCTTTTGTTGCTCTTAAGCAGCAATAGTTATTTTATGTATTTAATATATGCATTCTCTCTTCTTATACTATGTGGATTTCATATTGTATGGAATTTGCATATTATTGAAAGGAATATGCATATATTGGATGTATGAGACACATACTAGCCTATATTTGATGAGGCTTGAGATAATCATGACATTATAGGGTCCAAAAGTTTACCTTTGCAACTTCACGCAGCTGGTGGAACTTTCTACTTGAATGCAGCCTTGTTAAGGCTCTACTTAGAGCTCCAACGGGGGGAGCAGGACCATCCACAGTGGCGGTGGGCAAGGAGACTTGCTCATTGTCGTTCAAAATTATAATAAGGTTTGTGTCAAGATAACCTGCATTGTTCATTGCCTCATATGCTTGTCCGGCTGTCATGGCACCATCTCCTATAACCGAAATTACATGGTTCTTTTTCCCTAGCAAGTCTCTACCAACTGCCATTCCTGAAAAGCATTGAACATAGATAAGCAACTAATAAAATTTCATTTTGGGAAATTTTACTGCTATCTTTTAAACTATACTCATTTTCACATTAAACCCAAATACTATGATAATGCATACATAGGGTCTATTTAGATACCACTTATTTTGCTGAAACTAAAAACTTATTGCTGAAAGTATTGTAAATAAAAATAAAAGTTAGTTGAAATAGTACAGTGACTCCTATGAATAGTACTAAAAAGTGCAATGAAGTCTATAAATAGTAACAAAAATAAGCTGAATAGTAAAATAATTTTAATTTTTCAATTCTTATCCAAAGGAATGCTTACTTTTACTTGTACGACATTATGTACCTTATCTTGAGTCATCCCATACGTAATAGTTTAAGAAAGTAAATGTCCATTCTCATCGTCTAGAGGAGTAAAGGTAAAAAGAGAAAAATTTAGGAAAATATAATGCTATTTCTCCAATTTATTATAATTACCGACACTGAAATTTTAACTTTTAGGAAAAGTCCTTTCAAGCTTTATCAAACGGGCCCTCGTAAATGGCACTACGTCTGTTGTACTCGGCTTGGGTCCAGTCTTAGTTATGGCCCGGGAATCATTGCAAAAGTATTGAAGGCCTACCTTTTTTTTTTCTTGCAGGTTGCATTCCACTTTATGAAAGTAGAGATCAATGGCACATACCATTGAAATATAATTAGGCTTCATTTTTTTAGGTTTTTATTTTATTTTATATTTTTATATAAATAATTTAAGTTGAAGCTGCACTTTAAAAATGAAACCAGTAAAAAATATTTGATGTACCTAAGCCAGCTGATATGCTGGTAGAACTATGGCCAGCACCAAAGGCATCATATATACTTTCATCCCTCTTTGGAAAGCCTGCCAGCCCACAAGTCTGTCGCATTGTGTGCATTCTTGATCTCCTGCCTGTTAGAATTTTATGCGGGTACGACTGCGAAATTTCCACAATAAAAAAAAAGGCAATAATGATAAGACTATTCATAAAAGTTAGAATAATGGTTTGATTGAAATTATTTGCTAACAACTTTTGGAGTAATTTTAGTATTATATATATATAAAAAAAAATTATAATTTTAGCTAAAACTACCATACGTGATAAATTGTGATGATCTGTTTTATTGTTTATAACTTTCACATGAATTTATTATTTTTTTTTCATCATACACAATTTGCTACATGGAGATAGTTACGACAAAATTAAAATTGTGATTTTTTTTTATGGTCTTATAAATTTTGTAACTTTTTCTAATCAAGGTTGTGTTTGGCATTGGCTAAAAAAGTCAACTTTTTTTACTATTCAGTTTATTTTTGCTACTATTAATGGGTCATATTGCACTTTTTAGTACTATTCATAAGTTTCATTTTACCTCTCATTAAAAAAAAGAATAATAAAAAAAAATAACAATAACAATAAAAATCAAATATCAATTCAAAATTTTGCTCTTGGATTAGATCCACATTTTGAACTGGGAAGTAGTCTAAGTTATATATGTTTTCCCCAGCCAAAACCTTGTTAATTAAACTTCTTATATTTGAGTGTGGATGTAGCATGGATTATTTTTGTTAATTTATTTTATTATTCAGCTTATTTTTGTTATTATTCATGAACTTTATTGCACTTTTTGGTATTATTCATAGGTCTTACTTTACTTCTCATAAAAAAAAAAAATAATAATAATAAAAATACAAATAATAACAATAACAATAAAAATAAAATATTAATTCAAAATTTTGCTCTGGGATTAGATCCACATTTTGAACTGGGAAACATTATATAGGGCATGCATGAAAAAGAAAACAGAAAGACACCAATGATAATGAATTTACCTGATGTCCTACGTCCCAAATAATCTTATCGTCGGGACAGTCAAATACATGGTGCAGTGCGACTGTTAACTCAGCCACTCCAAGGCTTGAACTTAGGTGCCCCCCAGTCCTTGAAACCGTGTATACAATCTCTTCTCTCAGTTCATTGGCTAACACTTGAAGTTCCTAATAAGATAACAATTAATTTACTCCAAACCTCAGTTTCCAGAGGATGAAAATCTGGTTTTATAATCAACCAAAAAAGAGCGAAGTGTGTTTTACCTCGGTGGATAGGTTTTTCATGTGAATGGGGTAGTTTATGGTGTCCAGAATTGGAGTCGAGGGCTTCTCTCCTGAGAAGTTGAGGTACTTCTTGATCCCTCCATTCTGGTTTGTTTTGTGGTCTCTTTTCACCATGACTTCCTCACTTGCAGTTTTTTCCTGAGCAGCTATCACTTTTTTGTACTGAAAAATTAAATATAGTAATATATTTAGACTTCTTAAACATGCTCTACCTCTCATGTAAAAACATAACATTTCTTTAACTTTCTTTTAAGACTGCTCTTTTTTTAGGATTCAAAATTAATGTACTTTGAGAGAGAGACAGACAGACCTTCAATTCCAGAGTGGCTAAATTCGTTGAGCTTGGAAAAGAATGGAGTTCTTGAGAATGGAAAAGAGGAAGAAAACTGGTTCTAAGAATAGAAGAAGCCATTGTCTCTCTTTAAGAAGGATTTTGAAAAGTAGAGACTAGTTAAAAGAAAAGTTGAGTAAGGAGCACTAATATCAGTAGCAGTAGTAGAGGTCTGGTGAGCTTGCAGTTGTTGGCAAAGGTTGAGCTGAGGGGGGGTTTTTATAGGAAATCTGTAAAAAGTGGGGTCCTATCCATTAACATTTTTCTAACCTCGGCCAATTCATGCACATTGCGTTTTTTATTTGGCCATGTTAGGCTGGGTTTGGATGTTGGCCAAGTTAAGCAATTGGCCTATTAATAATTATTGCAATTTAGTTTGTCGGGTTTGCCTCTACAGTATACACTCCCATTAATTCCTTTGAGGTCCCTTGCGTAGTCGCGTGATAACGGACGAGGCGATGACTATTGACTAGTGATGTTTTCCCCTTCTTGCACTGGATACGAGTAACGACAATGACATAAATACGGTAAGATAAATGTTTGTTGAAAAATTTACCTAGTTACCATGCAAGTTGCAATTGCTAAATGATTACGAGATTTCCTATTCATTTTTAGGTCATATTAATAGGTATTATTACTTATTAGCGCAATTGTTAATAATTTATTTTTAAAAAAAATTTGACATAATTTTTATGAGAAATAAAAGAAAAAAAAAAAATCATATTATTTTCTTTTCTTATAAAAAGTTCCAAAAAATATTCCATAAATCAATGTTTTTGATTTTGACATCCGTTAACTTTTTCCTTCATTATTTTTGTAGGATCATCATGGGTTAGTTGGGATTAAGTTAGGATCAACCCTTCACTTGATCTACTCATATCAGATGGAAAAAGGAAAAACCCACCACTCCACTCTCCAATATGCCTCCAATTGGCCAGTGGTGGCGCCATGTCCAGCCCAGAGTATTCCTAAGAACACCTTGACCTGAAATTTTTTTTTATATATAATAATTAAATTTTTATATTTGTTTACCTTTTAAAAAAAATTAGGAACACTCTCAATCAAAGTCAAGAACATTCTCAAATAAAAAAAAATTTATTTTTTCTACTTTCAAGAAAAAAAAAAACCCAAAAAAAATTGTAATAGAGCAAGCCCACTAAGGAAAAAAAGTCCAACATCAATCGGTAAAGCAAACCCACGGATTCTCAAAAAAAAAAAAAAAAAAAAAAAAAAAAAAAAAAACCAAAACCCAATATACTGAAATCAGACACCAACAGACGGCGCAACCAAACACTAATAGATGTTGAAAGAAAGAAAGAAACCTAACCCAATATATTGAAAGCTCTAGAACGGGCAACGAATCAGAGAAGGAGATCACTAGATAGGGCCTCAAACTCGAGCTCCAGAACGGCAGAGCACATCTGATCAAAGATTGGTCTTCCTCGCCTCAACGTGCTGCTCGACGGCGCCCCTCAGCCTCAGGCCTCCTTGCTCCCTCAACCTCAAGGTATTTCATCTTTGTCTCAGTCTCTCTCTCTTTATCTAAAGAAAGTAAAATGAAATTATGAGCTTGCGCAACAGAGCTTGGATTGGGCATTAGAGATTAGAGATCGGTCCGATTGGATCAGAGCTTGCGACGCCGACACTTGGCCTCGAATCCTTCCTCGCCTCCGACGCCTCAACGTGCTGCCGCAGCCCGCGGCGGTGCCCCTCCATGGTTTTCAAACCCGGACCGGACCGTACGGTCCGACCGGAAAACCCTCGAACCGTTCATTTTTGCGGTACTTTAAGCTTCAAAAACCGCTCAATGGAAAAAATCAGGAAACCGTGCGACCCGCGGTTGAACCTCACGGTTCTCAGAACCGTGAACGGTTCTCACAGTTCCCATAAGCCCCTTTTAAAAAAAAAAAAATTTAAGCCTTAAACGTCAACATGCCGGAATATTTGCTATTTTTGGTCGGAAAAAAAAAATATTCATCAGTAAAGAACTTGAATAAAAGTAAAAAGAAATTACAGAACGTCTGATCTGACCCAGAGAACATCTGATCTTATTTCAGTCTCTTTGCTTCACTCTTAAAAAAGTCTCACATTCACATAATCCAAACACAAAACACAAAACAAAGTCCAATCCTTACAATAAAGTTGAATCAAAACAAGCAAATATGAAGAAAAAAGAAAAAAAAAAAAAAAAAGGACAAACCGATCTGACCCAATCTGGACGGTGGGGAGGACGATCGGCCTTCTATCTGTGCGGTGGGGAGGACGAGCGGCGGTTGGGCGGTGGGGAGGACGATCGGCCTTCCATCTGTGCTGAGCAGTCTTCCTCCTCCTCCTCTCTCTCTCTCTCTTCTCTGATGGGAAAATCTGAACGTGATAACTATTATGTGGTCTGTTGGTATAAAGTGTGAAGTAAATGGGATAGATTTCACCAAAAAAAAAAAGAAGAAGTAAATGGGATAGCTGTAAAGTAAATGTGTGGTTAGTTGAGGGTTGAGTCAGTAGTAATAAATGGTCCGTATGAAAATGTGTGGTGGCCTTTAATCCTTATCTCTTAATTTTTTTTTTTTTTGGATTCATATGTGGGTATTTAATTTTAAGGAATGGCCATTTAAAAATATCACTATAATATTTTCACAATAAATTTTAAGTAATAAATTGTTATTAGTTAATATTGGTGAGTAAAAAAATAATTTCAGTGAAGGGTTCAAATTAGAACTAGTAACAACTTTCTACGTAAGATTTTGATGTGATTTTTATGAAAATATTGCAAAAAATGTTGTGGATATAACATAACAATTCTTTTTTCCACTTGCCTGTACAAATTGATGCTTTTAATTTTTTTAAAATAGTTATTATTATTATTATTAGATAGATATTTCATATTTGGGCTAGAGATGAATATATTAAACATAGTTAAAATATGGATTTATAGTTTTAATTGGACTATTTTAATTAATTTTTCTATTTTTTACTAATTTAATATTTTTATATATATTTAAAATAATTATTAAATTAATTATGACGTCATCACGGTTTGACTCCGGTTCGACCTCGGTTCGACCTCAAAAACCTTGAACCTCTCATTTTTACGGTTCAATGAACGGTCCGGGTTTGAAAACCATGTGCCCCTCATGCCTCCCTTAAGGTATTTTACACTTTACTATTTCTCTTTTTCTCTCTTAATTTTTGGGTTTTGCTATGGAGTGTGGAGTGTGGTGAGAGAGAGAGAGAGAGAGAGAGAGAGAGAGAGAGAGAGAGAGAGAGAGAGAGAGAGAGAGAGAGAGAGAGAGAGAGAGAGAGAGAGAGAGCTCTTAATTCTCTTGAACTGAGTTATTGAAGGTCTGAAATGTGACTCTCTCTCTCTCTCTCTCTCTCTCTCTCTTTAAGTCTTTATCTGATTCTCTCTCTTTCTTTTTGAATTGATTCTCTCTCTTTAAGTCTTTATAATTATTCAATTTATTTGCCCTTGTTTTTTTTACTTTATCTTATTCGTTGAATTGTTGATGTGCCATTGTGTTGGTCAGTTGGTGTTGGTCAGTTTGTCTTTTAGTGTATTGTGATTTGTGAATTTATCTGATTGGCTCCTCTTGTTGAGTGGGGGGTGGATGGGGCCATGGGGTCGTGTGGGGTGGGATATTTGAATTGGGCAGTAAAGGCATGCAAGGGTAGGAGTGTGTGTGCACATGAGGTGTGTGGTAATGCAAAGTAGGGTGTGTGCTAGACTGCTAGTAGTTAATAATAATAAAGCAACTAAACACCAATAATTAATAATTTAATTAACCAATACATTATAAAAGACAAAAAAATTAAATTATGTTAGGCTAAACAACAATTAATAATTCTATAATTAATGAAACAACAATATAACAAATTATAGTTTATAAAAGAGGAAAAAATTAATGAAACAACTAAACAACAATAATTAATAATTTTATTAATATTTTAAATGAACTTATAGTTTATTGTTTATTCTTTTGCTAGAATTATGGACAAATATTTGATAAGAAAACCATGTATCCAATGATCCGAAATAGACCGGAATGACCCAAAATTTTTTTCAAAGTGAAATAGGGTGGATTACAGTTCCAATTTGTTTACCGGCTCAACATTTTCTAGCTATTACGGCCGGAACGGAATGCAATTAATAATATTGAATCGAATCTAATTACCTAAAGGCTAAAAAGAAATAAGATTATATAATTTATGCTTCCTAAGGAATACTCAGAATAAAATTCCTAAAGCCACCACTGCAATTGACAATTGGATCAAAACAAACCAGCTAAACTTCTTAGTCTTACTCAAAGCTGCTACTTCAGTGAGCGCGCAATAGATTTGTAAAGGATTGCGATTTACAATATATATGGTAATAAGAATGGTTGAGTGAGTAATGGATTTGGAATGTAGGGGCTTTATTAAGTTCGACTTATGTAGAGGTTGTAAGAGGACTGTCTATGTTAAAAACAAAGAAAATCAAAACCTTAAAATCCACCAACTTGAGATCTTAGAGTGCTAAGGGAAGAATTAATACAGTGTAATGTTGCCATATAAAGGATTAGAGTTAAAATTCACTTAATAAAAATGATTAATATGTTTATTGTATTTGGAAACAATAGATGATTTTCAAAATATAATGTTTGTAACAATAATTAATATGTTCATTGTATTAAGAAACAATATGTTAAATAAACTTATAGTTTATCTTTTGTTCTCTTATTATTACTATGTACAAAATTGTAATGAGGAGGCCATGTTAACCACAAGATTCATCTCCTATTCAAGGTTCATCTTTTTACTGGCTCTCTAAAAAAATCTTGGAGCTGCCACTGGTAGATTTGTTACATGTGTGTATTATTTTCATGTTATAATAGCTTTTTGATATAAAGTTGGTAATTTAGGAAAAAAAAATAGCAAAATTAGTAATTTTACAAGCATTTAATGGGTTAAGTAGACACTTGGTGTTGGTTTAACTTTTGTCGTTTAGTTTAAAATATTTTTATAAAAAAAAATGACAAATAAATAGATAATTGCATAAAAATAAAAATATTATACAAATTTAACAAAGTAAAATGATTACACCTACTCACATTGACAATTAATAATGAATTATTATGTAATGATTTCAAAATAAGAAATCTTGTAGAAGGAAATTGTAAAACTTTGTATATATGTATGTGTGTGTGTTTTTTTTTTTGGTCAATTGCTTGATATATTTTAGTTCTCTATTTATTAAATTTTGTTTAATCTAAGTTTCATAATGAACCAAAAATAAATTCATACAGCCGCCATGTTACATAAACTGCTTTAGATTGCATAATTAATACCACTTTTAAATCATTTGATGAAGCCTAATGTTACTATTAGTATTATTTTTTTAATGTTGAATTAACTCTCGAATCTCAAACACAAGCAAATTCAAAGCCGCGTACTAGCCGACAATGTGCTGTAAATGGAAATCGTGAGAAAAAAATATACTAATAATTAATAACTACCTCCATCGACGCATAAAAAAATTTAATATTTGAGCAGTCATTATCCTGAACATGCATCACATGCCGATAATGAGTCCAATTTATTCCCCACGAAGGACACATAAAGCTTAATAATCACGTGTTGTGAGAGAGAGAGAGAGAGAGAGAGAGAACCTGGGCCATTTATTTCAACATTATACTGCAGTCCAATCGCACTTATAATTTATAAAATCAGTGGCTAAAGAAAAAGTTTTACTAATTTACTATTCTTTCGCAATCAAAATCGTCGTCTTTCTACTTTCGGGATTCTTGATCAGATCTATCAAAGATTGAATGAGTTGCACATGTCTTTTCTTGTGCATATACAATGTAATTTTTTTTTATTAAAATATTTTATGCAACTTTCAACTTTCCGTGGATATGCATGATCAAGTGTCTAATGTCATTTAATTTGTGTGTGTATATATATACACACAAATTTGTTTATATATATATATATATATATATATAAACAAAAGTGGTTGTACCCTTATATATGTTCTTAATAAATACTTATTAAACAAGAGGTAAGGATCCTAATAGAAGATAATGAGTATGTATTAAGGGTGCAACCGCTATGGTTATTATATACAGGGACGGAGCCAGAGCCGAAGGTTTGGGGGGGCAAAGTTTGGGCTTTAAAATATATATATATATATATATATATAAATAATTGCAATATTTTAGTCATTAAGGGAGAGAAATTAGGCTAATTTTGATATTTAGAACCCAAAAAGTGCAGTACCAGAACTTGATTTGTTTTATAATTGCTTTTATTTTGTTTCATTCAAGTGCTCTGTTTCGTGCATATATAAGCAGAGCTCCACTTTCCTTATTCTTTCAATGAGAAATTATTCTCTCTTATCTTCATCTTTGAGTTTATCTTCTCAAATGAGATAGCAAACAACATATGTATGGGATGCTGTGAGGGCCCTGGTCATAACAAAGCTCTGAGATTAGTTTTTTTTGGCTAATTGAACATTCACATTAAATATAACTATACCTATAGAAAATTTTTTTCCCCAAAATCCAGGGGGGGCCATGGCCCCCCCTAGTCAAAGAGTAGCTCCGTCCCTGATTATATATATATATATATATATATATTGAAAAAGATTTGAATAATTAAGATTAGAAAAGATTATAAATTCTATTTCAGTTTTATATATCTTAATTTTTTTTATCAATAATTATCATATATAAATTTTAAAAATTTTATGATTTTGGTCACAAATTTTTTTAGGCCCAACATAATTAGACTTTGGACAAAATTTGACAACAAACTTGATTACAGTCCTATATACTTCTTTCGTATTTATGTGTTCTAATAAGTACTAATGTTTCCTCAAAAAAAAAAAAAAAAAGACTTGATTGTAGTCTTGTTACTAAGATTACAACTTCACTCAGTATTTTTTTCTTGGATGTGAATTTTGACAAATTTACTATTAGATTACATTTTTTTTAATATCCTCCATGCTTGCAAAATTTTAAAAAGATTAAAGATCAACAATTATGTTATCAATCAAATGTTTAAATTTCGAGTTTTTGTAATTTCAAATGATACATAAAAAATAAGTTTATAAATCGAATAGTAAATAATATCCAATTGACATGAAATTTGATATGTATTTTAAGAACATAAAGAACATGCAATTCAATAGTTAGATTTTCAAAATATGTAACCAAAGGCTACAACTCTCACTAAAAAAAATTAACATGGTTACATATTTTATGAGAGTTGTAGTCTTAGGTTATAACTAATTAAGTTTGTAACCAAAATTTGTCCTCAAACTTTTGTCCCCTTAACAATATATTAGATCTTTACAAACAAAAAGAAAAGGCTCAAGAAATTTTTTGAAAGAGATGTAACTTGTAGCATTGACATTGAGAGACTATCATGCAACAAATTCAAATTAAAAAAAAAAAAAAAAAAAATTATTGGAAGGAAATTGTCAGATTTTATGCATTTGAGTTTTTTTTTTTTTTTTGGTTCAATATATGAAATTCTCTTTTTATTAAATTTTGTATAATTAAAGTTTCTAAATAACCACCCAGCAAAAATTCCTGGAGCTGCCACTAATGAGTTGAAAAAAGATAGGTTCAAACATATTTGATGTCAAACTTTATAAAAAAAATTTAACGAATAAAGTATTGTCTCAATAACAATTAGACCAATTACTTTTTTTAAGAGTATCATTGGACAAACTGAAATATTTGGGGAGCCAACTCTTATTTTTGTAAGCTAAATTTTCACAATATTAAAATAATTTTATATATAATAAGGATTTTTCAAAATTTTGGGGGGCCGTGGCCCCCAACCCATGTACGTAGCTTCACCCATACATACACCACACATGCTAGTGACGTTACTTGTTCTCAAGGGGGTTCAAATGTTCTTCAAGGGTTCCCCTAACTTGACAAAAAATATTTAGACATAAAACATTTTTTTATTAGTTTAATTTACCTTTAAAATAGTTTTGCACATCTTGACTTAAATCTTGCACAATCTGACACAATCATTCTAGCCCAAAACCAAAAAACAATATAAATTAGCCCATCCCAAAACCAACCAATAATATAGATCTCAAATCTCTCTCTCTCTCTCTCTCTCTCTCTCTCTCTCTCTCTCTCTCTCTCTCTCTCTCTCTCTCTCTCTCTCTCTCTCTCTCTCTCTCTCTCGTGAATCTCTTTTTCCTATCTGACTATCAATATCTCTAACTCTAAGAGTAAAAAGTGAGTGTTCGCAAGTTTTCTTTTTTATTATAAATTTATATGTTATTTGTGTGAGTGTGTATATAATACTGAATGTGTACTTGTATAATATAAATTTATATAATTTAATAATTATTAAATATAAAGGGTTTGTTATATATGTGTATATATTGTTATCAAGTTATAATAATATTTTGTTATATGTGTATATGTGGGGGGTTGGGTCCAAGTGGCCAATGTTAGCCCACCAAATCAAAACCTAATGTAAGGCCCAGGGTCCATTAGAGGAGCTTATATTGGCCCCAAAGGGGGGAGTTAACCCTGGGCTTGACCACAATGGCCGAGTTAATGACCACTTGAGGAAGTCTTAAGTGGTCGGCTAAAAGCTAACAAGAGATGAGGGAGGTCGGGGTGAAACACAACCTAGTAAGGCCTGATAGTGCCATTGGAGAAACCGCCACCGAACACTATTTGGCGTCTGGAACAAGTTCTAAGGGAATCCTCTAAAGTTGTGAGGATTCTTTGGAATTCTAATGAACATAGGAATATGCGTGTAGTGGGAAAGTAATGATGGTCACCCCACTAACAATAGGCTATAAAAGAGGGGAGTGAGCAAAGGAGAGGGGGTTGGAAAAAGATGGGGAGTGAGAGACAGAGAGAAAAACACAGGGAAACATGGGGATTTAAGAGGAACCAGATGAAGTTTGGGGCCTAGTCTGTAGGATTGAGACTTAGCCCATGTATAAATAAATTGTGTCCCAAACACTATCGTCAAAATTGGTCTTGGGTGACCACAGTATATATTGTTATTAAGTTGTAATTACATTTTGTTATAAAGTTAGTGATTGTTTAAGCATTTGATTGGTTAAGTAAACACATAGTGTATTATTTATATATGTATGGATGGGTGTAGCTCTTTGGGTTAATAATTAATTCAATGCCTGTGGGTTAGTTTTTTTATAAAAACAATGACAATTGCATAAAAATAAAAATGTTATACAAACTTAACAAAATGAAAAGGTTACACCTAACTACATTAATGATAGATAATGACAACTCATAGTGAATTATTATGTAAGAATTTCAAAATATGAAAACTTGTAAATGGAAATTGTAAAACTTCATGTATTTGCACATGACTTTTTTTTATTTGTCAATAACTCGATATATTTAAGTTCTCTTTTTATTAATTTTTTTTTAACATAAGTTTCTTAATGAACTCCTGAAAAAAAAAAAATTGGAACCGCCACTGGCGTGTGTGTGTGTGTAATTGAAGAAGTTGAAAAAGATGTCGAATAATTAAGATTACAAAATATTATGAAATTTTGTTCTAGTTTTATATATCTTAATTTTTTTTATTAATAAAATGCTTACTTATAAATATGATCATATTAGAGCTCGCCAAGAAATTCTTGGCACTATCCAATTTAAACTTTAATAATAATAAAATATATATATATATATTTTTTATTATCAATAAAAAAATATTATTATCAAAATAGTATTATAAATATTATATAATATTTTAAATAATAATATTTATAAATATAAATAAATATTATAATATATATATTTTTTAATTCCAGTTAACTCAACTAGTAAATTCTCTTAACGTCAAAGAAGAGATCAAGAGTTTGAACCTTGCCAACACCAAAAAACAATTCGTGTTTTGACTTGGAAAGAGAAATCATCATGGAGTTGTTTGGTACACAAAATAAGGTTATTTAAATGGAATAGCTCTTCTTGTTAAATAAATATTCAGTATGTCAATTACTCTTATTCGTGAGAAATAGTTACTTACTCTTGTGGGCGAAACCAAGATTTTAGGAAAAAATGCTAAAGGTATTACACGTTTTATTATATAAAACTTAAAAATTAATGTGATAATGAATATAATTGGTGGGATTCAATCAGCTCATCATAAATGAATATTTGAATTATTTTTTTATGATTGGTGATACATCAACTTGTAAGTTGAATGCAGTAAAACTTATAGTACTTGTAGAACTACTCAAGATGTTATCTTTTGAGAGGGGGATTATGAATGATGTAAAGAATTTCAGCCATTCAAGAATAAGAAATATGTTAAAATTAAAAAAAAAAATTAATATATGAAAAATAAAACTCATATATATAATTTAGTATTACTAATAAAAAAATATAAATAAAAAAACTAATTTTTTTCTATACATTTTCACTCATTCATTTATGATTTATTAAAATAGAATTCAATATATTTTTAAATACTAAAATAATCTATGATAATTATGTACTAAATTTCATAGCAATTGCTTTTCCAATGTACAAAATTAAAAAGTTACATAGAAATCATCTTTGTTTTAGGTTTAAGATTGACGAATTCTGTGACAATGTAATAATTGTTGAGATTGTAACTATTAGTGGAGTATTCAAGATCAAAGTGTATTGAAGCAACTCAAAAAAAATATTTTGTTAAGATTTTGACTGTCATTTGATCAACTCTCGATTGATCGAGATTGAGATTAAGATCAAAGAAGGATTTTGACAGCCATTCCATTGATAAAAATTCGCAGACTCAATTTACTCGTGTTTTAATTGAAGTCAGTGCTTAACCCTACTTGCTATAATTATAAAATAACTTATAAAGCACGACTTCCATATAAGTCGGCGAGGCAGAAACATAGCACTAAATATAGATCGAGGTTATTGTCGCTCCCATATATCCGGTGATGCCTAGCTATGAGCTCAGAAGTGTATATTCCTTTGAGTTGTATCATACGGTGTGATCAAAGAGCTTGAAACCACGACCAAATGAAATTCAATGTAGTATCAAATCTTTGAGGAGGTGCATTAGGGTTTGTCAGAGGCTGTTGTCATAAATTAACACAAACATGTCTTTCATGAGGGGCTTCATGCAAAAGAAGTTCATACATTCTAAAAGTGTAGTGGATCACGTAACAATGAGTTTATCTACTGGGATTTTAAAGTCTAGTTAATAAAAGTTTTGATCTAGATTGTAAACTCTTTTTATAGTAGATTTCTTTATTTGGGACATGTCATGTGAAAATTTTAATTATTAATTGATTTTAATTTAATCTATCTTTGAGTGTGAAGATTAAGGCTATTAGCAAGGGCGGCGTTATGTGCAACTCAAGGTGGTCACAAGACCACCTTGACTTGCCAACAAACGTATATCTATACTTGTAAATACACACACACACACACACACAAAATTACCCTATTTTGACAATTTTGACTTAAGAATTACAAGAATTTAGATTCAATAAAAATAAGAGTAATGCTACATTCACAACAATTTTTACAATAATTTCACAACAAATCTTATGTAATAAGCGGGAAGAGAAAAATGGTTAGTAATTCTAATTTTGACCAAATATTGACATCACTTATACTCCAAAAATAATTATGTCCCCTCAAACATAATCTTTAAACCGTTAAACCCAAAAAAAAAAAAACACCCTTAAATAACAAAAACAAAAAGCCCAAATGACAACAAAATAATCCCAACAAAATCAAGACTAGACTAAACAATAACAAGTGAACAAATTATTCAATAAAAAGTCTATTTAAAAAGAAAAAGAAAAATAATCATTCAAATTTTTAACTCTTTCAACCTATTACATAAAAATAACCCCTAATTTCTTTTTTCCTTAAAAAAAGGACTCAAGAAAAATATTGTACCTTGAAAAAAGGGCTCAAAAAAAATATTGTAGTCATGAGTTTTCTTTGGTAGTACTAGCAGTTATGCTCTTTTTGTCTTTGTAGTCATAATAATTTTGCTTTCCTTAGCAACTCAGCTTGCAGCTGTAGCAATATCATCTGTTTTTATTTCTCTTTTCTATTATTATTTCAAATCTCTTATTTTATTAATTCCATCTCAGCATTCTCAATTTCTACTTTATCTCTTATCAGTTCATTTTTTCCTTTTCTCTTTGTGAGTAGAAAAAAAAATTGTAATACTTCATATATTTTAGTATTTTTTTGTGACGTTGATTAATTTAAATTTCTTAGTAATCATCCTAAAAAACATTCTTGGAACTGCCACAAGCTATTGGTAATTTAATTATTAGCTGAACCTGCAATAGTGACTTTGATAAATCATGTTATATCCACGCATCAATATTTATTTTATCTACTATCATTTTATTATTTTATAATGTAGATGATTTTTGTTTTACTTATAAATATTTTTTAATTATAAATAGCTACTATAAAATATTAATATGACATATGACATATTGAAAAAGGAATAAAGAAATTTAATTGAATCTAAAAACACAATCTTTTGAAAATTTTGTTATTAGCAAATAGCAATGAACAAAATATAACAAAATATTTAGGTGAACATATTGAAGATTTAGTTTAATTGTTTAAATTTCAAAACAAAAAGTTTTATAATTTTCTTTTTACAAATATAAAGAAAACCTTACAAACTAAATAATACAAAACAACTAGATTATTTTCAATATGCATGTGCGTACAAAATTTTACCAACAATATAAATACATATTATAGTTGCTTTTGTAGAAAGAATATTTTTAAAATCAAAATTGATAAAATTCTACCTAAGATCCCATGCAACAAAAAATATTAAGGGGATCAATATTCATATTATTAATTCCCTTTCAAAAATATTTATATTATTAATTGAAAATAATATATTAAATAAACTTAAATACAAAATTTTAGTTAGTAACTTTGCATCTCAAATCAAAGCATCAGAAGAATGAATTTTATATAGATAAATTCATAATATTAAATATTGAATATATTAGTATTATCTTTTTTAAAATGTAAAAAGTAACTTCATTAGAATTGTCATCTTAAATCCTAGAGTAAAACTATAATAAGCGCATATATTTTATATGGTTAGGCAAGTCTCGTTTGTACCCAAAAAAAAAAAAAACCAAAAATGTCAAAAACCCTCTGATTGAATGTCTCAATCGAAAGAGATGGTGACTGGTGTGATGAGCAGGATTTCTTTTTTTTAATTGAAAGGCGAAAGCGAAAAGGACAATGAATTTGGTTCACCTACTACCACCTTCCTATTATTGGATTTGCTACTGTTGCATAGAAAATGCAATTACAAATTATTTTACACCTATTTTTCATTAATTACACATGTGATAAGTAGTTATTGGTAAATAAAAAAAGATGTTATGGATAGTTATTGGTGTAAAGTAGTAACTTTTACCTGGATCATTATCAACAATTTAAAATTATTTTTATTTATTATTCCTAAAAAACAATGGTAAAATTTTATTTTGATTCTTAAACTTTAACAAAAGTTTAGCTTTCATTCTTAAACTCTAAAAAGTTCATTTTTTGACCTTAAACTATTAAAAAAATGTTTATCTTTTGTCTCTAAACAATTAAAAATATTTTATTTATGTCCTTAAACTTAACCAAAAATTTATTTTTTATCCATAAACTATTGAAAAACAAATTCTTTTTCATCCATAAACTATTAATTTTTTTTTTTTTTTACAAAGTTTAAAGATGAAAAAAGAACGTTTAATGTTTAGGAATGAAAAACAAACTTTTGACAAAGTTTAGAGACCAAAATAATATTTTACAAAAAAAAATCATTTTTATTACACATCAATAATAGTATGTCATCTCAACAAGCATGAATAAATTATAAATCTTAATTAGCAATTAGATTTCTCAGATAAACATAAATATCACCTGAAAATATAGACACCCAATCGAAATCTATTTACTAACTTGGCCAAAAGTATATCCCATGTTTTAATGATGTCCTAGAAAATTGACTTCATCTGCAATCTCAGGAATCAATTAACATGCACCTTTAGTCCTTTACATCCACACGCCCTAATTTAGGGGACCATGGTCCACACTTCAACAGAACGAGGTACTAAATTGTCCCGTTCTCCTAAACTTTGTCCAGCGTTTAAATATGTGCAAAAGCAAGAGGAAATTGAGAGGTTCTTATCTCTTAGTTTTGGAAAAAATTTAGAACCACACTCATTTGTACTATGACTTTTTCATAATTCTAATGTGACAAATGGTAAGTAGTAAAGAAAAAATGATTGGACCATATGTAATTGAGGAACAACCAACCATAAACTTCCATATAAGATAGTTGTGAAAGATGGTGTAATAAATGGTGTGATTCTAGAGTTACACATTGATTTTAGAAATAATAGAGTAGATGATAAATTATTTACTCAACCTCTCTCCCATATTTAGTAAAAAAAAATGGTCATACTAACGAGTGTTTATAGGGCATCAGTTAACAATCTAGTATTAAAAATTTTTTATAGAAAAAGAAAAAACAACAATTAATATTTTGACATTTTTTTTTTTTTTTCATTTTCAATAATAGTGATGTAAAAAATTTCTTAAAATAAATTGTTAACCAATATCCTAATAGCACTTATTAGCATTTCAAAAAAAAAAAAAAATCCAATTAATGCATACATTAACAATTCATTTTAGAAATTTTTTTATCGATAATATAATTGAAAAAGTTATCAAATTTTTTTTCACAGCTTTTTTTTAAAATTTCGGATAAAACTTATTTTTAAATGTATAACTATTCCTTTCATAAGAAGGATTTATTTCTAGTTTTGAGGTGGGTACGTACGAGGTATTTGTCTCGTTGTTGAGGAAAATTATTGGGAAAATTATTGGGGGAGTAGGCTCCACTCTCCAGTTCCACAGATGAAACCAACGTGAGAGGAGTGGGCGATGATTGTGAACTACGCAATAACAACTCCAGTTTTTGTGGATAGTATACGCAAGCGTCATTCCAAAACAAGACTGGGGTTGTTTAAACTTTAAACCATTGGTCAATCACTCATCCTCGTTTATAAAGTCAAACTTAACCGTACAAAACACAGAGAACAACTTTTTAAGCCAATATTTTTGTGGCTCGGAAGCCTCCGATAACTACATCAACTGTAAGATTTTTTTGGAAGAATCCTTCTCATTTTGGCCGATCCATGACAACCTGTTTTGTTTATGTTTGGCTGCTTCATATACTGATCAACTTTTTGTCTCGTTTAATTAAATAGACCGAAATTAAGCTCAACAATTCTAGTCTTCTACGTTTGTTCTTTACTTTTCAGCCAATATAATTTGAACCCACGAATAAATTGAACTAACCACTTTGATAAAAAATAAATTGATATATCCAATTTAAAACTTAGTTTTTTTTTTTTTTTTTTTTTTTTTTTCTTTTTTTCTGAATAATTTTTTTAAAAAGTAGTCGTTTGCCTATTTAATATACCTTTTGTACCTTTTATTTTTTATCAAATCAATCAATCAATAAATATAAATATATATATATATATATATATTTTATCAAATCAATCAACATATATATATATATATATATATTGTTGGAAAATATAGTGTGGAAAATTGCTTAAATATGATTAACAAAATTACAAATCAAGATCAATAATATATTAGTAAAGCAAGATATGCTCAAATTAATTTATAAACAAAATAGACAAGAGCATAAGCGTATAAAATTAAGTTTTAAGTAAAACTTATTGCCGAGATACGAAACTAAATCTACTGTCTTTAAGAAGTGATTTCGCCCTCACTGTAATAAATCCATTGGTGCAAAGAAGTGATTTCGCCCTCACTGTCTTTAAGAAGTGATTTCGCCCTCAAGCAGTCGCTCTCCAGGATAAAACAGTAATTTTGTTAATGTGCACTCATAACCAGAATTTTAACTTATCCCAAATGCTCAAGAGAAAGTTTTCAGTAAAAGATAGGGGAGAAAAGTATCAAAGTAATATCTATTTTGATTGTTTTCAACTAATCTCATATATATATATATATATATATATATATATATATATGAGATTAGATAGTCTTAGGGGCTCTTAAAAAGGAATAATCAAGGGAAAAGGGGTGAAAATAGAAAGACAAAATTAAGGGAGTTTTTGTTTCCCATTGATGCCGCAACTAGTGTGTACTTTCTGCCAAAATGGGGAACGTGCTGGCTGACCTGTTGCTAAGAAAAGATGAGAAAATTTTGGGTTTTGTTTGCTGCCAGCAACTCACACACAAGTAGGAATATTCTAGAGCTTGGGCTTGGGCTTTCCAACAAAAGTTCATGGGCTTAAGTTTTAAATTCACCCAATAATTTTAAAACATACCCCAACATATATGGCGAAAATGGCCAAATACCATCTTTTGCCAAAATTTGTAGCAAAAAAATATTGTTTCAGAACTAAATAGGAAAATACCACTTTTATGGTACTCGAGTTATGGTACTCGAGTTCTTAGAAGTTTCGCCACCGTGACACTACTGAGGTGGAAATTGGGTGATTAAAAAAAATAACGTGATTCTCGAGTATGGTATACTCGAGTACCATGCAACACAATACTCGAGTATAACATGCTCGAGTACCTTTTATAAATAAAAAGCTGTTTATTTTATTTCTACGGTACTCGAGCACAGTGAGCTCAAGTACCTTGTAAGTTTTTTTGGGGGGGGGGGGATTATCAACAAATAAACATAAACATAAAATGCTGTTTATTTTATTTCTACAGTACTCAAGCTCACCAAACTCGAGTACCTTGTAACTTTTTTTTTTTTTTTTGGGATTATTGACAAATAAACATAAACGTAAAATGGGTTTATTTTATTTCTACAGTACTCTAGCTCACTAAGCTTGAGTGCCTTGTAACTTTTTTTTTTTTTTTGGATTATCGACAAATAAACATAAACATAAAAATAAGTATTTTTTTTATGTTTTTATTTATTTAAATAGAAACATTGTAAAATATAGAGATTTTAATTTCAAATATGAATTAATTTATACATTAATTAAAACTGTTCATTGTTTTATCATAAAATTTGTTCACTGTTTTCTGTAAAAACTATTTCTATGATTTTGCATAAAATTGTTTTATGTTCAGCATTATTTAAAAAATTGTTCACTCTCTTTTTACGTAAATTATTTTCTGTCCACAATTTAAAAAATTGTTCATTATTTTCTCATAAAACACCTACTGAAATCGTGTTTTATAAATTTAAACGCCAAATCTAAATGCTTTTTCATGCTTAAATTTCACAATAATTGAATTTGTTTTTCTGCATTGATAAAATCTATTTCTACATTAATAAAATATGCTCTCTGCACATCATGTTTACAATATATTCGAATCTGCTTACTGCATTTGTAAAATCTGTTTTCTGCATTAATTAAAACTGTTCATTATTTTCTCATAAAAATTGTTCACTGTTTTCTGCAAAAACTATTTCTATGATTTTGCATAAAATTATTTTCTGTTCAGCATTATTTAAAAAATTGTTCACTCTCTTTTCTGCTTAAATTATTTTCTGTTCACTATTTTCTTATAAAACACCTACTGAAATTTTGTTTTATAAATTTAAATGCCAAATCTGAATGCTTTTTCATGCTTAAATTTTACAATAATTGAATTTGTTTTTCTGCATTGATAAAATCTATTTCTACATTAATAAAATATGCTCTCTACACATCATGTTTACACTATATTCAAATTTGGTTACTACATTCATAAAATCTGTTTTCTGCATTAATTAAAACTGTTCATTGTTTTCTCATAAAAATTGTTCATTATTTTCAGCAAAAACTATTTCTATGATTTTGCATAAAATTATTTTTTGTTCAGCATTATTTAAAAAATTGTTCACTCTCTTTTCTGCGTAAATTATTCTCTGTTCACTATTTAAAAAATTGTTTACTGTTTTCTCATAAAATACCTACTGAAATCGTGTTTTATAAATTTAAACGTCAAATCTGAATGCTTTTTCATGCTTAAATTCCACAATAATCGAATTTTTTTTTCTGCATTGATAAAATCTATTTCTACTCAAGTTTACAGTATATTTGAATTTGCTTACTGCATTCATAAAATCTATTTTCTGCATTAATTAAAACTGTTCATTGTTTTCTCATAAAAATTGTTCACTGTTTTCTCGGGAGTGGTGACTTTAAAATCACTCGGTGGAGTTTTTGCCATGTTAGTTTTCCACATTCGAAAACAAATCACCGTGTCAATTTAATTTTCACGACACTTAGTTTAAATCTCCATTAGCCTGAGATAATTTTTTAGAAGATTTTTCATAATGCTTTAAAGGTTCAAGTCCTTCTTGTATACAGTTTATATCAGCACATGAATCTATTAAAGCAATTTCTGTTAAGGAGAATTCTTTATTAATTACTAAAGTGATTTTTGTATACCATTTTTGAAATATTACTCTATCAATTAAACTCAAGAAATTCTGTCTATCATTTGAAATACCATTTACTAAAAAATCTTTTTCTAATGAAGGAGGGCTAGTTATAGGTTTAGGGAATTTTTTTTAAATTTATTATTTCTATAATATTTTGTTCACTTATTTCTGTTGAATTATCTTCTTTAATTTCTTTGATTTCCTCTTCCATCATTTTTGCTTCTGCCATTAGGTCTTGTAGAGTTACTGGTTTTTCATTTTTTTCTCTTGAGTTCTTTTTGTCTTTTCCTTCTTATCTTTTTCTTTCTTGGCTTTTTCTTGTTTTCTACAATCTGTAACATGATGTCCATATTTTCTACACCTAATGCAAATAGTAGGTATATCTATCGAGTCTTTCAAATTTATTAAATAGTCTTTCTTATCTTTTAGGTGATTAGGTAAATTATCTATTGGTTTCATTATTATGTCTGGTTGTTTCCTTTTTCTTTTATTAATTTTAATTAGGTTGGTTGATTTTAATTCTTCCTTCTTAACTCGGTCTATATCTCTTTGAGGGTCGACGTTAAATATTTCCATTAATTCATTTATAATGTCTTTTTCAAATTCTAATTTACTTATTTGTTTAGCAATCTTATTTTGTCTATCACATTGCTTTTTAGTATGTCCATATTCTTTACATTTATGACAAATAATATTTTTAGTGCGTCTGTCATCTTTCTCACTTTTTGATAACTCAGTAGTATTTAAAACTGCTATATTTCTTTTTCTGTCTATATCTAAAGGTGAATTTAAAAATTCTATCTTTTTAGCTATTTCTGTCAAGCTATCATCTTGGGTATATATAATAGATCTTTCAATTGTCTTTAGTCTTTCATCTATTTTTTCTTTTAGGCTATCAATTTTCCCTCTTTTTTTGACTTCTTTTATCTTTACTACACTATCACTATTCTTCTTTTCATTATTATTATTAGTTTTCCTACATTTGTTGACTATTTCTAAACTTTCACTATTATGTCTTTCTTGTTTTATCTTTTCTACCTCTAGTTTCCTATGTAGAGATTCTTCAAGAGTGCTATTATCTTTTGGTTTCAACATGTCCTTTTCTATTGACTTTTTTGACTTGTGTTTTCCTATATCTATGTCTCTTTCTTTATGCATTATATCTGTAGAGCTACTTTCTATAACTAGGCTATCTTTCATGCTATTAGTCTTTTGGCTTCTTATGACCTTTTCTTCTTTCAGTATTTGTTTACCACTTTCATCTTTATCTGTTTTGAAGTCTTCTTTATTGAAACTGTTGGTGCAAATACAATGATAATGGAAAATACACAAAGAGAAACTGAATAATACTTCTGAATTTTTATTGATTTGAAGAAAGAGATTACACAACACTATTTGGACTGAGGCGCGGCACTCGCTCTCTTTAAGGAGATTCAAGCCCTTGGTTGGCTAAACTTTGTAGCCGGTGCAGACCGTCTCTGACTTGTCTCCTCCAGGATACAATAGCCCAACAAGTGTTGTATGGCTAGAACAACTTCTGCACAAAGTGTTGAAGCCCAAAGCTCCACCAGAAAGAACACCCTTCCTTGCCAAGAATCTCTCTATTTTTTTTTTTTTGTGTGTATGTTGCAGTAACTTGGATTGTGTCTGGATGGGTCTATTTATAGGCTTAATGGGCCTCACGAAATTACTACCCCAATTAATCTGATTAATTAGGTCCATTATGCTGATGTAGTGGGTGTTACAAGATTAATTGTAGGCTATAATTCTGATGGGCTGGAGTTACACAATTAATGGTGAGATAAGGAGTTGCTGAAGAATGAAAAGGCCCAAACGGATAGTCCATTAAGTGGGTTAATGGCTCTTCATTTTCCATAATAAAAATGGAATATAAATTCGGGCCATTAACTCACCAACGGATATAGTAATTACTCTGAATGGGCTGTCAAGTAGGAGGATCCAAGAGGCTGATTTATTTTCATTTTTGACACCTACACCCTTCACCTCCCCCTTGCGCACGTATCTGTCCCAATATTTGAGACAATTCATGTTAGCCCATTAATCACCACAATTAAAAAGAACAAAATAATCTCTCTCCTTTTCAATGTGGGATTAAACATTTTCACAACTCCTCATCTTCCATATTTACTCCCACATCTTTACATTTATGACATAACATTTATTCATTTTAATTATTTAATATTAAAATGCTCCAACAGAAACCTTCTTCTTTGTCTTTATATGTTATAGGTGTAGGTTTGTCAGTTACTTTTGAATTTTGAAACTATTGCTATCATCACATATTAAACTATCTTTTCTAATGTCCTTTATATCTATCAGATTTATTGATCTGTCAGTAGTTGTTGAATTATTGTGATATTGTCTGTTACACCGATTATCTGTCATGGGTTTAGTTAAAGATGATCTTTGATGGGGTTCAAAGTCTGAGTTTGAAGCCTTAATTCTTTCATAAAGTTCCAAAAAACTATTTTGTCTATCATCTCTATCATTTTTTATTTCTATAACAGTGGATCTTTCAATATGTTCTAAAAATTCTAATTTTTTATTAATTCTATCTAAGAAACTGTTATTGTGTCTATCAGTCTGTCTATTGATTTTATCTCCTATTGATGTATGGCAATTATTTGTTTTATTAGAGTTATAATTATAATTATCCATATCACTGTCAGAATCAGAATCTGTTTCATAATCCATATCATTATTTAACCAATTATTATCTATATCTCTCATGCTATATGATTCATCATAATCTATATAATCATAGTCCATGTTTCAAATTAGTGTGTGCCTAGCCTAAGTGTGAACAAATAATGAAAGATAAACATATTTATTCTATTTCTAAGCAATTTAATAATTACTGGCGAAACTATTACTAACCACTGGTTGCCTTGCTATCGGGACCACCTCCCCAGAAAACTCCATTGGGGGACCACCCAACACACATGCCTATCCATCGGCTAACAAAAAACATGGGCTGACCAACGTGAATCTATGGTTTGCCAACGAGTGTTGAGGCTGACCAATGCTACCAAGGAGCAAGTAGTGGCTATGCAGTAATATGTTCCTAGTAACTTCTTAATTGCAAAGAAATAAAACCCATACATCTACCATCCATGGCTCTGATACCATAAACTACCCAGGAGAGAGCACAGCAATAATATGGAAGCATAAACAATGATAAAATAGATGATAAAGAAGAAAATAGCAAAATAGATATATTCAAAATAAGGTTAAAACGGAATATGGAATATGAACACAGAGACTAATAAAATCTTACTTGAATAAAAACTTCTGTCTTTGATTAAAACTAAAAATACTTCTATCTGATACGAGCTTTTGAAAATAAAAACTGTCTGAAGATTACAAAGACACAGCTATTTTCTCTTTGTGACAATTGGTTAAATTATTATTAATTAGGATAGTTTACTTTAGATAAAAATTTAATAGTTAAGTTTAAAGAAATTTGAAATTCTACTTCAACTGTAGTTTAGGTAGGGCAAACTTCAATTAGCTAAGTTTTGAGAAATTTAAATTTAATTGAAAATTAATATAACTTGCATTTTGATAATGAAATCTACAAACAACAAACTGTATTATAGTGTTTTTAAAATATATTTTTCTTTTTTATAGAATTTTTATTCTGTGCATTGGATGAGATTACTAATCTCTAACCACGTCCAGCATGCACAAGGTGTGAGTCATGGATTATGTGTAAAGGTTGAAAAAGCTCTTCAAAAAAAAAAAAAAAAAATTATTATGTTTGTATGCTAGTCGCGACCTGGTAGGTTGTGAGGAGGCCGCAACAACCCTTCTTAGGTAGCCCTCATCCTAATATGTCCCATGTCACTAGTGGGCATGAAGGTCACGTGAACAACTTTAACCACAGTTTGACTAGGCTCAAATACTTTCTACTCAAATACATTTTAGCCAAAAAATACACACTAAAATATATAGAAGAAAAACTTTGTCACAGAACTAATCTAATAAAAATAAGGACTTAGCATTCATTAATAGTACAATGGTTTAAATATAGAATAAAATTTAAATTTAATTAATATCGTGAAAGCTTAAAGAAAGCACACACAATGCTTTCTTAGATGAAATAGAAACTAAATTATTAGTTTATTGTAGTAAATCTCGAATCCACGACGAGTCCATTAAATCCACAAGATGACAATTTTTTGGAATATGCTAGAAAAAGAAATAGACAAAGTCTAAAATATTAGTAATTTGAAAATTGAATTGCCTATGAAGGCTAAAATACGTTTAAATAGTAAAAGAAAGCCTATGGCGTCTTGGAAAACACACAAAACTCTAATTCGACTAAACAACATTAAAAGCCCCAAAAAAACAATGAAGTAAATGACCTAAACCTAAAAAAATAAAAACTACTTAAAAAGACCAAAATTAATAAATTACAAAAATTAAATATTTGATTCTGTCCTCTCCTCTCTCTCTCTCTCTCTCTCTCTCTCTCTCACACACACACACACACACACACACACACACACACACACACACACACACACACACACACACACACACACACACACACACACACACACACACACACACACACACACACACACGAGAACTTGTGGAATAATTGTTTATTGCTTTAATTTGTTATAAACAAAATGAATAAAGTTTAGCTACATACTTAGTTGTAGGTTTAGGCTACAAACAATAGGAAAATGACATGTGTTTCTATTATATGTAATGTATATGGTGGAAATAGTTTTTACTTTATTTATTTTATTATAAATATTTTTATATGGATGACCAAATTTGTAATTTTTAGTGACTTTTTTGGGTTTTGCATGTTGGATTATCTTCTCACAATTTTAATTGAGCATCTATTTGGGTGTTGAGGAAAAAAAAAGTGAAGCAAAAGTAAATGGAAGCACGATCAATTGTGAAGGTTCTTTTTAGATGCCTTTGTGAATTATGAATTTTGCTTTGTTAATTTGCCAATTGTGGATTACTTTGTAGGTTTTGGTAGGTATTTTTTTCAGAGAGATTTAATAAAGCAATGAACTATAGCTTTGCTTTTTTTCCCCCATAATAAACATATTTTTTATGTTATTTCTACTAAGATATTTATATGGTATTCTATCCTATTTCACTTGTAGTTTTACATCATTAAGCAAGGGTTACATATGATTCTTTATTCATTGTTTATTTTTTTTCCTTTTTTTGTGGTAGTAAGCTTAATTTAATTAATGCATTTGAAGTTTTTTTTTCTCCTTTGTTCTTTCTATGTTTTTTTTTTTTTTTTTTTTTTTTTGGCTCCAAAAGAATGTACTACTATATATGTAGTCTGTTAGTTAGAGAAGTTCAATATTATGTTATGCTTGGTTAAATGAGATTTTCACTTTTTTTTTTTCGGTTTCAATTTTTATAATTTTTAGCTATAAGTTCCTCAAGGCTCGAGTTTCTTAGGGATTTTCACAATAAATCTCTCTCTTCCCCTTAAAATTTTCTTATTTTATAGAGTTTACCCAACACGTTTTTTTTTTTTTTTTTTAAATGAAAGAATTTTGATTTTGTTAATTTTAAAATTTTGAGCAAGTTATTGGGGAGTTTTAGTACATAAATTTTGCAGTTAGAATATTGTTTCAAATTCGAAGAATTTTGAGGAGTGTAATACTGTGAAATTTTTTTAAATTTTTACTGTCTAGGAAGCCAACTTGAGTCTAACAAGAAAGCCATGAACATCTTAAGTCCAACATGAAGGCCATGAACATGCAGGTAGTCTGTTGGCATGTTTTTGTTTAAATTCTTTTCCTTCCCCTGATATAGCTTTACCATTTGATTTGTTAGTTAAAATTGAAAAAACAAAATTTTCTTAGTCTAGATGAAATTGTTTATGGGTTTTTATTTTATGTATAGTTTTCAATGTAACTAACATCAATTCAATACACAAACATGAAGGTGGAAATGAGAGTTCTTGATGCTCTTTTTTAAAGCTCTCTCTGATCTATTAATGTTTCAATGTTAAGGATTCAGTGATAACTTATTTTGTATTTGTACTATTGTTTTACTTGTGGGGAAAATTTGATGAGTTTTCTATGTTTGTGATATGTAGTTCGTATTGATTTGTTGGATGTGAATGGTGATGTGGGGGGACTTAGACGAAGATGATGAGCTACTTGTCTTCTATCTCAAGGTTTCTGTTTTTCCTTTATATTAAGCTGTAAATGCATAGTAGTTTCTTTCAAATCTTATCTAGATTCTATTTATAGTCATAGGTTCAACATAATATATTCAAAGAAACTCCTATTAATTATTTTTTTCCTAAGTTATTGAATCAAACATGCATCCAAAATTTGTTTTAAATGGAAATAATTCAATTGATGATTATTTACCTTTTTTTTTTCTTCTAGACTAGAGACGAATTTTACATTGAATTGTGTACCAGATGGTGCACTCCCACACATAGATAGCATGGAAGAAAACCATAAACTGGAGTTCTATGGAGTTCTTGAAAACTTTCCTCAAGTTATGATTAGGAGTTCTATGATGGTTGTATGTAACTTATTATTGAACATGGTGGAAAATTGAATCTAAAGGAAAGAGGAAACATTTTGGTTAAGAGCAAGTGTCACAAATGTCTCAAAGGCTATTGGCGCATGTTTGAAAAGTTTGGGGTTTGATTGTGCCATAAAAGTTTCAGTGGAAGTCTTCTCTTAGTTGCTAAGTTGTCATGTATGTAAATTAGGCTACTTATTGAAAAAGAAAATTGTAAAGCAGGCCAGATATTGAAAGTTCTTGCTGAATGCTGTAGTTACTAAAAGTTATGTTTAGCTACTAAACTATTTGGGAAGTTCCTTAAAATTTTGGGATATAAGTTAATAAGAAATGTCTTTTATATTATGCTTTCAGATACAATTTTTATTCAACTTTGATGTTGGTTTTTACAGTGGCGGAGTTAGGATTTTAATGTAGGGGGGGGGCAAGATGAAAATAAAGAGTTGAAGACAAAATCAATTTCAATTTTTTTAATTAGTATAATTAAAAAAAAAAAAACTTAACTAATTAAACAAAAAATTTGATTAACATATAAAATATAATGTTAGTGTTAAGTTTTTTTTCCCCCTCGTGCATAACGTTAGATTTAGCATAAATGTTCTTGTACTTAAGATACTTCATAGGTGACTATAAGTATATTTTTCAAATAAGTAAAATATTTAAAAAAAAAAATTAGTATATAGTCATTTCTTTTATAAACATATATAGTCATTATTATACTAAGTTAAAGGAGCTTCTTACTAATCACTAGCCAAGAAAAGTGTATTAAAAGTGGAGCCAAGAGTGACAGCCTCGTAGCACAATTACATGCAGAGTTGAAGACCATAAGCTTAGAGCAAACAGAAACATATATAAAGCAAACACTAAATCTAAAAGAAAGATATATATATATATATATATATATATATATATATATACATATATATATATACACACACACACACATATATATATATATATATATATATATATATATATATATATATATATATAGGAGGTGGGGTTTGGGTGAGGTCAAGGGGGGCAATTGCCCCCTCTCGACCCCCCTAGCTCCGCCCCTGTTTCTATTCCCTTTTAGATTTTATAGAGAGGTAGGAACACAGAATTTGTATTTGTAATTTTGTGCATGCATATTCACATTCCCACTTACAATATATACACTATTAACTTTTATAGTTGCATGGCTAGATAGTTTAGCAAATACCTATTAGTCTTAAATGGGGTTTTGCATTTTAATAAAATTTAATGAATTCAAAGTGGAAATTTGTTAAACAGCACCGATTGTGTTTTCAACCAATTAAATTTTCAAGAAAAATTTGACATTTTTTTTAATGAATTAGTTTATACAACATGCCTCATTAAATAGATCAATCACCAAATATTTAGAAACAAATTATAAGTAGCTTGTAGCTTTGCAATAGGAACTAAAGATTAGACCTGCATATCTCTTTTCCAACTACAAAATGTACCAATAATGAGCAACACTATTTGAAAGGAGATTTAATTGGAAAATAATTGTGCCTGCTGTTTAAATACATGAATATTAGGAATTAATCTTATTGCTTTCATCAATCTAGCGAAAGATGAATTAAAAAAAAAAAGAATTTCTTGAACATTTTTCTAAATTTTCCCTTGCATCGCACGGGTTTGTGACTAGTAGATAATAAAGAGAGTAAATAGAAAAATAGATATATTCAAAATAAGGTTAAAATGGAGTATGAAAAATGAAAACAGAAACTAATAAAATCTTACTTGAATAAAAACTTCAGTCTTTGATAAACTTGAAAACAAACTATTGTCTTTGATACAAGCTTGAAAATAAAACTGTTTGAAGAGAAAGGTTACAAGAGGGGGAGAGAGTACAAAAGTCTTTCTGAGGGAGAGGGAAGGCTATTACAAAAGATTTTTTAAAACTTGGAACTTAAAAGCTCAGAATCTTAGAAACTTATAAACTTGTCTTCTGTCTTCATAGTCCGTCTCTTTTATAGGCGAAATGAACCATGGTAAAGTAACCTGAGTAGGTAAATTTAACTTAAGTTAATCTGTCGGTGGTATGGAAATTAGTATTGATGATTAATAGTCTATCTGCGTCTGCCTGCGAATCTTTCAGATTTCGGGAATCCATTAAATCTCTTTTTACGCATGCTAGTAATCAGTAGTAACTTTTGAACATCTATCTGGACTGTCTGTATCTGTCTAAACTGTCTGTATTTGTCTGGACTGTGTTCATTTTTCTGGAAGCTATTTACGAGTGCTGGTGAATAGTGATCTGTAGCTAGAGAAATAGTGATTTGTCGCTAGTGAATAGTGATTTGTCACCAGTGAATGGTGATCTATTTGTGAAAATGGTGAACAGTGAACAATTTTATGAGAAATTAGTGAACAGTTTTAATTAATGCAGAAAATAGATTTTATGAATGCAGTAAGCAGATTCAAATATGCAGCAAACATGATGTGCAGAAAGCAAATTTATTAATGTAGAAATGGATTTTATCAATGCAGAAATATAAATTCAATTATTATGAAATTTAAGCATGAAAAAGCATTCAGATTTGATGTTTAAATTTATATAACACGATTTCAGTAGGTGTTTTATGAGAAAACGGTGAACAATTTTTAAATAGTGAACATAAAATAATTTACGTAAAAAAGGGAGTGAACAATTTTTGAAATAATGCTGAACAAAAATTATTTTATGCAAAATCATAGAAATAGTTTTTGCAGAAAACAGTGAACAATTTTTATGAGAAAATAATGAACAGTTTTAATTAATGCAGAAAACATATTTTATGAATGCAGTAAGTAGATTCGAATATAGTGTAAACATGATGTGCAGAGAGCATATTTTATTAATGTAGAAATAGATTTTATCAATGCAGAAAAACAAATTCGATTATTGTGAAATTTAAGCGTGAAAAAGCATTCAGATTTGGCGCTTAAATTTATAAAACACAATTTCAGTAGGTTTTTTATGAGAAAACATTGAACAATTTTTTAAATAGTGAATATAAAATAATTTACGCAGAAAAGAGAGTGAACAATTTTTTAAATAATGCTGAACAGAAAATAATTTTATGCAAAATCATAGAAATAGTTTTTGCAGAAAACAATGAACAATTTTTATGAGAAAACAATGAACAGTTTTAATTAATGCAGAAAACAGATTTTACGAATGCAATAAGCAGATTCGAATTCACTGTAAACATAATGTGCAGAGAGCATATTTTATTAATGTAGAAATAGATTTTATCAACACAAAAAAACAAATTCAATTATTGTGAAATTTAAGCATGAAAAAGCATTCACATTTGGCGTTTAAATTAATAAAACACAAGTCAGTAGGTGTTATATGAGAAAACAGTGAACAATTTTTTAAATAGTGAACAGAAAATAATTTAAGCAGAAAAGAGAGTGAACAATTTTTTAAATAATGCTGAACAGAAAATAATTTTATGCAAAATCATAAAAATAGTTTTTGCAGAAAACAGTGAACAATTTTATGAGAAAACAATGAACAGTTTTAATTAATGTAGAAATTAATTCATATTTTGAAATTAAAATCTCCATATTTTACAATGCTTCTATTTAAATAAATAAAAACATGAAAAAACTACTTATTTTTATGTTTATGTTTATTTGTCGATAATTAAAAAAAAAGTTACAAGGTAGTCGAGCTTAGTGAGCTAGAGTACTGTAGAAATAAAATAAACAGAATCTTATGTTTATGTTTATTTGTCGATAATCCCACCAAAAATAAAAAATAAAAAGTTACAAGGTACTCGAGCTTGGTGAGCTCGAGTTTTGTAGAACTAAAATAGACAGCATTTTATGTTTATGTTTATTTGTTGATAATCCAAAAAAAAAAAAAAGTTACAAGGTACTCGAGTTTGGTGAGCTCGAGTACTGTAGAAATAAAATAAATAGTTTTTTATTTATAAAAGGTACTCGAGCATGTTATACTCGAGTATTATGTTGCATGGTACTCGAGTATACCATACTCGAGTACCATATTATTTTTTTTAATTGCCCAATTTCTACCTCAGTAGTGCCACAGTGGCGAAACTTCTAGGAACTCGAGTGTCTTAAAATCGAGTTCCAAATGGTACTTGAGTTTGCCAAACTCGAGCACCATAAAAGTGGTATTTCCCTATTTTGTTCCGAAACAGTGTTTTTTTTGCTACAAATTTTGGTAAAAGATGGTATTTGGCCATTTTCGCCCAACATATATATATATATATATATATATATATATATATATAAAGTGGAGACTTTAGATAAGAAAGTATGAGATTATGCCAAGTAGCACATTTTATACAAAGAGAATTGAAATATTCTCAAGTGGGAGATAAGAACAAATTAAATATTGATTTTTGTTTTATTTGATTCAATGTGTCAAGACTTTTCTAATTAATTAATTATTTTTTTGTATCCTCTAATTCAATGTTTCAAGACTTTTCATCATTCACACATACACACAAAAGTTTTTTCATTTTAATTCACAAATTTCACCTCTTGCAAGTTCTACCCCTTTATATATACCCACCAAAGTCCTTCGTGTCATCCCATGTCAAATACATACAGACCAAAAACGTCTTCATTTCAGGGGAGTTAATATTGTACCGTACCGGCCAATATAGCTGGTATTTCTCTTACAGGTCACTCAATTAGTAAAGAAACATGCTTGTATCGTACCGTTCTAAATACCAGGCAGTACCGGACTATAACGTCTGTACCCGCGAAAATCGGACATTCCAATAACCGAAAATTGAAATTTGGACAGTACCAAAAAAAAAAAAAAAAAAAAACTATAGTAATCATCTGCACTATCATCCTCCAGTCACTAACCCGGCGTCGATCAGCCACTGCTAGTTGCTGCTGCCACCGCTTCTTCTTCACCTTTGTCCTAGCATAAAAGCCGCTTCTTCTCTGCCTTGTCCCAGCATAAGTGTTCTCTCTTCTCTGTATACTTTTCTTGTTTTGTCCGCCTCTGATAGTCTAATAAATTTGAACGAATGATGTTTAAATGGGCTAAAAGTAGAAACTGAAGTTAACTTTTTAAATTTTGTCTTTTTGACATCACACGGCTTGGTACTTTTATTATTATTATATTATCATTTTACTAAAGGGATAGAAACATTAATGAGATGTAGCAAATTAGTTAGTAGTAGTAATTAGATCTTTATACATTTTAAAAAATTATTAAGTTTTGTTCATAAATTATATAAAATTTGACTAATAAATATGTAAATAATATATATAGCGGTAAACCCAAAGCGGTATACTAGTATTGATCGGTACTAAAAATATATCGTACCACTGGTCAAATCGGTACGGCCTCCGGTACGGTATTGACTACTTTACTTCATTTACCTTTAATCTTTCAATGACACATGTCTAGCTCTAACATATTGCTGTTTCATCTAATGCTAACTCGTTTGAGTTGGCTACAACCAATGAAGTGGGCTTGCATTTTATATTGAGTGACAACGACAATTGTGATTTTGATGTTATAGTCGAACGTTGTGGATTTGTAGGTTTTGTAAATGATGTGATGTACTGTGGGTGTTTGGGATGTCTATTTTATTTTAGAATTAAGGAGAGAAAGAATGACACATTTTACATCAACTTTTATTATATAATATTCCTCCAAAGTTGTTTTTTATTTATTTTATTTCACACTACTTTAATTGAATAATTATAATGGATATCTGTGTGCAATTTATAATTGTTGTTTTTTAAGATGAACTCAACACTAATAATGTTCTATAATAATTATGCTATAATACATATACATCATTCTTCAAAACCATTTTACATAAAATATTATAATATTATCCGTGCATCGCACGGGTAACTTACTAATAAATTAAGAGAAGAGAGATGAAATTTATTCCTGCTGTATGACAATTTGCAAGTTGCAACATATTACATACAAGTGACACTCTATACATATATATGAAATGTTTCTCTTTAATAAGAAATAGATATTCGTAGTATTACATTTACAATAAATTCTAATTTAGTCTTTTATATTTTTCTATCTGAGATGTATAAACTTATATAGTATATAAAGCAGAAGTTGAGAGAAATTCAATAAAAAAAAAAATTAAATTGATTAAAAAAAAAAAAAAAGATATAAACTTATATAGTATATAAAAGCAGAAGTTGAGAGAAATTCAATAAAAAATATAAATTAGATTGATTCAAAAAATAAATAAAAGATTTTGTTGGGGGACAACAATTTGACTCGATCCCTACAACCGTTCTAAAAACAGATTCGCATGGCACGATGTTGAATGTTATAAAAGATTTGAGTGTGTATTCCTCATCACCAATAAGTTTTGAAGTATAGTGGCACAACTTGTGGTTTGACAAATGGTATCAGTGCCAAGGTCATGAGTTCGAATCGTGAGAGTGTCATTGTGAGGGAGAGATTATTGGAGTACCATAATTTGACTCTTTACAACGACTCTAAAAATAGGCTTGTGGGACGCGATGTCGAATGTCATTAATAATTTGAGTGTGTATTCCTCATCACCAATTGGTTTTGATGTGAAGTGGCATAACTCACAATCTGATAAATTTTAATTGCACTCTAAGTTTGTACCAATTGTCATTCTAATTGTCATATTATTTGATGTCAAGTGTCTTTAGATTTTAAATACATTCCAATTTCATTCCAAGTGTCATTTCAATTATATTCTAATTATATGTCAATTTATTTACACATCAATTCATGTATCTAAATATAAAAGATCTAAATTCAAATTTATTATACCTCTATGTAATACTTTATATAGTTTATTACTTATTAAGTAGAAATGATGGGAGAGAGAGAGAGAGAGAGAGGGAGAGGCTACTTTACCTGTAAAGACATTTGACACAAATTAGAGTATAATTAAAACACTTATCATAAATTATAATACATTTAAAGTTGAAGTCGATTAACATCAAATTAGAATGTAATTAGACGGACACTTGACACACAATTGAAATTAATGCAATTAGAATCTAATTTAGATTCTTGATTGAACTTCCTCCTTAATATATAATATAGATTATAGAATAATTTCGTCATATCATCTCCAAAAGCAAATCTATAAAAATTGTCGCCAAATTTTAACTTTATCCATTCAAGTTTAAAAAAAAGAAATTCTAAATGCCCCGTACTTTTTTGTGAATTTGCTGGATCCATTATGATCTTTAAATACCTTAATACATGTTGCCCATTTTTCTTTTGTATATTAAACGGGGAAGCCTATTTTGGTTGGAACTGGCTATGACGACACTTGTCTCAGGTTTGTCAATATATAATTCATCAATTTGGGCTTAATGGGTACATTTAGTAAAACATTGTACGCATAGTACAAAATTATCACTTTTGAGGAGGCCAACTTCCAAGCAATTGTAAAAGCCATGCACAAAACTAGCTACAACTCTTGCAGTTTGCAATCTCTGGAAGAAATTCCTCTACATGTTGAGAAAGTGAGCGCTATCTATCCGCTGGTTTCCTATCAGTGACAAAACAGTAGCTGCAATATGCTTTGAACTAAGCCCTGCTTCTTCCATTTGGTTTGTTTGAGCTCCGTGGTCAATATATCTATCAGGGAGCATCATTGCCCTCCACTACAATCACAAAATAAGAAATGAAAATTTTTTACTAGTGTTTTCAGTAGTCAACAACTAGAGCATATATGTTAATCAAAGAAAACTTCTCCCAAAAAATAAAAATGTTAATCTTAGAAAAAATTAGAGGCTTTGTCCTGTGTGATCATCGTTTCAATAATAAATATCACTATTGACCTAGCAGGGTTTATCAATATTAGCCATTTTAGGGGTTTGGATGCGTCTTCCATGCCTTTGTCAAGTGTCTTCATTGCTTCTAACATTATTGATGAGAGTGATGTAAAGCATATTGCTTTTCCACTATTATTGACATGCTTTGTTGGCTGTGATCGATTGGAGCAATACTGTTTTCCCTTAGGTTTACCACAAACATCATTTATATTATGCACCAATCATAATAGGATCTGTAAGCAGTTGTTTTTGGATAAGTAGAGTGATGTAACTAAGGATTTATTAATGGATCAATTAAACAGTATAAGAATGTTACCTTGAGATTTCCATCAAGCAATCCAGTCAGCCCCAAGAAGTGGGAAACGTGAGAGCTAAATCCTCCGATAGATCCCTCTTCAGCAGTGATGAGGAACTCATGTTCTTGAGCTAGGTGTCGGATCAAATCTCCATCAAGAGGCTTGCAGAATCGTGCATCGGCCACAGTTATTGAGATGCCAAGAACTTGAAGTAGCTCTGCTGCTGCAATACAGCTTTGCACTATTGCCCCATAACCCAAAATAGCCACCCTACTTCCCTCCCTTAGCACAACTCCCTTACCAACCTATGTTCCAAAGTTTGAGTTAGTACAATATGCACAAAAATAATTGTACACCAATTACAATCTACCACCTTGGTAGTTATAAGTAAAATTTATTATGTCATGACACTAATTGATAAACCATTGAGGAGACTGATAAAATTAAGTACCTCCAAAAGTGTCCCCTTGTTATTTGGTGGAAGAATGGAACCAATGCCACTTCCTCTTGGGTATCTAAAGCAACTAGGCCGGTCATCAATGGCAGCAGCTGTAGCCACCATGTGCATGAGTTCGGTTTCATTTGAAGGAGCCATGACCACCATGTTTGGTAAACAAGCCAAGAAAGTTGTGTCAAAGGCGCCACAATGGGTTGGACCATCTTCACCTACAAGGCCAGCCCTGTCTATAGCAAATCTCACTGGAAGCCTTTGTAGGTCTACATCATGAGCAACCTGCACGAACACCAGCGACAACACCGAACACGATTTCAATATTTGATATTTCCAAAATATCTTGCGAGAACTTGAATAAAAATTTTGTGGCCAAAGAAAACCAAAAGCAAGAATTTGAGAAATAGATTTATTCACCTGATCATAACCCCTTTGTAGAAAAGAAGAGTAGATAGCACAAAAGGGCTTAAGTCCTTCAGCAGCTAGGCCAGCAGCGAAGGTAACAGCATGTTGCTCAGCTATCCCAACATCGAAACATCTATCTGGGAATTGCTTCTGGAATAAATTAAGTCCTGTACCCCCTCCCATTGCAGCGTGAATGGCTACAATTCTATCATCTCTCTCTGCTTCAGCAATCAATGACTCCGCGAAGTACTTTGTGTAGGATTGAGTACTCGATTTTGATTTTTGCTGTTTCCCTGACTTAGGGTCAAATTTTACCACACCTAAAAATAAAATAAAAATCCGTTAAACCAAATGCAAACATTTACTATAGGACTTGAAATTCATGTCCTCGTCACCTTGATAATTGGTCTTTATTGTTATGTTAAGACACTAAGACACTATTTGGTATCTTATTTCAAATTCACATTTTTACATTTTAAACAACATTACACACATTTTTACATACTTTTTCACCTACACGTATTTTAAAAAATTACAAAAATCTCATTTCAAATTACAAAAATCTCATCTTAAACTACTCTACCAAACACCCTCTAATTTTCATTTTTTTTTTCTTGTGTGGATGGAATTGAAAAATGAAACTTTAATAGTTGAACTATCTAAAATGTACAAGGCACCTTAAATCTTAAAAGGAAATTACTTCGAATGTATGATTTAGGAATGATATGTACCATGCATTTTATCAGGTGCAACTTCAGCTGGAGCATAGCCTTTTCCTTTCTCAGTGATAACATGGATGAGCACAGGTCCTAGAGATGGTAGGTCCTTGACTTTTTTCAAAATATAGACAAGGTCTTCCACTTTGTGGCCATCCACTGGACCAATATAGAATAGTCCAAGTTCTTCGAACAAACTCGCTCGAGTACCACCCACCATCCCTCTCATGCGGGAATCAACTTTAGCAGCAATTTCGTGCGCTTGTTCTCCAATCTTCTTTGTGATGCCCTTTTTAATTAATTGGATAACAAAGTTATTAGCTTGTTGTAATAATGCTCACAATAAAGGAGGAATGAATTGCCGTGCATCTTCCATTGGAAAACTTAATTAAGCATTTAGGACGATCCTTATGTGTAATACATTATATTTCTCAACTGAATTCAACCATATACTTAGATTGACCAATGCAATATAAATAATATTATCTTTTTTAATAGGATTAAATCTAATTATATAGTTTCTTGGTCAATGCAACTATATGATTGAATTTAATTGAGAAACTTAAGTTATAATACCTAGAAATTATACCTAAATTTTCTCTCTAAAATTAAATTACAATCGGCCAAAGAGGTTGGGCTTGGACCAACTTCACTCCGAAAATGGGTTTTATATATTTACCTTAGTTGTGTTAATGAATATCAATCAAGCATTTGAACTCCAAGGGCCCAAAGATTTTTTTTTCGTGAGAAATTTTTTCTACTCTTAAGAGACGATAGTTATCTTACACATCTGATACGTGCATTCTCCATTTTATAGTTTGCGAATTTCATACTATGTGAGATTCACACATTATGATAAGAAAGATGCATACTACGTATATATTGAATGCATAAGACATACGTACTAGCCTAATATAATTACAACATTAGGAGGTCCAAACATTTACCTTTGCAACTTCACGTAGTTGATGAAACTTTCTACTTGACTGCAGCCTTGTTAAGGCTTTACTTAGAGCTCCAACAGGGGAAGCAGGACCATCCACAGTGGCGGTGGGCAAGGAAACTTGTTCATTGTCGTTCAAAATTATGATAAGATTTGTGTCAAAATAACCGGCATTGTTCATTGCCTCATATGCCTGTCCGGCTGTCATGGCCCCATCGCCTATAACTGAAACTACATGGTTCTTTTTTCCGAGCAAATCTCTACCAACTGCCATTCCTGAAAAGCATTGTTACATAGACAAGTTACTAATACGAATTATTATAAGTAGCTATGCTAAACTGGAGTGCCACCTATATGTCTTCTTGCAAGTTGAAACTAAGATTAAGCAGTATTAAATTTGACAGTGACCATCCCACTGATTAATGTGTTACAGTTGATATCAATGGCCCCATGCCATTTATAGAATTTATGGTCAGGATTTTTTTTTAACTTGATGCTACACTCAGAAAATGGAAACACCATAAAGTTTGCTGTACCTAAGCCAGCTGAAATGCTAGTAGAACTATGGCCAGCACCAAAGGCATCATATACACTCTCTTCCCTCTTTGGGAAACCTGCAAGTCCACAAGTCTGTCGAATTGTATGCATTCTTGATCTCCTTCCGGTTAGAATTTTATGAGGGTAGGCCTGCAAATCCCCACAATAGGAGATAATTAGTATACTATCTAGTGCTTAGACCATAAATAACTATCACAACAATTATTAAATTTACAATTCTCTATTGGCTTAAGCTTTGAGGACAATGATAATTTATACAAAAAAAAAAAAAAAAGAAAAAGTTAACAAATGCTCTAAGGTATTATGTTAAGAAATTTTTTATAGAAAAAAAAAACAAGAAAAAAAACTAATTTTTTCTAACAACTTCTTATATTTTTAATAAAAATTATATTAAATTTTTTTTAAAATGACCTATTAACAAATTAGCGTTCTAAGAATACCTATTAGCCAAACCCATTTATTATAATATTAGAATAGGTGGTCTTAAATTTCAACTTTGTCTGCATGGATTTATACGGTACTATGTGGCTCAACCATTTCCAACCACACAAGTTATTTACTTCTAACTCTAAAAAAACAGAAAAGTACGAGGTATTATATACATATGGGCCTGCACGACAAAAATAAATAAATAAAGACACTAATGAATGAAAAAGAGAAAAAAGCTGTTACGTACGTACATAATCTTTTGCCTGAATGCATACACGAAATTTGAACTCAAAATCATGACCCCAAGTCCAAATTTTGCGCGTGTGTGTAGAGTGTACGGTTCTGTAAAAGGGAGTGTAATAAACACTACACCAAGTGAATTACCTGATGCCCCACGTCCCAAATAATCTTATCATCGGGACAGTCAAAAACATGGTGAAGTGCGACTGTCAACTCAGCCACTCCAAGGCTTGAACTTAGGTGCCCTCCTGTCCTTGAAACCGTGTAAACAATCTCTTCTCTAAGTTCATTGGCTAACTCTTCAAGTTCCTAATAAGATAAAAATTACTTAAACCTCATTATCAAAGCTGAAAAAGGGCATTAATCATCTAATACTTGCTAATATCAATATCCGCACACACCAGTCTCATGCGTTAAATGTGGACATTCTTAAAAAATATGAACATTATGTGTATACTGATCAGTAATACATTAAAAGAGTGTAAAACAATATTTTCTCGTTGGGTTTCAGACTTTCAGTAATGATTAATCTTTTCCTTGCTCTTTAAATTTGGTTTTCTAAAAGCAACCAAAAAGAATCGCGACTTCAAAATGATTTACCTCAGTGGATAGATTTTTCATGTGAATAGGGTAGTTTATGGTGTCCAGAATTGGAGTTGAGGGTTTCTCTCCTGAGAAGTTGAGGTACTTTGTGGTCCCTCCATTCTGCTTTGTTTTGTGGCCTCTTTTCACCATGGTTTTCACTTCCTCACTTGCATTGTTTTCCTGAGCAGCTATCACTCTTTTGTACTGAAAATTGAAACATATATAGTAATATATATTAGAATTCTAAAACATGCTCTACCTCTTATGCAAAAACATAACATTTCTTTTTACTTTCTTTTAACACTGCTCTTTTTTTAGGAGTTAAAATTTTGTACTCTGAGAGAGAGAGAGAGAGACCTTCAATTCCGGAGTGGCTAAATTCACTAAGCTTGGAAAAGAAAAGGGTCTTGAGAATGGAAAAGTGGAAGAAAACTGGTTCTAAGAATAGAAGAAGCCATTGTTTCTCTTTAAGAAGGATTTTGAAAAATAGAGAGACTAGTTTAAAAGCGTTGAATAAGATTATAAGAAGCAGCAGTAGTAGTAGAGATCTTGTTGTGAACTTGTGGTTGTAGGCAAAAGTTTGAGCTGAGGGGCTTTTTATAGTGTAGGAAGTCCATTGTTAGATCGTGGAAATGCCTGCAAAAGAGACAAATTTGCTGTTGTAATCTTCGCCAATTTCCTGTGGTCTAGTCTTTTTTAACCGGGTTTCGACAAGGAAATATAAAACATCGGTTGATCAATGTCATGAACGCTCAATTATAGTACAGTATGCTAAAAAATTAATAAATTATGGCACAGTATGCTAATAATTAATAAATAATTAATTATGAAGTGTAGCGCACATTTTTTGATACTGAAAGTTAATGGTGCATTCAACCATTTCAAAAAACAATTTATGAGAAATTAAAAAATTATTTAAAAAATTAGAGAAAAATGCTCATACACTCTTTAAACTTTAGAGGAGTGGCCATGACACCCTTTAAACTTTTATTTTAGCCAATTTATTCCTTAAACTTTACAACTCTGCCAAATTAATCCATCAATTGGTCTACCGTTACTTTCACAACAAAAAAATTGGTATGTTTCAGCAAAAAAAAAAAAAAAAAATTGGCATGCCATTAATATACAAACAGATTAGAGTTTACAATACAAATATCAGTCCTAAACCTATATGAAAAAAAGAGAGAGACATGACTAGGGGTGGCAAATGAGAAGATTAGGTTAGGGATGACAATTTTGCCCCACCCCGCCCCGCCCCGCTTAACCCGCCTCTCCCCTGCTTCGCCCCGTGTGGGTTTTCCCCGCCCCGCAAAGGTGATGGGGCGGGGATGGGGCAAGATTTTAGCCCCGCACCACGGGACGGGGCGGGGATGGGTTTAGACTTTTTAGACCCACCCCGTCCCTGCCCCCGCCCCCGCCCTGCCCTGCCCGAGTTGCAAAGGGTTATAACTGTAAATTTTTCATACCCTAAAATCTTACTATTTAAATAACCTATTAATATTAGTTTATTTTATTCTACCCAATGTGGTTCTCTGCCTTTATTTTGTTATGTGTTATACTATGAGTTTTTTTTTTTTATAGTGATTGTCTTGTTAAACACTTAGATATATTATTCAATTTTTTCTAAAAATTGATTTGATTTGATGAAATAAATTTAGTTGTACTTTTAAGTATATTTTTATTAATGAAATAGGTTTCATTAAAAAAATTGTACTAATTGTAGGGCAAATTAACAAAAAGTACAGTTTTACGGGGCGGGGTTTCGTGGGGCCCCAAGGGGCGGGGATGGGGTGAGAAATTTTTCCCCGTCATGCGGGGCAGGGCGGGGATGGGGCAAAACAAAATCACACGGGCGGGGACGAAGATCCCATCCTTCGGCCCCGCCCCGCCCCATTGCCATCCCTAGATTAGGTCATAAATGGGTTGGGTCATAAATGAGTTGGGTGTGTAATTACCCATTTATCCATTTATGACTCGTTTATATATAAATTAATTATCCATTATCCGCCCAACCCATTTAATTAGTAACCTGCTCATTTAACCCAATATGACCCAAATAAATAAATAACTTATTAAAAACTTTAAACACAAAATTTAAAAAAGTTCATGTTCTTTCCTTTCATTTTCCCTTCACAAAATTCATTTCTCAGCAACCAAACAAAGTGAGAGCCAAACAAAGTGGGAGTCAGAGGTTAGGCTACCGGGCGTCGACGATTTGACGCCGTTGTCGCAGCTGTTGATACCGCCGGAGCTGGCTTCGGCATTCAATATTTTGCTGGAACCCTATAGGATCGCTGTGGAAGTCAACCATGCGTCGCAAAAAACGTTCTCGACTCTCCGTGGGGTCAACCACTCGACAGCAAAGGGGTTGCAGTTCGAAACAACGAATCCAAATCTTGACTCGGACCAGGACTCGATGGTTCTAGAGGCAAACGAGAATGAGATTACCGATAGAGACAGGTTCAGGTCGGATCTGAGAAGATCGAGACAAGACGGCGAGTGTTGCGTGGAAATAGAGGTAGAAGAAGCTGATTCGGCACTCTGTAACAACGAGAACAACAAGTCGGCGGCGGCGGCCTCCACTTCCACCTTTGATCATCTCTTTGCTTCCACTACTCCTCACCTTTTGTTTGGTTATTGAGAAAATCTGAGAGAAAGTGTTTGAACTTAGAAATCTATAGGTTTAATAGTTTGCAAAAGTGTTTGGTTACTGAAAAAATCTAAGGGAGAGTGAGATTGAGGGTTTATTTAAGTTTTAGATTTTAGAAGGCTATAGTGGGTATTTTTGAGTTTATTTAATTTTAAATTATAGATGAGTTTAGTGGGTATTAGTAGATTTATCCATTTAGACTCATCTAATTAAATAATCAAATGGGTCTTTACCTATTTAACCCAAATACTCAAATAGGTTGGGTTAAGATTTATCCAAATAAGATGGGTAATGGGCGGGTTCATAGATATGGATAAAAATTGCCACCCCTTGACATGATTGAAGCAGAACCATCAGCGGTCACCGCATCCCTCCTTCGAGCGGGTTAATATGTCCTGCTATTGATCTTTCCCCCACATTCAACCACATATTTGGGTCTGCAATTTATACTTCATAAATTGATTTTCATTTTGGATTGAGACGTAAAACACTTTATTATTTTATCTTCTTCAGCTCACCCAACAAACACAGATCTTTCAAAACCACTACAAACAAAAACCAAACAATCCCATTAAAAAAAACATAACCAAACTCAAAAGCAAAGCAAAGTAAGCTCATGAAATTGCTTAAGCTACACAAACAAAAGGTACAAAAATTATTCATAGTGGTTTGCTTTGGTCATAGATGTTAGAATATGGGTCGGATCTGGATGGTTGAACAACGTGGTGGGACCAACTTGGTAACCAAGGGTGGCAAGATAGACAGTGGGACAAAGAGCTCCAACGCCGAAGAGAGGGATGTAGTGAGGCTGCCAGTGACTGAACATTGTTATGGTTCGATTGTCTTTCTCCCTGAACATCTCTCTTTTTCTTCTGGTTGAATAGTCTCTAGCTAAAGCTTCTTTATTCTTTCCTCACGGGTCTAGAAGATTGATTTTGGTTTCATGTGTATCTCACGTTTGTTTCCGTTAGTATATTAACGGTCGAGCAACTAATGTGTTAATTTGGCAAAATGGTTAAGTTTACTGAGTAAATTGGCCAAAATTAAAGTATATGAGTGTCTTGGTCACTTCTCTAAAGTTTAGTGAGGTGTATAGGCATTTTTTCCAAAAAATTAGTTACTTTTTTATCTTTCTTATAAAAATAATTTTAAAAGAATTTTATAATATATACTCTAAGGATATCTATTAGTAAAATCCTATTAATAATTTGTTAGTTTAGGGGGGGAATTTATTGTTGGTGTGTTCAGTTTCTTGGAGATTTGAACAGAATTTGATTTTATTTTTTGAAATTTGTATAAAAATATTATTTAATAAAGCATTAAATGCATCTTGATTATAGATAAAACTTAGGTATAACCTTGTAACTACATGACAAAATCTTAAGAGAAAAACCTAAGGAACAACATCTAAATGTTATACCTAAGTTTTGCCCCTTGATTATTATCCTTTAGAGAATTCATTAACAAAAACCCTTAATTATATAAAAATATTTTATAGACTTTTATTGTTTTGTTTTGGATTTCAAGTTAGTGGTACACTTTGTGGTGCATTGTATTCTAGAATGGCAAAATACTTTAAAACCCTTCCTAAACCCAACTAGTCACTCCTACCCCATGTGAATTGGATAAGGTTTTTCTCCAATCCAGTTTGGAAGAATCTTCTTTAACCCACTACATAGCAATTTATAAAATTATCCACACCACCGCGCACCCTTGGTGTGGTGATCGCTTTATAAGTATAAGTGCTTGTGGGTGTAGGGAGTAAGGGTTAAGGTTCAAATCTCTCTAAGGAAGCTTCACACACATATACACTTAGATTAGGTTAGGTTAGAGTATAATTTCTATCATGTATGTAAAAAAAAAAAAAAATTATCCACATATATTACTAAACAAGTCACATGAATCATGTGACTAACTGCCATCTAATGAGTTGGAGGTAATTTCCTCCAAACTGAAAATTTTTTCCATACAAATTTTCATCATCTCAAAGAAGGAGCAGGGCGGAGATTGAGATGTTGTTCCTTAACGATGTTGTTTCAATATATAAAAAAAAGGACATTCTACAAATTTATTGTATTTATATAATGACGTGTTATTATTTTGTGTGTGTGTGTATATATACACACAATCATGTTACAAATACGAATATTGGCCTTTTCATATCTTACTCACGTAACATTTGAGATAGTATTTTTTCAATTCAAATTATTAAAATAAAAAATAGCTAAAAAAGTGCTCGATCAGGTTGACCTATATACAAAACCATATGGATGGTATCAATAGCAAAGGAAAAAATAAAAAAAATAATTCTAAGGGGACCGAGCTATATGCCACTTTAATATACCTTAACATATATGATGTTTAGGTAATATAAGAGAAATATAATAATAACAAAAACTATATGAATAACTTAAAAAAATTTAATGATGTTAGAACATATGTAGTTCAAGTTGTTGACATATATCACTATTTTATGTAATTGGCTTATCCTTAGACAAAATACACTTTACTTGTAATTGGGTAGAGTTAGGATGTGTTTAACACCTCAAGAAACAGTGTTTCAAGATTCAGTGTTGAAGTCATCACGTCTGTCCAAGAAACAAGCAAGGAAGTGCAAGTTCTTAAAGCTCGACACCTGGTTTCGACACATGCATCTATCGAGTTTTAGAAGCTGTTTCAGCCCCGAGGCTCGACAGCTTCTCGACAGATCCTCGACACCTCTATCTGTCGAGATTTAAAGAAAACAGATTTTCAGTTCTGTTTTAATTTCAATCCATGAATGTGTCTTTGGGACTTCTTTTCTCCTAACCCTAGACATATAAAAGGATTGTTTTAAGGGCCGTCAAACAGATGCAAGTTGCACAAGCATTGAGTAATTCTTGTTCATGCAATTTGTGATAAAAAAGACAAAGTTCATGCCCTAGTTCATCTTTTGTGAAGAAGTTGCTGTGTAATGTGCACCGTAGGGTTTTGTAACCAAGCATCTTCCTGATCTTCATCGTGTGGATGATTTGAAGAACTTTGCAGCCAACAACTCTCTCTCTAGTTGGTGAATTGAAGTCGCGTACTAGGATCCGCGCAATTGGTTAGTCATGTACTTGGGAGCCGTGCATTGAAATGAGAAATTGTCACTACAGAGCAAGTCCAATTGGGTATTGGGGTAAGGGTTCAACTGTAGGTTGGTAAGGTACTTGGAATTCCTTGCTTGTAATCGCTTGCTATGATAATAGTGGAGTTTCGGGAGTGGTGACCTTAAATCACCCGGTGGGGTTTTTGCCGTAAGGTTTTCCCCATTCGTAAACAAATTACCGTGTCTTTTATTTTTCCATTGCATACTTTAGTTTTGGTGATTTGTTTGTGCTACCACATGATTTTGCATGTTAACTTGTTTAATTAATAACTTGGCTAATTAATCAATTTAATTTATCACTAGGGGTCAACGCGTTTGTGGCCTGTCAAATGACAATGGTAGATCATGTCTAAATTTTTAACCATAAAAATTATAGCATCTTTTGTTATAAAAAAAAAAAAATTATGGATTTATAAGGTTGCAATTTGTACCTAAACCCAGCAAGAGGAAGGGTGTAGGCCTAAAAAGCCCAATACAATAAATTTATAGAGAGTGGATCAGAAATCTTGTTTCTAACGAACTTAAACGGTAACAACAATGATCCAAGATTGTAAAATAACAAAGATGGATGAGTTTATATGATGAAACTTCTCCTCGGACTTAAGCCGAGGTACAGATTCTTATATATCTTCTCTCTTAAAGATTAGTTACAGATATCCAGTCTATAGTGTTTTCTCTTTCTCTTTTTCGATTCCCCCTTCTCTGGGACCCTCCTCCTTCTTATACTTCCTCCTCCTTTCCATTTTTTCTCTCCACGTGTAGATTTAGACTACCCCCCTTGATACTTGTCCCATCAACCCCTTCTTCAGGTCTTTAGGTAATAGTTATAAGACTGAAAATCACTGTTCAGATATCACCTTCTCATTAATGCGGCCAGAGACTTAGGTACATAGCATTCAATGCAGTGGTAACAGCTTTCTCTGAGATATTTCCAAACCATTCTTGCTCTCTGTGCCCCTGTGAAACATATCTTCATCTACAAGACTTCCTAAAATATCAGTTTTCTCTTTTTCGATTCCACCTTCTCTAGGACCCTCTTCCTTCTTATGCTTCCTCCTCCTTTCCATTTTTTCTCTCCACGTGTAGATTTAGACTACCCCCCTTGATACTTGTCCCATCAACCCCTTCTTCAGGTCTTAAGGTAATAGTTATAAGACTGAAAATCACTGTTCATATATCACTTTCTTATTAATGTGCCCAGAGACTTAAGTACAGAGCATTCAATGCAGTGGTAGTAGCTTTCTTTGAGATATTTCCAAACCATTCTTGCTCTCTGTGCCCCTGTGAAACATATCTTCATCTACAAGACTTCCTAAAATATCATTCTAGTCAACATGATATACCATCTGACCCTTTTTTCACTTAGCCGAGGAGATACTCCCCCTCGGATCACCTCCATTAACTTCTTACGCCACATTTGTTCGTGGGTCTTTAAGTTTAACATCCTCGTTACCATCAATTCGTCCTCGGACCAGTAAATGTTATCGGACTAAGCCCATGAACCAAAAATGCATTTTGGGCCTTTTATCCCCACAAGATTCACTTCATATATCCCTAACTTTAAATGCTAAATGAAAAAGGGTGGTAAGAAAAAAAAAAAAAAAGAATTTGTATTTGGAATAAAAACAACCATTAGTAAAGAGATTTACTTTGTTATATATTTTCATGACGATATGCTCTAAATACTTTTAAAATAAATAAGTTATATATGGAAAGCTTTCTTTTATAATTCAGGCTAATATAGCCGGCTTTTATTAATAAAATTGGTCGCCTTGTATCTCCAAAAAAAAAAAAAAAAAAAAGAGATTTTAATGTTGTATTTGTACAATATTTTTTTTTTTTTATTTAAAGAAAGGGCATTAATGCTTATATGATTTTATGAAAATATGTTTGTGTAAATGCTTTTGTAAAAACGTTTGTGTCTCTAGCATTTTCCAATATGTTTTAAATACACCTAAAATCAATGAGCTATACACGACAAACATGTGAATATTTGGAAACAAAATTGAGATATTAATACTTCAGATGAGTTATTGTATTTTTCTATAAAAACATTGGGAAAATGACACTTTATCCCCCTAAACTATGATCCATCTTACTCTTACCCTCCTAAACTATAAGAATGCACACTTTACCCCCTAAACTATACCTATTTTTACACTGATCCCCCCCTAAACTATAAGAATGCACTCTTTACCCCCTAAACTATAACCCCTTTTACACCTACCTTTCTAAACTATGACCCCTTTTACACTTATCCGCCTAAACTATGAAAATACACACTTACTTCCCTAAACTACCCATGAGATGGGGTGCTAAGTGTTACATAAGTAATAGTTTAAGGGGGATAAGTGTCACACGAGTAATAGTTTAGGGAAGTAAGTGTGCACTCTTCAATTTAGGGGGGCAAGTGTTATTCATATAATATTTTTTTTGGGGGGGTTGGGTGTGTTAAAGTGTGCATCCCATATTTTAGGGGGTATGTGTAAAAAGTGGTATAGTTTAAGGGGATAAAGACCAAATTTTCCAAAAAGAAATTGAAGAGACCAACAATTCATTTAAATGAAAATATAAAATTTTAACAGTAAATACAAGGAAACTTTTAAAAAGCCTAGCCCTTACTCTCCTTCTTCCATCAATGGATGGGGGTTAGTGAAATTCTTGGTATCAACTCTCTCTCTCTCTCTCTCTCTCTCTCTCTCTCTCTCTCTCTCTCTCTCTCATGTCAAAATGACATAGAGATAGAAATGTTTCATTTTGTTAGATGAAACAATAATTAGAATGCATTTTTAAGGCATTATTTATTGAGTAACAGGTTCACAACCAGTGGCAAGCTAGAATTTTTTCTCAAGAGGAGCCAAACTAAATATATCATTGTATTCTAATAACCTTAATTTTTTCCATATAAATGCATATGACTTTATTTTAGGAAAACAAAAAAAAAATGCTAAAGATATTTATTTATATATTAACCGGACCCTTTTTATAACCCTATACTTAAAATGCTCCTTACAAAAAGTCAATATCTAAAGGGAAATAAATTAAACAATAATAAATTAAAGAGTATTTATATTTTTTTTAAATGAAGGGGATCCATTCTATAAAATTTATTTATTTATTTTGAATTTTTAACAATAAAAAAGAGGGGAGAGAGATTTTTGGAAAAGCTAGGGCCTTCCCCTCTAACCATAACAATTTCACAACAAATAATAGGTGACCCGGCTATTATTGGTTTTAATCTGAGTCCACTACTAACACAACTTTTTTATACATCAATAATAATCTTCCGTTATAAAAAACAATCTTCCGTTATAAAGGGGGGTAAGTTGCTGTCTTCCTTTGATCACCTAGTCAAAGATGTTTTAGCTACCATTAGCTCTTTAAAGAATTTCTTTTTCTCTCATACTGTAAGATAAGGTAATGTGTCTGCGCACCCCTTAGCCCAGAGAACAAGACTTTCATTTTCTCTACTTCTTTGGATAGAGTTTGTTCCTTTAGACTTAGATTTGGTTGTTGCAGCTGATTTTCCCGCTCACTAATAATATTTAGATGACTTTATTCTCAAAAAAAAAAAAATAATAATAATAATAATAATAATTTGCCCCTTAAAATTTGTTATTAAATTGTTATGAAAATAACGTTAATATAACATTTCTCTTATTTATAACATTTTCAATCACGGAGGATAATTTTTTTTCTTTATTTATGTTAAATTAACTCTCAAGCACTCATACACGTACAAGTGGGTTCAAAGCCTCCAAGACGTTTTCTTATAGTTGCAGTTAATGGGTCGTAATTGAAAATGGGTGAAAATATCCTAATGAAATTGGGATGTGGAAGTGGAACTAACTAGCTTCACTCATTAAAAATTTTATTAAATTTGAGCAGTTCTTATCTTGAACTGTAACATCATCCGATACTAAGGCTAATTTGGTAGTTCACGAAAGATCAAAAATACATAAAATTTAATTAACACGTGGAGAGAGAGAGACTTTTATTTATTTATTTATTTATACAAGATAGAATTTATACTCTAGCCTAATTTAAGTAGACATGGCAATACGGGTCAGAATTTTTTTACCCGACCCGAAAAATACCTGACTCGAACCCGATCCTGATTTTTTTGACCTGAAGTAAAAATGGGTTGACCCGTGATCCGATCCGATTTTTTTGCGGGTCAATCCAACCCGACCCGTTAAAAAAATTCACTAAAAAAAATTTAAATTAGTGTATAAAGGAAAGCACCTAAATATTTCATATAAATATAATCATATAAATTATAAACTAATAAAAATTAAATTAATTGTAACGTCATGACAATTGACATGACAACTCACAAGCATTTAAAAGCACAACACTTTACCTTACACACCATCACTCCATCAAATCCATGAGTCCATGTGTCCATCCGTCCAAGACTCCAAGTCTCCAAGTTGTCCAACACATTACACATTACACATTACACATAGATTCATTGGTCAACAATGCGTGCTACCTAGCTGTAGCTCATTTCAGACTTTCCAAAGCCAAGCAATTAAACAAATGAAAAAAATTCACAAATCACAATACAACCATACATACAAGTTTACAAACTTGGAATTCTTTACTCCAAATCTATATTTTCAAGGAGTGTCTCAAATTAAATTGCTTTTACTTGAAGAAATGTAGAGCCAAGATTCATTTATCAGTAATATGGCAGAACAGATGGAAGTTAAATTTGATAAATATTGGGATTGTTATAGTGTGGTGCTAGCTTGTGCCATTGTTCTTAATCTAAGGTATAAGTTGGATTATGTGGAGTATATTTTCAAGAAAATAGAGCCAATTGAGCACATTACTAAAATAAAGGTGGACAGCGTTGAGATTACATTGTATAAGTTTTTTTCAGAATATGAATGCCTCAAGCCTATGACCACTGTTTCATCTTGTGTTGGGAGTTCTAGTCATACTTGCAGTGCTGTGAATGATCTTGAAGATGAGGAAGATGATGTAAGTGAATTGCATTTTGTTTGGTATATGTTGTGCTATATTTTTTTAATAATAAAAATTGTAATGTTGTGTGGTATTATTTTTCATTACAATTTTTTTTAATGATTAGGAATTTGATCATTATGAAAGTGGTCGTGGTACCAAAAAAAAAAAAAAAAACATCTCAGTTAGACTTATATTTAGAAGAGTCTAGACTTAACAAAAAGGAAAATCCAAAGTTGGAAGTTCTCTCTTGGTGGAAAGAGCATTACAATCGGTTTCCAGAACTCTCTTTAATGGCACGGGATCTCATGAGCATTCTGATAACCACTATTGCTTCTGAATCAAGTTTTAGCACTGGGAAAAAAATTCATACTCCGTATCGATTACGTCTTTTACCTGAGAATGTGGAAGCTATGTTATGTACTAAAAGACGGCTATATGGATTTGAAGGTGATTTAATTTTTTTTATAATCATAATTATACAATTTTAATTCTTTATTGATTTGCTTTCATGGTACATTAAGTTATATTAAAATATTGTATTGTAGATGAAGATGCTGATGAAATTGGCCAACTTAAGTTACAATTTGCAAGTATGAATATTTGCAGTGCTGAATTTGCTACCAATGTTGAGTAGATTGAGATTAAGGTGTAATTTTTATAAAATATTTACTTATTCTTCTTTACTTAATATGTTATGTTTATTTTTAAATCTTTTTTTCTTTAGTTTGTTTTTCTAAGTAATCTAACTTTACTATTATTTTAAATGCAACGGGAACATGTGCACTTAAGAAGACCGATAACTTGCTACTTTGCCAGCTTACTTGTTTTGTTTATTTTAAGATTTATCTCTTTTTGAAGATGTAAACTTGTAATTATATGCATTTTAACAGTGAACTATTAACATTGAAGACTTTTTCCATCATGAATTTATGACTATAAATAATTTTTGTTATGCTCAAAACTGTCAGAATTAGAAGGATATTAACAAGTGGCATTAAGTACAATTCACTTGCTTAATTGATTTTATTTACTCTTTATTAGCGGATTGTCATTGATTTGTTTTTGTAATTAAAAAAAAAAAAAAAACTTGTTTGAAAAATATGGGTCGACCCGACCCGACCCGACCCGCAACCCGATTGACCCATTTTAAAATGACCTGTTTTGACCCGTGACCCATTTGACTCGCAAATCCGGTTGACCCTACCCGAACCCGTCCCGACCCGCCCGTTTTGCCATGTCTAAATCTAAGTGTATGTTTATGAAGTCCCCTTCTGAAAACTTGAACCCCGGCTCTTGCTCCAACACTCTACAAGTATAACCATCACACCAAGAACACGCGCTGGTGAGATACTTTAATTTTTATTTCAACATCTTTCCGTACTCCAATCAATTGACTGATTTACTCTAACTACCTAAAAAAAATCATATTGGACACTAGGTAAAGAAAAAGTTATAGTACTAATTTACAATACTTTTGCAATCAAAGTCTTCATCTTCCAATCGTTGGAGAATATTGAGCATAGCGATCAAGATTTGCATGAATTGCACGTGTCTACTTGTCTATTGCATCATATCCATTGTAACTATTAGGCGCGCAGATCTTTTCTTGTGCATATCTCAAGTTGGTCAATACCGTATCAGTCATACTGATAGTGTGTGTATATATATATATAGAGGGTCTTGCAGCACCCGTTAATGTAGTATAAAATTACAATAAAATACTCATGTTTGATGGAGAACAGAAAAAAAGTTGAATATATGTCAGGTGTGTGTCAGCTTTTATTGAAAACTTAAGTTATTTTGCAATTAGACGAAAATGCCCTTTAACTTTTACCCTGAGCTCTCTCTTCTCTCCCCGTTCTTCTTTGTCTCTTCCCTTCTTCTTCTTCTTCTTCTTCTTCTTCTTCTTCTTTTTTTTTTTTTTTTTTTACCCTGAGCTCACTCTTCTCTCCCCGTTCTTCTTTGTCTCTTCTCTTCTCCTTTTTTTTTTTTTTTTTTTTTTTTTTTTCTTTAACCCAGAGCTCTCTCTTCTCACTGACCTTTCATCGCTCCTCCACAAGCCACCACCACCACACCAGTTGTCACCGTCACGAGCAACCACCAAATCGGTTCAAGCTTAGCCCAAATCGAAACCACCAGATCGGTACAAGCTCAGCCCAGATCAAAAGTTTGGGTTTGCTATGTTTGTGGTTTGGGTTTGCTATGCACAGGGACCTCGAGATCGAAAGCTTCACTGGCGACATCAGCTCTTACTTCGCTGGAGCTCCATTTTTTGGCTTCGATTTTTTTTTTTTTTTTTTTTGCTCTGCATTCTTCTTCTTCTTCTTCTTCATCATCTTCTTCTTCTTCTTCTTCTTCCTCAGCGATGTGGGATTTGGTTGTGGGATTCCTGTGCATTCTTTTGGATTTTTTGTGTGGCTGTTGGTGGTGCTGGAGGTTGTGGAATCTGGGTTTCTCATTGGTGGTGCTGATGAAATTGGGTTTGGGTGTGGAGTTATGAGTTATGGGTTCTGAGTTTGAGATACGAGTTTTGAAATCTAAGTTAAGAAAACTAAGTGATGGAAACCCTTAATGTGTGCTTTTAATAATAAATAAATAAATAACAAATGGTTGACATCAGCTTCATATTTGCGCCTGACACATATGTTGTAGGCTTGTAGCTCTGTAGGAAAGGCGGGAAAAAAATAAAAAGATAAGGATGAATGAAAAACCAAAGGATGGGGGAGAGATAAAAAAGAGATGGTAAAAATAGTTAAAAGGGAATTTAAGTAAAAGCATGTAATATTTGTTGTTTTCTATGCCGTCTGACACACATTATTAAGGTGGTGTTGTTTTTCTTGATTTTCCAATTAAAGTAGGGTTATTTTAGTAAAAATAGGCCCACTTAAACAGTGTCCATGCAGACATAACGAGTGCTGTCCAGCACCCGTTAACAAAAGCCATATATATATATATATATATATATATACCATATTAACTATTAAATTGGCATTGGCATTGATACTTATCTTAAACGTACTAAATTAAATATCGAATTGAACCAACTTGTACCGGTTGTTACAGGGATTTTTCTAGTGCTTAAGGACAAGTATAAGATTGATGTTAGGTTAATATTTAGACTTATAAAATATGTGAATTTTAAATTATATGTTTATAAATCTATATAAATACATAAATAAATAAAATATTTTTACTATTAATCTTGAAATGATACACAGCTATTACCCGGTACTAAAATATTCCACTCAATTAGCCAAACTAAAATAGCCTCCAACATAAAATTGACTCCCTTAATGTATCCAATGTAATTTTCACATTTTCATCCATATAATAAAAGGAATAGTTAGTAAAATATGCATATTATACCGTATATTACCCATAAATACATGGTTTTTAACGTAACTTCTGCTTACCTTATAAGTCAAAAATACTTTGAACATACATGTTTTATTAACCATACATACCTGTTTTATTATTTATATTAAACATCAACATTTTTATGATTTTATTATAATCTTGAATTTTGTTTCATCTATAAATATTGCTCTATAATTTGAATTATTAGATACTTAGATCTTATTGCCATATATAATCTATATAGTGCATTTAAAATATACAAAATAAATTATTTGAAATTATAATAAAATGAGACAATAAATACTCTTTTTCTTTTTTAGGCTAAGTACGTGCCTGAAAGAATATATTAAATATCATCTCCTTCATTAATTTGTCACAACTAAAATTAGAATAAAAGTATATACAACATAATTAAGTTCTTAATTAGTTGAATTTTTGTAACATCTTATAACATTATATTAAGATAACATAAATATATTAATAAGAAATCCGAGGTTCAGTCTTCGCCTATACTAAAAACCGATTGGTGTTTTAGTCTGATGATAAAGAACTATCATCATGAGCAGACGTTATAAGTTGAAACTCTCTAAAAAAAATATAAGTATGTTACTAAATTGAAATACAATAAAAGAAATACCTAATAACTATATTTTTAGTCTCAATTTTTTTGTTTAAATTCGTATTATACCTGTAAGTACATTTTTTTATATTTACAAATTTTTTTTTTCTTGAGCGAAATAAAACATGTAAGTATATCATACTATACATATTCCATCCCGCGCATTACTAATTATGATAGAAAAAAAGTCAAGAGACAATTTTTGTACTACAACTTTAAAATGGTCGACTGTAAATAGTAAAAAAAGAAGAAGTTATAGCTAGATTCATTTGAAAGTGATTGTCTACCACTTACAACTTACAAGTCAAACACTTCAACAAGTTGTGGCAAAACTAGTTGTGATCATAAAATAATTGTATATAAAGTAATTCAAATTTGTAGTATCCCGAGAATATTTTTATATATATTATAAATAGATAAAAAAGAATTTCAACTAATGACGTTCACTATATAGTAATAAGTTAATAATTGCTCTTTATTATTAGGCCAAAACAAAAATTAATTTTTGGTGTAGGCGAGATTTGAACTTTGAATTTCCAGATCCCTTATTTAACAACAAGTTATTTTACTATTTGAGCTAGCTGAAACCCATATATCCCTAATATCATTCAATACTATAAATATAGCAATCTTAAGTAAAATATTTTCTAAAAAATAATGTTATAAATATCTCGTACGTATAGATATTTTTATTTGGCAAAGTGATGTTTCCATTCTCTGTGTGTGTGTGTGTGTGCGTGTGTGTGTGTTAGGAACCTAGAGGTTTCTAATGGGAATGAGTATGAATTGTAGGGGGATTGATGGGAATTGTAGGGAAATTGGCTTAATTCGAGATAGGGACCTTCCATAGAAAAAGAGAGAGATTAAGGGAGAGAGAGAGAGAGAGATATATATATATATATATATATATATGTGTACTAATGCACTAAGAAGTTGGTTTATTCTTCAATTAATATCTCATATTGGATTACAATCATGTATTTATAGGAGACTATCTCTAATCTCATTGTTCCACACGACCTCATCCTATTGGTTCTATTATTTTCCATATGCATTAATAATTCCAATATGTGCATATGCATTAATAATTTCAACATGTGCTAAATGTGATTAACCATGTGCATTAATAATTCCAACATGTGCTAAATGTGATTAACCATGTGCATTAATAATTCCAACATGTGCTAAATGTGATTAACATACTTGGAATTGTAACTAACTAAATCTCAATACAACAATTATTATCCATATGCTTATAGCATTCCTAATATTTCGCTCCCCTTGAAAATACCTTACCCACAAGGTGTTGTTGTGAAATAGCATCATCATCAAAGGAGATCTTCCAATGGATCAAATACCGTTGTGACATTTTGATCACCATATTCATGCACTTCTCTTTGACAAGCGATCCCGTGCACATGAAGGTTTCTTCTTTGTAGATCTTCAAACTTTACTCGAATTCTGGAGCATTCAATGGTTCTTCAATTTTCAAGGTCTCATTGGTTCTTTGAACCTTGAAATATTCTTGTATTCTCAAGACCTATTTGATTCTAGAGCCATTAAAATTCTTGGCGCTTATATCTTGGATTCTTAGATCACCGACACTTGGATTGCCAATTCTTGAATCATAGACTCTTGAATGGAAGACTCCATTGGTGCATAAAAAATTGGTTTTTGGAAGATCATCATCACCTTCTTTGTTGGTTCTTTTGACTGAACTTCAAAGACAACATGTACATGTATATCATCATCCATTTTGACACAAAAATCAACATCTAAGCTTGCAACAACAATAGTAGATTCTTGGAACTTGATTTGTTCTTCGAGTTTCATTGAATCAAGTGATTGTAATTCCTCTTCTGTCATGTTCTCGAGACCCTCTTATAATCTTAAGAGCTCTTCCTTCATGGCCATGTTAGATTCATCCAAGGCCTTCATCTTCTTTGAAATATCCTTAACTTCTTCTAAGGCTTTGTTCAACAATTGTTGTATTTCTTTCAAAAGTTTCTTTTGATCACAATTGCTCGTCTCCGAATCAACGGCTTTGATACCAAATGTTAGGAACCTAGAGAGGTTCCTAATGGAGATGAGTATGAATTGTAGGGGGATTGATGAGAATTGTAGGGAAATTGACTTAATTTGAGGTAGTCACCCTCCATAGAGAAAGAGAGAGATTAAGAGAGAGAGAGAGAGAGAGAGAGAGATATGCACTAATACACTAAAAAGTTGGTTTATTATTCAATTGATATCCCATATTGGATTACAATCATGTATTTATAGGAGACTAGCTCTAATCTCATTGGCCTACATGGTCTCATCCTATTGGTTCTATTATTCTCCATGTGCATTAATAATTCTAACATGTGCTAAATGTAATTAACCATGTGCATTAATAATTCCAACATATGCTAAATGTAATTAACATGCTTGGAATTGTAACAAATTAACTAACTAAATCTCAATACAACAATTATTATCCATATGCTTATAGCATTCATAGCTTGTGAATTTATCAAAAAGACTCGGAAAGCATCTTCGGATACTCACGCATACCTTGGCAATATTCTTTGGCAGCTTGGTATGTAGATTGACATGGGCAGTATGGTCAATAAGACTCATCTTGGATGACTTTCGTGGTTATTCATGATTAGATCTAAGGTGGTGGGTTATGTTGGGTCAGAGTCCGAGGTTAAGGAACCTTAGAGACATTTCTGCTGATTCATTTAATTAAATGCGTGTTTTCATTGACTTTTGAAAATTAGAAATTGAAACAGTATTTTGCATATTTTCAGTTTCCTTTACAAGTTGAGTTCTGAGAACAGTTTTTATTTTCTGTCCATTTTAGGTTGCCAAAAAAGTTTTTTAGTCTCAAAAATTGAAAAAAAAAATTTGAAAATAGAAAATAAAGGGAAAAAGCAGTTACCAAACATACCCTTTATTGTTGGTGTGTTCAGTTTATTGAATATTTGTACACAATTTAACTTTATTCTTTAAAATTTGTATAAAGATATTATTTAATGAAACATTAAAACGCATCTTGATTATTACCATTTAGAGAATTAATTAACAAAAACCATTAATTATATAAAGAGATTTTATGGACTTTTAATGTCTTGTTTTGGATTTCGAGCTAGTGGTACACTTTGTGGTGCATTATAATGGTAAAATAGTTTAAAACCCTTCCTGAACCCAACTGGCCACTTCTACCCGAGTGAATTAAACTAGGATTTTCTCCAAACCAGTTTTGGAGAAATCTTCTTTAACCCACTACATAGCAATTTATAAAATTATCCACATATATTATTTAAACAAGTCACATGAATCGTGTGACTTAAAGTACATGTAGATGAATTTTTTAACTGCCATCTAATGAATTGGAGGAAATTTCCTCCAAACCAAAAACTTTTTCCTTACAGATTTTCATCATCTCAAACAAGGGGCAAGGCGAAGATTGAGACTCTACTCCTAATCCGATGCCATTCCATTTAGTTGCCATCCTTAACGATGTATGTGAGTTCAACCCACCTTCTCCCTTCTTCACTATGTATCTATCAATTAAAAAAATTATATATATATATATATATATATATTTTAATGTTAATGATGCAAATTTCTCCAATATTTTATTATGAAGGCCAATATTTGTTTCAATAAAAAAGAGGATATTCTACAAATTTATTGTATTTATATAATGACATGTTATTATTTTGCGCACGTGTGTGTGTATATACATGTACAATCATGTTACAAATACGAAAAAAAACGTTGGTTTTTTCATATCTTACATAACATTTGAGATAGTATTTTGCAATTAAAATTATTAAAATAAAGGAAAATGCTAACGAATGCCCTTAAGACATTAGTTAACAATTCATTTAAAGAAAGTTTTTATGGGAAAATGAAATAAAGTAATTAATGTTTTGACAGTTTTTTTCATTTCCCATAAAAGTGGTGTAAAAACTTTCTTAAAATGGATTGTTAACTAATGCCCTAAGGGCATTCGTTTGCATGACCCTAAAATAAATAAAAAATATCTAAGATAGTGCTCAATCAGGCTGACCTCAATACAAATCTATATGGATAGTGTCAATATCAAAGCCAAAAATAAAAAATAATTCCAAGGGGACCAAGCTATTTGCCACTTTGATATACCTTAACATATATGATGTTCATGTAATATAAGAGAAATTTAATAAGAACAAGAACTATACGAATAACTTTTTAAAAAAAAAATTAATAACAATGGTTGAACATGTCTAAATTTTTAACCAAAAAAATTATAGCATCTTTTGTTTTAACAAAAAAAATTATGCATTCATTTCATATGTCCCTAACTTTAAATGCAAAATGAAAAAGAGTGGTAATAAAAAAAAGAAGAAAAAGAGTTTAAGTTTTTATTTGGGATAAAAACAACCATTAGTAAAGAGATTTACTTCGTTATATATTTTCATGATGATATGCTCTAAATACTCTTAAAATAAATAAGTTATATATGGAAAGCTTTTTTCTATAATTCAGGCTAATATAGCCGGCTTTTATTAACAAAAATATATTTGTCCCCTTGTTTCTTAAAAGAAGAAAAAAAGAAAAAAAGAAAAAAAAAGCTAAGACTTTAATGTTGTTGTATGGGCAAGATTTGGATCCTAGACCTAAATAGCAACATAACTAGGGCCCAAATAGCCTGACACAGCGAATTTGTAAAGAGTGGGCTTGAAGACTAGGCTTCAACTAAAGGATCAACGTGCACGGTAGATTAACGATAACAAGAAAATAAAGAAAATAGGACTGTATGCGAAGAAAATCGCTCCTCAGCAAAGTCCCAGGAGAATAGTTATTCAATATATTCCTTTTCACTTAGTTACAATTTCTGTTCTAAGTTGCTATAGTATATTTTCCCACTATTTTTTCAAATGCCTTTCCTTTGGAGGTATAACCCCCTTGAGATGATCTTAACCCTCCAATTATTGGTCGCCCAGGCCATAATTTGAGTGTTTATCCCATCAAGCCCCTTACCAAACCCCTTGTGAGTTATGTCAATCAAGGCAACACTGCTTAGGGGCCTTTTTCACATAAATGCGGCCAGGAGGTTTGGTGAGAAGTATTAAATGTGGTGGCAGCCACCATCCCTTCAGTCAAAACTGGCCCCTTCCCCGAAACTCCTTCCATTCAATGTGACATCCTCTAGTAACGTGCCACTGAAGTGGCCTTACCATTTGAGGGTGTGACCTCCTCAGAGCTACAGTGGCCTATTTGGCCTCAGATATGACATGTGGCATGGTCTCCTCATTAGATTTTTGTACCCCACAATAGCCCCTCAAAATTCTAGTTTTTTCTTCTTGTCCAAGGAGAAAAAGTGGGGTTTTGATCTTAAATGATTGATTTCGCGTGCTTCCTTGTTTTTCCCATGTGAGAACGTTGCTTCGCGTGTTCTGTAACTATTCCTGACACTTCGGAGCCGTTAACTTCTCATTAAATGCCCCAAGCGGTGCTCTGTTCCCCACGTCCTACGGTGAGATGGAGATCCTATGGTTGGCATTTTTCCTCGAATTTTGGGTGAGATAACTCCCACCCAATTCTGCCTCCTATAAAAGGCATCTGGGGGGTTCATTTCTTCCACTTTTTAAAGCATCTAAATTTTTGAACTCTTAAATTCTCAAACTCTCAAGAAGCTTCTGAAGCAACCCTTGCCTTTAATTTCGTAAGCTCTTTCCTTCTTAGGTTCTTTTCTCCTCGGCTAGTCTCCTCGGCCCTCTGTTCATTATTTCTGTCCTCACAAAAACTCCTTCCACTTCTTAGTAGTTTGCTTAGATGGGTAGGTGCGCTCACTTAGTAGATTCTCTTGCTGGTATGGAGGGGTTTAGAGCTTTGTACCACATTTCCCAGGGCATCTCCCTACGGTATTACCCTCCGGGTAGATGGCATACCCATAAAAGGGAAGGGGAGGTTGTCATTCCCATGATTGTCTTCATAGAAGGGGGAATGAGGTTACCCAAGGGGAGGGTCACTAGAGACTACGTGATAGCCTATAGGCTCTGCCCTCACCAGTGTGCACCCAACTTGTTTAGAGTCCTAGGTAGTGTAGAAATTCTTAACAAGCACATAGGGTTGTACCTCACTTGGCATGACATTTTATTGATGTACGAGTGCCATCAACTTGCAGACTCAAGGTATTAACTCAAGCCTAGGTCTTCTATCGTGAGGCTTGTCTTATGTCTCCCCAAATCCAACAAGGGCATGAAAGACGACTTCCTAATTGTCTCGGGTGACTGGCACGACGGTCTTCACTACCCAGTTCGAAAGAGAAAGCCGGGTGGGGTACCCTAGGTTTAGGTCCTTTAACATAGGCACTAGTTCTATAGTTTTTTTGCTTTCTCATTTCTTTTAGTGTTTTGTTTCTTTCCAATGGAGGGCTTCTTTGTTCTAACCACAGTTTTGTTTCTCGGATTTCTTTGCAGATAAAAGGCACGTTGCTCCCAACATCAGCTTTGTCAACATCATCGATCTCAATAGAGTGTTGAGGTCCGAGGTGTTCGTAAGTGAGGACAGACAGTTGAAAGCCGTGCACCTCACCCTCAGCTTTAAGCCCAAATCTGACACGTTCCAAGATGTGGGCCACGCGATTAGAGCTGGTGACCCTCGCTTGGCTTGGATAGACGTCACTGGGCCTGAGTTCCTTGCTAGAGAAGATGTCGTTTACATGGAACTACCCTCCCACCGTGCTCCCTAAGAAGCCGGGGTCCCGATAGAGGAAACAACATCCTCTCGCCTGTCACTTGAGGCAAAAATAGACCAGTACCACTTCAAGGAACACAAGGAGGAACAAGGAGGACCCGTAATCCAGGTCTCGGACTTGAAAAATGGGCTAGACAAATCTTCCGTTGTTCGCTCCCCTAAGCTCATTGTTGCGCATGCAGGAGCAGCTCCGTAGAGGAGGACTAGATGCCGCTGAACAATAAAAAGAAGGGATTGAGTGACCTCCTCAAGGCTAGGGGGTCAAGCCCCATAGATGCCTCAAGGTCCCAGCCCCCTCCTACCCTTCCCCCTTATTCTCCTCCTCCTCCTCCTCCTCCAGTTAACTTTTTTTGCTCCTACCAGCCTGAAGAAGAGAAAGAAGGAGAAGGAGGGGATTGAGGAGGGGGAGTTGGTCCCTTAGAATGATGGGGTTCCCCCCTCCCCCCAACAGCAAAAGGTGTCCAAGGGTAAGGGGGGGTCTATACCATAAAACTCTGGCATTAGGGAGTTCCAAAAAGGACACGCTCACTATCTAGCCGAAGCCTTAAAGCAGCCCCTCCTGTTGTCGAGGGATATGGAGGCGTTGAACCACATGAGGTAGCCAGATCTCATCCTGTTCCTAAAGAGGGACCTTGCTCTGGTAAGTTTCTAGACGTGCCCCACTAAGGGCGCTTTCTCTCTTCTTCTTCTTTTTTTTTTTTTTTTCTTTTTTTTAATGTATTCCTTTGTTGTTTTTGTGCAAGCTATCCAAGTGATTTTTGTGGTCAAGGAGTGGGTTAAGGATGTCAGGAATAAGGCTAAGGTTGAGGTCAACCTCCACGCCAAGACCAGTAAGGCCTTAGGCGCAGTTTAGCAAAAGAATCAAGAGCTCACTACCAAGCTGACCACCAAGGAGAGGGTGCGGAAGAGTGCTGAGGCCTGCTTGAAGAATGCCCAGGAACAGGCGAAGGACTAACACAAAAAGCTTTATCATACTGAGATAGAGTTGGCCATAGCAAAGCAGCAGATCATATAGCTGAAGGCAATGCTGAAGAAAGCCAAGGCAGCTGCTCGGATGGTCAAGGAAGCCGCGGAGGCCTCGAAGCAGGCATCCTATGACCTTGGGGTGCAAGAGACTGAGGTCCGTCTGGCGGAGAAGCTAGCTGAGGTCTGCAGGGACTACTGTAAAAAGGTGTGGATGGAAGCCCTCAACTTGGCAAGAGTCCCTGCTTCCTTGGAGTGGAGGAAGGCTGAGAATGTTTACAATCCTCCGGACATTCATGAAGTTCCAGCAGCACTCCCACCTCCTACTGCCCTTGCACAAATCTCTTCTGAGTAGCCCCTTTTCATCATGGCCTCTCTTCCTCCTCCCGAGGTCTCCAAAGTTCCTAGCCAAGCTGGTGACCAAGGTTAGGGGGCTGAGGTGGCTAAGGATAAGGGCAAGGAGGTCAAGCCCCTATCAGAGACTAAGGCAAAGGAGGCTAAGACCAAAGATGTTGTTCCCAAGGTCAAGAATGCTGCTTCCAAGGCAAAGGAGGCTTAACCGAAACCAAGGAGGCTGATCCCAAGGCCGCTGACCCACCTGCCTCTCAGCTAAGCAGCAAGGAAGACCCTTCTCCCAAGGCCAAGGCTTAGTTTAGGACCTCTTGCATTTTGTTTTTACATGTAATCTTTCTCGGTCTTGGCCGTTTGCCATGTTTGATGTGTATCCTCTTTTTTGATTAATGAAAAGACTTGAATTTTTGTTCTATTGCAAGTGAACTTTGTCTTTCCTTTTTTTTTTCTCTCCCTTTACAATATTTGCATCTAAATACTTATGATGGATGTTCTACCTTTTTCCAAGAAGTTAGGTTAATGAGACTTCTAAGGGTGAAAACCCATGTCTTGACAGAAGGCTAATCAGTAATGCATTTTTGTTAATTCAAACAAATCAAACCCATGTGAATAGTAAGGAGGATAACTGTGGGTTGGTACTAAAAACTGTGTAATCAACAAGAACTTTTAAGTCCTTAGGAACAAGCAAAACACTTAGTAGAAAAAAGGGACGTTTAGGGTCCCTTATTTTTTAGGAGCTCCCTATGAGTGTACCTTTAAAGCCCCAGGTGAGTCCTTGTCTCCTGGTAATGCATATGCCAAGGCCCCGTCTTTAGTGAAATTACAAAGTGTTATTTTTCCCAAGGCCTGTGATTCGAGGAGCCAGGCAGGTAACTACGGTTCTATTTAACACTTAGTTAAATAACAAGAGGTATTAATTTACCCAAGGTATGTGGTCCAAGAAGCTAGGTATGACCAAGGTTCTGTTTAACCTTTGGTTAAATAATGAAAAGTATTAATTTACCCAAGGTATGTAGTCTGATGAGCCAGGCATGACTAAGGTTCTGTTTAACACTTAAGCAAATAACCAAAAATATTAATTTACCCAAAGTATGTGGTCCAAGGAACCAAGTATGACCACAATTCTATTCAACATTCAGTGAGATAACAAGAGGTATTAATTTACCCAAGGTATGTGTTTCGAGGAGCCAGGCATAACCAAGATTTTGTTTAACACTTAGTTAAATAATAGGAAGTATTAATTTACCTAAGGTATGTGGTCTGAGGAGCTAGGCATGACCAAGGTTTTGTTTAACACTTAAGCAAATAGGCAGGAATATTAATTTACCCAAGATATGTGATCCGAGAAACTGGGCATGATCAAGGTTCTGTTTAATATTTAGATAGGTAATCGCCGCAACAAATAATATCATGAGTAAAAATATGGTAGAAGTGCCTTTCATTAATAGTAATACTTTCACAGGTTATTTACATTCCAGGGGCGAGGTACAACTTTTTCATTTAGACCTTCCAGGAAGTATGCTCCTATTCTAGCTACCGAGGTGATGCGGTATGGCCCTTCCCAATTGGGCCCTAACTTCCCCCATGCTAAGTTCTTTACAGTATCCAAAACTTTCCGCAATACCAAATTTTCAGGAGTTAATGGTCTTAACTTCACATTTGGGTTGTACCCCGGTTTAAGCTTTTGCTGATAATTCGCCAACTGAACAATGGTAGTTTCTCTTCGCTCTTCAATCAAATCCAAACTCTTCTCTAACAACTCGTCATTGTTGTCCGGGGTAAACAAGCTCATCCTCAACGTTGGGAATCCAGTTTTTAGGAGAATTACAGCCTCGACCCCATGAGAGGAATGAAACATGTAAGTATTTCATACTATACATATTCCATCCCATACATTACTAACTATGATAGGAAAAAAGTCAAAGAGACACAATTTTTGTACTAAAACTTTAATATGGTCGACTGTAAATAGTTAAAAAAAAAAAAAAAAAGGTTATAGCTAGATCTATTTGAAAGTGATTGTCTACCAACTTACAACTTACAAGTAGAACACTTTAACAAGTTGTGGCAAAAGAAGTTGTGATCATAAAATAATTGTATATAAAGTAATTCAAATTTGTAGTATCCCTAGAATATTTTTTTATTTTATAAATAAATACAATAGAATTTCAACTTATGACATCCACTATATAGTAATAAGTTAATGATTGCTCTTTATTATTACGCCAAAACAAAAATTGATTTTTAGTGTAGGTGGGATTTGAACTTTGAATTCCCAGATCCCTTATTCAACTACAAGATATTTACTATTTGAGCTAACTAGAACCCATGTATCCCTAATATCATTCAATACTATAAATATAGCAATCTTAAGAAAAATATCTTCTAAAAAATAATGTTATAAATATCTCGTATGCATAGATATTTTTATTTGGGAAAGTGGTCCCCTCTCTCTCTCTCTCTCTCTCTCTCTCTCTCTCTCTCTCAAGTGTTGCTAGAGAAATAAGTTTATTCATTTACTATGCTATATGTACAATTAATATGAAAATTGTATTATTAGTCCAATTTTAGTTAATCTATTGTTGCATTTGAAGATTAAGGTTACTGGTGGTTTTATTTTAAGTGAAACGGAAATAGTGACTTTGATAAATCTTGTTATATCAAAGCATTGGAATTTATTTTAATCTATCAAATTATTATTAAAATTTTAAATGGTGCTTTTTTTTTTTGTAAATAATTTTATTAACTATAAACGCTACTAGAAAATGTTAATATGGATGTGAAAATTTGAAAAAAGGAACACAAAATTAAATTGAATCCTAGAAAAAACAAATAGAATCTCTTGAAAATTTTGTTACCAGCAATAAAAGAAATATAACAAAAATTTTAACTAAACATATTAATGATTTGTATTTTTTTTTTAAACCAAAATTTTTATATAATTTTTTTATAAATTTAAGAAAATAATATAATTGAAAAACTAAATTATTAAAAAAATTGACTGTGTGCCAAATACGTGTATTGCATATAGAACTTTTTTTTTTTTTATTAACAACACATACTATAGTTGTTTCTACTAAACTATACTTTCAATTAAAATTGATAAAATTCTACCTAATTTCTTGTGCAATAAAAATATTAGGTGAATTAATCATGTTATCAATTAAAAAGAATATATCTCTAAAAAAAATAAAACGAATATGTTTAAAAAAATGAATACAATAATGTCAGAAGAATATGTTAAAATTATAGTTATTAATAATTTTGCATCTTATGTAGAGAGAAGAATGCATTTTAAATAGATAAATTCATAATATAAAATATTTTCTATATTTCTTAACAAAATATAACGTGTAAAAAAAAAAAAAACCCTCATAAAAATGTCACCTAAGAATTTAGATCCTAGAGTTTATGACGGCAAAAATACCATTTATTTTTACATTTTAGGGTCACTACTAATTTAGCCCCTATAGTTTTGTACTTTGGTAGTACTTAATTTGGTCCATATTATTTTCAACTTGTAATAATTTGGTTTTTGTCTTTAACTCACTAACAAAAATTGATTGCAAGTTAAAAATAACATTAACTAAATTCATTGCTACCAAATATTCAATACCCAAAAGAATTTCGCTTTTTTGAAATTTGTTTTCTAAGGCAGACAAATCATGTTTATACTTAAAAAAACGACAGTAAAAAACACTCCCAAAAAATTTTCCAAATGAAAGATAGATAGTGACCAAGAGACAGCTAATAATAATATAATATAGATAGTGACCAAGAGACAGCAAATAATAGCGATTGAGAAAGAAGAAGGAATATTAATTTTGGTACCACTATAACTACCAAGCAGACTTGCCATTGTCTAATGGAATAGTAAAATAACAATTTACAAAATAAATTTCACCATTTTTTATAAATTTTTTAATATAAATTATAACTAACATTATTTTTATTATATATCAACCACAATCTATTATCTTAATAATTGTAAAAACAATACAAAATGACGTGCAATTAGACTTATAAATTGACAACACCCATCAAGATTGAATTTTGTTCTGTGTATTATAAGATAATGATTTATGTGAAAATCGTATATTTTTTATTTTATTTTTTTTGTTGTGATTCAAAAATATTATTTTAGTGTTCAATTGTATTGAAAATTCTCCAAAATTGTGATGGTTACGGAGGAGGAGGAAAGTGGTAGTCGCGGTAATGTTAGATGACCAGTGCAACGGGCAAGTGATAGTTGGTGGTATTTAATTTTATATTTTTACAAATTTTAAGGATTTTTTTTATATTTCATAATGGCAATTTTATATATTTTACAAATTAATGTTTTTTTTTTTGGAAACGTGATGATGATTTTTTTAGGAGACAAATTTTAAGGGGTTTGATTTTTTTTTTTTTTTGGGTGGGTAACTCTCTGTATTTAATGATCTAAACTTTGGTCAAAAGTGGTATTTGGTTTATATAAAATTTCCATTATGACATATAAAAAGAGATGAAGAATTTGTTATTCTTTTTGGGTGAGGTGTGTGTATGTATATATATGTCTGTGTGCGCGCGCTCGCGCGCTAGCACTTGTATTGTATGTGTGTGTTTTTCTCATATTCTTTAGTTTTCTGCTGAAAAGTGAACATACTATTAAATAAAATCTAACATCTTTTATGTCAATCTTCGTGATAAAATTTTTGTTTGATTTTATATATCTAGTGTTATAGTGTATGTGAAAATATTATTTTGATTCCTACATTTTAAGATTATTAACTTATTGTCAGTTTGATTATTACATTTTGATAGTAGTCCACTTAGTCCTTATTAAGTTATTATTTTCAACTTATAGTTAATTTTATCCTTGTTATTAACTTACTAATAAAAATTGATTGTAAATTAAAATAATGCGGACCAAATCACTGCAACTAAAATATAGGAACTAAACTAACAATGAGCCCAAAATATAGTCACTAAAATAATATTTTGGCCTTTAACGTAGTACTAAGAAATTGACTTCAGGTCAAATCTTTGCGCTCCTACATCAGAAGCGATTGATCAACTGGCCCTAGTTTGGAGGTCCTTAATCCATGCAAAACAACAAAATGAGGTATCCCATCCTTGTAAACTTTGTCCAACCTTATACATATACGCAAAATTTGAAGGAAATTGACATATCAGGTTCATGTATCTTCTCAAAAGAAAAGGCTCATATCTCAGGAAGCCACATGAATCATAATTTGTCCATGGTCCTAGTTTTATAACAAAGGTAAGATATTTAGGCTAATGCCAGTCAACTGGCCCTAGCGATTGATCAACTGGCCCTAGTTTGGAGGTCCTTAATCCATGCAAAACAACAAAATGAGGTATCTCAGAAGCGATTGATCAACTGGCCCTAGTTTGGAGGTCCTTAATCCATGCAAAACAACAAAATGAGGTATCCCATCCTCGTAAACTTTGTCCAACCTTTTACATATACGCAAAATTTGAAGGAAATTGACATATCAGGTTCATGTATCTTCTCAAAAGAAAAGGCTCATATCTCAGGAAGCCACATGAATCATAATTTGTCCATGGTCCTAGTTTTATAACAAAGGTAAGATATTTAGGCTAATGCCAGTCAAATCCCAGATTTCTTAAAACGGATCAATTTAGTTTATAAATAATAAAACCAACTTGGACCCATTGTTACTAATTTTTCTCATCTCTCTCATGGTAGTTAAAGGTCAAGTTGATCAATTTTGAACATAGTTGACATTAGCTTAGATTTCAGGGTGTTAACTATTGATAATAATTATTTCATGTATCCGATATTTATTTCATTTTTATAGTAAAACATAAAATTTATGCACATAATACATTCTCTTGTGTGTATCTAGTATTCACTATTTATAACCCCAGTTTATAATTATAAAAGTTAAGTCATTTTATAGTTGTATTCTAGTTATAGAATATATTATAAACCTAGTTTAAAACACTATTATTACTATTTTCATCTGTATTCTAATAAGTATTACTGTTTATTTAAAAAAAAAAAAAAAAAGAGTTAAGATGTGCGCAAGAGGCAAGAGTGCGCACACACACACACAATCAAATAATAATAATAATAATAATAATAATAATAATACACATATATTACACTGAATTCAACACACACTAACTTAAAGACACAAAAAACTAATTTTACCATTTCTTTATCTGTAATCAAAGGATTTACTTTTTTTTAGGTGATAAAAATTAGAAATTATAGACTTAATTCAATTGCTTATACACAAATTTTTTTATGAAAAAGAAAAAAAAAAAATCAGTGGATAAAGAAAAGGTTTCATGATTTTACAAGGTAAATGTAAGGCTATTTTAATTTGTATATTTTTTATTCGATTAAAAGTAATGCTTCTTTTTTCTTTTTCTCTTTCTTTTCTTTTTCATTTCTTCCATTTCCTTACATATTTTGAAGCCTAATTTTTTTTTAAAAAAAAAAGGGTAAATGCTTCCTTTTAATTCTCTTTTTTGCTTACAACAAGTGAGAGTCAAAGAGCCCGATAGTGATATTAGACTAGCTACCAGACTTTTTTACAATTTTCTTTCAAACGTCTTAATGAAATTTGAGTATTTGACACATAAAACATATAATAGCCAATTACTTATGTTGTAACATATATTAACAAGAGATATACATAAGGTAAAATCAATGCAGTATAAAAATAAACAGAATAAAGAAAATAAAATAAAATCATTGCCAAGAAATAAAAAGACTTAAACAAGATATAAACCAAGAAATTTACGTTTTGCACTGGAGGTAAAATTCTTATCTTTTGCCCAAGAATGTGGAAGCTTTAATTTTCACTCAAAGTTGGTTATATGGGTTTAAAGATAATATTTAATACAATTAAAGAATAGTTAGAGTTATAAAATTTTAATTTTTTATTGACTTCTTTTTATTGTATTATAAAGTTATCTTAAAATTTTGTATATATTGTAAATAAAAATACAATGAAATTATTTATGATTTTATTATAATCTTGAATTTTTTTTCATCTACAAATATTACTCTATAATTTGAATTATTAGATATTTAGATCTTATTGACATATTTTTTAGGCCAAGTGCCTGAAAGAACATATTAAATATCATCTCCTTCATTAACTTGTCACAACTAAAATTAGAAGAAAATCATATACAGCATAATTAAATTCTTAATTAGTTGAATTTTTATAACATCTTATATCATTATATTAAGATAACATAAGTATGCTACAAAATTGAAATACAATAAATGAAATACCTTAACATAATAACTGTATTTTTAGTCTTAATTTTTTTTGTTTAAATTTGTAATATACCCGTAAGTACATTTATTTATACTTACAAATTAACTTTTCTTTATCTTTTTTTCTTTTTTCTTTTTTATCTCGAGCGAAATGAAACATGTAAGTATTTCATGCCATATATATTACATCCCGTACATTACTAACTATGATAGAAACAAAGTCAAGAGACACAATTTTTGTACTACAACTTTAAAATGATCAACTGTAAGTGGTAAAATAAAAAAAAAAGTTATAGATTTGTTTGAAAGTGATTGTCTACCATTTACAAGTCGACCATTTCAGCAAGTTGTGATAAAAGTTCTGATCATATAATAATCGTATACAAAGTAATTCAAATTTGTAGTATCCTTAGAATCTTTTTTTTATTATTATAAATAAATACGATAAAATTTCAACCTATGACATCTGCTATATAATAGTAAGTTAATGATTGTCTTCTTTATCATTAGGCCTAAACAAAAATTAATTTTTGGTGTGAGCGAGTTTAGAACGTCTAAATCTCTTATTCAACAACAAGATAATTTACTAGTTGAGCTAATTAACTAGAACTCATGTATCCCAAATAACATTATATACTATAAACATAGCAATTTAAGTAAAATATCTTCTAAACTATAATGATATAAATATCTCATATTCATTGATATTTATATTTGGGAAAGTGATCTTTCCATACTCTCTCTCTCTCTCTCTCTCTCTCTCTCTCTCTCTCTCTCTCTCTCTCTCTCTCTCTCTCTCTCTCTCTCCATTGACAATCAGTCATTATTACACTACTCTTTTTCTCTATTGCCCCTGGCTTTATTCTCAAGGGTTGCTGGAGAAAAGTTTATTTACTTTATATACTACTATGTTTTATATATGTACAATAAATATGAACATTGTATTATTAGTCTAACTTTAGTTAATCTATTGTTGCATGTGAAGATTAAGGTTATTGGTGATTTTATTTTTAAGTGAAACAGGAATAGTGAATTTGATAAATCATGATATATCGAAGCATTGGAATTTATTTTACTCTTTCAAATTATTATTTATATTGTAAATAGTTTTTTTTTTTTGCGAAAATATTTTTAACTATAAATGCTACTAGAAATAGTTAATATGGATATGAAAAATTGGAAAAAGGAAAAGAATTTTTTTAAAAAAAATAGAATCTCTTGAAAATTTTGTTACTAGCAATAAACAAAATATATATATAAAAAAATTAACTAACAAACATATTGATGATTTAGATTTTATTTTAAACAAAAGTTTAAAGACATTTTTTTATGAATTTAACAAGATACTATAATTGATAAACTAAATTATTAAAAAAATTTGATTGTAATCCAAATTCGTGTATTGCATATAGAATTTTTTTTTTTTTTTTTAACAGCACATACTACAGTTGTTTCTACTAAAATATACTTTCAATTAAAATTGATAAAATTCTATCTAATTTCTCGTGCAATAAAAAAATTAAGTGAATTAATCATGTTATCAATTAAAAAGAATATGTTAACAAAAATGAATTCAAAAATGTGAGAAGAATATGTTAAAATTACACTTACTAATAATTTTGCATCTTATGAAGAGAGAAGAATGTATTTTAAATAGATGAATTCATAATATATATATATATATATATTAAATATATTTCTTAATTAAACATAAGGTGAAAAAAAAAACCTCATTAAAAATGTCTCCCTAGAATTCAGATCCTAGAGTTTATGAAGGTGAAAATACCATTTGTCTCTACATTTTAGGGTCACTGCTAATTTGGCTCGTACAGTTTGGTACTTTGTTAGTAGTCAATTTGGCCTATATTATTTTCAACTTTTAATAATTTGGTTTCTGTCATCAACCCACTAACGAAAATTGATTGTAAATTGAAAATAACATTATCCAAATTAATTGCTACAAAATTTTCAATACCCAAAATGTAAGAATTTTGCCTTTTTGAAATTTGTTTTTTAAGGCATGCAAATCACGTTTATCATTTCAAAAAAAGTCAAAAGAACTCCAATAAAAATGTTCCAAATGAAAGAGATAGCTTCATAAAAATTAAAATAAAAATGAAAGAGATAGATAGTGACCAAGAGACAGCAAATAATAGCGATTGAGAAAGGATAAGGAATTATCTTACCACTATAACCACCAAGAATGAGACTTGCCATTGTCTCGTGGAATAGTAAAATAAAAATTTACAAAATAAATTTCGCCATTTTTTTATAAATTTTTTTTTATATAAATGATGACTAACATTATTAATTTTTATTATACATAATTTTTATTTCTTTTTTTTTTCTTGGTTGGACTTTTTTTTAATAAGGACTATAGGCACTTTTTTTTTCAGTTTTTTTTTTTTTTTTTTTTGGATGGGTTCTTTTGGTAAGAGGACCTATAGTGGCGTTTCTCACCTGCCCTATAGTGGCGTTTGACAACCGCCACTATAGGCACTTTTTATTTCAGTTTTTTTTTTGTTGTGTTTTTAAGGAAGGGCCAGAGGGAAAAAACCTATAGTGGCGTTTAAAAAACGCCACTATAGGCATTTTTTTTTTTTTTGTCAAACTCTATTATAGACACTTTTTTTTTTTTTTTTTTTAATTTTTTTCGATTGGGTTCTTTTGGTAAGGGACCTATAGTGACAAACGCCACTATAGGTTCTCAAAGATATTAATCATACATATGTATATACACCCAATCCACAAAAGAAAGCTGTGGCATGTTTTAGGAATATGCCATAGAATATTCCTAGAATATTTTATGGCATGTTTTAGGAATATGCCATAGAATATTCCTAGAATATTCTATGGCATATTCCAAACTATTCCTTAAAAAAAAAAAAAAAAAAAGAAAACCAAATCCAAATCCAAATTGATTCAGCATTCATGAGATTAAGAATGGCATATTTTAGGAATATGCCTAGAATATTCGAATTATATATATATATATATATATATATATTTAAATGTATATATTTCTATATATTTATATTTAAATGAAAGATGCTACGCTCACAATATTTTTATAATATTTTCACAACAAATCATAAGTGGTTAATTATTATTAGTTCAAATTTAAATTTAACACTAAGATTACTTTTTTGTCCCAACAATAACAACTAATAACAACCTACCACTTAAGATTTGTTGTAAAAATGTTATGAACATATCATTTCTCTATTTAAATATATATATGAGAGGTGTTACGTTCACAATATTTTTACAATATTTTTATCCTAACAATAATAACAAGTAGCAATCTACCACTTAAGATTTGTTGTAAAAATATTGTGAAAATGTTGTGAACATATCATTTATATATATACTAGCCTTTGAGCACGTGTGTGAGGCTCTTCTATTTTTTGGGTAAGGGTTAATTTAGAGCATTTATTATAATTTGGGATTACTACATTTTTCAATCACAAAAAAACCTAGGAGTGATGAGTATTATGTGTGGTGAAATAATTTTTCAACACACTCCTAGGTTTTTTTTTTTTTTTTTTTTTGTGATTGAAAAATGTAATAATCCCAAATTATAATAAATACTCTAAATTAACCCTTACCCAAAAAATAGAAGAGCCTCTGAGTACGCGCGTGAGCCCGTGCTCAGAGGCTAGTTTAGTATTAACCTTTAGGGGGAGGAAAAAAAGATCCTCTAAATAAATCTTATAAATAGTTCATATATTGAAAATGCATAATAAAATTGTAACAATAAAACTACTTACAAAATACATGTGATGACCTTTACAAAAGCTATTATGAAGAAGTTGATGGATCAATGTAGAAAATTGAAATATTTACATCAGGTAAAACTGTAAAATAATGCACTACCTCTGAAACATGGAATAGGTGAACTTATTAATATTATGCCGGCTACGTTGGAGAAGTTGGTGGAGCAATGCTGTTTGTTCCACATTCTAATTGCTTTCCAATAGCATAGGCCATGAACCTATGATACAAAAAATGTGTTAGTTTGTGTTATTAATAGAGACTTTAAAATGTACATAATAATAATAAGCACAAAAATTTCAAGCATAAACTTGTAAAATGAAATATTTGAACTAACCTTGGATAAGGGTTAATTTAGAGCATTTATTATAATTTAGGATTACTACATTTTCCAATCACAAAAAAACTTAAGGGTTTGATGAGTATTATGTGTGGTGAAATAATTTTTCATCACACCCCTAAATCTTTTTTATGATTGAAAAATGTAGTGATATCAAATTATAATAAATGCTCTAAATTATTATGTGTGTGCAATGGGGCTTTATTTTTGGATTTAGTGTCATAAATTAATTCAAAAAAATGATGTAAAATGAAAACTTATCTCGCATTTCACTTGAAATTTGATCAACATCATCCAATGTAATGGACTAAAGCATCATTTAGAATCAACAAATCATACATCCCTGTAAGTTAATTTTTGCATGTTAGGACATATGTAGTTGTTCAAGCTTGTGAACATATGTCGCTATTTTATGTAATTGGCTTATCCTTAGACAAAACGCACTTTACTTGTAATTGGGTAGATCTAGGATGTGTTAAACACTTCAAGAAACAGTGGTTCAAGATTAAGTGTTGAAGCCGTCAAAGTCTGTCCAAGATACAAGCAAGGAAGTGCAAGATTTTAAAGCTCGATAGATACCTCGACAGATACATCTATCGAGATTTAAAGAAGCTGTTTAGCCCGAGCCTCGACAGCTGTCTCGACACCTCTCGACACCTCTATCTGTCGAGAATTAAAAAAAGCAGATTTCCAAGTCTGTTTCAAGTCCAATCCGTGAGTGTATCTTTGGGACTTCTTTTCTCCTAACCCTAGACATATAAAAGGATTATTTTAAGGGCCGTCAAAGTGAGCAAAAAAGCTGAAATCACAAGATACAAGTTGCTTCTTCTCTGTTCATGCAAATTGTGATCTGTGAGACAAAGTTCGTTCCCTAGTTCATCTCTGATGATTTGAAGAACTTTGCAGCCAACATTCTTTCTTCCTCAAGTTGGTGAGTGAGTCACGTACTTGGATTCGTGCAAAGGAGTAAGACACGTACTGGGATCCGCGCATCAAATTGGTTAGTCACGTACTGGGAGCCGTGCATTGAAAAGCAGAAATTGTCACTACAGAACAAGTCCAATTGGGTATTGGGGTAAGAGTTCAACTGTAGGTTGGTGAGGTACTGGGATTCCTTACTTGTAACTGCTTGTTGTGATAATAGTGGAGTTTCGGGAGTGGTGACCTTAAATCACCCGGTGGGGTTTTTGCCGTAAGGGTTTTCCCCATTCGTGAACAAATCACCGTGTTATTTATTTTCCGCTGCATAACTTAGTTTCGGTGATTTGTTTGTGCTGCCACGTAAATTTGCATGTTAATTTGATTAATTAATAACTGGGCTAATTTAATTAATCTAAATTATCACAAGGGGTCAACGCGTTTGTGGCCTATCATTGCACATTAAAAAACATAAAAGTAAAAGGTTGGATTAATTTCCAACTAAATACAGTGAGCAATGAGAGTAAAGCCTTATCTTTCAAACACTTAGATAGTCAGATTTATTACAAAAATCAAGTGAAAATGTAATGACCAAATGGAGCAATAGGAGGCAACAACCGAAGTTAGTTTTTTTGTTCATTAATGTTTAGACAATTTTTCATACCGTTGTATAACGCAATCAACGAACAAAAGCAAAGACTAAATGCAAAAATATTTTACTTTTTACCTTTTTTAAGTTCTAATTAACCACAAAATACAAATATAATCCCAAAAATATTGAGAGTGAGAATTTTATCATGTACAGGAAGGGAAAAAAATTAAAGAAAGAGAATGTGTGAGAGAGAAAGAAAGAGACGTAATACTGGATGCAAATTGATGTCTTCGATCACAATCTTTCCACCAAACTTAATGAAATTACAGCTTCATCCTTGAAAACCACTAAAAGAGAATCAAATAAACACCAATTAACTTCATATCAGTGGAGAAAGTGAATAATTAAAAATGAGATTTATCAACCTAGATTAGAAATGTAAGCCTCAGAAGTATATTTGTAGGTTGTTCCTTTTAGAGAAAGAGAAATAGGTGTCCATCAAAAAATTTTAAAAAAAAAAGAGGAGAGAGAAAGAGAAATAGATGTCCATTAAAAAAAAAGAAAGAAAAAAGAAAAGGAGAGAAATAAATCAATTTGTGGGGTTGGTGACTTTTATGGGATAAGTCCTCAATTTGTGGAAGATATCTATGAGTAGTTTTTGTTAATTTTAAATTTTGAATAAAGAATGGTGAGACATGTGATGATAAGGGTGAAAAGGAGGAAATCAGATAAAAGTAGATTGGTGGGAGGGAAGAGAGATAAATGGAAGGTTTTTTTTTTTTGGTAAGTGGGGTGGGAAGGTTTTTTTTTTTTGTTATTAGAAATAGGCGTGTTTGTCAAAAAAAGTGTTAAGTGTTTGGCAAATCAGAAAAGAGAAGGAAAGAATAAGAAACAGAGAGAGGGAAAGAGAAAGCAGAATTTGGGGAATTGAGAGTTACTTAGAGGGTAACTACCTCCAGCAGAGAAATTAGAGAGAGATAGAGAGACAAAATTGTACTAAAAGATTCAAGTAATTCCATTACTCCTTTCCCATAACATTTTCCATCTTTATACAAGGCAACCGCCAACAACCCAACTAACTAACCAATCACCACCAACTAACTAACCAATTACAACCCACTGCCAACTAACTAACCAATTACAACCCACTGCCCTAACACTACTGTCACACTAACTACACTCACAACTCACTAATCATCACATCAGTTACACTCACTCCCAATGCTATACAATCAACTACTATATTACAAGTATTTCCAGGTTACTAAAAAAAAGAAACAGGCGTGGGAATTTTTTTTTTTTTTTTTTCTGTTTAGTGGAAAGTTAAAAGGAGATTTTTGTGGTAGTTTTGTGTTTTTGTATGACTATCAATACGCGGGGTGGGGTGTTTTTTTTTTTTAATAATAATAATGTATTTTAAAAAAAAATAAAAATGGGTTAGTGGGAGAGTATTCATATTTTGTAGGTAATATTTTAGTGCAATGACTCCTCAATGCAATCCAAAAAATTTGTGCGTACCTGAACCTGAGAGAGATAAAAAAATTAGGGTTAAACCAAGTATTTTTTAAAAAAAAATTTAATCAACAAACCAAAGTTAGAATTTAACTCTATCATAGACTCTTTAAAATCTAATCACCACATCATCAACTATTTAAATAAATAGCTAAATAAAATAAAATTTAACGCCAAAAACATATACAATGATGGTAAAAATAAATAAATAAATAAATAACGTTAATGCCAAAAACATATACAAAGAAGGTAAAAAAAAATCTTAAAAAGAAAAAAAATTACGTAGAAGGAAAAAAAAGTGAGGAAATAGAAGATAAAGATTTTTTAGAATTTAACTCTATCATGGACTCTTTAAAATCTAATCACCACATCATCAACTATTTAAATAAATAGCTAAATAAAAAAAATTAACACCAAAAACATATACAATGATGGTAAAAAAAAAATTCTTAAAAAGAAAAAAAAATACAAAGAAGGAAAAAAAGAAGAAGTGAGGAAATAGAAGGAAATAGTAATTGATCATTTATATTTTGATCATTCATCAGGGAGTATTGTAATAACTATTTTTATTTCAATTCAAATTTTCAAAATTACATTTAAAAAAAAAAAAGAAAAAAAAAAGAGAGTTAACGCGATACATATAAAAAAAAAGTAGTACTCAAAGAAAGTCATTCATAAACCAAAGAAAAGAAAACAAAGAGGAACTTGCAAAAGATAAAGCCTAAAAATTTGTTCTGATAGGCCACAAATGCGTTGACTCCTAGTGATGAATTAATTTGATTAATTAGCTAAGTTATTAATTAATCAAATTAACATGCAAATAGCGTGGTAGCACAAACAAATTACCAATAATCTAGAGTATGCAGCGAAAAATAAATAACACGGTGATTTGTTTACGAATGGGGAAAACCTACATGGCAAAAACTCCACCGAGTGATTTAAGGTCACCACTCTCAAAACTCCACTATTATCACAACAAGTGGTTACAAGTAAAGAAATCCCAGTACCTTACCAACCTACAGTTGAACCCTTACCCCAATACCCAATTGGACTTGTTTTGTAGTGACAGTTTCTTCTTTTGATGCACGGCTCCCAGTACGCGACTTCAATTCACCAACTAGAGAGAGAGTTGTTGGCTGCAAAGTTCTTCATTTCATCAACAATGAAGATCAAGAAGTACTTGGTTACAAAACCTTAAGGCGCAAAGACACAGTAGCTTCTTTCAAAGAGAATAAGGCTTCGGTCACTTTTTGCATATGCTCTCCTTGTATTCTCTTATGTGACGACCTCTAAAATAAGCCTTATATATGTCTAGGGTTGTGAGAAAAGAAACCCTACGTAAATACAAAAGCCCCGGCCCAAAAATCAAATATGAAAATTCTGATTTCCGTAACCTCGATAGATACCTCGATCGATCGAGAAGCTGTCAAGATTCATTAAACCTTAATAGATAGAGGTATCGAGTAGCAGTCGAGAAGCTGTCCGTAGGTGTCCACAGGTGTCCAACTTTAGTAAACACCTTTTCTTCGCTTGTTTCTTAGTCCAATCTTCATGGCTTTAATACTAGACTTAAATAACATGTTCTTTGAAATATTAAACACATCCTAAATTTACTCAAATACAAGTAAAGTGCATTTTGTCAAAGGATTAGCCAACTACATAAACTACGTCCTTAACAATCTCCCCTTTTGGCAATCCGTGACAAAACCACAACAAATAAATGAACATATGAGAGAAGTTATAAATTACTCAACTCATACTCACTTGTTGAATACAATAAAATCTACCCTAACACAAACTCTTGAAAAACTTTACAAGAAGAGAGTTCATGGCAAGGACGACTTTGACAACTTGTATTTCTGAAATAATTTAAACAAAACACATCAAGGCATCTTTGTGTGAAGCAGAAATAATAGATTGCATACAAATAAAGAAACATGTGTATAAAGATAAAAAAGAAACAACATATGTAGAGATAGGTGAAGAAAACATATATCATCTAACAGACCACAAACGCGTTGACCCCTTGTGATAAATTAGATTAATTTATTAGCCCAGTTATTAATTAATCAAATTAACATACAATATCACGTGGTAGCACAAACAAATCACCAAAACTAAGTTATGCAGACAAAAATTAAATGACACGGTGATTTGTTTACGAATGGGGAAAACCTTAAGGCAAAAACCCCACCGGGTGATTTAAGGTCACCACTCCCGAAACTCCACTATTATCACAACAAGCGATTACAAGCAAGGAATCCCAAGTACCTTACCAACCTACAGTTGAACCCTTACCCCAATACCCAATTGAACTTGCTCTGTAGTGACAGTTTCTCCTTTCAATGCACGGCTCCCAAGTACGTGACTAACCAGATGCGCGGATCCCAGTACGCGACTTCAAACACCAACTAGAGAGAAAAAATTGTTGGCTGCAAAGTTCTTCAAATCATCAGAGATGAACTAGGGTACGAACTTTATCTTTCAGATCACAAATTGCATGAACAAGAAGTTCTCAATGCTTGTGCAACTTGCATAATCTTTTACGGCCCTTGAAAATCTGTTTTCTTTAATTCTCGACAGATGGAGGTGTCGAGGCTCGGGGCAAAACAGCTTCTTAAAGCTCGATAGATGCATGTGTCGAGGTAGGTGTCGAGGTAGGTGTCGAGCTTTAGTAACTTATACTTCCTTGCTTGTTTCTTGGATAAACTTTGATGGCTTCAACACTGAATCTTGAAACACTGTTTCTTGAGGTGTTAAACACATCCTAGATCTACCCAATTACAAGTAAAGTGCGTTTTGTCTAAGGATAAGCCAATTACATAAAATAGCAACATATGTTCACAAACTTGAACTACATATGTCCTAACAATCTCTCCCTTTGGCAATCTATGACAAAACCACAACAAACAAATGAAGTTATGAGAGAAGTCATAAAACACTTTAACTCATATTTCAAATGTTACATACAGTAAAATCTATCCTAACACAAACTCTTGAAAAACTTTGCAAGAAGAGAGTTCATGGCATGGAAGACTTTGACAACCTGTATTTTTGAAACACTTTAAACAAAACACATCAAGGCATCTTTGTGTGAAGCAGAAATAATAGATTGCATACAAGTAAAAGAAACATGTGTATAAAGACAGAAAAGAAACAACACATGTAGAGATAGGTGAAGAAAACATACATCATCATATATATACCACTTGATAAATACCATGCTGTATGTAAAAATGATCACAAGACCTAGGTACACGAACAAGGAGATAAACACTCCCCCTAACAAGATGAAACACAACTCCCCCCAACAAGATGAAACACAACTCCCCCCTTACAAGGGCATGTATTTCTTCCCCTAACTTATAGAATCTTAAAGAAAGAAACCACAAATTCTCTAATTTCTTCCCCTTTTTGTCACGATTGACAAAGGGTATAGGAAGCTATAAAGCTTTACTCGAGAAACATAAAGATGATCAAGGATGATCAAGGGGGCACAAAGAATCCATAAAAATGCATGAATGTAATGAAACAAGATGCTATGGATGACAAGATAAGAGAAACATGCAAAACATGTAAAAAACAATGCATGCAGAGAATCTTGATCGATCGAGAGGTATCGAGCAGACCTCGATGGATCGAACAGCTATCGAGGAGACAGAAACTTTCTTGATCGATCCACCTAACTATCGAGAGGTGTCGAGATGGCGATAACATGCAACTGAAGATCTCGACAGATAAGCCAGATATCGAGAGGTGTCGAGGATGTGTCGAGATGCCTTTAAAAACAGTTTTTCAAAAGAAGAAAAACACAGACATGAATGCAATCATGCATGCAACTCAACCAAAGATCCAAGCAACACATTAAGCTCTCAAAAACATCTCTCAGCAAGAAAAATTTCATGCATTTTGATCCAAAACACACACACACACACTAAACAAGTCTAACCAATTTTATATTTCAAAAATGAGTTAAGGCAGTTTAGGAAGCATACATTAACGTATGTAAACCTTGTGATGGCCAAATCACATTGTACCTGCACATGTATAAAGAATAGCAAAGAGTATTGCGTGTTGTGTGTGAAAACATTGCAAGATTGCATAAGTGTCTCAAAGTTATAACGATTTGAGATATGAGAAAATCACTTTAACTCACACACAATCATAACTGCTTGATGGGGACTATCACCTTTGAGGTACATCCTATAACTCCCACATCTCCTAGAAAACACGCTTGCAACCATATTTTAAAGCATTTTGATCTTTTTGAATTTCATTTCTTTGCATATTTTCTTTTAACAAGCATATCATGCATGGGCATACAAGAGAAAGAAAAGAAATAGCCAATTATGTTAAGCTTATGACATTGCACTTTTGCTATGCCGAAACATATAGATGTCATTGACATTGCACTTTTGCTATGCCGAAGCATACAGATGCCATATTATGATTGGCGAGTAACAGTGGTGAGATGGTTATTTATGCATTTCTCTTAGGATTTTCTAGTTCAACCCGTCAAAAAGAGTGATACGAGTGTTAAGAAAAAGAGATCACTCAACCTTACTCATCACAAACAAAGAGCTACAAAGCTCACTTACTTAGTTGTGCAGAAGAATGCTCATCTAAGTTACAAGTGATACAAAGTTTAGAAAACTCTATTTCAATGGCCATTTCAAAAGTTCACATTAACCAATGCACACAAACACACACTGTTTTTGTACTTTTCAATTTTTCATTTTTTTTTATTTTTATCAGAAAAGCAAAAATAAAACACAAAACTGAAAACACACAAACAAAAACAAGCTAAAGAAAGTAAAACAATGCATAAAACTAGACTGACTCAAAACAGTAAAGAAACACACAAGTAATGCAACACAAAAAAACAGGGAGAGAGAAGAAGAAGTGACTGCTATCACTTAGATCCCTTTGCCTTCCACACTTTGGAAGAACCTCTCCTTTTTGTCGACCCTTGAACCGGTGAAGGGGGAGAGGAATATGAACCGTTCAAGTTCGAAAGGAATATGAGGGCTTTAAGAATGTCTCCAAGAGGAGCGAGAGAAGTCTAAAGCTGATTCTGGCTCCCAGATGCTATCATACTATTGCTTTGTTGAGTGGCAAGCCACTTATAGCAATTTGGTCGTGAATGACCGGCAACACCACAATGATAGCAGAGATGCGGCTTCTTCTGTTTAGACTTTAGAGAGATAGTCTTCTTGGTCCTAGGGTTTCTAGTTTCCCTTTTCTCAATTTTAGGGGGTGCTTCTAGGATGGACTTGCCCTTGTCTACGTTCTCACTAGCTAATTCAGTTTTAACATTTTTATCCTCAGTTTTAATGTTATTAGCAGGTGGAACAAACACAGTTGTACTAGCAGTAGGAGTATTAGAGAGAGAGAATTCATACCCCAATCCAGTACGATCTGAAGAAGATTTCTGAGCACTCAACATCTCGTCCAGCTTTGTACTTGACGTCTCTCCAATTGTACTCTGACTTGAAACAGCTCCGCTTCAAGCTTCTTGGTCCTCTCAGTCAAGAAATTATTTTCGAACCTCAGTGCTCCAATGGTCTGATTTGCTTCATCAACCTTTGTGGACAGCTCCTCACGGTCGAGTTCCACATCACTGAGTTTCTTGGTGGGCAGCCTATATAGTTTCTCATACTTCTCTGAAAGCTTGTATAGTTTCTCATAGGCGGTATGGATATCATCTTGATCATCCATAATCTCACACTTGGAATCCACCAGTTCCTTCTCTTCATCCACTTCTTTAGTAACCCCATCAGTAGGATTAACAGTGGCAGTGAAGGCATTCAAGATTCCGTCATCTTCATCTTCGAAATCATCCTCGGGCTTCATGTCGCTTAAGGTAACAGCAAGTGTCTTGCTCTTCCCTATGCTCTTAAGGTACGTAGGACACTCTTGTTTCATGTGCCCGAAGCCTTGACACCTAAAGCATTTTGGCCCAGCGGGAAAGTGTACTGACCGCCATCCTTGACATCCTTCTTCCCTTTATCTGAATTCTTGAGTTGTGAAGAACTGGATTGTCTACGGTCTTTGTTGAATCCCTTTCCATTGGCATTCTTCATGAATTTCTTGAATTGCCTTGTGATGTAGAACTTCATCTTGGAATCTTCATCATCTGAAGAATCATCCGTATCACTGCTCTTGGCCTTTAGTGCCAAGCTCTTGCCATTGCTTGACTTGCCTAACCTAGTCAGCCCTTACTCCTAGGTTTGCAAGTTTCCAACTAGCTCAGTCAGAGGAATTCTGTCAATATCCTTCGATTCCTCGATCGTCGTGATCTTAGCATGGAATCTCTCGGGTAGCGATCTGAGCACTTTCCTTACTATCTTGGCTTCAGGAATGGTTTCCTCAAGATTGAAGGCTGAGTTTACTATGTCCTTGAGCTTAGCATAGAACTCATCAAACGACTCATCCGCCTCCATCTTAATTTCTTCAAAGCGTATGGTGAGCCTCTGTAGCTTTGAATCTTTGACAGCCTTGGTGCCCTCATAGGTTGTCTGGAGAATGGTCCATGCTCCTTAGCAGTTTCAGTTGAGGAAATTTTCTTGAACTCCTCATTGGTGACTGCACTGAATAGGGCATTCAATGCTCTACTATTGAAGTTTGCCGCCTTGATCTTAGCATCATCCCAGTCGGCTGGTGCTTCTGTAGGCTTGGTCCAGCCTATCTCCACAGCTTGCCACACTTTATCATCTAAAGACTGCAAGAAAACTCTCATACGTACTTTCCAGTATGCATAGTTAGTGTCATCGAATAAAGGAGGTATAATAAGAGATTGACCTCTATCCATGACAGCAGGGGTCAATGGATCACACACGAAGATTAAACCCTAATCAGAGTGTGCTTGCTCTGATACCACTTGACAGGCCACAGACGTGTTGACCTCTTGTGATAAATTAGATTAATTTATTAGCCCAGTTATTAATTAATCAAATTAACATACAATATCAAGTGGTAGCACAAACAAATCACCAAAACTAAGTTACGCAGCGGAAAATTAAATGACACGATGATTTGTTTACGAATGGGAAAACCTTACGGCAAAAACCCCACCGGGTGATTTAAGGTCACCACTCCCAAAACTCCACTATTATCACAACAAGCGGTTACAAGCAAGGACTCCCAAGTACCTTACCAACCTACAGTTGAACCCTTACTCCAATACCCAATTGGACTTACTCTGTAGTGACAATTTCTCCTTTCAATGCACGGCTCCCAAGTACGTGACTAACTAGATGCGCGGATTCCAGTACGCGACTTCAAACACCAACTAAAGAGAGACAATTGTTGGCTGCAAAGTTCTTCAAATCATCAAAGATGAACTAGGGCACGAACTTTGTCTTTCAGATCATAAATTGCATGAACAAGAAGTTCTCAATGCTTATGCAACTTGCATCATCTTATACGGCCCTTAAAAAAATCCTTTTATATGTCTAGGGTTATGAGAAAAGAAGTCCCAAAGACACATTCACGGATTGGACTTGAAACAGAACTGAAAAATCTGTTTTCTTTAATTCTCGACAGATGGAGGTGTCGAGGATCTGTCGAGGAGCTGTCGAGGATCTGTCGAGGAGCTGTTGAGGCTCGGGGCAAAACAGCTTCTTAAAGCTCGATAGATGCATGTATCGAGGTAGGTGTTGAGCTTTAGTAACTTGCACTTCATTGCTTGTTTCTTGGACAGACTTTGATGGCTTCAACACTGAATTTTGAAACACTGTTTCTTGAGGTGTTAAACACATCCTAGATCTACCCAATTACAAGTAAAGTGCGTTTTGTCTAAGGATAAGCCAATTACATAAAATAGCGACATATGTTCACAAACTTGAACTACATATGTCCTAACATCATCATATATATACCATTTGATAAATACCATGTTGTATGTAAAAATGGTCACAAGACCTAAGTACATGAACAAGGAGGTAAACACTCCCCCTTACAAGATGAAACACAACTCCCCATTACAAGGGCATATATTTCTCCCCCTAACTTGTAGAATCTTAAAGAAAGAAACCACAAATTCTCCAATTTCTCCCCCTTTTTGTCACGATTGACAGAGAGTACAGGAAGCTATAAAGCTTTACCCAAGAAACATAAAGATGATCAAAGATGATCAAGGGGGCACAAAGAATCCATAAAAATGCATGAATGTAATGAAACAAGATGTTATGAATGACAAGATAAGAGAAACATGCAAAACAAAGAAAAATGAAATGCATGCAAGGATATCTCGATCGATCGGGAGGTGTCGTGAAGCTATCGAGCCAACCTCGATGGATCTATCAAGCAGACAGAAGATATCTCGATCGATCCACCTAACTATCGAAAGGTGTCGAGATTACGATAAGATGCAACAGAAGATCTCGACAGATAAGCCAGGTATCGAAAGGTGTCGAGATGACTTAAAAGCATTTTTTTTTTTTTAAGAAGAGAAAAACACAGATGTGAATGCAATCAAGCATGCAACTCAACCAAAGATCCAAACAACATATTAACCTCTCAAAAATATCTCTCAACAAGAAAAAAATGTCATGCATTTTGATCCAAAACACACACACACACACTAAACAAGTCTAGCCAATTTTTATTTTAAAAATAAGTTAAGATAGTTTAGTGAACATACATCAACGCATGTAAACCTTGCGATGGCCAAATCACATTATACCTGCACATGTATCAAGAATATCAAAGAATATTGCGTGTTGTATGTGGAAAATATCTCAAAATTGCATAAGTGTCTCAAGGTTATGACAATTTGAGATATGAGAAAATCACTTTAACTCACACACAATCATAACTGTTTGATGGGGACTATCACCTTTGAGGTACATCCTATAACTCTCACGTCTCCTAGAAAACACACTTACAATCATATTTTTAACACATTTTGATCTTTTTGCTTTTATTTGTTTGCATATTTTCTTTTATTAAACATATCATGCATAAGCATATAAGAGAGAAAAAAAAAACTCAATTATGTTAAGCTTTTAACATTGCACTTTTGCTATGCCAAAGTATACAGATGTCATTTCATGATTGGCGGGTAACAGTGGTGAGATGGTTATTTATGCCTTTCTCTTTGGATTTTATAGTCCTATCCGTCAAAAAGAGTGATACGAGTGTTAAGTACAAGAGATCACTTAACCTTACTCATCACAAACAAAGAACCACAAAGCTCACTTACTTAGTTGTACATAAAAATGCTCATCTAAGCTACAAGAGATACAAAGTTTAGAAAAATCTATTTCAAAGGTCATTTTAAGGTTCACAAGAATCAATGTACACAAACACACACTGTTTTTGTATTTTTCTTATTTTTTCTATTTTTTTTTATTTTGAAAACAAAACAAAATAAAAACTAAACAACCAAACAAAAACAGACAAACAACATGAAAATATGACAGAAAGATGTAAATGCATGAAAACATGATAGAAGGATGCAAATGCATGATAGCATGATTCCAAAAGCAGATAAGAAATCAAGCAAAAAGAATCCTACTTAAGATAGAAAGAATTAAAGCAGAGGACAAAAAGAAAAGACAATTAAGTTTTAGGCTCCTTTCTCACCCACACAGTACGAGTCTTTGGCCGTGAAGATGAAAAGGCACATATCCTAGTATGACTACTAAAGGACATAGAAGAATTAAAATTCTCCTGAAATTGAGTTAAAAAGCTCAAAAATTTTAATAACTCTCCAAACAAAGGTGTAGGTCCTTGAGAGGAAACTTGTGACCGTTTAGACACATGCTTTTGAGGATAAAACTTAAAGCAATTAGGACGAGTGTGTCTAGAAACACCACAATGGTGACAAACATGAGTAGTTTTAGAACTACTCGGCTTCCTAGAATGAGGTCTAACCTTAGAGGTTGACAAAGTCCTCAACTTAGGATAATTTGGCCTAATATGACCAACAATGTGACAATGATGACAAGGAGGGACAAATTCAGAATTTTTATTCAACCTAGGAGGAGTTTTAGACATAGGTTTAGAAACTTCAGCGTTAACATCAAATTGTTTACTTTTGTCTATCCTAACAATATTAGCCTTCAACTTTTCATTATTCCTTTTAAATAGGAGAATATAAAAATCCTTTTCTTTTGACTTAAGCTCAACAACAAGTTTGGCACTAGTTAAATTTTCAACTTCAGTTTTAAATTCAACTAGTTGCTCTTCCAAACTCTTAATTTTGTTCACTTGAGATGAAATTTGATTTTTTAAATTCTCATTCAAATTACTGGCTTTATCCAATTTTGCAATCAAATCATCTTTTTCAAGCTTGACTTTTTTAAATTTAGTTTTTAATTTTGTAGAACATTAAAGATATTTCATACAAAAATTATAAAGCTTGCAATAGGCATCATGAATATCATCATCATCATTCAACACAAAATCATGCAAATCAAAACAATCAAGAATTTTCATGACAACAGGGGTCAATGGATCACACATCAAAGATTAAAACCTAATCAGAGTGTGCCTGCTCTGATACCACTTGATAGGCCACAAATGCGTTGACCCCTAATGATGAATTAAGTTGATTAATTAGCCAAGTTATTAATTAATCAAATTAACATGCAAATAGCATGCTAGCACAAACAAATCACCAATAATCTAGAGTATGCAGCAGAAAATAAATAACACGGTGATTTGTTTACGAATGGGGAAAACCTACACGGCAAAAACCCTACCAGGTGATTTAAGGTGACCACTGCCAAAACTATACTATTATCACAACAAGCGGTTACAAATAAAGGAATCTCAGTACCTTACCAACCTACAGTTAAACCCTTACCCCAATACTCAATTGAACTTGTTCTGTAGTGACAGTTTTTTCTTTTAATGCACGGCTCCCAGTACGTGACTAACCAATTGCGCAGATCCCAGTACGTGACTTCAATTCACCAACTAGAGAGAGAGAGTTGTTGGCTACAAAGTTCTTCACCTTATCAACAATGAAGATCAAGAAGCACTTAGTTACAGAACCCTAAGGTGCAAAGACACAGTAGCTTCTTTCAGAGAGAATAAGGCTTCGGTCACTTTTTGCATATGCTCTCCTTGTATTCTCTTATGTAACGGCCTCTAAAATAAGCCTCATATATGTCTAGGGTTGTGATAAAAGAACCCCTACACAAATACAAAAGCTTGGCCCAAAAATCAGATTTGAAAATTCTGATTTCCATAACCTCGATAGATACCTCGATCGATCGAGAAGCTGTCGAGATTCATTAAATCTCGATAGATAGAGGTATCGAGCAGCTATCCGTAGGTGTCCATAGGTGTCCAGCTTTAGTAAACACCTTTCTTCACTTGTTTCTTGGTCCAATCTTCATGGCTTTAATACTAGACTTGAACAACATATTTTTTGAAGTATTAAACACATCCTAGATCTACCCAAATACAAGTAAAGTGTATTTTTTTAAAGGATTAGCCAACTACATAAAATATCTCCTTAACATGTTGGTTGAATGCTTTTTTTGTAGCATAAGGCAACCCCATCTTTGGATCACAATACCTACAACATAAAATGGCAATTCATTAAGAAGTATAGTGGTAGAGTATATGAAGGAACCATTCATTTCAAAATTACATTTAAAAAAAAAAAGTTAACGTGATACATATTTAAAAAAAAAAAAAAAAAAAAAAGTAGAGCTCAAAGAAAGTCAATCATAAACCAAAGAAAAGAAAACAAAGAGGAACTTGCAAAAGATAGAACCTGAAAATTTGTTGGAGCCTCTGACAATAAATGTCTTTAATCTAAAGAAAAAGAAAGGAGGATGTAGAGCTAAACTAAATGTCTTCAATCTGAAGAAGAATGAGAGATAGAAAGTGAGATAGAAACTGCAAAGCATACGTGAGTTTGTGAGTTTTAAAGTGGAGGAGTTTTAATTTACATATTTGTCCTCGTTAGTTGAAAACTTGTAAGTGGATATGATAAGGGTACTTTAGGCATCCAAAATATGGAATCCAAATAGGAAAAGTCTCTTAAATAGTAGTATAGATCAATGTTATTAATACCATTTCAGACCCCATTTCAGTTTGTCCAGTTGAATGGAATATTTCTGTACCGGCCGATTTTGGAATACCGTTTTAGGGTGTTTCGGGGTTCCTAATAATTAGATTATATATATTCTTGTAGAACATAAAATTGTCAATTCTAATAAATAAATAACTAAATACGAAATAATACAAATCATTTAGTCTTAACTCTTAAGTCTTAAACATCAATATAGCATCAATTTAACATCATACAATAAGAAGATTTGCAAGACAATAACTAAACATCAAATGATACAAAACATTTAGTCTTAACTCTTATGTCTTAAACCTCAATACAACATCAAACAATAAAAAGATTTATAACAAGTCATTACTCATTACATAAGACCATAATAACTAATAAGCCAACAAAGTTTATAACATAATATTACTCCTCATCATCATCCATGAGAGAAGGATCAAAATCATCATCAAAAGAACTCCCACAAGAACTACCAGCACCCATTGGAAGATTTGTCAAGCCATGTTCGTTGTTGTTGTCATCATCATCATCATCATCATCGTCATCAATATCAATAGTTTCAAGTTCAACATCCTCTTCCACATTCACTAGGGTTGCTGGTTCATTAAGACAATCTCAATTTATGTCATTTGGATTAAGAAGTGCAGGTTCTTCAAGTCAATGTTATCCAAGCTTATAGGATCCAATGCATATTTATTCCTTTGAATGTTCCTACCAATGAGAATATTAAACATTAGTAACATTTTATAAATTATAATTATTTGAAAGTACATTTCATTTACATATGAGTAACGATGATAAATTTACCTTTCTCGAAGCCTCAAATTATAATGAACAAAGACCAAATCATTTACTCGTTTATGTTCCAATCTATTTCTCTTCTTTGAGTGAACATATTCAAATGTGCTCCAATTTCTCTCACAACCCGTTGCACTACAACATTGACTTAGCACACGAATGGCAAATGATTGTAAATCTGGAGCTCTAAGACCAAATTGCTCTCACCATGAAACTACAATAACAAATAAAAATATAAAATAAGCATTGCCCATGTAATCTTGCAATAACAACTATAAAGGATAAACAGACATATTGAAAGGAAATACTATTAAATTATTAATGTTTACCTGAATTTAGTCTCTCTCGTTGGCGGATTGCTAGTGATGTGCCAAAGTCACCAATTGACTTTTTGTACTCATCAAGTTGTGAACTTATTTTGTCTTGAATGTTAGGATCAGGAACCAACCTCATTAGAGTGCTTAGCAACCCTCTTTGGACTTTATTTTGCCTTTTAAATGAAGGCCTAAAGTAAATTGCAGGGTTAAGAAAGCAATCTGCCACATGCAAAGGACTATGATGTTGTTTGTCCCATCTAGCATCAATAACTCTAATACAATGTCCATACAAAAAAACTTTTTTCTTCAACCTTCTTTTTATTTCCTTTTTTCTTTGTCCATTGCTTCATACAAGTACCCCATAGTAGGTTTCTCATCCCCATCAACAAGAAGTACTATAACTAAAGGCTCACTAACTTTCACTATGTTCTTGCATTAAGACCAAAATGAATAATCTTTCAAAACAATTTTATTTATCTCCTTCCCAATGGCAGTCTTAGCATGGGGGCATGAAAGCCATTTATTACTAGTGAACATTTGTTTAAGCTATTTTTTGAACCTTAGCATGCTTTGTAGACTTAAGAAGTTAGTGGCAAACCTTGTAATTGCAGGATGACATAACTCTCTTCCATTTGTAAAATCTTGCCTCATCAAGTCTAAAACAACTCCATGGTTGTAAATGAACTTTGTTATCTTTTTGCCTTCTTAATTGCTTCATCAACAAGAGGGAACCACTTAGGATTAGCAATATTCTCCAACATCAAGTCTATGCAATGAGCTGCATAAGAAGACCAAAATAAAGTACCATACCTCTGCTGTAATTTTTTTCCAGCTTTTTTATAGGTAGAAACATTATCTGTAATCAATTGCACAATATATTCCACACCAATTTCTTGAACAACATAATCAAATATATTGAACAATGTTTCAGTATCCTTTGTAAGGCCTGAAGTGTAAATAGATTTCAAGAACATGGCACCCCTTGGACAATACACCAAAAAATTCATTATTGCTTGCTGTTTTTGATTTGTCCACCCATCAGACATCACTGAATAGCCATATACTTTCCAATCATTTTTTATATCTAACAAAAAATCATTAACTTCATGTACAGCATTTCTCAAAAGGGGTCCCCTCAACTCATAAAAAGAAAGCCCTTTAAATCCCTGCCCAGTAGCAGCAATGGAATCTATCATAGGTTGATAATAGGGTGATTGAGATGAATAAAAGGGTACATTAGAATGATACCACCATCTTGCCACATTCATTTTTGCATTATCAATCATTGCTTTTGTAGCCAAAATACTTCTTATAGAGGGCTGAGCACCAGGGGTTGTTATAAGAGCAAAATAACTCTTAATTTTCTTTTTTTTTTCTCTTGTTTGACCCATATCAATGTCAACATCCTTTCCCCTAGATTTTCGTTTACTTGATGTTTGAGGGGGACTCTTTTCAACAACCCTAACCTCATCCTCCTCCTCCTCCTCCTCCTCAATATCAAATGGATCACCATATGGGTTCCCAATTTCTTTCTAAATCCTCTTCTTAGTTTCTTTAGATTTTTTTAAATCTTCAATCATTTGTTTCATTTGAAACCTGTTGGGAAATTTAGACCCTGATTGATAAAATTAACAAGTTTTAAACCCAAGTTGTTAATTAGATTTATTATGCATAAAACTTGTTGAAACAAACAAACATCAATATCATGTCAAATATAAGTGCAGCGAAAAAGTAAATAAGACAAGATATGATGACCTAGGAAAACCAATGAAACCAACCAGTTTCACAGTAAAAAACCTGGGGAGAAACCTTCCTGAAAAGCAATCCACTATAGTAAAAAGAAGTTTCAGATCTAGTACAAAACCTTTGTCCCTAGACTATATAATCCCCGTAGATGAACTTACAGTAGAAACCTTCTACTACTTCAAAACCTCTGAACTCCTCAATATATGAAAGCCACCCTTTGATGCACGGATCCCAATACATGACTAACTCCTTTGCACGAATCTCAGTACGTGACTCACTCACCAACTTGAAGAAGAAGAATGTTGGCTGCAAAGTTCTTCACTTCATCAACAATGAAGATCAAGAAGCACTTGGTTACAAAACCCTAAGGTGCAAAAACGCAGCAGCTTCTTTCAGAGAGAATAAGGCTTTGATCACCTTTTTCATGTGTCCTGCTTGTATTCTCTTATGTGGCAGCCTCTAAAATAAGCTTTATATATGTATAGGGTTGTGAGAAAAGAAACCCTACACAAATACAAATACAAAAACATGGGCCAAAAATCATATCTGAAAATTCTGATTTTCGTAACCTCGATAGCTGCTCGATCAATCGAGGAGCTGTCAAGCAGGTGTCCGCAGGTGTCCAGCTATCTGTCCAGCTTTAGTAAACACTTTTTCTTCACTTGTTTCTTGGTCCAATCGTCATGGCTTTAATACTATACTTGAACAACATATTCTTTGAAGTATTAAACACATCCTAAATCTACCCAAATACAAGTAAAGTGCATTTTGTCAAAGGATTAACCAACTACATAAAATATGTCCTTAACAAAACCTAATATCAGATGAAAGAACTTTACATAATTCAACTTGACCCTTAATCCCAATAAGATGATACTTAAGTCTAGTAATACCACCCCCTTTAATCAACTTATTACAATGCAAACATATAGTGTTATTTTTTGCGTTAGGCATTGTACGCGCATGAGCCTATGCGAGATCCCCTGATCTTGCAAAGGCAGAGGCCACAGAAGCAAAAGAAGTACCAGCTGAACTATGATGATCGACCATAGTTTACTATTCGACGAAATGTAATGAAATTCAATCAAATGCAGTAGCTAAAATTTAATTTAATTTGCATGAAATGTAATGAACAAAAAAATCACATATCTTAAATACATTTAATCACATATCTGAGAGAAAAAAAAGTCTATGAAAATCCAAGAGAAATGAACAAACAAAAGACTGAAGCTTAAGTTCTTAACACTTAATCAGTTAATCACATATCTTAAATGAACAAATCAAATATCTTAAATACATTTAATCACATATCCGAGAGAAAAAAAAAAACAATCCGAGAGAAAAAAAAAATCTATGACAATCCAAGAGAAATGAACAAACAAAAGACTTAATTCTTAAGTTCTTGCTCCTAAGTTCTTAAATCTTAAAACAAATCATAAGAATTTTTTTTTTTTTTTTTTTTTTTTTTTATGATTTGGCTTCAAATCTTCAATCCGAGAGAATGAGAGTAGAGAAAGAATACTTGGCTGAAGCTTCAATCCGAGAGAGTGAGAGATAGAGGGAGTCACGAGAGACTGAGAGATTAACGAGTGAGCAAAGCATAGTACAGAGACTCCACAGTCCACAGGAGCACTACGATAGTGAGTGAGAGATTTGAGAGTGAAAGAATCAAAGGAAAGAATAGGAAATTAGGAATAGCCGAATAGAAAAGATTAGATTTTTTAGACTTTAGTAAAGTCCAAAACGGCGTCGTTTGGACCTTTACTATTCCCCCCCCCATAGCAGGCCAAATCTTGTACTGGCTGAAATTTACATCTCGGCCGGAATTAGCTAGAATGCCCGAAACGGCCCGAAATCTTACTTTTCGTTCATACCAGGTATCCGGCCGGAACGGAACGAAATCAATAACAATGGTATAGATATATATATATATATATATATATCAAAACTAAAAAAAAATCAAAATTAAAATTCAAAACCCACCTACCTCCACTCACCTTATCAATATCTTGTCTCCACGTTGCTTCTATCTTCAGACTTCTTTTTCCTTTTCTTTGTTTACTTTCTTTCTTTGTTTCTTTCTTATCTCCACTCCTCCTCCATCTTTCTTCTTTTCTGATTCTTTTTTTCCCTTCTTTCACTCTTCTTTCACTACACGCATGGATTTATTATTTTCTCTTTCTCTCCTATTTGATTTTATTTCCCCTATTTTATTTGTGGTGGTGTTAATATTAGTGGGTTTTGGATTTGAAGATGGTGTTGTAACTAGTTAATTTTGTTCAAATTTTTAAATGGTGCTACTGTTATAGGATTTGTGATTGAAGAAGGAGTGCTATTGTGTTTGATGTTATTGGTTGTATAGTTGCAAGTAATTTTTTTTTTTTTTTGGTCAATTCCTTTTTTTATAATAGTTTTGGTCTATTCCTTGTCTGCTGTCAACTTTGCTTCATAGGTGATCTCTAAGATTTTTGATTAATTTTTGTGAATTCTTTAGCTTTTTATTATTGATAGGTTTAGAAATCTCAAGTGTGATAATATCTATGTTAATAGAACCAAGAAAGTAGTGAAAAATTCAAAATCTATTTGATGATTTCTTTTTGCAGGTTGGTCTATGGTGGTTGAATGTGTTGGGGTGGAGTTGCTTTTTTTTTTTTTTTTTTTTTTTAATTTTTAGATGTGAGCATGTTGTACATGTTTGATTTTGAATTTTTTTTTTAGGTGGGTTTGTGTTTCATTTTGAATTTGCTAGGCTATAGTGTTGTTTGTATTTTGTTTTATTTATGTTTTTTTGTTTTTATCTTTTGATTTAATTACAATTTTAATTCTATAAAAAAAACTTTTGATTACCAAAAATTAATTTTCAGTAATCAGATTTTTTTTTGTTGGTTTTTGGGCTATAGTGGCGTTTGCAGAACGCCATTATAAGGTGAGTCTATAGTGGCGTTTAACAAACGCCACTATAGGTCTGACCTATAGTGGTGTTTAGGAACACTACTATAGCCTTTTAGAAAAAAAAAAAATTGGTCGCCGCTATAGCCTTTTTTAAATATAAAAAAAATTAGTCTATAGTGGCGTTTCTCCATAAACGCCACTATAGGTCTATAATTGTGGTACAATAGTGGCGTTTACAAATGTCACTATAGCAAATGCCACTATAGCCCAAATGGGCCTATAATGGCGTCTTTTGGACCTATAGTGGTGTTTCACAAAAGTCTGGTAGTTTAATAACACTATCAGGTTCTCTTTTGACAATTTTCTTTCAAATATCTTAATGAAATTTGAGTATTTGACACATAAATCAGATTATAGTCCATTACTTATGTTGTAAAATATATTAACAGGAGATATACATAAGGTAAAATTAATACAGTATAAAAAAAAATAAAGAAAAAAATAAAATCATTGCCAAGAAATAAGAAGACTAAAACAAGATATAAAATAAGAAATCAACTTTTAGCACTGGAGGTAAAATTCATCTCTCTTTTGTCCAAGAATGTGGAAGCTTTAATTTGCACTCAAAGTTGGTTATATGGGTTCGAGGATAATATTTAATACATTTATAGAATAGTTAGAGTTATAAAATTATAATTCTTTATTGACTTCTTTTCATTGTATGCTAAAGTTATCTTAAAATTTTGTATTGTAGATAAAAGTACTAAATTTACTTGCCAACTTGAGATGTAATCTCAAGTATGAATATTTCACTCTAGGATCTACTATTAACATTGAGTTGATTGAGGTGTAAGTGTAATACAAGTTGAATATCTACTTATTTTTCTTTACCTAATGTGTTATGCTTTATTCTTAGAGCTTTATCTGTTTAGTTATCTTTCTAAATAATTTAACATTATTATTATTTTATATGCAACAGGCCCAAAAAAGTTGATAACTTGGTATAGTCCACATCATCTTTTTTTTTTTTTTTTTTTGGTGGTGATTATAAAATTTGTGAACTTTGAATTGTATAAAGTTAAGAACAGATTTTATCACATAAGTACTGCAGATTGATATGTCATCAATAATAAAATAATAATTCAAAAATTCATTTTATTATTTTTTTTATACAAGATAGAATTTCTACTTTAGTCTAATCTATGTATATATGTGTGTGAAGCTTTCTCTTGGAGACTTGAACCCCGCTCTTGCCTCCAACACCCCACATGCATATATACTTGTGGAGGGACTATCATACCAAGGGTGCGTGGTAGTAAAAATTCATTTTATAAGCTATTAAATTTCACTAATCGCTTTTATTGTCACTCTACTCATATTCATTGTCATATCACTTTATAAGTTTTTTTTTTTTTTTTTTTGAGAAGAATATCACTTTATAATATAGTTTATGTGGTAAAACTTGTAGTATTTTTAAAAAATTTCAGTTCAATAATACATATTTGTGAAAAAAAAAAAGAAAAGAAAAAGAAAACCGATTTAATAATACCTATAACATTTTTCACATAATTATTAGTTTTTGTCTTTTAGAGAGACCAGGGTTGGGTGGGTACGAGAGTGCTGTCTCGTTGTCCAGTGCGTAAAAGACATGGAAACACAAACATCAATTTTTTTCTCTATTTTTTGAGGAACACAAACATCATTTTCTCAATCTGAAGGAGACAATAATTTCGGAGACCTATGCTATACCATTCAACCATAAGAGGTCCTCGTTGAAACCGTGCAAAACAAAGGACACAATTACACGTGAGGCCAATATGTTTTTGTGGCACTGGCTAACTTAATCAAAGACTTTGTCTTTTTGGAACAATGCTTCTCATTTTGGTTTTGGCAGAGCCATGTAAATAACATTTTTTTTCTCTTCGTTGCTTCATTTTGATTCATATTCTGACCAACTTTTTGTCTCATTTAGAGAATCAGACGTCAAATATACAAGAGATTGTAACTTTTTTTTTTTGATAACCAACAAGAGATTGTAACTTACCACTTGGTCAAAACATATATTGATATATTCAATTAAAAACTACGTCTACTTTTTTTGCTGAATAACTTTTAGTCTTTTACCTTTTGTACCTTTCTTTATTAAATACTAGATTTTTTTAAGAGAGAGAAATAAATGGAATCTAACTTTCTAAATTTTTTTTAAGAAATGAATACTGTATCTTGTAAATATATTAATGCCAATCCTAGTATATGACTACTTGCGAGTTACAACATATTACATAGAAGTGACACTCTGTCTCTGTACATGTATATGAAATTGTAGTGCCAACAGGTCCAAGATATGTACTGGACCGGCCCAAAATTTCTCGCAAGGTGGAAAGCCCAACCCAATAACATGGATGATCCGAGGACACGATAAGTCCCACCTATGAAGTAACATTACAAAAGAAATGTGCCATGCATGAGCAGAACACCGCGAAATATGATGTCCGAGGATAGCCACGTCCTCGGCAAATACTGCTGAGGACGAGACAAGTGATCAGGCAGTTCCAGGGCATCCGTACTGAAGACCTTGGACATAAAAGACTAAGAAAACAAGAATAGGAGAGAAAAGGGAGTTACAGACAAATATCAAGGATAAAGCTGCTGCCACCGCATTGAAGGCTCTATACTTACCTCTCTGGCCGCATTAATGAGGAAGTGACGCCTAAGCATTGGAATCCAGCCTTGCACTTACCGCCAAAGACTTTGGTAGGGGGGGATGATGGGACAAGTAGCTAAAAAAGAGCATCTAGTCTACACGTGGAAGATAGGTGGAGAAAGATGCAGGTCTATAAAAGGTAAAGGAAGAAGAAAGAGAGGGGGGAATAAAAGACGAAGAGAAACACACACAAGAGAGAAATTGTAAAGAGAGGCCAAGGATAGTCCTTGGAATCAATATATGATACAATTTTCATCCATGTATGACTAGTATACATGAGTTCTGTGATTCAATCTATCTTTCGTGTTATCTACTGTCCACAAATCTAGATTAGAAACTCACTCTCTATAAATTCATTGTTTTGGGCTCATTGGGCCGGGTCAGAAAGTGCAACTTTAGTCCAGCGCAATTTGTGCCCTTACAGAAATATTTCTTCCTTTTTAGCCAGGAAAAAGAAATGTTTCTTTCTAATAAGAAGTAAATTGTGCATCTTCATAGTAGTACAAATGAGTATCATGAAAATTTCCTCAAAAAAAGTATAATAAATTCTAATTTTAGTCCTTTCTATTTTTAATGTGTTAGATACATGAATTTACAGATTCAAGTCCTCTAGATTTCTTAGGGTACTTTACTAATAAATTTTTTTTTTTTTTAAATCCTAACCACTCTTTTATGATTTAAGAATCTAAATTCTGTCATGTCATCATTTTACTAACAATACTCTTAAAATAATAAAATAATGTTGCAAATAAAACAATTAAGAGTATTGTTAGTGGAATGTTAACATGATAAAATCTAGACCCTTAAATCATAAAAGAGTGGTTAGGATTTAAAGAAATCTACTGGTGAAGTACTCTTGAAAATCTAGAGGATCTAAATCCTGAATTTACATATAGAAGTACATAACACAAAATCAAAGTATATTTTAATAATTGTCAAAAAATCATAGTGCATTTATAATTTAAAATTTAAAGTCAATCAAAGTGTGTAGTTAGAAAGAAACTTAACAAAAAATTAAAATGCAATTAAAATCATATTTGGATTCTTGATTGAACATCCTCTTTCCATTATATTAATCGTCGGACAATGCTATTTTAAAGCAACTCTGTTACAATTGTCCACTAATTTGAATTTTATTTATTCATTCACATTGAGAAGGCCTCTATTTATTTATATATTTTTGCAGTAATTCGAGATCTTTCTTACACAAAAAAGTGTGGAAGCAAGAATTTAATCCGGGTTTAATTACTTGCTTATAATTACAATTAATATTTATTATGGGCTCAATATAATCCACAATGGGAAATTTAAATAAGAACTAAACAACTCTATGCTCTTAAAATAGTGTCAAGAATCTTACTCATATTTTTGCTGTTACATTCCTCACTATGTGTTTCACTCCTCTCTTTTTTTTCTTTTTGCTCTTTGAATACCTTTCAAAAAACCACCGGCTTATCTGTTTGTCTCTTTCCTTCTAAACTCTCCCTTCTTCTCTTTTTTCTTCCTTATCCTTTGCTTGGTTTGCTTCATTTTCCTCTTTAGCATGTGCTGTTGTGTTGTCCTAATTAGGGGTGTCCAACTAGACCCGATACCTAACCAACCCGCCCAACCCGGTCGATTCGGCCCGAGAACCTACCAACCTAACGCTAGCGACGGTCAACGGCCGGTCTCCGCTCCCAAAACCCGAGACCGGCGAGTCGGTTGATGGGTTTGAGCATGGAAAACCAATTTTCAGCCAACTCGACTGAAAAACACACAAGAAATAGTTGTTCACCGCCGATTGGAGTGGTTCGTTGGTCTGATTTTTTCTGATCTATCAAGATCCGGCGAGATCTCGCTTGATCTCTTTGAGAGCCACCGAGATCTTGTTGAGATCTGCCAAGATCTCTTCAAGATTCAGCCTAATCTCGTTGAGATCCACCAAGATCTCTTCGAGATCCGGTCAAATCCAGCAAAAACCAGCAAATTTCAACAAAATCTGGTTGATTTCTGCAAAATCTGTGACGATTCGCACAGTCCAAAACCAACCGAGACCCGACCAGAAAACGATGACATCCGACCACCCGAACTGTTGCCTTCAGTGGGTTGGCAATAGGTCTAGGTTTAGGAGACCCGAAGTGATCGGGTTGGTTCCGGGTTGGGCACAAACCCAACCCGTGGACAGGCCTAGTCCTAATATAGTTAGGCAGCCTTCTGTCTTATCAAACTATTCTTTTCTCAAGTTTATGATGAACAAAGACTTTTGGAGTTTTTTTGTCTTATTCTAATCAGTAATCTACTACATTAAATACAACTATGTCAGATGGGTTGTTGTGGATTTATCAAGAAGATCCGAAAAGCATCTTCGAATACTCATGCATACCTTGGTAATATTCTTTGGTAGCTCGATACGTAGATTGATGTGGGTGATATGGTCAATATGACTCATCTTGGATGACTTTCATGGTTATTGATGATTGGATCTAAGGTGGTGGGTTATGTTGGCTCAGAGTCCAAGATTAAGGGACCTTGGAGAGATTTCTACTGATCTATCGTTTACCTTTGGTCTGTATTCTAAGGCATGTGTCCTGTAGAAGGGATTTTTACCTCGGAAGGATACGTTCTAGGCTCGTTTTAATCCAAAGCCCAATGCTTATTTGGGCTTTATAAGCCACCTCCCTACAATAGCCCCCCAAGATCTCATGCCAATCTATTTCATGGGATGAGATCATGGGGAGAATCTTTAGGAATCATTTCAAAATTTATTGGCTGACATGGATGGGAGCATGATCATCAGTTTATTAATTGCAATTTGGCATGACTCGTTGATTTTTGTACCATTATGACACTTGTTAATATTTGAGCGTGAGATGTTAATTGGTGGCGTGTGAGAGGGGAGGAACCCTAGGTGATGGGGTTTGCTTTAATTTCTCACCCAAGCCTTTGCTATTTAAGGTGAAGTTTTCACCTTATTCCCCATTTTTGCTCCATTTCATTATTTTTCTTGAAGTTCTTCATCTCTCTAAAGCTTTCTACTTAGGGTGTGTTTGGTTGGGATGAAAATAGTGAGGATAGAAAATAGGGAGAGAAAAATAGGGTAAAAAATACTGTTTTCCATTGTTTGGTTAAAGAAGGAAAATAGAAGAGCAAGTTTTCCCTCTTAAGCCCACTTTTTTTATTCTCCCAAATTATGAGGAAAATGAGGAGGGAAAAGTGATGATAAATTCATTTTACATAAATACCCTCTCACCTACCTCTCACATATTATGTAACAAGGGTATAATAGTCAATTTATATAAATTACATTTTTCATCCTTCTCTTTTTCTCCCCAACCAGACAAAAGAGTTTTCCACCCTCCCACTTTTTCACCCCTCCAACCAAATACACAAGAGGGAAAACCAAATATTTTCTATCCTCCTATTTTTTTCATTCTTTTACAATTTTTCATTCTTCCACTTTTTCACTCCTCCAACCAAATGGGCCCTTAAGGTGTGTTTGGTTCCGTTTGGTTGGGGTGAAAACATGAAAAATGGAAAATAAAGAGAGAAAAATAAGGTGATTGAGAGGAGGAGGGGGAGAGAAAAGTGGTGGGGCTCACAAGTTTTCTCTCCTCTCCCTTCAAAATACAATCTCTCCAAATAAGAGTGAAAAATGAGAATTTTTTTTTGATAAAACTGCCCCCACTTTTCTTGTTCATTTTTTTTTCCCACAGTAACAATGGTTTTTTTTTTTTTTTTTCTTTTGACTTTCCACTGTAACGTTGGTTTTTCTTTCTTTTTCTTTTTTTGCTTTCTTTTTTCTCTTTCTTTTGTTTGGTCAGGTAGTATGTTCTTCTTTTCTTTCTTTTTTTTCTCTTCATTTTTATTTTTATTATTTTTTAAGAAAATACTTTTGGATGATTTCTTATACTATTTTTTTGAAATGTCCACTTTTATCTATACACAATTTTTTTTAAAAGTATAGTGTATTATTTTCTCTTTTATTTAAGAGGGACATGATGGTAAATTTATACAAACCTTATTTTTAACCAAACCAAAAAGTTTTTCATCCTTCTACTTTTTCACACTCTCAACCAAACACAACTGAGGAAAACTAAAAACTTTTCTATCCTTTCACTTTTCCATTCTCTCTCTATTTCTATCATCTCACTTTTTCATCCTCCTAATCAAACGGACCCTTAGTGTTTTTTTGATTCTTCATCTACCTATAAGTTTTTTTATTTCTGTTTAGCTCTCTTATATTGTTTTACCTTTTCTTCTTTTGTTCATCTAGCTATTAGGTGCCATGAGCAAACTTTCTCGATTAGTTAGTTCTAATGATCGTACAGTTGCTTTTAAGGCCAAATACAACATTCCCCAAGATGTAGAGGTCAAACCTTGTACAGATGGTGAAGTAGCTGAGAATAGGGGTTTTGGTAGAGTAGTTATCCCATTAATAGCGTTGGTAGAAGAGGGGAGTTCAGATACCCATGATTGATTTACTTCTTAGATTTCTTAGGCATTTTAGATTGTGTGCAAACCAGTGCGCTCCAAAGTTTTTTAGGATAGTCAGCTGTGTAGGTCAGTTAAATAAAAGGTTAGGTTTGTAACTGAGAGATAATAACCATAGATTTAGAGTGAATAATGTTAAGGAGATAATATTTTCACAACCTTTTTTTACACTTATTGAAAGGAGCCACCGCATACATTTACTCTTGAATTGATTCATGAGATTTGCGATCACTCTTTCCCCCCACCTCACTGGTCCTCAAAATTTCCCTGAGCATTCAAAGAAATTTTTTTTTGATCATTCTATTGTGATTGGAGTAATATCAATTTCACTCAAATCTAATATCTTAGGGTCACTCTTAAGCGATTTCTCTTTGTAATAACTTAGTGTGTGTGGAATCCAAGCATATATACAAAAGAATAAACAGATACTCAAAGAGGTATGGATATTCTCGTTTCTTAAAAAAAAAAAGTAAAAAAAAAATGAGACCATCCATGTATGGTTTTAGTTAAATAAATTTTTTAATGAGTTATATAACTTATTTAAATAATACACATATATAACTTTAAATAATTTTACATATGCATGGTTTTATGAATCGTTACATAAATGTGTTTAGAGCATTCACAACAAGATTTCTAAAAAATATAGCTTTTAGTAACTCCAAACATTAATTTATCTATTTTAATACTCCACTTTATAATACACCCAATATCAAAAGTTTTATTTTAATATTCAACGCATTAAAATAATAGAAATAATATAATAAAATAATATATCTAACACAATAAATTAATAACAATCACTACCATCAACAAATTAAAATACTTTTTTTTTAACACCACACATTAAAAAATTAGTTTTTATTTTGAGTTTTAAGCTACAGGAAGCTACTATCTCTAGCAATTCATGTAGCCCAGAGCATCTGTAATAAGGTTTCTAAATTGACTAAAAAGTCAATTTATCAGCCAATGCCCTCAAAGAGTGCTATATAGCAAAGAAGGGAAACTCAAAATAATTTGAGTATGAGTTACTAAAGATAGCAGCTCATTGTAGTTTAAAACTCAAAACAAAAAATAATAATTTCTTAATGTGCGGTGTTAAAAAAAGTATTTTAATGTGTTAATAGTTGTAATTATTATTTATTGTGTTGGATATATTATTTGAATGTATTGAATGTTAAAATAAAGCTTTTAAATTTTTTGAGAGAAAGTTTGAACCTTAAATCTCTTATTTAACTATTAAAAATTTTACCAATTGAGCTAACTGAAACCTACTAAAACTTTTGATATTAAGTATATTATAAAGTGATATATTAAATTAAATAAAGTAGTATTTTGAATTGCTAAACTTTATACAAATGCTCTCATTCTCAAATATTTTTATGTTTCTTTTATGGATTTTACTAACGTGTGTCTTAAAAGCACACAATAATATACCATTTTTTAAAAAAAATTTATCAAAAATTGAAAAATTAATTCTTCATAAAATATTTTTAAAAATAAATAATTTAATGTGTACTTATAAAACACACATTAACCAAACTCTCATTTATTTGAAAAACTTCTTCATATTTCGGATACATGTTGAGTGGGATCCACCTCCTTTAAAAAAGAGAGATAACATGCTTCCAAAACATGTAATACCTTCTCTTTTTATTTGTTGTAGGACACATTTGGTTGCTAGAAAGAGGACAAGGCAAAGGGGTCAATGGACAACGTGTCTCATAATCACGCATGTGATACACACGGTTGATGTCATGTCTCCCAAGCCCCATAAAACCTTCTCTTACAAGGTCCCATCTGATTTGTACCTAGCTAAATGCCACGTGAACTGCGAACCACGGTTTTCAAGATTCGTACTCCTTCCTAGCGTGCAACACATTTTTCTCTCCAAGTGCTTTCAATCAGGAAAAAAACTATTCTAATCAAATATTTCACAACTTTTTTACCGTAATTAATGTGACTGGTAAAAAAAAATAGTAGGTTACTTTTTTTTTTTTATCAGTTAATTAGGAATCTAATTTGGGACTCTCTAACAAAAAGGCCATCAAATATATTATAAAAACTTAACCTTAACTAATGTAATAAGACATTTATTAATCAGACCCTTAATTTATTAGTAATATAATAACATTCTCATTATGCAGATTATGTAGGTTTCAATTAGTTCAATTGGTATTTAAATAAGCGATTTAGAGTTTAAGTTTTACCTTTCTATGTACAAAGTGTTTGAGAGTCTAGAAAAAAATAATTCAAACTGCAGGATTAACAGCACATTATAATTATCTCTAAAAAAAATATTTTAGTTTGATAATAAAAAAATTTAAAAGCAAAAATTCTAGACGCATATACAGGTTCATGGAAAAACACCAAATGCCCCTTTGTTGTTGTCTTATGGTGGGATCTAAATTATAGCCATAAATTTTGGGACACTTTTATAACATGTTGAAATTATTGGCCGGGAGCTGTGAGTAGTCAGCACTTTTTTGTTTTTAGTCAAACTTTAACAGGGACTATTATTTTTTTTTCTCTATAACTTACAATGGATCAATTTAGTATGATGTGAAATTGATGTAAAATTCAGTTTGCCAGTAATATAGTTGGAATTTATAAAGGAAATTGAACTTTCGGTGGCTTTCTTTTTCTCTCTTTCAAAGGTCTTTTGATATGTATCATCACAAAAGGTCGTACAATAATTAATGAAGAGAAATATAGTGTTAAATCACAACAATCATATCATCAATTGAGAAATATTATTGTGAAACATGTTATTATACCAACCGAGTAGAGATTGGCAAACCTTGATTGGCCTTTGAATTCTTTTTTCTTTTTTTCTTCTTTTTGGTAAATTACATAACTTTTAATCCAACCAAACCAAATGTCTCTGGGAAACGAAATAACATCAGGCCAAATATTATCAACCAATGCCATTTTAATACGATATTCCTCTTCCTTAAAGTCTATAAAATGGCAAATTTTAAGTACAATATCTAAAATAAAAAATAAGTAAATAAAATTGATTACGTTAAAGAATCATATAATGTCATTTAGGATTTTAGTTAAGTAGCCATACAACTAAATTTTAAAAGAGAAATTTAAATAACAGCACTTAAGAGATTGCATCTAAATTTTGTCCAAATAAGAAAATCATATATCACGGATAATACTACTATTTTGTCTCTTTTTTTTTTTTTTTTCAAATTTTTAACATGTAAGAAAGAATAATTCGTTCACGCGTATAAGTATTCTCACTTTTTTTTGTTGTTGATAATTCTTTAGTCACAATGGGAGAGAGATGATTTAAACTCTAGATGTCTCATTTGCAACCAATTGAGCTACAAAACACACATTTAAAAGAAGGAAAAGAAGAGTTGGACACTTCCACCCACTTTGTAATAAATTATTTTTAATTTTTTTAGCCTAATGGAAGGTAAAGTAGAGAGAAGATTGGAATTTAATACCCACCTACTCTAATTTCATGATAAATTATCTCTTATTCTAAAAATTTTTAACTAATGGAAAATACTGAATTTATTCATTTGATAATTATTCCAACTACTCAGTATTTCCACCAAATCACAGCTTCATGCCATCATTTGATTTTCGTTACTCTACTTTACAAGTTACAATCTCAGTTTTAAAACCGAATTAGATCGGCCTGTTCAATCGGAAACGATACCAATCCGGTTCAATGAAATTGCCGAAAACAACGATACAAATCCGGTCCACTGAAATTGCCCAAAACATTTAAAGATTCGGGTGTAAAATCAGTTCATTAACCGGTTCAATTTTTACAACCACGGTTACAATACTCCGTTGGACTGCTACGATATTATTTACAGAATATATATCTATAAAGGTCTGGCACAAATATTTAAAATTATTCCTCCAATTTAAAATTAGTACAAATGTTTAAGGTCTATTGCGAATGTTCAACTTTCATTTTTCTTTCCTCTAAAATTTCAGTAACAGATTTCCCCACCAGCTATTGCCTATTGTTAGCCCCCTGAACTCCAAATAAACATCTTAAGCGGGTATCATAACTAATACTCGAACTTTAGTGCCTATTAAAGACCGTAGCATCAGCAGATTCAAGAACACAATATGTATGTATCATGAGAGGAAGCAAGAATAATCTCAATGGAAGGGCAGTAAGAACAATAGACAGTTACGACGACTGAAGTTTAACCGTATCAGCTTCAAGTTGGTGCAGATGCATATGGTAATTTGCTAATTGAGGTGTAAATTTTCTCCTACCAACAAAATGGCATTTGATTGAACAACTAAATTAACGAGTCTTAAAATCACGAGAGAATGAACCAGTTAGCATCAATTGCTTAAATGGCAGAAATCAGCGATGTCCATAGGTATGCAAAACATACAACAAACCACCAATCCAGAGAAGGTTAATTACATAAACCAAAGAATTACAATATGTAATTTGGGGGACCTTAAAAGGAGTGATAAAGGAAGTAGTATACGGAAATAAGTCAAATAAAGTCACTATGCACCCCAACCGACATAGAAATTACCACATCACAATTAGAAAGAAAATTTGAAAATTGCCCCAGAGGCAGAAAGCAATCAGAGACAAAATGTAAGCGATTAACATAGAAAATACGGAGAAGTGGCAGAACAAAAAATAAGAGCCAAGTTGTCATATATCTATGATGATAAATTTTACATGTATACCAGTCGTTTACTCCCAAATTAATCAGAAAAGTTCAAGTGACATAACCGCACCCATAAAATCTCTACCACGAAGTCGTTACGAATTGAATGCTGTCACCCCTTAGTTCTGTTCTGGTCATGCAGCAGCAAGCTTCTAATTCTTTTCTGGAACTGAGTGTGTTAGCCACCTCCAGACTTGAGTGTGTTACTCAACCTGCATCAACAAGTTAATTATTTTCACTAGGCTTTCCCAGAAATTTAAAACTTTTAATCATATATTACACAAGTATTGCAGCTTGTGCTACTCTGGATTGAATTAGAGTCTGCCATAGGGTAGAGATGAAACAGAAAACGAACTTCATTGAAAGATTTTTGGGGGAAATAAATACTATAAAAACAAACAAAAAGAAACATTGGAAAAGAGAGAAGAATTGCAGGACCAAGTACAACGAGTATCAAGTTGACTTCAACCTTAAAGCTTACAATAAGTGGGAGATGGGGGCTTTGAACCTAGGCTCTCCTCATTGGGAGAATCGGGAAATGCCATTGAGCTAAAACGCTCTTGGCAAGTTGACTTTAACCTTAAAGGTAGGAGTCCAAAATATTATAAAGTGGAAAAGATCAAGAGTTTTTAGTGATGAAATTTGCTCTTAAAAACTAATTGTATAATGGGACTTTCAATAATCATGGTGACTCCATCTTTCCTTAAGTAATGAGATTTCTCCCAATCCAAACCACCATCAGACATAATAGGACCCTTTTCCAAGCCAGAAGTCTCTCACCAAAGCTTCCAAATCCATCCTTTATTGGATGCAGACCAAATTCTAGCAGTGCACAATCTATCCTGAATGGAAGATTGGGGTGGCACAAAAGCTATCTAGACATTGAAGAACAAAGGGACAAGTGATCCACATTATAAATTGCTTTGTTTGCATTTTTTAATTCATTCCCATCATTTGTTATAAGGAAATTTTGGAGGAGTGCCCATACCTTGCATAATAAGGATGACAACGTATACAATTTTGTTAGAATGAAACTCTTTTGGGCCTTCAAATATTAGCAGCCAAAAAAAGGAACCAGTATCATACACATATAAATGAACATGTTCCCCCCCACCCTCAGAAGAATGATGGCATTGTCCCCAATCTTACAAAAGTCAAAATGCCTCCCATACTCTTTCTTTCCACATAATATGAAATGGGTGCCACTGACAATTAGATCTCCTTATCCCAGCCCTTCCTTTGCACCAGATTAATGTGAGAATTTCCCTTGCTCCCGATGACTGCCTTCATAATCCACCCAAGCCAACACTTTTCACCAATAATCTCCATCACCATCAAAGCAAACCACAATTTAAAATCATCTTTGCTGCCACTTACCTCTAGCCACCTACATCCTAACTTCAGTCATCACCATTGATGACTCAATAAGCCAATAGAAATTGTAAACACATCACCAACAAGCTCACCAAACCATGCACAAAATCAACACTGAAACAAAGAAATAGCCAATGATTGGAACCTAACCCCACCTTTTGAACTTGATTACTCATCAATATACAGCTCCGTATCTAAAAATAGCAAATCAAGAAAGCAAAGAAAGCCCAAACAGGTTCTGTTTCATAATTTCTGACAGTATTTTGTTGGCACTTTTACCATCTGTTTGAATGAGCTTATTTTCATGGGTTTATTTGTTTAAAAAATAAGTTGCATAAAGGTACAGCTATATCTTAAAAAATGAGGCTTTAAAAAGTTGTTCCTAGCCAAATAAACAAAATAAGCAAAAACAAAAGAGACCCTTGAATTGCAGAACGACCCTGAAATAGTGCTTTTTACATAATTGCCAAATTGGTGCTTATGTGCAAAGCACTTTTGTCTAATGAGGCCCAAAAGTGATTTTGGGAAAAGGTTACCAAATGCATGCTTGCACCGGCAGGTCTGTGCACTTATGTGCGCTTGACACTTCTACCAACACTGGGATAAAGGTGGCAAGAGAAGCAAGCCAAGCGACTATGATAGAGGGATAAGGTGGAAAAAGAAACAAGTCAAGAAACTATGGTAGTAAGAAATACTATATTTTCCTAAACCAACTTTTTTACTTCCGTTTTTTTTTTGTGGATTGGTAACCTTTTTGCTCCCCTTCTGTCCTTCACCTTAACAAATTTAAAATTAAATCAGAAAAAGCATGGAGAGATTTTTTTTTTTGGGGGGGGAGAGGACTGCTTCCTTTTCCTTCTCTTCTATCCTTTCCTTTCACCCTATTTCAGTTTGTATTAACAAAACAGAAAACATTTTAGATCTCATTGCAACTTGGGGTACAACAAAGACTATCAAACAGTAGGCAGGTAAAAACAGTGAACATAACTACATTCATTCTTGTTCTTGTCAAAGCAAATTTCCTAATTGCACTAAGCTTTCTATCTAAATTGTTCACCCAACTTTGAATAGCCCACCTACTGTGATTAGTTCTGGCCTTCCAATTATCATAGTTGGAGATGGAATTCAGACTAAGACATCACAAATTGAGGTGAAAAACCAGCACAGCACTATAAGGGTCACGCATTTTATAACTTTATTATAGCCCAATCACCTCCATTTAAGCATGGATTTAATGAAATATTCCTTTCAACTGTAAATCTTAAGGACATTTCATCACTAAAAGTACCTATCGTTCAAACCAATAGAAAACTAATACTACTGTCAATATCATATAACCTAGGGTCAGACTCATTGGAGGGATTTTAGGCAACTTATCTGATTCCCACTCATATTAGCCTCTGAAATGCATTCCTACTCAAATCAAAACAAGTGCACTAAACATGGACTGAAGTAAAAGAATGAAGTAGTTAATATGTTCCCAGTAATAAGAGCCACAGAGGACTACTGCAGGCCTAGCATGATGCAAGTATGTGAAAATTTGAAGTCTAACAAAGGTAGCAATAATTTGTGGTAACTTCTAGCCCAAAGCCGAAATACCACTTGACCATTACTAAACTTACCAGTCCAAGCCCTCAAAGAGACCTTCACCCTTTATAGCAGAAGTTTTAAAAATAGCCCATTGGCGGTTTTTTATCTTGTGCAACTCTAAAGCCTCAGTAACAGCAGCATCATCAAGTGCACCAGGAAGATCCTGTAAAAACCAAGACACATCAAACAAAACAAAAAGGAAAGAGAGAGAACATAAAATTTAATTTGTTTTTATTTTTATTTTTTAAAATTTATAATAAAAAAAATGCATATACAGACAAAGATGTAATAAATGGATCTTAAATCCTTGACCAACATATTTTTAAGAAATTCCCCACCCTTTTTTTGAAACAAGCAAATAATGGCTTATAAGTTATAGGTTATAACACCTGTCAGCGTTCATCTTTATTTACAAACTTAATTGATTGTGAAATATTTCATTGTACAGACATATTTTAAGGAATATATAATATGGCAGTAGTACTAACCTGCTTGTTTGCAAAAATGAGAACAACAGCGCCTCTCAATTCTTCTTCCTGCCAAAAAGGTAAAAAATTGAGATTAGATTATAACATGTCCAATATATGCATGAAAAATGCTTCACTAAGCAAGCCAACCAACATAGGAAATGATGGGGAGATATATATTCATTACAAAAACCATTTAAATTCCCCCAAAAAAATATCTCTAAGAAAACACAATCAAGGGGAGGGGGGCAATTCTTCAGGTACAGTATCACTACCTTCTAATGTCAAATTTCAATGTTAAAAGACTCAGAAAATCTCACAGTACATAACATGTGACAAGCTTATGATAAAACTATAGAACTGCCAAAAAAAAATCCTTTTTAATAATTTTTCGATGTCACTGAGATTACTTGTGTTAGGAATCAGTTAGTGTGCTGACTTGTAACTGTTTTTTTGAGAATATTAAGGTTGCATGCACGTGTGCATAGAGACTAGACATGCTTGTAACAGATTAGATATCAGCCATGCGTATGCCCCCACCTGGGGTGCCTTGGCGGTAAGGGAGAGTGCTTGGACTAACTGTAAACTCAGAAATCTTTGGTTCAACTCCTAGCTGAGGCATTTCAAGATTTGCCTGATGCCTGCTCAATGGGGGTGTGTAGGCATCCGGGATTTGGTCCTCAGGGTGGTCCCACTGGCCCATACCTTGAGGGGGATCCTCATCACACACAAAAGAAGAAGAAGAAGAAGAAGAAGAAGATATCAGTCGCATGTGTAATTGATAAGGCATGTGACTAATTAGTAGAAGGCTGTTGTGCTGTTAGAGTTGTTAAGTGCCATATGGCAAGTTAGTTAGAGAGTTAAGCCAATCTTAGCATTTGTACTTGTGCAGCCTTATACCTTAGTAATAGGCTGCCACTTATCGTATACAATTCATTCAGAAACCTAATGCTAATACAGTCTCTTAAGTCTTAAACCTCTTAATTATCACTAATTTCTCCCTCTCTTTCTGAAGGAGGCCTAGCTACCTTGAATTAGCCATTTCAAGAACCAACCTACGCAAAACAAAACCTTGACAACTTGACTAACAGTTGTTCAACATGTGATATATTTGTGTCTGTATATAATATAAATAAGCAAAGCATGAACCATATAAAAGGTAGCGTGGTCATACAGCACTAAAAACTTGCCCATTAACTTTTTCAGAGTCCTTTAGTCTAGTCTGTAAAGTGTACCTCCAAAATTGCATGAAACTCATCTTTGGCAATGACCAGCCTATCAGTGTCACTTGAATCAACAACATATATTATGGCTTGAGTATTTGGAAAATAGCATCTCCAATATGGCCTGAGGCATAAAAATATATAGAGAGTTGGTGAGCATGTAACATTAATGTCACTTGAATCAAATACATAAATTATGGCTTGAGTATTTGGAACATAGCATCTCCAATATGGAGGCATGAAAACATATAAACAATTGCTAAGCATGTAGCCAAGAGCCATGTACCTCAACTGGTTGGCACCTCTTGGTGTTTCTAACAAAGACATATAGGGTTCAAATCCCCCCAACCCTAGATATTGATGTTAAAAAAAAAAAAAAAAAAACTAAATAAATAAATAAACAACTGCTGAGCATGTAACATAAACGAGAAATTAATGATTTGACAATCAATCAGAGGAATATTATTTTTTTTTTTTTGATAAATAACGGAATTATATTAATCAAAAGTCCAGGTACACCGGGGGTGTACATGGAAAACAGTACATCAAACACAAATTACAAAGATCAAGCGTTTCTAAAAAATTAGAACAAGAGAAAAGATTAAAGGAAGAACTCCACTCTAGCAAGGTGTGAAGAAGAAGAGATTTAAATTCTGAAATAGACCGTTCCTTCCTTTGAAACATCTTGAGTTCTTTTCTCGCCAAATACACCATAGGTTACAATGTGGGACAGCCCTCCATAAATCAATGCTCCGATGCCCACCGAAGGAACCTTGCCAACTCGAAAATAAATCAGAGACACCATGTGACATAACCCATTGAAGACCAAATAGAGCCCACACCATAGACCATAATTCATAAGCAATAGGACAATGAAGATGAAGATGATTCACCGATTCCCCACTCTTTTTACACATATAGCACCAATCTATAAATGCGACACCCTTATACCATAAATTCTCAAAAGTCAAAATCTTGCCGCATTCTTACCTAATGCGGCAATCCACAAGAAGAAAGCAACCCTAGGCGGGACCTTTGAACGCCACATAGGTTTCCAAGGGAAAGGAATGCCAGGAGTAGAGGAAAGGGAGAGATAGTACTCACTTTAAAATTCTTATTCCCTGCTGGTTTCCAACATATTTTGTTTTGACCTTCACCATTAAGGGGCATAGAATTGATAAGATCTAAAAAAGTGTAAAAATGTTCAATTCCCAATCCTGGGGAGCTCTAGAAAAAAGAAGATCCCAATGAAGCCTCTGGTTAGGAAAGTGCATAACATCTGCAATAGAAGACTCCTTATTACAACTTATGTTATAGAGTTCCGGAAAAGCCTCCCAGAGTGTACAACTCCCACACCACACATGATGCCAAAATTTAATTCTGTCACCAACACCAACCTCGAACTGAATGGATTTTGAAAAGGCTGGCCAGCCTTGTCTTATGGTTCTCCAAAGACTAACACCATAAGGATTAGAGACTTCTTTTGTACCCCAATCATTCCCATATTTAGTCTCAATCAGAGGAATATTATACATGTCACAAGCACCAAATGGCAAAAAGTGAAACTTAAAGTCTAGAAGAAAAGTAAAATCCCTGCATTTTTTTTTTTCAAAACTGCAAACAGATGAACAAGCATTAAGCTAAGGATAATGTATGGCAAAGATATATTACATATTCCAGCCAATCCCTCGAAATTCGGATGGGAGATGCATTTAAAAGTTTGAGTCCCATTGAAAAAGGCATCAATTCAATTATATTTTTCAATCATCAAGTGACCATACAAGTCATCAATCTTTCAAACAACGTATAAAAGTGACTGTCATTTTATTTATCATGCATTAATTGAACATACTATCCATGTAAATGAATCACAAATATTTGAACACCACTTTATCTTAACATCAACAAAAATATTTCATCTACTTTTCTTCACCATACGGATTTCCATTTTTTTCCCATAGGGTAATGCATTACATTACACCCAGTTTCTTATATTTGCAAAACTTCCATATTTATGAAAAAATGATTTTACTTCCCTTGAGAGCAGGAAAATATATTAATTTCAAGTTCATTGTTGTATTCATATTCTTATTGTAATTTTTTACTATTTTTTTTAATACCTCTGACCTATATCCCAAAATTAATTGAAAACAATTATCGACAGTAATTTGTTAGAAATTAAGATATTTAACTGCTCCTACTACTCCAAGTTTAATTAACCACAGCCTTTCAATTTTGATACATTAATCTCATGTCAGTCGTGAAAATTGAAGATCAGTCAAGTTACAAGAAAGTACATATTGGCCTATGACAAGAATTTACCTTGCAAATAGCCAAATAATCAATGAAGACTGTGAAATTATAGCAAGAATGAGATGCAGAAGGATTAAGCGGAAGAAAATGAATAAACTCCAATAAGAAGGGTCTAGCTATTCCTTTATGCTCACATAAACCCAAGTACCACAGAGAAGCTGCCCAAACAAGACAAACCAACCCGAGAGCACCTCAAAGTTGAAAAGGGTAATACACAACACCCCAAATAAAGAATATATCAGAAACCAAAGTTCCCAGGTCACTAGGACAACGCAATAAGTAGTGTATATTCAAGCCACCAGGACAATGCAATAAGTAGTGTGATTCAAATATTTTTCTCATTGTTTGCAAAATCAACACCAGTTGAAAGAATGTGCTTGTGTGACCCCAGGGGGGTTGGGGGGGAAGGGGGCAAAAAAATAAGGTTGTATTGGAGGGAAGACCAAGAGCATCAAATTACTTTCCAAAAAGAAATCCCAACTAAATTTGATTAGGAAAAACAGGTAAATATAATCAAACTTCAAATCTTCAACAATCAATTTACAAGAATAACCTCAAAGAAAATCTAAAGATTTAACAGTAAATCTATAGTATTTGAATAATTCTAACAAAGCAATCCTCCACAAGTCTTGGTGCATATTACATTGTCTATGAGCTATAGATATTATTTTTGTATAATTGGCTCAGGGCAAGGCTCAAATGAGGTTAAACTCTTACACTGTTGAATCACCTGCGGATAAAAGTTTAAGGCCAAACAAGCCCAATTAATAAGAATTTGAAGAGAGAGGATGGGGGGAAAGAGAAACAATAGACAGGTACCAGCTCAAGCTGTGAGTGTCACATTTCTGAGGTATCATAAATGTTCTCTTCATGGAATTGATGTTGAAAGAATGTTTGAGAAAATTGGAGAAAGCTTTTACATGCTTCAATCAGAGAAAACATACAAAATAGCCTATCAAATTACAATAAAAGCAAATCTTTTTAGAAAATGTAAATACTTTACAACATTATGTAGTCAATAATTTGACACACTTGACTTGAATTGAGTTCAGAAATTACATTGTGAGCTAGAATTCTCTTAATTTCCACAACCAGCCGTGTTTTGAATTTATTGTATCATTTATCAAGTACAATTGCAATATACAGCAGAAATGTGAGCACGTTATTGTTGATATGGTTTTTCACAAGGGTCAAAGAACCTCTCCAAAGTTCCAACTGCTCTATAAGCTAAATTTAATAATTTACCAGAGCCTAATCATTTTATTGCAAATCATATTTCATATTAATAATTAAGAACAGGCAACAAAAGCAACTGTACCTGATACTTGTCTGTCCACCTGTATAAACAAAGAGAAGAACTGGCATCAGAACAAGCAATTCAAATGACGTATAATTCCTAAAAAATTCAATTATAAAATCCTAGTTTCTGGTGCTAACTACTAAACCATAAAACTTAACGCATTGCATATACACATAATACTTCAACACAAAGTTCTTAAATTAGGCATCCAAATGATAAGGCTCCAAAAAGCTCAAATTAACTGCTCCTTTACATATAATGCTATGAACACAACAATTTCACAACCTTGTTCACAACTACTGAAATGACATATTGTGAATGTAACAACTTCACTTTCACCTAGATCCACCCCTAACATGAATTTTATTATGCACGAATCACGACAAGCCATATCAACTTTTGTGAAAAATGTTGTGTCCCTAGACTTTATATCAACAATTCAATTCATGATCCCATCACCTCATCCACCAAAAACTTAAAACCTATCATTTAAAAGAGAGAGAGAGAGAGAGAGAGAGAGATATCAATATGGCTAGAAGTCAAGTTTCAAGCTCATATATATTCAATGTTGGTCAAAGAAAGAGCTGTTGCTTCAAACTCATACTGTTTTGTTTTTTTTTTTAATTGGTAAACTCATACTGTTTTTTATAACGTTAAGCAATCAAAATTTAGCAAACCTCACTTGTCAGTCCTAGTATAGACAAATGTGATATGATGAATATAAAATTGAAGATGCAGATCAAAGAGAATAGATTGGCATACCCAGATCCCATACTTGGAATTTGATGTTATTATACTGGACCGTCTCCACATTAAATCCAATTGCTGCACCCAAAAAACAACAACAAGATTTGAGTTTGGAAACACTCTAGCATACTTAAAAACAGTACCAATAATGATTAATCTCAAATTTTAAGAAACGGGAAAGAACACCAACTTGGAATAGTGGACACAACCTCTCCCATCTGAAGCCGATCTGCACAAAACCCAAATGCAAAAACCATCGAATTATCGAAATTGGACAAAGACCCATTACTCAAAATTGAAAAACAAGAAATGGGTAAGCGTGAAATGAGAGAAACTCACAGAGGATGGTTGTCTTTCCGGCATTGTCGAGGCCGAGAACGAGGATCCGAGCTTCTCTGTTTCCGAAGAGAGTAGAGAACATTTTCGTAAACACGATACCCATCTTGAGAGATTGACTCTCAGGGCATGAAAATTCAGAACAGATCAGAAAGGTTTTTGATTTGATTTGATTTTGGTTTGGTTCTTCTTTGAGATTTAAGATCTCAAAGCAGAACCCTGTTTTAAATGGAAAAAGGGTCTGTGCTTGGGAATAATTTAGAGAATTTTGGACACTGTGAATGAGAAACACAGTTGTTTTCTCTCTTTTTCTTTCCTTCTTTCTTTCTTTCTTTTGAGTTTCTCTCAGAAACGGAATCGCAATAGAAGATGCAGAGCGTGGAAGAGGGAACCTGAGGTCACCACTCTCTCCGCTGCTATAGATACAATAGCCGCTTCTTTTTTTTTCTTTTTTCTCTTTTTTTAATGCCCGTGGGCCCTACCTGTTTGCTACTTAGTCCGATTCATTTTTTTATTTTTTATTTTTTTTTTTGAATCAGTCCAATTCAATTTATGGATTTTCGATTTTACCTATAAACTTTGAAAAAACCTTATCATAACTTGTTCACATGGTAAGTTGTAAATGGTAAAATAAAAATAATGAATTTACAACTCTATCAGTCATTACACCACTTATGACTTACTACGTAAGCAAGTTATGACAAAAGTTTTGGTCATAACATTACTCCTTAACTTTGAATAATTTTGATGCTCTATTTGTTTTAAAGTAAAATATTTTCAAACCATGTAAAATATTTTCAATATAATATTTTTAAGTATTTGGTAAGACATGTAAAAATTTTCAAGCATACCACAAAGATTAATGGCTCAATACCAAAGCAACTAGTGTTGAAGTTCCGATGATCAGACCGCTAGAACCAGCAATTAGAGCGGTGGCTCTAACAACCAGACCATCAACAATCATTGTCAAAATGGTATCTCCAATGACTAGACCGCCAACACCAATTGATAAAACGGCATTTTCAGTTACTAGACCTCCAACACCAATTGCAGTGTAGCATCTTTGGTCCTCGATTGTTGATGTGGCGTCCCTGGCCATCTAGTCGGCAACACCCATTGCCGATGAGGCATATCCTACCACAAAACCACAAACACTAGTCATAGAGTGTAGTCACCAACCACTAGTAATGGAGCGAAGTCACTGGCAATTGAACTAACGACACTGGTTGACGAAGTGGAGTCTCTGGCTACCAAACCACCTTCACCGGTCGTTGGCCACAAGATTGGTGACTTAATGAGTAGATGGGGAACAGAACCCACATGTGTTTTTGAAAAATGTTTTACTAAATTTTCAAAGGTAAAACATTTCACAACTTTTTATTAAGGAATTTACGGTCAACGGAAAATATTTTATAAGTTTGATTATATTTTATTTACAAATAAACATTTGAAAATGAGAAAACATTTTTAGAAAAATATTTTATATTGAAACAAACGGAACGAAAGACCACAACATTTTCTCTGTCAAATAGGTTGAATGTGTTGGATTTCCATATGGGTATTCAAAACATGTAGAACAAAAGCACTTTGAGTCTTCAAGTTTTTAAGAGACATTGGCAAAGGAAAGGGCCATGGAAGCCATAAGACATTGCTAGAGGACACATCATGGTGAGATGCATGAGTGAGTTAACGGTCTTTGGAGAACCATACAAGGGCTTGAGTCTAATATCATGTTGTAATTATTACTGATGTTAGGGGAGAGATAAAGTGGAAGCAAAATTAATGTGGTTTCGCATGATGATCTACATTCACAAAGAATAGCATTTAATAGCTATATCTAGGGCTGGTCAAGGCCACTTTAGCCATTGCCAAGGGCACTCTATTAGGAAGAAGGCCCTAAAATTTAGATTAACATTTAGTTGACTGCAATAAAAAGAAATGGGTTGCATGCTCTCTTCCCCACGCTAATAAGGTCTCAAAATTGTAAGCCAATAGCAATCTAATCTAATTGAAATATAAGTGTAACAAATCATCATTCATGATCAATTTTCCATAAAAACTTGAGACATCAATTTTTGTAAGTAAATTACATGCATAGTAAATTGTCAATTTTAGCAGTTTCCCATATGGTCATGCGCCAAATAATCTCTCTCTCAACACAAAAATCAAAACTGGAAGTCAATTCATTAGAAGAAAGGATTAATTTTGCATCTCAAAAGGCAACAAAAATGAATAGATTTTAAATATTTTTAAAAAAAAAATTCCCACTTATGATTGGTACCTTAGTATCGAACTGAACTTGGTTACATCTATTATATATTATAATGAACCAAATTTGAGGCATATATAGGAAGATAGTAGACCTATATAATCCTAAAACATGGTAACTCGTTAAATTGCAAATCCATGATTTACTTATTTATGGCATAGCTTATTACATTCTAACATTGAGCCTTGAAGATAAACCTCGATCGAGTAAATTAATAACCATTGCCTCTCTGTACTAATTTCTTTCTTTCATTTAACTTTGACAGAAGAAGAGACTCTGCAGTAACTTCTTGCTTTCTTTAATTTATCCAACTTTGACAACAGAATAAGAAGACTTCCAATTCTAATGATCCGAATGTATAGTCATCATGTAAAGTTCCGATGAAACCCTCGACCAGTTAGAATGCTCGACTTTTTTTGCTGTAATTAATATAGAATTATAGATATCTATCAGTCTCTTCTGCATCATGTTACTTCTTTACATAAGGTACTTCGAAGAATTAAAGCTAATACAGAGTAAAGGCAAATACAAATGCTTTTCCTTCATATCTAGATTGTGCTGATTTCTACAATTTCTCACTTTCCTGACTGAAACAATAAGCAGGTGCTTGTGACAATGAGTCTTGCAGTACTGCGCCAACCTCAAATGTAATCACGTGTACAGATATTCCTACAGAATGGTCGCAATAAAAATTAGTGTCAAATAGTTTGAAGAAGCATGCAAGTTTTTTTAGGGCAACTATTTATATATTATTCATTCACCAGCACAAAATGTTTCCTCTCATATAGTTTGGGAAACTCCGGTTTCCCATTAGATCTCTCTTTTATGAATTTGAAGAGCCCCATTAAAAAAAAATTTGAGTTTGAACAAAAGAGAGAGAGAGAAGAATTTGTTTCACAATCACCTTCTGGGCCTTTTTTCCTTTTATTCCTTAATCTTGTAGGACTTATATTAACAGTTCTATATATGGTAGAAAAAAAAAAGAAAAAAAAAAAAAGAAGAAGAAGCAGTTCTATACAAGGTTCTGCGGGGTCATACTTATTTAGTATAATTTTCTCTTTAATTTTGTAGGATTATATTATCAAGTATAGCCATTTCTTATATTATGATATTATCAATTTATATTTGTACTCTAAGCTGATTTAGTCGGTTTATCTAAATAAAAACTTCATGTCTTTCTTCTCCCAAAAAAAAAAAAAATTCTCAACTTCAAAATTAATAAATATTTATTGGTTCCTAATTATATTTGTAAAAAAAACTCGTGAGCTGATCCCAGAATACTTGAAGATAATCATATTCAATTCAATAACAATCCTAATAGATGAATTTCAAAAATAAATAGGTTTTCTTAATGTGGGTTAGGGATCTTTATCATTTTTATAACAATAACATGACCCAAGAAAACATGAGGAAAATGTGATCAGTAGTCATTCATAAGTTACTAAGTATAGTAATACTTTAATTACCAAAAAAAAATATAAACAATACTATAATTAGCCAAACATTCACATTTCATTACCAAAGTAGAAAAGTTTGCAACAAAATTTAACCACATACCATCATAGAAATCCCACCGAACTGGCCTCCTAGTTTGGACATCCTCATAGTACCAAATGAAATCTACCTTTTCCCACACGTTGCAATAGAACCCATCCGTGACCGTAGTTCCAAGGTAATTGGCATCATCAAGAAAATCAGGCCTAGGAATACCCACCTCAAACTCTATAACCTTACATGTCCCTTGTGCCCCAAGTGTATAATAAAACGAAGTGCCATTGTTCCACTCAATATCATATAAAAGTTCACCTAGTTGCTTCTGAAATATGTTCACGTTTCTGCCTCTCGGCCAGTCATACCATAGGTCACTCATTTGGAGACGAGATGAGCTCAAATTCATGTAAAGAAGTGCATGGAATTGCTCTGGCCATGGCAAGGGAGTTGGGGTTGTAGTTGAACCAACCCATTCAATAGAAGGACTCACAAGAAGTAGGATTAGAGAGGCTAAGGAGAGTGGATTGAGTTTCATATTTGAGTTATTGTTTTTTGAGATTTTTGTTTTTTCTTTATAGAAGGGGATAATGTGCATATATGCCTCATTTGAGTGGCTAAAAACAAATGGAGTTAATGGGTGACTTTTATCTTGATGAAGTGCTTGTTTTTTTCTTTTTGGCTTAAAGACTAAAGAACTTTCATGTACACACGTCCAGGTCTGAAGTGAACCGGCCAGCAATGAATGTAGTTTATCATGTTGTTAATAAATCACACACCATTTTATATTTGAAAAGAAGAAAAGATCAGCAAGGCAAGGCAGTGAGGACTGGGGAGTACTTTTTCGATTGATCTTTATTGTATTTTAATTTTCTATAGAAGAAACTACGTTTCAATTTAGATTATGTTTGGTGCGGTAGCGGTAGACAAGTGAGATAATAGGCCAGAATAAAACGAAAGGTCATCAATTCACACATGCGCATATATATATATATATATATATATATATATATGATAGGCCAGAAAAAAATGAAAGGTCATCAATTCACACACGCGCATATATATATATATATATATATTCAAGTTATACCTGAAGCGACTCTAAATAATGTTACACCACCTAATAACTTGTTATAAAATTTATATTTTGAAAATCTCATTATTAAATTACATGTTCTATATGTTCTTATATTCATGCCAATTTTCATGTCAATTGGATGTTATTTACCATTCAATCCATAAACTCATATTTTATGCATTATTTTAAACTACAAAAATTTGAATTAATCAGTTGATTGATGACATGACTATTAATCTTTGATCACCTTGAAATTTTGTAAGCATAGAGAATATATGAAGATAATGTAATCTAATAGTGAATTTGTCAAAATTCTCATTTAATTAAAAAAATATTGAGTGGTGTAACATTACTTAGAGTTACACTATATGTAACTTGAACTCAAATTTTATATATATAACCAAGAGTGGAGTTAGAAATTTTTGTTTGGGGGCCGAGGTAAAACTATCCTATTAAAATGTGATTCAAGAAAAATGCAAACTACAACATACTATATACATACATACATACATGTGTACATGCACTAGTTTTCAAAAAAAAAAAAAAAAACTTTAATCCAACGTATAATTCATAACTCATATATAATACTACGATATTATTATATCAAAATTTTTATTAGTGTTATTTTTACTAACACTCAAAAATATTAACAAGCTAAACACACGATTGAGCATCTAAACTCTAAAGGTCATTTTTTATCTTGCGCTTTTCTTATTTTTATGAAAAATCATAAGTCCATAACATTCATAAAAATTAAATGTCAATATATAACAAAACTAGATTATATTTACAATTACAAGAATTGATATTCATAGAAATTAAATATAATAAAACCATTATAAGAAACCATAAAATAAATAAAATTTAAATTCAACTAGATTAGATAACTATAGTAAATAAAATCAAAATTAGTTTCATATCTCTTAGTAGAAATTAAAATAAAAAAGAAAATAATAAAATAAATAGAAATTATACTTAAACAGCACAAAAGAAGATAAAGAAGAAGAATAATTTTGTAACATAGAATGCACTGTGGAAGAGAAGGAATTGTATGAGAATTTAGAATGGGAAAGGAAAAAGAATTTTTTTTTTAAATGACTTTTATTGGTTTGCATTGTACTTGCAATATAAACTTACACGGTAAACATATAAAATATTATAAATGTAGTACATATTTGTAAAAAGTGTACAATATATAGTAGAATTATAAAGTGTCAAGAGAGAGGGAAGACTTTGGCTAAAAAAAACTTTCTTGAGAGTTGTCTATCTTATAAATGCCGTCACACATTTTTTTATTTATTTACAAGAATACCTCTTTTATTTTTAGGTGAAAAATTAGTAGTCTTGAGGGCAAATTTGACTAAATTTGTTGAAGGGGGGAGGGGGGGAATCTTTGCCCTTGGAGAGGAGAGGCCGGCTTTTAAAGAAGATGGAGTGGCTGTACTTTTCGCCTATTATTATAAGATTTGAAAAAAAAATTTGGAGGGGTCATGGCTCCCCCACGTATATCATGGCTCCACCCCTAGACATGATAGAATTTGCACTTATGTGGAGAGATAAGGGATTAACTAGAGTTTAACTTATTAATAACATTTACAACAAAGAACTTTTTTCCTGATAGTTAACTTTATTTGTTCATAATCATGTTATACAATTGAGAAAAGAAAAGATGAGCATTTCTCAAACAAACAATGTCTCATCTTTCCCTTATGCAGCATTAACAAGCACTAAGTAGCTCTAAAACATCGCAAACACACACCAACAAAAAAAAAATGAATGAAATCTTTCACAAATTAGAATAATATCTTGAAGTATCCTCATGACCAAGCAAACTTTAAATGGTTACATCTTTACCATTGAGTTTTAGCAAAATAAACTTTATTATACTACTCATGCAATCACTGGATACAACATATAATGACAGTAGAAAAAGGTTTAACCCAAACTTGAGCCAGTCTCAATATAGTTACAGTGCTCTACTATTCAAGTTTAAATAGCAAAATCACTCAACTTAGTGTTCTTAAGGAGACTACTCACATGAAAATCAAGCATGTATGGGAAGTAAATAGATGCACTGGTCATACCTAGAATACTTTGGAGAGAACACCGAGTGAGAATTAATTTGTTTTCATCTTTTCCCTATGACATTAAGAGTGCTATTGCTTTTCATAATTCGGTAGACATCAGTCTTCAACTTATGCCTTTTGTTTTTTAGTTTATCTACTACCCTTCCGCCTAATTTCACTCCAATTTTCACTGCTTATTGAAGCGATCGATTGTGAGTAGTGAAAAAAAAGTGGTAAGTCTGTGAAAAAAGTGTCAACCACTTTAGCATGTAAAATTAGGTGTAAAAAAAAAAAAAAAAAAAAAAAAAGGAAAAAGAAAGATTGAGAGCGTCCCCAGATTTATTCTTAAATTTTAGGCTTATTTAGAGCAATACCCACAGATTGCATCTAACTCAAGCTTAGGTAGGTAGTTCCACAGGCCGATGCATTGGCTACCCGGGATGAAAATGGCAGCAATCCACTTAGGCATTCAATGAATGAAAACTAAACCCTTCGCAGATAATTTTGGGATTGTTTCGTGCTGTTGTTAACCAGTGCAGTTAATTGATTATGCCTACATGTAGTGGGTGCTGTTCATACTATATTTCCTGTTTGAACGAATCTTATCACCCATTATTATGTCTTTCGTGAGCTTACGGTACAAACTAGCTCTCTCATTATACAAAATGGTGGATCCCCATTAAAACATACTACTTTTTCCAATATATTCCCCAGCAAGAAATGGATATAAATACGAGGCTAGCAATGAACCAGGGACCTAAAAAGTTTAGAGTGTGCTGTGCAACATATTCGGACATGCCCTTAACATGACTGACTGGAAATCTTAGTTCATGTCAATTTATGCTTCATTTCATGAGTTAGTTTGTACTCGATTATGGTTGTCAAGGTCTTTCACAGATCACAGCAATTACCTAAAACATATCATGTATCCCAAAGCTCCATACATACAAAGCTGCTTTCTGGAAATGGCCTAGTTCAGGAAAGCATAACATCCAATCCTAATTTAAGGCAAACAAACCCCACCAAAAATTATGAGTGCAGGACAAAGATCAACTCTTCCCATGTGTACTTTCCACGATGAGATGAGAAGACGGCCTACATGATTAACTTTGGTGATAATGTGTGCCTTATTGGTAAACCTCTATTTTGTATTATTCCCCAAAAAAAGATATGCAAAATCTAGTAGCCCAGTGGCAGCTGCTGTTTTTTACAGTGCAGATTGGAAAATCATCTCCGCAAGTTCCTGCGACAATGCACAAAATCCCTCTATTAGATTATTATCAGGACCAAATGAGATAGTAAATTGGTAACAATGTAATAATAAAGAATCGGCATACTCCAAGCTTAATTACCTGCTTGGCAGAAGCAACTTTGGGTTCTCCCAATTCGAAGGCTTTCTTCTCAAGCATATCAAAATCTGCCTTACCAGCCTGGTGGAGAATGCAACCATGCATTAGCCAGAGATGACATTTGAAAGACGGAGAAAAGTGGGGGGGTGGGTATAAAATACTTTACCTCAATTTGAGCTCCAAGTTCTGAGTCAAAACTCTGATATCGCTTGCGGACAAGCTCAGCTAAAGAACCATCCTTTATTTTATGATAAGAAAAGTCATTTGGTGTCATTAGTAGGAGAAAGAAAAGAAACATTAAAATAAAGTTAACACATGCAGCAGGTCCATAACGAAATAGAAGAAGCATAAATTTTTCACCTCAATCAGCTTGGCAACATTACGAAGCCCACGGGCCAGGGTATCCATTCCAGAAATATGAGCAATGAACAAATCTTCAACATCTGTACTCTCTCTTCGTCTAAATATTCAACAAGTGAAGAATGGATCAAAACAATGTATAATGAAATTCATATATTCATCATGAAAACATATAAGACGGATGTAACTATAAGCATGTTTAAGAAAATCAAAAGAAAATAACGGACTGACAGTTTTGCATCAAAGTTGAATCCTCCTGGTGCTAGTCCGCCCTGTGATCGGAACAAATAAGAGTTCAATAAATTGCATTTTTTTATCACAACATTTGAATCTTGCAATGAAAAATTGGAGAGAAACAATTCTCACATACATTTCTGACCACACTGAGCATAACCAGAGTTGCCTCTCCAATATCTGTGAGAAACTGATCTGTATCCCAACCTGTAGCAAACAAAAACAGCTCCAAAATAAACTTCCAGTGTTGGAACATTTTTTATGTCAAGTATATAAATAACCCAAAAAAGTAAAGAATTGAGCAAAATATTTTATGTTTATAACTATCGCATACCAATCTGAGGATCGCCAGTGTTTGCATCAATATTTCCCAGCATACCGTTGAGTCTTGCAGTTTCAAGCTCATGGTGACAGCTGCAACGTACAGAGGTATTACAAGGTTGCAGGAGTTACACTTTTATTCATACTTGTTTAATTCAATGGAAAAGTTAAAATTCAGAACTTACTTAGCACTTGCTCAACAAAAAAAAAATGTCATACCTGTGACCAGATAGGGTGGCATGATTGCACTCAATGTTCAGTTTAAATTCTCCTACAAAAAAGAACAGGACACAATAAGGACTTGGATTTGTTACAGTTAATCAATCAATGTTCTATGCAAAACACTTTGGACATCCATCTCAAGATTCTAATGTTAGTCAAGGACTGCAAATCATGCAAGTAAACCACATTTAAAATCATGAATTATGGAAAAACTAATCTGATTAGAAATAGTATGGTATTATTAACAGCTAGGTGAGAGATCAAAATAAGAAGAATATGAATGTAGTAAACTTCTGCTTACCTTCAAGGCCATATTTTCGCAGGAAATTGGCTGCTGTTGCAGCATCCCAGTCATACCTGGCAAGAGATTTACCATATGTAAGCATGAAGGAGAGTGCAATCCAGATAATTAATTAAACAGACTAGTTAAGAAGCATACTGGTGTTTGGTAGGTTCTTGAGGCTTGGGTTCAATCAGCAGTGTCCCTGAAAAGAGCAACAAGAAGAAGAAAAACAAGTTCATTATAGCATAATGGCAGAGTGACATATACTATCTGCTCTACAGATGATAATAATTTTATTAAATTCTTTACTGGTTTATTCTTTGTACATCATGCTATCAAACAAATGCTCTAGTATGAGGCATTGGTAATAAATTAAACACAATGTTACCATTGAATCCAATCTTCTTCTTGTAAGCAGCAGCAGACTCAAAGAACCTGGCCTGCATGAAGATTAATAATAACTTAGAAAAAGAAGAATCATCACAATGAAAATTATATTAAAATAGTAAAGACTAAAGACCCTTAGTCGCTTGGACTGGGAAAGAATTAGCCAAAAAGAATGTAAAATCAAGACAAAGGTTAAGTCAATGTATCATTAAACACAATTGTAAAGTTGATGTGCACTTAACACACCATATGATCAAGCTCTCGTCCCATATCCGTGTTCAAGAGAGTCTGGTAACCCTCACGGCCACCCCAAAACACATAATTCTCTCCGCCTAAATAATGTGTGACCTGCAAAATTTGTCAACAAGCAGACTTAAAATGTGGTGGAAAAACATTGCAAGCATAGGTTACGCACACAAAAATCACATTTCACGTGCACACATATACCCACCTCCATGGCTTTCTTGACTTGAGCGGCAGAATATACATATACACCTAATTCAGAGCTGTAAACCAAGTGCATCTGAAGCATAAGTCCATGAATGACAGAGCAATAACATACAAACAGTCATTTCAGGAAAAATTACCTAGTTGCACCACCATGCATAAAGCGAGGATGCATAAACAGCTGAGCTGTACCCCACAAAGGGTGGATTTTAGTTCCCTGAACAGTCACATTAAAGAGGCATTTAAACAAGTCAGGCTTATCATGTGCAATAGATAAATCAAAAAGAAATTTTTTGTTATATAACATGGATAGAAGCCTATGCACCATTAAGTTAATTGCGCTTGCCCAAACAGGTCCAGGAAATTAAAGGGTTGACAATAACAAAAACACTTACATGAATGTATGCATCATAATATTCAATTTTCCACCTTAACTTGCTCCTACTTGGCAGAAAAACACAGGATTAAGCTGCACAGGTCATTGAAGATTGGGTATGCATGGTTTCTTTTCCAGGATATGCCAAAAATAACACATGGTTTAATGCCACAATTCATATGCTTAAATTATAAAGGTTTTTAGTTGGTCAATGAGTACATGTACTCAAATTGATAAAATCAAGAAAAAGGAAATATGTGTGGATATTTGAGCCTCAAGAGAGTCAGGGTGTTCTTGATCCTCATGGAGACACTGACAACTATGTATATCTGAAAGGGTATATATATGTTTTGCTTATATATGGTGTGATTTACATTACAGCTATTAACATGACCATTTACCAATTCATTCATATAAAATTACCTGAAGCTCCTTGGCAAGGGCCACTACTTCATCCAAGTTTGCGTTACTTTCCTGTTACAAAGATAACAATGTCAAATGACTGGTTTTGTTGAAGATTCTTCAATTCTATAGAAAAAACAGCTGAATATTATTAAAAAAATTAGAAACAACAAAAATTCAAAATTTTCACATCTGCTTCTGATTCAATTGATTAAATTGAGGAAGTGACAGGAATTTCACCTCCTATTAACACAATAACCTAAAAGATGACTCACCTCCAGGGTTTTGCCATCAGGGGCTATGTCCCTGTCATGGAAGCACCACAAATCAACTCCAAGCTTGTTTATGAATTCAAAATTGGCTTTCACTGTTATATGCATTAAGAATTTTGAGGGGAAAAAAAGTTCATATCATTTCCACTGGCAAATAATCTATGCCAAGTATACAAAATTGGACAAATAAAGATCAATCTTACTTCTTCTCTTGGCCATAGCCACTGAATTTGTACCGTCTTCCCATGGCCAAAACTTTGTAGGTGCACCAAATGGGTCGGAACCACTCCCACGAAATGTATGCCAAAATGCAACACTAAATCTCATCCAATCCTGTTTGCATAAAAACGTTTTGTTAGAAACCATTAGCTTCTTGAAAGCCTAAATCATATCACAAATTCAAACTAACCTTCATTTTCTTCCCGAGAATCTCCTCCTCTTTATTGTACCATTTATATGCAAGTGGATTCTTGCTAGAAGGACCCTGCATAGACAAAAGTTAAATTCACATATTTGTGCTATCACAGTCATGAAGACTCCCATTATTATTTTTATTTTTATTTTTTTAAGAAATAGAGTTGTACACAAAATACGAAGTTCCATAATTTAAAAATCTAAATAGATTTTGGGAAAAACTAAGTCTTTACTTTATAATTCACAGAGATTTAAAACTGATAACTTGACAGTCATTGAGAAAATAAAACTTTCCTAAACCTATATTTTAATAGAAACACAAGAAATAACATGGTAAAAAGAAAAATGAATAATCGTTAAACACCACAAATGGACCATAAGGTCCATAACTCTCCCTACCTCATACTTAATTTTTGGAATCCCAGGAAAAAATTCCCCTTGCCATTCACTCGAATCACTGCAATCCTCACCAAGATTAGCATCGCATGTTGGTGGATTAGCAATCTGCAAGCAAGATGAACCAACCCCAAAATAAGATAATAAATTTACAAAAATACAAGTACAAAGCTGTGATATTTATCCCAAAAAATATACAAAGATGTAAGGAACAAAACACAAAAGGGAGCTTCTATACCACTCCAACGGTAATCACGTTCCAACAAAGAAGAAGCAGGAAAATCTTCCCAGCCTTCATCTTCATACTCTCATGCAAACTCCTCTGCAATATATAGTAACAAAGGAATTTTAGAATAACCGATCATCAGTCAATAAACAAAGAGTCACACACCCATGTAAATTCAGGAAATACCCAGATCAAATTTAACGAATAAAACCTCACACACCCAATCAAACTCACATAATTATTAGAAATAAACCAATTTGGGGAATACCCATTTACCAAATTAGCATATAAAAACATGGGTTATTGTCACATTGTTAGAATACTCACTTCAATTGTACAAGAAATTTCACAAAAGAATCATTCTAATCAAACAGAAAAGCCAACAAAAGACAAACAAAACTATAGACACAGAGAGAAACTCACAGATTGAAATTGGCTATTGAGTTCAGCTTCGATTGGAATAGGAACACGTGAGTCTATCTTAGTAATGTCAGTTAAATAGATATACTATGAGGACTGAGAAGCAGTAGTAGATAAGTATCAAGATTATTCGGCTAAAATAAAATTGTAAAAAATTAATAATAATATCTGAGATTAAATTAATTTCCTAAGTTTAAGTTAGCATGAATAATTTTGTCAATTTATTTTATTATTTAGCTTATTTTTAATATTATTCATGATTCTAATCTACTATTTTAACTAATTTTTACCTTTATTTATAATATTTTTAACAAAATTTTTTTAATTTTAGTAAAATGAGCGCATTCTAAACAGGCTCTAAACATAGAATTTATTTTTTATGTGCTGATTAGTTTGCAACGCACACGACTCGGACTGAGTCCTTTAATTTTGTTATGTATAGATTTGACCCTTTTCACCTTCACCTGTTTGCCACAGGGTCTTTCCTTATTACTAGTTTTAGATAATTTATTTACTAAATATGAAATAAAAAGATAAAAATTAATTTTTTTTCTTCTTTTTGGGAGGAAACGATAAAAATTAGTTTATTTGAAAAAAAAGTTGGTCAATGACTCAATGATCATATTTGGATTCCCTTTAATATCAATATTAGAAAAATATTATATTTATAATATTTTCACAAAAAAATGATAGGGGTAAGTTTTAATCAATTCTAATTTAAATTTACAATTTATATTACTTTTTTACCCACTCTTAATAGTCAATAACAATTTACTACTTAAACTTTATTATGAAAGCGTTATAAAAATACTATGGACATAGCATTTTTCTTAATGTTATTATGTATGGATTTTACTTATTTGACTATTTCAACTTGTGCAGTCTACGAAGATAAATTTTCATTATACCTATATTTCCAAATAACTTATTTGTTATATAACAACTAGTTTATATTTGCTAAAAAATTTGTTTTGTTTTTTTTTGCCTAACGAACAACTATAGGGATTTGTTAGTCTTTTTAATTTTTTTGAGAAGATTATTTTGTATTATTTGTTGGTCAACTATAAGGATTTTTTGGTCATTTTATGTACCTTAACCTCCTCGAAGAGTCAGGAAAATTTATCTTTCAGATTGATGATACGTAATAGGAGAATTAATTAATAATTAGGCTATCTTTGATGACGTGGTTTATTAATTTTTCTGATTGGGAATTGAGTCAGCTATGACAATGAATTTAATGACTTATATGGATTTTCCTTGAGTATAATATAGATTAGATTTGATTTGAATTTACAACGAATAAAATAAGTCAACTCCATGACAATGAGATAAACACAATCAATGCAATCAACACAATCAATGCTTATCTTGTAAACCATGCCAATTTTCTAGGTAAGTCATTCCATTTTGTATCCTAATCCTGTTCTTCATTTGTGGGCTGTTGTTCTTCTTGATGCTTAGGGGACTCACATACCACACCAGGACTAGCAGTTCCCGATGCTCAGCTCACTTGACTCGGATGCACTATCTTGTGCATAATGGAGCAATGCACATTGGCGAGGCATGTCATCTAAGACTGTTTTTAATCCATTCAGGCATTGTACTTGACTCACATGTTGGATTTTTTTGTGCACTAGCAATTGCTTGTTGCTCTTCCTGATACTCACTTGATTGAAATACCCACCCACTTTTCAAGTTCAAAACCAATCTATTCCATGAGAATATGTTCAACATCCATTCCGAATCCATATCCATTTGTTGCAAAATACTCTTCCTCTTCTCCTCAAATTTATGTGCCATTTGTTTCAGAAAATTCCTTTCGAATCTCCTCATGAGATAAACCGGATGTGTTTCAATCGTGTGCAATCATCATCAATGGACATCTATTCTCTCCCACTTTAAATTGCTCAGAAATCTTTGTAAAGAAATTCATCTTCCTTATTGTCTCAATATCTTCTCCAAGTACTTTGTGCTTAAAAAGAAATTAGGAAATCCTTTAACATATAGTCGAGGAAAACTGGGACAGTGGCATCGACCCTCAAAAACAACAGTTGTGTTGATTACATGTTTTCTGTTTTTATTCTAATAATCTATGGCGAATTTGGCATGTCCTATACTCACTTCCTTTTGGGTGTAGTGTATACCCAAAAACATGAGAGCCACTATAGCTACGATTCAAATAATGATCCGGTTTCTCTCTAACTTGAAGAGGTCTCCTGCATATTGCTTTCAAAAATCTTGCGGCTTTCCTCATCAACTTTGTGAGTCAACAACCAATTCAATTTTCCTTTGATGAAACACATGTTTGTAAAATTGGGGAAAGCTCAAACACTAAAATTGATTGTGAAAATATTTTGAGACTTAAAGTCCGTTTAAATACAGCTGAAAACTGAAAACACTGTAGCAAAATAATTTTTAAATGTGTGAATAGTGTTGTGGAACCCATTTTTAATAAAAAAAAAAGTGGCTGAAAAATACGTAAATAGTACATGAACAATACATGAACAGTGCAAAACAGTGTGTAAACAGTAACCGTACAGTGTGAACAGTAACTCTTGTCCCCTTGAAACGAGTGTAGAGGAGGAAAAAAATAAAAAGGCTGAAACACGTCCTCCCAAAACGTAAACGCTATAATTCCTATCCAAACAATCACTTTGGAAGATCTCCAAAACAAATAATATATACGAAGAAAACCAACTCAAAAGAAAAATAGACACAAACACACTAAGAATTATGTGGTTCAGCAATAGCCTATCTCCACAAATGACAATGAAAAAAATTTGTTAACAAATTTGGAAGAAAATAGATATGGTGTAGAGGCACTTTCACACAATCTAAATCTTAAATATACCCAAATAGCTCTCTCTCAGAAATACAAACGTTAGGGGTTGCACCTTGGGCAACACTCCCAAATAAATATCTTCTTTAGTAAAATTCTATTACCAAAATGTTCAAGTAAATTAAAACAAAATTCATATTTATCTGGTATTTTGATTATATATCACAAATTTGTATTTTAATATAAGTATGTATTATGCGTCATAAAATTAATAAATTTTTGTCATGTGGCTCATTGATTATTAAAATAGTTTATTCATTCTCGGTAAATAATATTTTGATATCATATAAACTTATTTAAAAACTTATACAATCCAATTTTAAGTCTATATAATAATATTTTTAGACAAACATACATAAAAATATAATATTATATATAATTAAATCGAGCCTCATATTCAAAAGTTTGTTTAAGAACACATTATTATGCTTAGTTTGACTTGTTTAATAATCAAGCCTAAACTTGGACTTTAGTTTGGCTCTTTTGCAAAACAAGCCAATAAAAAAAGCTTTTTCATGATCCAAGTTTGAACTATTCGTCCGTCAAAAAAAGTTTGAAGTCGCCTTAATTTTTTTAAGTAAGTGGACCTTTATTAAACCTTGGCCCAACCTTAGTTTTCAAAATAAAACCACTTCGTTTGTCTAGTTCTATTTGATTATGGCCCAAATGAAGGCCTTTTTGTTGTTGAACCCTATGACCCAAAGCTTAAAGCATTAAATAGGTATTTAACTTTTAACACCGATTGAACATCAGTAATCATTGTAGCACATATTCCTTAAAAATAATTGGTGATGAAGACGCAAATCAAAGCACTAATTTGTTGTACTAGCGTTTGCTATGAGCTCACATCACATGGTCTCTTTGAATGTGCCAACCTCACATGGTGGCACCCCATGAACTCATTAATGGGTTGGTGAATCACAATCACACATTTCAAACCACAAATCCCATATTATTCCCGTGAAAAAAGTATATGAGCTTGGCCTGCTTGGGTCCCTGCTTTTATGTCGAGGACTTATAAATTGCTTGGTTTGTTGTGACTGTTGAATTTCCTCATGAAATTAGCTTGTTTTGTGTTCCTCTGCATGTACCTCTAAGCTCGGGCGAGACTTTATGCACTTCACCAATCAATTTTTGTATTATTATTAGTTACGTGGACCAAGCCCATATGTCAAAGGAAGAACCAACAAAAGGGATAATAAAAATATGAGAGGTGTTACGTCAACAATAATTTTATAATATTTTTACAACAAATCATAGGTGATTAGTTATTACTGGTTCAAATTTAAATCTAACACTAAGATTACTTTTTTGCTCCAACAATAACAACCAGTAACAGCCTGCCACTTAGGATTTATTATGAAAATATTGTAAAAATATTGTGGACATATCATTTTTATAAAAATATATGTGGATTGGATGGCAAAAGTGTCATTCGGCACCATTTTGGGCCCAAAAAAAGTCTCTCTACTAAATTTAGATTATTTGAGAAGTCATAGTCTTTTTAAAGTATCTAACTATTCTCTCGAGTGTATGCAGTCTCCCGTCTCATACGCAACAGATTATTACAGAGAAAAATGCAATAGAGAATAGCCCCAAAATGCTAACAAGAGGTTTCGAACTTAAGATCTCATGGATATCATGAGTCCTTAGAAACTACAAAGCTAACCCCTTGGGGTTCTAGACACTTCTAAAATAACCAAATACACGTTGAATTGAAGCATATCAGCGAAATCACCCAAACACACAATTTCGGGAGTTTTAGCTAGCTGACTACCTAGAATTTGAGAAAAACCAGCACATTGCTAAGAAGGAATTTCGTGACTTTTAACCAGCTGAATACCTAGAATTTAAGAAAAACCAGTAGCAATTTGCTACTTTTGAGGGTTCGCTGCTTAAAGCAAACAGACGCTAATATCTGACAAATACAATAACTTTTCCTCTCATTAAATTACTTTTTATTGACAGCAACAAATCTATAAAAGATAGGAGGAATTGAAAGTGATGCACATCAGACTTGAGGAGATTTGGAGTAACAAGAAAAATTAGATTTTCTTATACGTGCTTTCTTACACTCCTATAAACCTTCAAAACTTCGAACACATTCAGCAGATTGTTCAATACTCTTCCATGAGTTCCTGAGTGCCCTAAGCATGAGTGTTTCTTTTCTCCTTCATCCCATTAATCCCAATTATCCCTATTACAAAGCTAACACCATTATTTATCTAAGTTTTGTGAGCTAACCATAACATTTGCCCTCATTTAATTTAATATCTCACAAGGAGCATTTGGTGTATATTGTCTTCTCTTTTTCCTTTTTCTTTTTCTTTTTTGTATTGTTTTATTTATTTATTTTTTATGTTTTGCTTTTGTACACAACTGACGTGATAGAGAACTAAGATTCATTCATAGTTGCTGGCGCTGCCATCTCATATTTGCTAGTGTGAATCCTTGAGACTTACTAATCATACATATCTCATGACTTGTTTCGACCAGGAGAGGAATATCAATTGCTTATAACTAAGATAAGTTTCTCTCTCTCTCTCTCTCTCTCTCTCTCTCTCTCTCTCTCTCTCTCTCTCTATATATATATATATATATATATTATTCTCCTTGCATATTTATACATGTCTTCATAGGGTGTTGCTTGATGCATTTACTGGCATGGGTTTAATGCTGCATGTATTAACTTGGGTATAGACAAATATATTCATTTAATGTTGGCAAATATACTTGCTTAGCTTTGTTTATGATAGGCTAATATATTTCTCATTTTTATTTGTATATGCTTCATATTAAAATTACTTACACATGTTTATAATACATTACATAACTAAAATACAACTACAAAATGACCTAACCTTTGTAGTTGTAGACTGGGGTTATAAACAGCAGATGCTAAACACACGTACACAACTAAGGGTAATACTTATTAGAACACATACGAAAATAGTAATAATAGTTTTTTAAACTGGGTTTATAATACATTACTTAACCAGAGTACAACTACAAAAGGGTCTAACCTTTGTAATTGTAGACTGAAGTTATAAACAGCGGACACTAGACACACACAACCAATGTGGGATAAACATCCCTATTTTTTTTTTAGTAAACAACAATCCTTATTAAAACACTATAATTACTATATTCGTGTGTGTTCTAATAAGTATAATTGTTTACTCAAAAAAATTACTTACACATCAAAAATCTATTTATGTCATTAATTTGTTATTATTCTCATCATTTATTATATTATCTTCTTGCATAGGAGAAACGCGGAGGTAGTGGCCAACTAGCAATCCATTGACATGAGTACCAAACTCAAATACCTCAAAGAACCCCAGTTTAGTTGCTAACTTATCAAAACATGACCAGAGGGGCGTTATGTTCAAGCTAGGGGTTCAAATGAACCCCTGACCAATCCAAAATTATATGTATGTGTGTGTGTATATATATATATATTTATAATCTTTTTCCTAAAATAAAAATTTGAACACCTTGACTCTAAATTTTATTTAAACCCAACTAAAATAAAGTTGAATATGATCATCTTAATACTGTTTTCACAATATTTTCATCTTAATACTGTTTTCACAATATTTTCACAATAAATGTTTTGTGGCAAGTTGTAACTAATTTTTATTTGGACCATAATTGACATCACTTTTTACCTATTTTTAACAACTTGCCCCTTAGATTTTATCATAAATTTTTTGTAAAAGTATTGTGTATTGAATTTTATATAAAATAAATATTTCAAATTTTTACTCATTTGTTGTGTGTGTGTGTGTGTGTGTGTGTGTGTGTGTGTATATATATATATATATATAACTTCTCTTTTAGACTCTGTTTACTTTACTGTTGACAGCAGAATGAAGCTGTTTTTTCTTGCACTTTTCTTCTTCATAAGCAAAAAATTACACTATTGTTAGAACTAATAGATCTCTATCTACATATGTGATTATTTCCTCATTCTTCTTATTTCTCTTTCTCTCTTCTATATTTTCTTATTTTTTCTCTTTGTTTGATCAAATAGTTTGATAAGTACTCTATAGATTTCTAAGTTCAAGTAGTCTTTTGGTGCATGTTCAAATTCCAAGAGAGCGACCATGTGTATGATTAAAAAGTCATACACTTCTAAAGCAAAAACTTATATTAGTTAATATTTTTTTTTCTTCTTTCACATTTACTCCTAGTCCTTTTTTTATTTTTATTTTATTATACAAGATAGAATTTCAATTCAAGCCTAATCTAAGTGTATATGTGTGTGAAACTCTTTCCTGGAGACTTGAACCTCGTTCCTTGCCCCCCATACCCCACACCCCACACCCCACAAACATTTATACTTGTGGAGTGACCACCGTACACATTTACTCCTAGTCCTACTTCTAGGTGTGTTACTATTCTTCTTTATCGTATATTCTTATTTCATTGATATTAAATATAAATATAATAAGTTATTATTAATGTGACAAAAATGTATGATTAATTTTTTAATTATATTTGTTTAAGCATTCAATGGTTGTTGTCTTACCGATCTTTAAACTATTACCAACTTTTTTCGACTACTATGTATACTAAATTATATTTAGAATATTATTTTAGATTATTGTATATAATATGGAAGTTGTATGTACAGAAAAAACAAATTATCATTTTATTTTTTACTTACGTTCATGATAAATTTCTAGCAGTTTCATTACTAATCTCCTTGGAAAAAAAATCCTAAAGCTGCTACTAACATGACGCATATCAATTTATTTATCTGAAGAGTGAAGACATGGTTATTTATTCGTGGGCTGAGTGAAAAGTAATTGGGTGCATATCAATTTATTTTGTTTGCAAAATGTCATGGGCTTGGGTGTTCTTTCACCAAACAACCCAGTTTAGTATAGGGGTTTCAATGTTCGATCCAACCCGTGAACACGACACGAACCCAACACGTATTTTTGTGGGTTAGGGTTGTGCTTTAATGGGTTTGAATTATAAACGAGTCGATCTAAAAGTGACATGATAAGAAATGTGTCATAAGCAGGTCAATTCGCATAATCCGCAATAAACACGTTTGACACACCAATTTATTTGTGTCAACCCGAAACGATCCATTTAATACAACCTGTTTAACTCGTATAACAAATAAATATTCATTTTATTTTAGATTTGTCAAATACTTTTTGAATCCAACATATATTTTAAATTTAAAAAGAAAAGTAAGTAATTACAAAAATTTACAAGGGATATAATTAGAAATTGAAACTTTACGAACCCTAAATCTCTAAACCCTATGAACCCTAAATCTCTAAACCTTCTTATAAATATTTAATTTTTTTTTTTTTATTTCAACCGTACCACTTACTATACTATCTGTAGTACCATTGGGCCCGAATTATACGCAATGGGCCGGCCCACAAACTCTCACAATGAAAAAGGCCTGACTTCACATCTAGAAATGGTCCGAGGACGCAATCCGTCCAAATCTACAAAGACACGTGATAAGAAGGGGTGTCGTGCATGATCAAAATACCAAGGAATACAACGTCCGAGGACAGCATAGTCCTCGGCAAGTGTTGCCGAGGATGACGTAATTGATTTAACAGTCCAACAGCTCCCCTAACAGAAGCCTGTGGTGCTGGAACTAAAGAGATAAAGATAAAGATTAAAGGGGAGGGATAGGGGAACATCCAGAAAAAAGCTGCTACCACCGCATTTAAAGCTCTACACCTGCTTCTCTGGCCGCATTAATGAAGAAGTGACACCTGAACGTTGGGTTTGAACCATATCTTCATCATCAGAGACCTGAGTAAAAAGGGATGATGGGACAAGTATCCAAAAGAGAAGAAGGTCAAGATTACACGTGGAAGAAAGGGAAAAGGAGAGAGGCCTATAAAAGGTGAAGGAAGAAGACGTAGAGGGGGGGGAGAGATAGAAATTGGAAAAGAGAGAGAGAAAGAGGGAGAACTTGTAAGGAAATTCAAGCATTTGTCCTCGGCAATAATATACAAAGTAATATTTCGTCCATGATTGACAAGTATACGCATAGGTTCTATGATCAAGCCAAACCTGGATGTTATTTATCACCCAAATCCAAGGATTAAAATCCTGCTCTCTATAAATTCATTGTTTAGGGCTTGGCGGTTCAATCCAATATAGAAGCTAGTCTTTGCCCTTACAATTGGCGCCGTCTGTGGGAATCCTTGAGTTTTTGGTGTAGATAGCATGATGGCGGGTTTGAATCCAGACCATGCTGAATCTCTCGGATCTCAGCACGGGGATCCACATCAACAGACAGAACATATAGAAGATCGAGAAGGCAGTGTGCACTCGGTGCGAACCGCCGGTAATCCTCAGAATAGAAGCAGGGGCCCTAATGAGGCAAATACTAGGGCCATGCAGAGGGAAATTGATCATCTGAAAAGGAAATTACGTCGGGTCAAACGTAAACGTACGCCTTCCATATCTGACCCTTCGTCAGATGATTCCCAGAGTAGTAGTTATAAGCAGAGGTCGGTAACTCCTCCTAATGAGACCTTTTCTTACCAAGAAGGGAGTCCCCATGATATGGTGAGCAAAAAATCCCTCCCCAGGGGCTCGGGCAGCCACGCCATGGGGAAAGCGCTGCTCCAACTCTCCAAATCGCCATTCACACGACGTATTGAGAGGGGAAAACTCCCCCGTCGGTTCACGCAGCCAAATTTCACCATCTATAATGGTAAAACAGACCCAGTGGAACACGTGAGCCATTTTAATCAGCGCATGGCAGTCTATTCACAGAATGAAACCTTGATGTGTAAAGTCTTCCCCTCAAGTTTGGGGCCTGTCGCGATGAGGTGGTTCAACGGCTTAAAAGCGGACTCCATCGATTCCTATATGGAACTCACAATGGCGTTTGGGTCTCGTTTTGTTACATGCAGCAGGGTACCTCGGCCTTTAGACTTGTTACTGTCCATGGCCATGAGAGAGGGCGAGACGCTGAAAACCTACTCGGACAGGTACTGGGAAGCGTTTAACGAGATCGACGGTGATTTTGACGAAGTGGCAGTCAACACCTTTAAGGTCGGCCTTCCAATTGAACATGATCTAAGGAAGTCCTTGACCAAGAAGCCAGTGAAAACAGTTCGTCGGCTCATGGATCGTATCGATGAATATAAGAGGGTTGAGGAGGATCAGCAGCAAAGTAAAGGGAAGATGAAAACTATCCCTCAGGAGAGTAGAGATTACAAGGCAGAAAGGTATAACAGCAAATGGCCGCGAAGAGATTTCACTAGCCAAACTAGATCGGCCCCGTCCCAAACAGTAAACTCCATATTTCGTGAGCCAGTGCAACAAGTGTTGGAGAAAATTTGCCAAGAACCGTACTTTAGATGGCCCAGTAGGATGATAGGAGACCCTACCAAACGTAACCAGAATCTCTATTGCAATTATCACCAAGATAAGGGCCACACCACAGAGAACTGCAGGAACCTGTGGAATTACTTGGATCAGTTGGTTAAGGAGGGGAGGTTAAGGCAATTTATGAATCGACCTAATGAACCAGGCACCCCATCAGGTTCCGTGAACCAGGGAAGCAACAATGTGAGGCCACCACTGGGCACGATCAATGTCATATTCGCAGCGCCAGGTCGGACAGGGTCCTGTCCCACCAGAATAATGTCAGTACTACGTCCCTCTGCCGACGACACCAACGCCGAGTCGAAGAGGCTCAAGAGGAGCTCCTTGCCTGTGTTGGGATTCTCAGAGGAGGATAAAGTGGGCACTATCCAACCGCATGATGATGCGCTGGTCATCACTTTAAGAATAGGGGGTTATGATGTGAAGAGAGTGATGGTTGGCCAGGGTAGTGGGGCTGACATCATGTACCCAGATTTGTTCAAGGGACTCAATTTGAGGCCCGAAGACCTCACAGCCTATGACTCCCCGTTGATAAGTTTTGAGGGGAAGGCGGTTATTCCGAAGGGATTAATCCGATTACCCGTACAGTCGGGGCCAGTAGTGGTAGACGTAGATTTTATTGTAGTAGACGCCTACTCCCCTTACACAGCTATAGTGGCGAGACCATGGCTGCATGCTCTAGGCGCTGTTTCGTCGACTCTACATGTTAAAGTAAAGTTCCCGTACGAGGATGGAGTTGAAGAAATACTAGGCAGTCAATCCATGGCGAGGCAATGCATAACAGCAACCATCATACATCAAACAACACAGGAGTCTCAGGCACTGGCCGAAAAGAATTTATAGCAGTTAGAATCCTCGGCTGAACCGAACAAGGCCGAGGTTGAAGGGTCCGGTTGTGAAGATCTGGAGAGAATAATTATTGCAGATGACACAGAGAAATTCTTCCAAGTAGGGAGTCAATTGCCATCCCGAGAAAAAGAAGAACTGGTTGCATTTCTGAAACGAAACATTGACGTATTTGCATGGGATGCCTACGAGGCTCCAGGGGTTGACCCAAACTTCATTTGCCACCACCTCAACGTCAAACCAACAGCAGTACCGAGGAGGCAACCACCTCGGCGCTCATCTCAGGAGCATGCTGATGCTGTAAAGGAAGAGGTACTGAAACTCAAGAAGGCAGGGGCAATCAAGGAGGTATTTTACCCAGAATGGTTGGCGCACACAGTGGTAGTGAAAAAGAAGAACGGAAAGTGGAGGGTGTGTGTAGACTTTACAGACCTGAATAAGGCTTGTCCTAAGGACTCATTTCCAATGCCCCGCATAGACCAGTTGGTGGACGCTACTGTGGGTCATCCTCGGATGAGCTTCTTAGACGCTTTCCAAGGTTACCATCAAATACCCTTAGCCACAGAAGACCAGGAAAAAACAGCCTTTGTCACACCCACGGGAAACTATCACTATAAGGTGATGCCTTTCGGCTTGAAAAATGCAGGGGCTACTTATCAGAGAATGATGACACGAATGTTTGAACCACAACTAGGAAAAACGATCGAAGTGTATGTTGATGATATGGTGGTTAAGAGTAAAACCATCTCAGCCCATATACCAGACCTGGATAGCACTTTCCAGACCTTGAGAGAGCACAAGTTACGACTCAATGCATCTAAGTGCTCCTTTGGTGTAGGGTCTGGAAAATTTCTGGGCTACCTAGTGACACATAGAGGCATCGAAATTAACCCCGCTCAGGTCAAGGCCATCAAGAACCTGCAAGCGCCCCGGAATCCGAAGGAGGTGCAAAGGTTAACTGGGATGACCGCGGCCCTCAACCGATTTATCTCAAGATCTGCTGACCGGTGTAGGCCATTCTTTCAATTATTGAACAAGTGGAAGGGGTTTGAATGGACAGAAGAATATGCTGTTGCTTTTCAAAAACTTAAGGAATATCTTTCTCATCCTCCTATCATGTCTCGGCCTGAAGTTGACGAAGTCCTATTTGCATACATTGCAGTGGCCGCCCACGCCGTTAGTCTGGTGCTGATAAGGGTCGACGGGGATATACAAAAGCCAGTTTACTATGTGAGTAAATCTCTGCATGAAGCCGAGATACGCTATTCACCATTAGAAAAGACAATCCTAGCCATAGTGCATGGTACACGTAAGCTCCCCCATTATTTTCAGTCTCATACGGTGGTTATCCTGACCCAGCTTCCCCTCAAAACCATACTCCGGAGTGCAGATTATACAAGCAGGATTGCAAAGTGGGGAACTATCTTGGGCTCTTTTGATATAAAGTACATGCCCCGCATCTCAATAAAAGGTCAAGTATTAGCTGATTTGGTAGCGGAGTTTACCGAGCCCGCAATAGGAGATAGTGCCGATAATAGGTACATTGATGGAAAATCAGTTGGTATGGTGACGGGTAAGGGTCTTACGGGTTGGACCGTTTACATTGATGGGGCTGCCAATCAAAGGGGATCTGGAGTGGGTTTAGTAATCACGACCCCAGAAGGTCTCACATTGGAGAAGTCCTTAAGGTTGGGATTCTCGGCTACAAATAATGAGGCCGAGTATGAGGCTTTGCTAAAAGGAATGGAGATGGTTCATAAACTGGGAGGAAAGATCATACAAGTGTTCTCGGACTCGCAACTCGTTGTAGGCCAAATGGAGGGAAAGGTAGAGGCCAGAGATCCGAGGATGCAAGACTACTTGAGTCAAGCTAAGATAGTACAAAGTAAGTTCGAATCCTTTACCCTATCCCATGTTCCTAGAAATAACAATGCACATGCCGACTCCCTAGCAACTCTTGCTACGTCGTTGTCGCAAGGATTACCTCGGATTATCTTAGTTGAAGACTTACCCAAACCTTCGAGAAATATTGGAAATGTCATCCGCGTTCACCAGATCAGGGTGGGACCTAGCTGGATAGACCCCATCATATCCTTCCTCAAGGATGACGTTCTGCCTGAGGGAAGGGTCGAAGCGGACAAAATGCGTAGGAAGGCCTCTCGATTTTGGCTCGCCGAGGACAATAAACTTTATAAACGATCCTTCTCTGGCCCATATCTGTTATGCATACATCCAGAGGCGACTGAGCTGCTTCTGGAAGAGCTACACGAAGGGATTTGTGGGAGTCACACGGGGGGAAGGTCTTTGGCTCACAGAGCCCTCACACAGGGGTACTGGTGGCCCAACATGCAACGAGAAGCTCAAGCTTATGTGAAGAAATGTGATCAGTGCCAAAGGTTTGCCCCAAACATTCACCAGCCTGGGGGCGTTCTCAACCCCCTCACGAGCCCCTGGCCTTTTGCGCAATGGGGTCTGGATATCGTGGGTCCTTTCCCAAAGGCGCCTGGGAACAGAAGGTATCTAATTGTGGCCACAGACTATTTTACTAAGTGGGTAGAAGCCGAACCTCTGGCAAATATCAGGGATGTCGATGTGAAGAAATTCGTGTGGAAGAACATTGTTACCCGATTTGGTGTCCCTCGCACCCTCATCTCAGATAATGGTTTGCAGTTTGATAGCAAGATGTTCAGGCGGTATTGTTGTGACCTCGGCATAGCCAACAGGTACTCCACACCGGCTTATCCGCAGGGGAACGGGCAGGCCGAAGCTGTCAACAAAGTTATAGTAAATGGGCTGAAGAAGAGACTGGAAGATGCCAAAGGGAGATGGGTGGAGGAATTTCCTCATGTCCTATGGACGTATCGAACCACGCCTCGCCAATCAACAGGAGAAACGCCATTCTCGATGACTTATGGCGCCGAGGCTGTTATACCTTCGGAAATTGGATTTCCAACGATAAGGACAAGTTCCTTCACCCCGGAGAGCAACGATAGGCTACTAGAAAAAGATCTGGATTTGGTTCAAGAAAGAAGAGAAGCTGCGATGATCCATCTGGCTCATTATCAACAAAAGCTGAAGCAGGGGTATGATTTGAACGTAAACCCGAGACCGTTTACTGTTGGAGACTTAGTGTTGAGGAAAGTAGTGGGTAATACCAAAAATCCAGCGTGGGGAAAGCTCGGACCTAATTGGGAAGGACCGTATCGCATCACGGCAATAGCTGGGATAGGAGCTTACTACCTGGCCGATTTGGATGAAAAAGTTGTACCCCATCCTTGGAATGTAAGTAATTTGAAACGATATTATTACTAATGAAGAGTGTTGTTATCATTTTATACACATCGTTTTTATACTATTCTGTTGTGCCTAAGGTTACGCCGGGTCCTCGGATCCTCTACCTTAGTTCTAATTTAATTAAGGTTACGCCGGATCATCAAATCCTCTATCTTAATTGAAAACAAAAAGGTAAGGTTACGCCGGGTCCTCGGATCCTCTACCTTAGCTCTAATTTAATTAAGGTTACGCCGGATCATCAGATCCTCTATCTTAATTGAAAACAAAAAAGTAAGGTTACGCCGGGTCCTCGGATCCTCTACCTTAGCTCTAATTTAATTAAGGTTACGCCGGATCATCAGATCCTCTATCTTAATTGAAAACAAAAGGTAAGGTTACGCCGGGTCCTCGGATCCTCTACCTTAGCTCTAATTTAATTAAGGTTACGCCGGATCATCAGATCCTCTATCTTAATTGAAAACAAAAGGTAAGGTTACGCCGGGTCCTCGGATCCTCTACCTTAGCTCTAATTTAATTAAGGTTACGTCGGATCATCAGATCCTCTATCTTAGTTAAAAATAAAAAAGTAAGGTTACGCCGGGTCCTCGGATCCTCTACCTTAGCTCTAATTTAATTAAGGTTACGCCGGATCATCGGATCCTCTATCTTAATTGAAAACAAAAGGTAAGGTTACGCCGGGTCCTCGGATCCTCTACCTTAGCTCTAATTTAATTAAGGTTACGTCGGATCATCAGATCCTCTATCTTAGTTAAAAATAAAAAAGTAAGGTTACGCCGGGTCCTCGGATCCTCTACCTTATTTCAAACTTAGTTAAAGTCACGATAAATCAATAGATCCTTCGTCTTAGTTTAAAGCAAAGAAAGGTTATCTCGAATCTTTTTCCTTGATGTAAAAGCAATGTTGAAGTTACTAAGTGAACGGGTCTGTATTTGTTGTTGAAATTTAAGCACAAAGCTTGAGGGACAGTTAGCTCAGGTATGGAATATGTCAGTGTGTCCCCTTTTAATATGTTGTCATGAAAATGGTTGTTAAGTAGGTTTTAGCAGCAAAAGTTGGCAGTTATTACTTAAAACATTTGCACGCATATGGATGGCACAAATTTCCTTGAATAAGGGCCGAAAACTATAAGTACATACTATTGATACAAGTTGTTGCATTGTCACATCACAAGGGTAACAACGAAATAAGATCTCAACACCAAATATGACACAAAATATCAGTTTAAAGCGAGAATTCTTTTCATTGAACAGAAGGTTTATCAATACACTCATAGCCAAATTTGTCAAGTTACAAAGAAAAGATGATAAAAAAAAAAAATAAATAAAATAAAAATAAATAAATAAAAATACAAGGACAAATACTAGAAATAGAAAAGGAACATGTAGCGGCAAAGGCACGAGTGATCATGGCTTAGGCTGGGTCTAGTCTTTTGGATCAACAGGAGGCACCACTATCGCCGAGGACCCATCAACCTTTTCCTTTGGCTTTATGGGCAAAGTCGCTAGGACTAGCTCCATAGTCCCGCTAACTTCGGGGTTGATGGGCAGCTCTTTGGGGGTAGGAGGAGGCGATGCATCTTTAGCTTGGGCAGTAGGGGCAGCATCATCGGCCACACTCTCCTCTACTTGCACCCCAGTTGAGGAAGGAAGGGAATCATCCTTGGCTGAGCTAGAGGCAGCCACGCGGATTGCGGGGGGAATATAGGCATTCTCCACCTTCCATAGGGGAGAGGAAGCATCCACTCCGGCCTGAGAGAGAGCTTCCTTCCACACTTGGAGGCAGTAATCCCTACATACCCCCGGCACTTGGGCTTTGAATGTTTCTGTGGTTTCTGCCACGCCCATATCGTAGCCGCTCTGTTCAGCCTCGTCAACCATTGCCTCGGCTGCTTGTGCCTTAGTAAGCGCATCTTCTTTGGCCTTGAGAGCTTCCTCTTTAGCCTCCTCGGACGCTGTAAGATCTTTCGCAAGGCCTTCTGCCAGCGTCCTGGCCGAGGCAAGATCCTCATTGGCGCGCTTAAGCAGCAACCTCTGATCCTCGACCTGCCTCTCAGTGCTCTTTAATTCGGCCTCCAAACCTGCTTTCTCACTGGTCGCCTTGCTCAAGCTGGTGGACACCTCTTGAAGCTTTTTATCTTTAAGCTCTAGTATTTTCTTAGTGTGGTCCAGCTTAACCACTTCGTCCCTCAACGCTTTGTAAGAGTTGGCAGCGATCTCCTCTGCCCTATGGGCAGACTGGACAGCCTACATATAAACATTGTTAGCGAAAGGCACACTACAAAAAAAAAGGGGGGGGTTTAAAGAAAAGCATAAGTGCCGAAGATCGGCCAATTTGAGTCCTTACCATAGCCAACTCCTTTTTGAGGGTCATAAAGACGTTATGATCCCTCATCCTGCGCAACTCCCCCATGTCCTCAGGCAAAAGTAGCGCCTGCTCCAACGCGTCAGCGATGCAAGCAGCGGTGCCCTCATCGGATCCCCTGATAGATGCATCGGCGGTGACCGCCTGATCGTCTACATGCATCTGAGGAGCCCAAATAGGCGCATGAAGGACAGCCGGAGGATCACTTCGTCTCTCCGGCCTCAAATGGGCGTGGCGAGCATGTTTGCCACCCCTTTCCTGGTTCGTTTCCTTGGTGGGGAGATCCTTACCACCTTCAACTATTTCCTTCCCCTTCGGCTGGTCTCTCTTTCTTTTATGGTCAGCCGGGTCTGGATGTTGTCTTCGAGGGGAAGGGGGAAGGATAACCCTCACCGGAGGAAGCTTATCGGCTCCCTTATCCTTAGCCTTCTCCGGTGGCACCTTCGAAAGGGCCTGCGTTCCAACTTGCCCTTCTAAAACATCCTTCAAGCTAGGCTTGGGTCGGCGCTGGACTCCCATTCTTATTAATGGCTGTTCGTCGTCGTCCGAAGAGGTAAAAGAGGGAGAGCCGACGATAGGTGATGGATACTTGGGAGGAAAAAGCTGATCAAAAGCTTCGGACTCCTCGTCTGAATCCGATAGCTCAACGATTTCCTCTCCTTCTTTTTCTTCTTTTTCTTCTTCTTCCTCTCCTTCTTCTTCTTCTTCTTCTTCTAGGGGTGGGTGGGAAGATGAACCTTCACCCAACTGGGGACGAGCCGAGGAAGTGGCGAGGTGAGTGGCTCCTGGAGTAACCCTGACAGGCTCAGTAACTAAAATGCCTTGAGGGATTGGAGCACCAGGAGGCAACAGAAAACCTTCAACAGCTACGCTGATCCTCGGAAGTCTCAGATCTTTCTCCTTGATGACGCACTTGGTTTCTTGGAAGGCGGAGGAGATGGGGGTGTATCCGAGAATGCGGTGGGCGGCGCGGAGTTGACCGTCTGAATGTACAAAGACCTCGGCCTTCAAGATCTTGTTTAAACGGTCGAAGTTAACAAGATTGGCACTGGGCGTGAGCGCACGACGATCTGCACGTGTATATCAAAAAATAGATCAGTACAAACAAAATAGAGAAAACATAACCAACGAAAGAAACAGCAAATTTATCATTGAGCGAGGCCAACGCGGCGTGAACACTCACCAGGCTCTCCCTCCGTCGTCGGACAGTGGAAGCCGTCATGCCATTCCCCGGACAATATAAGGTAGTCCTTGTCCAAACCCTTGTTGGAATGGGGAAGGCATTGGATCAATCTGACTTCGGGGTGTCTAGACTTCAAGTAGTAGGTATGCCCCCTCAATCGGTGAAGGGTATACACCCAATTCACCTCGTGGTGAGTAAGACCTAACCCTAATCTCTCATTCAAGACATCTGTGGCACCCAGAATCCTAAACATATTGGGAGCGCACTGTGTAGGGGACAACCTAGCGGTTCTAAGATAGTTCATAGTAATGGGCATCATAGGGATTCTCATCCCTCCCTCTATAAATGCTATCATGGGAATCGCTACCTCGCCGGTTTCTCTCTTGGTGAGCCACTCTCCCGTCTTACAGTACCTAACGGACACTCTAGGTGGGATCTCATATTTGGCTTTAAAGGCTTCTATTTTCTCAGGGGTATCCACTAGCGATGCGAACTTACCCATTTCTTAAAACTAGAGAATAAACACAATGACAGAATTGGGAGATCTAAATAGCCGAAGACAGAAGAAAAGGGATAATCAAAGGAGTAAACAACGATAATGAAAACACAAGGTAGAAAAACTTACTTTTAAACAACTACGTCACCTCGGCTTAGAGATGAAGGGTGTAAAGACGCGTGCAAGTTGCAGGAAGGGTTAAGTTCAGTGTGCAAAGTCTGAAATGAACAGAAGACCTTTGAAGTGGCAGTATTTATTTCGTGGGAAAACGTAAAGCAAAAAATCTCCCGCTTATTCCCCCTTGAAGCACGCTCGCTCGTTGGATGATCATCGCACGGTTGGGCGTGGGGAACAGAGAGCCGCCAACATTTAATTTATGCACCGCTCATAGACTGAAACGTCAGAAAAGGATCATTCCACGCGCGTATATCGAAGCCCTCACTTCTCCTAATAAGATAGAACTAAGGGCTTCGAGGGGCTAATGTAGTACCATTGGGCCCGAATTATACGCAATGGGTCGGCCCACAAACTCTCACAATGAAAGAGGCCTGACTTCACATCTAGAAATGGTCCGAGGACGCAATCCGTCCAAATCTACAAAGACACGTGATAAGAAGGGGTGTCGTACATGATCAAAATACCAATGAATACAACGTCCGAGGACAGCATAGTCCTCAGCAAGTGTTGCCGAGGATGACGTAATTGATTTAACAGTCCAACAGCTCCCCTAACAGAAGCCTGTGGTGCTGGAACTAAAGAGATAAAGATAAAGATTAAAGGGGAGGGATAGGGGAACATCCAGAAAAAAGCTGCTACCACCGCATTTAAAGCTCTACACCTGCTTCTCTGGCCGCATTAATGAAGAAGTGACACCTGAACGTTGGGTTTGAACCATATCTTCATCATCAGAGACCTGAGTAAAAAGGGATGATGGGACAAGTATCCAAAAGAGAAGAAGGTCAAGATTACACGTGGAAGAAAGGGAAAAGGAGAGAGGCCTATAAAAGGTGAAGGAAGAAGACGTAGAGGGGGGGGGAGAGATAGAAATTGGAAAAGAGAGAGAGAAAAAGGGAGAACTTGTAAGGAAATTCAAGTATTTGTCCTCGGCAATAATATACAAAGTAATATTTCGTCCATGATTGACAAGTATACGCATAGGTTCTATGATCAAGCTAAACCTGGATGTTATTTATCACCCAAATCCAAGGATTAAAATCCTGCTCTCTATAAATTCATTGTTTAGGGCTTGGCGGTTCAATCCAATATAGAAGCTAGTCTTTGCCCTTACACTATCTTATAATCTTAAGCCTAATTTTCAAACTCAAAGTCTCAAACCAATTGTTGCTCTCTCTCTCTCTCTCTCTATGGATGATAATCGTAGTTATAGTCAGGATTAGTCTACTGTTTGTTCCAATTTTTTCAATATTGATATTTACCATTTGGCATGTTCCAAGGATATTATATTTTTGTTGAACTATATTATTTTTATTAAACTATATTGTTTTGAATTTGGGTTGAAGTGTATGCACTTCTCTTAGAATGTAAAGACCTTATTTCTAGATAAATATTATATTTTTGTTAAACTATATTATTTTGAATGTGGGTTGAAGACTTGAAGTGTATACACTGCTTTTGAGATGTAAAAAAAAAAATTATTTCTAGATAGATGTTATATTAAATATTATGCAAGTTGAAATGAGTTGTGTTACATTTGTGTCAACTCAATGCGGTTCATTTATTAAGTGTGTCAAATAAGTTGGGTTAAATCAACTCGCCTTATTAACAAATCGAGTTAGGGTTGAAGGATCATGCTACAATTATTAAATAGGTCAGGTTAAGGTTGAGTTATTTAGTCGAATACCTTTATCTCAATGCGACACAAACTCAACACACTAATCCAAATTGACACCTTAGTTTAGAATAGGTACGGGGCCATGTGTCATAAAGACTGAAATGGTTGAAAAGTCAGAAGCCTGAAACGTATAGAGACTGTATGGGTCTAAAGCCCATCTCGTGTAGAAAAATATTATGGATCTTTAAGCACAAATCATTTAGAGTAGGTATCATGGATCATAAAGCACAAATAATTTGCTCAAGTCTAGTACTCATTTAGGAGAAAAGCCAACTCTTACACGATGCTGATGTGACCTGCAAGTGCCCCACCAATTAAAGGCCACATGTTGTCGTGTCATAATCATTTTTGCTTACTGTTATTAACTTATCATGCGATAATAATTAAAATTTTTATGTAAACAGTTAATCATTTTTTTTCATTTTTTTAATAAAACATTTTTTAAAATAGTTTACTAATTTATTCTCTAAGAGTACATATTAGTAAAATTTACAAAAAATTCCATAATTTTTTTCAGAACTTGTCACGTGGTGATTTGGGAATGGTGAATGTCAAATGGTAAGTCCACGTCTTCACCATTCACAATTTATTATGTAGTGAATTGTGATAAAAGTTGTGAGATTTTAAATATCCTTATTATTGATTTTAAAAAAAGAGGCTCGACCAAACATATTCAAGAGAGTCTAGAGGCATAAAAAGTTTGATACTTGTTAATGTGACAAATTGTTAGCGATAGGCAAAATGCGAATATCAATATCACCAACTGGCCAGAAATGAGATCATTAACTTGAACAGATTTAGGTGCGCTGCATGCACTCTTGCCAAAGTGGCAAAGCTTTCATGTGACCAACTAAAAAACTCTATAAACACAACATTTGTATTACAATATTTGCCACGTGGGACATGTATTTTGTTACCACGGGTCCACGGGAGTGAGTTATAGTAAAATTTGTGTATTTTGTTGTAATACTAGTATTTTCGCGACAATAAATAGTAGAGAAAAAGTAATAGGTCTATATAAAAGTGATAATTCACCGATTACAGTTGTACCTATCATCAATTTGTTACGAATTCGGTAATCCTAAAAGCACTGGACAATTAATGGATGCTTTTGTCTACTGTTGGAGATGTTGATGAGGTTCCCTCTCGGATTTTGTTTCTCCTTTTTGAAGAAATAAACTTATTAATCCACGAAGAAAACCAAACAAACAATGCAACGAGGGATCGATCTTTAATTTCTTCACCAAGAATTCTCTTCTGTCATCATCAGTTTGGTCAGCCCAATTTTGATTGATTTATGAATGAACCAACTTTATTAGGCAGATTAACTCTTCTGCTTCTTGTTCAATGAGAATCTCGTCCTATCTCTCACTCACTCCCAGATTAACGAGCTGAATATGGTAATGGGGGCTTACAGATATTTCTTGATAATATATGTATCGGATTTATGTCTAATAAAGATGCCCCACACTAGATAAAGTACAGAATTTGTAGCTGCAAGTGTGCTAGCGGCATCAAAATTTTTTTAGAGGTTTTTACATCCTCTCTCAGAATCTCACGTAGAATAACAACTCACTTCAGCCCACCATGCCACAAAGGAAGGAGGGAGGGTGAAAATTTATGCCTATAGACTTATTATCATGACTAAGGAATAAGGATAAATTTTAAATGCATGTTCGACTATAAGCTGCGTCATTCCACATCAGAATCAATTGCTGATGAGGAAGACACGTTCAAATCTTTTATGACATTCGAAATTACAGATGTTTTTACATCCTCTCTCACAATCTCACATAGAATTACGACTCACTTCAGCCCACAACGCCACAAATTACAAAAAGGAAGGAGGGTGAAAATTTATGTCTACGGACTTGTTATCATGACTAAAGAATAAGAATAGCTTTTAAATATCTATTGGACCATAAGTTGTATCATTTCATCTCAAAACCAATTGTCAATGAGAACAATACATTCAAATATTTTATAACATTCGAAATTACATCCTAAATACCTATTTTTGGAGCGGTTGTAGAGAGTTGAATTGTAGTCCCCAAACAATTCCCCCTCACAATGGCGCTCTTGTGACTCAAGCCCATAACCGTGACTCCAATACCACTTGTTAGACTGTAAGTTTATTCCATTTCACCTCAAAAAAAATTGGTAATGATATTTGACATTACATTCCACATGCATGTTTCTAAGGACATGAGCATATGTCTTCAATTTTTACGCACAAAACAGATACATATTTGCATAAAATAGTATAACTGTATAAGTTAATACTCTTCGTAAATGCTGCTGGCAATGTTGATCACCAACCATCCACGACCGACAGTGTATGTTAACTACGTTCAGCTTTTTAAGATTTGCCAGCTGGTTCAGTTATGGGACTCCTCATAATTCATTTGCCAAAAAATAAAAGGGCACACCAACAGTGGCCAACTCTAAACATTATTATTTTTTCCAAAAAGGCACACCTACTCTAACCATTATTATTTTTTCCACCCATCCTTCAATCTTGTTGTTATAATTATCTCCCTTATTTAGAGGCCCCTTTATTACATACTTTTACAATCTTAATTTTATTATTTCTTAAATTTTCTCCACAAATCCTTCATATTTTTTTATTTTCTTCTTATGACGGTTTTGATGTTTTTTTTTTTACGTACTCTTGCTCAGTAACAATTGGAATCATGAGAAATGGACATGGTCACAAGGATTTAGTCATTTTTTAATAATAATTGAAAAGGAAATAAAATTGCTATAGCCAAATATTTCAGTGTCTAATACATTCCTGAAGAAATAATTCTTCGGCGATAAAAGTCAAAAGTGATTGAAACTCTTTGGTGCGACAAATAATAATAATAAGGCTGAAATCTCAATCATGCCTTTAAAGTATAGGTCACTTGTTATTTTCGTGCATGGCTAATTAAAGTTTTTTTGTGTGTGGTTATTTTGCTACATAAACAGTTAAGCTTTAACATTTATCAAGTTGTTTGTTCAATCCTTAAAGGGCTGTAAATCAAAGGAAGTCAATACCGTACCCGGTTTGACCAGCGGTACGATATATTTCGGAGGGTTTCGGGTTTATGCTATTTTATATATATATATATATATATATATTAGCAAAGAAAATTTATAAGTTCAAAGTTTAAAAAAAATTATCTAACAAAGGTATAAATTATATATATTTAGGCCCAATTTATCATTAGCTTTATACTTCTACAGTGGCCCAATTCATCACATATAAATCTAAATTATTTAATCGAAACAATTTTAAAAGGGTCAAACCGTAAGGACCCCACCAAACTCCCTTGAATTCTGAAATAGAATTCAATGCCTTAGTCTAACTCTTACCACAACCACACGTTATTTCAAAAAGAATAAAGACAGCCACATGTTTTGAAAAAGCATTGAGAAGCCAAATACATTGAGAAGCCAAATGCTCAGGCGCAAGAAGGCTGGCCGCTGGTGTTAAGCGAAGAAGAAGAGAAGACAGAAAAAAATGTAAGAACGAGAGATGCAGCGGTACGAAATTGACCGGAATGCACCGAAACGGCCGAAATCACCCGAAACAGTCCGGCATAAAAAGTACGAAATGGACAGCCGGAATAATTTTCGGCTTACCGGAGTTGTGACGAAATCAACTTCGAGTTTTGTCGAGTAGTGAATGTTCAGACTTGGCTCGATAGCAAAAGTAGAATGTTCAAACTTGACTTGAGTTTGATACGAGCCTACAAATAATTTTCAAGCTTGAGTTTGTGATAAAGTATAAAAGTTTGAGCTCGGCTTGGCTTGGTTTATTAGTCAAGCCAAGCTCGAGCTCTATATTATGTTTTTGAGTTTGAGATTCAACACAAATATATTATCAAACCTATATCAAGTTTATTATTTAGCCTATTTGGTTTGGATGAGTGGTCTTAACTTATAATTAATTAAAGTCTTAGAAGGATATGAGTTTATATGTCAAGCAATATCAATTTTATTACCAAACTCATAAATAAGTCTAGACTCCACTTGTTTTGTTACTTTTGTATCGAGTCTTGGTGTTCATGAACATTATTTTTTACTTAGGTTCGGCTCGTATTAAACAAGCCTAAAACTAAAGCCTAAGCTTGGCTTGTTTATAAACAAAAAACAAGAACGAGCTTTTTATTGAATTAAGCCCAAGCTGTTTATGAACGGTTTGGTTCATTTACAGCCTTAAATCCTTTGTTGTCCATAAAACTGTCGCTAAATATTGTAAAATAATGTTAAATAACATATTGGCTATTATTGCATATAATAGTATTTTTATATATTATAGTAGACCAAGTGGAACACAGAGTGTGTTTGGCATGAGCTTATAAGTTCAACTTTTAGCTTTTATATATAGCTTTTTGAAAAAAAAATTTCCGCCTTTTCTCACTTTTTCAAATTCTTTTTCAAAGTATATTTTAGCACACTTTCAACAAAAAGTTTCAGTAACAATTGGTTATTGAATATATCACAATAGACCAATGCAGCAAAGATGTTACAATTTAAGAAATAAAAGTATTAAAAATAAATTATTAGAATAAAAATGGCAAGTCACCCAAACATTAAAAGGTGTAAAGCCTCAACTAGTAAAGTCTTTCTTGTGGTTGAACAAAAGATATGAGGTTCAACTCCTACCAACACAAAAAATTGACCGATGTCTTAGCAGACTTAGCCTAACGTTGAATAGCTAGCATTCATCATAAAAGAGGTGTCGTAGGTTGAAATCTTATCATATATATAAAAGAAAATGTGTAATTTTCATTTTAACTTAATCATATCATATATTAAAGAAGAACTTAATTGAGATTTTTTTAAAAACCAGTTAGAAATACATACATGATAAATCTATTGCTTCAACCCTCACAACTCGAATCCAATCCCCCATGCACTTGTTGCTTGGGGAAGTACCACTCGCCCAACTAGACGGTAGTCTAAATTAAATTCTAATTGCACTCTAATTGTGTGTTAAATGTCCTTACAATTGAACTGTAATTTAATGTGAAGTTCCTTTATATTTTTAATGTACTCTAATTTCATGCTAAATATTATTCCAATTAAATAATTGTAGTTATTTTTAATTGCACGCTTGTGTATGCAAGGATTATTAGCTAGTAAATAATAATAAAAACATATTTTTAAAAAAAATCATGATAACAACATAATAAGCCACAATAATATTATATAATTAAATATTAAGAATTAATCTAAAGTTCACTTTCATTGCCCATGCCTTCTTTAAGGAGCCTTAAAATGGCCCATGAGATACACTATCTTCCTCATGAAGATTAAATTTGGCTAAATTATAATTTTAGACTCTAAATTTTGGGGAAAGTTTGATTTTAGTTGTTCAAATTAAAAAATTTTGGATTTAATCATTGAAATTTTAAAAAGGGAACAATTTCCTTCCTCCCATCTATAGGGTTGGTTCGATTTTCGATCATTTAATATTTGGTTGGTTTAAGGTTCAAGTGATAGTCCAAAGATATTGATATTCTTTGTGCTACTCTATGCTTGTAAAACAATTTCCAACTCCTTCCACACTATCTACCTATCCCTAAAATAACAACAACAACGAAAAAAAAAATTGGTTCAATTTTGCTCCCTTAAAAATGGGATTTCATTAATAAGTAAATGAAAAAAAAAAAAAAAAAAAAGATTGATGGACCAAATTGTTTGTTGTTGATATTTTAGGAACTAAATTCAAACATATAAAAAAAAAATTAGTCTAGTATTATTTATCCTATAAATCTATTCAAATGATATGATTTGACAACCATACAGTGCTGTGCTGGACAAGAGTGAACATTGGATTAAGCTGGATACGATTGAATGTTGAATTGGATAAGGCTGTATAGTAAAGAATGGGAAGGATTCAAAATTAAGACGCAATTCCTAATTAAGGATGATAAAAAAAGAATCTGTCAATAGAAAGAGACAATGATTAACTCATTTTTTTCTTTGGGATTTATCTTCAGACTTACATGTACATAGCAATATTGACTTCTTCTACGGTTTTAGAGAACATAAAGACTAAAGAGTGTAATACATACAAAATGATCACCAACTTGAAAATGTATCTATATATGTATTGACTTGTCTTGTTAGGTGTGTTTGAGTTGGATGATGATGATGATGATAACCTCATATATTGTGTATGTTTCGGATTTGCTTAATCTTCAACAACTAATGTAAACTTAACATTCACTCACACACAATTCCATTTAAAGTGCAAACACATGCACGCCATGCATGACGTATGAATTAGAAGAAGAAAAAAAGATAATGAAAGAAAGAAAGAAAGAAAAAGACAACAATCCCACCCATTCAGTGAACAAATGCTATTTTAATTTCTTGTCAATTCCACATATAATATTTAGATAATCTAGCACCAATTACTACGAGACTTTGAATTGAAGTACATATACTACGGCTAATTTTCCATTAAGATGTCCTTAAGTTATTGATCTTAATTAAATAATTGAATTTTTAAAATATAAAAATCAAGAAATTAAGTACGAATGCCTAAATCAGCAAATAATTGCTATTAAAAATAATTGTGTTGTATTCTATTGTCCTTTTCGGCTTTTTTTTTTTTATAGAAAAAAATAGTTTCATGCTCGTTGATTTAGCAGGGAAATTCATTTTACCAGGTCAAATTAGCTTTTTCAAAAGTATTTTTGGTTTTTCAATTACCTACCAAATCCTAAATCATTGGAAGACAAACAATTTTGTCACGTATTATATAACTAGTGTCGTTTGCAGGTGCCCCCACGATTAAAACGATATATCATTACAAAAAGAGTGGGGTCCAATAATACTACAAGGCCAATTGGCAATTTGGCACAGCTAGCTAGCGGAAACAGCGCCAAAACTCAATTGTATCACATAGCAATTAATATTGGTCTAGCTAAAATATCACCTCAATCTCAAATATCATAAACAGGTCTTTTTTGTTGTGCTAGCTGGTGGATAAGATTGAAGAGCCCATTTCATGCCAATCTTCTATGTTAATAAGGTACATCTGGGAAGTAGTGAACTGGGACTCACAAAGGTTAAGGGGAGCCACAAAAATTGGATACGATCCTATGGAATAATTGTCCGAATTTTCAACAATTTGCTTTGTGTTTAGTCCAATTTTGGGCATGCGTTTAATTGACACTATCAGAATCATCACTGGTTAGGTCATACTTGGCTGGTCTTTATCATAACATAACACGTATTATATGTAACAATCCGAGTTTGCTTGTCTAGGCACAGCCAATAATTGCAATACTTGTGTTCTACAAATATTTTTTATAACCCATTTCATTTTCTTGTGAAAAAAAAATCATTACATGTGGCTAAATTAATTAGAGAAACACTATTGGCTCACATTGTCTCTGGATATGAAATCTTCTATCAATCATTGAGAATGAAAAAAAAAATAGGCTAAAATGCAAAATTCATACTCTAAATTTCTCCAGAATTCATTTCATTCCTCTAACTGTATTTTCGTTTATTTCAGTCTTCTAAATTTCATATTTATTTAATTAAGGCTTTTCTATAATCTTTTATTAAAATTTTTGAAAAAAAAAATCTAGAAAATAATTTTCAATCATTAATTGAATTTTTTCAATTTAAAAAATTTGAAGAAAAATTTTTAAAATTGAAAAATTAACCACAACATATAAAAAAAAAAAGTTGATGGATAAACCTTAATTAAATAAACTTGAAAGTGTTTGTTAAAAAATTAATAAAAATTAAACTTGAAAGTTAGATGACTGAAATAAATGAAAGCAAAGTTAGAGGACTGCCACATATCCACAATGTAGTTCAGGTGGATTCCGCCTTTTCTGATTAATAATATTTTAATTTTGAATCTCAAAAAAGGGAAAAAAAAAAAAAAAAAAAAAAAAAAAAAAGCAACAAAGTAAACAATAAAAGCTCTTCTATTTTTTTTTTTTTTTTTTGGGGTTAATAAAGAAAGCTATATATTCTAATTACATTTACATAAACGGGAAAAGATTACTTATGCCAAAAACCTTACCTAAACGTATACTTATCCGATTATCCAAAAGTGTTTTCGAGGACACCTAAAATTAAAGTTTTGATTGATTTGCAAATGATTTCTAAAAGAATGTTGCATTTGTTTTTAGCAAAGAACTGAAGAAGTTCTCAATTAAATAGTTGCACACGTCCCGCACACGAAATAGAAGGGCTGTCCACGTATCCCATTCCCCACAATAAAATAAGCCTGTGCTAATCTTCAAATTCGAGGCTATATTTGAGGATATGATACTGTTTCTTTTCGAAGAACTTTAAGTTCACAACAATATATTTGGGGTTTGACTTAATGCTAATATATATGCATACTTACCATTTATGAGTAACAAAATCATCACATTTGCTAATAAAAAATAATAGAAGTTAAGCTTAGAAATTGTAATTGCGGCAAATAGCTGCATCAAATTGCAATTTTTCAGATAAGGACAAACCGTTTATTTGTTCTAATCAACTACTACTAGTGTTTTAATAAAACGTGCAATATTTTGTTTATATCAACTACTTCATGTAGTCTACTTATTTTATTTCTTTAGATAAATACCAAAACATTTTTTTTTAGAAAAGATAACACCAAAACTTAGTAAGTTAATAGTAAGTGTGGGGTCTTAGGCTTTGGCCGAGAGCATGGAGCTTTAGCCGAGAACGTGAGTAGTTCGAGTCCAAAGAGGAATATCTCCTCGGATAAGCTTAATGCAGATCGGGTATAAATCCTAATGATCAAAGTGACCTTCCAGGAAGTTCTAATGATAGGGACGATCATCATGAACGTACAAGAGGGATAAGGACTCAAAAATATCTAAGGGAAAGTTGCTACACCGCATTGAATGCCTTGCAGCTAACTTCCTAACTGCATTTATGTGGAAAAGACTCCTGAGCAGTGCTACCTCAGTAACTACAACTCACAGAAGGTCAGAAAGAGTGTCTGATGGGACAAACACTTAAGTGGTGGCTCAAAAGATCAACAAGTGTAGGATTAAGATCATCCAAAGGGAACTATATAATGAAGAGACCCTTCATGAAAAGGGGATGGAGAAAAGGAGAAGAAAAAGCGCTGTAGCAATCTCAACAACTCTTGTAACCATAGTCATTCAATATATACTAGAACAGAGCTCTTCGGATTGAGCCGAGAAAAAACTTTCTAGTACAAACTAGGTTCAATTCTTGTTAGCTCATCATCCAAACCATATTAACTGTTATCCGTGCACTAAAGTCTAGCTCTTTCATCTACTCTCTACAAATTTATTGTACTAGGTTCACTGGGCCAAGATCCCTTACATTTTTGGGCTTGGTTTGAAAATCGTGTCCCCACAATAAGTATCAAAAAAAAAAAAAAACTTCCTTGTATATGTCTATTTTACTATTTAAGAGGTTTCTCCTATTTGGGGTGTGATTGGATACCGATTATTTTGCTAAAAACTGAAAACACTATAGCAAAATAATTTTTAAATATGTGAATAGTGTCGTGAGACCCATTTTTAATATTTTTTTTTCTGAATAAAGTACTTGTGGGTCCCGTGAACAGTGCACGGGACCTACTGAACAGTGCTCTATGTCTCCTAAAACACGTGCATAAAAAGAAGAAGAAGAGGAAACGCCAAACGTGAAACGCGCAGACATGAAACACGCAATCCAAACAAATACTTGGAATCCTTATTTTTTTTATTAAAAAAAACTCTTACACTCCTATGTTTAAGTAGAGACAAAACTAAAGGATAATCCAGTAAAAATACAATTATAACTTCCACTAAAACATTGCCTAAAAAATAGGACTGCTCCCTTTTGTTGATTTTCAAATTGTTTTATCCACTTATAAATTAGATTTTTAAAATAAAAATTATATATAGGAAATAAAAACATAGGTTTTTTTTTTTTTTTTTTTTGCTACAAAATAAACATGTATGTAATTTTTATTCATTTCTTGAAGATAGCCTCATGACACTCATGTTTATATTAGTAGTTCTAAATACATAATATTAATGAAAAATGTGTAAACCTGAATGAAAAATTATGACACTATAAAAAATAAAAAATAAGCATCATTGCATGCGGGAAGCACGTGTAATGAAGTTAGTATAAAATTAACAGTGTAATTAAACATTGTTAATAGACTATTTTTTTTTAAAAAATTATACTAATTTTAAAAGAAATATAATAAACTGTGAAAAATATTGGTTATTTTTTTCTTTTTTTAGTATAAAAAATTATAAAAATATTTCATAAACTAATATTTTAAGCCAATCGTTAACTTCTTCATTTTTTTTTTTTTTTTTTTCTATATAGAAAGCGTACAATCACTCATTAGGTTTAAGTGATACATTGTTTTTACCAATTGTTTAGGAACCCGAAATGTTCATTGAGCCTAGAAAAGTACTGCCTGATTTATTCTTGGTGATATCCAATGAAATCGGAGGAAGGCATGACCTATGAATATATAACACAAGTTTAGCAAAAGACAATGAAAGCTACTCAATTTTTTGTAGTATAGAGTACAAACATCCAACGTTGTGACTCTGTGACATAAATAATACTCTGCCCTATTTAGTTTGAACTTACATTAATTTTTTTAATGAAATTTGGCCAAAACTGATTTCTTAAAAAGAAAAAGCTGTAATTTTTTTTAACATAATACTCGATGACAATAACATGGTTATATCCTACATTTTAGGAAAACTAAGCAATTAAAGTTACCAATACTATCCATAACACATACAAAGCATACAAATACAGAAAGAGTGAAGCTTGTGTCTAGTGATTTTTTGCACTAGACTTGATGCGAATCGGACACGAATCTAATGCAAAAAAGCATTGGATGCAAGCCGTATCCACACTAAAATATACACATAAATTCAGCAAGAAAAGAAGAAATATATACACATGCAAAGACTTGTTGAACTGGAACGGTGATGCAGATTGGTGAAGGGAGAATAAAATATTTTAATATTTCATGTTGTTTTCTCTTTCCTAGTGGAATTTGGATTTATTTACTTTTACAAGTTCAATTAAAACCCTTGTCCTCGTTGAATTAGAATTTTAACTGTTTTTCTTTTCATAGTTAAATTTTTTTTCCTTTCTCAAGTAGAAGCAAGTTTATTATTTCTTTTCTTAAAAGAAGTAGGAGAAATTCTATTTTTATAAATACTCTTTATAGAGAGCTTAATTGTTGTGATGTGTTGATTAAGTTAGAGAGATTTTCTCTATCATTTTGCCTACTAGCCTAAGTTATTTTGGTAACAATTTTTGTTTTTTATTTTCAAAAACTTGTTTTTAGGAATATAAAGAAAAAAAAAATCTTGTATTTTTGAAATCAAAAATATGTTTGGTTAGTTGAAACTAAAACAAAAAAAATTTGAAGAAAAAAAAAAGAAAATACTAAAATATGTTGTTACTAGAATTTGAACTTACAGGGATGAAAGGCCTAGATAAGGATATTGGGCCATGGGCCGCGCTCAAGAACGTCAGATAGCCCGAGGACAGATAAGCACTAGTGAAGACAGATATGTTATTAAGCCAAAGAAGAGGTCGAGTCATAGTGAATAAGTGATGTTGTTTGAGAAGCTACCCCTCATCGGACGGAAGATTAGAGGCCTGAAGTTCGACCACCCATCAAGCCCTAGGCAGTAGGCAACCATGCTTGGGAGGATAAGTTTCAGTGAGAGGTGAGTCAACAGAGAAATGAGAAAGATTTGGGTATAAATCTATTACCATAACATTGAATGCTCTACATCTAACCTTCTAACCGCATTAATGTGAAAGTGATACCTGAACAGTAGTTTCTAGCCTTATAGCTATCCACAGAAGAGAGGGATAAATCAAAGAGAAGAACCCCATGACAAGGGAGGGGGGATCTGAGATTGAGAGAAAGAAAAGCATTGTGTAACTAAGAGCTTGAACATTTTTATAAGTCCAAGAGAAATATATATATATATATATATATAAGAACAGACCATCCTCGGACCTGACTGAGGAGCCTTTTTCTTTGTTCAAACTGTTTATCTTGTTTATTTTGACATTAACTAGCCCGTCACCTAACTCATTGAACGTTCATTATCAGGCTCACTCAGATAAGGACATTGTTTTGGGCTCTTTGAGCCATTGTCCTTTCCATTTAGGTTATAGTGCGAATTGTGTCCTTACAGAACTTTAATACTAACTCATTAAATGAGATAGATTCATTAAATAAAATACGTATTTTCATTAACTTTTGAAAATTATAAACTAAAAACAGCATTTTGCATACTTTCAGTTTCCTTCACAAATTAAATTTTAAAAATAGTTTTTGTTTTTTTATTTATTTTGGGTTGCCAAACAAGTTTTTTAGTCTCAAAAATAGAAAATTATTTTTGAAAACAAAAAATAAGGAGAAAAAACAGTAACCAAACATACGTTCTTGTGAAACTTAGGTTTCATAGAAGAATTGTAGTAATTGTATGTTACAGATAAAATAATAGAGAAAACCACTCTAACAAGCTTTTATTAATCCATACATCACAATAATCAACCTCTCTACTCTCTCTCAATAACAACAATAATAATAATCAACTTCTCTATAAAGAGTATTTATAGGAATATAATTTCTCCTACTTTTTTTGAAAAAAGAAATAACAAACCTACTTCTATTTGAGAAAAGAAAAACAATCTAACTAAGAAAAGAAAAACAATTAAAATCTTAATCCAATTAGGAAAAGATTTTAATTAAACTTGTAAAGGATTTAAATTGAACTTGTAAAAGCAAATATTTCCTAATTCCACTAAAAAAGAGAAAATAGCATAAAATATTAAAATATTTTATTTCCCTTTAATCAATCTGCATCAAAGGAACAGGGTGTATTTAGCCCATCCAATGCAGACAACGAATACCTTGCAAACAACAGAGTGGATCACGACGTATGCACAACAGATGTACTAAGTTCTTTTTTTTTTTTTTCTTTTGATGGAATCATGGAAGTACTAAGTGGTATCTTAACCATACCAGGATGCTACAAATCGATGTTTCCAAATCCACTTGTACAAAATCATAGTAGTCCTACATTTTTTTCGTCCTCAAATAATTAAGTAGCGGAAAAAAAGAGTTGGAATGGATTAGACTGGCTTGACAGCCGCATCCTCCACCAAATGCCCACCATATTCAAAGCCACCAAAGACATGATTGCATATATATCAAGCAACTTCATTGGGAAACAACTGGGGTCCAAAGTATTCAATTTCACTAAAGGTTTCAGAAAATTCAATTTTTAATGAGCATTGATATTTCTAAGTAAGTTGTGGTCCTGTTAACGGGTACTAGTACTCTTAGGACATTTGTTAACGGACTATTTTGAAAAACTTTTAATTCTACTTTCATGATAAATATATAAAACTGTAAAAACATCAATTATTTTTTTTTATAAATTAAAAATTAAAAAAAAATTCTAAAATCAATATCCTTAATATTTTTCATAAATTATAATTAACTGTTGTTGGGTTCAAATTTATACTTTGAATAACTTCTTAGGTTTTGCATATATAATTTTTTGAACCATTAAAGAATATTTGAAAACCAAGACAAATTTATCTATTCATAAATATTCAGCCAAAAAAAAAATTTATAGAGTCATAAAAAACAAATGGATTTTAGCATGTAAACAAAATCTAATAAATCAAATGGATTCCTTGGTCATGAGCTCGCAAAATTATGTAACCTTTCATTCAAATTTCACCTTCAATTTATTGGTTATCTTGAACAAGTACAGCTCAATTTTCTCATCAAACTCTTTATTGATCTCCTTAAACAAATCTAGATTTTCCAGTGGAAACTTCTCACAAAATATTATCTTCAATCTCAAGCTTAACTTTGGGTGGGATTTCATCACATACACTTACATCTAGTATTTTCTTCAACACTACTTCATCACATGACTTCCTCCTAAAATTATCTATGCTCTTGACAATTAGAAGCCAAAATCCTCATTATTTTTTCTTTTCATATGAATTTACTACTCTCCATTTTTCACTACTACAAAATAGTATTTTATTGTAATCATAGGGAAACAAAGAATTAACTATCTTCTTCTATGTTTTTTGCCATGAGGGAACTCTAAACTTACTTTATAAATTTTTAGATATTTTGTATCATTCCATAATTTTGCTATGTAGTTCTCGAACTTGTTTGACACAAGCTACACGCCTTAAAATCTTTGAGGATCTCCACATAATTGTAGTCTTGAAGATAAAGAATCCAGTTACAAAAATATTCTTTATATGACATGCTATCAAAGTATGAAATATTATTGAAATTAAGTACATGCTGATCAACAGGTTGTCTATGAGTACAATCTCTTACACAAATCCCCATATTGCACTCACAATATATTTTTTTGCTATTCAAACCTAAATTGATATTGTGAATCTTGATTGTCTTAGCCGCATGTCTTTCATTATTTCAAAATGCTAACAAGCTCTTCTACCTATTAATTCATAATGGAAAGTGTAGTAAACATCTTGTTTTAGCTAGATAAATTTTAAATCCATAAGTGTCATCTTGATTCTCCAACAAAAATGTAGAGTAAAAACCTTACAACAAAAACTTATATATATATATATATATATATAAAGGGTTTTACACATAGGAGGCCATTTTAATGGCTTTAAAGCAATAACGTACATAGTTAAAAAAAAAAATTTACTTCATCAAAAGAGTCTTAAAAACACATAAATGAAAGAAATAATATCCAACAATATAAAGTTTTCTTAAAATTATATAATATAATATTAAAAATAAGGAAATAGACCACGTGATGATCCCGATCGACTTTAGGAAGGAAAGGAGTATGGGCTGTATGGCCAACGGGTGGAGGAACTTCTTTGGAACAATAATAACACACGTCATTAATGTCAAGATAAAATAATAATAAAAATTCCTTCTCCAAAAAAAAAAAAATCAATAAAGTCAATTATTCACCCATAAAAGGTGGCGTTTTTAAGAGTGCAAATTACTAAGGGCCATTGCAAGCTCTAATTCATTAGAGGAGGTGAGTTAAGAAAAATTATTAGGTCCATCGGAAAAATTGCTGACGTGGTCTTTTTTGACCTCACAACTAATAAATATTGTTATTTATACAAATTTGACATCATCTAATAATTTTTTTTTATTCATTTTGTTGATTAGGTTGCTCACTCACATATTTGCATAAATGACATTTTCATTGGTTGGGAGGACCACGTTAGCAATCTTCCTGATGAACATAATAATTTCTTGTGAATTAGACCTTATACCGTACAATCACGCTCCCTTGGCATACGCGATAATTACTTTATAAGTACAAATTTTTTTGGGATTGAGGGTAACGGTTGGTGCTGAAGTGTCCAAGAAAGAATTTCGCATACATATACACTTAGATTAAATTAGAATAAAATTTATATCTCTAAAAAAATAGAGTAGAAGTTATAACGGAAAGCTCAATTATGGTTTACTTGCCTCTCTCTCTCTCTCTCTCTCTCTCTCTCTCTCTCTCTCTCTCTCTCTCTCTCTCTCTCTCTCTCTCTCTCTCTCTCTCTCTCTCTCTATATATATATATATATATATATAGACATACAAGCCAATACATCAATTGATTGTATAGTGTAGGCAGTGTTCAAGTTTGCAACCTCTTATTCGATGATGATAAACTTTATTAGTTGAGCTAATTGAAACTTAAACAATATATACAATGCTTAATCATAACTTGAAGGGGAAAGACCTAAGCGGCTATTCATTAATTAGGTTATCAGCATGGTCCTATGCTGATGGAACTAGAGGGATATCAACTAGTGATTAACTCTTCGTTTGTTTCGACATTAATATTTTCTAAAAAATTAGTCATTTTCAAAAAGTGTTTTCTAAAAAACTATCTCATTTTCTTATATTTAGTAGTGATCTTAAAAATGAGAAATAATTAGTTTTAATAGTTTTCATATTTCCCCCTAACTTCTTTTATTTGTGCAATGTGAGATAGAGCTGTTTTCTAAAAACTTTTAGCGGAAAAAAATTTCTAAAAAATTAATCATATTTTAATAGAATTTTTTATCAACTAAAAATAGTTTTTCTTTGGTTTTTTTTTTTTTGGATATTATCAAAAACTAGAAAACACAATAAACTATTTTCACAAAAAGTTTTTCATCAAAACAAATGGTGACATTGGTTCCAGATATAGTTTCTTATTCATCAATAAATCTAGCAAAATGACTTGGCAAATCACTGATAAATATGTCCAAATACTATTATTATTATTATTATTATTATTGTTATTATATTTTTCTAACAACTAGCTTCATTATTTTTATTTTTAATTTTTGGGTTGAGAAAACTGGCTTCCATTATTTGAACATTGTAAAAGTCAGCAATCCAATGGTGTCGCTTTGTGTATTAGCCTTATTAATTGCCATTAACTAGTTCCCATAAATATATATATATATATATATATATGTATATGTATGTCATTAACTAGCATTCTTCCAAGGTTTTCCTTGAAAATGTATTTTTTTTTTTTTTTTTGGTAAACATTCCTTGAAAATGTATACCACTTAGCTAGTTTGGCTACTGATGTGCCAACTCACATTTGTTGGCCTCATATGGTTCCCTTTGTCACTTAACTGTTTGTATTTCTTCCTTTACTGGTACTAAATAATAATAATAATAATAATAATAATAATAATAATAATAATAATAAGGCGAAAATGCACTTTTGGTCCCTACATTTTAGGCCTATTCTCAATTTGGTCCCTAAATTGATTTAGCTCCTAGGTCAGTCCCTGATTTTTAAAAATCGTTTTTAAAATAGTCCCTACCGTCAACCCAGTGACAGAAAATGCTGAGGTGGCAGACGGAATGCACTGTGTGCACAGTAAATATTGACGTGGCTAATAAAATATTAATAAAAAAATTTATTTGGCTTTTAAAAAATAACACATCAGCATTTTAATAATAAAAAATTCATATCAGAAAATTTAAAAATAAAATAAAATAAAAAACAAAACCTTAAATCTCATTTAATTAAATAATTAAATTTATATTTTTTTTATTGCTTATCATTAATTTTTTGGAAGAACATAAGAACATGTTCTTCCCTAACATATCTAACACAATCAAACTCAACAAAAAAAAATCAAACTCAACAAATTCTAACACAATGAACACCAAATTCTACCGCAAATCAAACCCATAAACAAACTAATCTCCAACAAACCCAAACCTAGAAATTTCCTTGAGAAACAAACACAAAAAAAAAAAAAACCCAAAAAAAACCCATGCCCGAATCTCCATAGTTTTCTTCTTCCCTAACATATCTAATCGGCCAACCCATTTGGACAATCAAACTCAACAACCACCGATCTGAGCGAAGACCCCACCGGCCACGGCTAAAGAGCGAATACCCACGGCCACACCTCACCGATCTGAGCGAAGACCCCACCGGCCACGGCTAAAGAGCGAAGACCCACGGCCACACCTCACCGATCTGAGCCCAGATTAAACCCACAACCACCGATCTCCACCTCAATAATCACCACCACAACCACCGATCGGCCACACCGATCTAAGAGAGAGAGCTTTAAACCCACAACCACCGATCGGCCACACCGATCTGAGTCCATCAACTAACACTCCGTCCGCCGCTACTCCTGCGTGTCCTCATCATGGGATGACTCCGCCACCACCGCCAGTAAGAGAGGAAAAGAGAGAGAGGGTGAGTTAGAGAGAGAGATCTTGCTTTTGAAGAGAGAGGTAGAGTCAAATTGAAAAATAAATAAAAATACTGAGATGAGCTTGAGAGAGTGAGAGAAAGAGAGAGCCTGAGATTTGAATTTCCTTATTTTCATTTTTTTTTTTGAATTAAACTAAAATTAATTTTTATTTTTAATTTAGAAAATACTGATGTGGCTATTTTTAATTTAGAAAAATGCTGATGTGGCATTTACAAAGGTCAAATAAAATATTTTATTAGCCACGTCAGCATTTACTGTGCACACAGTGCATTCCGTCTGCCACCTCAACATTTTCTGTCACTGGGTTAACGGTAGGGACTATTTTAAAAACGATTTTTAAAAATCAGGGACTGACCTAGGAGCTAAATCAATTTAGAGACCAAATTGAGAATAGGCCCAAAATGTAGGGACCAAAAGTGCATTTTCGCCTAATAATAATAATAATCTAGCATTCTTCCAAAACCGTTGTCATATCCAACAACCTACCAGCCGACCATAATGGCTTTGGAGGCATCTAATCTTTATAAATTTACAAGAAAGCAATTTGGAGATTGGAATGACACGAACAAGATTTAACAGATACCAATGACTTAAAGAATTAAGATGAAGAAAAGTAGGTACCCGAAATCAGAATTTTATCTTTGAGAAGCAAAATATGAACTAAAAAAATTAGGAAAAAAAAAATCATATTCAAAATCTACAGACCAAACAGAAGTTAATAGTTTTTTTTTCATATATATATATATATATATATGTCCTATCCTTCTAATACAAAGAATATTCACATTCAAAAAGCATGGGTCGATTATAATGAGTCAAACTCATTACTCATAATAATGTTTGGTTTTTAGGTTGGCAAATTTTATGACATTGTAACTTGATCAAGTTTGCAATGCAGTTTCATAAGTTTAGAATCAAGTATCCAAAAAGCAGCTCAAAGATAGAAGTTTCAGTAATTTTGATTGCCCTTCAATCGAGTCTCAATCAATTGAAGGCTAGTTTTGATAAACTTTTGATCGTTGCTTACTTGATTGAAAGAGGGCTCCGGTCAAACTTTGGTCCGACTTCAAAAACAATGAACTTCTTTCTTTTCAGGCTCTTTAAAAATAATTCGATTTAAACCAGTGTCAAACACTGTCATGTGTCTCATGCAACTTTGATTTAAATAAATTATTTTATTTTATTTTGTTGCGCTGAACTCCAACATGCCAGCTTTAATTTACTAGAGCATAAACAAATAGAATCAGATAGCTAGGATGAACTTTGGTAATACAGCTGAAGTAGGTACAAGACTCCAAGTCTTTCCATTGCAACTAAAATTCAAAACCATGGGACTCTACTTCAACCGTGAATCTAGGGTTGGACTTGCAACCAAATTTCTTCTGGTAATTATGATTGACAATGGGTTAAAAGTCAAAACCGAAGGCCCAAAGAAAACTGCCATATTTTTATAATGGATCTGTTAAGATTTAAAAGCTTTTTTTTTTTTTTTTTTTTACAAAATAGAATTTCTACTCTAGCCTAATCTAAGTGTATATGTATATGTATCTCTCTCTTAAAAACTTGAACCTTGACCATTGCCCCTTCACACCTCACAAGTATTTATACTTGTGGAGTGAGCACCTTACCAAGAGTACCCGGTGGTAAGATTTAAAAGCATTAAGAATAAATAAAGAGAAGACAAGACAAAAAGTATTGATTATAGTGGTTTGGTCTTAGCAGTATGCATTCATGCCTTCATGGTACAACACCCTAAACAATGGTACATCTTTACTAATTAATTTTGATTTTTAGTGCTTGGTGAAAATACAAAGAAATAATGACTCATTTATCCTACATTAGATACTTAAGTCCAAAAGCTTCCAAGTAAAAGACATAAATTAAGATTAATGATAGTTACACACTGTATGTACATGAGACAACGATTTCAGTTAAAATTGTGAAATTATGTTTCCAAAAGACGATTTCACCATCTTACAATCATAACAAAATGCGATTTTGGCTGGAGTGTGTATGACAGTATATAACTCTACCTGTGCAACTATAATTAGCAATACATTAATAAGGAGTCTGTTCGTTTGTTTTTATTTTTACTAAACAATACATGAAACTCTCACTTAACCAACTTGTACTCAATTATTTAATATTAAAATAAACTACCATTCCCACACTAACCGAAGAGATGTTGTTATGCTTCATGAAGGTGTGTTTTGCATTGAACGCCTAATTAGTAAAACAACAAAACTCAACTTTAAAGTTAGTAATGGGAAAATGACAAAATAAATAGTTAGAATTATATATTGCATGCATTTTTTATGGTTACCATATAATTCATTTTTCCTATTGAATCTAGTTCTTGGGATATTGATCTCTAAGTTGGGTATTTACATACATGACTCATGATTCCCAAAAAAAAAGAAAAAAAAACATACATGGCTCATGATTTTATAAGTTTTAGCCCCATCCTCCTTGATGTATTCCACGCCCTCTATCTTTCCAAGACCTTAGTTAATGGATTTGCAAATATCGTTTTATTTAACATAATATACATAGGATCTAATGGTACTCTTTTTTCCCCTAAGTGTGGATTTCTGTTATAATAACGATTTCATACTCTACCAATTGTAGGGGTGCTATATCACAATGTATTAAAAAGATAGGTGGAATTGCTTTTCTTGAAGTGGGATTTCATACAACAAATCTCTATATGCTCAACTTCTACGATTAAATTCACAATAATTGTTTTTTTTTTTTAATTTAAAATTTATAACATCACTACCTCAAGTAAAATGAAACCAATGATATAGAGAAAATTGCCTAACAAAGAGTTTCAATAGTTATTGCTAAAAGCATGAAGCACAACAACATACATTCTTTAAAACAAGTAATAACTTTTGGTACCAAATAAATATTTCATCACTTGCTGAATGGTATGCCAATGATCTTTGCTTGGCTTACTAATAAACCTACTAATTACTCATACTGCTTATGCAATGTCGTAGTTCTAGCACAATAAGGTTTTGTAAACTACACCCAAGGAGGGGTGGCCCAGTGGTGTGAGATCCTGCATGCATGTATGAGGTTCCTCGTTCAAGTTGTGGCGAGTACCATGTGGGGGATAGGTTCCTAGCATGTATTGCGCCTCATCTGCTGGCTTTCTTAGGGTGCTAGGGTGAGGTTTGTGACACCCCGGTCACAGTAGTTATGGCTTAATCCAACATTCCCTAGCGGGGGGTGCCCCTATTAGGTCATGCTCTAGGGGGTAAGTCACATATAGTTGCCCCCCCTCCCCTTTTTGGTTCATCAAAAAAAAGATTTTGTAAACTGCAGATGATTCTTTTTTTATTAACTACCTCATTGCCATTATTCATAAGAAACAAATGAATACTAAAATCAAAAAGAGTAACAATATGTTTGCAATCAATAAAATTATATTTTCTCAAAATTTTGTGAATAACAAGAACAATTTAGCGTGTGTTTGCGTGTAAATTATTTTGTGTTTAAGTTTTTGGCTAGGTCCTATGGCATTGTTCACAACTCAGCCAAAAACGTGAAAAATGTGCATAACCGTGCATATTCCTAGGTCCCACATGACACTATTTATAGTTTAAAAATTATTTTACTACAGTGTTTTCAGCAATAAGTTTTTCAATTTTAAGCAAATACGCGGTATTCAAACAAACCCTTAATCACATATTTTTGTAATCTTCATGTCCAAAATAATAGTAGCCTCATGAAGATCTTCAATATCAAAATGACTTTTAAGCACATGAGGATGAAGTTTGGCTCCAGACATGTTTGAAGCTATCTTTTCCAACTCATTATTTTAGAATTTATAAGACTATCTATGCATATTATTTAAACAAGTAATGTGACTAAAATTAAACATAAATGGCTTCTTTAAATTGGAACAAAATAACTCTAAACATTTTTCCTTCTTTATTTCATTTATATCATGCAGATTAGAGCTAAATATTAATAAGTGAGTTTTCCAAATATTAGAATTGATGCACTTATCACGTTGATTTAACATATAACAATTTTCAATCATGTAAGAATCAAATTTTTCGTGCCATTATGTGGATGAATTTCTTGTTCTAGCTGTAAAAGTATTCAAATTGGTGCATATAAATTTCTTCTTTTATGTCCCAATTTTATAAAGTTGTTTTCTACACTCATTAGATGAATTTTCAAATAATATACACTAAACTAATGAACTAAAAAAAATACAATTATATATCAAATTAATGAAGTATCAATTTTAAAAAATGTCAGATTATTAATTCAAACTCAGCCCAATTGATAAAACATAATTTTGGGTTGGACTTGGACAAATTAAATTTTCAACTTGATAACTTGGGGTTAATTTCAAATTAAACCTTACACTTTCAGAGGTTTCATATTAAATTCTGCACTTTTAAAAGCTTTTCAATTCAAATCATGCTTACATCTGTTTATATTTTGCAGCGAGCTCCTTAATGGAAAATACTTACAATAAAAAGAAAAAATACTTACAATCACGCATTTCTACACAAAAGTATTTCTATAAATATTTTCAAACAAAAAGATATAGTGTAATAATTATTTCATCACATGTATTTATTTTTATTACATATAAACATTATATATTTCACTTCAAGTAATATAACATCGTTTTGCTTTAGTATTTCTCACTAATGGCATATGCCTTATGGATTTATGGTTTAAATTAAAATATTTTTTTAAAGTATAAAGTTTAATTGTAAAATTTTGAAAATATATGGTTTAATTTGAAAGCACCTCTAAATTAGTGTTTAATTAAAATATAATTAACCTTTTTTTCTTTTACACTCGTGCCTTTTTTGGTTTTTGGTGTCCAGCTATATACCTAAATGGAGACTTTTTGTTGTTGTTGAGAATCAAGACTAATAAATGGTGATTTTGTTTATCAAGACTAAATGGAGATTTTGTTTATCACAATGGGAAAGGAATATATATATTTTTTTGATGAACAGGAAAGGAATATATAAAACGTGATAACTGCCAGAACTTATATGATCTTTTTTTATAAACCAACTTATATGATCTTTGAATTCATGCTTTACCTACCCTCTCATGCTAGCTACCAGGATGAAGGAAAAAAAAATTGTAATAAAGGAAAAGTGACTTTAGACTATTGGTTAATAATTCATTTTAAGAAAGTTTCGACACAACTTTGATTAGAAATGAAAAAAGCTGTCAAAACATTAATTTTTTTTTTCAATAAAAACTTTCTTTAAATGAACTATTAATCAATGTCTTAAGAACATTTATTAGCATTTTTCATAAAAGAAATCTCTTAAATCATTTACAACTTTTTCTCAAATTTAAAATAAAATATAAAAAAATCATTCACAGCTAACCCCTTGGGGAAGTAGCTGTGTACATCTACCAAAGCTCCAAGATTCAGATGTTATTAATGCTTGCACATTGAGCAATAGAAAAATATGTACTATAAAGTTGGAACTTCACCATATATCTTTTTTTTTTTTTTTTTTTGAGAATAACTTCACCATATATCTTGTTCCAATAAATAATGTTTATGTTTCTTTTATTTCACATGTCTTAATAGTTAATATATAAAATAGAAAAATGAGTCATAGATGGGATATGCCGTATGCAACAAGATATTTTGGTGAAAAGAGATTTATCTTATCTTAATATAACTAGGATAATTTCCTCTTAATAATTTGACATTATGAATATTAAAAGAATTAATTAAATCACTATCCCATTTTGATTTTTTTAGGATTGAATCACTATTCCTTTTTTAGTTTTCTTACAATTGAGCAATAGATGTTAATAATTGAGACTGAGAGTTAGAAAAAAATAACCTTTAATCTCAACAATTAAATAAAAAAAAAGTAAAAATAATGAAAACATTTTGTGAATAAAGATGGAATAATTGAACTAAGTATTGCACATTATCCAAATCCTTTTTCTTAACATGGTTGAAGACTTGAAGTATAATCCACAAGCAAATAGGAGTCTTCCTTTCCTCCTATCTTCCTATTTTCTGGTCATGTGTACAGCGCTATGAATGAGCTCACACTAGTTGACTTTGAGCGGACTTTACTCTAAACCTCTATATGGACGGTGTTATAACCTATAATATGAAATCAATAGGACACCATTAAATTATGTTAAATAGCTCTTTTTTTTAAGCCAAAAAAAAAAAAAATGTTAAATAGGTCTTTCAAGCTGTTCATTAAAAACAAATTTGACATGTTGAAATTTTGTTTCACATTACGTGGCCTTCCACAATGGGGTTATTATCCAAAAAAGAAACATGCTGAATCTAGTATCAATATTTTATTACAGATTTACAAACTAAGAGGATTAACATTGGATTATTAAAAATAATGGTCATTTTACACTAAAAAAAATTACTTTTTCTATTTTACCTTGCAATTTACTTAACATTTTAGTTTTTATTTTAACATACAACTCTTTAAGATAATATAAACTAGGTAATTAAATAATATAAATTTACAAACCGTGAACAGAGAAGAGAGAGAGAGAAAAAGTGGGAAGGTTAATAAAATTTAGAAATTTAAATTTACAAACTATGAACAATATTTTCTAAAAGTAACAATTTACTGTAACGGGGTTGCAAATCTTTTTTAAAATAGCAATCTGGGCAATGCTTATTTTTGATGGTTTGATAGTTTAAAATAGCAATTTGGGGGTGTAATGCTCTAAGGTAACAATTAATGTTACCTTAGATTAATAAATAAATGTTTAAACTACTTTTTATGACCAATGATATCATTTTATAAGATTAATGTAATTAAATTTATAATATCTCTATCATTACTCAAAACAAATGTGAGGTTGGTGATTGGACTGATTGATATAATCAAATTTGTAGTATTTATTTCACCACTAAAAACAGGGGAGAGACTAGTGACTTGGCCCCTAAAAAAAGGAGAGAAAGAGAGATTATGTTAAATAAATAATATGGGTAATATAATATGGCAGCAAATTACAAGGATTAGATTAGATTATGTTAAATATATTTTTCACAGGTTTAACTTAAAAAAATATATATATATTTTTTTTTTGCATTTTACGTGGCTTTAAACAATGATGCTGCTGAGAAAACTTGATATCAACGGCTACCTTCCATTCAAAACACGTTTACTCTTACCAACTGGCCAACTAGTCATTCTCTCATTCCATGTAATGGACTTGCAAAATTGAACTCTTCCAACTCTCTTAAAAGACTTCTTATGCAAAGAAAATTTCAAATGGAGCTACTGTTATTATAATCATTCACCTTTCAAGACATGAGAACCAAGAGTATGACTGTTACCAAAACAAAGCACCAGCTACCCCATCAAAAAAACAGAATCTCTTCCACTTTTGACAATAATATATTCATAGAGCAGAGTGGATAAAAAAGCATTTGCAAGGAGTGTAAATAGGAGATTGGATTTCTGCTGTTTTTATTTTTTTTTTTTCCCGCTGACTGAAAATGGGATTTGCTGCACATAACATTGGGAAATACAAGCTTGGCCGGACAATCGGAGAAGGTACTTTTGCTAAGGTTAAGCTAGGTGTTGACAGCACCAATGGTCACTATGTTGCAATCAAGGTCATTGACAAGCACATGGTCTTGGAAAGCAATCTCAAGTTTCAGGTGAATTTCCAAACTTCATTGTTAAAAGTAAAATGTTTTCTTCTTTCTAATACAATGTTTGAGATTTCTGTTTCAGGTTCAAAGAGAAATAAGAACAATGAAGCTTCTGCATCACCCCAACATCGTTCGAATACATGAGGTCTGTTTACAGTTTTGGTAGTTGAACTCAAATCTTTTTTGACACAGGAAAAAAAATTTCCTTATTTCATGTTTCTGTGTCCAAATTCCGATAACAGGTCATTGGTTCAAAGACAAAAATCTATATTGTAATGGAACATGTATCAGGAGGACAGCTCACAGACAAGATGGTGAGAATTATGAATTATCTAGCTTCATCTGGGATCTATACATGGTGTTTGGGCAGCTACTTGATAGAGCAAATACTAATCTTCCATAATCTTATCATTGCACAGTCTTATGTCAAGAAGCTAGAGGAATGGGAGGCAAGAAAACTTTTTCAGCAATTGATTGATGCAGTGGACTACTGCCATAACAAAGGGGTATATCACAGAGATCTAAAGGTCAGTGAAACCAATCTACCGTTGCTATGTTAGCCAAATTCTCTGTTATTACTCAAAACCCTGACTAGGGCATTGGCAAATCCCATGCGCAGCCAGAAAACTTGCTTATGGATCATAAGGGAAATCTGAAAGTATCTGATTTTGGACTAAGTGCGTTGCAAAAGGTAGCATCCATAAGATCTTTTTTTTCTTTTTTTTTTTCTTCAGTTTGAGTTCTTGGAACTTTACAATATCGATGGGTTATTAGCTGAAATTCTGATATGTTTTCAGCCTGGTGGCATCCTATCTACAGCTTGTGGCTCCCCATGCTATGTAGCACCCGAGGTGAGTACTAGATTTGACTTTTCATAATCTGCAATATCAAGCTTTATTTTATACCTGCATATCCTTTTGTGCCATGACTAATGTCTCATTTATTCATGCACAGCTGCTTCTAAATAAGGGTTATGATGGAGCAGCTGCTGATGTTTGGTCTTGTGGGGTAATCCTGTTTGAAATACTTGCTGGTCATCTACCATTTGATGACCGAAACCTGATAAATTTGTATAAGAAGGTAGCCTCCAATGTCAATAAATAATTTCAGTTTCTGATTCAAATAATTTCATTCATCTAATGAGTACTTATTTGCACAAAGATATCCAGAGCGGAATACACATTTCCACCATGGTTTACCAAAGGCCAAAAGAAACTGCTCTTCAGAATATTTGATCCAAATCCTAGAACGGTATAGCCCTATAACTTTCTAAGCTAATAACAAAATTTCAGATTCTATTGAATAAAATAACAATTTTTCTTTTTCAATTTCACCACCACAGCGGATTACTATACCAGAGATCGTAGAAGATGAATGGTTTCAAAAGGATTATGTGCCTGCTTGTGGATATGAAATTGACAATAAAATCCACTTGGATGATGTTAATGCTGCTTTTGATTCAATTGAGGTAAAAGCTCAAAGTATTAGCATGATAATGATTTTCATAAATTGACTTAACCATCTAAAATTCACAACAGGAGATTGCCACAGAGACAAAGATTCCCAAATCCTCCAGTTTCATAAATGCTTTTCAGTTGATAGCTATGTCACAAGATCTTGATTTATCAGGTCTCTTTGAAGAGCAGGCAAGTCTAAAGATCAGAATGTTAGTCACTATAAAATTACTTGGTTCGTTTTTTAATTTAAGCAAACCCTTTTCTCAATGTAGGACGAAAATAAACAAAAAACAATGTTTGGATCCAAGCATACAATTGATGAAACCATAAAGAAAATAGAAGCTGCTGCAATGGACGTGAGCCTATCTGTAGAAAGAAGGAACAACTCTAAGGTACAATATGCTTATACTCAGATCATAACACCCCCCCCCCCCCCCCCCCAAAAAAAAAAAAAAAAAAAAAAAAGAGAAGAAAAAAAATCCAGCACAGTTAATGATTTCTCACTATGGTGCACAGCATCAGATGAAGATGCATCCCAAACAGAAAATGACTAGATGTTGTAGATCATGTCTTGACATCTCAGCAGAGGTAATTAATTGTCATATATTCTCTGTACAAGATAAAGAAATCAGGGTCTCTCACAAATTTATGGCAAATGTCAGGTGATTGAGGTTGCTCCCACTAATTGTGTCATAGAAATATCAAAATCTGCAGGGGAGCTAAAAGTGTACAAAGAGGTATGATGAGCATATTCCTAAGATAGTTTTGTTTGTGGATTAGAGTTTCCGAACTGAGCTAAGAGTTAGTACCATGTTAATGATCAGTTCTGCAAAAGTTTATCAAGTCTGCTGATAGATAAGTCTGAGCTTCCATCACAAACTGAAGAACCAGAAGAAGCCAATGTTGATACCAAAAATATCCAAGAGAGTGGAAGGTAAAGTGAAACCTACTTTGCCACTGTCCATATTAGCATAGATTGTTTCTGCTGACTCACTAGTAACCTTCAATAACTGTATGCAGCTCTGAAGAAAAAAATTACAAAGAAAATAAAGATCCCTGAGCCTATTCGTCCTGTTGTTAATTAGCTAGTCCTTGTCTCAACAATCTCCAATCCCGGTTCCTTATTCTAAAAGAAAGATGTAAAGCAACGTATATACAACCAATGCTTTCAAGTGAATGGTTCCGAAGAAACACTGCATATGATTCAGGTTTATGTATTCATTATAGTGCCGAAACTATGATTTTCAGAGAGCTATTTGCTTGCTTCAAATTGGTTGTTGTTTTTTCCTTTTCCTTTCTACTTGTAATACAAGTATCTTACTCAAAGATGTACATTAGAGAGGTGAGAATTCTTCACTACATTTTTTGTTGTGCAATAAATGACAAAAAAAGGGAATTTGTCAGGTGAGTGGCTACAAAGAACAGGATTGTTTTAATGCATCCAATTTGCATATTCAATAAAATGAAGTCAATGAGAGAAGAATCAAACTTAGCCTAATCAAAATTGCCTGTCAATCCAAATCATCCACTAGATATGTGATCAAAAATTGAAATGGACATAACACAATACTTAAGTTCAACAACGCCACACATCATTTCAATTCATTGAACTCAAAACATCTATACACGGATCAAGTCATACCAACTTTAGGCTGTCCCATATATGTATAATGCTTTCCATAACAATTTGTAAGCAACCTCTCGTGGTTTCTTGGACATTTGGACAAATACAATTTTCAGGGATGGCCCGCTATAGCAGATATTAACCAAGCTGAGCTTTCATGCTTTTCCATGTTTATCTGTAAGACAGCAGTAAAATGTAAACCTAGCTTGGAAGACTCAAAAGAATTAGAACCAAAGAAAGAAAAGAGAAATCTGCAAAACTAGTGATAGAAAAATCAAAGGACAGAATAAAGAAAACAAAGACAGAGGGAGAAGGGATCTTTTATCCTTCTTACTTCTTCATTCTTCATGCCTAAGTTGTCTGATATTCATAAAAACACACCTATAGAAACATCTTCATTTAAGTTATTATAATGCATCCTAAAACATAATCCTGGTCTAACAAGAAAAGAAGAGATCTTTTATCTTTCTTACTTCTTCAGGCCTAAGTTGTCTGATATCCATAACAGACTTATAGAAACATCTTCATTTAAGTTATCATAATGCATCCTAAAACATAATACTGATCACAACAAACGTAAGATAATAAGAAAAGCTGAATTCAGAAATGAAATGCTCCCTCCATCCACAATTATTTGTTTACCTTTGAAAATCCAACTTTTTAAGGGACATCATTTAATGTACAATCTTTGAAATATAATGCCACCAATTTCCAAAATTACCCTCTTGAATTTAAATTCCAATTAACAAAATAAAAAAGAGTATTGACTTTCCAAACAAACTAAAGGATTAGTTTAAAAAAAGTTACGAAGATTATATCTATTGAAAGAGGAATTTTGGAACATCACAAAGCAGAATAGTGGACATCAAATAGTACTTGTGGGAGGACAAGTATTCAAGAGCAGGGGCAAGTGAGAGAAGTCCAATGTCAGAAGAACAGACCTCAGAAGGCATTGACAGCAAGCCCTCGGGAAAGTTATAAACAATTCATCATAGGCACAGGGAGGCTGCAATGCTCGAGGACCCCGAGGATATTAACGTGTCTTCGGAAGGGCTAAGGACCAGTTCTGAAGACCATCGGGCATAAATCGAGGAAGAGGAGGAAGATTTGTCGTCACGCATGGAAGGGAAGAAAGCAAATAAAGCATCCATCACCTCCGCATTCGATGCTCTGAACCCACTTAGCTTACCGCATTAATGAGGAAATGACTCCTGAGCAGTGTCATCACGGCTCATAGCTTGGTGCAAAAACCTTTCTAGTGAAGTCCTGATGGGACAAATATCAAGGGAAATGAACCTAAACCCTCCAAGTAGAAGGCTAAGATACAACCTGAGAGACTATATAAGGCAAAAAGGCCTCTATGAAAAGGGGATGAGACATTTGAGGACAGGGAGAAATATAAGAGTGTGATTGTAATCCAAGAACAAGTCTCATCGGTATCTCGGACCAAACCCGAGGAACATAATATAAGCCATCCAAGGCTCTTTTTAACCAACTCTCATGCCATTCACTTATGCTTAACATTAATCATTTCTTTTCTAGTTAATCCAATACATCTAAACAGGGGTATTAAAGGTTGATTTGCATCTCACCTCCATAAATTAATTGCGTGGGAAAAAAAAGCAACCTTGACTTATTTTTGCCTACCACAACTCATGGACTAATGCATAGACGTCAATATAATTGTACATTTAGATGGTGCTCTTGGCATTAATGGTGTGTTACCATGTGTCAAGGAGTAGGTACTTGATTCCTAGAAACGGCTCACACCTTAAAAAGCTTTTTTTTCCCTTATTTTTTACAGTAGTTTCAGCAAATAAGCAAATTAACAAAGCTCATCCAAACTCACTCCAATTTGTCTCACAATATGTATTTACTCAATTGTCAAGTTGAAGCTCTATAGAGCACAGTTTTGATTATAATTGAAGTCCCATAAGTTTCTCCAACAAATCCTTAAGTTAGACTTAATTCCTAGCTCTGATAACTATTGTCATGATTAACTAGCACTACCAAAACTTGGCTGACAAAGTTTTTAGTCCACTATTTCATTTTGAGATGTCCCAAAATGTGGTCCTTTTTGAAAAATCAATACGTAAATTCCCAAACTAACCTTTAACTCTGTATAAAAAGTCAATACCCTTTTTTCAATAGAGTTTAAATTGATGAGGGTAGTTTTGGAAACTTGTATTTTTATTTAAAAGATAATGCATTTAACGATGTTTCCTTTAAAAAGTTGAATTTTCTGGACAAGATCAACAATCTAGAAGATAGGACTAAGGGATTAATATATTATAAACCCAGCAAATTCTTTATGTCAAATACCAGGAGGAAGAAAAATTTTGCGTCCAAAAGACAGTAAAAGAAAAGGACACTCTCCACAAATGTCTACTGACTGCAAAAGCAACAATGTAAAATACACTTAAACATGAAACATTGATAATTATTCTTATCAAAGCTCGTTAGCCCTATTAAGAATGAACAGAATTCAGGAGTGAAGCTTCTCAACCATATTAAGAAGGAACATCATTGAGGAGTGAATATCAATATATTCACTTCATTTTGATGTATAATCAAAGAGTTTTAGGGGGCCAAAAAATATCAACCACTAACCCAACCATTTAACTCATCTCACTAAACCTGAATGATGTGGGTCAACTCCATGAATTCTTTCACATCTAAAGGATCCATATTCATAAGATTTGATTAAATTTTAGTGGCCACCATTCTATTACAGCCCTCCCTTCTTTCTCCTAGCTTTGGACTGGCTCTGGGAAAATATTAGAAACTAGGAAGCAGTGACACAGACACAACACAACATTTCTTGAAAAATTAGGACACAATATGACAATTAATTAGTTAATATTAAAAATAAGTAACAACCAGCAAAATGTTTGAAAACATATCTAAATTTAGTAGTAGCAGTCAAATTTTCACTAGTGCCAAATTCACTAGCAGCAGTCAATTTTTCGGTAGTCATTTTACCTACAAATAATTCAATTTAAAAACTAAATAAATTAATGTAAGTAAATGATCTGCACAACAGCATTATACTTATTCATTATATAAAATAATTAAAAAAACAAATGAGCGGACATAGTAACCTAAGTCTAACTAAACAAACCCATAAAATTTGTTAGTATCAAACAATCTTTACCAAACCAAATCTCCCTAATAATTAAAAAATATATATATAATTAAGTAGAGATCCCAAGCAATATAGAATAGTAGTTATTAGTCAGTCATTACTCAGTACAGTAGTTGTCTCATTTTAGTTTTAAAAACAAAAACAAAACAAAAAAAAAAACAAAAAGGAAGAAGAAGAAGAAGAAGAAGAAGAAGAAAAAGCCTAAGAGAATAGGGAAGAGTGTGGGTGAGAGAGCAAATATATATAAAACAAAAACTAATTATAAGGGTCACTGTCACTGATCACCAAAGAGGTACAAAAGATCTCTGGTTTTTGTGCGTGTGTGTGGGTGGGTGCTTAGTAGTGTCCTTACTCATTGTGTCACAACAGTGTACTTGTGTTCTCATTTGTTTTTTTTTTCCTCCCTTCGCCGGACACTCAAGGAGCAGCCATGTCCGAGGTATGTCTGTGGCCCATTTTACTGTATCCATGCTTTCTAGATTAGAAACTATGAGTGACAAAGAGGGAATTAAACCAAGGAGCAATTGTTTGAAAATAAAAATGACATTTTAGCTTATTTTTGAGAGCTTTCTTCTTCTTCTTCCTTTCTTTTATGTTTTAGTTACAAAGAAAAGTCTTTTGGGAGGAACAATCTGATATAATGTTTTAATTACAAATAAAAGTTTTTTGGGAGGAACAATCTGATATAAAGCGCCATATGTTTATTAGATATTGAAGTTCAGAAACCCTTAAGTGTATTGTAGAACACCATCCTGTAAAATCTTATTAAAATAGGATGCATACATTTGGGTCATTTACACTACTATTTAAGAGGTTTCTCCTGTTTGGACTGATTTTTTTTTTTTTTTTTTTATCCAAAACACCCCTACACCTTTAGGTTTAAGTAGAAACAAAATTAAAGGATAATCTGGAAAAATACATGTCTAACTTGCACTAAAACATTACCTACAAAATAAGAACACTATTTCACTAACCCACTTCTTCAAAGTAACTGTACGTTTATTTTATTTTATTTCTTTAAATAGAAAAATAAGTTAAACAACCTACACTGCTTTTTTCCTTAAAAAGAACACCCCACGTTTATCCAAAAGACAAAACTGAATAGATACATACACTTTTTTTTTTTAAATAAGTAGATATATCTTTAACTCTCACTAAAATATTACTTACAAAAAATATTATAATAAATTCAACTTCTACAAAAAAAATAAAATAAAATAGAAGAGCCTCACACACGTGCTCAGAGGCTAGTTTAGAATAATGCTACTTCATGCTTAGTCCACCATTAAGGTTATCATATAGACACTAAGAAACCTTTTCATCAAATTAAGTTATATTTCATTAACTAAAAAAAATAAAGTTTAGGTGTGATTACAAAAATGGAAAGCTAATTGGCATCAAATATGAAAGCAAACAAACCTATTAGGAAATAGGTAGCAACAATTCAGTGAAACTCCCTACTTCTCCAACTTGACATGAAATATACACCATAACATCCCGAAGTGAGACAATGGGCAAGGTACTCAAAATAGCAATGCAATATAACCCATCATCAGATCATCAATTGAAGACCCAAACTTGTATAGGGACTAGAGAAGGAAGTTATCAATCATATGGAAAACCACATCAGCACCATCTGAATTTAACCAATAGCTCTTCACCTGAAAACACAAGTAGATAATAAGGAAAAAAAAAAAAAAAAGCAAAACATCATACATTTGTTACCGGCCAGCACTTTGACCATATTTTATGTATTTGCCTCGTTATTATATGTTACAGCCACTTAAAGAATCTTGAACTAGACCTCTTCAAGGTTTAAAATGACTTGGTTATACTGTATAGTTTTCAAGTTCAGGATGCAATGTGGAAAGAAACTAAAACAAGAAGAAAAAGAACTAAAGCTTCCAAGTAGGCAAATACTATTAATTTACACTTGGACATAAAGAACTACAGCATCCAATTACTAATAATTTAGACTTGGATATCAATAACTCTTCTTTAGTTAAGATGATCTCCAAGGTATGTACAGAATCTACAGATATAATACCTATTAGTTTGGTTTGACCAGTTTGACCCAAAGACAAGACAAGCTTGTGACCTGCTACACTCATATCATAGTATCTACCTAAGGCAGCTGCCTCAGAACAAGGATTTGTGTTCACACAACCTGCAGGACAAGTCGTATGCTCAACTAGGCACATTTACAGCTATGGAGCACATTTCAGGAAAAAAAGGGAAAAAAATAAAAGATGAAGAGAAAATTAGGCACATTTAGACTAACATCTAGAGAAGGCACAACCTCTCTCAATCAATGACATCAAAGTTAATATGTCCTACAGGAACAACAAGAATTTCCCATCCATTTGAAGGAGGTGTTCAGAACACAAGTCAAAAGAAAAAATCACTAGGAAGAATGCTTTAGAGCTTTCAGCTTATAGAAAAGCTACTAAGATTCAGAACTTGCCTGGATGGTATTGTGAGCAATATATCGCTGTCTACTTTTCTGAAAGCTGACATCCACACGTTCCCAAGTTACCTGAGTGAGACCTCTAATCATCTCCTCTACATATAAGGAAAGAAGAATACCCATAAATAACCAGAAGTGAAATGGAAAAAGAACTTAAGAATAAATGTTACAGAAAAAATATTATCAGGCATATGCAGATCAAACACTATGGTCAAGAAGTTAACAGTGAGACACATAGAGTGTATATGTGTAACAGTAAGCAGCACATTTCACTTTAACTGTAAATGAGTTATATAATATATTGTATTTCTGCATCGCTTAAATTTTGTCACTTTCTTCTCTTGTGGAATTTTTGGAGTTATGTAATTTTAGATTTTAATTCCAGGCATCTCTCTTGTATATTGTCCATAAGCTTCATTGATGCCCAATAATATCTCATTAATATAACTCTTTCTACTAATAAGAAATAAAAATGTAGATACAATAATAAACAAGAGTTACATCCTTCATCCTTTTTGTGGTTTGATTGGTAAGTATTTCTGAATCTAATTTGAATGCACGTATGCACCATTGAAGTGCAAGAATCCAATAAAGATGCCACCTACTGAACTTAAGGAGTTTAGATAAACTGGAAGTGTTCGCACAATATTGACAACATTACTAGCAATCATCAAGTAGCAATTGGGAAATCAAATGATGTTTAATAGAATATTATTATAACACAAAACTTATATGATTGCTATTGTGTAGAAAACATCATGAGAAGTGAACCATGGTAAGGAAACAAGCATAAATAAAGGAAAAGGAGACAAATTGGGACAAAAACATGTATTTAAAGAGCGCAAACAGGGTGAGACACCCTTGCAAACTGGATATATACATGAGAAAAACATCTAAAGTTTAACAACTCAACAAAATCCAACATTGGCTACCCATTCATTTAAAGCTTTAAGAAAGAAGAGGCCCAATATCTTGTGCTGCAAGTACATAACCCAATCTTGGGCAAATTCTATTTTCTTTAAGGTGACAATTACCCCCCAAATAACCTTTGGGAATGGTGAAGATGGTAGGGAAGCTACTAGTATCAATGCTAAAGGTAATTAGTAATATGGGAATGATGATGTTTGTTGTTGTAGTTAATTAATTTTTGAATGTAAAATTTGTACAGTTTTTTTTTTTTTTTGATAAGTAACGAAAAAAAATATATTAGAGAAGAACATAGCCCCGTACATAGGAAATGTACTAAAGAGGCAAAAACATCAAGAAACCAAATTACAATGATCAAGCAAAACAGGAAGGGAAAGACAAGAAAAAGATGGTAAAACTAAACACCATTCGAGAAGAGTAAAAAAGAAAAAAGACTTAAACTCAAGAATGGACTGTTTGCGACTCTCAAAACTTCTAGAATTCCATTCCTGCCAGTTAACAACTCCAACCGTATGCTTTGAACTTGGAATTTGTTTCTTTGTCTTATTTTTATTGTATCACATCCAACCATCCCCATCCCAACAATGCACAGAAACCAAAGCTCAAATCTTTAGGCTGGCACTGTTGTGTCCATACCTGGAAAACTAAAGCCAAAAGCTAAGCAACACCAAAAAAAAAAATAATAATAAGGTGAAAGGTTTGACAAACCTTCTAAGTCAATTGTTTGATTCCCAGCAACTAAAGATGCTTTGTTACGAACGTCATCCATGGTTTCTCGCTCAACATATACAATATGTGGGTATCTCTCATCTGTTACAAGAAGATTGGACTGCAAATGAAAAAAAGAAAAAAAAAAAAATCAAGTGTTTGGTATTATATAAAACAACACATTAATGGGAATAATAATGCATTAGAATGTATATAAGACCCAAACTCAAACCTAACCTTCGGAAGTTCATTTTGACGCCGAATTGATGACGTTCTCCAGCCAACCATATCTTTATGACAAGTTAAGGTTGACATAAGATCATATAAAAAGCAAAGATAAGACCTTATGCTTAAACACAACATTCAAAATCCAAAAGCTGTCTTAAATACAAAAAAGGATACGGTCATAATTTGCATTTGCATAAGCCACACGCCTTTTGAATGCACGTAAAGCTGATCTACACAGGTCATTAGTCACAAATTACTGGAAATTGTAACAATTAAATTCTTAGAATTCAATGCGATTTGGTCAACTGATCAGTGTTGTGGATGAATTGACACTAACATGAATTTTAGGTCCTCAGAGTCATTAACCATTCGAAGGAGGAGAGGAGGTTTCCCATCATTTTTGTCCATGAGGAATAGATGCTTCCCAGACATCCCAGCAACCAAGTGTGCAGTTTGAGATGCTCTTCTCTCGAGAAAAGGAAGACCACAGAGAAATGGGAGCTGTAAATACAAAAACAAGATAACGAAATGCAAGGGTCATTGTACTGGATACATGTAATCCATCAGATGCATATATAAATAAAAATATATTGAGATTAATAGTCTCATTATAGAAAAATTCTCTAATAACATAATGAGAACACAAGATAGTTAAAACTTCATCAAGGTGTGATCTAGTGGTGATCTCAATGTTCTTCAGTTATCATCATACCAATAATCACAATAACCATGTATTTACTTTCTTCTAAAAAATCTGAACCAAGTGAATTTGTAAATATGATAATCCACATCTACAACCTTCTTTTGCCAGTGAGCTCTAGCTCAATTGGGACCTCCTCCCCTTGCTAGTGATAGGTGGAGGGTGAGTGTTGTGGGTTCAAGACCCACTAGTTGTATGTAATTTACCAATAAAAAAATTTCACAACCTTCTTGAACTTAGTAAGAACTGCCAATGAATTTTTCCCTTAATGCTTCATAAATTTTCCCATGGGTCAAGTTATCAATAATCTCACTCAAAAACAAAAAAAAAAAAGTTATCAAATAATCATTACATTTATTAAAAAAAAATGATACAGAAAATGCATTCTTGCATGCATGTATGTATGTATGATGGTGCTCAAATTGCCTATAAGCATTTAGGAGCAAGCTGAACCTGCCTGTTTATGTCCCTTTGAACCAAGATGTGGTGTTGCAAATGTTATGAAGTTCATGGGTTCCAACCCAGCAATTTTAGCTTCATGAGGCTGCTCATGGCCTTGCACCATAAAATTCTTGTGCTCTTCACTTATAGGGTTTCCAGTAAGAGCTGCAGTTTTCACTATTGAAGAGTGTTCATACAGCCTCCCAATGGCATACCTTGCAACAAGGCCTCCTAAAGAGTGTGCTACAAAAGAGATCTTCTGAACCTCAGGCCTACGTCTTACAACAGCCAAGACCTGCATCGGGTAATGCTCTATCACTCAAGATTGACGTTGCAAAGATATTCCCAAATTAGTAATTAATAATAACAAAAACAACAATAGCAACAATAACCTAGAAAAATTGAGATAAGTGAAGTTCAATATATCAATTAATCCCGGAAACATAAGGTCATAACATTATTACCAAATACCTCTTCAGCAAGCCTCTCACCCATCAAGTCAACTCCATCAAATGTCAATCTCGAAGAATTGCACTCACTGCCTGCTTAAAAGGTATCAAGTCAAAAAACAATTATGTTCTTGATCAACACATTAAGTACATTAATAGAGCCATTGAAAGGCATAATAGGAGGCAAGAATTTGTAGACTTCAGAAGGCTTAATAATGAATTACTGGAGTATAGAGAGAATAGAGAATATAATTTTTTTTTGATAAGTAAAAGTTTATTGATATCAAAAAAATGTGAGATACCCTAGTACACAGGGTGTGTACAAGGGGACAAACCATCAAGAACAAAAATTACAAGAATCTAAGAAATCAAGAAAAGATGAAAAGGATTGGTTCCGCAAGGCAGCCAACCAATCCATTAAAGTTCTAAAGAAAAATAGCTTCAATCTGATATGGGTCTCTCCTTATCTTCAAAGCACCGACTATTTCTCTCCCTCCATAAGCACCACAATAAGCAATGAGGAACTATAAGCCATATATACCCATTTCGATGGCGGCCAAAACTTCCTTGCCAACATGCTAGAAGCCCCACTACAGATTGCGGCATCACCTAGCTCATTCCAAACAACCCAAACACCATAGCCCACATATCCATTGCAACCGGGCAATGAAGAAAAAGATGATCAACCGATTCACCATTACACTTGCACATATAGCACCAGTCCAATACCCAAACCTTCCTTCTTCGTAAATTGTCAATTGTTAAGCATTTCCCTAAAGTAGCAGTCCAAACAAAGAAAGCTACTCGAGAAGGAATCTTCTGCTTCCAAATGCTTTTCCAAGGAAAACAATAGTCACGAGGGCCCACTAAGAGATTGTAATAATCCCTAACCGTGAAACCCTTCTTTCTATCAGATTTCCAGCACAACTTATCCTCACCAAGCCCTCTCACCAACGCACCATATATGGTATCCATGAAACCGGCCAGTGCCTGTAGTTCCCGAGCATGCACAACCCTAAAGAAACTTACATCCCAAAACAGGATTCCGTTCTCAAACTTCATAACATCAGCCACACTAACCCCTTGATCTCGACAAAATCTAAACAATTCAGGACAGCTGACTGCAAGAGATGTATCACCACACCAATGGTCTTGCCAAAATTTGACCCTAGACCCATCCCCAATATCATATAGAATGTGGCAAGAGAAAGAAGGCCATCCCCGACTAATATTTTTCCACAAGCCAACACCATATGAACCATTAATAGGCTTAGTACACCAACTACCCCATCCACAGCCATATTTCACGGCTATCACTTGCCTCCAAAGGGCAGCCCTCTCCATCCCAAATCTCCATAGCCACTTCCCAAGCAGAGCTTCATTAAAAAGTCTTACATTTCTTATCCCCAAGCCACCTGAATCAATGGGAGTGCAAACAGTAGCCCATTTAACCAAGTGAAATTTTGGTTCATCACCAATGCCACCCCATAAGAAATCCCTCTGAAGTTTCTCAATTCGGTTAGCCACAGAAGCAGGAATAGGAAATAAAGATAAAAAATAAGTGGGTAAATTAGATAGAGTGCTTTTAATTAAAGTGACTCTACCTCCCTTGGATAAGTACAAACGTTTCCATTCTGTTAATCTCCGTTCTATCTTCTCCAGAATTGGGTTCCAAATTGCCTTATCCTTGCATTTAGCTCCCAAAGGTAGGCCTAAATATTTCATTGGAAGGGTACCTTGCTTACAACCAAGGACATTCAACAATAAATCAAGATTATGCACCATACCAACAGGAACCAGCTCTGACTTGCCCAAATTTATCTTTAGACCAGAAACCACCTCAAACCAAATAAGAATCATGTGAAGAAACAAAACCTGATCCAAATCTGCATCACAAAAAATTAAAGTGTCGTCCGCAAAAAGCAAATGAGACACCTCCAAAGATCTTCCCTCCAAACGACCTACACCAAAGCCTGACATGTGACCATCATGGACAGCCTTATCCAACATTCTCCCAAGGGCTTCCATCACCAAGACAAACAACAAAGGGGACAATGGGTCACCTTGTCTCAACCCCCTAGAGTTTTGAAAAAACCCACAAGGAGTGCCATTTATCAAAACAGAGAAGCGAACTGTAGACATACAGAAGAGAATCCACTGTCTCCATTTAGCAGAGAACCCACTCCATTCTAGTAATTGCATAAGAAAACCCCAGTTGACATGATCAAAAGCCTTCTCAACATCTAATTTGCAAAGTAACCCTGCCAAACCAATTTTCACTCTACTATCGAGGCATTCATTAGCAATAAGCACAGGGTCAAGAATCTGCCTATTCCTCACAAAGGCATTTTGTGAAGAAGAAATAATATCTTCCATGACCGTGCGAAGTCTATTGGCTAAGATCTTAGCAAAGATTTTATAAACCGCCCCAACAAGACTAATGGGGCGAAAATCCTTGACTTCAATTGCTCGATTTTTTTTAGGGATAAGAGTGATGAAGTTGCATTCAAGCTTTTCTCGAACTGACCTTTAGCAAAAAAAATGGTGAAAAACAACCATAAGATCAGTTTTAAGAATACCCCAACATGCTTGGAAGAAGGCCATTGGAAAACCATCTGGTCCAGGAGCTTTGTCACCATTATCAACGGATATCCTAGGAAATACCAAGACTTCTGGAAAAGGTCGAACAACTTGTTGCTCCGAGTATAAATTCATAAAGAATTGAGTAATACAATCAGCAATCATACCTTGATCAGAAGACAAGGTTCCATCAACCATAAGGCTTTCAATACCATTATTTCTTCCATTGGAATTAGTCATTCTATGAAAAAAAATTTGTACTTGCATCCCCCTCCCTCAAGTGTAGCACCCTAGATTTCTGCCTCCAACTAATCTCTTCTAAAAGAGTAAGCTTTTCAATCTCGGTTCGGAGATTAGCTTGTTCTAACTTCTCCTCTGCTGTTAAAGGTTGAGTCTCCTCTCTAACATCCAAGTCATTCAATTTGTTTCATAACTGCTGATTCTTAAAAGTAACATTGCCAAACTCCACTTCATTCCATTTTTTTAGGTCCAACTTCAAAGCTGCTAACTTCTTAGCTAGTATAAAACTAGGGTTGCCTTGGAACATATAGGACGCCCCCAGGCTTTCACTTTATCAACAAAATTCTCTGTCTTCAACCACATATTTTCAAAACGAAAAGGAGTTCTACCTTTCCGATGACTCCCCCCTCCAGCAAAATTGGGTAGTGGTCTGAGAGTACCTTGGACAACCTTCTCTGTGCGAATAGAGTGAAGTGATCCGCCAATAGCGGAGAGAAAAGAAACCGGTCTATTCTAGAGGCAGAGAAATTGTTGGACAAAGTATAAAGGCCTCCTTCCATAGGTATATCCATCAACCCATGTAAAGAAATAAAATCCGAAAATTCATGCATAGCCCAAGTAGAAATTGTAGCCCCTAATCTTTCCGATGGGAAGCGGATTACATTAAAGTCACTCCCTATGCACCATGGCACATCCCACCAACTATTCAACCCTGTCAATTCCTCCCACATCTTCCTACGCCTCTTGTTTGAATTTGGCCCATATAAACCTGTGAAAGCCCACTCAAAATGATCCCCTACATTTTTAAATCTGCATGAAACAGAAAAACACCCTACTGCTTCTTCCATCTTTTCCACTGCCCTCCGATCCCACATCAATACAATACCTCCAGAAGCACCTTCAGAACCCAAGTACAACCAGTCTACATATGGACAACTCCATATACTTTTAACAATTCCTCTAGTAATCCATTCAAGTTTAGTTTCCTGCAAGCAAACAATATCAGGTCTCCATGCACGCAATAAATTACGAATTTGAAGTCTCTTCCCAACCTCATTCAAACCTCTGACATTCCTAGAAATCATCTTTAGGTTCATTTAAGAACAGAAAGAGCCCGCTCCCTATTAATACCACTGCGCCTAGTTGAAGTAGAACCATAATTAATCGAGCTAAAGAGACCCTTTATCTCTCTTATTCCTTTCATTCCAGAACTGTTCAAATCACGTGCTTTTTTTTCCAAAGCAGCCCTACTGTGTAACTCAGCCTCAACAGCCAATAAAAAGGCCGTTGCTTGATTTTCCAAACCTTTTAGGGACGTGCCCAGGAAGTTATCAAACCCTTTAAATCTGCTTTGGAACCACTCAGAGTAAGCTTCTCCCCTCACTGGATTCTCCACACCCAACACTTCCTTCCCTTCCATTGCCAGGAGTGGGGAAAAGGCCAGTGGTTCCACACTTAGAGGCGACAAACCCCCTACATTAGATAGCTCAACGGACTCTGAACAAGTGTCTGAGATCCAGTTTTCCACAAGTACTTCATTCTCATCAACTTGGATTGATGACACCTCCACAACGTTTGAACACTTCAAAGGGACCAAGGCCAATTGGGTTTGCTCATCCAAAATCCCTGTGACTTCACCTGGAGGCAGCGAAATTTGAATCGGAACCTCCACTCTTCTTCCATCTCGAAGTTCAAGCACCCACTGTTCTAAATTTCCCCACTTCCTGCTAATATTGCCAGAATTCTCCTAGAGTATCGAATGGATGTCTCACTGCAATTTCTCTTCACCATCGGAGTTGTTTGCTGACTCATCGGACTCAACAGTCTCAACGGAACTGAAAGACGCTATGTCGGACTCGTCGGAACAGAGAATCTTATTCTCGGGCTCATCGACGCCGATAAGAACAGTATCAGTACCATCGGGGGCTTTCATCGATTGGGCTAGCCTCAACGAACTTTGGGACTGAGCTTGAGGTAGTTCGGATTTAGAAACTACATCGTCTCTGTGAAGGTCACTGACTGAGCTCGTCGAAGCAGAAACTAAGTTACCTGGGTGGGACGCGCCATTTTGAGGTGGTTGCTTTGGTTTGGGCCGCCAGACTTTTATCTTTTTACCTGTATAATTGTCCTCTTACACAAACTTATCAAAAAAAAAAAGTATGGATTTTGGTGGGAAGTGAAGGTTATGAGTTTTGTTCTTAGAGGCCTGGCTACCTCGAATTAGTCACAAAAACTTGTGGTTGTTCTTTGTTGTTATGGGAGGTTCAATTGTCTTTTTCGTAGAATCTAAGACTTTTGAATTCTCTGTCGAGGAGGGAGGTACGTATTTCATGTTACGCATTTTTTAGCGAAGTCGGGATTCTCTCCGATCGGTTTTCATGGGCAGAGATAGTGCTAAGTGTTTGCTAGCTATTGTGGAGGATCTAATGTCTAATAAAACTCCTGGTAACTTTGCACGAACCTTTAGGGATGATGAGAAAGTTTTCATTTTGCAATTGGGTTCCAATTCACACAACAATTTTTTTATGATCTCGGAACTCATCCATGGCCGTCGGAAAGGATTTCTCGTGGTGCCAGATGGGAAATCTAGTAGTGGGTGACGCGGTTTTGGACTCCATCTGAGGAAAACAATTGCACCTAGAACGCTTGCCACCAAACAGCCTTTTAACTCCGTCCTGAAACCGATGGTGGCGAATCCCAAAACTTTTCTGCGAGCAGCGGCGGAGGGTGATCGAAGAGGGGGTAGTGGTAGCAAAAAAGGAAAGGAATTAATGCCAGAATTTCAAATTTCAACCGAATCAAATTTGAGCAATAAATTAAACGAGTTATATTTATAAAGTAACTACCCACTTTGACTTCATCCTAAATTCATATTAATTCAAAATATTCAAGAATTTGGACAATAATTTATTATTCCTTTTTCTATATCAACTATTCACCCAAACAAAGCCATACCTTGTAAGTTAATTGCCGAAATTCTTTATAAAGTTGATATAAGTATACACTAATTTTAAAGTTTATTCCCCAAAAAAGTTCCAGATTTTGGTCAATTTTAGCCAAATTTCGGTCAATTTTAGCCAAATTTCTGATCCTATTACCAAATAATTTTGATATAATGGTGTGGCACCCCTTGCCTAAGCATGGATTCCAAGTTAAAAGTTATTATAAGGCTCTAAGATCAGGGGATGAGGAAGTTACCTCCTTGGAAGACCATATGGAAAGATTGAGCTCCACCTAGAGTTGCTCTCTTCATAGAGACTGTGGCACTAAGGAAAATATTGACAGCAGATAATTTGAGGAAAAGGGAAATAAAAATTGAGTGGTTTTGTGGAGTATATTTTTGTGGAGTATATTTTTATGCCTATTTGATGTTAGTTGGACAATGCCTCAGTTAGTGAATGCCATGTTGGCTTCTTGGAACAGGAAGTTGGGAAAACTCAATAATGGAGAAGGTAATTGATAGCTCCTTTGGGCCTTATATGGTGTCTTTGGAAAGAGCCGAATAGGCTTACTTTTGACGGAAAGGTGTTAGTCATACCACATTTCGGGTTTGCTTTTCTCAGAACCTTATACAACCGGACTTCATATTCCATTATTTCTCCATACTCGTTTTCAAGGACTTCCTAGATGATTTATATTTCAAATGTTATCTTTCTTTGTTCTTTCTAGTTATTCCTTTGCATACACCTTGTCTAATAGGATAATTCTTTTTTGTGCTTTTTAAATAAAATTCATTACTTATCTAAAAATGTTTGGCTGAATTTAATTTAGATTTTTTGATCGGTGAATTTAATTTAACTTAATTCAAGACTAAACATTTGGTTAATTAACGAAACATTAAGAGAACTTCTTATTGACATAATTCTCTATGGTTGTTTACTCTCTCTCTCTCTTGCATACATGTTGTTCATAAATCCTTGGTAGTATATGCTATACCCATATCAGTAAAAACTTGCAACTTTAGATGTTATCACCCCAAATTAAATTGTCCCCCATGCAAATTTTGTGGCATAATGCATAGTACAGCATATGAGTGCAGCAGGGAAGCCTTGATGATGCCAGGTCACTACATGAATATGCAAATCAATTCACAATCCTAAAGCATTTGGTAAGTTGCTAAAAGCGGACATATTTGCGTATAACTCTATAAAGTAGGAAAACAATGAGAATTTAAAAAATACACCATGATTTTGAAACTCTTTTTCAACAAATTCCAGTTAAACAGGAAAAACTTTGTCAACATAGTCAGATAAAAAGTGGAGTAAAATTAGCCACATCTGCTTGTAGAAGATTATAAATGTATCTATGTCAATCTGAAAGTAAAAAGTCATCCCAAAGAACAAAATTGAAATGAAAAGCTATTCTCTTCAGCATTCTATCAACTACGTATGATTGGTTGAAAATACTCAGATATCTAATTAGCATCCTATAAGATTATTAAGAAAGCTTTAACGTGCAGGTAAAGCAGGAATCACATGTGACAAGGAGAACTCACGGTGCACAATTACTTTATCAGGGAGCTTCTTTACAAACTGCTCTCCCGCATATCTCCAGTCTGCGGCACTGAAAACACAAAAAAAGCTGTATTAGTGTATGTACAAGCAGAACTCTTTTGTGGAGCAACTATTATCTAACAGAACATAATGATCACTTATATGAAAATAAAATCTGAGATGGTAGATTGAGAAGGCCAGGAAAGACAAAAAGATCTCAGACTAAGGGCAGGTTAAGTACATTAATTTGTCAAAGATACTTATTAAACAAAGAAGACACAAAAGATGAGATATATGACACAATGACCTTGTAACAAGTAACTCGAGCAGTCACACATCTCTGTAAGATAAGATTGAAGCAAAATTGTGTCAAGTTTTTGTGAAAACTTACATGATAATTTTAGACAGATACTATATACCTGCTACATGGAAAGTTTTCACCATTGAAGACAAAATTATGCCATTGGAATAGGAAGAAGAAATATTTTACGCAAAACATTTAAACCAAGCCCAGAAACTTCAAAAATAATTATTCTTCTAACCTGAATTTTTTTTCTTTGGAAATTAACACAAAAACAGACAGTGGTTCTTTAACCAATAACCTCACTCTCTACCTCATTCTTCTAGGAAGAGGAGGTGTCATTGGAGCTAGAGATCAAGGGCCTCCCAACATGAAACTTATACCCCGCATTACTAGATAAAGCTCACACCTGTTACCTTACTTTCAGCCTTCAGCAATTTGAGTAATGTTGGAATAGCATTCTAGTAAATTTTAATACCTTCAATGGAATGTTTTTTCAACTGTATATAAATATAAACACATGCCTGGCAAATTAGAAGGTTAAATACGATGGTGTCCTAGCATAGCCTTAATCAACCGCTCCATTTTAACAAGGATTTACTGGACCCAATAGAGGGAGCTGATAATAATTTGAGCAGTCATTGGAGCTTGGATAAAAAAGGTGATCAATTTACATCACTTTAGCTTTAGCCATAATTTTAAGGCAGAAGTTCCTCTGCCCGGAAAAGGGTTTTAGTTTGGGAGTATAAAGTCTACTTCTCTTTGATTGTAATCATTTGATCTTTTTGCTATAGTTCATGTCCTGAAATATTGCAGTTTCTTTGCCAATGAGCTCTAGCTAAATTGGCACCTCCTCCACTTGCAAGTGCTAGGTGGACGATGAGATCATGGATTTAAGGCCCACTGGGTGGAAGTGTAACTTACCAATAATAATAAAGGAATTATTTTGTTTACTTTTTCATTTAAGAGGAAATGGGTTTCTCCTCCTATATCTAGTTCTAGAAGCTAGTATATATCCCTCGAAAGGGCAAAACTTAGGAACGGTGCTATTTCTTAAGTTCCCTCTCTTAAGATTCTGCCATGGAACTGTACTTAACTAAAATATAATTCCATTCATGATAAAAAAAAAAAATCTACATGGCAGAATCTTAAAAAGAGAATCGAAGTAAATTTACCTAAGATTTGCCCCCCTCGAAAATAAGGTTGATGCTTGCAAAACGCAAGTCATAGCTCATAAGCAGTAGTTAAAAATCCAAGACAAAACACTTTCCTGATCAAAGCAAACAATTACCATTTTGCAATATAAGGGTTATTAATTTTATTCTTTTGCTTTAAGGGCTATGCTTAATGGTGGCAAATTTGCAAGGTCATATTTTTCTTTCCTACTCTTACCAGCTATTCAAACGATACATGAATGTGAGCTAATTTTGATTTTCAACGTAAAACTTGAACCGTAAATCCGAATTGAACCTCCAAAAATCCAAGAAATTAATGGTACCTGCCAACAAGTCCATTAACCATGACGACAAGGTGGTCCGGGAGCGCCCCAGAGGAGACATGGAAGACGTCCTCGCCGCCGCTGTCAGCCTCGACCTTGATGACGCCCTTGCTGTCTTTGCCTTTGCCCTTGAAGCAGCCACCGCCAATCTTCCTCAACGCCTCCATACTCTTACCGGAGCTGCTCGCCGCCGCCGCCGCCGCCACGAAAGGCCTCCAAGTCGGAGACGAGAATCCAAACCCTATGCTGAATAAAAACGCCGATTCGCTTCGATTCGGTTTGGAAAATGCGGATGCGAGTGGTGATGATGATGATGAAGCTGCTGATGAAGCGGTTAGAAGAGGAGAAGTTGTGGCGACCATGGAACAAAGAAGCATGTGAAGAATAAAAGGTATGTTAAAAAGCAAATGGATCGTGTGTGTGTGTGTGTGTGTGTGTGTCTGTAAAAGGAAAGAAGAGCCGAAAGTGTGACAAGTAGGAAGAAGGTTCTTTTTGTTTCCTTGGGTTTTGGGGTATTTATACAGCTACTGTTTACGACTCTAAGTTACAGTAATGGAAGCGGGCAGATTTTTTTTTTTTTTTTAAATAGTTTTAATCTATGGCGTTTGGAATGCGCAAAGATTTTTATATTGTTTTTACACTTAAAGACAAAAAAAAAAAAAAAAAATAGCGACTCACCATTATTCATTGTTCTTCTTTCTTTCGGAGACTTTTTCAAGTTTTTCTTTTTTTTTGACAGTTTCTTATTTCTGGTTCAGACCGTTCTACTCTTCAAACTTCAACCTCTTTTATAGTTGAATTGTATTATTTGAAATGAAATTTAGACCCAAAAAAAAAAAAAATTCTATGATACCTGCAAATAATGAATAATTTAAGTAATCTGTGGTTAAATGCATAATTGTTAACATGTTTTGTGGAAAAAAACAAAATAATTTTGTTAAATCATTCCGGGGAACAAGGAACTAAATTGACAAAATTGATTTTGGTTTTTTTTTTTTTTTTTTTTGTCTTTTTTCTTTTATTTATGGTTATCTTCTTCTTTTTTTTTTTTTTATGGTTATCAACTACTTAGTAAGAGACCTCAATCAATCATAAATGGACAAAACAGCTAAAAAGATCATATGGGTATAGATGGACCATTTTTTTTTTTTTGAAACTGGACTCAAACTTTCAATTAAAGCAACAAAGCATCAAAGTTCACAGAGTCAAGCGCAATTGATAGAACCTCTTCCATCCAAAATAAATCAGAATTTACATGTTGGGCATATCTAGCAAGCACATGTGCCACCTTATTTCCATTTCTCTTAGTGCAGCTCATAGAAGTCCACTCCAATACTCCCATCAAATGCCGAATGTCGCCAACAATATGCCCAAGTGCTGACTGGTTGTCCTTGGTTGAAGCAATACTCCTCATAGCATTGACACTATCTCCTTCCACTATTAGAGCCGTGAACCCAGTATCTGTTGTAAACTCCATCGCCTTACAACAAGCAAGCAATTCTGCCTCCTTACTGCACTGGACTGTCAGACCCTTGGTTGTCATTGCTGCCATAACTTCTCTCTTTGAGTTTATGATCACAACACCGAACCCAGAACTGGAGTTATTCGCAAAAATTGCCGCGTCATAATTCAACTTATACACGCCCTGAGGTGGCAGTTGCCAATCGGTGTCAGCATTCTGCATCACCTGGCCAGTCACATTGTGCACTATATCTGTTTGTAGCCTCTCCTGTGATTGCTGGAACTCCTCAAGCAATTCAGTAGCACGCTTATTCAACCATTTCGGTTCCAGAAACTTGCCGCCATGCACCACTCTGTTCCTTTGATTCCAAATCAACCATGCCTGCACCAACATAAGCTCCACCTCTATCTTCTCCAACCGATCCATCAGGTGCTCCAACAAAGCAACAAAATCAAGTTGCCCAGTCCCACACTTTTACAAGGCCCTAGCACTACCATGCCAAATATCCTGAGCTGCTGTACATTCCCATAAAACATGAGTGGTTGATTCTTCAAATCTGGTGCAGAACGGACACAACTCTTCCGATAAGACCCGCCTCTTCTTTAGGTTCCTTCTTGTTGGGAGAATATCATGACATGCTCTCCACCCAAACACCTTGATCTTATTGGGGATACGTAACTTCCATATAGCAACCCACACCCTATTAACCGTACCACCTGATGATGATTCATCCCAATCTTCTTTCAATAAAAACTTGACCACCTTGTAAGCTGACTTTACTGTAAAGTTGTCATCCTTGCTATGCTTCCAATAAACTGAATCAGGAACTTGCTTCCTACTTAGAGGAATATCGCATATAGCTTCCCCCTCTTCCTTATTAAATTTAGCCATGGTAAAATCTCTTCACCACACATGGAGCTCTTGATTAATCAAACTTGACACCCATACATCCTCATTATCGTCCCTTACCTAAAAGAAAGGCTTGTTTGTGGGGTAATTTGGAATCCACCTATCTCGATAGACATTAATAGAGGATCCATCACCCACACGCCAACAATGTCCAGTTCTTAAAATAGGTATGGTTGCCGCTAAACTTCTCCACACAAATGAACAATTAGGTGACTCTGTGGCCTCAAGAATTGAAGTTCTAGGGAAATACCTTGCTTTAAAACACTGATAGAGAAGAGAATTTGTGTCTTTTAATAACCTCCACCATTGCTTAGCCAACATGGCTAAATTAAAAGATCTAAGTTCCCGAAATCCCATTCCACCATCCTTCTTTGACAAAGTTAATTTATCCCAGCTCTTCCAATGAATTTTCCTTTCATTTCCAACTTGTCCCCACTAAAATCTAGCACATAAAGCATCCAACTCATCATATAATTTCAATGGGAGTTGAAAGACACTCATTGTATACGCCGGTATAGACTAAGCAACCACCTTAATGAGAACTTCTTTCCTAGCTCTAGAAAGCATCATCCCCTTCCACCCTTGTAATTTTTTCCACACCCTATCTTTAATGAAAGAAAAAGTATGGTATTTTGCCCTTCCAATTATAGTAGGCAAACTCAAATATGAGTCAAATAGAGATACTTCCTTCACTCCAACAGTCCCTAATGCCTCTTGTTTTTGGCGGTCAGAGGTGTTATTACTGAAATACACTGAAGACTTTTCCAAATTTATGCACTGCCCAGAGGCTTTAGCATAAACTTGAAGAATCTCCACAACAGTTTTAATTTCAGCTAGTGAGGCCCCTGCTAAAAATCAATGAATCATCTGCAAAAAGAAGATTAGTAACCTTTGGTGCAGTTCTACAAATAGACACCTCATGCAAAGTCCCTTCAATTTCCACCCTGGACAGTAGAGAAGTAAACCTTTTTGTACATAACAAAAACAAGTATGGTGATAAGGGATCCCCCTGACGAATACCCCTAGAAGGCAATACATTACCATATGCTCTCCCATTAACAAGAATAGAGAATGAAGTCGTAGTGACACAACTCATCACTCTTTCTATTCATGTTTCAGGAAAACCTAGCCGTTGCATAACCCCCTGAAGGAAAGGCCACTCCACCCTATCATAAGCTTTACTAACATCTAGCTTCAAAACCATATACCCTTTCTTCCCTTTCTTCCCTTTCTTCCTACAGTGCATAGTATGCATTGTTTCATATGCTAGCAACACATTATCAGTAATAAGACGACCTCGAACAAAAGCACTTTGAGTGGGAGAAATAGTATTAGGTAACACCTGTTTCAGTCTATTAGTTTTAATCTATGGCGTTTGGAATGCGCAAAGATTTTTATATTGTTTTTACAGTTAAAGACAAAAAAAAAAAAAAAAAAAAAATAGAGACTCACCATTATTCATTGTTCTTCTTTCTTTCGGAGACTTTTTCAAGTTTTTCTTTTTTTTTTGACAGTTTCTTATTTCTGGTTCAGACGGTTTTACTCTTCAAACTCCAACCTCTTTTAAAGTTGAAATTATTGTATTATTTGAAATGAAATTTAGACCCAAAAAAAAAAAAAAAAAATCTATGATACCTGCAAATAATGAATAATTTAAGTAATTTGTGGTAAAATGCATAATTGTTAACATGTTTTGTGGAAAAAAAAACAAAATAATTTTGTTAAATCATTCTGGGGAACAAGGAACTAAATTGACAAAATTGATTTTTTATTTTTTTTTTAATTTTTTATGGTTATCTACTACTTAGTAAGAGACCTCAATCAATCATAAATGGACAAAACAGCTAAAAAGATCATATGGGTATAGATGGACCATTTAAAAAAGGTTGTTCACGTTTTATTTATACAATAATACTATTTTTAGTGAGTATCATAATTAATGTTACATAATTATGTATTGTTGTATTTTTTTTTTCAATCATAGAATGCGATGGTCTCATAAAAGGAATTTTTTTGTTATTCTCATAAAAAGAATTTGAATTTAAATGTTTTTATCAAAAATATTAAAATATGTTAGTTGAATTACAAATTCTGAAGTTATTGTTTTCTTTATTTTCTTTTTAAATGCTTTTCTTTAGAATTTAGTGAAGTTGGCTTAATCTTTTTTTTTTGGGGCTAAACAGCAAATAACATTCAAACAAATAAAGAAGAGAAATACAAATACATACAATAGACAACACAACCCAACACAGAACCCAATAATAATGGGTGAAACTTAGGTACATAGTACTTATGTATTATCTCTTAGGTTTCATTTTTTAAGATTCAGCCATGTGCCTCTACTTAACTAAAAATATATTTCCATCTCATGAAAAAAAAGTCACATGACTAAATCTTAAGAGAGAAATCTAAAAAACATCATCTAAGTATTGTCTAACATCAATACACAAAACTATCCCAAACAACCAGCCGAAAACAAAACTAATCAGCAAAGCTAGAACAAAACCAAGACACTAAGGAATAGGACATTCATAAGAAACTACATTTGGAGGTAGTTCCCAAGGAGCAAACAAACCCAACTTAGAGCTGGACATTCCCCACTTTGCTAACAAATGAGTGAGCAGTTTTGTTATCTTGTCTTGGTTTCTTGTGAATCTAAACATTTGCTTTAAAAAAACCAAAATATATCAGTTGAATTACAATGATATTGGCTAAACATTTTTGTATGTTACTCTAATCATTGTAGGTTAAATGTTAGATGAGATATTTTAATAATATAACCGGAGTTAGTCAATTACTCAAAAAATCTCCAACATCTTAATAGGGATAATAAAAAGCCATAATCTACCATTTTGTTTTTTATTGGAAAAAAAAATAAAAAAACAGAAAAGTTGAAATTTTGTGATTTTGTTCACATGCAAATTTCTAATTAACTTATAGTCATAATCTAGTCAACGAGTTTCCTCAATTAGGGTTCTAGAAGAATTTAGCCGTAAAAACCAAGGACTCTAAAGTCTAACTTGGTGAAGGAGTAATTCTTGTACTACACCAAAATGCACAATTTTGGCCACAACTTGCCCGTGTGGCAAGTTGTAATTGGTGGAGGGATGTCCCCACATGGACCAAGTTGCAACCATCACCCCTCCACCAACCACAACTTGCCACATGGGCAAGTTGTGGATTTTGTTATGGCACCATGATTTTTCCTTGGTGAAGGGGTGTTAATCGAAAATTACCTCGTACACCCGTTATATTTTAGTATCTATATCTTTAAATCTCTGTCACATAAATGTAATATCTATCTATTTGTAGGGTTAATTTTTATGAGAGAATGTGTAGTGTGTACTAAATAATTTCATGGTGTTTATTAAGGATTTTTCTTGACATCTAGAATTGTCTTTGGAGAGGTAAATAAAAAATTGATGAATTAAATATGTATATTTTGATGTTTTTAAAGCAAATATTTTTGATTCAAATCCCTCATTTTTATTGTAATTATCAAAAACAAAAATTGAAACAAGAGAATTTTAAGTTTAAACCAAACGTGTTCAAAGATTTAAGATTATAAGAATTGCATAATTAAATGTGATCCATATGTTATTTCTTATTGTATATTAAAATAACTAAGCTAATTCAAATACAATCTTCACATAAAAGTAAATTGATCAAGAAAAATAATGAGTAGAACTTGCATTAACAAGAAAAATGGTTATATTGTAGACGAAACTAAATTTATAACTTAAAGGAAAATTATAAGGAAAACTAAATGAAGTAGAAGAGTTTGGGCCTTGAATATTGATGTTTTTTTTATACAAAATATAATTTCTACTCTAATCTAATTTAAGCGTATATGTGTATGAAATTCTATTTTGAAGACCTGAACCCCGGTCCTTATTTCCCACACCCTTATAAGCATTTATACTTGTGAAGCGACCGCGCACTCTTAGTGCGCGGTGCTTTGAATCTTGATGTTGATTTTGATTATCTATTGCTTAATTTTTGATGCTATTTATACTAGAGACTTGATTGTTAATTTTAATGTTAATTACTTAGCCAAATTTCGGATTCTTAAGTCCTAAAAAAAAAAATTATCTCTTATTCGGTATGTAAAATCTACAAATTAAAATGACTTTTGTCTCAATGCCACTTTTATTTTCCAAAAAGTTTTTTTTTAAGGTATCAATTTTCTCTTTTTAAAAAACACGAATAAACAGTCCTAAAAACAAGTCTACCCATGACTTGGGCTTGGTCCAAGTAAGAAAAGGTGGGCCATTTCAGTTTTTAATAAAATATAAATGTAGCTCTAGTTTTGTTTGATCCAGCAAATGGGTACTGTTTGAAGGGTTGGTTTTCAAGATTTTGCAGCAAATGGACTTTTATGAAATGGGGGCTGGGTTGCTCAATTATTTTACCTTTTCTTCGCCAATATGGACCTTATCATTTCTAAATTGTTTATATATATATATATATATATATTTTTTTTTTTTTTTTTTTGGGTTGGGGGGAAATGGGGGGTTTTTCACTTAAGAGACTGACATTGGCAATGAACAGTGATTTTTAGGCAAAAAAGTGATTTTATTCGTCAAACATTAAAAAATTATTTTGTATAATCTTTTAGTTTTCAAATAATGACCTTAAAACAAAGTAAACTTTTAGAGATAATGACAAGACTAAGACCTAACCTTTTTCACCCAAAAAACAAAATAAAAAACAAAAAACAAAAAAGATAAGACCTTTGAAGTTTTTTCTGTTCTCCCGGGATTCTGCATATCCTCCAGAAAAAAAAAAAAAAAAAAAAATCCCGAATTTTGTATCTAATTTGACTTTTTTTTTTTTTTTTTTCCAGAGCTTTTTAGAGATAAAAGATAAGGCCAAACCTCTGCAATGCACAATCCCTCTGAACCTTACAAACTCTAAAATGTTTACTTTGATTAAATTAAATAGTAATAAAAGATTAAAAACGAAGAAAGAAAAAGAAAAGAGGCATGTATAACATTTTAACCAAGCTACTTACCTTTTACGGCTTGGAATTTATCTTGCACAAATATAAATTATTTAGGAACATGTGGTTGTGGGATAAAAAATTCCCATGCACTTTGCTAACACATACGTCTATTTCATTAGACCACATATTAAATTCTAGAATGTACCATGGTGGGCACCAATGTCCCGTAATACAAACAACATAGAGCTCACGGGCTCAACATGGCCTAGCTCACGAGAACATTTAAATCATAGCGTGTTCCTTTCACAACTCAATGCTCACGACCCATCAAAGCGATTCTATCACACCCACCAAGCAAAAATATAACACATGGTCCAACCACCTCTCAATTGATGCACGTACCACACACTCCACAACTTTGTAATGCCTTAATATATACCTAAGAAATTCATATATATACGTATATAACAATTAGATCCCTAGGTCCATTAGTGCCACAACAAAGAAGAAACAAATGAGACCCTATTTGCTTATTTTCCTCTTCCTCTTCATTACTCTCACTAGCAACAATCATTTAGTCACTTCCCAATCTTCTCCAATAGCCAAAACACCATTGAAAAAGCCAGACAATGATACCATATACAAAGTTTCTAAGGAATTATGCTGGGGTTGCATTGGAGAGTCACTACAGTTCTTGTTTGCACACAACATGGTGAGGGCATACAAGTGGGAGCTACCATTGACATGGGATTTTCAGCTTGAAAACTATGCAAAATGGTGGGCTGGTCAAAGAAAAGCTGATTGCAAGTTACAACATTCATTCCCAGAAGATGATTTTAAGCTAGGAGAGAACGTATTTTTGGGCAGTGGCTCTACGTGGACTCCAATTGATGCTGTGAACGCTTGGGCTGAGGAGGAGAAGTATTATACTTATGCTACAAACACTTGTGAGGCTGGTCAAATGTGTGGGCACTACACACAAATTGTGTGGAGTACTACGAGAAGGATTGGATGTGCTCGAGTTGTTTGTGACAAGGGAGATGTGTTTATGACATGCAATTATGATCCTGTGGGTAATTATGTTGGCGAGCGACCATATTGATGAAATTGGACTTTGGGTGTGTGAAACTCTTACATATTAATATATTATACATTAGGATACCTTTGTCTGTCATACTTGTACTCAATAGTTGTAGGATGTGTGGCCATGGGTATCATATATAGTGTTTAGAACCATGAATCAAATAAGACAAAAAAATACTCTCATTATATTTGGGGACTTGAGTAGTGTGTTAATCTAGTGGGAACTTAGCTTATGAATAATCTTTTTCTTAAAAGAAGTTTCATTGTGTAAGTATATGACTTTTTATTTGGATTAAAAGCCAAATATGCATGTAAAGTTAGTGCTTGGATCTTCTATTGGAAGTACAATATTTAGTTATTTACAACATTCTATGTATGTGTTAGAAAGTTAAATGCTTTTTAACCTTGTTACTCTATACATATTACAGGTCAAAAGTTTTTTACTCATTTAATACTTTTTTGTGTCTTTTAACTGAGATGTCTAAAATTATTCAAATTTCTTCTCTCTTGATTATCAAATCATCAAAGGATGGAAAAAAGAAAAAGAAAAAGAAAAAAAGGCAGAGTACATGAAGACCATATCAAAGCAAGTACAAATACACACACGAAAGAGTACTGTAACTAACTGTTAGGATAGTTTGGGAATATATATATATATATATATATATATATATAGAGAGAGAGAGAGAGAGAGAGAGAGAGAGAGAGAGAGAGAGAGAGAGAGAGAGAGAGAGAGAGATGAGTTTAAGTTACACATTTTTTAGACCGCAAATTTGTAAAAAGATCTAATGGTTAAAAAAATCATCATTAAATATGATTGCTTCCATCTTATTACCTAATTAATACTAGCATTCTTTCTCTTTCTCTTTCTCTCTTCTCATTTATTGCTTTCCAACTTACTCCTAAACAGTGTAGCAAGTCACCCATGATATATATAACGAGCCAAAGACTTTGTTTTGTGGGGAGGGGGGTTAAAAATTGACAAGCCAGATAGATTAAGATCTTATAATTGATGATGGATCATAGGACAATAAAATAATACTTCTATCACATAAATGATGGATCCTAATATGGATTTAATTAGTGAAATCTACTATTATATAAAAGGAATGAATATTATATTGTATTAGGGCACAAAGCTTGGATCAAATGTTCAGTTGTACTAAACTCATCAATATAGTGACACATGTACATAACATGTTTACTTTAATTTGGCCATATGTTATTATCTTAACAGTTTCAGTGCACTGGATGCATAAGACTCAAGCCAAGTCATCACATTATCCTAAGCTGTACTCACAAAGTCTTTGGAACATTAATAGAAATACGTTATAGTCCCCTAGCCTTGATCCAGTTTCAAGAATAAAATGTTATTGTTTGTTATATGTCCAATTTAGATATAGGTTGCTAGGATTTCGGAATTTCATAAAGCATCATGGTCATGGGTAAATGATATATTTTGATAAAGTTGGTGTTCTGACTTCTGAGGCACATGGCATATGAACTGCAGGTTGTGATAAAGTGTAGGTTAGTTTGTGCGTTAAATCTGTGCGTCAAGTTTTTCCAATGGCTTTTACTCTTGCTTTCTGAGGAGGCCATTGGTGGTTTATTATTAGATTTGTTCTTCATTCACTAGATTATTGCTGGCAACTTACAAATAAATTATTTTTATCGTTTCAATCTTGTAAAATAGGAAATGCTTGTTCATTAGCATCATTTTAATCACAATCATCGTTTGTTCTTGATTCCAAAAAATAGTTTTAGTATTTAAACACTGAAAATTATTATTTAAAAAAAAAAACATATTTGATAGAACTTTTTAAAAAAGTGTTTGAATTATGTTTCTTTTAGAGTGTCTAACCAATGAACTTAAAAAGCCTCTCATACCAGTTTTCAAGTTGTAAACAACTTGCTCAATAATGTTGTTGTAAATGTATTAAAATTCGTTGGACCAGGAACACAGACAACTTTTTCTTCTCTCCTAAATGACTTTTTATTTTTCTTTTCCAGCTCTTGCACGAAACCCACTGGTCTTCTTCTTCTTCTTTTTTTTTTGGTGTTTGCTGTTTTGGTGGTCTTCTTCTTTTAAATAAAATAAAACCTTCTGGACTTTAATCCCACCAACAAAACAAAACCCTAACAGAATTTCAAACCTAGAAAACAAAACCCATTTGAGTTTAACCCTCACCCACAAAACACAAACCAAATCAAACATTTAGAGCAAACAAAAGAAATATACAACAAAAGAGAAGCAAAGATGTTGGGACCTGGGGTTCAGAGGGACGAAGAGTACTGACTACTAAGAGAGACAAAGAGAAGGAAAAAAAGAAAGGAAGAGTGAACAAGCAATATGGGAAAATTTCTATCTTATGTGTATGTATATACATAAAATCGAAACCTCTGAAGAACCTACAATTTTTCACGTCAGCACAATATTTAAATAAAATTATTATTTTATTTAAATAAAATTATTTTTGTTTAATCCAAATTTAACAAGAAGTGAAACTCTATCTCTTTAACAAGTTCAACTTAAATTCAAACTCATAATTATCATTTTTTAAACTAAAATTATTTTTGTTTAATCCAAATTTAACAAGAAGTGAAATTCTATTCCTCTAACAAGTCCAATTTAAACTCAAACTTAAACATTGATAATTTATATCCAAATTTGTGAGGTCAATCATGAATATTATAAAAGTAAAGCAAACCCCAATATTTTTTTTAAAATTAAATAAAATTGTTTTTGTTTAGTTCAAATTTGATAAAGAGTGAAACTTTATTTCTCTAATAAGTCCAACTTAAACTCAAACTCATCATTATCATTTTTTTAAAAATAAAATTATTTTTGTTAAATCCAAACTTAAAAAAGAGTGAAACTCTATCTCTTTAACAAATTCAACTTAAACTCAAACTCAAACATTGATAATTTATCTTCAAATTTGTGAGGTTAATCATAAACACTATAAAAGCAAAGTAAACCTCAATATTTTTTTTTAAACCAAGTAGAGGTATGAGTTCTTCTTATGTTATTTTTTTCTCCTCTACTTTGTTAAAATATATATATATATATATATATATATATTTTATGGTTTTTCATGTATTTTTTAAAAAGCAATTTTCGAACATAAACCACCAAACTCTCTTTAGCTGTTTTTTATGAGATAAAAAATCTTGCAATAATTGAAATTATTATTTCGAATATAACTCATCTTTCTTTTATATTTCTCTATTGTTTAGGCACATATATATTTTTTTTGTTTCAATAATTTCTAAGCAGTGAATCGCTAATTCTTTAATATTTTTTGGTCTTTCAGAAGTTTTAATATCTGAATTTTTGAGTTTTTTTTTTTTTTTTTTTTTTTTTTTTTTTTTTTTTCAGTATCTGAAAATGTTTGACAAATTTTTTATAAAGTCATTGCATGTTCAAGCAACGACTTCTTTATCAAATTGTAACACAAATTGAAGTTAAATAAAAGTAAATCATGCAAATGTGTAGTTTCTTAAATTCTTTATAAAATTATTTTAGTCTACCTCACAAATAGGCAGGTTCTCGTGCATAACACGGGTTAGCGACTAGTAAAATAAAATAGTACTAACTGTACTATTCATGTCAGATATTTCTTACTAAAAAAAAAAAAAGCACACTCATACCAAACATAGAATTATCTTTTTCCATATTTTAAAATATGTTATTTAAAACATGGTACTAAATACATTTTCTACATTATGAGTACTTTAAATATGTATTTTTATAACACTTTTTAAACCATAATTTTCACATTATTTTGAACAACAATACTTAAACACTGCTACCAAACAACTCTTAACAGTTCAGTTTAAAGTTCCTCTTCACATAAGAAGGAATCTTAAACTAAACCGTTAATCTATAATGTGAAAAAATATTTTTCTAGAGAAAACTTTAAACTTTAAAGTAGAATTTGTTGTGGAATATTTATCAATTCATTTTTCTCCTTAAAATTTTTAATTTAAAATATTATTGATTTGTGAAAATAGAAAGAAGCCACAATTGTTTATAGCCACTACTTGTTCTTTCTTCCTTTTATATGTTCTAGGATCAAGCAATTAGCTAGAATTGTTAATGATTTTGTTTTAGTAAACCTTGAATAAAAGTGTATTCTAAGGGGAGGGACTGGTTGATTCTTACTTCATAGTATATGGTTGACACTCAAACTATATTGGAAATGGATATTAGTTTTTTTTTTTTTTTTTTTAATAGCTTGTTCTAGGATATCCCTAATGCTTTGTTATTAATTAGATGTCTTTGTTTTAATTTCACAGAAGAATTTGTACAAACCCCATTGAAGATGGACTAGAATTCCAACTTGATATGTTTGTAAGAGTAATGAATACATCGTTTGTAAGATCTCTTGTCCATTAATATTAAAGTTGAAAACAGTTCTTTGTAAGGTTTTTGTTATTATTTTTTTTTTTAATGTTGTTTTTGGAAAGAAACAAGGATGTGCAAGCTAAAACTAGTAACTAAAAAAAGAAAAAGAAAAAGAAAGAAGGCAAATCATCAAAGTCGTCAACTACATATATAAGAAAACACTTTTATAACAACCAAAAATCCGAATTGTACGATAAAGAAAAAAGAAACGTCTTCTGCTGAAGACCTCATAGCATACCTTACATGAAGTACTAAAAAGGCCGAATTTCCCTTCTACAAGCTTCAAATTTTTTAGCCCAAATTTCCTTTTCAAATTAACCACGTTTACTGCAATTATTAGTGCTATCTTGTCTTTGATGTCATCACAAAAACAAAAATACCAATGCCTCCTTGACTTCTTCACCAGCAAGGTGCCACAAACACTCCAAAAACCTACAACAAACCCAAGTCCGATGTTGACATAAAACCCTAGCCTTTCATAGTCAACTCCATATCGTTTGTCTCCAACACTTCCACTGGTAAAAGTTGAGCCTTTAGATGCTTCATCCCATGGGCACTTGGTTGAAAGAGGAGAACCACACAATGAAGGGTTACCCTTGTATATGGATATGTCGTTTAGTGTTTGGAGCTGATTACCAGATGGGATTCTTCCTACCAAATTGTTAAAAGATAAGTTCAAATGTGCTAAGAAAGTCAAAGAAGACATGCTTTCAAGAATAGGTCCAGAAAGACTGTTTTTTGAGAGTAGTGTTTCTAGCCACTACAGTTTCCAATGTTCTTAGGAATGTTCCCAATTAGATGATTCATTGACAAGTTTAGTGTTCCCAATAGTGCAAGACTTGTAATTTCATTAGGAATATACCTCCTATTAAATTATTGCCTGAAAGATCAATGGTGTTAATCAATGAGAGAGTTTTGTCAAATTCAAGCTCTCTACCTTTTGTCACTATGATTGTTTCCTGCATAGAGTTGGTGACGGTAAAGTAGGTGGCATGACTGCTGCTATTGCTGTAACCATAAATCAAAGCGGTCAAATTGTCCAAACAGTTTGGAATGCCCCCAAAAAGTTTGTTTTGTGCAACATCTAAGATGTGAATAGCTGGAATATTGCCCCATTGACGAGGGATGACTCCATTGAACATATTTGACCGTAGGCGGAGCAATTTTGTGTTAGATTGTATCCATGATGGAAGGTTCCCTGAAAAGAGATTCTCACCAACATCGATGCTCTCAAGAGAACAATTTTGCAAGGAATTGGGAATTTCTCCATAAAGATTGTTGTTGCTCAACACTAACATATTAAGATACCTTAGGCAACCCATTTGAAGAATTTTGTATATAAAATGACTCTGTGCTCGTGTGATTTTGAGAGCTTAGAAACGCACCAACAATCACAGAGCAAACAATAAGAGAACAAAGAACAGTGAAGAAAAGAAAACAGAGAGAGGAAGAAGATGAGAGAAAAAAATTCTATTTGATCAAAATGATTGATTATCAATTTCATAGCTTACATCAGAAATAATCTACTCTATTTGTAGTTACAACTAGTATCAATTTCTGTATACATTAAGATCCAAACTATGCGCCGTAATTCGCGGAGGAAACAGTTCAACCATAACTGATCTTCGCGCCACCATAACTTACATTTGAAGCAGGCCAAGACGACACCGTTTGTAGGCAAAGATGGGAATACCAGAACACAACTCAAAACGGTGCGCAACACTTGTTGCTTTAATGAAACGGTGCGTTTGACTTCACTGGCAACTCCTTAAGACACCAAACGATGCGTTTGGTCTTGCGTTTTGACTTGGCTATTGTCGTTGTGATCATCTTCTTCTTTAACACCATTGAGCTTGGGATTTTTCAAGATAGGCTATTGTATGCAACATCTAGGGCCCACAAACTTTGTGAACCATTCCAATGATGGGGGAGCTCACCTGAAAGTTTATTGCTCCTAAGGACAAGTATTTGAAGCTCAATCATTTTCTGCATGGACAAGGGAATTGTACCATTGAGGAGGTTTTTTGAGAGATCTAAACAAGCCAAGCCTTGCATTAGATCACCAATATTTGATGGGATATGGCCTGAAAAGAAATTCCTTTTAAGCGATAGTCGAGTTCCATTAGTATACCAAAGTGGGATAGGACCTCGGAGCCAGTTATAACTTATATCAATAATATCTGCATTTGGAAATACTAAGGGGTGTGACAACTTTCCCATGATCTGATTATTGGATAGATCAAAGTCCATGATTTGAGAAGATATTCTAGAGAACCATTTTTTAGGAATAGTGTACTTGAAGCCATATAGGAAATTTAAGGCCAATGAGACAGTTTTGTAGTTCAAGAATTCTGAGCTTAAAGGGCGATATCCAGTCATTTGTCACATTGAAAATCAAAGACTGATTTTTTTCTGTACCTATTGTGAATTCTTCCAATCTGGTGAGATTCATCAAATGTGCTTTTGTTATGACACCTTCCCATAAATTTCAATTTAGATTTAAATGGACTAACTTTAAGAGTTGTCCAAAACTTTTAGGAATGGTTCCATTCATCTCATTATTAGAGAGGTCCAACTGTTGCAAGGATGACAAGCTGCCAATTGAATCTGGAATTGAACCCCAGATCGAATTAAATTGAAGATTGAGGTACCTTAAGCTTCCAAGTCTTCCCAATGAATCAGGAATTTTTCCTACCAGCATGTTATCTCTCATATCTAAGGACTCTAGGCTATTGTTCAAGCAATTCGAGAAATTACCAAATAATTCATTAATATTGCGGTCAATATTGCTTGATGAAAGATCTAAAGTCTTCAATTTACAAAGATTTCCAAGAAGGCTTGGCAATGGACCTATTATGTAGTTATTAATCAAATCAAGGTCCTCAAGATTTATAAGGTTCACAACATCGTATGGAATGATACCTTGGAAAGAGTTAAAGCTAAGATCAAGTTTTGTGAGGCTCGTAATATTAAAAAGTAATTAAATTATGAAAGAGTTAAATTGGTTTCCTGATAAATCAAGGACACAAAGAGAGGTGAAATTAACAAATGCAATGGACAATGGAAGGCTTTCAAGCCCACAATAACTTAAATGTAACTCTCGAAGAGAAGGAAGCATATTAACTGCCTGCAGCCAATATGCTTTGGCACTGTTGAAATTCACTCCTCCCGTATTCAAGTACTTCAAAGAAGAGAGACTTGAGAGCCAACCCAAATTTCTGACAAATTTCCTATTGTTGTAGTTATCATGAAGATCAAGATCATCAGGCGAGACAAATTGCCGAGATGAGGAGGAATTTCCCCAGAAAAGGATGCAATAGAGAGATTGAGATACATCAAGTTCTCCAACATACCAAAAAATTCAGGTATTTGAATGTCTCCAAAATAATTCAAGCTTAGATCCAAGTAATTTAAATATTTCAAGTGAGTTAAAGAAGAACTTATCTCACCACCCATGCATGAATTTGAATATGTTGTTGTCGATGTGGTTTCAAAACAGCCGATTTCAAATGGGTTCCGAAGATCAAGCTTGGTAACATGACCTGATTTTTTGTTGCACTCTATGCCTCTCCATTGGCAGCAATCTTCACCAACCTAAGAAGAAAGCCTACCCGAATGATAAATTAGGCCTTCCTTGAAGCTGAGAAGTGCTTCTCTTTTTGTCTGGATGCACTTGACATTTGTCTGATCATCGCTACATGAACTGAGTTTGATTATCCCCAAAGATGAAGACCCAAACAAGGACAAAACAAGAAATAGAACAGTAAGGTTTCTCATGGGTTTTCTCTTGTAATTACCAATATCAATGATGGGAATCACACCAGCTAAAGATCTGTTTAGTGATTTATATGAAACGATGGCCATGCTACGTGATGGATATTTAATCAGTGGGAACTCATCTGGAAGATTTTAGTATTTTACAACCATAGAACAGTATGGTGATTGATAAACCTCATTGTTACTCAACATACATAAAGTCGTTGTTCAAGTTTTTCCACACGTTAGGGGCTACAAGTGAAAATTTTTCCACAAAGGTTTGTGTTCTTTTCTTATCTAAACGTCAACAATGGGGCTTGATTCCTTTTTGTTGTCATGGAATTACAGCAATACCCCTGGTTTTTGAATAACTAACTTCTTACTCTTGTGATATACAGAAAATTTAAATAAAATTACATATAGTTAATAACTCATGGTAGAAAGTTGGCTTTATTGTTTCAAAATTTTAAAACATTTAAAGCATTCGCATCCGGTATACAAAAATATCTGTTTTGTATTTTCAAAATTTACTTTATCTATTTTATCATTCTATTTTATAACTAACCCAACATTTCAGTTTTTTATTTTTACATACAACTAATTAAAATAATATATAATATATCAATAAATAATATAAACAAATCAATTCTATAGGAATGTGACAAAAGAGAGACGAGAGAGACAATATTTGAGAATAATTTTTTTTTTTACAACCTAGCTACAATGACTCATTGTAGCTAAGTTGTAAAAAAAAATTGGGTTTACACACCCAAGTAAGCATGTTGTTGGTGTGTGGGGGTGTAAAATAGCAACTTGGGAAGTTTTTCACCCCCAATGCTAATACTCTAACTTTGTAGGTCTTCATCACCATTTATAATAACCAATGTTTTAATACAATTTTCTCAAGAAAAAAAAAATTAATACAATAATCAATGTTCTCCGTTTTGAAATCCATTTTTGTTTGTCCATTATAATGGAATATTTAGGATTTGTTTATTTTGGCATACTATTTTAAGAATAGTGTTAATAATAATAATAATAAAATTTAATATAAAATAGTGTGTTATTACTATTATTATTATATAATATATATATATATATATATACCTTTTTATATATAAAAAACTCAAATAAAGTGAAATCGTTAGTTGAAATATACTTATTTATGGATTTTTTTTTTGTAAATACAACTACCATTTTGAGTAATTATAAACAAGGAACCCTCCACGAAGATTCCTGTTAGCAACTTTTTGTCATTTTCCCAGGTCCCACCACGTGTGACCATTTTCTCTTCTACTCATGTTTTTATTTTCTTTGTCATTCTTCGTTACTAATTTATTCTTTCATATCGTGAGTCTCGGTTCTAAAAGTGACTCTTAAAAAAAAATCTCTTATTCAAGGTGTATCTAGATACCACTTATTTTATTAAAATTAAAACATTATTATTAAAGGTACTGTCAATAAAGGTAAAAATTAGTTAAAATAGTACAGTACGAGCCATGAATAGTGCTAAAAAGTGTAATAAGGCTCAAAATAGTAACAAAAATAAGCTGAATAGTGAAGTAATTTTCATTTATAATCCTAATCCAAACACACGCTCAAAATGCAAAACCTATAACAAAAATGACTTTTGCCTCAATTTATTTTCCAAAAAGTTTTTTTAAAAAAAAAAACATATTTATTTTCTCTTTTTAAAACACAACTAAAATGTAAGAGAAGTGCTACAACCATAATATTTTTACTAGCCTCTGACCATGCGTGTTCTTAGAGGCTCTCTTATTTTTTTATAAAAATTAATAATTTGAATCCATTATAATCTGATATTACTACATTTTTTAATTACAAAAAAATCTAAGGGTGTGATGCAAATTATTAACATTTACAAAAAAATAATAATAATAATAATAGAAGAGAAACTTGAAAACCATCAAGAGAGTGGTTCTGTTTTGTAGGTAACATTTAGTGGGAGTTAAAGATGTATTTACTTATAATAAAAAAAATGTATATATCTAAAGGTCATCAAATAGCCCACGGCCCATAACCTGACCCAAAAACCCGATAGTCCACTAGGCCAATGGATGGCCCGGCCCGTTGTTATTGAGGCTCATGGGTAGCCCACTAGCCTAGTGGGTCAGGCCATTGGCTAATTTTTATGCTCATGGGTACCCGATGGGCTAGCCTAGTAGCCCAACCCGTTGCCCAGCCCATTGGCCTAACCCATTGACCCAGCCCAATAACTCATAATTCATAACAAAAATATATAGGAAGTATATGAATGATTGATCTTGAGATATTATAGAGGAATTTTTTAAGAGAATACTCAAATTAATTGTGCTAAACTTAGTTTACTAAATATATATTTTTCTAATAGTCTAGCAAATTTTAATTAACCATTTGACATTTTTTTTTATTAAAGATAAAATAAAAAAACTATTTAAAGCCTTAATATAAAAAAATTAAATAGGATTCCATCAACAGAATAAAAAATTAAATAGATTTGAATGTAAAAAAATTTGTAATTAAGCATTAAATTCTTTAATTCTTTCCTTTAAAAAAATAGATTGATTATTCCCTTATAAAATATTGATTATTTCCTTATAAAAATAATAAAATAATATGCTAACACAAGTTCATGGGTAGCCTATTAGGCCCAATCCGATAGCTTAGTTTGCTAAAGACAAAAATGGCTTTGCCCATGGGTAGGGTCATGGGCTGAGATTTTCTCTTTCGGCCCAGCCCGACCCTGCCCATTAACTAGTTAATAGCGCATCGTACCTAGCCCATTGTGCCTATGGGCCAAATAAAAATGGGTCGGACCGGCCCATTAACGACCCATAATATATCTATTTAGTTTTTTTTTTTATAACTATTTTTTTATATTTAGTTTTGTTTTTGGATAAACATTAGGTGTTTTTTTTAAGGAAAAAAAAAGCAATAACGTGGGTTATTTAACTTATTTTTCTATTTAAAAAAAATAATAATAAGCATATAGTTATTTTGAAGAAGTGGGTTAGTGGAAAGTGTTTCTACTTTGTAGGCAACTTTTTAGTGTAAGTTAGGCCTATATTTTTACTAAACTATCCTTTAGTTTTGTCTCTACCTAAATCTAGGGGTATAAGGGCATTTTGGAACCAAAAAAAAAAAAAAAAAAAAATCTGGTCCAAACAGGGGAAGCCCCTTAAATAGTAGTATAGATAACAAATTATAAATGGTTAATTATTATTGGTTCCATTTTGAATCTATCACCGAAATTACTTTTTTGCTCCATCAATAGCAACACATAACAACTTTCCATTTAAATTTTTTTGTAAAAGTGTAATAATAAGTCTACCCTTGACTTGGACTAGGTCCAAGTTTAGTTTTCCAAAAAGTTCTCTTTACGTTTTTATCTTTTATACTATCATTTAAGGGGGCTTCCCCTATTTGAATTTTTTATTTTTTAGTTCAAAAATATCCCTATAACCTATGTTTAAATAAAGATAAAACTATAGGACAATATGGTAAAAATGCAACTCTAACTCCCACTAAAATATTGCCTAAAAAATAGGACTACTTTCCTATTAATTTTCAAATTACTTTACCCACTTATAAATTAGATTTTCAAAATAAAAATTATATATATAAAATAATAAAAAATTTCTACAAAATAGGACTACGAAAAAAAAAAGTTTCATCTCCTATTAATTTTCAAATTACTTTATTCAGTTATAAATTAGATTTTCAAAATAAAAATTATATATATAAAATTTAAAAAAAGCATAATTTATTTTTTTTACAAAATAAGATCACTAAAAAAAAAAAACCTCATCACACGTGCTTCGCGCGTGCGATGAGGCTAGTCTCTTTTTAAAAGCACAACTAAAATTTTGTTTTTTTTTTTTTAAGTTTTTAATTATTTAGGGTTTGTTTGGTAGAGTGATTCAAACCCGCTCTACCAAATTTTAAACAACTTTACACATATTTTCACACACATTTTAATCCACACGTATTTCAAAAAGTTACAAACAACTCAACTCAAACTCCTCTACTAGCCCTTATTTTCTTAAAAGCCATAGTTTTGTTTGATGATTGATCCAGCAAATGGGTACTGTTGAAACGGTTTGTTTTCAAGATTTTTTAGCAAATGGACTTTTGTTTTTGTTTATAATTTTTCAAAGCTTATTAGAGAATAGAGATAAAAGATGAGAACTAGCCTTTTTCACTAAAAAAAAAGGAAAAAAAAAAAAGACCAAACTGAAGGGAAAAAATACTGTAGCTACAGTGCCAATTGAACCAACCAAATTGGCACTGTAGCAACTATTCAAAACTTAAAAGAAATAAATAAATAAATAAAGGACAAAGGTGACTCAATAAACTAAAATACTGTTTATTGAGCTATTGGCTCTTTTTTTTGTATAGCAGTCTATCCTTGCCTTGGACTTGGTCCAAGTTAGTTTTCCAAAAAGTTTTCTTTATGTTTCTATCTTTTCTTTTTAAAAACACAACTAAAAAGTCCTAAAAATAAGTCTACCCATGACTTGGGCTTGGTCCAACCGTCCAAGTAAGAAAAGGTACGCGGTTTCGTTTTTATTTATTTATTTTCTTAAAAGCTATAGTTTTATTTGATCCAGCAAATGGGTACTGTTGAAACGGTTTGTTTTCAAGATTTTGTAGCAAATGGATTTTTATTTTTATTTTTATTTTTTCAGAGCTTTTTAGAGAATAGAGATAAAAGATGAGACCAAACCTTTTTCACTAAAAAAAGAAAAAGAAAAAAAAGAAGAAGAAAAGACCTAACCTTTGAAACTTGTTACAAGGTTTCAGGATTTTTATTTTTTATTTTTTCAAAGCTTCCTAGAGATAAAAAATATTAAGACCTAACCTTTGAAATACGCGATCGATCCCTCCTGAACCTCACAAACTCAAAAAAGAAAAAGAAAAACTTAGATTAAATAGTAAAAGATTAAAAAAGAAAAAAGAAAAAGAAAAGAGGTATAATTAACCAAGCTACCTTAGTCTTACATTTTACGGCTTGGAATTTACCTGGATCATTTGCACAATGTACTTATTTTTTGCGGGATAAAAAATTCCCATGCATTTTGCAAACATGTACGTTTATTTTCTTGCGCCACATATGGAATTCTTGAATGGTCCATGATGGGCACCGATCTCCCGTAATATAAAAACATAGAGCTCACGGGCTCAACATGGCCTAGCTCACGTGAACATTTCAACCATAGATTGTTCCTATGACGACTCATTAATGGCTCACGACCCATCAAAGCGATTCTATCACACCCTCCAAGCAAAAATACTACACATGGTCCAACCACCTCTCAATTGGTGCAAGTACCCTACACCCCACAACTTTGCGATGCCTTTCTATATCTTTCACACTCTTCGAAATCATACCTATGTGAAATCTAAGGCATTAAACCAGCACAGTTTTGCGGAATAGTGCATATATGGTCTATTTGCTTCCTAATAAAAGTTAAAAGTTCAAGCTTAACTCAATTGTGATAATATAAAATAATATTTGAGCTTGAGTTTAAGAGACAACAAAAAAAATGAGTTTGGTTTGATTAATTAGTCAAGTTGCATACTCGAGTTTAATATCAAACTCAAACTTGAGCTCAGATCAAGTTTCTGAGCTTGAAATCTAATAAAATTATATTATCAAATGCTTAAATCTTCAAAATCAAATAAAAAAAAATAACATGTTCATTTTATCATGCTTTTAGTCTTACTTTTGATTAACCATTGTTCAAACTACAATTTTACAAAATCAAATCCACCAATTCATCATTTCTTGTCTATATTTAGCAATTGTTCAAAATACAATTTTTACATCCACATTAAATGGTGAAGAACTAAAAAAAAAAAAAAAAACTTGTTTGTGACTATTATGTATGAAAAAAATACTAACATTTTTTATAACTTTATATTAAATGATTGATGGGGAAGGATGGAAGGATCATACATTGTCCACATTTTTTTTTTGGGTAAATGTAACTAAAGTTTAAAGTGGTGTTGGTCAATTTAGATGGAAGAGAAACAATAAGGTAATGGGTAGTGGTCTCATGTTTGCCATGTCATTATTAATTAAGATATGTGCAATAAGTTTATTTAACAAAACACATATAAAATAGTCTATGCTTGACTTGTTTTGTATAAAGTCTTATAACCCATGAGCTTGTTTATGAACATATTTTTTTGCTTGGACTTTGCTTGTTTATTAAACAAGCTTAAAACTAAGGCTTAAACATGGTTTATTTATAAACAAACAAATATGAATGAGCTTTTTATCAAGCTGAGTCCAAGTTGTTTATAAATCCTCGGTCCACTAGTGCTACTACAAAGAATAAAAATGAGACCCTCTTCGCTTATTTTCCTCATCCTCTTCATCACTCTCACTAGCAACAATTGTTTAGTCACTTCCAATCTTCTCCAATATCCAAAACTCCTTTGAAAAAGCCAGACAATGATACCATATACAAAGTTTCTAAGGAATTATGTCGGGGTTACATTGGAGAGTCACTACAATATAATTCTTGTTTGCACACAACATGATTAGGGCGGGATTTCCAGCTCGAAAAACTATGCAAGATGGTGGGCTGGTAAAAAAAAAAAAGCTGATTGCAAGTTACAACATTCATTCCCAGAAGATGATTTTAAGCTAGCTAGGAGAGAACGTATTTTTGGGCAGTGGCTCTACATGGACTCCAATTGATGCTGTGAATACTTGGGCTGATAAGGAGAAGTATTATACTTATGCGACAAACACTTGTGAGGCTGGTCAAATGTGTGGGCACTACACACAAATTGTGTGGAGTACTACGAGAAGGATTGGATGTGCTCGAGTTGTATGTGACAAGGGAGATGTGTTTATGAGACATGCAATTATGATCCAGTGGGTAATTATGTTGGCGAGCAACCATATTGATGAAATTGGACTTTGGGTGTGGAACTCTTATATACATTATACATTAGGATAGCTTTGTCTGTCATAGTTGTAGGATGTGTGGCCATGGGTATCATAGTGTTTGGACTTTGGAACCATATATCAAATAAGACAAAAAATACTCTCATTATATTTGGGGACTTGAGTGTGTTAACCTAGTGGGGAACCTAGCTTATGAATAAGGTTTCTTAAAAGAAGTTTCATTGTGTAAGTATATGGCTGTCGATCTATTTGGATTAAAAGCCAAATATGTAAAGGAAGTGGTGGATTTTCTATTGGAACTGCAATCTTTAGTTATTTACAACATTACTTATTTGTGTTAGAAAGTCAAAATGTTTCAAAAAATTATGTAAAATGTTTCTATTTTATTTTTTTGGTAAATACTATTGGACAAAAGTCTTTGTAACTCAACTCGTTTTTTTTTTAGAGATATTTTATAACAAAAAAAAATTAAGTCTAGTGTTGAAGTTTTCCTCCAAGCTCCAATCTATCAAATTATCCAAAAAAATAAACTAATATACAAAGACATTATCAAAGTAAGTACCATTGTACAAGTACACTTAAGAAGAATACTCTTAACTCACTCTTATAATAGTTTAGGGGCCATAATATGATATAAAGACCCAAAGACATTCTTTTTTTTGGGTTTAAAAAATGAACAGAATAGATGAAGACCCTATAAATTTTAGATTTTAGGACAACAATGTGGAACTTTTCTTAGATAAAAAATGGATCTAAGTCCCCCAACTTGCGCTAACTATATTCCCATAATATCGAATAATTACTCTTGAAATGTTGTGTGTATTGCGAGTGCTATTAGTAAGGGGAAGCTAAAGGGTATAGAGCCACGGTGGACATGAAACTTGAAAGCTCAAGCCAATGAGATGTTGTGTAGCACAGTGGCAAAGAGCATTGCCAAGCCCAATGCTCACCGCCCTTTAAAATTGGCCGCAGCTGCCTTGCATAAACATGGAAACAAACCTCCATGAGCACTAGACAACACTTTTTTTTTTTGCTCAAAGGCAAAACTAAGACCTCTGTTCTTAACTAGACCTCTGTTCTTAGCAAGGTGAAATAAATAACTGATCATTTCACAACAATTTACGTACATTGTAATAAATGGACATTAAAGAGTCCACAATAACCCCCATCAGTAATACACAGTATAGTAAGTAGCCCCAACATATTCCGTTTCCATAAAAGAAGTATATTGCAAAAATAAATTTCTTACAACATCAATATGGCCTTTCTCCAATATAATTTCCAGGAGGGTCATAGTTGCAAGTCATAAAATCCCCCCTACCCCCAAAACAAGTCACCTTAGCACACCCAAGTCTTCTTGTAGAGCTCCAAACTATCTGTGTATAATGCCCGCATTCTTGTCCACCAGCGCAAGAGTTAGACCAATAATTGTACCATTGGCGCTCTGAAATCCAAGCCGTGACGGCCTGAGAAGGTGTCCAACCATCTCCACTACCCCAGAAAATGTTCTCACCATAAGGGCCATTAGAGTGCTTCAAAGCACAGTCGAATCGCCTTTGGTTAGCGTACCATTGTGCAAAGCGTGCAAGTTTTGCATCCCACAACAATGGTTGGAGTCCAAGTGCTGAACGAGCTGCATTATGTGGAGCCAGAAACTGGTTTGCTAGGCTTAAGCGCTGGCTTGGCCTTGTTAAAGCATGAGTAGTAGTTGAGATTAGTAGGAGGAAAACAGTGATGCCGCTTAAACACGCACGCATTTGAAGAATTTCCGAGTGTTTCATAAGGGAGTTTTTTATGGGAGGACTTTGTACAACGCACATGGGGTAACATTTATAATGAAGAACTTGGGAGTAGTTGGATTAGGAGGGGGTTTAAAGTGTCAACTATGGGGTGGCACCCATGTTCGATAATGATTGCCACATTTGTTATTGTAGGGAACAAAAGTCTCAAGCTGAATTATCATTAAAATAAAAATGTCTCAAGCTGAATTCCTTTCTAAGATTTCATAATTTTGGGGTGGCGTTTATTTTTTTTTTTTTTTTTTTTTTTTTTGGGGCCTTAAAATTATATACTCATTTTTATGGATTTGCCATGCCTTTGAGGGAAGGGGAGTAAAAAAAAAAAAAACTTGGAAAAAGACTTCTATTAAACAAAGCTATTTATGAACCATTTGAGTTTGATTTAAAAAATGCTTGTTTCTATAATTATGTTCCTTTATTAAGTAAATGGACCAAGCTCAAGACTACACTTAGGCAGGACTATTAAATAAGTTGAGCTTAAAAAAAATAATGTGCTAATGAACGTACAATGCTCGATTAAATATATATCATATTATATGTATAAAATTTTAAAACATATTTATATAGATTTGAGAATAGATGGTACAAGTTTGTAATAAGTTTATAAGATATCAAATGATTATTATTCGTAACTTATTTATAATATAAATCGTTCGTTTTTTAGTAAAATAATATATAATTTTAATAATGCAGAATTATTAAATGTAATATTTATGAGTTCATAATGTGAGGGGTAAAAAATTTTAGTGGTAGAGTTTTTTATATATGAATAAAGAATAAATTAATCAAAAAGCTTGTGAACAAGTTTGAACATATGAAATATAGTTTGGTGATGCGCTCAAGCTTGAATTATGTATTGAAATAAAATTAAATCAACAATCTTAAATTTTTAATATTTGGTTCGTTTATAACCATACCTAGGGTTGTCCACAGTTCGGGTCGGATCGGGTTTAGGCTCAACCCACATCCGACCCGAACTGATCGGGTGTAGCCATCATCAACCTGCCACCGACTGGGAGGAGAATCAGATTGGGCTAGTAGGAGCTTCAACAGATGTCGAGCAGATCGATTAGGGTTGAGAATTTGGAAAACAGCAATAATCCAGCGAGAAAAGGTGAAAAACGACCAAAATCTGGTGAGAAAAAAATGGCAAAACGTCCTAAATCTGGCGAGATCTCGCCAGATCTAGTGAGATCTCGGCTAGATCAAGCAAAATCTCGCTGAATCTAGCTAGATCTTCCCGAACAAATCCTAGCTAGTTTGGCCGGAAAACACAACTGGGTAATTCGGTTTAGGTTTCTTGGATTTGAGAGGAGGAGATCCAATACCTGACCCGCCAATCTTGGTTTTTGGAGAACGAAATCCGTCGCTAACCACCGGAGCAATCGATTCGGTTAGCGGTGGGTCAGGTTTTGGTCGGCGACAACAAGTGGGTTGGGTCCGGTGAGTCCTTAGCTAGCCTTAACCATACTGCTCTTAAATGGGCTCATGGGAGGAAATTATAAGGAAAATACTAAATTTATTATGAATTTTACTACTAAATGCTTACATTCTGATGTGTTTGCAAACCCAATTAGTGCCACATTAGCAACATAAAGATAAAATTTTGAATTATATTTTTATTTGTATCTAAAAGTTATACATCAATTTGAAAGGTTTATATAGTAAAATCTATAGTAGCTACCATCACTAAAATCATAATATAATGATGCTAAAGTTACAATAAATTTTATTACAAATGCCTTACAAATTGATGCATCAATTTTAAACAAAAAAGAAGAAGAAGAATTAAAGTATATATTGACCCTTTAAAAGTTTGAGATTATTTTCATTTTAAAATTTTATGCTTTAAAATTTTCATTTTGACCATGGCATGCATATTTGATTTGTTTTCATATTAAATTTTTATATTTAAAAATTTTATTTTAAACTTCATCTTTAATTCAATTTTTTTATTTAACTCTTTATTTTTCAAAATTTATATTTTTTCTGTGAAAATATTTTTTTTAGCCATTTTTTATATATGTAGTTGATTTTTTTAGTTGGAATCCAGAATTTGTTACACTTGCTGAAAGTTCTCATATCTATGTCTCATGTTTTGGTTGCAGACAGGGAATCCAACCAAAATGTAACACCTCATATATCTCCATAATCTAAAAGAGAAAAATATTAAATATTGTGAGTGACACAGACAAAATACCTACATTCTCAAAAAAAAAAAAAATTGTGTACATCTTGCAACAATAATTAAAATAGCTCTGGAAAAAAAAATACTTTTGTCCTTCAAATAAATTTCTAATGCTTTCAAGAGTTAAATACATTAGTATATTCTAACGCTAAAAGAAATTACATTATTTTATTAAAATATATATAATTTTTGGTCCCATTTTAAGTGTCCTAATTTATATACTCACTACCTCCCGTTAAAATTTAAAAAAAAAAAAAAAATTATACTCTACTCTATAATCACAACTTATAGTAGAGTATAATTATACTATATACTATTGTATTTGAGCAGTGAGAAATCATTTACCATGGTCCATGGATACCCAGGAAATAAGCTTAGGCATGGTCAATGCTTTAGGTGGGGCATGATAGCTGAGTCTAATTTGAATGGACATCTCATCACATTCATAGCCCCAAGATTCCATTTGGTTGTTAGATATGAGATTTATATTATTAGGTGAAGGAGAAATGGAGTATTAAATTTGTTGTACAAGTCAAAGTGAAAATTGTGTTCGTCTTTATTAACGCCGAAATTCGTGGGGATAATTAATATTTCCTAAATCAACGGAGCCCAACCATATGATCAGTGCGTGGAATCAAGTAATCAACTACTCTCCTTCTTTTAATCACACTTTGTTTGGTTGGAATTGAGAGAACAGAAAAGAAAAAGAAAAAGAAAAATGAAAATACTTTCTCTCATATATTTTCAGAAATAGGGAGGAAATGGAAAAAAAGAAAAGAAAAAGAAAAATGAGAGAAGTAGTTCGATGAATGTAGACTATACGAGTGATGAGAATATAAAATGTAATTTTAGCGAGGAGGTTAGTGCAAGTGCTGAAGTGGAAGCTGTTGTTTCACATTTTCACGCATACGAGACTGGCAATGAGGCGAGTTTGCGGTATGAAATTAAGTTTGGAAAATCTGTTATGCAATAAATTTGCCCCTCATTTCGCGCCTCTCTTCAGGCATAAAAAAATCTTCGATCCTGAGAGAATTTAGTTATTTTCTCTTTCATTTACGGTTCCATATCCTCACTGTATATACTCTCATTTTCCAAGAATTTAGTAGAATTAGTTTCCATCTAAAGAGTGTGAGAGAGCCTTTAAACTCTAGAGAAAAACCCATAACCATCTCTCCATCTACCCATAAACCATTACATATCGAGTTCTAATTACATAACCTACGATTGAAGCGTATCAAGAGCCATTATAAATCATAAACAATTCAAAATTTAGAACATAGAAACATAAATTAATAATACAACACCAAATAAGGCTGAGGAACATATATATTATTATTTTTAAATATAAACATCTAGGGGTGTGCAGTCAACCTGCCAACTTGCCAAAATCGATCCAACCCAACCCAACCTACTGGGTTGGGTCAGTTTTTAAGGCTTGGTGGGTTGGGTTGGGTTGGGTTACAATTTTTTTTTTTTTTTTTTGATAGCGGGTCGGGTTGGGTTTGGGTCACAAAATTCCAAACCCGCCAAACTTGACCTGACCCACACATATATTTAATATATATTTAAAATAAATTATATAATTAATAAATTTTTTAAAAAACTAGCTTTTCCTATCCTATATAAAAGTCAATTAATTCATACAAACCCTAGTAAATTACTATTGTTGTTTAATCATTAGTGTTTTTTACTTTTTAGGAGTTACATTGAGACTAATCTTTGAGTTTTTCAAATATATTTATATTTCTATTTTTTTACTCAATTTATTAATAATAATAATAAAATTTGTTCAACCCATGTGGGTTGGGTTGAATTTTTTTTTACCCACCATGGTGGGTTGGATAAAAAAATCTCCTTAACCCGACCCAACCTGACCCATGCACACTCCTAAAACATCTACTTCATGAAATAGGTGAAACATGTTTTATTTGGTTGGGGCAACTTGGGTCATGTATCCATGGTTGATTTGAAATTGCCATCCCACTCTTCCAATAGAGAGTTGAATTCTCTTTTTAAATAGTGGACGATAATCTAGAATGATTTGAACCTAATTAAGTTTTTACTAAATCACAAATCTCTTAATGATGAAGAAGAAGAAGAAGAAGAATAGTAATTCTTAAGACAAAGCTAAGAAAATAATCATTCTCGATATTTTTCAGGTTTTATTATCTAGCTAGGTGCATGTGAGTCATCCAAGATCTTTTATATCATTTGCATTTGGGTTTGGAACTTATCTGTGCACTTATTATTATTATTATTATTATTATTATTATTATTATTATTATTATTATTATTATTTGTTTTTTTAATAATATATCTTTATTAAGACGGATTAAAAAACCATGCACATAGAGTAGAATGAAGGAGATGAGAATGGTTTCCTTCTCACCTTACACAACGAAGCACGTCTAATTATATCACGAACAGCTTGATTGACAAACCTAAAAACATGAGAAAAATAACGACACAACAGCATGCCAAAAAAGGAGACAGGTTGTTTTTAAAAGCAAAATATCTCTGATAGAGTCTATCCTCTCAATTCAACTGCCATAAAGAGCTAGGTGAGATCAAATAATACGGCACCATTCCAGCAATGGCATGTATAGAGTCAAATTAATCAGGGCACAGAGTATCTAGACATTTCATTCTAAAAAAAAAGAAAAAGAAAAGAAAAAAAAAAGGAGTATCTAGATTTTGATGCTCTGTTAGTGTGCATTTTGCTGCTATTCAACAATGATGAATCGAAACCATTTCTCTAATTTTTTTTGTGTTTTATTTATATTCCACCAATAGCACTCTATTTTGTTTGATTTTGGTTTTTTCAATTTTAATATTTTGTTATTTGATAAGAAAAGTAAAAAAGAATACATGAAAAGTTATGATTAGTGGAATATAAAATGATAATTTGGTTTTTAAAACTAAATTGTTTTAATGATCTAGAAAGAGGAGGGGTTCAAGGTTTTTGAGATCGAACCAAAGTTTGACTGAGATGGAACCATGATGATATCATAATTAATTTAATATTAAATTAAAATATAAATAAACATATTGCATTTGTTAAACAATAGAAAAATTTACTAAAAAAATATCTAAAGCTATTTAAACAACCTTCAATAACTCTGTTTGAGATTATGTGACCCAGATGAAGACCATTCCACCCAAGGTAGCTTCCACTTATATAAATGAACTCTGTTTGAGATTTTAAGGTTCAATAAAACTTCATTTAATGAACTCTGTTTGAGATTTTAAGGTTCAATAAAACTTCATTTATTAATTTCCAAAAAAATAAGAGGGGATGTAGAATGCTGCTCTTCTTTCAAGAACAGTTGGAGTAATGATATTGTATTGGGATTGAAATAGTAATAATAAAGTGTTTTTTCCTAGATGAGTAGTGCACCAAAATTAAGAAATTCAAATGAACACTTGAAAGAAAAAAGAAAGATTAGACTCTAATTTATTTTTCTAAACTTTAGCTATATATACACTGTGAAAAATGCTAACGAATGCCCTTAAAATATTGGTTAATAATCCATTTAAAGTATATCATTTGACAAGACAAGTGATAATAAAAGAGTTACGTCTCCAATATTTTCACAAAAAATAATAAGTGATTAATTATTACTAGTTCAAATTTGAACTTACCACTAAAATTATTTTTTTACCCTAACAATAATAACTAATAACAACTTGTCACTTAGAATTTGTTGTGAAAATATTGTAAAAATATTGTAGACATAGCATTTTTCTAAAAAAAATAGGGGAAAATTTTCCTTATTTATGTTTAAGGTAGTTTAAAATTCTACTCTTATTTTTTAAACCAGCTAATTTCTCATTCTATATTCAGGAAATAAGCAAATACTTCCAATCGGTTACTTTCTTAGTTAAATTTGAATCTAACAATATATTTTGAAGAAATCATTAGGTGAATACCATAGGAAGAGAAAAAGTTGAGCGTTGCTATGTTGTTTCTTGGATTGCATTTCATTGTGATTCTATTGGATTTAATTGAAAAAGTAACAGGTTCAGAGTATTTGCTAATTTCTCCAATATAGAGGAAGAAATTAATTGGTTTAAAGATAAAATGAGGGTAAACTATATATACAAACATGAAGGGAGAAAATAAAATTTTTTTCCTTAAAAATGACATGATTATAATAATGAAAGTTGCATAAAAGAAAATAATTATAATGAAAGTAACAGTATATACAAGTGATTAAATAAGACCATTTTTATTATGTGAAGCATGCAAAATGTGAATTTGTCCGAGTTATTATTGGAACGACAAAAGTGAAATTTATTTTGCCTTGGATTTTGTTTGGAAAGAAGCAGTGAAGCATTGTTTAAAAGAAATTTAATTGGATCTCTCTTATCAAAGTTTAATTCAGTTCATGATTTGGGCTTGATCAAAATGACGAAAGGTGGGGCACTTATACTTCATGGAAAATATGGGCTTTGATAATCAACTTAGCCCTACTGAGCTTTATCATGAGCTTTGATTGATTATACATAAAAGAAACCTAAGACGAACTAACTTAGAGGCCCAAAGCATAAACAATCTTTTTTTTACGCAAACAAGTATTTATTTATTATTAACAAAATACAAAGAAGGAAAATGCAAAAGTGAGCTATTAATTTTATTAAACGCTTACTAAATGATGTGACAATTAACCAAGTGTAATTATCATTAACATAACGAATAAATTAGAAAATAATACCAAAACTACTACTAATTTTACTGCATCATGTTTACAAACTGATGTAGTAGTTGTGATTGTTGCAAAATGATGAGCAACATAATAAATAATTTTCTTAATTGCACTTTTTTGTTGCACTTTAATGATTGATACATCAATTTGTAAGGCTTATATAGTAAGATTTATGGTAGTTTTTTTTTTTTTTTTTTTTTTTTTTTTTTTTTTTTTGAGAAGGAAGATTTATGGTAGTTGTGACATCATTCTACACTAATTCCTTTGACCAATCAATTTCCCCTTGCTTTCCTTTTTTGGGTTTTTGTTTTTGGATTCTGTTAATGGGTGCTTTTAGGTATTTGTTAATGGATTATTTTAAGAAAATTTTAAAATCAATTTCATGGGAAATATAAAAAACTATTTAAAAAATCAATTACTTTTTTCTTTTTTCATAATAAATTTATGAAAATACTTTCTAAACCAATGCCTTTAAAATATTCGCTAATTTTTCCTCTCTTTTTTTAAAATTTTATTTAAAAGTTGGTTTAGAAATACTTAATATGCAGCTGCATAGCTTGAATCTGTTATCCCCAGGCCCCAACCCCCAGGGCCCAAGCACTTAAAAGATATCAGTCTACCTTAGATGTGATTGGTTAGTCTAGGTGTAGGTCTTTTCAAACTTATTTTTGCCAACTTATTTTACTATTCAACTTATTTTACTATTCAACCTATTTTTCTACTTTTCATGAGTTTCACTGCACTTTTTGGTATTATTCATGGGTTCTATTATACTATTTCAGCTAACTTTTATCTTTATCTAACGTACTTTTAGTAAAAAAATTTTAGGTTTAGCAAAATAAGTGGATTCTAAATAGACAATAAGTCTAGGTGTAGTTTGTTGACTTTGTTGACTGTAAAAATGTGCTATATATATATATATATATAGAAAGTAATGCTATAATTTCATTTGCTAATAATTGTATCACTTCATTTTGTATATTATATCCAAGATAATGATTAAGGATTGCACCATGTTGAATACGTCGAAAATGTTCTTATATTACTAGATCAAATTCTGCAATCATTTCAATTATACTTAAAAAATTTCCATTCCATAGTCTTTTTGAAGATACTAAACTTGATTCACATCCACTAAGACTAGCCCACTATCCCTTCATACCACTAAATTTGATTTCTTAAAAAAAAAACCTTGTAGGACTAGGATCAATACTTTGACTTCCATACCACTAAATCTGATTTGTTAAAAAAAAAAAAAAAACGTGTAGGACTAGGATGATAGGATCAATACTTTAAGTGGGTCCATTCCATAGCCTTCTAGAGAATACTAAAGAGATCCAAGAGCAAACAAAAGAGAGTAAAGGAAGAGAAAACAAAGGAAAATAAAAACCTAGTAGGCAGCAGCAGCAAACCATGAAGAAGACAAAAGAGGCAAAGGAAAAGAAAACAAAAAACGAACTTGAAATGAAGATCTGTGAACACACCAAATCTATTGCCAACACCAATTGATGAGTAAGCCAACAAAAAAGAGTGTTTTTTTTTTTTTTAATCAAGATGGAGAGAGTGAGTGTTTTTTTTCTTCTTCTTTCTTTGAGGATATTTGGATGTAGTGATTTTTTTTTTCTGAGAAAGCTAAAGATTTGGTGATGTGATTGAACTTCATGTCATTTTAGCCTTCTTGCTTTGTGAGAAACGGTTGGAAATAATTTGTTGTTCTCAATTTTCAATTAAGGGCTTAGATAATTTGGGGGGTTCTTACATCTTTTGGGCGGGCCTTACTTCTTCTTCTTCTTTTATTTTTATTTTTTTCAGATGAGAAAGCAACAGTATATAATATATTAGTTATATTGGGGGCTTTCTTACATGTGGAGGCCTTAGGCCGGCACTGTTTATAGCATAACTCATATGGGTTATATGGGAGACTTTTGTGGCCAAAATTCACTCACCCACCCTTTTTTATATAAATAAGTTTAGACTTACAAATTCTTTTACAAATTGCTGATATAGTGAGTGGCTGTCAATAAGTAAAAATATGATGTAAATAGTATTCATAAATAAGAACTGATAAAAATTTACCATTTTAACAATTTGTATAAATATTTTAAAAAAAAATTGTGATTATAGTATTACTCCTTTTATATAGGCCTATTGACCCTCAACAACCTTTCACTTATACATTTAGCCTCTCCAATCAACCCATTCTTCCCCTTAACCTTAACCTAAACAAAACAAAACATTCATATTCACAAAACCAAACGTTCATTTGTTTTTTGTTTAATTTCCTCAGAAATTAAAAACAAAATAGACCCAATTAGCACCAAGAATTTTATGACTCAATTGACATCTATTTATGTTTTCATCTGAGATGTCCAGATCCCTCTCTCCCATTATACCTAACGAATTATCAAAAAGACCCAATTAATTAAACCAATTATGTCAGAAACCACCAATGCAGGTGAAAAACACGTCGTGGTTTTGGCATTCCCGTTCGGCACTCATGCAGCCCCACTTCTGAGCCTTGTAAGCAGAATCGCAGCCACAGCTCCAAACGTGTATTTCTCATTCTTCTGCACTTCCAACTCCAACAACTCTGTCTTCTCCAACGAGGGCTTGAATAACATAAAGCCTTACGACGTGTATGATGGGTTGCCTGAGGGTTATACGTGGTCCAGTAATAATCCGATCGAGCCAGTGATGCTGTTTTTGAAGGCCATGCCAGAGAACTATAAGAGCGTGATGGAAGTGGCTGTGAGAGAGAGACGGAGAGAGATAAGCTGTATAATGAGTGATGCGTTTTTTGGGTTCGCAGGAAAAGTGGCTGAAGAAATGGATGTGAATTGGGTTCCACTTTGGACTGCTGGACCTCGCTCACTTCTGGTTCATGTTGACACAGATGTCATCCGCAAAAGACTTGGAGATAGTGGTAAGCATTTCTTGAATGCTGTAAGTTCCAAATAAATTTTTTTTTCTCACTTTTTTTTGACTGCATGATTGTTATGTATTATTATGAATGTGTTTATATATAGAATTATATGTTTTATTATTAGGTACTAATTAATGATTGTGTTTAAATATGAAAAAATATATTAATGGTACCATTTAAAGAAACTATGATGTCCTAAAATTGTAACTGATGAGAGTTTCAATGTAGAATATAATTTAAATTTAATTAAAAGCTTATGTGACATAATAGATTATAGATTGTAGATGTATATCTCTTTACTCAACATTATTATTAAGGCAAAACTTTGGTTCAGTTCTTTGAAAAAATCTAGGATCACAAAATTTTTTAAACCGTTTAGCCTTAATTGTAACATGGTAGAGTGTGATTGGTGAAGAAAAAATGATAGATCCATATATAAGTGATGGTTAACCATTCACAGTCTACCATATCAGAGTTATGATAGAAAAGTTGTGGAATAATTTGTGGTTCTAGAATTACTCCAGTTCTTTGAATAAATTTTGTTAGGATTTTTTAATTAAATCCAAATACATAACTATAATGAATTTAATTATTTTTATACCCCATGAGGTACCTAGATGATGGGCTCATTGGTATGAGGCATGATGTATATTTGGCGATTCTAAATTCAATCTACTATGCTATTGATCCATGAGATTTTGAAAGTATTTTAAGAGTATGAAGTGAAATAGTCTGGTTAAAGGCTGAGATATCACTTTTTTATATTAAAAAAATGTTTTAGTAATAAAAAATATTTTTTGTTTTATTGATTAATGCACCTAATCAACTATGACTAAATTTTATCCTTACTAATTTACTATTTTTGATAGGTAGCACAACATTATTTAGTGGGAATGCAATCTGAAAAAAAAAATCAAATTTTTTTTTTTTTTATAAATTTCATAGTGTATTTTCTTCAGTTTCCCAATTAAATTTATTCTTATGGTCTTATTGATTTATTTTTTTGACAATCGGTCTTTGTTTTTTTTTTGGACTAGAAACAATCTATATTTATATATATATATATATATATATATATTAATAGAGTGTCTTTTGGACTTTTGGACTAGAAACAATCTATATTTATATATATATATATATATATATATATATATTAATAGAGTGTTTTTTTTTTTTTGGACTAGAAACAATCTATATATATTAATATTCAAAATTTAGAGAAAGTCCAATTAGATTTTAATTGAATTCTCAATTTTGCGCCACATGTCTTTTTTTTTTTTTTTTTTTTTTTTGTATCAAGTGAATTATTGAGTGTAAAAATCAAAAAGTCCAAATCCAATGTAATTCTAAATTTGATTTCAATTGGACTTAAATTTTTCGCCACATGTCCATCTAAGTTTTTAATTTTTGTGACAAGTAAATTATTAAGTGCAAAAATTGAAGAGTCTAAAACCAATTAAAATTCTAAATTTTATATATATATATATATATATATAATGATAAACCATTACATATTTTAGAAATTTATGGTTTAAAAAAAATGTAAGCGAATATCATATATAATTTAAACCACTTCTAAAAAAAGGTATAATTTGAGTCGTATAATTGTGATTATTTTTAATTGTATCTGTGTATACGTACGAGGCTACACACTAGTTGGTCTTAATACAACACAAAAAACGTGATCAAATTCAATAATATAGTTTTTTGATTAATATAACCATGATATTAAAGTACATAGTTAGATAATGAGGAATACAAATCTTCTGCCTTACTTTTTGTGTTCCATCAATCATGGTATACATAAGAAGTTAAAATTGATGGAGTATAAAGTAAAATACAAAAAATGGGACAAAAGACTTAGCTAGGGTCCGTTTGGATAAAACTTATTGCTGAAAACACTGTAACAAAATAATTTTTAAATGTGTGAATAGCACTGCGGGACTCATTTTTAATAAAAAATTCTGAAAAAATGCATGAACAGTGTGTGCATAGTATGAGTACAGTGTGCGCACAGTACGCGCATAGTGCCTCCTACAGCAAAAAAAAAAAAAAAAAAAAAAAGAAAGAAAAAAAAAAAAAAAGGCTGAAACGGGTACTTAGTATTCAATCAGCAGATTAGTGACAGATTAAAGGGAAAAAGAAAAATGCTTGTAGTTTGCTAGCATTCAATGGTTTAATAAACCAGATTTTTTTTTTACTGTTTATCTTAATTTTAATGCTAATTTTTTGTGTTCATCTGATGATTAAGAAAATGTTTTTCCTTATTGCAGGCAGTGAAGACCAAACCTTTGAAATCATTCCAGGATTTTCTTCACCAATGCGTGCAGTCGATTTACCTGAAGGAGTGATAACAAACATAACATCCCCCTTTTCTATGATGTTACACAATATGGGATTAATGCTGCCACATGCAACTGCGGTTGCCATAAACTCCTATGAAGAGATTGACCTTGATATTGTGAACATACTCAAGCAAAGATTCCACAAGTTTCTGAATGTTGGTCCATTCCTACTAACATGTCCACAAACAATCTGCTCTGATGAGCACGGTTGCTTAGAGTGGTTGGACAAACGTAAAGCCGATTCTGTGGTATACATTAGCTTTGGAAGTGTGATAACACTTCCACCTCATGAGCAAGCAGCATTGACAGAAGCACTAGAGGCAAGTGGGTTTCCATTTCTTTGGTCACTTAGGAGCTTTGAGGAAAGTTTGCCAAAGGAATTTATAGAAAGGACAAGAACACAAGGAAAAATTGTTCCGTGGGCTCCCCAAATGCTAGTCTTAGAACATCGTTCAGTTGGCGTGTTTGTGACACATTGTGGATGGAATTCCGTTTTGGAAAGTGTTATCGCTGGCGTGTCAATGATTTGTAGGCCTTTTTTCGGAGACCAGAGACTGAACATGCGAACTGTAGAGGCGTCTTGGGGCATTGGTGTAGGTCTTGAAGGTGGGGTTTTTACTAAAGATGGAATGGTGAAGGCGTTGGAACAAACTTTGTCAAGTGAACAAGGGAAGGAAATGAGAGAGAAAGCAGAAGCTTTCAACGAGTCTGCATTGGAAGCTGTTGCACGTAACGGTAGCTCTACTAAAGATTTCAACACTTTGGTTAAGTTGGTCACCAGTTAAAAGGAAATTAGCTCTAGTGATCATACATTAATTTCTCCTTTGGCTCGTAATTCTACTTCAAGTGTGAAGTAGTGGAAAGCTTGTTTGAGCAACGTACCGTGATTTCAGTACCTGGAGTTTTAATGTATGTCTAAGTCTTGGTTAGAAGGTTGTTTGCATACATTTTCTGATGCATTAATTCATCAAATGCATATAGCTAGGCATGCTTAGGACCAAATCCTCAGTTATTATGTTTCTACACACACACACACACACACATATAGGCATGCTAGTTTCATGGTCTGTGGATTAGTGGCCTAAAGTTCTTGACTATCACAGATGGGGTTATAATATATTGTGATTATGGCTGGTCTGAGGTCATTATGGCTCCAAGACACCACGCACAAGCACTGCAACAACTGAGTTTGATGAGACTCAATTTACGGATCTTGCTACATCCAATTTGTATTTTGGAATCTTTTCCGTTTCTACAATCGTTCGTATTCATTTACAAAGATCATTGGTTTAAACTAATGTGAACCCATTGGCGGAGCCACGTTGGAGCCCCCAGCTTTTTGAATTTTCTTCAAACACTAACCCAGGTATGCAACAAAATCACTAACTTAAACAAAAATTTCCTTACTGCCCACACACCCCCCCCCCGCGGGTCTCAAATTTTAGTTAGAATTTGGCTTCCTCAAATTTTTTTTTTTTTTTTTTTGAATTTGACCAATCAAAATCCATAATTTAGATCCTAAACATCTAGAATTGGCCCATGAAAATTTTAAGTAATCCAGAAAAACCCAACAATTAAATTGGTAAAAAAATAAAACCTAAAAACAAAATACCCATAAGATGACCCATTCCTCAGCCCCTTGGCCTTCTAAATGCTATAATAAAAAATCAAAATCAAAATTCTCCACATTCCAAATCACCAAAGATCAACATTAAAAACAAAATCAAAAACAAAAAAAAAAAGTCTTCATTACTGTGTCTTGCGCCGCGCATCTTCTTGTTGTTAGCTCATGGTCGTCAACTTGGCTTTAGGCTTCTGTTCTCCAGTGCAAACCGAAACCACCATGTATCTCTCTCTCTCTCGCTCTGTTTGTGTTTATTTGTTTACTGCCAAAGACTGTGTCGGCATCACATAGTATTCAGGGGGTTCAACCTGACTTGGGGAATATTTTTTAAACAAAAAATATTTTAAAGTTTTTGTTTTGATCACCCTAAATTGAAAATTTGAACCCCAGAAAGAAACCCAATAACAAATCAATTCAACACTAACATTTATCTTAGCCTTTTTAAACAAAAATAAAACCCAATAACAAACCAATTTAATCTAAAATCTGATAATAAAATAATAGCAAGTCCAACAACAAAAATTAGAAATTTGTTGATTTTAAATTAAAAAAAAAAGGGCATTAAAGTGTAAACAACTAACACTAAAAAACAATTAGTGAAAGTGGGAACTAGGAAGTAAATATAATTTTTTTTATGATTGTATTATTGTGTTGAATTCTTAATAAAGTAATATGAAAGACACAAAAAAAATTATTTTTAATGAGTTATAAAGACTAATAAGTTATTAAAGTTGAGTTGAATTGTTAAATAATTAAAATAATTGAAAAGAACAAAGACAAAAACTGATAAATGATAAATTAAAATATGCTAAGCAATAATAATTAAAGTTCATTTAACAATAAGAATTAATAACATTATTATAGTAAGAGACTAGATGATTTCCAAGATTTAATTTTAGCAACACTAATATCTTCAATATACTAAGAAACAATTTACTTAATAAAATTATAGATCATCCTTTATTCTCTTTTTGTACTATGGATAAATTTTTAATAAGGAAATCACGTATACCTCAAGATTCATTTCCTACTTAAGATTTATTATCTCAAAGAACTTGTGTTGACTTGAAAAATCTTTATACGAATCATAAGTTATGAAATATCTCATCTTATCATCTCAATTATTAAGATGAAATAAGAAGATGTTATTTACAAAGAGGTCCCTGTCAACCTCTTCAATGGAAATTTGAATGATACCCCTAGAAAATATTCCTAGAACCGCCACTGACTTTAAAGTAAAGACTAAAAGGAATTGAATTTAGACATCAATTTAGAAGCAACCAACCAACTAAAGTAGTTTTAGTTTATCGTGTGTTGGCAAAGACTCTTATTGTGTGCTCAGTGTTGTGTGTGGTAATTATTAACTAAAGAGTATAATTTTACATTTGTATAATTTACTCTTTACCTTTTTTTGTAGAGAATTTTACTCTTTACTTAATTATCAATTTATTACTTAGAGTTATATTATTTATTAATAATAATAACGAGATATAAAAATTTATCCTATTAGGATTTAGGAGTCCCTTTGTTATCTGATGTTAAGGACATATTTTATGTAATTGGCTAATAATTTGACAAAATTCACCTTACTTGTATTTGGGAATATTTGGGATGAGTTTAGTACTTCAAGAAACATGCTGTTTAAGCCAAGTATTAAAACCATAAAGATTGGATCAAGAAATAAGTGAAAAAAGCTATTCATTAAAACTCAACAAATACTTCGACAGAAATAGTATCTATCGAGACTTAATGAAGAAATCTCAACAGAAGCTGAATCTGTCGAGACATACGCAATCAGAATTTCCAGATCTGATTTTCGGTCCATGCTGAAATATTTGTGTAAGGTTTCTTTTCTCACAGCCCTAAACATATATAAGGCTTATTTTAAAAGCTGCCACAAGTGAGTATGCACATAGAGAACATATGATAAAGTGACCAAGTGGTTTATTCTTTCTGTAAGAAGTTACCGCATCTTTTGCGCTTTAGGGTTTTGTAACCAAATACTTCTTGATCTTCATTGTTAATAAAGTGAAGAGTTTTGCAACCAACATTTTGTTCAAATTGCTGGAGTTAGTCATGTACTGGAATCCGTGCATCATTGGTTAGTCACATACTAGGATTCGTGTAAAATGATGGCGTTCATATATTGAAGAGTTCAGAGATTCTGAAGTTGTAGAAGGTTTTTGCTGTAAAATCATCTATGGGGATTGTAGAGTCTAGAGGCAAAAGTTTTGTACTAGATCTAAAATTTCTCTTTATTATAGTAGATTGCTTTTTGGGAAGGTTCCCCCCAGGTTTTTTTTATTGTGAAACTAGTTTATTTCATTAGTTTTCTTGGGTTATCATATCTTGTCTTATTTACTATTCTGCTGTGTATGATTTTGACATGATATTGATGTTTATTTGTTTTAAAAAGGTTTATTCATAATAAATCTAATTAACAATTTGGGTTTAAAACTTGTTAATTCTATCAACAGGGGTCTAAATTTCTCAACATCTAACACTCATAATTGTTATTGGATTTAGTATGTCTCTTTTGAACAAACATACTACGTGAAGAGGTCCTTGTCAACCTCTTCAACGGGAACTTGAATAACTCTTCTAGAAAATATTCCTAGAACCGCCGTCAACTAAAAAGTAAAGACTAAAAAGAACTGAATATAGACATCAGTTAGAACCAACCAACCAACTAGAGTAATTTTAGTTTATTGTGTGCTGGCAAAAAGTCTTACTGTGTGGTCAGTGCTATGTGCGGTAATTACTAAAGAGTATAGTTTTACTTTTGTATCCTTTACTATTTACTTTTTTTTTGTTGAGAATTTTACACTTTACTTAATTATTAATTTATTAGTCAGATTTATTTAATTTATTAATAATAATAATGAGATATAAAAATCCATCCTATTAGCATTTAAGAGTCTTTTTGTTATCCGATACTCATAATTGTTGTTGGATTTAGTATGTCTCTTTTGAACAAACATACTCCGTGATGGAAGGAGTATAACTAGAAAACCAAGTCAAATTATTCTTGAAAAAACAAAAAAGGGAAGTTAACTTTGAAAAGGTCCTTACTCCTTAGTTTAGCATTCGAAAAAAAGCCTGTATTTCCTATCAAAGGGTTTTTAATTAGAAGGCTACATATTTGAAGTACTCCTTCATGCATGATTCTTCATTTTGCAAAAAAATTTCCTCTACAGATCACTTGAACAACAATAGCATGAGGTATGTTAATTTCTTCCACTATTTTCGATTTCTCACATGTGGTATCAAAGCCAACTTATGCTTTGTGTTCGGTAAATGTGATAATTTGTTCTTAGAAATTCTATAATTTAGTGGTCATGGAATATGCGAGTTTCTGCATGTGCAAAACACAGGGCTGAGTAAATATTTTGAAATTTCTATAATTTCTATTGCCATGAATCCTTGATTTTTGAGTGCCCTTGGATTGTTGTTTTGATTGCCAGGCGTAAAGTCAAAAGGTTAATGACCAATGCTGACAAACTTTAATCCTTCATATTGGAATATTGTGGGTTATATATATATATATATATATATTTACAAAATGTATGGTTATATATGAAATTTTGATTATATCTTTAAATGGAAATATCATTGTATGGTTTGTTATACTTTAAACTGCTATGATCATATGAGGTTTAATTAATTGATTGTATAACGATTTTTGAATTAGTCAATATCAAAATGAAGTTGTCTTGAACTTAAATAGTTCGGTGGCTGCAGTTTAGCAACCAAAAAAAAAAAAGTTCGGCGGATGAAAATGTCTTGAACAAAAGAGCAAACCTAATCACCTACAATATGTCAATAAATTTGAATAAAATTTGGAATAAACCCATTAGGTCCAAAACCTTTCATTGGACGCATGTAACAATAAAGCTACTTTAACTTCATCTTGCATTGGAGATAAGCTTGATTGAAAATCCCCAACAAGGAGAGATAACACCTTAGCTAATTAATATATCATAAAAAGATATCATTTAACCCAAAAATTCTAAGATCAACAGATATGAGTTCAACTATGATATAATAACTATTCATTTTTGTCTATCCAACAATAATAGCCTCTTAGACTGGGTGTAGTAAAGTTAAAGGAGGGGCAGTGGGAATAGCTGTGGAAAAAAGCTATGTAAGGTTTTGATAAAGAAAGAAAGAAAGAGCCTTGTTGCAAGTTGCAGAGGAATGTGTTGGGCTATCTAAAGCTTGGTTTTGAGTTCGATTTGATTTGGACCTGATCCAATTTGAAAGCATTCCAATTTTAAATGAGTGTTTTGTGAGACTAAATCCATGGGGCGGAGTTTTGGACTTAATGTTTAGGATATAGATATTGCTACTTCAAAATAAGGGTTTGATGTATTGCAATTTATAAGCCACCTCGGTACTATTCTCTTTGACATAGTGAAAATTGTTGAACTCTATGGACAATAAACATATTGTCAAATCGTGAAACTCCATGGATGTAGACATATTGTCAAAGGAATTGGAACAGCTAACTAGGTAAAATGAGTTCATGAATTGCGAAAGGACAAAAGTTCTCAACTTATCGATTGGTTTCTATTTCTAACACTATCCACTTTGATGAGCTTTAATATTGGAGTAATACTAGGGACACATAAAATGACATTACTCTTAATATTAATGAAGACAAATATGCTTTAATGAGATGAATGTTACTCCAGGAACACTGCAGGATTACTTTATTAGCCATAGCCATACTGTGAAAAAAAAAAAAAGGCATTCTAGATCTTTATATTGAAGCCTTTGACACTCTTGATGCATACTAGTTTATATAATGCACCATGACATCAAGTTATGTATTGTATAATTACAAAATATTTATATATTCTCATTCAAACTAGTTTGAATAATTCTCCTTGACAACACTTATTGTTCTTTCTTTCTATTGAACTTGATGCCTTTGAGTCCGCTCTAAGGCAAAGTTGTCTATACTGGGAAAAATAAGAGATGGAAATACAAGAGCAGACAGCTTGTCTTCAATCACCACTGATTCCAATAGCTGAAGAAAATGGTGCAAAATTTACAAAGAAAATCAACAAAGATGAGATTGTAGAGGAGGCGAAGAAGCAGCTGTGGTTAGCAGGGCCACTAGTGTCAGTTAATCTGCTGGTAAATTGCTTACAGGTGATTTCAGTGATGTATGTGGGTCATCTAGGAGAGCTAGCACTTTCTGGTGCTGCCATGGCCACTTCCTTTGCAACAGTCACTGGTTACAGCTTGTTGGTATGTATGAATATCATCTCACTATTTTTCTTTTGAAGTTTTGAGTTATAACATAAGCGGCATTCGCATTGTTACTATGGAAAAAAAAATTGATAATAATCGTTCTTGGAAGATATGAAACTTTTTAACAGCTTTTTTTTGGGTACACTGACTGAACGCTAATCCAAATCTTTTATGTAACAAGAAGGATGTATCAGTTAGTTCTTGTCCACCTCTTTAACTGAACTGAACTAAATTCCTAGCTTCATCTCTGATTGATAGATTGGAATGGGAAGTGCATTAGACACATACTGTGGTCAGGCCTATGGTGCAAAACAGTACCGATTGATCGGTATACATACACAAAGAGCTATGATTGTTCTTCTACTGTCCTGCATTCCCATTACATTTATATGGGCCAAAGCTCGTCACATCCTTGTATTCTTGAGACAAGATCCAGAAATTTCAGCAGCAGCTGGACTTTATGCTCGCTTCCTGATACCCTGCATTTTTGGTTATGCGATCGTTCAATGTTATGTCAGATTCTTACAAGCCCAAAATAATATACTTCCTATGATGATTAGCACAGGCATATCAACATTATCACACTTATTCACTTGTTGGATTCTTGTATTTAAGTGCGGCCTTGGAATTAAAGGTGCTGCTTTGGCGAGTGCCATCTCGTATTGGATCAATGCATTGTTATTGATGGCTTATGTTCAAATATCTCCTTCGTGTGAGAACACATGGGCTGGATTTTCAAAGGAGGCCTTTTATGGAATCCATCAGTTTCTAAAAATATCAATTCCCTCAACAATAATGAATTCGTAAGTTTCTGACTCTTAACTGTTATAGTACTTATTTATAAGTATGTTTTTCCTAGATTACATTTTGTTGCACAGTTTGGAAATCTGGTCTTTTGAAATGATGGTTCTTTTATCTGGCCTTCTACCTAATCCAAAGCTTGAAACATCAGTGATGTCAATCAGGTTTGTACTACTTAAACTGGTTCTGTGAACATTGCCTGCTAATGAAAAGTGTTTCCAAAAATAATTTCATTATGTACTAACCAGCTGTGGTGTATTTCAGCTTTAACACCTGTGCATTGGTTTATATGTTACCCCTGGGGCTGGGTAGTACAACAAGGTGAGCCTGAGCTCAATTAGGCTATTGCATTACTACCTCTAATATCTGCATCTTTCTGTACCAATGTATTATTATTATTATTATTATTATTATTATTTTGATCCTTTTTCTGTCAGTTTAGCATTAGAGTTTCAAATGAGTTGGGTTCTGGGAGACCACAAACAGCTCTTCTAGCAGTTCGTGTTGCCCTATCCATGGTTGCTATAGAGGGCATCCTGGTTGGAACGGCCTTAATTTTGGGTCGTAATGTTTGGGGTTACAGTTACAGCAAGGAAGAAGAAGTTGCAAGATATGTGGGAGAAATGTTACTCTTGGTCGCTATATCCCACGTTTTCGATGGTCTTCAATCTGTGCTTTCAGGTTTGCAGCAAACTTGTTTTATTTATTATTAATAATTAGATAGTTAGGAAAAAAGGAATTTGAATCTTAGACTTATCCGTAAAAAATACAAAAATGTATTAGTTGAACTATAAGACTCATTCTTTCCATTCAGTTTGAACATTTAAAATAATTTTATGCATTAGTTTGTGCGACACCTTGGGGTAAATCTATAAGGACTATCCATTTTAAAAAGAATTTGTATATTTGCTCTAAAAGTCTATTTTTAATTACACTTTTATAAAGATAAGCTGACACTTAGACCATCATTAGGAGAAAATTGGGTTTAATGAATGTAATTTTCTTTGGTTATAATTTGATTGAAAATTTCAGGCGCTGCTAGAGGATGTGGATGGCAAAAGATTGGGGTCTTGGTTAATCTAGGAGCTTATTATCTTTTAGGCATACCCATAGCTATAACGTTAGCTTTTGTCTACCATAATGGTGTAAAGGTGACTTCATATCTTTCCCTTTCTTTGCCTCCTTTTCCTTTTTTCGGTTAATCTTATTTTGGATCTAATCCACAGGGACTCTTGATGGGAATCATAGTGGCACTGTTCATGCAAGCACTACTCCTTTGGATGGTTACTCTATGCAGTGATTGGGAGAAAGAAGTAATCTACTTTGACATAAAAAGTTTCTTATATCATCGTCCATCATCTTCATCTGATGATTCACTTTCTTTGTTTTGTAGGTGAAGAAAGCAGCTGATAGAGTACATATTACTCCTGAAGATGTATTACAATAAAGCTTGTTTCAAAAGCAAAAGAAAATGGCTGCAGACATGAATGAGAAGATGTTAGGGATTTAGGCCTTGGTTGTACGAAATTACAAATGTTAGGACCAAGTTAAATATTAGTATAACTAGTATGTAAACTGTGGTCATGTACAGGAATGATGAATTGTAGTTATGTTACTGATGTTAGTTTAGGTTATTAAGGGAGTGTTTGGTGAAGTAATTTAAGATAAGATTTTTGTAGTTTGAGATGAAATTTTTGTAGTTTTTTGAAATACATGTGGGTGAAAAAGTACATGAAAATGTGTGTAATGTTGTTTAAAATGTAAAAATGTGAGTTTGAACTCTAATATCAAATAGGCCCTAAATATATAGAACATTATTCAGCCAAGACATTCAGAGATACTAAAATGATTTTTCCTTGCAATTGTAATGATGTTGGTTACGTAAATTTCTCATTACATTGTTGTTATATATATAATTTTGAAAATCACTATTGGTCACTATATATACAATATCAATTCATTATCACTATCCATGAAATTCTACTAAATATAACAGAAAATAAAAGAATGAATTAGTTCAATAGTATCTCCTAAATTAAATGAGGATAGGTGTATGGAATCATTTAGTTTAATTATAGTTTGTTACGTTCAAGATCTTCACGTACAAAATATCTAAATAAAAACAATATAAAAATTATACTCATTATTTCAAAAAAATAAAAATAACAGCAAAAATCTAGTTTTGATTCTAATCAAATTTTTTTCTAATTTTTGGTTATATATATATATATTATCTAGGTTTATTTATATTGGACTCCTCGTTTGCAACATTGAATTAACTCACTTGACAAAAAAATAGATTAGATGGGACATATGGCGCAAAATTAAACTATAATTAAAATCCAATTTTTACACTAAATTAACTCACTTAGAACAAAAATTTAAAAGTTTATATTAGATGAGACACGTGACACAAAATTAGACTCTAATTGAATTTCAATTTGAAATCTAATCAGATTTTCTTTTTGCTTTTTCTATATATATATATATATATATATATAGAGAGAGAGAGAGAGAGAGAGAGAGAGAGAGAGAGAGAGAGAGATTATGCTTGAGTCTCTATTGTTACAGTCAATCACCATATATAACATACAATTAAAAGCACAATAACATGCTATATTATATGGTAACCTAGAGAAAACTAATAGAACAACTATTCCGAAATAAAAACCACTTAGAGGGCACTATCAACCACATGGAAAAATAAAATCTACTAGAATAGAACAAAAAGTTTATACAATAAATTTAACCATAAATCTATCATTACCCCATGTAATATTAACATGACTTTAGGTAACTCCGGATCCATAGGCTCTTATATTTTGGACTTTGTTGAACATGAACTTCACGCTCATGGCTTCAAGCACCCACTTGAAGGCTTACTCTAACAACTTTCATATAACTGGATTGCAGCAACTTCACTTTGATCATTGGATCTTCAAAACTAGAATCAAATCTTCAGTTGATACTTTAAGAGAACTTGGAAGATCACCAATGCTTGTGAGACAAAATACAACTCCCCAAAAGTCTTGAAAGACATGCTTTAGGGGTTTGTTTGGGATCCGCTTATTTTGTTGAAACTAAAAACTTTTTACTGAAAGTACTGTAGATAAAAATAAAAGTTAATTGAAATAGTACAGCGAGACCTATGAGCAGTACCAAAAAGTGCATTGAAGTCCATAAATAGTAGCAAAAATAATCTGAATATAAAATAAGTTGGCTTTTTAAGCTAGAGTCAAACGCACTCTAGGTTTACTTTTATACTTGGCTTGAAAACCATGAAACTCTAAATCAATCAGTTGAAAGAAACAAAACCAAAAAACTAATTCTACACGAATCTCAATTCATCGGGAGTACATATTGAGACTAGTGAATTATGATGGGTTAAGCTCGAATTGACTTGGAGTCAAGATTCCAAAAAACTTTGGGTCTTCTTGATACTTGAACCTTGGCTTGTTTAGATCTTGAACTAGATTTCAAGAAGCATTAAAACACCCTATGATTCATAAATTGGTTACACATAGTCACAGTTTGCCAACCTAGTACTATGGACTCAACATAAGATAATAATGGAGTTTCATACTGGAAAATCTAGACATTCCAGTATTTGGAAAAACATTATGCCAAGTGAAAACCATCAAGCAAGTGTACACATGATTAATGTAGCTTTGTTCCAGTGGCGGCTCTAGAATTTTTTCTCAGGGTGTTCCTAAAGAAGCATAAATTACACAATCTAACAAAAGAGATTGATCTTGGGTCTTTTTTTGGGGTCTTTTGGGCATTTAGGCTTGCTATGTTATACCTTTTTTTTTTTTTTTTTAAAAAAGATTTTAGATCAAAATTTTTTTTTGGGCTTCTTTTTGCTTGAAAGTCCCAATATATTGTTAAGTAGAACAAATTATGGAGCAAAATTTAATTTTATTGGCATAAAAAAAAAATAAAGGCCTTCCCAAATTTTTTTTTAAGGGTAGACAAATATAAAATTTTAAATTATTATATATATATATATATATATAAATTTAGGTCAGGGTGATTCTGTGACCACTGTGGCTTTCAAGTGCTGCCCTCCTGCTTTGTTCTGCCCACTTTTGTAACTCTATCTCATGAAATATCTGCCAGTAGTCACCCGGGCCAACTCTTAACTCCTAGAAAGACCCTGCTCAGGGTTCATTATACTTGAGGTAATAAAAATCTAATTGAAGGCTTCTTTAATGGATGTTGGCCGAACTATATAAGTCTCCTCTCTCTCTCTCCCTTAACCCTTTAATTTAACAATACACTTTTAACGTGGGACAAGCTTTAAAACACAATCCCACTCCATTCCAAATCACAATCTACAAGATAGGTTTTAAAAAATTAAATAGCTTTCTTAGTAGAAAGACTAGTGCAGATTATTGTGGATTGGTCATAGTGAGCAATATACAACTTACTAATGTCTATGAACTACAAATTAAAGGACACGGAACAAAAAATCCAAGAACAGAAAATCAAGCCTAAAAGCAAACAGAGAGAATTGATTATCATAAGACATAGAAATTTTAAAAAAATATAGCCAAAAAGCCTTCTAGGCTTCTAGCTCAACTAGTATGTCCTAGTATTTTTAATGAAGACATTCAAGGTTCAAATTCTTCCTTCCAATTATAACTATTGAATTATCATAAAAGATATTTAATATATATATATATATATCACAAGTATAAGGGACACATTAAGTAGCCATAATCAATCTAATACCTCTTTAACTACGCCTAAGTCAAGTGAAGTGCTAGAGGATGAATTTGATAAATACACCCGAGGGTAATGCTGCATTGAAAAAAAAAATCACACCAAATCTAGAATGGTTCTGGTTAGAAGTATGGGGCATCTGAGAAGTAAACTATAAGTTGAATTAAAATTAAATGATCAAAGATATACCTTATCCAACTCATTCGAAAGCTGAAAACTTGCCATAATCAGTTCTAGGGATTTTCCATGCCCCAATATCTGAAACACCACTTCCTGCATTTTGCTTCACAACCAAATTCAAAATTTTCAAAAATAAATATAATATTTACTCAGGCTAAGAGAAACATAACACATTTTACTATAAAGAAGTGAAAATTTTCCATTCCAATCCATTGGCATTTATGCAAACAAAGAAAATGATGGCTCCAATTTGAAAAAAACAGTAATGAATATGGATTTTTTTTTTAATATAATTATTTGGTAACACAGTCAATTATAAGGAAAATAAATAAATTCTCTGAGAGAATTACTTGGTTGGAGGAAATCCACTTTCTAGAACAATCGAAGCAGCAAAAACAGCTTTCAAAAGAGCAATTCCTATGCATCATCAATCAACAAAATGAACTCTTTTGCCTTTGTTTGGTTGGCTAGAAAATCGTAACCAAAAAAAAAAAAAAAAAAACTTGAAAATTCAAATTTAATCATGCTAGGCAGGTTTAGTAGCATTTTCAATAGTCCATTTCCAAGAAACCGAAATGAAAAACAACAGAAAATTGCAATCTAAGCAAACAGAGAATAAGCAAAGACCTTAGAAGTACATATATCATCATTTTCGTTTTCCCACCAAAAGGTGCATGGACTACCTCAAAAGTACTTGCAGCATGCAAAAGAAGGAATTTTTATTTACTACATTTTTTCTCATTAATTGTTCCAAGTGTAGTATATTTCATATATCAAAGTAGGTTATAATATAAGTTTGATCCCACTTTAGCAGTGGAAGAATGTCATTTTGATTATACTTTAGAAGTGGAAGAGTGTTATTACGGTATTACCTTCTTTGAAGAGATGCAGGGCAAGAAACAATAGAAAAATCAAGTAGAAAAATGCGTTTGTTAGTATTTTCACTCGAGCGAATTTCGAGTGAGAATTTTTATTTGAAAATTTAATTGTTTCACTTGAGATTCATTCTATATATATTGTTTAAACTCTTATTATTCAAATCTAATAAAAGTACTATTTTTTTTCCTAGAAATGTTAAATCTATTTTGGGAGAGAACTAATTATGATTAATCCGGATAAATTAAAAAATGGAACTTCTTGCTTATATAGCAAAGCAAAGCATAACCAAATCACTAAACTAAGTGGTCTGACCGTGGGTCCCACATAACACTATATATTTACAATAACGCCCTCATATCTCAGTTTTCAAATTATGGAAAACTCCTTAAACTTATTTTCAATTCTGATCACTCTAACTCATTTTTTTGAGTTTTGAGTAATAGAAACTCAACTCAAAAACTCAACTAAACAACATACTTTTAAGTGGGTCTTACAATTTTTGAGTTTTGAGCGATGAAAACTAAGTTATATAACTCAAAATTCGTCAAACCAAACAGCCTCTAAGATAGCTATTATTGTGGAAGGAAACTAAAGGCAATTTTCTGGATAACAAACCAGCAAGGCCTAAGTCCACAAATTCACTCCAAAGCCTGTATCTACGGCCCACTACCCGTGAAAATGAAACACCTGAAATTGGGTTGAATTATGCCCACAAAAATTAATTCCTCAAGGCCTGTGGGCTGTGGCTGGAACACCAACGGAGATTAAATATATATCTTCTTCATTATGTGGACTAGGCCTACACAAGGATAATAAAAGGGGCCATGGATTGGAGAGCAAAAGGGTCAATCCGCATAAAGTTGGGCCCATCCAAAATCTGACAAATGAGCTTGGAGTACTTGTGAGACCATTGGATTCATGTTTGATGCCAATGTGTAAGCAACCAAAAAAAAAAAATTATGAAAGCAATTGTACATCTATTGTGTAACAAAGTTTATGCCCACTTTTGTTAAATGCCACATTTTGTTACATTTAGCAGTTGTACAAAACATATTTGTGAGTTCTTAACTACACAAATAAGAGGGTCCATTTTTTTTTCTTCAACTCATTACTCCCTCTTTCCTTTATTTCTTGGAGCTAATATCTATTTCCCTCAAATTGTGGGAGCTGTTTTTGCTAATTTTCTGCTACATGAATTCTATGAGCTTGATTTCTTACATGCGCTTCACAATTCGTTTTGATCAAGAGAGAAATATATGGGTTGCCTACAACCAAGATGAGTTTCTAGATATCCTACTCTCTTTACATATTTCTACCTATCTTCATATGATATTGTTTAATACCTTGCTTATGATTGCCTACAAATTTCTTCATATTAATTTGCATATGTTTCATAGTTTAAATTATTTACACATGATGAAATTATTATTCTCATTAATGCATTATTTTTATTGCTTATTATATTATGTTTTTGCTGAAGTGAAACACGTACATAATTGGTAGCGGCCAAAATGACCCATTAGCATGAGTACCGAACTCAACTACCCCAAAAAAAATCCTGGTCTAGCCACTAACCTATTAAAACACAGCGCACCTCAAACAAAGGACAATATTAAAATTCGTGCCTCTAAGCCACTATTCATTGTTCATTTCATTGTTATTTGTTAATCCCCTTTGATCCAACACCAACCAAGCAGTTTGATGAACTTTTGTACTGAAATGGTATTCCTCGTTCTACTTTGGATGAAAACCGTTAGGTCCAAAATCTTTCACCGATTAATTAGATAATTGGATATGTGAAACAATTATGCTGCTTTGACTTCTTCTTTTTTAAGGCATTGGAAATAAGACTGATTGAAAATTAAATCCCTTTAGACTGATAAAGAACGGGTGTATCGGAGTTCCAAGGAGGGGTAGCAGTAGCATACATATATCCTAGCCGGAAATGGAAAAAAGCCTCGTGTAAACTAAAGTGTTGAAAACAATGGAAGAAAGAGACTTTTCAATTGTTGCAAGCTGGACAGGAAAGTGCAAGGAAATTATTACCTCGAACCCTTGTTGCAAGGTGGAGAGAGATGGAAAATTTTGTGTTCGCAACTTCGCATGGTTTTCTTGAAGCCATTAGAGCATTCACATCAGTTTGGTTATAATTTCTCGTTTATTTTACACTAAAAACCTACTTTTTCTATTTTACATACTTACTTCTCAAAATACTTCACATCAGTTCATCTATTCTACAATATATGTTATTTAAATAATCAATTTTCTCAATTTCTTTTATTATTTCTCTCAACTACCCCTTTATATACTCTCTCTCTCTCTCTCTCCCCCCCCCCCCATTTTTTCTGATTTGTTGCTCTCTCTCTATACCCATCTCTCAACCTAGGGCTGATATTGGGTCGGGTCGGGTCAGGTTTACCGTGACTCGAAACCCAACCCGATAGAAATCGGGTTTGACTGCCTGAAACCCGACCCAACCTGAAAAATCGGGTCTGTAATCGAGTCGGTTTTCCAAGTCTCGGGTTGGACACTTTTTAACAAAATATATATATTGCTTGCTGTTCATATATTCCTTCACCAATCTCTTCCAAGAAGCACAATTCCATAACAAAACCATTGTTCACATCTTCAAAGAAAACCCAAATCATCCAATATTGTTAAAAAAATCAATAATAAAACAACCTGAATTCATCAACCCAAATCATCCAATATTGTCAAGAAAATCAATAATAAAAACCTGGATTCTAAAAATAAAATAACCTGAATTCATCAACCTTTTCATAGGTCTAAAGAAGCAAAAGAAAAACCCAAATCATTATAAAGTATATAAGTTATGGCTCTATCCCCAAGCATAAAAACCCAAATCATTACAAAGTATAACCCAATTGATGATGCGTTGCTAACCAAACATCACCAAAGGGGCCCTGCCCAATCCTGTGCTTAAGTTTCAATGAAGAAGGATCAATCTATGGATCAGTCTGAGTTGGTGTAGCTTTGACAGTTTTGAGGTGGTCAAGGTCTCCTTCAAAGAGTTCATACACAAAAAAGACTGCTAGCTTTGCTGCTCCAATCTGTTCTATCATTTTTGTTCTTGCAAAGATGAAATGGGTATTAAAGGAGCATGTAACCAATAATATTGGAATCCTTATTAAGTTGTTAGCAGTAGAACCTAGACCCCAACATTTGAGTCCTAAGGCATTATAAAAATAATAATAAAATAAATCAGAATCAGTAAGGCATAGAGAGGTCAGAATCAATATATGTCACCACAGGGAAATCAGAATTATAATTCACAATATAATCATAGTTACAACCACCATATCCAATGGAAAAATACATATGGTGGAAATTAATAGTGGTCTAGATTTCAATGCCATCATCAAACAAACATTCTTAAGACCAATTCAATTATTGCGGACTCTGAAACCAACTTTCAATAGGCTTCAGTCTTATAATTACAAATTTAATCACCATGAATTTTTTGTTGAACACAGAACATATGGAGAAAACCCCAGATGGGGTAAAGCTAAACCATTTCACTAAGCTCTTATTAAAGGCTAAAAACCTACAGCTAATTAAAACCACATCCTAGAATCATATGTTCATAGCTTGTGCTTGCAAAAAGCCTTAAGTATACCACATTGAGATAGTAAGAGCACAAGCATTGTTCTTTTCAAAAACTACAGAAACAAAATGGAAGGAAAGGAAGAAGATGTGAGGTTGGGAGCTAATAGGTACAGAGAGAGGCAGCCTATTGGAACAACAGCTCAAGTAATAAATGCAGAAGCAAAACTCACTAATGTATGTAGGCAGATCAGTCAAGATTGGAACAGTGCTTGATGGTGAAGGTGATGCTACTGAAGGTAAAGCTAACTTCGCTTCCAAAAAAGCTTCAAAACATTTTAGAACAACAATATATATATATATATATATATATTAAATTCCATTTAATACACTAACAAGATATATTAAATACACAAAATATATTAAATTTCAATTAAAGCACAAGTTAATAAATTTTAAAAACATTACATTTTCCATAATCTTCAAATAGGTCAACTTCATCCATGGCTTGTCGAAGCGCAATATGCACTGAAGATTAAAGCCAATTTTGAGTACATATGAGAGATTGTACCATCTCAAGGGCAAGTGAACTATGGAATGGGTCTAGTATACGTCCTCCATTACTAAATGTCGACTCAGAAGACACAGTAGAAACAGGTACAACCAACACATCTCATGCTAGTTAAGATAGTATACTATACTTATTAGTATTATACTTCTACCAAGCCAGTATATTAAAGGTTTTGTCATTTTTCCCTTCACTATTCTCCATCCAGTATTTTGCAACCTCATCTACACACCCAACAGGTTGTTTTCCTTGCCTAAAAGCCTTGTATTGAGAGGCAATAAATCTGTCTGGATCATCATCATCATCATCAACATCAACACCTTTCATCCTTGATATCTCACTCGCACTTTGTATAGACACATATGATGAATGAATTGAATTATAATGCTCATACAAAATTTCCAATACACCTTTCACACGGTTAGTGATAACCTTAGCAACATTCTCCCCATACAAATTTGATAAACAATAATTCAAATAATCCAACTTCTTTCAAGGATCAAGCACCACAATAACATACAAAAGCACATTTCCCTTCTTTGATGAATCCTCCCCGCTCCCCCAATACTTGTTAAACTTCTCTTTCATTGTTTTTGCCATTGAGTACAAAAGATGGTCCTCACTCCTAGAAAATAGATCTATCTTTCTTTTAATCATATATATTTCATCAAAGAAAGCATTTGATGTCACATACAAGGAACCCAAAAACCTCTTTGTGGCATTATAAGAAAGCTTTAAAAACTTAACAAATTTTCTACAAGTCTCCTAATCATCCTCATTTGGAGGTCTCTTATCATAGTCCTCATCCCAAAAGTGTAGAATATAATCAAGATCTTCATATTCCATCCGCTTGAATGCATGTTCAAACTTTTTAGCATTTTCCAACATTTTATAGGTGGAGTTCCATTTAGTGGCCACATCGAAACATAGAATAGCCTTTGACTCTATTTTCACTTTCTCCACACACCTCTTGAAGGTTTGTAACCTATTTGGAGAAGCTTTCACATATCTAATTGTATGACACACCCTATCAATCGACTTATTATAATGTTTTAAGCCATTGGTCACAATAAGATTCAAGATGTGAGCATAACACCTCACGTGAATAAATTCATTCCCCAAAACAGTACCTTTCCGCATATTAGTAGCTTCTTTCAAGTAACTAATGGCTACATCATTTGAGGAAGCATTATCCACTGTCAAGGTGAAAATCTCCTCAACATTCCACTTTTTTAAACAAGATTCAACCATTTTTCCAATGGTTTTTCTCTTATGGTTATCAACATTACAAAAGTTCAAAATTCTTTTATGTAGCTTCCAATCGTCACCTATAAAATGACAAGACACATGTGATTACAATTTTGTATTGAAGTCCATGTGTCAGTGGTAAGGCAAAGCCTACGGCCTCTCAAAGCATTTCTCAATTTATCCTTCTCTTCAAAATAAATCCAACTCACATCTTTAGCAATCATCAAGTGAGATGGGATATTAAAATTAGGTTGGAAGACATTACAAAACTTTCTAAATCCTTGATTCTTTGCAAACCTAAATGGAAGCTCATCCAATATGATCATCTCAACAAGAACTTTTCTACCCACAATATTTGTAAAAGTCTTAGGCACTAGATTTCCCTCCTCTACATTCTTGGATAATGGGTCTTGTCCATCATGCAGTTCATTAAAAAGATATTCAGGACAAATGGGTGTTTGGTTTTTTAAATTAGATGTCCCATAAATTTTGCTATCAGCCATGTACTCCTTGCTACAATATATACATCTTGCCTTAGTTCTACCTTCCTCATCTATAAACTTCTCATAGTGGTCCCAAACCGTTGATGGTGATTTTCTCTTATTAGGATTACAAGAAGATATCACCTACGGTGGACGAGGAGGTCTTATAGTTGGTCTTGTAGTGGTAACATCAGGTTATGTAGGCTCCATTGAATCCATGACCTATTACCACACAAAACAAATCAATCATTAAAAATTATTGAATCCAAAGACTCAATATAACTATATGCTTGTTCATGATCTGAGCTAGGTAGGCATCAAACAAAGACAATAAAAAAAATGAAAAAAAAAATAGTATTACGGTCTTGTTATTTCAATTTACCTTAAAATTATAGAATTAAGGGATAGCAATTTGAAACCATCCAAGTTACAATAATCCAGGACATGAATTATTTGGTTTAAGAAACTAAAGCAAACAGAACACTTAAAAATCCAACCTTTTCACTCATTTTTTCATCTGCACACTTCTTGTTCTTTTTTCTCACTAACCAAACAACATACAAAAACCCCCCATTGATTATAAACATATATACACCAAAAATTAGATAATGATTCCTATATATAAAAGAGGTACAATCTAAAAATTGAACACAAAGTAATTGTGATATAAGCTTGAAACTGCATAAAAAATACACGAACCCAATAGAGAAACAGAGTAAATCTTTCAAAGATTTTGTGGCAGAGAGGTCTTTTACCTAATTGAGATCCAACATTTCTACAATCTGTTTTGTTATATATAATCTTGCAACAAGATCCCAAATGAAAAAAAAAAAAAAACTAAAATAATGCATAGAAAAATAGACACTAACAACACAAACCCATTAGTTCTTGTTTGCATGCTAAGAAAAATAACACAATAAAACAACATAGCATCACAGAAAACACAAAACCCCACCAACCCATCAAATCCAAAGTAGTTCTTTTTCATCAGTATGAAAAGTGCTGTTCCTAAAAGATGTAAAATCTCATTTGCAATCCACACAACAATTTCATAAACAAAGTACAGAAACATCAAACTGTAGATCAATCTTCAATATCAGCAAAAATAAAGAATATCCATTTCATATAATCAAACACAAAACCAAAATGCTGAAACCAAATTGCTTTCCTCTCTGAGATAAATAAACCAATGAAAAAAAAAACTCCCAAAATCAGAGACTAAGACAAGGAAATTAAGAAGGAAAAAAAAAAAAACCCCACAAAGAGAAGGGTGAGTGGATGACTTACATTGTTACACACGTAGAGAGAACTTAGTGAGAGAGGTAGAGGAGCAAGAAATGGGTCCTTAAAAAACCTGGAAAAAAAAGTCGAACTTGGTCCTTAAAAAAATGATTCAAGCCAAACCCACATCACCAAACACAAGAAAATCAAACCCAAACAAGATGACTTACACAGATATAAAGCTTGTTCACCCTTCTTTCTTAAACTAAGCTTGAATGATTTATGCTTGTTCACCCACAGGATGTTAAGGGAGGTGGAGAGATAGAGCAAAAGACCAAACAATGTTCACCCTTCTTTCTTAAACTAAGCTTGTTCGAGGAATAAAGAGTGAGCTGAGGGAGGCGAAGAGTTGAGGGAGGCGGAAAGAGTAGGGTTTTTTCTAAAAAAAATTCGGGTTCATAAGTAGGATATACATATGACTAGACGCCGACCTAAACCTGAAAATTAAGCTTGAAACCTGACCTGAATATTCTCAGACTCGCCCAAAACCTGTCAGGTCGAGTCGGTCGGGTTTTCGAGTGGGTCGGGTCCACTGCTCAGTCCTATCTATACCCATTTTTGAACACACCCTCTCAGTCAAATCTCCCTAGCTCCAATCAGGCAAGACCCATCTCGGTCAGATCTCCCTAGCTGCAATCAGGCGAAACACACGAGCTCCGATCAAGCAAGACCCACAAGCACCGATTGTTCTAGTTAAGTACCGATCTGTCTCTTTGTTGGTTTGCCCGTGTGGGTTTATTTGTGTATCTCTGTGTTGATTTGTCTGTGTGGATGTGTTTGTGTGTGGGTGTGTTTGTGTGCATTTGAGGAAAGAGAAGATGAGGAGAGGAGAAGTTACTGAGTTCGTTGTGCACGGAGAAGAGAGAAACAAAAAAGGCGCGAACGTGAAATTAATAAAATAATAAATAGACGAGTTACAATAACCATGTAAATATACATGGTTATTGTAACTAGTGTATAAATATACACATTTTTACACACTTCTAGAAGCACTGATGTAGAGCATTTTTGAAACAAAATATGTAAAAGTGGTGTCTTTTTTTATTATACAAAATTTTGCATCTACTGATGTGGGTGCTTCTATTGATGCTATTAAGTCACTACTCACTGTTAAATATTGACAAAGGATTACATTCAATTATTGTATTGAGGGGTTGATCTAAACAGAAAACAAATAATGAAGGATTAAAGTGCAAGAGTTCCATGCTTTTCCTAAAGAGGACATATATTTTCCAAAATGTTCACAATTCCAAAGATGTAAATAAGCATTTTTCAAGGTAAATTTTTGCATTAACAAAAATGTGCACATGAGGATGAGACATTCAAATGAAAAACCAGAAAGACAAGTAGAAAACACGTGGTTTACAATATAAAATAATATATAAGGGGCATAATGATTGTGGGTTGGTATCTATTTTGTTGAGAAGTGATATATGACAAGACAAAGTAGTAGAAGGTGGCCAACTACTACTCTTTAGTACCACTCCCATGGGAGTGGTATTAAAGAGTAGCCATCATTTTATGAAGGGAATAGGTCTCCACTCTCCCTTATCCCGTTACTTTATATCTAGACTCATTGAAGAAGAAAAAAGAAAAAGACAAAAACAAACATACATATACGCAAATTGTAGAAGAACATACAAAATTGGTTCCCTAGAGTAACTACTAGAAGTCTTACCATGGTTGAAAGTGAATGATACTGAATATGATGCAAGCTTAAGATAACAAGAAATAATCCTTCAACTAATCTCATGTTTATCATTTAACCTTTTAAGCTTCTTTGTTAATTTGTTACTATAATCATACTTCACAAGTTTTAAAAAATAAAAAACTTTAAGACCTCTGTTGTTTGCATGAACTAGCTATAGAACCGGGAAAAAAAAAATAGTACAAGGAAAAATCGAGAGAGAACTGGAGAAGGGTTTTTTCAAAATTAATTATTTTGAAAGAGGGTTTTTTTTTTTTTTTTTTTTTTTTTTTTTTTTTTTTTTTTTTGCATAAGAGATATACTTCCATGTCCAAAACAAAATTGACAAGGAACTAACTAATTATATATGTTAAGTGGTTTTAGCCTTTTAGGACTATCATACTTTTTTTCATAGTTTTTTTTTTTCATAGTTCTGGCATGGTATATTATGATCAACTATTTATCATTTTTATATAAACTTACTATTTTTTTTCTTCACCACTAATAATTATTTACATTGTCTGGGCAGAAGTATCAAAGCACATATTTGGGCCTTGGACTTGATCCGAGAGCATCAACTCGTTCGAGGATTGTAAGGCGACAACAAGGACACCGACTTTAAAGGCTCATAAGCCCACTGTTGGGTTAGAGGCTATTTAGTTTGATCTGAGAAGGGATGCCTCCTTGGCCAACCAAGATAAGGGTCATAAGATACACCATGATGCCTAGGGAGGAACCCGTAAAGCTCAACAAGCAAGGTTACACTCTAGAGGAATGCAAGAAGGGAGAACAAGTGGGAAGTACCTTGCAGAAAGCTGCTGCCACCGCATTAAAAACTTCACACCTACCCCTCTGGCCGCATTAATGAAGAAGTGACATTTGAGATGATGGTAATTAGCCTTACAGTCACTGGGGGAAGATTTCAAGAGAGTGGTGGATGGGTAAGACATCTGCATTGATGACTCCATCAATGAAAACACAAAGAAGAAGAATATAAATAGAGAGGGAGAGAACATTGTAAGGGGAGATCATTTGTAAACTTTTCTAAAAAGGAATAAGAGAAACTGATACATAAAGTCCTCAGATCACATCTGAGGAGAGCTTGTGCTGCATTGAAGTTTCTTTGCTTGCAAATCGTGGACCTAGCCCAACGTCTCTGCTTTCTATCGTCCAAAGCAACCTAGATTTCAAGCCCACCATCTACAAATTTTATTGTTTTAGCCCTTTTGGGCCTGTCCCGACACGCATTTGGGTCCAGACTCGAATTGTGTCCTTACAATTTAAATTAGAATTGTGACTTAAAAGTTGTCTCCTTAAATTTTCTCATATGTTAGTACTTGCTAAATTAAATAATTGAAGTTCTTTTTTTTTTTTTTTTTTTAAACAAGTTGTATGTAATACAGTTTGTGAACAAATATTTGACTTAATAATTGAGAGAAAGTTTATAGGCACAAAAAAATTGACATCAATTGATACAGTAGATTATTAGTGATACGTAAAAAGATGTGATGTACTCAAATAGTCAAATGAAAACTAATAAAAATTTATTAACTCAAAAATGTTGTCAAATTTACTTTTTATGTTCTGCAAAATGTTGTCAAATTTGATGTTTAGAATAGCAATAGCATTGCTCGATAATTAATTATTGTACTATGAACCAAAAAGATAATGAATTATTATTGTACCATATAGTAACCAATTACCATGGAGTTCAATGTGTGGCTGTAATTAAGAATTGAGATACGTTGCCAGGTTTGACAGCAGCTCATCACATGTGGATGGCCACATAAACATAATAAAAGGTAGGAGCTTTCAAATTCTTTCCATTTTTTAATGCCTCCAGACCACTTGATGAGCTTTTGATTTTTCCTTGGCGACGCCAAGAAAGTTCAACATTGTCATAAATATAATATAATGAACGTCACTGTCATAACCAATTGATACTTATTTATTTTTCCATGTATAATTTTTTTCCTCAAAATTTTGTATATAAAGGATCGATTAATATTATAATAAATTCATTATTAATTTTTATTTTTATTGATGTTTCATTAATTAATTTCGCTAATATTCTTTTTGATATCTCCTCATTGTACTTATTAAAGAATTATATAAAAATCACCATATATCAAGAATTTGTAAATTAATAGCGAATTGAATTATTTTCCCAACATCAACACAATTAACCTGCAATTTCTCCTTACAGATGTGCTGCTTCTAATTGTTGACTCTTTTGATTTGAAGGAAGATTTTGGGAGTCAATCAATTTAAAAAATCAAAAGAAATTAATTTGAGCCCTAGCTCGTCCTTTCCCCCTTTGTTTTCTATTCAAACAAAGTACAAACACATCACACATTTGTCTCGTAATGGTGACACCATATACCACAGCTTGTGTGATGAGTAGTCCAGATTAACCCACGTGTTGCAATCTAGGATCAACCTTCATCAACTATTATTTTTTATTTTTTTTTTTCTTCGAGCGTTTAGAACTTTTTAAGCACTTTGGGTAAAAATAGTCATATACTACTATTTTTTAAAATTATTATTATTTTACTACTGTGTGAAAAAAATTTAGCAATATACCATATGAAACTCGGGTTTAAAAAAATTGAGTAGCATCAAAATGCCACACGTTGAACATGAATTCTCAGCTATTAAAACAGGAAAACAACGTTGAACATTGGTTTGATGTGTCCATCTTTTTTTTTTTTTGATAAGTAAGATGATATATAACTAAGAAGGCGAATACAAAAGAGGGGGAACCGGTCCATCAAATTCCTTACCAAAAAACCCAAGGAGGGATGGAAGAGATGGATTGGGGTCCCCAATTTGGAGAAGAACACGCCCAACGGGCTAACTGATGAGCAAGCTCATTACAAGAACGAAAGCAAAAAGAGAACTTTGAAACAGAAAAAAACTGGAACAGGCGGCGGATGTCTGAGATGATGGAAGAGATTTCCCACGGAGGATCGGAAGAAGAGCAAACTATAGAGTCAATGACAACCTTGGCATCGCCTTCAAAAATCACAAACTTGTAACCAAGATTTATCCATCTTATTCATAGAGGTACAATATTTTCATGACTTTATTCAGCAAAAAAAAAACATATTTTCATGACTTTATGCATGTAGGGAGAAGGAAAAACTTCCACATGCAGCAGATACGTGTATTCTCTCTCTCTCATAAGAGGGTGGGCCCCACACGTGTGGGGTCCACCCGCTTGTGAGGATACATGCATCTGCTTCTGAAGGGGTTGTGTCAGAACGACACATGTCTATGTGGGTTGAAAAGTCCCATTTCTCTTTTTTTTTTTTTTTTTTCTTATTTTGTCAGGTCACGTGAGAAAGGTAGTGACAGTGTTTTTTAACAGAGGCAAAAAGGTTCCTAATACTCTAAAAACATCTTAAAAATATTATAAAAATATTATTTTCTTATTATATATCATAATAATTTCCTCAAAATTAGTAGAATATTCGATAAGGAAACTTGTATAAAATGAGTTGGCACAGCTATCTAGGTATGTTGAGCTCATGAAGTGCAAAAAAAAAAAGAAGAAAACAGAGTTTTTAGCTTATCGATTCGTTTGTACGCACATTAATGAACTTTACTACAGCCGATGAATCTTTTCAGGATGTAATAGTTAACTAATAAGGGCAGAGACAGATATGATTTTGTGATTTGTCAGATAGATTAAATGACTCATGAAGTTTATTTGTTGGATTTTGTTAATGTGTGCCCTTAGGGCACACAATAAACAATTATTTTTAGAAATATTTTTTTGGAAATTGAAAAAGTGTTGACAACTTTTTCAATTCTCGAGATAATGTTTCTAAAAATAGATTGTTTAATGTGTGCCCTAAGGGCACACATTAACCGGACCCTTATTTGTTTATTACTTTATAAAGCCAACAATAATAACAACAACAGCATGCTTTATGCTTTATAAAGCTGTGGTGAGAGAGTCTGTGTTGTTTGACTTGTTTCAATTGAGCTTGATACCTTTGACACTCTTCTCTTGAGCAAGATCTTCTGTGACAGAGAAAACTAAGAGATGGGTAGGGAAGAGAAGAAAGGTAGTCTTCAACCATTACTAATTCCAATAGCTGAAGAAAAAGGTGTAGAGTCGTGTGGAAAGGAATTCCACATAGATGAGATTGTGGGGGAGGTGAAGAAGCAGCTGTGTTTAGTAGGGCCATTAGTTTCAGTTAATCTGCTGGTAAATAGTTTACAGGTGATTTCAGTTATGTATGTGGGTCATCTTGGAGAGCTAGCACTTTCTGGTGCTTCCATGGCCACTTCCTTTGCTTCAGTCACTGGTTTCAGCTTGTTGGTACGTATCAAATATCATCTCAGTACTCTTTATCTTTTTAAGTTTAGAGTTATGAAATTTTAGCTAGTTTGGCAGATTCAGCTTTTAAGCCTTTTTTTTTTTTTTTGGAGGTGAGAAAAGTTTGAACTTTTGAGTTGTGAAGACTATTATATGTTTTGCCAATCCATCTCACTGTTACATACAACAAACAATGACACAGATTTAATGAAAAAAAAAAGCACAAACAAAAGGGGCGTTCTGACAATCGAACTCGGGACCTCTTGCACCCAAAGCAAGAATCATACCACTAGACCAAACGCCCTCAGACATGCGTAATGTTACTTTGATAAGTAAAGAACGTCTATTTTGGAATTGGTGTTTTGGAATTGGTCAATCCAAATCTTATATGAAACAAGAAAGATGAGTAACATGTATCAGTTAAACTAGTTCGTTCCATCTTTTAATTAACTTTTTTTTTGCCGCACATCAATCACTCACCACCAGCTGTTCTACTTCTACCCTTGGGTTTGAGACAATGAGATTCAACTTCAGCCATTTACTCTAGCTCTTCAAGATCTAATCTAGTTTCATTATTGAAAAAGGGTAGAGCTTGACACAACTTTATTAATTTAATATCTAAGACACCAGATTCTTTCAAATCTTGTTGTAAGGATATAATTTCCTTTTTTGCTTGATCTATACTTGTTAGATATATGTGTCTTTAGTATTGGCAAACTGTTTCGAATTATAACCATAACTCAAGTCAAATTATAAGTCTTGTAGTTTCTAAGTAATATACTTGAAGATCAAGACAAAGATTCATGAACAACTCAAGGAAACTGTAATTTCTGCTAGCTCAATAACATGTTAGAAATCAATCACCGCCTCTCTCTCTTTCTTTAGAAAATTCTCTTGCATTCCAGAAATTTCTTTGCGATGCTCTTTCCAGATTTCTCTATGAGATATCTCTAGAGACTTCTATGCAGAAGTAAAACTCAACTACAAATTGTTGTAAGGGTCTGGTTAATGTATGCCCTAAGCTATCTAATTTCAAAAACATTTTATTGGAATTGAAAAAACTGTCAATACTTTTTTAATTCTCCAAAATTTTTTTTCCAAAAATGATTAATTATTGTATACCCTTGGAGCACATATTAGCAAAATCCTTGTTGTAATAGTCTAGAGGCTGTCATGGGCTAGATATTAAAATAATACTCCCTTCGTCTTACTTGTTGTCCTGTTTGAAAAATCAAACTTTTTAAATGAACATTATTTATTGTCTTGTCTGCCTTATAAAAATATATAGATTTACAAAACTATACTTGAATAAATTTATCAATTTAAAAAAAAAAAAAAAGTTATTCTTAATGAGGCAACTAAAAAGTGCTCCAATTAGATTTATTTTTTAAAATATTAGTTAGTTTTCTTTTCAAATAATTTTGAAAATAAAGTAGGGGTATAATAGAAACATTAGTAAACTAATAATTTTTATTTTTAGAAACAGGACAATATTTTGGGGCATTTCAAAATAGAATAGAGGACAAATAAAGTGAGATGGAGGGAGTAATAAAATAAAGCCTAGAACTACTAGAACTCTATTGTGGCAGAAATGAGATGAAGCTAGAAGCTTCAATGTTGGTTACTTAACCGACCTCAGGCTTGTATAAATAGGAACCTTTGGTTCCCGCTTGTGATATGAGCTGTGAGAGACTTGTGAAGTAGAGTGTGAGACGTGTGGAATAAGGTGAAGTAGTGTGTGACGTGAAGTGCAGCAGGTGAAGTAAAGAAAATAATGTCGAGGGTGAGTAGCTAGGTGTCTAGGGGTAAGGTGTAAGGTGTTAAGCGTGTGTGATTGTAACAGTGTCGTGTGTGTATTGATGCAATATTAGTGCGTGTTGTAATTCAAAGAGTCCATTTTTAAATAAAAGCTCTTTGTTATTCTTTTTGTTTAACAACTTAGTGTCAGAGCCCCCGCTAACTCAACATAACACTTAATTGATTGAGCTCACTTAATTGTTAACTGCAACCTCGATGGTAGTTGATTGATTGAGCCTCAGGGATATAGAATTCTTGATTCAAGCCCATGATCAACTTAAGGCTTGGGATATATATGAACGGTTAATTCCATCAAAAACAAGTTTTAGGGAGAAAGTGTTGCGTTGATATATACCTAAGCTTCTATGACAAGCATGTTTCTCCCTCGCCATCAAAGCCGAAGAATTGTTGATCAACTTTGAAGTTGCTGCAACATCTACGTAGACATCATGCTGTGGGAATCTTAAATTTGATACTTGAGGTTGCGGACTAGATTGTTTGTGTGAAGAGATTCAAAGTGAAAGAGTTTAACTGAGTTGAAGTTGCGTGGGTCACGACAATAAGCTCTACTGATGGTAGCAAACTAAAGTAGGATTAATTATGTTTGTACAACTTCAATTTCACTGGTGGATTGTTTCATTGAGGATTAGCATTAAACCGATGGAGGGTTTTTCCCATCAAGGTTTCCCTTCGTAACCATATTGAATCATTGATGTGTAGTTTACTTTTCCATTTAATTTTAGCAATATTGTGTATGTGAAAGATTAACCAAATCTGAATATCAAAAGTATAATTGATCAACTAATTGGTTTGGCTTTATTTACAAATCTGCCAATCAGAGTCTAATTTGGTTAATATGATGATATTAGTTTGTGTTTGGTTGAACAGATTGGAATGGGAAGCGCATTAGACACATTCTGTGGTCAGTCCTATGGTGCAAAACAGTATAGAATGCTTGGTATACACATGCAGAGAGCCATGATTGTTCTTCTACTGGCCTGCATTCCCCTTGCACTTATATGGGCCAATACTGGCCAAATTCTTGTATTCTTGGGACAAGATCCAGAAATTTCAGCTGAAGCTGGACTTTATGCTCGCTTCCTAATACCTTGCATTTTTGGTTATGCGCTCCTTCAATGTCATATCAGATTCTTACAAGCCCAAAATAACGTACTTCCTATGATGGTTAGCACAGCGATTACAACATTATCACACTTACTCATTTGTTGGATTCTTGTATTTAAGTCCGGCCTTGGAAATAAAGGTGCTGCTTTGGCAAATGGCATATCTTATTGGATGAATGCATTGTTATTGATGGCTTATGTTCGAATATCTCCTTCTTGTAAGAGCACATGGACTGGATTTTCAAAGGAGGCCTTTCATGGGATTACCGAGTTTCTAAAACTGTCAATTCCCTCAGCTATAATGCTCAGGTAAGTTTCTGATTATAACTCTTAAGTCTCTTATAGTACTTATTTATAAGCACACCTTCCCAATATTACATTTTGTGGAACAGCTTGGAAATCTGGTCTTTTGAAATGATGGTTCTTCTATCTGGTCTTCTCCCTAATCCAAAGCTTGAAACATCAGTGCTGTCAATCAGGTTTGTACTTAAACTGGTTCTAAGAACATTGCATGCTAATAAAAAGTGTTTCTAAGCATATTTTCACAATTTGCTAACCAGCTGTGGTGTTTTTCAGCCTTAACACATGTTCAATGATTTATATGATACCCCTGGGGCTAAGTAGTACAACAAGGTCAATCTGAGCTCAATTAGAATGCTGCCTTACCTCAATCTGCATCTTTCTGTACCAATATATCTTTTTTTCTTTTTTCTTTTTTTTTTTTCTGTTAGTTTAGCATAAGAGTTTCAAATGAGCTAGGCTCTGGGAGACCCCAAGCAGCTCGCCTAGCAGTTCGTGTTGCTCTATCCTTGGTTGCTACAGAGGGCATTCTAGTAGGAACAGCCTTGATATTGGGTCGTAATGTTTGGGGTTACTGTTACAGCCAGGTAGAAGAAGTTGTAAGATATGTGGGAGAAATCTTACTCTTGGTTGCAATATCCCACTTTTTCGATGGTCTTCAATCTGTGCTTTCAGGTCTGCATTAACCTTTTATTTCTATACTTTGCAATCACTCCAAACATTTAAATGAATTTCATGCATTCGTTGGTGCTACATTTTTTTTCTTTTCTTTTTTTTTTGCTGAATATTTGTGCAACACCTTGGGATTAACACATTTATATCTAGATAGAATTTGTACATTTGCATTCATACTAAATACAGGCTCCCATACTAAGGTACTAATAGTAGATCCACCAATGCATAGTCATAGCTTCATTAGGAGAAAATTAATGTTAGTGCAACTGAGTTTTCCTCTAGTTATGATTTGATTGAAAATTTCAGGCGCTGCTAGAGGATGTGGATGGCAAAAGATTGGGGCCTTTGTTAATCTAGGAGCTTATTATCTTGCGGGAATTCCCGTAGCTATATTGTTAGCTTTTGTCTTCCATATTGGTGGAAAGGTGACTTCATATCTTTCCATTTCTTTGCCTCTTCCTATTTTCGGTTAATCTTTACACATTCTTTCACTAACAAAAAAAAAAGGGAAAACATTAATCGTAGGAATGTCTATTTTGAATCTAATCCACAGGGACTCTGGATGGGAATCATAGTGGCACTGATCGTGCAAGCATTATGCCTTTGGATAATTACTCTATGCACTAACTGGGAGAATGAAGTAATGTACTTAGACATAAAAAGTTACATATATCATCATCTGTCAATTTCATCTGATGGTTCATTTTCTTTGTTTTGTAGGTGAAGAAAGCTGCTGAGAGAGTAAAAAATAGTTCTGGAGATGCATTACCATAAACTCTCACCAAAAACAATAGAAAATGGCTGCAGACACAAATTAGAAGATAATAAAGGAGTTTCATATACTGGAAAACTTTCAAATTCCAGTACTTGGAAGAACATTATGCCAAGTTAGAAACTTCAAGCAAACGTACACAAGACTGATGTGGCTTTGTGATGTCTATTTTTGAGCTCTATCTGAAGAAATTTATGCCAATTTAGTGATGTAGAGTGCCACACTTTAACAAAGCATCAACCTTAAGTAGCTGAACTGCCTCAAATCAAAAGTACTTGTAAGAAGCAAGAGGAGGAATTTATTCACTCCATTCTTTCTCATCAATTGTTCCAAGTAGTTTGGTGAACTTTTGTACTGAAATGGTATTTTAAATTGAAACAAATGAAATGTATTGTGATGAAGTTGATTGTTGCAACAATGGCTGTGGAGACACTGCACGGCATGATGTGGTAATAGGTGATTGGCCATAATTATGTGGCGGAGCAGAGGTAGAACTTATGGTAATGGAGGGAAGGGGTTGTTTCATGTTTAGGGATGGTATGGATGAATTGGTTAGGTTGCTGAGAAAAATTATATAATAATCCAATGGTTTGCATCAATTGTAAATTAAAAAGTTTATTTCTGAAACAAAATGTCACCCAAATCACATTTGACTAATGAAGAGATTGTAATTAAAGGGTCTAATGAACTAGTCTGGCCATTAATATGTGGGGATGTTACCAGTACTCACACCTATAGGCCCTTAGTGGGAAAAGTAGCCATATTGCGGAGATTGGTAAGTGTTAGGAATAGCATCTTTATCCTTTTGTAGGTATTGAAAATTTATTAGTTAAGACTTAAGAATCTTGTGAGTATGAGACTCAAGTTCATAGTTAACGAAAATTAGATAATATATAAGGAAGTGATATCACTAATTCTTTAAAAAAATTTCGCATACAGGAAAATAATAACAAATGAGATAGCATCAATATATCCAAATAATTTTAACATATTAACTTGGAGTGAATGACTTGATTTGAGAACCATCGTTAAATAAAATATACCGTATCAAATAGGTATATAGCTATTGTAATAAAATTTTAGAAATCAACTATTACTGCTATTTTTTATACAAGATAAAAATTATACTTTAGTTTAATCTAAGTGTATATATGTTTATGACTTTTAGCTAGCTCAACTAGTAAAGTCGCTCGATTATAAAAAAAAAAAAAAACCCAGTAAAGTCACTTGTGGTCGAATAAGAAATCTGATGATATAGAACTATCATCAAAAGTAGACGTTATAGGTTAAAACTATAAAAATTAAAATAATAATAAAAAAAAACAAAACAAAAACAAAAGTTCATTGTGATATATTTCGTCATCTGTCAATTTCATCTCACTGTGATGGTTCATACGGAAAGCCTTACAAATTTTAGTGCTTTGAAGAACATTTTTTCGAGTTTTACTCAAGCGGATGTACACGTTGATATGTCTTTGTTACGCCCAGTTTTGTAGCTCCTATGTCAAGAAGTTTCTGCCAATATAGTGACATTGAGTGTCACACTTTTTTGCCAAGCATAAACTTTTTAAGTACCTGAACTACCTCAAAAGTAATACCTGAACTTTTGTGCTGAAATTATACTTTTAAATGAAACAAAATGAAATGTATTGTTATGAAGTTGACTGTTGCAGCAGTGCTAGTGGAGGCAGTGCAGATCATAGTGCTGGTAAGTGGTGATAATCATGTGGCAGAGGACCTGGCACTTTTGGTAATGGAGGGAAGGTGTTGGTTCATGCGTAAAGACTAAAGAGGAAATGGTTAGGTTGCTGAGAAGCATTACAATGGGTTCAACTGACTTATATGATCCAATGGTTTGCATCAATCGTAGACTAAAGATTTTATTTTTGAAACAAAATGTCACCCAAATCGCATTTGAGTAATAAAGAGATTGTAATTGTATACTATAGTGATAAAAGTAGAAAAGTTCTCACAGAGACTTACCAGGGTGGGTCCCTTTTCAAACTTAGGAAAACCTCGTGTTTCCTCATTTCTCAGAGGTCGGCCATGTCAGCAGGGAGAAGGAGGGCCTGCTCAGTTGCGTCAGCCACGTATCCAGCTACTCCATCCTGGAAGTTTCGGATTGAGGCGTTGGCTGGTAAAGGAGCCCTGTCCAAAATCATAGTTGGGTTCCCAGTAGGAACTGCTACCAAGGATTCACCTCGCTTGTTTGCCAGGGGTTAGGTCACCCTAGGCTGCTTAGCCCCCTTTTGTGGCTCGACATCCTTTGGAAGAGGACCCTTGCCCCTCTCCATCACATCCTGGCCTCGTTGATCCCTTTTCCTCTTGTTATCACCAGGATCAACTCGTTGAGGTTGAGCAGGGGGGGGGGGGGAGGTGGGAGCTTGGCTGGTGCATTTCTCTCGGGTGCTTTGCTCCCCGAAGTAGCCTCTATTACATCTAATAGGTTGGCCTTCGGCCTTCTTTGTATTCCAATTATGGCTAAAGTGGGGAATGCTTCTCGTGTTTGGTTGTCTTCAGCTGGAGATTCCGATTTGTTAAAGACTTCGAAGTCGTCCTCGGAGTCAGTTAACTCAACGACTTCTTCTCCTCCTCTTCCTTCTTTTTCTTCTTCTACCTTTTCTTCCTCTTCCTTGACAACTGTACAAGAAGACGAAGCTCCTACTTTCAATATATCTTCAAAGATAGGAGTTGTGAGGTGGACGCCCTTTGGGATGGGACTGGTTATGAGAAAGCCTAGTGCTGCTACACTGATCCTGTGTAATCGAGGGTCTTTAGCCCTGATGACACACTTGGGCGCCTGGAATGTTTTGGAGATGGGATCATAGCCGAGAATCAGATGTGCTGCACGAAGCTAGCCGTCATCGTGGACGAACATCTCGGCTTTCAAAATCTGATCTAGGCTTGCTTGGTTTACCAAGCTGAAGTTTGGTACCGCAGCGTTAGGATCAACACATCCATCAATAAAGACATAAATGCATAGTTAGCAAAAGATGAGCAAATCAAAGGTAAATTCATACACTAATCAAAAGGAAAATAAATTCGAAAAAAGAAGCCTAGACCTAAGGCCCTACCTGGTTTCCCCTTTCTTGTTGGGAAGGGGAGGCCATCATGCCATTCTCCTGAGATGATTAGAAAGTCTTTGTTTAAGCCTTTATTTGAGTTGAGGAGGCATTGGATTAATCTAACTTCATTATACCTAGACTTTAGGTAGTACCCTTGCCCCTTTAAGTAGTGGAGATTATAAACCCAGTTACTGTTGTGGTGGATAAGCCCTAGACCCATTTTCTCATTAAGGGCATCTATACTCCCTAAAATCCTAAACATATTGGGGGCACATTGAGTAGGAGCTAGCCTATGAGCCCTAAGATAATCTCTGGTAACAGTACCCATAAGGATTTTCATCCCTCCCTCTATGAAGACAATCATAGGGATCACGACTTCACCCTCCTGCCTTTTTTTAAACCATTCCCCCTCCTTGTAATACCTAGTGTAAACGTTTGGTGGTATCCCATACAGAGCCCTAAAACTCTCCATTCCCTCCTCGGAATCTACCAAACACTTAAATCTACCCATTTCAAAAAGATTTGGGAAAAAACTAAAGAGACTAAGAGGGGAAAATAGAGCCAAGGAGAGGAAAAGTACAAAAAATAAAAGACATGTATGGAAAGACAAGTTGTAGAGGTTTATGAAGACTTACAAAAATGAGGAAAGTGTCCTCGAACAAGCTTTTAGTATTTTGTAGAGACACGAGTGAGTGAGAAAGAGTGACAAGTTCAATGTATGTATGCTAGAACTAAGTGAATGCTAAAGTAAGTTAGAGAAATGATTTGGAAGGTATTTATATCAAAAAGAAAGATACCAACAGTAAAATTCCTACCCATTTACTGGTAGAATTCTCCACCGTTGGATCCATATCACGTTGTAGAACGTGGGGGACAAGGAGCCACGAGAATTTAATGAAGGTGTGTCACGTCTATCGAAGCATCAGGAGTGGGTAGTTGAAAGAATGTTTGTTTAAACAAGAGAAAATGTGTGATAGGCACGAAATAGCTAAGGAGACATCGAAATCCTCCTTTCTTCCTGAGAAGCTAGAAAGAAGAATCTTAAGGGGCTATTGTAGGGGTATTAGGCCCAAAAGCTCATGATCCATGTATATATTAGGCCTAAGATCCAATCCTAGGACAATGAGTCGTCCAAGGAGGGGTGAATATTGTCATGGGGGCCCACGCTAGTAGATGAAGAAGACAAAATTGGTCATAGTGGCCCAGGAGGTTGTGCCGAGGACGAATTCCTCCTTGGCTAACCAAAGCTGAGGTTCGTAGAGGTGGTTTGCTATCCAGAGAAATGGTCCAGTGAGTTCTGTGGGCACATATAAGCATTGCAGGAACAAAGGACAGAGGAGAGTCCTAAAATATCTAGGGAAAAACTCCTGTCATCGCATTGAATGCATCCCAACTAACTCTCTGGCCGCATTAATGAGGAAATGATCCCTGAATAGTGATTTTCAGCCTTACACTACCCAAATATTTTAGGAAGGGATTGATGGGACAAGAACCAACTCTAATGATCTAATCTACACGTGGAGGGTAAGGATGAGAAGAGAATATGATATAAAACGAAGTGGAGGCCTTGAGGAAAAGGGATCAGAGAATTGTAAGAGAAAACACTGTAGCAATCTATACTACTCTTGTAACCATTATCATTCAATATATACCAGAACAAAGTTCCTCGGATTGTGCCGAGGACAAATTTTCTTATATAAACCTACTTCGGTTCTGTTTAATTGCCTTGGAAACCCATTTTAACTGTAATCTCATTCACTAAGACCTAGTTCTTCAATCTACTCTCTACAAATTCATTGTTCTTGGTTTTTTTAGGCTTAGACCCAATCATATCTTGGGCCTAGGATCAAATCCAGTCCTTACAATTTTATATTGGAAACCACGTGTCTTCTATCTGTCTTTCTAGTTTTCCATTTGAATGTTTCATCGTCATGTGCACATTTTTATTAATGCAAAAAATCACCTTCAACAATGCTTATTTACATCTTTGGAATCGTAAACATTTTGGAAAATATATGTCTTCTTTAGGAAAAGTCTGGAACTCTTGCACTTTAATCCTTCATTATTTGTTTTCCATTTAGACCAACCACTCAATACAATAATTGAATTACATCCTTTGTCAATATTCAACAGTTCGTAGTGACTCAATAGCATCAATAATGGCTTCAAGAAAGCCATGCGAAGTTGCGAACACAAAATTTTCCATCTCCACCTTGCAACAAGGTTCGAGGTAAAACTTTCCTCACACTTTCCTGTCCAGCTTGCAACAATTGAAAAGTCTCCTTCTTCCGTTGTTTTCAACACTCAGTTTACACGAGGCTTTTTTCCATTTCCGGCTAGGATACACCCGGTCTTTATCAGTCTAAAGGGATTTTCAATCAGTCTTGTTTCCAATGCCTTCAAAAGATGAAGTCAATGCAGCTTTATTGTTAGACGCATCCAATTATCTAATCGGTGAAAGATTTTGGACCTAATGGTTTTCATCCAAAGTAGAACGAGAAATACCATTTCAGTACAAAAGTTCATCAAACTGGTTGGTGTTGGATCAAAGGGGGTTAACAAATAACAATGAAATGAACGATGAATAGTGGCTTAGAGGCATGAATTTTAATATTGTCCTTTGTTTGGGGTGCGTTGTGTTTTAATAAGTAAGATTTTATTTGGGGTAGTTGAGTTCAGTATTCATGCTAGTGGGTCATTTTGACAACCGCCATTGTATTTCACCTCAGCAGAATCATAATATAATATGCGCAATAAAAATAATGCATTAATGAGAATAATAATTTCCTCATGTGTAAATAATTTAAACTAATTCAACATATGCAAATTAATATGAAGAAATTTGTAGGCAATCATTAGCAAGGTATTAAACAATATCATATGAAGATAGGTAGAAATATGTAAAGAGAGTAGGATATATAGAAACTCATCTTGGCTGTAGGCAACCCATATATTTCTCTATTGATCAAAACGAATTGTGAAGCACATGTAATAATTCATGCTCATAGAATTCATGTAACAGAAAATTAGCAAAAACAGCTCCCACAGTTTGAGGGAAATAGATATTAGCTCCAAGAAATAAAGGAAAGAGGGAGTAATGAGTCGAAGAAAAAAAAAATGTACCCTCTTATTTGTGTAGTTAAGAACTCATAAATATGTTTTGTACAATTTGCTTAGTGTAACAAAATGCGGCATGTAACAAAAGTGGGCATAAACTTTGTTACACAATATATGTACTATTGCTTTTATGAACTTTGTTACACAATATGTGTACTATTGCTTTCATGATTTATTTTATTTTTTTGCTTACACATGGCGTCAAACATGAATCTAATGGTCTCACAAGTACTCCAAGCTCATTTGTTAGATTTTGGATGGGCCGAACTCGATGCAGAATGACCGTTGCTCTCTAATCCATGGTTCCTTTTATTTTTTTGCTACTATTTATATGTACCACTACACTTTTTGATATTATTTATGAGTCTCACTTTATTATTTTAATCAACTTTTATATTTATTTACAGTACTTTTAGCAAAAAGTTTTTAGTTTCAACTAAATAAACTATTCTCAAACGGACCATTAATCTCAGTTTGTTTCCAGCCACAGGCCTTGGGGAATTAATTTTTTCGGGCCCAATTCAAACCAATTGCAGGTGTTCATTCTCACAGGTAGTGGGCTGTAGATACGGGCTTTGGACTGACTTTGCGGACTTAGACCTTGCTGGTTTGCTATCCAGAAAATTGCCTCTAACATCCTTCCACAATAATGGCTATGTTAGATTTCTTAGTCAGTTTAGTGATTTAGTTATGCTTTGCTTTGCTATATAAGCAAGAAGTCCCATTTTGTAATTTACCCGGATTAATCAAAATCATTTCTCTCCCAAAATCAATTCTCTCTAGATTTAACATTTCTAAGAAAAAAAAAGAGTCCATTTATTAGATTTGAATAATAAGAGTTTAAACAATATATATAGAATGAATCTCAAGTAAAACAATTAAATTTTCAAATAGAAACTCTTGCTTGAAATTTGCTCGAGTGAAAGTACTAACAAACGAACTTTTCCACTTGATTTTTCTATTGTTTCTTGCCCTATATCTCTTATAAGTAGGAATGGCAACGGGTCGGGTTCGGGGCGGGTTTCTTTATGCCCGAACCCGACCCGCGGGCCTGACTCCAAAATCCGAACCCGCCCCGTTTATTAAACGGGTTTTTTTTTCTAACTCCAAATCCGCCCCGTCGGGCTCCACGGGTCCCGCGGGCCCCGCCATCTCAGGCCCAATCCGTGGCACAATCAAAAAAAGAAAAAATTTGTTTGAATCTTTAAGCCATGTAGAACAGAAACAATTACAAGAACAATGCAAAACAAAGTAAAAAGCACAAAAATTATTCTCAATACAGATCAGATACAGATCAGATCTTTCATTAAAAAAAAACAAAAAAATACAGAACAAATCAAAGTCTAAGCCTACCTCTATTTCAACCCCTCCAAAACTCCAAAAACAAAACCATGAAAAACCCCCCAACAGATCAAAGTATAAGACCTTAAATACAGATCAGATCTTTAAAAAAAATAAAAGTAAAAATACAGATCAGATCAGTCTAAGCCTACCACTACTTCAACTTCTCCAAAACTTTAAAAACGGAACCACGAAAAACCAACAAAAGCCCTCCTTTTTCCAATCAAGGCGAGGTGAGAGAGGAAGGAGTGGCATCTGCGACGGTGGAAGAGTGAGCGGCGTTGCAGAGATGGAGTATTGAGCGGCGTGGTGAAGGAGGAGTTAACGGCTAGGTGGATGAGTGAGCAGCTTGGTGAGGGAGGAAGGGACCGACGAGACTGATGAGGTGGTGGACAGACCGGCGGCAGCAAGTGAGAGAGAGAGAGTGAGGTAGAGGGAGGGGTGGTTGAGAGTGATGGAGAAAGAGGCGGCTGAGGGTAAAAAAATAGGGTTGGGAATGTGTTTAAGAATTGGAAAGTAGTATTTATATACCTAGGGTTTTATTTTTTTTAATAATATTATATATACGGGTCGGGTTCGGGCCGGGTATGCATAATACCCGGACCCGACCCGGACCCGTTTCGGGTTTTTTATTTTAAATCCATACCCGACCCTATTTGTAATCGGGCCGGGTAAAATCCGACCCATTAGGGTCGGATCGGGCCGGGTACCCGCGGGTCGGGCTTGGATTGCCATCCCTACTTATAAGAAGGTAATACCGTAATAACACTCTTCCACTTCCAAAGTGTAATTAGAATAACATTCTTCCACTGCTAAAGTGGGTTCAAACTTATATTATAACCTACTTTGATATATGAAATATACTACACTTGGAACGGTTAATGTGAAAAAATGGAGTGAATAAATTCCTTCTTTTGCATCTGGCAAGTACTTTTGGGTAGTCCACGTACCTTTTGGCAGGAAAACGAAATAGTTGTACTTTTAAATTCTTTGCTTATTCTCTGTTTGATTTCCGAGAAAAACCACACGAACCTAAAAAATAGAAAGTTAGATTTCAATTTTATGTTGTTTTTCATTTCAGTTTCTCAAAAATGGACTGTTGAAAATTCTACTGAACCTGCTTAGTATGATTAAATTTGAATTTTCTGAATTTTTTTTTGTTACGATTTTCTTCCCAACCAAACAGAGGCAAAAGAGTACATTTTGTTGATTGATGATGCATAAGAATTGCTTTTTTGGAAGCTGTTTTTGCTGCTTCGATTGTTCCAAAAAGTGGATTCCTCCAACCAAGTAATTCTCTCAAAGAATTTATTTTTTTCTCTTTTAATTGATTGTGTTACCAAATAATGATATTAAAAAAAAAAAAAATCCATATTCATCGTGTGGGAACTCAGCTAGTTTTACTAGAGCCATCATTTTTTACTAGCTAAGTTCCCACACGATGTGCGGTGCAACTCATTATTTGTTTTCTCCAATATTTCAATGAGATTTAGTTTAATTGGTTGACATTTCAATTTCTAATAGAGACATTCAGATTTAGATTCAGATTCCTCACTCTCAATTACCGATGTATATAAAAAAAAATTCAATAATTTTCCTTGTAAAAGAAAAGGTAATCTTTAGGTTTTTTATAAACAAAATAGAAAGACACTAAGAATAGTGTAGTGATTTGATCATAGTATATATATGTGTTTTTAAATTTAAAATTGCATGATATATTGAGTCATATAAATAGGCATGTTTCATGCCTACAAAAAATGCAAATATCGTTCAGTTATGTTTTTTACATTCTAGATTTTGTGTTAGTAAAGTTATTTATTTATTTATTTTTTCTTTTTTTGGACATTGTTTCAATAGTTGCAAAGACAACTAAAATTTTAGTAAGAATACCATATTTCAAATCAATTGTTCCTCACATAAAAAAAAAAAATCAATGTTATCTTTCTAATTACAAGGAATAAATACTACAATGTCAGTTACACACACACACATACATATATGTATGCATGTGTATATATATATATGTGTGTGTGTGTGTGTCATTGAAAGGAATCAAGAAATTTAAAGGGTTAAGATTAATTTTTAGTGAATTCACAAATATTAATTTTTTTTTTAAATTTTTGTGTCAATTTTTGTCAAAACACTTTCTCAAAGAAAAAAAAAATTGTCAAATCAACTAAACATGAGGAATAATGTCATATTGTAAATCTAGTATTCTTATTCCAACTAAAAATTATTTCTTAAATAAAATTTATAAAAATAATCTTATAAATTCATTTAAAATAAATAATTAATGTACAACTATAGAAAATAAGTATATACATTTACTCTATTAGCTAATTCAATGAACTAATAGTTTGATATAAATGCAATCTCTTTAAAGTAGAAGCCTAAATAAAAAGAATTTCAAGGAATGCACCACTTGGCACAGCCCAATGCTCTCCAACATGAGGTCTCTACTTTTATATATATATATATATATATATATATATATATATTGATGTGTTATGTTTCTCTTAGCCTGATTAAATATTATAGTTATTTTTGAAAATTTTGAATTTGGTTGGGAAGCCAAATGCGCGAAAGCGGTGTTTCAGATATTGAAGCTTGGGAAATCCCTAGAACTGATTATGGCAAGTTTTTAGTTTTCGAATGAGTTGGATAACGTATATCTTTGATCCCTTAATTTTAATTCAACTTACAGATTACGTCTCAGATGCCCCATAATTCTAATCAGAACCATTTTAGATTTGGAGTGATTTTTTTTTCAATGCAGCGTTACCCTTGGGTGTATTTATCAAATACATCCTCTGGCGCTTCACTTGACTTAGTCGTGGTTAAAGAGGTATTAGATTGATTATGGCTACCTAATGCGTCCCTTGTGATATATATATATATATATATATATCCTTTTTGATAACTCAATAGTTACAATTGGGAGGGAGAATTTGAACCTTGGATGTCTCTATTAAAAATATTATCTCTATAAGCTTATGTAACGTGGTCTATAAGCTTATCTCTAAAGTTCTAGCAAATCATCTCAAAACCATCCTCCCTCAAATCATTATTGAAACCCAAGGTGCTTTCCTCCATGAGAGGCTAATCACTGACAATGTGTTAGTTGCTTTTGAATTAATGCACTATCTTGATCATAAAAGAGAGGGAAAGGATTGTTATATGGCTGTCAAGCTCGACATGAGCAAAACATATGATAGAGTTGAGTGGGGTTTTATTGAGAAAGTTATGGAGCGAATGGGTTTTCATGAAAAATGGATCAATCTTATTAATATTAGGACATGCTAGTTGAGCTAAAAGCCTAGAAGGCTTTTGGCTATATTTTTTTAAATTTCTATGTCGTGTGTGGTAATCAATTCTCTATGTTTGCTTTTAGGCTTGGTCGCCATTTGTTCTTGGCTTGGGTACCAAAGATAGTGAGAGAGAAGCGGCACACAAAAACTCTGGTGCACCACTTTGACTCCTATGTGAGTTTGATTTTCTGTTCTTGGATTTGTTATTCTGTTTCCTTTAATTTGTAGTTCATAGACATTAGTAAGTTGTTTATTGCTCACTATGACCAATCCACAATAATCTGCACTAGTCCTTCTACTAAGAAAGCTATTTAATTTTTGCTTAAAAACTCTCCTCATCTACAATTTCTGGGGCTCCATTTGGATTGCGAGGGAGATAAAGAAAGTAGAAGTACTCTTAATAAATCAAGTTTTTTGCAATTTTTTACTTTCCCTCTTTCTTTTGTTTTTTATTTTATGAACTTTTTATCTTAAGATCGGCTACTATCTATGAAGCACGGGTGCGTTTCGGGACTCGAGTGCGGGTGCGGGTGCGGGTGAGGGTGCGGGATTGGGCAATTTTTGAAAAAAGTGGGTGCGGGTGCGGCGGGACTCGGCAATTAAAAAATTATTAAAAATATTTTTATTTATATTTTTAATATATTGCTAAGCATACTTTCTCACATTATATAAACATATACCAAATTTAGGAGCAATAATAGATAATAACTAAAACATGATATTCATAAATTAAATACAACCCACAAGATTGAAACTAAAACATTCCATGATGTTCTGAAATTATAATACAACTCATAAGTTTGAAACTAAAACTAAAGAAAATACAACTAACAAGACAATCAAATACAACATCATCATCATCAAGATCAATAGGTGCACTTCTAACTTCACTTTCACTAGTAGTAGCACTAGTGCTAGCATTCCCAATAACCATGGCCTCCAACTCTGACTCATCAAGTGTAAGGGTTGCACTCTCAAGAATTCCAGCTCCTCCATGTATGTCGCTCTCATTCCAAGAGTCTGCTGCAATATCCCACATCTTTGTTGCTGTATGTATGTACTCCTCATTGCGCCTTGACAATAGACGAAGATTAGAATGCACATATACCAAATCCTCAGCGCGTGCAGGAGCCATTTTGTTTCTTTTTAAGGAATGAATGAATTTGTATGTGCTCCAATTCCTCTCAGCACATGAGGATGAACAAGGTTGTTCAAGAAGTTTAAGGGCAAGGGTTTGAAGAATTGGAAATGCAGAACCATGGTACTGCCACCAAACCAAAGGTTCTAAGATCCACCTATCTGTCAAGGCAGCTGGTGAAGGAAACCTCCCTCCTGAAAATGCTGCAAATTCAACCTTCACCACACTTAATTCATACCCATCTTCAAAGTATCGATCTAAACACTTGCTCCTTTCCATAGAAATTTCATGATCTCGATGTGGAGAGCTGCGTTTTGGATTCTCCGAAAGCCATTCAATGGAGTAAAACCTAGAGTTAAAGATTAAAAAACAAATATAAATGAAACGTGTGTTTTACTAGAAGGAGGAACTAAAGAAAATAGAAAATAAATGTACTTACTTAGGATTTAAGGAATGAGCCAAGCAATGTAGTGGTGTACAATTTTTAGTCCATTGATCAATGAGTATATCATACACCACACTCCAAAATGAGCTATACTGATCATCTTCCAAGCCTTCGTGCCGATATATTACTTTCTTCACCTTCTCTATCATTGAATCTCACATCTCATACACAAGATGAAGACAAGGCTTATCTGTGTCGGCTATTCGTAGCATATCATAAATTGGTGATGTGAATTCAAGGATATAATCAATATTATCCCACCAAAGATCACTTAGAATTAGATCTTTCACTTTTTGAGCTTTTCCGACATCATCCTCCCTATAAGAAGCCCATTGGTCACTAATAGCCATAGCTTGAAGGCATCTTTTTATCAACTTCAACCTTTTCAACATTATAACAACCGAAGCAAATCTAGTATCAGCAACTTGGAGCAGTTTTAATGGACAAAATTCATTAAACATTTCCAACCTCATTGAATGGTTCATGATAAAAACACGCATGAAAGATGCATCATCAGCAATACGTGTAATCCAACTACATTCCTCATATGTAACTTCATTCTTTTCAGTGTTTTTTGCTGCACAAATATTCTTTAAAGCTAGATTGAGAGTGTGGACAACATAGGGTGTCCAAAATATTTTAGGATACTCACCTTCAATAAGAGATCCAGCAGCCTTCATCACACTAGCATTATTAGTGATGACTTGGACAACTTTTTCATGTCTAATATCTTTTATAGCATCCTTCAACACCCCAGCAATATAATGTTTGTCTTTGAACTCACCTGACCCATCAATTGCCTATATAAACACTGGACCCCCATCTGATACAGCCATAATATTAATAAGAGGCCTCCTTTGTGGATCTGACCATCCATCAGAAACAATACTTACACCATTTTCAAGCCAAAAGTCTTTAATTGGTTTCAAAAGTCTTTCAACATGAGCTCTTTCTTTTTGCAAAAGTGTGGTTCTCAAAGCATTGTATCCAGGAGGAACATAACCTAGAATGCTATGGGTAGCAGCATATGCATAGGAATTACAATAATATGGGTTCCTTGCAAAGTTAAACGGAAGCCCACCAGTGTAAAACATCCTAGCAATTCTACTATCTAATTCATGTCTAGCATTATTTTGGTATGCTTTCTCCAAAGTATTATTCACAACCACCTTCCTCCTCTTACCATCAATCGGATTTGTACTATCACTCCTTTCATGTCTCCGAAATGGGGAACTAGGTATAGACCCACAGCTTGGGGGAGGTGGGGGTAAGGGAATTTGACTTCTCTGTTCTCTTTCTAACTTATCATTCTCAACTTGATCATGCATTTGCTGCATTTCTAGCCTATGACTCGGTGTCACGTTAGGGCACGCTTTAATTCCTTTATTAGGAATTTTTAATAAATGAGCCTTAACCCTAGAATAAGATCCCATATAAACTACACCACAATAATTGCTCTTAAAGTATGTGTTTCCCCCTGATTTAACAGATGCACCAGGTGGTTTTTCTACTTTAGTCACATACTGCCAAAGAGGAGATTCATCATTTGGCACTTCTTGATTAGATGAAGGTGAAGTTTCTGTGCTAGCAACTTCATCCGTTGCAAATTCAATGGATTCAATTTAACCTACAAATAATAACTATCCAATAAATTCAATAGATTCAAACCAAGTTCACAGATTCACAAATAATAAGTTTAATAACTATTAACTAAATAAAACTAAGATTGAAAAGAAACTAATCACATTATCACATTCACAGATCACAAATCACATTATCACAAGGCTTATCACATTCACAAATTCACAAATCACATTATCACATTTGTGAATCTGTGAATGTGATAATTTATCACATTCACAAATTCACAAATCACAAATCAAAAATCAAACTAAGTGAAGAGAGGCAGAGAGTGAAGGGCTGAAGAGTGCTTGCCTTAAGTGAAGAGAGGCATGGAGAGGCAGTGAGACCGCAGCGAGCACAGAGCCGATGAAGTGAGAATGCAGAGAGGCAGAGAGGCAGTGAGTGACCGCAGAGAGGCAGAGAGGCAGCAACGAGGGAGTGAGTGACCCAGAGAGGCAGAGAGCATAGAGACGAGGGACTGGGAGTGACGCCGTGAGAGAGATGAAGATGAACTTTGATGTGAGAAATGTGTGCGTGAGAGACTAAGAGAGTTCCAGGAACAGGGCATTTAGTTTTAGGGTTCGTTTTAATTCAAACGGTGTGTTGCGCCTTTTTTTTTTTTTTTTTTAAAATTTCGGCCTGAATCGGCGATATCGCCCGATACAGCCCGAATCGGCACGATTCAGCCCGGTTCAACCCGAATCGCGCCGCGTTGGAGGCGCGTCGGCGCGATTCGGCTTGAAAACCGAAGATGACACGTGGCCGACGCGGCCCGACGCGGCACCGACGCACGAGCAGCGGCGTCGCACCCGCGTCACCGCGTTGCGCCGCGTCAGACGCGGGTGCGGCACCTCTGGCACCGCGTCCGTGCATCCCAGGCTACTATTGTTGCTTCATGCCATGTGTGAATGCCAATAATAACTTTCACCTTTTCTTCTCTAATCATCTCTTCCGCTACAACCAAAATATAGATATTCTATCAACTACATTGTTAAAAATCTATTCTGTAGATTGTGATATGAATGGAGTGGGCTTGTGTTTTAAAGCTTGTCCGACTTTAAAAGTGTACCCTTAAATTAAAGGGTTAAGGGAGAGAGAGAGGAGACTTATATAGTTTGGCCTACATCCATTAAGGAAGCCTTCAGTTTCATTTTTGTTGTACTCAAGTGTATACAATGAACCCTGAACAGGATCTTTCTAGGAGTTAGAGTTAGCCTGGGTGACTATATATCAATAAATTGGCAGATATTTCATGAGATAGAGTTACAAAAGTGGGTAGAACAAAGCCACATTAATCATGTGTACACTTGCTTAAAGTTTTTCACTTGGCATAATGTTTTTCCAAATACAGGAATGTCTAGATTTTCTAGTTTGAAGCTCCATTGTTATCTTACGTTGAGTTCATAGTACTTGGTTGGCAAACTGTGACTTTGTGTAACCAAGTTATGAATCTTAGTGTGTTTTAATGCTTCTTGAAATCTAGTTCAAGATCTAAACAAGCCAAGGTTCAAGCAACAAGAAGACCCAAAGTTTTCTGGAATCTTGACTCCAAGTCAATTCCAGCTTAACCCATCAAGATTCACTGGTCTGAATATGTTTTTTGTTAAGCTTGATGCTTCTGCTCTGTAATAGGTACCGGCAGTTGTGAAGGCCGTGACACCAGCAATTGCGGCAACAGTACCAGTTGCATCAATGGTGCCATGTCTGCAGCCTGTGGTGGCACCCTTGGCCGCTGTAGTTAGTAGTGAACTTAATACAATTATAGTTGTTAAGGAATTCCAAAACTGCAGGAACGCGTGAGGGCAAAACCAGGTGGTTGTCATGTCTGAACAAAATAATTGTGTACTTACTACTTAGCTCTGTACTTGCATTGGGTTCCAAAAATAAAATGTTTTGAATTTTAATCTCCTGTTGCTTTCTAGACATAGTCATGCACTGTATACTTGATTTTTTTTTTTTTAAATTTTGGGTAATAAGGAGATTAAAATTATAACATCAAAACTAAATAGCCACCAAAGGCAAAGTAGAAGTACACAGGGTCTGATTGGAAACAATTTATCTAGTTTTTTACTGAAAATTTTTTGCTGAAAGTGTGCTAAAATATACTTATATCTTGAAAAAATTTGAAAAAGTGAAAAAATGTGAAAAAAAAAGAGTGAGATTTTAAAAAGTTGTACACAAAAACTAAAGATTAACAAACACAAAAATAGAACACCAAGATGCCATTTTTGACAATTTACTTCGATGTTCTGGATGTCTCAAATTGTGCAGTGCTATGAAACAAGAATGCTGATATGGTCCTTCTTATTTATATGCTGATCAAATGGAGGACCTGATTAGTGTTTAGTGATAAGCCTAGTTCTCTTGGACCAATGCGCCTCCAATGGATTCCCCTACTTCTCATAAATTCAAATGCAGGAACTTACTTTTGAAGAATAACAGTTTATGAAAATTTTTTCAGCTTACCAAGAAATATGTATACGTCCAATGATTCCTCTGTAATGAGTCTAATGACCCCTTCTACAATTTATTACTATTGTTCAGTATAGAATTATGTATACAACCGACGATTCCTCTGTAATTACTATAGATATAGACCCTTTAATTCCATCTTCCTTGTGTGTGTTTGTTTCTCAAAAAAAAGAAAAAAAAAAAAAAAAACCCTTTAATTACAGTCTATTAGTCAAATGCGATTTGGGTGGCGTTTTGTTTCAAAAATAACTTTTTAGTCTATTAGTGTCTATTGAATCATTGATGCGAACCATTGGATCAAATTGCTTAGCGGGAAAAAAAATAGTGATGGTTCCTGAATTGCAGCATCCACTCTTCATCAACATTGGCCATTAAAAAAAAAAAACTCTGATAATTCCTGATAATCAAACATTGGCCTTTGCTTCCAAAATTTATTTCTCTAAGCCAATTAGCTTTTGTACTAGGTCACTAGATAGTTGATTACATGTGATAATTCCTGAATTGCATCACACTTTTAAAACCAGCATATGGTGGGGGTAAGCTAGATGTATCGAAGGCTTATGAGTTTATGCCACATTGAGTAAAACTTTATGGTGTCAGTTTTGAGAAGATTTGGGCTCAATGAAAAGTTGGTAGGTTTGATCTATCATTGCATCATGATAGTGTGCTTCTCTTTCCTCCAAGCGAACTTAAACCTATGCAGTAAAGATCACCAAATAGCCCATTATTCATGGCCTGACCCAGTAGCCTTAAGGCCCATCGAACAAGTGGGCTACTCGACCCATTGTTGTTGAGGTCCATGTATAGCCCACTGCTTGACTCACTTGCCCAGTGAGTCAAGCAGTGGGTTAGTTTTTATGTCCATGGGCACTCAATGGGCTAGGCCATTAGCTTAGCTTGTTGGCTCAACCCGTTGCCTAGCCCAATAGCTCAGAATTCATAACAAAACAATAATCCTACATACTTTGGAATCCTCTTATAGCGATTTCCACCAAACAAACTTGAACCTATGGACAAAGGAGTAGTCCAACGAATATCATAAAAGACTTCTTCTACAATAAACTCATCGAAAAAAATCCATGTGATTTCAAAGAAAGGTTTAAAGTTCAAGGTGTTATCAAGAACACACTTTGTTTTTCTTTTTTTTGCTCAAGGCATAATTCTATTTACACTAACAAAGAAAGGAACAAAGTTAGAAATTTTTTGGTTTTGGTATAGCCTCCTTTCTTGCCATTGATACCCATTTTTGCGACAAATTTTATACAAGCTCGATTTCATTGTGGGCTCAATTCATGTATTATATTTTATTTTATTCTTTTAAGCATGGCCAAAGCCCATATGACTTATGGGGGAAATTGAGGAAATGTGGTTTGGAGGATATGGGTCGGTTTCTTTCGGACCTTTTGCATGAACCCAACCCATGCGTGCCACCAAGTGGGCAAGGGACACTGCTAGCACCTCAGGCTCATGAAAGAGGTCTTATACCCAAAATTTCCACTTCAAAAGAGCTTTCATGCTTTGGGTGACCGTGCCCTTAATTTTCAGCACATCTCCATTTTCCACACCAAAACACAGCTGACTTTAAGAAAAAGGCTGAACAACCTAACCCACTCAACCACCCAAATGTAGTTTTCCAAGGCCTGCAAAGACCAAAGAAAGTAGCCATGAAGAGGAAACAACTTTGTTTCCAAAATCATGCTAAAAGCATGCCAAACTCTTCCCTAAACAAAAGCAACCCAAGTCAAAACACCAAATTAGTATCATGGGAGATAAAAGCCTCTTCCATTACTCAAAAACTAGTTATTAGCAACACCCCAAACTCTATATAAAACTCTCTCATCAATTCAAAACAAAACTAATCACGTTCTACCTAGAGACTTGAAATTTCAAAATAAAAGCCCATTCAGCTAGTCAACAATCTCACAATGCCGAACCTTAAAGGTGGAAATATGGGTACAGGGAAACCTTCTCTTTCTTCCTCACAACCTCTCTTAATTTCCTCTTCTCAGTGACTATAGGTCGAAGTTTCAAACCTATTGAACCACGTTTTCCCCATAGAGTTGAAACTTGAGAGCAAAAACCCATTGAGGCAGGATACATTCTCACAATGCTGAACCTTAGGGATGGAAATATGGGTACAGGGAAACCTTCATTCTCTTCCTCACAACCTCTCTCATTTTCGTCTTCTCGGTGACTGTGGGTCAAAGTTTCAGACCTGTTATGTTTTTATACTTTTTCAACACTTTTGTTATTTGCATTTTGATTCTCTCTTGTCAAATCACCATTAGCCTTTTGTTCATTATACATTTGGAATTTTGAGCTTGATTCTTCACAATAAACACTTCTAAAGAACCCAAGGGGAGATTTGGGCCATTCTCACATTTTCGACCATTCTCACAAAACATCCCCAACACTTGCCTCTAAAAGTTGTGCATAAAATGGTTTATATAGCTGCACAAAGGAGGGATAAACTTAAAATTAACCAAAAACCCTTTTCTAATAGAATTCATATTTCAAATTGCATTCCTCGAGTCAAATTGCTTCTCGATTGAGTTAGATTATTAGATTCAACAAGTTGTGCCAACTTCAAATGATCACATCTTACTCATTTCAAATCCAAATTAGATCAAATTTGTATTTGTTTTAACTTTTAAAGCCTCAAATGTCTACTTTCCAATTAAACATATTTTCGCTATGAAATTCATTACGTGTAATAGATATATACAAAAGATAATTAATGCTTCATCTTCAATTACATCACAACTTTATTATCTTTATGCAACTTTTGACCTAGATCTAATCCTAACACAACTTTATTGATACAACCGAATTTCAACATGTTTTGACACTAGCATTTGCTGACACATCTTGAACCTTAACAAATTTGACGAGCACATTACAACCTTTTGCCCATTCGTTGAAACTATAAGCAATGCACAAATGTTTTCAATTTCGGAAGAGACTCTAATTAATTTTCTCAAAATCAATTGTAATTCGGCTACTTATGGAGAGCTGATTAGTCTAGCTTCTGTCTTGAGAAATTCATAGGGACCTATGGTCAAGGCCTGGTCAAAAATTGAATTTGATCAAACTGTAGTTTTTTTTTTTTTTTTTTTTTGTTGGGTTAGAAGACAATCCAATTTCTCTGCCCACGAACTTGAAAATTGGGTTCTTAGGAAAAAGGTTGGAGACTTTATGCCTAATGACTTCCCAGATCTGGGCTCTCTTATGACCATTAGTAAAGTGTCTGTTTAGTTTAAATGAATTTTCTCTATTTCTCCTGCAAAAAAGGTCTTGAAAGTCATTACTAGCCAAAATTTTGCGTAAATTGTTGCCTACAAAAAATACCTAAATTTAACTTGTGTGTAAATGGCGGAAGTTTGATTGAATTCATTGATTAAGATTCACACAACTTTAGTTTAGCATCTGGCTTAAATCTGTAATCTGAAGGACCCTTATTTTTTCTTTTTTTAAATAAAAAAAGTAAGGGCCTAAAGGTGTGAGTAGTGGTAACAACTCAACTCCACGTTGGCACGACCAGATTACTTCATTTTTACTCCTATTCAATATGGAACCTTCAATTACAGTCTCTTTACAACTCCAATGCAATTTGGGTGACATTTTGTTTCAAAAATAAACTTTTTAGTTTTTAGTCTACGATTGATGCAAACCATTGGATCATTTAAGTCAATTGAATCCCATTTTAATGCTTCTCAGCAACTTAACCATTTCATCCATATCCTCTTTCCGCATGAACCAACCCCATTCCTCCATTATCAAAAGTGCCACTGCCACCTCTGCCACATGAACCATGCTCTGCACTGCCTCCACTAACATTGCTGCAACAATCGACTTCATAACAATACGTTTCATTCCGTTTCATTTAAAAGTATAATTTCAGCACAAAAGTTCACCAAACGCGGGAAAGATGGGAGCAAATAAATTCCTCCTCTTCTAATAAGTATTACTTTTGAGGTAGTTCAGGTACTCAAAAGGTTTACGCTTGGCAAAAAAGTGGCACTCAATGTCACTATATTGGCAGAAGCTTCTTGACATAGAGCTACAAAACTGGGAATAACGAAGCCATATCAATGCGTACGTACACTCGCTTAAATAAAACTTGTCAAAGTGTTCTTCAAGACACTGAAATTTGTAGGATTTTCCGTATGAAACCTACAGTCAATAATGCTAGTTTCCCACCATGACACTTTGAAATTTTGCACCATATTGATATACTTCGTAGATAGATGCCATATCTAAAGTAACATCAATAATAATAGTAAAAGTGATGTGGATTTTGTTCAGATAGCATCTAAAGTTCAAAGTGAGTACACAATTTTTTTGTTTAACTCCCACAAGATCCACAAGATGAATCTTCATCTTCTTCTTCCTCCTCAGATTCAACATCTTCTTCCGTACCATTAGCAGCCCCTGGTGGAGGAATTTTGGCCTCTTCAACAATTATCACTATCTCTTCATCACTTTGGAGGGCAAATCTTGGTTTTTCTTTCATAACTTGAAATGCTTCTGCTAGTTTCCCTTTCAACTTCTTCTTAAACCACCGGTGTTTCATGATTTCCTCAATGGCAATCCTCTGCCCAGGGGAATAAAAGAAAAAAGAAAGAAAGCAAACATGATATAAACAACTTCTCAATCTATTTATCATAAATGATGAGAAGGACTTCAAAATCAATGACAGAACAGTTGATTAACAAAAAATTAAAAAGAGATGGACAAGGACTAAATTAAAAAATAATTCCCCCATAGGACCCATGTCTATCTCTTAAACCTGTTAGGAAATAATACCTTTTCTACACTCCAAAAAACGTGTCCTACACACCATACTTGTGCCTTTTGAGTTACATAACACATTTAAAAAAATAAAATTGGGTTTCCAATAGTCTGTTGTTGAATCCAGCCAACCCTATGTGTTGACTCCTAAGTTTTCTATCATGATTGGTATGAACTCCAAGCAATCTTGGGTGCTAACTCCTAGGCGATTGTTATTGTTGTTCTTTACTTTTTTGTGTTGCATCAAGTTTTGGGTTTGTCTATAATGTTTGAGAAAGAGAGAGAAAACTAATGTCTATGATCGTAGAAGGCCATAATTTTTTTTTCTTTTTTTGATAGATACAATTTTTCAAGAAACTATAAAACCTCAAATCTCCCAAGACATTTCAGATTCAAAAAAGAGGGGGTTGGTGGGAACACAATGTTGTTCACATCTTTCCAAAGCAAGTTATCCAATTTATAAGTAAAGATCTGCAACTCAACGTCATACGTAGTTACGACTGTTACATACCTTTCGAGGATCTACAACAAGCATGCGAGCAAGGAGATCTTTAGAATCTGGAGATAAAAAGTCTGGAAGAGAGAATGGACAGGCATTTGTTTCCTGCATAAGAATGATAAAGGAAGCATTCAACTGCTAAAATAAGAAACATAAATTTTAAGGATGGCCAAAATGAAGGTAGATTACATAAACATTACTGCTTTTCCCTGTATCATTTGGTCTATAATTTGGGTGTTCCCCCACCAGCATAGTATAAAGAATCACTCCACATGACCATAAATCTGCCAACTGAACAAACATGAAGAAAAATTAAATAGGACCTACAAAGTAAATGGTATTATATCCTTTGCACCCAATATAAAAAAAGAAAAGAAAAAAGAAGATACTTCTCAAACAAGAGTGCAGAACATAGTTTAACAACTTTTTGTTCCTCCCTGGCTGGAGAAGGGCTTAACTGTTTGCCTTCAACTTCCATTGTATTCTTTCACTCATCAACCCATGTTAAATTCTAGTCCTAAAAACAACACTCTAGCTCAAAAAATAATCAATTTTTATAGATTTATAGGGAAACTTTATAATTCATAACAACCCATTGTTATTCAATTGTCTCAGTTTCCTAGAATTAGAATACATGAATCATCTAAAGACAACGGAAATCCAAATCTGACTTATTAGTTACTAACAGCAAAATAAATAAATAGAAATGAAGCCTGTAACAAAGGCTTAATGCAAATTATAAGGAGACAACAAACCTTCCCATCATACTCTCTCAAACAAACCTCAGGTGCACTATATTGTGGAGTTCCAACTGCTGACTTGGGTTTTGAATGCAGCCGATATGACTGCACAAATAAAACACATAAGAGGAAAAAACAGTTCACATATACCTGAGAGAAAAACTTCCCATACCAAGTTGAATCTGTAATTAAACCTTTGAAAAACCAAAATCACAAATCTTCAGGCATGGAGGATCACTTCCATCTAATAAGATGTTCTCTGGCTTCAGATCTCTATGGCACATTTCCTTCAGCACAAAGGAAATTAAGGAAAAAGTCAAAAGCAAGCAGAGAAAGGTAACAAATATAATTCTACATATCAGGACCTACATATATTTTCCTAAAACTGAAATATATATATATATAAATGTTAGTTTTTATTACCTTAGCGTGACAGTAGAAAACTCCTGATATAAGCTGCTGGAAATAATATCTGGCCTGAAAATTTGCAAAGGAAAATAAGTGAATATAATTCATAGGATTGGAATTAAAGGGAGAAGAAAGAAAAAAGAAAAATCCATCCACTTTTGAGTTCTAAAACTCTTTATGGGATGTTCTACATAACTATTTGTATTTTTTTAAACACTTTGTATTCATCATTGTGTTTTAAATGTTGGGCTGTTAAGAAGCAACATTATAATAACATGAGTGTAGCTAAAATTAGAATGCCAGGATAAATAAATGGAAATACACAAAAACATAGGATTCAAAATGAAGAAGTTCGATTAAAGATAGGGGTAGCCCCTAATGACATAAAGATGATGGAGAATCGCTTAAAATGATTTGCTTGGTTTGCTTTATTTTCTGCATTAAATTTTCTCTCTTTACATGCTTTAGTTCTTTGTTGTTTATGCTTGCAATATTGAACTTGGTTAATCAAGTACATTGGACTAATTGGTAGTTTAGGTTAAAAGTAATTAAGCTATTAATATATATATATATATAAGAGAGAGAGAGAGAGAGAGAGAGAGAGAGAGAGAGATCAAAAATCAAATTAGTAAAAGTAATTAAAAAAGACCTGTCAATTAAGCGAATAACAAAGAGTATGGCCTTAGATCAAGCAGAATGCAGGAAAATAATATGAACGGCCGACCGTAACTAATCATGAACAAAGAGTATTCTCATATTTTAAAAAAATCGCATACTTAATAATAAAATAAAATAAAAAGTAAAATCCAACCTGCTGAACTGGAATCTAATATATGGAGATTTTTCAAATCACGCAAAAGATCCACAAACTATTTTTCTATTCTTCCTACACGTTCTCAACAAACAAACATGATACTACAAACCCACAATCACAAAACCTGAAGTTTACAAAATTAGAGTTTGCTATCAGCCAAGAACAATGAACAAACCGTATTTTCATCAAGCCCTTGCTTTGAACTATTTATAAAAATTTTATTATATAGATCTCCACCCTCAGCGTGCTCCATCACAATGCAGAGACAGGTTGAACTCAAAACCACCTAAAAATTCAAAATACCCGCAAATTACACCATTAAAAATAATAAAAAATAGAATTCAAACTGTTTTTTATAAGTAATGAAAAAATAATTTTAAGATAAAAACAAACCAAGTACGGCATGGGCGTACTCAGGGAGTAGTACAATCAATCTCTCAAATTACAATCCTCAACCAAATCTAAAAAGGTCAAACAAGGAGCAGAATGAAAAACAACACTCCAATCCAACAAAGTACAAAGAAAAAGGGGAAAAAGGCCTTAATTTCAAGGATAGACCATTCCTATCCCTCAAAACTTCTTGCATTTTGTTCCCACCAAAGACACCACATGATGCAATATGACACAACATTCCAAAAATCTATTGTCATGTCAGCCTAATGTACCTTGCCAAGCAGAAAACATATCAACAGCCATCTTTGGCATAAACCATTGGAGACCAAACAAACAGCACACCATTGTCCACATCTCATAAGTTATAGGACAATGAATGAGAAGATGATCAATTGACTCCCCACTTCTTTTACACATTTAGCACCAATCCTATACAACAATCCCTCTCTTCCGGAGATTATCTGTAGATTAAATCTTTCCTAGGGCAGCAATCCAAGAGAAGAAGGCAACCCTAGAAGGGACCTTTGAACGCCAATCCAATTTCCATGGAAATGACATGCCATTAGACGAGGACAGAGAATGATAATATTCTTGCAACTCAAAACTCCAACTCATGGCTGGACTCCAACAAAGTTTATCAATTCCCCCACCCCTAACAGACTTGGAATAGATTAGATCCACAAAGTTAACCAACGATTCCAACTCCCAATATTGGACGGGGCTAGAGAAGCGAACATCCCAATGAGACACAACTGATACCATATAAATCGTGGAAGCCACTTTCAGAGGGCAATCACCACACCACTAGTCATGCCAAAACTTCACTGTAGTACCATCCCCCACATCAAATTGAAGAAACCAGGAAATTTTCAACCTTCCCATCTTATGGATTTACAAAGACTCACAGTATAGGGCCCGAACACACCTTTAGTGCACCATCACCCCCCCCCCCCCCCCAAAAAAACAAAAACAACATTCACACTCATATTTTGCCTTTATATCCCTCCTCCAAAGAACCTCCCTTTCAGTTCCATATCTTCACCAACCACTTCCCTAAATATTAGAATTCAAAATTAGCCATATATACTCCAACAAAACCCATATATATGTGTGTGTGTGCATGTATGTATGTATTTATTCATTTAAAGAAAAATTGGCACAAGCAACACAATCACGTACCTCCTTGAATTGAATTACGTTGGGATGATAAAGCGATTTCTGGATTATGATTTCTCTAGCCAGATATTTATCAATCTACAACCAAAAATAAAAAAATAAAACAACCAATCAGAAGATATATAAACACATACACATACAGTGAAATTGGAAAATAAACAACATCCAGGTATTAGTCCCAAAATTTTTGGGTTCAGCTACTAAGCAGACTAATTATGGTTGGCCACATTCAGTGGATCCATTCATAATAGAGCAGCTGTGAACCCGACACATGTATACGCTAAGCACAGACATACAAAGAGTTATATATCATTGAGCTCTTAAGGACCAAACTTTCGGTTTGTTTTAAGGTAATGATAATGCAAATATATATATATATATATATATATAAGAATTTTGAGGCAAAATCAAAAGTGTTTTAAAAACATATATATTTATGTACTGGGAAAAAAAGTATGTACCTGATGACCACGCTGAATGCATTTCATGGAAAAGAGTTCTTTGGTCTTTTTGTTTTCCACGAGCCATACCTCTCCAAAGCTCCCATACCCTAGATATTCCACTTGCTTGTACTTTTCCATTGTGGAAGGAGGTAAAATATTTTCCTTCAAACAGTCACTCAAAACAAATAGAAACCAAAGAAAATCAAAACAAAATCAAAACAAAATCAAAAACCCCAAAAGGAAACAAGATCTGAAACATAAATCATAAACACTAACTCATATCAAACAATCAATTCATCGCACAAAGAAAATAATGTCACAACCAAAACCCCCCAAAAAACCCAGATCCGAAAACATTAAAATGCTCATATCACCATAGTTTTAGAACCTGAATGGGGGGTCGAATAGCCTCAGCATCGACGTGCTCAGAGAGAATAGGATTGAATCGGAATATAGCCTCAGCAGCAGCCTTAGCAACAAGTGTTAGAACCTGAATGGGGCGTCGAATAGGATTGAATCGGAATATCCCTTTAGGGTTAAATTGAATCGCCTCCTCCGGCGAATTCTTGCCCTTCACATCCCCAAAGTTACTTTTACCTAACGAGTATCGACAAAAGCAAGAGAAGGAGACTTGAATAGACTATTAAGTCTATAAGATTTCAAAATTTTCAGATATTTTGTGTGTGATATATCTCTTAATCGGTACCCAAACAGAGAAGAGAGAGAGGCCGAGATGGGTCAGGCGGAAGAGAAGGCGAGATTGGTCGGCGTGGGTCAGCTTGGGACTTGGGGCTTGGGTCGGCGGCTAAGGCGAGATGGGTCGGCGGCGTGGAGAAGGGGAGTGGGCCGGTGAGGAGTGCAAGAAGAAAGGAAAAAAAGGATGAGAGTTCAGCTTCGGTGGCGGGCTGGCGGCGGTGAGAGGATGATGAATCTCGGCAGAGGTGAGAAACAGAGTTGAGAGTTTGACCTGAACTGAATCGGTAGAGGAATAAAGAAATAAAAATAATAATAAAAAATTGTTAGGAATACTGAATTTAATAAAATTGTATTTCTCTATTAAAGGATATACATGTATGTCTTTATACAGGAGATATAGGAATGTAAAACAAATAAAAGTGTAATACAAGAATGTGTGTTATACAAGTAATTTATTTAGACTTAAAGCCTATAACATTATACATGTTAACAGCCCTCCTCAAACTCAAAGTAGATATGAGACCAACTTGAGGTTGTCAACTAAAATACGAAGACGTCTCTTAGGATGTAACTTGGTGAAGATATCAGCAAGTTGATTTGTAGAGGAGACTGAGATTAGCTTGAGAGCACCCTAGACAAGATGATAACGGATAAAATAACAATCGATCTCAATGTGTTTAGTCCGTTTATGAAAGACATCATTGTAAGCAATATAAATGACACTCTTGTTGTTATAATAAAGAGGAGTATCAGAGGATGTAGACACACCTAAGTTTTCGAGAAGTCATCGTAGCCAAAGAAGCTCAGATGTGGTATCTGCAAGGGCACAATATTCTGCTTTAATACTAGAGTGGGCCACATGAGTTTGTCTCTTGTTTCGCCAAGAAATCAGAGAAGAACCAAGAAGGAAGCAATAATTAGTTTCTTAAGTTTTAAAACTGAGTTGTATTGGTATTACTTACGTTGCTAACGAAACAATAACTCAACATTTTTTTTAATGATATGGCATGTTTTTAATTAAAAATTAAAAAAAAAAAAGTTTCCACGTTAGATGAAATTGAAAAATCATATTGATTGGATTAAAAACAAATCTGATATTTGTTTAACAAAGGCGCGTCGAAGAGAGAGAAGGGGAAGCGAGAGCCGCCGGTGGAGACCAAATACCTAGTTGCACGACAGCACTGCTTCTTTGGCACTGTTTCTTTCATATTACCGTACAACTCTCCCTCTCTCTTCTCCCCCATCTCTTTGTTTCTCTTCCTCGGTGTCTCTTTCTTTGAACCACCAACCACTCGAAGTCAAATAGCTCATCCACTAGCCACCAGCAACCAACAACCAGCCACTAGCCACCACCCAAACCCATACTCAGCTCAATCCACCATCGCCCACCACTCAACCACTGAAACTCAGTTACCACCACCACCAACAACCACAACAACCAGCCACTACCACCAGCCATAAAATCCACAGTCACCACCACCATGCCACATGCCAACCACCAAAAGCCATTAAATCAGAAACGAACAAACCTATTATTTCGGAACCCTTGGTCTCCACGAAACCCACGCGATCAAAACCCCATCAAAATGGAACCCACGAGATCAAAACCTGATCTCCACGCTTACCAATCAAAACCCCGATCTCCCACCCAATCTCCACGAAACCCACGCCGATCAAAACCCCATCGAAACCCACCTGATCAAATCCCTAGCCGCGCAACAGCACTGCTTCTCTAACCAAATCCATTTGAAGGCGTCGTCAGCCCCTTGTATGGACGGCAGTTATGCTTTATCAAGTGGGAACATATAACTCTTAAGTTATCAAACCGTTTCTAGCAAATGGAACATTTGTACAGTGGAAACATATGATTTTTCTATTTCATCTAACGTGAAAACTATTTTTTTTAATTTTTAATTAAAAACAAGTCACATCATTAAAAAAAAATGCTAAGTCATTGTTTTGTTAGTAACATAAGTAACACCGTTAACAGCAGTTAGTAAAAGAATTAATACAACTCAGTTTTAAACCTTAAGAGAGTAATTGTGCTCACTTCAAACTTAAGGGACCAATTGCACACACAGGGTAAACTTCAAGGACCAATAGTATAGTTTTGCCTTGCTAAAAAACCTTCCTAGCGGTCGTTAGTACCATTCCATCAGGGCCTGGTCTGAGCTGTGAAAAAATTGAAAACTGAAAAGAGAGTTTTGGAGGCGAAAATTGGGAATTAATCATAATTGCTAAACTATATAGTTAATAGGCACTATTTCAAAACTATATTTTTTACTAACATCTCGAGTTTAAAAAATTCGGTTTAGGGCTTATAAATTGAGCCTCCAAGACTCGGTTTCTATGTTCTGAGTTGCGTTTGAGTTGGCATTTTTCCATGTGGCATCCACCTGGAACTCGAGTATTAGACAGTCGAGTTATATTTCAACCCTTTAAGCATTGATTTGTATATGACGTGGTTCATCCACGTGGAAACTTAAAAAGCAAGTCTTTGAGACTCGATTTCTAATAGGGCTTTTTCAAAATTAAACCAAGTCTCTAACGCCTCTCCACTCTCACGCCTCACGCCTCTCTCCCTCTCACTCTTGCACAGACTCACACCTCTCTCACTCACCCTCTCCACTCTCACTCACTACTCACCCTCTCACTCTCACACAGACCCTCTCCGCTATCGCGTCTCTCTCACACGCCTCTCTCACTCAACGTCTCCACTCTCACTCATCATTCACCCTCTCACTCTTACACAAATCCTCTCCACTGTCATGCTTCTCTCACTCACCCTTTCCACTCTCACTCAGTCTCCACTCTTAAGCACCTTTTCCAGTTCTCTCAGGTGTGATTTTCTTCTCCTAAACCCACTTTTGAAATACATTTTCGGTTGTTTTTCTTATTGTGTGATCTTTTCACGTGGGTTTGTGGTTTTTGTTCCAAAATTATGATTGATTTGATTGTTGACTGTACTATTTTAGAACTTGTTTTGTGTGTTATTTTGTTTGGTTCCCAAGAATATGCAAGAAATATTTTCCATTTTGTGCTGAGATTGTCGTGTTTGAGAAAATTTAATATGAGGAAACTAAGAGGCCCGAGGAATAGTGTAACACCCCGATCCAATTTTATAGTTAACCTATATGTTTAAGTGATTAATTATTATCTTGAGTCACTTACTTTCTAAAATTAATATAAGAGTATTTAATAAACATATTATTTTATAACGGGAAATTATTGTGTACTTTTGGAATATCATAAATACGTACTTCCTCCTCTCACATAAATGGTAAATCCTATCGCGAATTTAATTAGTGGGACCCACCATTCATGTGAGAGGAGGGAGTACGCATTTATGGTACTCCGGGAGTACTTAATAATTTTCCTTTTATAACGCCTTTGAATAAAAATTGTAAAGATTATAAATAATTAATGGTCATTTGTATTATAAATAGATACTGAGTATGTATAAGACTATATTAAGTAGTTAAGTTATTAGATATATAGTTGTTGGAATTTAATTAAGTGTTTAAGGTAAGAGTTTATATGCCAAGTTATTGTATAGTTTGGGTCTTTATAGTATATAAGCTTATAAGGGGGTAGGGTGGTAAGCAATTTTTAAAAGTTACAAGGGTGAGTGGTGAGTCATCAGCCCTTTTTCCTTTATGCATACACGTGCCCCACAAAACTTTCTCCTTTATCTTTTCTTGGCTACACCAGTAGGTTCAGCCCTTATTCTTCTTTCCCTATTCCTTTTTTTTTTTTTTTTTTGTTCTTATCTCTTTCTTCTTCTCTTGTTCTTACACGGCAACACCTCATCTCTTCTTTGACTTTCTCAAGGCAACTAGAAGACTCAAGGAGCTCTCTCTCTCTTTCATACCCACGGGTCCAACACCAAAAGAAAGAAAAGCTCTCAACTCTTCTCTCCCTCTCACACCTACGGGTCCAGCAGCAAGGAAAAAAGTTTCTTTCAATCCTTCTCAAGCTCTTGTTCTCAACTTGAAGCTAGAGTGATTCTAGCACTATCACTCCAAGAATCCGTGTCTAGGGTAAGGGAAAATGTAATTCTTATAGTCTATTGTCCATTTTAAACTTAAGTGTTGGTTATATGAATTTGTATATGGGTGTGTTGGATTTTAGGGATTGTTGATTGCCTAAAAATGAATTGAATCATTGTTATGCTTGCATGTGCTCCTAGATGATAGACTAAGATAAAATCTGTTATGGGTGTTAGGACATATGTAGTTCAAGTTTGTGAATATATGTCGCTATTTTATGTAATTGGCTTATCCTTAGACAAAACGCACTTTACTTGTAATTGGGTAGATCTAGGATGTGTTTAACACCTCAAGAAACAGTGTTTCAAGATTCAGTGTTGAAGCCATCAAAGTCTGTCCAAGAAACAAGCAAGGAAGTGCAAGTTACTAAAGCTCGACACCTACCTCGACACCTACCTCGACACATGCATCTATCGAGCTTTAAGAAGTTGTTTTGCCCCGAGCTTCGACAGTTTCTCGACAGATCCTCGACACCTCTATCTGTCGAGAATTAAAGAAAACAGATTTTCAGTTCTGTTTCAAGTCGAGTCCGTGAATGTGTCTTTGGGACTTCTTTTCTCCTAATCCTAGACATATAAAAGGATTGTTTTAAGGGCCGTAAAAGAGGATGCAAGTTGCACAATCATTGAGAACTTCTTGTTCATGCAATTTGTTTGAACGACAAAGTTCGTGCCCTAACTGATGATTTGAAGAACTTTGCAGCCAACAACTCTCTCTCTCTAGTTGGTGTTTGAAGTCGCGTATTGGGATCCACGCATCTGGTTAGTCACGTACTGGGAGCCGTGCATTGAAAAGAAGAAACTATCACTATAGAGCAAGTCCAATTGGGTATTGGGGTAAGGGTTAAACTGTAGGTTGGTAAGGTACTTGAGATTCCTTACTTGTAATCGCTTGCTGTGATAATAGTGGAGTTTCAGGAGTGGTGACCTTAAATCACCCAGTGGGGTTTTTGCCGTCAGGTTTTCCCCATTCGTAAACAAATTACCGTGTCATTTATTTTCCGCTGCATAACTTAGTTTTGGTGATTTGTTTGTGCTGCCACGTGATATTGCATGTTAATTTGATTAATTAATAACTGGGCTAATTAATTAAATTAAGTTATCACAAGGGGTTAACGCGTTTGTGGTCTGTCAGGGTAAGTGTTAAAAGGAGTAAAATAGCTAGATAAACTTTATGGAATTGCTATTTGAGGTGCTGAATGTGTAGTTGAGTCAGTAATTGAAGCTTGTTGAGAGTTAGCTCATGAACTTGTTAAGAGTTGCACTCATTGGCTAACCTGTTTGGTCATTATAAATCTTGTATTTTTCTAGGATAGCTATGGGTAAAAGATTTATTGGAGATTATTATATGATATGTCTAGTATGTGTATTAAATTTCATATGAAAATACCATCGTTTGATAATTGTTTGTGATTTTACAAGAAAATGTTGCAAAGCTATCATTGTGACAGATTCTAAGTTTACGCATGATAAATTATGTATTAAATTGTATACAGTGAATTAGGATGCTAGGAGTAGTTCTTACGAATGCTAAGACACATATGGTTGTATTGGAAGTGGTCTCACAACATTTGGATGAATATAAAAATAATGGTTTAATTTCTAAGTTGCATGAAATTCTGTCAGGACAGATTTGAGCAAGTTGTCTTGTATGATTTTTAGTAAATCATGGTTTCATGATTTGACTAAAAAATTGATATGGTATTTACTAGACATCCAGGGAAGTGGCTCTGTAAAATTTCATGACGTTTGGATGTGTATGGACAGCCCATTTGTATTTTACAAATGAGGTATATGCTGCTAAAATAAGCAGTGAACAGCATGTGATACACCTGACTTTGAGGATTTAATTCTAAAGTTGGGGTGAATATTTTGAGCTATAAATTAATACTCTTATCATTTAGTATGTCTAGATCATAGATAAATTTTGTATAACTTGGTTCAAGGTTTAGTACTCAAGGGAGGGGTTCTAAACCATTCACTTATTGTTTTTATGAAGCTGTTTTGTTCATGCTGTATGTTGCCTTGTGTAAGTTTATGCATGCACCATTGATTCCAATCTCAAACATGTTTTGAATTGATTTTAAAGCTGTTTGTCATGATCTGAATATGAACATTAAAACAATGGTTCTCTATGATTTAGTACATCATATTGTTTGATGAATGTATTTTGTGTTTGTGGGAACCTCGTTGAGGTGGGATTAGGATTTCCTTGGTTCTAAGATATAGGTTTTTGAGATGAATGTGTAAGTTTATGATAAGAAATAATTGATAGTAATAAGCTTTAATATTTGGTTTAGGTGTTACCAACCCTAGGTCTGAGCTCCTTCGACTTTAGGCTCTTGGTTCCTCTGGTTTCAGGTAAGGGATAAGTTATATGGATATTTGGTAAGTCATGAGGTTATTTTAAAAGTATACTACCTCTAAGCACGCGCTCACGCACATGCTCAGAGGCTTTTCTATTTTTTGGGTAAGAGTTAATTTAGAACATTTATTATAATTTAGGATTACTATATTTTTCAATCACTAAAAAAAAAAAAAAAAAAAAAAAAAAAAAAAACCTAAGGGTGTGATGAAAAATTATTTTACCACACATAATACTCATCATACCCCTAGTTGTTGTTTTTTTTTTTTTTTTTTTTTTTTTTTTTTTTGTGATTGAAAAATGTAGTAATCCAAAACAATAGTCGGCTAGATCCAATAGAGATACATGTACTGTTGGAGCTTTAAACCAAAACAAATTTCTACTCTTATTCCAAGTAGAATTCCAAATCAAATAGGAAATAAGATTTGTATCTTGTTAATAGAGTTTGGTTTTTATATTCCAATTTCAAAAGATAGTAACCAAAGGAATAAAATTCTTTTCTCATCCAAATCCAATAAGGAGTAAAACTCCTTAATTCAAGCCATATGTCTACAGATAATTCACAGAAGAATTGGGTCACATTATTATAATTATCGCTAAGGTCTACATATCATATACAACATCTGAACTACACAATCAACAACTCAATTATTTAGTTGAAAATTTTCAATAATAAATAATAATAGAAGAGAAATCTTAAAAAAAAAAAGAGAGAGAGAGAGAGAGAAAACGATTGTACCTACCTTTTGGCCACCAAATTTTTATCCCTTCTTGCTGGGGCAACAAAAAATAATTATATTAGATTCAATAAAAAAAAAAAAAAAAGATAGAGAGAAACATGGGACTTACAATGTTTGCAGTTCAACCCCATTGGAGAGATATGCACAAACTGGATTCTCCTATCTGTGAATTGCATAAACAAGGCCTGATTTGCCTACACCTACATCACACCCAACTATTTTCTGTTTTATATAGTTTTTCATGGAAACTAAACCCCCCCCAAAAAAAAAAAAGCATAAATCAACATCAATAGAGAAATTCTTATTAGAAGCTATGTAATAAACAAAGCGAAGTGTTACTGTGTTGAGGGTCCACTTCTGCTCATAATGGCATAGAAAGAGGGAGAAGAACTTGCACAGAGAGGGAGATAGGGAGAAGAAAGAAAGCGGTTTTCATATGTAACGTTCAAAATCTGTAACTACCCAAGACTCTTTTAATTTAATTTAAAGAGCAGTTCTAATTTTTTTAAAATTATTTAGTGGTCCTATTTAGTAGAAAAAAAAACTGTATTTAATTATTATATATATAATTTTTATTTTAAAAATCTAATTTATAAGTGAATAAATCAATCTAAAAATTAATGGGAGAGTGGTCCTATTTTTTAGGCAATGTTTTAGTGGGAGTTAGAGTTGCATTTTTATCGGATTATCCTTTAGTTTTGTCTCTACTTAAACATAGGACTGAAAGGGCATTTTTGAACTTAAAAATGTGGAATCCAAACAGGTGAAGCCCCTTAAATAGTAGTATAGATCATGCATTAAAGGTTTTTGATTAGAGATATTGCATATAATCATGTTTTAGACAAAGATATGTTCATGAGCTTTCAAAAACTTACTTATATGATTTGAACATATTGATGCTATTACTAATTCCACGAACATGATGTTTAAAGAAAACAATGGAAATGCTTTTATTATGAAATGTTATGCAAACTATGAATTTCAGTATGATGTATAATTATGAAATGTTTTCGGGTTATGTCCTCTGATTATCTGAACTCTGCCAGTAGGGGCTTAATTACTGGCTTTCCACGGAAAGTGTTATCTGATTGGCTATTAAAAGTGGGACTGGCCCTGCTATATCCACCCTTGTTGGTTACCGCCAACTTGTGGAGAAAGTCAACCGACCCTCATGGTTGAAGATATGTATTATGATGAGATCTTGGGAATACTTGGCATTGTGGGGAATGCTGGATGTCTAGCATAGTGGTGCTAGAAGCCTCCCAAATAATTACAAACTTATCAGATATGGACTAACCAAAATGTTATGAACAGCTATATTATTTTATTAATCATGAAAGAATGATTTGTTTAAATGCATTATGAAAAGTTAAAAGCTCTCATGAAAAGAAGTTTATGATGAAAAGAAAAACTGTTCTTTAAAGATAAAAGTTTCTGAAGTTCTGTTGTACTTTAAAGATAAAGAATCTGATGAAAAAGTTTAAGTGTTCTATAAAAATAAAGCTTCTAATGAAAGTACAAGTTTATATTAAAAGTTTTTAGATTTACGTTCTTTATGCAATGATGAGTTTTATGACTATGAAGGTTATAATATTTAATGAGAAGAAGTTTATGAAGAAAATTTTTGTTATTCTTTAAGATGTTTTTTAGTTTAAGACAAAGTTACCAATTATCTGATTTAAGTTAAAATGATTATGTTGTAACGAGAATATATATATATATATATATATATGTATGTATGTATGTATATGATTTTAAACAATCGATATCATATTTGGTGACTTTGTGAGAAATGAAAGAAATTCAATCCAAAAGGTTTTGGTAATATTCTGATAAGAAAAGGGAGAACAATTATTTTCCTATGACAAGCGTATAAATTATTATTATAAATAGTATAAAATACTATGCATGAAAAGATGTTCTCCTTTCTAAACATTTATAAAAAGAAATGATTTGATTTACATGCATTCTAATTAAATTTTTATGTAGCTTACCCTTACTGAGTTGTGTAGCTCACCCTTTCTACTCTTTCAGTTAGCAGGTTTTATTTTAAAGTAGAGGGAACCTTAGTCGAGTTTTAGAAGGAGTTGGTTTTAGTTTTAAAAGTATATATCCCAAACTAGCAATTTGACGTTTAGCTTTGTAGTATTGTGTATTTTATGATCTAATGAAAGTTGTGTACCTTAAGGTATTAAGAGATGTATTATGAGAAATTTAGAATTTGAGTAACTGGTAAATTATGTTATTCTAGGAGTACAATGTAGATGCTCTGAATGTTAAGTGAAGGGTTATATCATTTAAGTAAAGAAACAAGAATGATAAGAAAGAGGGAAGCTTTTGTTAAAGTTTTGTAAAAGTTAAGTTGGTTCATGTTAATATCAGGTTTAAGCTTGATATTAGCATGCTGGTCATGGTCACAAATCCGGGTATCGGGTTTGGGACATGACAAATAGTAGTCAGAACTTGATTTGCAAGTACTTTATTGTTGTTGTTGTTGTTGTTGTTGTTTCTTGTTGTTTTTTTGTTGTGGGTTATATTATGTCTTCTTTTGCAAGTACTCTGTGTTGAGTAGAATATATGGTTGACTTTCTTGACAATGGTTTCTTGAGTGGGAGCTGCTTCATGGGCTTTTGTTTCACTTCCAAAAATAAAATTTGAATTGTCTCCATTCTGCTTGTTTAATTTACTGGGTATGTCCACTTCACCAACTTGATTTGTCATAATTGTATGGCCATCATTGGTTTCTTTGTAGTTTGTGTGCAACTAAATTAGTTACATGTATGAAGTTTTTCTTGGCACGTTTTCAAATTTGGGTTGATAACCAAATAAAACTTTGTGATGAAAGGAAATAAAGAACAAGAGAGACTATTGGGAGAATGACAAGGGATAATCTCCAAAGTGTTAACAAGATTATGAAGTGTTTAGTTGCTTCTAGCAATAGAAGAATTGCTTGGTTTTCTATTTGCTAGAAAATTTGAGATATGGTTTCCCCTACAACAAGGGAAAATGGGAAAAGATTAGAATTGTTATTGAAATTAAGAAAGATGAGTGATTGATTGCTTGGTTTGGAAGCAAGTTGTCAGTATTAAGTTTCTTTTGTTTGAATAGTAATATTCTTATGCCACTTTTATTTTTAAGGTCCAAGTTAGTTTATTAGGAGTGACCTTTCACTACATGTCCTATAAGAACCTCCAGGATTGCTTAAAAATATGGTGTGCCTTTGGATTCTAATCAACTAAGTGAGAGAGAGAGAGAGAGAGAGTGTGTTCTGCAAAACTCTTTAGAGCAGTATTATCATTATAATTTTCCATAGGCATTGATATTAACAAATCTAAACTCTAATATTGACCAAGAAAAATTTACCAGCCAAGCAGTGTTCTCTTTAGGATCATGTGAGTCGGCCTTGAGTTCCTTAGTTGCTTGAATTGCTAGTTTTTTTTTTAATTAAAAAAAATAAAAAAGCATTCCAGTTTTAATTAAGGATCTATTGACTCTTCACAATTATATATAAACTTTTTCATCTTGTCAGAAGAACTCTTATCTTGTATAATTAGGTGGCATTCCATTGGCATTTCTTTAATTAATGTACTTATAGAGAGAAAAATTCCAGCCAAACTAGATTTTAGAATATTGCTAATGTCCTTATATATATAAAAAATAGGAGAGAATGTTCATTATATCCCACTTGTTTCAGGAAGACTCCAGAAGCCTCAGATGCATTTCTTTGTTAGAGACTGGAGCCCTTTCTTCTAGAGAAACAAAAAAAAAAAAAAATCAAAATAATAATAATAAATAGAGAAAAAAAATGCTTTCACCTTATCTCTCTATGTGAGTCCTTTTGTTTTCATGAGTGATGTCTCTGAAGCATAAACTTATCAACAATAAATAAATAAAAATAGAAGACATTGGATATTGGAAAGGAACTGAGGTAACACTAAGTCTTGTATTGGGTTTTTGTTTCTGACTTTGTGTGGATATTGAGTTCATGATCTGCACCTTTTGTTTGTTAGTTACTTGTTATCTTTCCTTGTGTTATGACATTCAAGACTATCATGATATTAATTAAATTTTAAGTAGAGTGATGCTTGTAGTGTTAGGTTATTTTGTGTATTCTAGTTAAGAGGATGGACCTGAATATTCTGTGGAACTTTATCATGTTTTGAAGAATAACTACCTTGAAACTCTCTTGAGTCTATTTATTAATTAGTAAACTTCTGCTTATGTGATATTTTGCATGAATTTTATTTCTCTTAGTAGCAAATAGTTTATTTTCATGTACTTAGCTTTTATTTTAGCTATTCATGAATTTGCTGTGGATGGTCTATGTTACTTTGCGTATTAGTCATTGTTGCTCTTTTGGTTGGTTTTTATTTGGACACGTGCTGTTAATGATATGCAGTTGATTTTTAGTTTATTAGTTGTCAATGTAGTTTACACAGTATGTATGAATTTTTAGTTAAGGCTTATGCCACATGACTACAGACAACAAATTCATTTAGTTAAGGCTTAGGGCAGTTAACTGAATTCTTTCATCTTTGCTTTATTCTTTCATCTTTTACTAAATTCTCATCGTACAAATTGGCTTGGCTTTTGTTGCTCTAACTCATACCTAGTTTGATAGGCCAAAAACGTATTGACCCATCGTGATGGATTAAGTTGATTAATTAGCCAAGATTAATTAATTAATCAATTTAACATGCAAACGCGTGATAGCACAAACAAATCACCAATAAACTAAAGTGTAGAGGAAAATAAATTGACAAGGTAATTTGTTTACGAATGGGAAAAACCTCAAAGGCAAAAACCCCACCGGTTGATTTTAAGGTCAGCCTCTCGAAAATCCACTATTATCAAAATAAGCGGTTACAAGTAAAGGAATCTCAGTACCTTTTACTAACCTATAGTTGAACCCTTACCTCAATATCCGATTGGACTTGTTCTGTAGTGACAATCTCTCCTTTTAATGCACGACTCCCAGTACGTGACTAATCAATTGCGTGGATCCTAATGCGCGACTTCAATCACCAACTTGAGAAAGATGTTCGCTGCAAAGTTCTTTCGTTCATCCTCACGATAAAGAACAAGAAGACGTTTGGTTACAAAACCCTACGGTGCACAAACACAATAGCTTCTTCACAATAGAGATGAACTAGGGCAAGCTCTGTTTCTGGTCATAAATTGCTTGAACAAACTTGCTCAATGCTTTTTGCAACTTGTGCTCTTAGCTGTGTCACCAGATACGGCCCTTAAAATAATCTTTTTATATGTCTAGGGTTATGAGAAAAGAAGGCCCAAAGACATATCCATAGATTGGAATCAAAACAGGTCTGAAATTTTGTTTTTCTTAAACCTCAACAGATAGAAGTGTCGAGCTGTTGTCGAGCCACGAGGTTGGAACAGCTTCTTAAGCTCGATAGATGCTAGCTGTCGAGCTTTAATGACAGGCTCTTCTTCAACTTGTTTCTTAGACATACTTGCATGGTTTTAACACTTGATCTTGAAACTTTATTTCTTGAAGTATTAAAACATCCTAGATCTACCCAAATATAAGTAAAATGCGTTTTGTCAAAGGTTTAGCCAATTACATAAAAGAATGACATATGTTCTTAACAAGTGAACCACATATGTCCTAACAATCTCTCCCTTTGGCAATCCGTGACAAAACCACAACAAACAAATCAACATATGAGAGAAGTCATAAAGCATTTAACTCATGCTCACTTGTTGAATACAATAAAATCTATCCTAACATAAACTCTTGAAAAACTTTACAAGAAGAGAGTCCATGACAAGTAGACTTTGACAACCTGTACTTCTAAAATACTTTACACAAAACACATCAAGGCATCTTTGTGTAAAGCAGAAATAATAGGTTGCATACAAAGGAAAGAAACATGTGTATAAAAAAAGAAAAGAAACAACACACGGAGAGATAGGTGAATAACACATACATTATCACATATATATCTAAGATAAGTACAATGTATGAAAAAAATGGTCACAAGACCTAGGTACAAGAACAATGTATCTATAAAAGAAAGAAAAGAAAAAGATACAAGTAATCCTCACTACATCCCTTAAAAACAAAACAACATTCCCCTTAACAAAAAATCTCCTATATCCTAACTCTCCCCCTAAGAATGATTACTCTCATATCCAAAACTACTCATCCTTTTTGTCACAAGGGACAAAGGGTAAGAGTGTCAAGTAAACATCTCGTCAGAACTGGAAGAGATAGCATCTCCATCCTCATCATCATCATTATCATCGGAACCATCATCATCAGATGTCTCGAATGCTTGAGAAGAGGAGAGGGAAACTCCACAAAACCACCAAGGCGAGCTTGCCATCTAGCAATGCGGCCAACACAGGTGTTCACCTGATATAACTTAGTAGAAAGTGTATTAAGGTGAGCATCCATGCGTTGAAGGTGCGCCATGATCGCATCCAAAGTCACACCTCCCACTGAAGTAGAGGGAGCGGAGGTAAAAGGAACTGAAGGAGTGGGAGTGCTATTGAACTGGACCACCTCAAACGAAACTACTCCTCACTCTATTTAACGGTAGCGTAGTCAATGGCACACGTGACGGAGAAGTGGTCGGATGAGGGAAAGAGAACAGAAAAATGGCATAAAATCCTCGTGATAGCTGAAGGAAAGACAAGCTTATCATGGTTCACCATATCCTTATACACATCTATGATAGAAATAATGAAATGTGAAGGAAAATCTATAGACAGATCCTTGAGAAGGGACAACAGAAAATAAACACGAGACTCTATGATAGAGTTGTAGTGAGAGAGAGGATACAAAACAAACGTCATCACCATATTCAAGAATCTAGGACCTTTAGCAAAAGGCCGACATGATGTAAACTGACGATCACCCCAATCAGCTAGGCACTCATAGAAGGCAGAGATCATCTCATCTTTGGACACAGTCTGCAGAAGCTCACTACCGGGGTAGTTAGGATGCTTAACCTTCAGAACACGGAGCACATTGGATACTAACTCCGATGTGACCATTATAAGCGTACCTCGAACACGAGTCTGAAAGAGAGGTACTGAAGTGTCAGTTCCATGCATGTTGGAGTAGAACTCTTAGATTAGCACGAAAGGACATGTGACCGGGACGTCATACAGTGACTCCCATTCCTGACTGTGAATGACATTGGAAAGGTTAGTGTCGGTGAAATTTGACGAAATAACTCGGCATTTCGAATGAACACCTCATTTAGAGATGTTCTCTAAGAACTCTTTTTGGGCTTTCTCATCACAGAACCGAACAGAAGAGGGAATAGGATCAGAAGATGAAAAGGCCCTATAACGAAGAGGGTTCTGGGATGGAACAGACTTACATTTTGTGCCATTGACATACTAACGTAAACTAGAGAGAGAGGGGGAAGAAATAAATACTCAGAAAAGTCCCAACACATTTCAAATATAACAAGCATATTGAAAGGAGAGAATGTATGCATGAAAAATGCATGAACATGTGATATGCAATATAAAAGGCATCATGGGCTCAACTCAATCCAATCCTACCAGCACACAATCAAATTGCACACATCTAAATGTATGATAATACAATTATTATGCTTATGTGATGCAATGTATGAGAGTTGAAACTCAGTTAGATAAAAACCCATCCCAAAAATTTCACAAAAACTCAACAATTTTTAAAAAAACCCCAAAAATTTTCAAAAACTCAAAACCTAGGTATGAATGCATGAAAAGATCATGAAGAAGGAGAGAAAAAGAGATCATACCAAGTGATTTGAAGATGGAAAAGGCTGAAAATCACGTGGTTTGAAGGTTTTGAGAGAAAAGAGAGTGATTAGAAGGTGAACAGACGCGAACAGATTAAGAGAGATCGAGAGAATGAAGCCCGAATCACCTTTGAACATATACATAGAACCTCAATAAATCTTGACAGATGGAGGTGTTAAGAGGTATCGAGACAAGCGTCGAGAACACAGGCATTGACAGATGAAGCTATCGAAGAGGTGTCGAGGAACAAAACATCATACACGAATAAAAGAGGCTCAATCGATCCACCAACTGTTGAGAAGCTATCGAGATTGCGATAAGAAACAGCTTAAAAACTCGACAGATAAGCCAGGTGTCGAGGAGGTGTCGAGATTGCATAAAAATAGTTTTTCAAGAAAGGGAAAAAAAAAACACAGATATAAATGCAATCACACATGCAACTTAACCAATGATCCAAACAACATTTTGAACTCTCAAAATCATCTCTCAATAATAAAAATGTTAAGCATTTAGATCCCAAACACACACACACACACACACACACACACACACTAAACAAGTCTAACTAATTTTATATTTCAAAAACAAGTTAAGATAGTTTAGTGAACATACATCAACACATGTAAACCTTGTGATGGCCAAATCACATTGTACCTGCATATGTATCAAGAGTAACAAAGAATATTGCGTGTTGTGTGTGAAAAACATTGCAAAATTGCATAAGTGTCTCAAAGTTATGACGATTTGAGATATGAGAAAATCACTTTTAACTCATACGCAATCATAACTGTTTGATGGAGACTATCACCTTCAAGGTACATCCTATAACTCCCACATCTCCTAGAATACAAGCTTGCAATCATATGTAAAACATTTTGTTCTTTTTGCTTTTATTACTTTGCATATTTTCTTTTTATTAAGTAAACCATGCATGGGTATATAAAAGAGAGAAAAGAAATACTCAATTATATTAAGCTTTTTGACATTGCACTTTTGCTATGCCAAAGCATACAAATGTCATTAACATTACACTTTTGCTATGCTGAAGCATACAGTTGTCATGTCATGATTGGTAGGTAACAGTGGTGAGATGGTTATTTATGCCTTTCTCTTAGGATTTTCTAATCCTTCTCGTCAAAAAGAGCGATACGAGTGTTAAGTACAAGTGATCACTTAACCTTACTCATCACAAACAAAGAGCCACAAAGCTCACTTGCTTAGTTGTACATAAATATGCTCATCTAAGCTACAAATGATATAAAGTTTAGAAAACTCTATTTTAATGGCAATTTTAAGGTTCACAAGAACCAATGTACACATACACAAACTGTTTTTGTATATTTTTGAATTTTTCAATTTTTTTTAATTTTTTTTAAAAACAAAACAAAATAACTAAAACTGAAAAACTAATAACCAAAAACATGTAAAACAAAACAAAGCAACGCATAAAACTAGATGCAAATGCAGGAGGAAAAGAAAAAGAGAAGAAGATCAATCCATGGAGATAACACCAATGTTTTGACGAAGGAATTCAAAACGTTTACTATCTAGAGGTTCGGTGAACAGGTCAGCCTTCTGATCATTGGTGTGAATAAACTCAAGAGTAAGAGTACCATTTTCGACAAGCTCCCTAATGAAGTGTTGTCGAATTTTTATGTGTTTAGTTCGAGAATGTTAAACCGAATTCTTAGAGATGTTGATGGCACTAGTATTGTTACAATAGATGGTGAGATGTTCTTGACAAATACCATAATCATGGAGGAGTTTTTGCATCCATAGGAGTTGGGTGAAATAGTTACCGGCAGCAATGTACTCAGCTTCTGCAATGGATAAAGAGATGAAGTTCTGCTTTTTGCTCATCCAGGAGACAAGATTATTACCCATATAAAAACAACCTCCCGATGTACTCTTTCTATCATTAGCATTCCCAACCCAATTGACGTCAAAGTACCTAACTAAGACATCATTAGTGTCCTTGCTATACCACACACCAAAATCAGCAGTGGTTTTGACATACTTTATGATTCTTTTTAAAGCAGTCATATGAGACTCTTTGGGATTAGCCTGATATCGAGCACACACTCCAATACTGTAAATAATGTCAGGTCTACTAGCAGCAAGGTAAAGAAGACTACCTATCATGCTTCTATACAGAGATGAGTCAACACTTTTACCTAACAGGTCAACAGTGAGTTTAACATTTGGGCTCATGTGGATTCTAACAGAACTAGCAGATTCTAAACCAAACTTTTTCACAAGATTCTTAGTATATTTAGATTGAGATAGAAATATACCTGAATCTTGTTGACGAATCTGCAATCCAAGGAAGTGAGTCAGCTCTCCAATCATGCTTATCAATGTAGACTTGAGCAATTATCAGGTCGCCATCTTCCCTCTTGATGAAGAGAGTCTGATCAGCCTTTCCTCTTGTGAACCCATGTGACACCAAGTATTGTGTGAGTCGATCATACTAAGCTCTAGGTGCTTGTTTTAGCCCCATAAATTGCATTCTTGAGATATAGCACATGATCTGGAAAGTGTGGATTAATGAAACCTTTTAGTTGAGCCACATACACATCTTCTTTAAGTAGCTCATTCAAGAAAGCAGTTTTTACGTCTATTTGATAAAGCTTGAACTTTAATTGGCAAGCTAAGGCAAGGAGAATTCTGATGGACTCTATATGGGCAAATGTTTCATCATAGTCTACTTCTTCCATTTGTGAGTATCCTTGAGCTACAAGTTGAGCCTTGTTACGAATCACATTGCCCTCCTCATCAATCTTATTGCGGAATATCCACTTTGTGCTGATGATGTGCTCACCCTCCGGTCTAGGTACTAAAGTCTAGACATCATTCCTCTGAAATTAAAGCAGTTCATCATGCATTGCTTCAACCCAACTTTCATCCTGAAGAGCTTCCTCAACTTTAGTGGGTTCAACCTGTGACAGATAACAAGAATAAGACACAAAGTTAGCAACACATTTATCAACCGTTCAATTCCTTAATGCGAGTTCATTCATGTTTCCCACAATAACTTTTGAAGGATGACTTAGTTTAATCCTGGAGGAAGGTCCTTTCTCTTCATGGCGTTCAGAATTTGATTAAGTGGATATATTCGCAGAATCTTCCATGACTCTGGGAGTACATGAAGTACTTGGAGATATTGGGTCTTGTTTAATGATTTCTTGAACTTCCTTTGACTCAGGAGGAAGAGTTTCTTTGGGAAGTTCCTCAATGCTTTTCTCAGAATTAGAATTTACAGACTCATCAATAACAACATTCACTGTTTCCATTACCTTTATGGTCCTTTTGTTGTATACCTGATAAGCCTTATTTGTAGAGGAGTAGCCCAGAAATATTCCTTCATCACTTCTAGAGTTAAACTTTCCTACATTCTCTCTATCCTTAAGGATGAAGCAAGCGCTTCCAAATATTCTAAAATACTTCACATTTGGCTTCCTTCCTTTCCATAACTCATATGGAGTCTTCTTGGTATCGGGTTTGAGTACACTCTATTAACTGTATGACATGCAGTGCTAACGGCTTCTCCCCACAAGTTTCTAGCCACATTCTTATTGTGCAACATGGCTTTGGCCATCTCCTAAATAATCCTATTCTTTCTTTCTACTACATCATTCTGTTGAGGAGTAATAGGAGCAGAGAATTCTTGAGATATACCTGATCTTGTACAAAAGGACTCAATATATGAGTTCTCGAATTCTTTACCATGGTCATTTTGAATTCGATCAATTTTTAGGTTCTTTTCATTCTGTAATCTCGTGCACAAAGCTTCAACATGCTCAGGAGCATTAGACTTGGATCGTAGGAGAATGACCCAAGTGTACCTAGTGAAGTCGTCTACCATAACCATGATGTATCTCTTACCACCACGAGACTCAATTCTAGTTGGACCCATAAGATCCAGATGTAGAAGCTCTAATGGTTTAAATGTGGCTGATGTATGGGTGCTCGGATGCATAGCTTTCATCTGTTTCCCAAACTGACATGGTCCACACACCACATTGCTCATCTACTAAGCTTCGGTATTCCCAAAACTGATTCATGCTTAAATATAATAGAAAGATGTTTGTAACTAGCATGTCCCATCCGTTGATGCCATAGATCTTCATTTGGCAAACGAATGCTATTGCACACAATATTAACATTAGGAACCAATCCATAACAGTTGTCTAGAGTGCGAACATCACTTATGAGTTTCTTTCCAAACTCATCCATGACAAGACACTGTCCCTTGGAGAATAGTACCATGAAGTCTTGATCACATATCTGACTTATACTCAGAAGGTTCACCCTTAGACCTTCTACGTATAGAACATTTGCAATGTCCGGTAGTCTAGGTAGAGAGATGATTCCCTTCCCTTTAATCTGTGATTTGCTCCCATCACCAAAGGTGACATTGCCACCTTTCTTAAACTCGAAAACCTTGAAAAGGGATCGGTCTCCAGTCATGTGTCTTGAGCAACCGCTGTTAAGGTATCACAAACATGTGTCCATAACTTTAAATGCAGACTTCATCATAAAACACACTTCATGCTTAGATGACAGATCAGTGGAAATGGTGCTTTCTCTTATTTGCCTTTTACGAGCTAAGCCTTTGATTTTTACTCTTCTTAGATGAACTCCTATACACATTTTCATTCTGAGACAGTCTTGTTCTTTCTTAGTTATGCTGAGATCTTTTTTAAGATCATCATAAGAGAATTCAAATAACTTTTAGACTTGTATTTTTTGAAACGCTCAAACAAATAGATATTAGAAAAACAAGATGTATTTGAAAATAGAGATCTCTTCAAGCCGGTTACATTCATGACAACAGGGGTCAATGGATCACACACAAGGATTAAACCCTAATCAAAGTGTGCTTGCTCTAATACCACTTGATAGGCCAAAAACATATTGACCCTTCGTGATGGATTAAGTTGATTAATTAGCCAAGTTTAATTAATTAATCAATTTAACATGTAAACACGTGGTAACACAAACAAATCACCAATAAACTAAAGTGCAGCAAAAAATAAAATGACACGGTGATTTGTTTACGAATCGGGAAAACCTCCAAGGCAAAAACCCCATTGGGTGATTTTAAGGTCACCACTCCCAAGAATCCATTATTATCAAAACAAGCGATTACAAGTAAAAGAATCCCAGTACCTTCTACCAATCTACAGTTGAACCCTTACCCTAATACCCAATTGGACTTGTTCTGTAGTGATAATCTCTCCTTTTTATGCATGGCTCTCAGTACGTGACTAACCAATTGCACGAATCTTAGTGCGCGACTTCAATCACCAACTTGAGAAAGATGTTGGCTACAAATTTCTTCAGTTCATCCTGACGATAAAGAACAAGAAGACGCTTGGTTACAAAATCCTATGATGCACAAACACAATAGCTTCTTCACAATAGAGATGAATTAGGGCAAATTCTGTCTCCGGTCATAGATTGCTTGAACAAACTTGCTTAATGCTTTTTGCAACTTGTGCTCTCAGCTATGTCACCAAATACAACCCTTAAAATAATCATTTTATGAGAAAAGAAGGCCTAACGACCCATAAAATAATCCTTATATGTATAGGATTATGAGAAAAGAAGGCCCAAAGACATATCCATGGATTGGAATCAAAACAGATATGAAATTCTATTTTTCTTAACCTCGACAAATAGAGGTGTCTAGATGCTGTCGAGCAGCTGTCAAGTCACGGGGCTAGAACAGCTTCTTAAGCTCGATAGATGCTACCTATCAAGCTAGCTGTCGAGCTTTAATGACAGGCATTTCTTCAGCTTGTTTCTTAGATAGACTTGCATGGTTTTAACACTTAATCTTAAAACCTTGTTTCTTGAAGTATTAAAACATCCTAGATCTACCCAAATACAAGTAAAGTGCATTTTGTCAAAGGATTAGCCAATTACATAAAAGAATGACATATGTTCTTAACAAGTGAACCACATATGTCCTAACATAGTTCCATAAGCATATTATGTGTCCATTTCTCAAACTAATTGCTTATCATTCTTGTGCAGTATGGCTGCTGCAAATGCTAGACAGATTGACCATGCACAGCCTGGACCCATTGACAAGTCGGTGTTGACACAGTAGGCCGACCATCGGTCCGAAGCTATTTGGAATGGGTAGGTAAAACACAACACTAAAGATTTAACCAATTTAGATTTGAAACCTATGGCATGTACGTGCTTACTTCACATGCCCTTTTTTTAAATGTTTTCTATATATGGATTGCACTTGGTTTGATTTTGTATTCTAATGGAAACTACTTAAAACGGTGATTCAAAATTTTTCTACTTTGATTTGGTAATGAATTTTTCATTCATCCAAGCTAAATAAATTAATTCATAATTTATTCAGTAAAAAAAAATTTATTAATTCATCCAAGCCAAATAAAAAACATATCTGTGCCTAAATCTTCCACATGGTACTTTTTGTGGTTTCTCTTGGAATAGTTGAAAAGCATTGATTCAAGAATTTTTTTTTCTTTGTTCTATTCATCCACAAAAGAGAGAAGGAAAAGTTCAAATGTTATGTAAATGATTGCCTTTTGGCAAGCAAATACTGTAAGCATTATTTTGGCAATATGTGGTTGCCTTTTTATACTTGTTATGGCAAGATTATTTTTAGAAGGAGTCTCAAAGATAAGGTATTCTGTGATCTACAAGATTGTGGACAACTGTTATCTACCATATTTTGATTAATTGGAATGTCATAATTCACAATGGAAAGATTTGTTCTGAAACTGATCTGGTGAAAACTATTGTATTTGTTGTTAGATATAGGCTCTTTTGGTGTAGAAATATTAGAAATTCTATCCAATATAGGACCTTATGCAACCTGTGGAAGTTTCCTTTCTTTGTTTTTGATAACTTCCTTAATTAGTTTCCTTTGATAGTTTGCAGCCTGCTGCTGCCTGTGATTTGTAATACTATTGTAAAGTGGTTTGCTGAATAAAAATTTTCTAATTCATTAAAAAAAAAAAAAAACTTTGTAGTGGTAGCCCTATCAGTAGAAGGTCAGTGTATTTGTGACTAATACTACAAGGTGAAGCTCAACTGGATTTTAATTTACCTATTGGCTTTAGATTGAGTTCGTGTACTATATACCTGGCTTATTTTAACTCATAATTTGATAACGATGGCGGCAACCACAAAAATAAAAAGAAAATCTTCTCTTTATTCTATCTTTCGCGCAAGTTAACTATGAGTTTTTTGCATTAGGTACAACCTTTGTATGCTCATTAATATTAAGGCTTGGTTAAGTTGTGTATGCACTTTATGCATGGAGTAGATTTACTTTGCACCGCTTTCTGCTTCTTTATGTTTTCCTTTTCCATCCGCTTGATATTTTGGAATGTGTTGTTCTAAATTGCATCCTTCTTATAGTATCCCATTTGATTCATAAATGTACACATACCTACTGTCATATATTAATCCATGGTTTTGTTGTGTGCAGGATTTGAGGGACCTTACTTGCCGCAGCCGCAATGAATAGTTCTCCAAGCTAGAGCCATTGGTGGATGACCAAGTCATTGACATCATTAAGGGACTTGGTTTGGAGGGACTCCTCAGAACCCTGGGTAGAGAGATTGATCATAGCCTGATAACGGCCTTAGTGGAGTGATGGCGGCCTGAGACTCACACCTTCCATATGCCACATGGTGAGGTCACCATCACATTGCAGGATGTCGAGATTCTTCTCGGGCTTCCTGTTGATGGTGAGGCCATAATAGGGAGCACGCAGAAAGTATGGAGGGATGTGTGCCGGGACTTCCTTGGCTTTGTTCCTATAAATGATAACACAAAGCAACTTACTGGCCAGAGGATTGTCATTAAATAGCTTTTGGAGCAAGTTGTTGGTCCATTGCCGCCTAATGCTAAAGAGGATCAGCTCCATAAGTACGCATAATGCTACATTATAGCGCTATAGGGGGACATGATCTTCATGGACAAATTCAGCGATAGGGTGCATCTAATGTGGGTGTAGTAGTTGGAGGACCTTCGCAACCCACGAAGGTACAGTTGGGAAAGTGCTTGCCTTGCATGGTTATACAGAGAGTTATGTAGGGCAAGCGATAAGACAGCTAGTTAGATTGGTAGGTGCTTGCTGTTGGTCTAGTACTGGGCATGAGCCAGGTTCTCATATTTGTGCCCGACAGTTGAGCATGGCCCGCCAGTGGGTGCTTATAGTCCTCTAGTGTGTGGTCCACTGTCCCTGAAGTAAGTCTCTACCTCATACACGTCATATAACTTGAATTTATTTATTTATTTTAAAGGCTTCTAGGAATTATTTAAGTCAATATTAAACAAATTTAAACAGAGGTTCAATATATATGATTAGGTTAATATACACTAATTTTGTGTCAAATTTCCTAAATTATATGATTAGGTTAATATACTCGAGTACTTCGTCTTAATTTTCATTTTTTTTATAGGTATATAAAATCTACTTAGTTAACCAAGCTTTAGTTTACTAGATTAATTATCTTATTAGAAACATACTCTAAATGCAGCATAACAAAGTATGTTTATAATGATTAGTTGAAAAGTGAGTGGGTGGGCTAAGGTTATAAATACTTTATTTAAAATTACTATGTACATTAACCAAGCTCTACCCAATAACATGTTATAGTTAGTCGTAATGACCATGATTTGGAACTTAGAGAGTCTATATGCAAATTGTTTCCTACAACTTCATTACATTAACTTGACCATCCATAGATTGATTACATTATATTTTTAATCATATGATTTTCACAGTGGGAAAGTTTTACAAAGTTAATGATCCCTTATTCTTGATTGTAGGTGGTTTAGGGTCCCAAACAAGAAAAACAGGCTCGCCCACATCTTCCTGAAGAGGTATCGCGAGCAAATAGCTTCAATGTTGCCAGACTAGGAATGAAAATGCCTTGTTTAACATGTTTAGGAACAAGATATACATTTGGTGAACTTTGGAATATAAACATTGTTGCCTAATGTATTGCGTACTTTTTTTTTTGGCTGTTGTAGGTGGTGTGGCAGCTGTATGAAGCTGAATTAGAGGAACTTCAGCCATGGTGCGTTGCAGGGAGGCCGTGTGGACGGCAACGGTGCCGCTTGTATGTTTCCACCTAGTAGAGAAACATACATCGGATCGTGTCGTTTGTCAATTTGGGATGATCCAAGAAATTCCTCGTGATGTTGACACTGATACAGTGCTTCATGACATTGATTTGAGGGAGAAGGTCAGTGTTGATTGGATGCAGAAACATGTTGGACATATCATGGAGTGGGCTAATCGCCTTAAACGGAGTTATGAAGCAATGCTTGGTAATATGCCTCCACAGCACGAGTACATCGACTGGTTCAAAATGGTAACTCGGAGGTTCATCGATATTCCTGGTGCTAAATTGATTATAATGGTAACTTCTCCATGTTTTCTACATCTTACTGTACTTTTTAGCATGAAACCACTGTTTAGAGAACATGATATATGTGGTCCAATGTCTGCTTAGCATCAAACCTTCCTTTTAAAGCTGTTGTCTGCTTAAGATTCCTTATAGAGAACTTTGTTGATTTAAAAATCTAATTTGAGATGCTCTAAGCTCATATTTCTTGTTTTAGCCTTTAGAGTTATGGTATATATATATATATATATATATATATATATATATATAAAAGCTGAAAATGGTTTTTATTTTATCCTTTTTCTTAGTCACAATCGTAATAATGATGCATTAACCAGCAAAGTCTACCTGTGGTGTCAATCATATTGGGCTGTTACACTACCTTACTGCCAAGTGTGCTTTGTATTTTGTGAAATGCTATATTTATGTTAGGTTTGTTGGTATATAATTAGTATGGCCATGGACTGTTAAGTTACACTTGATTAGCATACAACAAAATTATACCAAAGATGCAAATGATAATCATAAAAGCTATTGAATACCAATTTAAAATAATTAAATAAAAAAATAACTGAAAATTCAAAATATAAGCAAATTAGTCTCTTAATAATGTTTATCCATGCATTCAGGTAAAACCATATAATTCTTGGTAAGGCATAGTTTACACCATTAATTCACTCATATATTAAAATATAATTTTTGAGAACATATACAAGAAAAGCATAGGAAACATATCAGTTGCAATATAATAACTATGGCTTAATCCTTTCTTTTTGGTAATAATAACATCCATTTTCTAGTAAGCAAAAATAAAACAAATTAAATGCAAAATTGATTACATTCTTCTTTCCATTTTTATTATTTTTAATTTTCTATTCATTTGAATTTTTAATTAGCATTTTTGTCTACTCCATTGCCAGCTGCATCTTTAATAGAAAAGATAATTTAGTTTTAGTCAAAGGTAACACTTAGTCTCCTTATAATTTGCAATTATTACTAGCAGAACCAATTTGAAGCCAACATTTATTTTATTATCGATTGGCATTGTTGATTTGATATTGCATTACTAATATGTGGGTTTTCCATGTGCAGATTGAAGGATATGTTCGTTTATTGAGGCGTCACCCAGTGGGCACGGAAGACCACAAGGACATTATTGATATGCTGAAGGCAGTGCAGGAGATTGGCCGTGTACAACCTCTTATCCCTGAGGGCTCGAATGAGGAGGCAGCTACTCCTGCGGCAGTGGCTACTCAAAGGCCAAGCACTACTAAGATGCCAAGCACGAGCATAGGTCTTGCTAGATGTTGCTTTAGTCCACCTGTTGCTACCCCTTGGGTTGTCCCTACCCCGGATCCCTCTCCATCCACCCCACATCCATCTCCTACCCCCAACATCCGTCCACCCACCCCACATCCATGTCCTGGGTCTGACATCCGTCCACCCACCCCACGGTCATTTCCTGAGCTATCACCCATTCCATCCTTTGACCTGGGTATTGATCCAACCCCTCCTAACATGCAGCAAGAGCCACCCTCCCACAGTACGTCTACTGGCCCTTCTTCAGGTATTGACCCACCACATGTTCAAGCTGAGCAGGCTGTTGGGTTACCTACAGTGCTAGAAGGTCGACCGAAATGCATATCAAATGCACCTCCTTGTGGGGAAGGGGGGCACAAACATGGACATAAAGCTAGGCCCGAGGCATCTGACGAAGGACATGCAAGACCTCCTCCTCATCATATGAGACAACATAAGGTTCAAAAAAGGTAACTCAAATGATACCTTATTCCTTTGTAAGAGTAAAGTGGAGGGTGAGGTTGTCGGTTTAACATCCACTGGTTGCATGGTTGCCTGAATAACTTACCAATAATAATAATAAAAAAAAATTCTAGTGAAACAACATACAAAGCTTGGTGTTCTAAAACCTTTTGTATTTCTGTTGGAAATATGAACTTTTTTACACAGTTATGTTTTTCTATTTAATTTGGTATACACGAGCAATGGAGAGGAAAGGCCTTGATATGCGTGTGTCAGCTCTGTTAGTCAAAGTCAATGGCTTCTTTATAAAAAACTAATGTGATCCCGTTGGTTATTCTTGATGAAAATCATATATGGTCTTGTGCAGTGGATTGGTATTCCTTTTTCATATTTCAATCTGGTGTTGAATACTTCATGATATTATTTTTGTTTTCAATATGGTTTTAACGTACATTATTGGAACTAGGTGAATGATACAGTTGGGACATTAGCTGGAGGTTGATATTCCAACAAGGATATTGTTGCTGCTGTTATCTTGGAGGAAGATATTCATGTGTTTGTTGTTATCTATGGTTCTTTTGTTATTAAGGAATACAAGGTTAATTCCCACTTCCTTGCTTATGCATTACTAGAGCCAATTACTTCTGGGCTTTCTTTCTCAACATTAAAAAAAAGCATCCTTTAGAGCTCAAATTGCAATTTCTAGCTTTTCTAACCGTTGGGGCTGCTATCTATTTTCTTTGAGCACCAGCTTGTGAAGAATAAAGGTTTTGATTCTTAAAAAAATGGGTGATTTTCAGTGTGAATGGTAAAGTTGGACTCTTTAAGTTCAAAACATTTTCTTTATGCTTGTCTGATAAATCTGTAAAAGTTGTGGATGGGTCTATAGAACCTGAGAATCAGAGTCCCAAGCTTTGGTTGGTGAGTCATTGTTGAAAGATAAATGATATCCCAAATACAAGAAAGTGGGTCTCTCTGTGTTTTACAGGTAAGTTTTTGAGTGTGATCATGGAGAAACAGAGCAGCTTTAAGGGAGCTACAATGGAGAAACAAAGCAGTTTTAAGGGAGCTACTATGGAGAAACAATAGAGTTTTAGAGGGGTTATGGAAAAACAGCAGAGTTTCAGAGGGGTTATGGAGAAACAGAAGAGTTTTAGAGGATTTATGAAGAAGCAGAAGAGCTTTCGGATAGTGATGGAAAAGCTGCTGAGTTTTATGGGTGGTGAGAGGAAGAGAGGCAAGGATTCACCAGGGAAAACAGGTGACTTGCCCTTTCATTTGGCTTGCCCTTTCATTTGGCTGCTAGGGCAGGGAACTTGAGTAGAGTTAGAGAGTTTCTTCAGAATTGTGATGGTAATGAGGCAAAGGAATTGTTGGCAAAGCAGAACCAGGAGGGGGAGACACCCCTTTATGCTTCTGCAGAGAATGGATATGCTTCGGTTGTGGGGGAGATGTTGAAATATTTAGACTTGCAAATTGCATCTATCACTGCTAGGAACGGCTTTGATCCATTACATGTTGCAGCAAAGCAGGGTCATCTTGGTAAGAATATCATCTGATTGCCTGTCTGGTTATAAGATAATCCTCATTATTGTTACTTTTTATGAACAATTTTATAAGTAATATGCATTGGGTTCGAGTCCAGGAATTAGCCTCTTCCAAACCCACGGAAGTAGGAGCTTTGTGCACTAGATATGACCTTTTAATGTTATAAGTAATTTGTTGATTGCAGCTCTCTTGATTCAGGTAAAAATCTTAATGTTTCATAATAGCTTACCCATTTAGGCCAACCAGTAGGTATTAGTCATGTAGAACTGACATGGTTATCAAATTCTACATGCATGTGTCTACAAATTTGGCTTTTTAAAGTTTTTTCACACCAATTTGCAGGAAATATGCTAGCTCTTCTTATTTACTTCATGTCATGTCATTCAAATTCATCATGGCTGGGCCTCAGCGAAAAAGGAAGGGAACTTGATTTTTCCACCAAAATAGATAGTCTTTGCTCATTATCCCATCTTCATTCTTCAGTTTCTTTATTTGCTTGATTGGCTTTTGGATGCCCTTAAAAATGTTATTTGCCCCATTTATATTTCCATAGCAGGTTGATTACTACTCCATCCAGGGTGGAGTTGTCAAAAAACAGAATTTTGAACCTTATAGTGATTCAAGTAATTATAACAGAAAAGAAAAAAAATTTGTAGAAGCTTGATGATCAAAATAAATGATATCATTTGTTGGAGAAAAAAAAAATCTTAATTTTACCTTGTATGCTTATTTTAAGTGTGATGAAAATACAGATTCTTTCCTAAGTCATGACTATATATATTTAAGTGAAAAAGAGTACTGGAAATATATTCTCTATTCCTGTGGTATCTCAATGATTGTATGATTCTGTAACTCTTAATCAAGATGAAGAGCGGACATGCTGTAAACTGTACATTTTTCACTTTCATACTTTCTGATTTTGAATCAATGGGGATCTTATCTATTGTAGGTTAGAGATATAGTTTGGTAAAAGGCTTCTCTCTCTCTCTCTCTGAATATGAACCTTTTTCTTATCATGCCACTTAATTGCTAATTATGCAGTAAGCTCTCTCTGTCTGTCTGTGTTTTCTTTTCTCTGTTCTGTCTCTGGGGGGAGGGAGGGCAAAGAAAGCAGCAAACCATATGCGTGTTCTGTTTTGCTAGCTAATCCATATGTGCATAAGTGCATTCTTTAAGCTAAGTTATTTAGAACTCTTACTTACATTACTGTTTTCTGAAGTTGTAAAACATGGCATCACCAATCTTTTTTTTTTCCCTCCCTCTTTAGAGGATTTCATGGAATGTATGAAACCATAGGGTAATCATGTGCAAGCTTGTACGCAATTTTACGTGTATGTGTGTTACTGTCTTTCTTTATTGATTGCTTCAGGCTGTCAAATAAGACTTCAGAATATAAAATAGTTAACTTGAATATTTGATAATTAAATTTATATCTTTCTCTTGCAGATTATAATTGTTGTTATGTTTGTAGATTAATTTTATGGGTAGAAATTCTAAGTATGTTTTGGGAAATACCAATGGTAATATCTTATTTATAGTCATGGACGTTTTATTTTCTCTCATTCTGACAAAGGGAATGATAAAAATTCTTGCAGAGGTGTTAAAGGAACTTTTGCATGTATTCCCCAACTTGGCCATGACTGCAGATCTAACCAATTCAACTGCCTTACACACAGCTGCTACTCAGGGGCACATTGACATAGTCAACCTTCTTTTAGAAACAGACTCCAACCTTGTTAAGATAGCCAAGAATAATGGTAATACTGTTCTTCATTCAGCAGCCAGGATGGGGCACTTGGAGGTTGTGAAGTCCCTACTTAACAAAGACCCAAGCACTGTTTTTAGGACTGATAAAAAAGGACAGGCTGCATTGCACATGGCTGTGAAAGGGCACAACGAGGAGATTCTGCAGGTGTTGATAAAACCTGACCTGTCAGTTTTGAGTTTGGAGGATAATAAAGGAAATACAACATTGCATGTTGCCACGAAGAAGGGCCGCATTGAGGTTCTTCCTCATTTCTTTATCTTTCAACTGTTTTCTTTTTTAATTTTAGATAAATATATGAAGTGAATTATGCTTTACAAATTATGCCAATGCTCTTATTACTTAAATAAATTAATAATTATATCAACTAGTTGATCTTTTCCTTTTCCTTAAAAAAAAATAAAATCTAAGAGTTCTTTTAACAAGAATATGTTATTATTAATAGGCTTCATTTGTCATTCAATATTAGAGTTCAACAGTTTTGACTTTTACCGGCTAGTAATTTAAGGTATATCACATTGATTCTCACCTGCTCTTCATTGACATCATACATACACATCACCAATTTTACGTTTGAAACTTGGACATTGCACGTGAAATTATGGATGTCGTATGTATAGTGTAAATCAACAAGTGTGTGAGAACAATTTCCCTTCTATTAAACTCCCCCATTAGTTTGGGAAATGTTCCAACCTATATAAGACGCATTGAATGACCAAATTCTGTAAAAGTCTAGAACTGCAATTCTTTTTATTTGACTTTGGAGTGCCAAATATACATTGCATTTATAAAAAGGGATTTTTCAGTCAAGTGGATAGTTAGGCCTGTCCAGACCCATCCGAGACCCGACCAACCAGAGGACCCGATCGGCAATCGATCCAAAACTGACAAACCTAATCAAGTCACCGGTCAGCGGTGGGTCATTTGTTCCAAAAACTGACTCAGGTGGGTCGATTTTGATTTTCCTCCCCCAAAACTCGAAAAACCAAATCCGACCAATGTACTAAGAATTTCCAGCAAAAAATTTCCAGGTTCTAGCAAAAATTTTTAGATTCCGGCGAGATTTTCCAGATTCTGGCCTCAAATCTCTAGATTATGGCTTCAAATTTTCAGATTCTGGAAACAAATTTTCATATTTCGGCAACTTATCAAGTAGATCTAGTGATATTTCATCCAAATCTAGTGAAATCTCATCGAATCAAGTGAGATTTCTGCTAGATCTGGCGAAATCTCATTGACTTTTCACCGTTTTCTCGCTAGAATCTCAGATCTTGACTTCGACCGACCCACTCTTATTACTTAAATAAATTAATAAAACCAACTGGATTTCTAAAACTGTTCCAAGAATATGATTTGATCAGGTTCAATTTGTCGGCCGGCTAGTAATTTAAGGTATATCACATTGAACTCCGACCTACATACACATCACCCACTTGGACAGCCCTGTGGTATGTATAGTGTAAATCAACAAGTGTGTGAGAACAATTTCCCTTCTATAAACCATTCTTGGGAAATGTCCAAATAAGCATTGAATGACCAAAGTTCTAGAACTGCAATTCTTTTTATTGACTTTGGAGTGCCAAATATACATTGCATTTATTGGATTTTTATTGCTAGTTCACTCCTGAGACCCGGGACCCGATCGGCAATCGATCCAAAAGACAAACCTATAATGTGGGTCATTGGTTCCAAAAACTGACTCAGGTGGGTCGATTTTGATTTTCCTCCCCCAAAACTCGAAAAACCAAATCCGACCAATGTACTAAGAATTTCCAGCAAAAAATTTCCAGGTTCTAGCAAAAATTTTTAGATTCCGGCGAGATTTTCCAGATTCTGGCCTCAAATCTCTAGATTATGGCTTCAAATTTTCAGATTCTGGATCATTTCGGCAATTATCAATTAGATCTAGTGATATTTCATCCAAATCTAGTGAAATCTCAAATTGAACAGATCTGGCGAAATAATACTTTTCACCGTTTTCTCGCTAGTGGCGACCGACCCACCCAAAACCAAACAAATCATGCCTTGAGCACAAACCCGACCTATCAAACCTATGCAGCACAAACCCGACCTGTCCAACCCATGGACAGCCCTGTGGATAGTTATGAGTGGATAAACCATCTTGGTAAAAAGCCCAGTTCAAAATTGATTAGATTGATATTGGTATTGCTATTGCTTACTCCTGGGGATCAGGAGTAAGGGTATAATGTTTGGTTCACTGTCTTGAGTCTCTAAACTTGGCCAACTGACAGGCCACAAACGCGTTGACCCCTTGTGATAATTTAGATCAATTAAATTAGCCCAGTTATTAATTAATCAAATTAACAGATAATATCACGTGGCAGCACAAACAAATCATCAAACTAAAATATGCAGCGGAAAATAAATAACACGGTGATTTGTTTAAGGCAAAAACCCCACCGGGTGAAGGTCACCACTCCCGAAACTCCACTATTATCACAACAAGCAGTTACAAGTAAGGAATCCCAGTACCCACCAACCTACATTGAACTCTTACCCCAATACCCAATTGGACTTGTTCTGTAGTGACAATTTCTCCAGTTTAATGCACGGCTCCCAGTACGTGACTAACCAATGTGATGCGCGGATCCCAGTACGCGGCTTACTCCTTTGCACGAATCCCAGTACGTGACTCACTCACCAACTTAAGGAAGAAAGAATGTTGGTTGCAAAGTTCTTCAAATCATCAGAGATGAACTAGGGCATGAACTTTGTCTCACAGATCACAATTTGCATGAAAGAGAAGAAGCAACTTGTATCTTGTGATTTCTGCTTGTTGCTCACTTTGACGGCCCTTAAAATAATCCTTTTATATGTCTAGGGTTAGGAGAAAAGAAGTCCCAAAGACACACACACGGATTGGACTTGAAACAGACCTGGAAATCTGTTTTCTTTAATTCTCGACAGATAGAGGTGTCGAGAGGTGTCGAGACAGCTGTCGAGGCTCGGGCTAAACAGCTTCTTTAAATCTCGATAGATGTATCTGTCGAGGTATCTATCGAGCTTTAAAATCTTGCACTTCCTTGCTTGTATCTTGGACAGATTTTGACGGCTTCAACACTTAATCTTGAACCACTGTTTCTTGAAGTGTTTTCCTAGATCTACCCAATTACAAGTAAAGTGCGTTTTGTCTAAGGATAAGCCAATTACATAAAATAGCGACATATGTTCACAAGCTTGAACAACTACATATGTCCTAACACCAACAATATTAACTGAACTTCTTCAATTTGAACAATTAGCAAATTGTGTTTTTTGATTGAGTTATATGTTGGGTTTTCTATGTCTCCTTTAGCCTATAGTGTTGACCAAAATAATTAAACCTACAATGCCTCCTTTAGCCTATCTGTTTTGGAAATTAGAGTAGAATAATGTCATATTCATATCTATAATCTTTTAACTATCCCTAAGAACAGCAAAAGAAAAAGAAATGGCTTGATGGTCGTGTTCTTCACTTTTTCTTATGTCATCTTATGTCAACCATGTGTCCTTAACTTGTGATTGCAGCTGTTATATTGCCATCTCTTCAGCATCTCAATTGTAACTCGTCAGAGTTTGATATTAGTCAAGAGGAAGATGACAGCATAGAAATGATTAGTCAAGAGGAAGAGGAAGACTTCAGATATGGACTTGGAGAAAGAAGAAGAATGTGGGATCTGCTTGGAGTCCTGCACTAAAATGGTTTTGCCTAATTGCTACCACTCTATGTGCATCAATTGCTACCATGACTGGTATTTATACCTTATCAAATTCATCCCTCCATTTCCAATTTAGCCCACTGTTGATTTGTGATAACGGATAGAAGCCTTAATTTTTAACAGTTACAAATTTCATTTCTTTTTTACATGTTATAGCAGCACAAGGTCTGAATCTTGGCCATTTTGCCAGGGAAGTTCGAAGGGGGTGAAATCAGGGGACTTGTGGGTTCTGACATGCAGCAGCGATGTGGTTTTTGTAAGTGTTTTTTAGATTTCACTTGATGTTTCTGAGTTACATAATTTAAGTCTGCAGCATATATCCATTCACTAACCTACTCTTTCCTGATGCTTTCTTATAGATATTCACCCTTACTTTGTCTTTGAGAAATTAGGTCCAAAGTATGCTTCGATTTCGGTGGATGAACTGAACAAATGCCATGATTTTTATCAAGATCTTCTCAGGTATTGAGCAATGGTCATGGATGAATTGAATAAATGCCATGACAAGTATTTTAATTCAATTTCATGGGTTTGCTTCTATTTTCTAAGTTGGATGAAAGCCTTTTCCATGGTGGGTGCAGGGAGCATATTAATATAACTGTTAGGCTTGTGGTCAATTACAATGGGATGAAAATCAATACTGTGAAAGAGTAAGTTCAATATCCATTTCTGAACATAACCTTTGTAGATTTTCATGTTTTTGTTTTCATACATGCTGTTTGAGTGACCTTGACCTATGTAATGTCTTTCACCAATTGTTAGCTTGGTTTAAGCAGTTGTGGTATTGGTTGGATTTAGGAATTCGGGAAGTAGGCTTGTTAGTTCAAAATAGTTATATGTTCCCCTAGTTCCTCTGACGCCCAACTTTGATGATGCTAGTTTTTCTTTTTTTCATTACAACCAAACTTAGATTCAACTGTGTTAGGACATATGTATTCACTTGTTAAAAATATATGTTATTCTTTTATGTAATTAGCTAATCCTTTGACAAAACGCACTATACTTGTATTTGGGTAGATCTAGGATGTTTTAATACTTCAAGAAACCTTGTTTCAAGATCAAGTGTTAAAGCCATGCAAGACTGTCCAAGAAACAAGTTGAGAAGTGCTTGTCATTAAAGCTCGACAGCTGCATCTATTGAGCTTTAAGAAGCTGTTTCAGCCCCGTGGCTCGATAGCATCTCGACACCTCTAGCTGTTGAGATTTAAGAAAAACAGTTTTTCAAATCTGTTTTGATTCAAATCCGTGGATATGTTTTTGGGCCTTCTTTTTTCATAACCCTAGACATATAAAAGGACTATTTTAAGGGCCGTCAAAGAAGACACCAGTTGCACAAGCATTGAGCAAAGTCTATTCAAACAATTTGTGACCGGAGACAAAGTTTGCCTTAGTTTATCTCTTTGTGAAGAAGCTGCTGTGTCTTTGCATCATAGGGTTTTGTAACTAAACATCTTCTTGTTCTTCATTGTGAGGATGAATTGAAGAACTTTGCAGCCAACATCTTTCTCAAGTCAGTGATTGAAGTTGCGTACTGGGATCCGCGCAATTGGTTAGTCAAGTGCTGTGAGTTGTGCATTGAAAAGGAGAGGTTGTCACTACAGAACGAGTCCAATTGGGTATTAGGGTAAGAGTTCAACTGTAGATTGGTATAAGGTACTGGTATTCCTTTACTTGTAACCGCTTGTTATGATAATAGTGGATTCTCAGGAGTGGTTACCTTAAAATCACCCAGTGGGGTTTTTGCCTTGGAGGTTTTCCCTATTTGTAAACAAATTACTGTGTCAATTTATTTTTCACTGCATTTTAACTTATTGGTGATTTGTTTGTGCTACCTTGTGTTTGCATGTTAAATTAGTTAATTAATTCAACTTGGCTAATTGATTAATTAATCCATCACAAGGGGTCAATACGTTTTTGGTCTATCAAGTGGTATCAGAGCAGGCAGACTTTGATTAGGATTTAATCTTTGTGTGTGATCCATTGACCCCTATTTGTTATGGATAGAAGATAATCTTTTATTATTCCTCTTTTATTTGATGGGACTAACTATGCATACTAGAAAGTACGCATGAGAGCTTTTTTGCAGTCTCTAAATGAGAAGGTGTGGCAAGCTGTAGAAATTGGCTGGACCAAACCAAAAGTAGAGCCGACCGATTAGGATGAGGCTAAGATCAATGCGGCAAACTTCAACAGCAGGACATTGAATGCGTTGTTCATTGCAGTCATAAATGAGGAATTCAAAAAGATATCCTCCACTGAAACTATAAAGGAAGCATAAACCATCCTCCAGACAACTTATGAGGGACCAAAGGTTGTCAAGGATTTGAAGCTACAGAGGCTCATTACAAGCTTCAAAGAGATAAAGATGGAGGAGGATAAGTCGTTTGATGAGTTCTATGCTAACTCAAAGACATAGTGAACTCTGCCTTTAATCTTGGAGAAACAATCCCAGAACCCAAGATTGTGAGAAAGGTGCTCAGATCTCTGCTCGAAAGATTCCATGCCAAGATCACTACGATTAAGGAATCAAAGGATATTGACAAAATTCCTTTGACAGCGCTGGTTAGAAATCTACAGACCTATGAGTTGGGCTTATCTAGAATCGGGAAGTCTAGCAAGAGCAGAAGCATGGCATTAAAAGCCAAGAGCAGCGATACTGATGATTCTTCTGATGATGAAGATTCTAAGATGAAGTCCTACATCACCAGGCAATTCAAGAAGTTTATGAAGAATGACAATGGGAAGGGCTTCAACAAGGACCGTAGGCAATCTAGTTCTTCTCAGTTCAAGGGCTAAGATGTTGGGGACATATTTTTGTGTATGATAGGCCACAAATGCGTTGACCCTTTGTGATGAATTAAATTGATTAATGAGCCAAGTTATTAATTAATCAAATTAACATGCAAATTCACGTAGCAGCACAAACAAATCACCAATAACTAAAGTATGCAGCGAAAATAAAATCGACACGGTGATTTGTTTACGAATGGGAAAAACTTAACGGCAAAAACCCCACCGGGTGATTTAAGGTCATCACTCCCGAAACTCCACTATTATCACAACAAGTGGTTACAAGCAAGGAATCCTAGTACCTTACCAACCTATAGTTGAACCCTTATCCCAATACACAATTGGACTTGTTCTGTAGTGACAATTTCTCCTTTTGATGCATGGCTCCCAAGTACGTGACTAACCAATTGCGCGGATCCTAGTACGCGACTTTAATTCGCCAACTAGAGAGAGAGTTGTTGGCTGCAAAATTCTTCAATTCATCCACACGATAAAGATTAAGAAGATGCTTGGTTACAAAATCTTACGGTGCACATTACACAGCAACTTCTTCACAAGAGATGAACTAGGGCATAAACTTTTTCTAGGTCACAAATTGCATGAACAACAATTACTCAATACTTGTACAACTTGCGTCACTTTGACGGCCCTTAAAACAATCCTTTTATATGCCTAGGATTAGGAGAAAAGAAGTCCCAAAGACACATTCATAGATTGGAATTAAAACAGAACTTAGAATCTGTTTTCCTTAAATCTCGACAGATAGAGGTGTCGAGGATCTGTCGAGAAGCTGTCGAGCCTCGGGGCTGAAACAGCTTCTAAAGCTCGATAGATGCATGTGTCGAGACTACGTGTCGAGCTTTAGTAACTTGCATTTTCCAGCTTGTTTCTTGGACAGACTTGATGACTTTAACACTTGATCTTGAAACACAATTTCTTGAAGCGTTAAACACATCCTAAATCTACCCAATTACAAGTAAAGTGTGTTTTGTCAAAGGATAAGCTAATTACATAAAATAATGACATATGTTTGAAACCATATGAACCACATATGTCCTAACAATCTCCCCCTTTGGCAATCCGTGACAAAACCACAACAAACAAATGAAGATATGAGAGAAGTCGTAAATCACTCAACTCATATTCACTTGTTGTATACAATAAAATCTATCCTAACACAAACTCTTAAAAAACTTTGCAAGAAGAGAGTTTATGGCAAGTAGACTTTGACAACCTGTATTTCTGAAACACTTTTAAACAAAACACATCAAGGCATCTTTGTGTGAAGTAGAAATAATAGATTGTATACAAGTAAAAGAAACATGTGTATAAAGACAGAAAAGAAATAACACATGAAAGGTAGGTGAAAGAAACAACATCAATGTATATATATATATCAAGAAATAAGCACAATGTATGTCAATAAATGGTCACAAAACAGGGGTACATGATCAATGTATCTCTAAAAAGATAGAAAAGAAAAGAAATACATGTAATCCTCACTACATCCCTCATATCAACACTCCCCCTATCAAAAATGTCCTATACAAGCTTTCTCCCTAAGTATGACTATTCTCATAACCCAAAACTACTTCCCCTTTTTGTCATGAGTGACAAAAGGTAAAGTGTCAAGTATACATCTCATCAGAAAAGCTCGCATCTCCATCATCCTCATCTGAAGCATCATCGTCATCACCATCATCATCCTCAGTCTCAGAAGCTACACGAGGAGGTAGAGGAGAAGCCTTAGAAGCAAAACCGCCAAAGGTCGCCTATCGCTTGGCAATGCGACCAACACGAACGTTCACCTAATACAACTCTGTAGAGAGTGTATCGAGGCAAGCATCCATGCGCTGAAGCTGCGCCATGATGTCTCCAAGAGTGACGTCGCTCGAGGAAGAGGAAGGAACAAATGTCGCTCGAGCAGATCGGGATAGAGCCGGACGGGAGGAAGGAGCTGTAGAATCCGACTATCGCGACCTGAACTGTGCCTCACTATGTTTTACGGTAGCAGCGTCTATGGTAGACATGACATGAAAAGGGTCGGACGATGGGAAGGGGACGGAAAAACGACGAAGAATCCTTGTGATAGCGGAAGGGAAAATGAGCTTATCACGGGTGGCTGTATCTCTATAGACATCTATGATAGAGAAGATGAAGTGTGAAGGGAAGTCTATAGTAAGATACTCTAAAAGAGACAATAAAAATCGAGCACGAGGCTCTGTGATAGAGTTGTAGTGAGAAAGTGGGTGCAAAACAAAATTCATCACCATGTTAAGGAAACGAGGACCTTTAGCAAAAGGCCTACATGGTGTGTACTGATGATCTCCCTAATCAAAGGGGCGCTCACAAAATGCAGAGATCATCTCGTCTTTGGACACAGTCCATAGACGCTTACAACTAGGGTAATAAGGACGATTAACCCTAGGAATGTGAAGAACCTCGGAGACTAGCTCCGGAGTGACAGCAAAGCGCGTACCTAGAACACGAGAATAAAAGAGAGGTACTGAAGAATCTATCCCGTGGATGTTGGAGTAAAACTCCTGTATCAACATGAGAGGACAAGTGATCGGGACATCACACAGTGACTCCCGAGCCTGATTGTGATTGACATCGAGAAGATCAATGTCGGCAAAGTCTGCCAGGATAACTTGGCATTCCGAATGAACACCTCGTTTAGAGAAGTTCTCCGAGAAGTCCTTCGAGAAGTCCTGTTAGGCTTTCTCATCATGGAACCGAACAGACATAGGAGTTGGATCAGAAGAAGAAGAGCCCTGAGAATGTAGAGGGTTCTGGGATGGAATGGTTTTATGCTTAAGTGCCATAGATACTACTAACGCAAACATAGAAAGAATAAAAAGGAGAGAAACACACAGAAGAGTCCCAAACAGTTCAATATATGACAAGTATATTGAAAAGAAAGAACGTATGCATGGGAAATATATAAACATGTGATGTGCAATATAAAAAGCATCATGGGCTCAGCCCAATCCAATCCTACCAGCACACAATTAAAGAACACACATCTAAATGCATGAAAATACAGTTAGAATGTTAATGTGATGCAATGCATGTAATTTTAAAGACCAAATCTATAAAACCAACCCAAAAATTTCAATAAACACTCATCAATTTTGAAAAAACCCCAAAATTTTTCAAAATCCCCAAAACTTAGGTTTTAAAACATGAAATGCATGAAGAATGAAAGGATTGAAGCTTACCAAGTGAGGAAGATCTAGAGTAAAGCTTGAGAAATCCTTAGGAAGGGGTTTGGAAGGAGTGAGAGAGGTTTTGGGAGTGAGAACAGCAAAGTATCAAGAGAGAGATCGAGTGAAATGAGAGAAAAATCACGAGAAGCCAATATATAGTCCTTCAGTAATTTTCGACAAATGAAGGTATCGAGAGGTGTCGAGACAGCTATTGAGGTAGGTATCGAGAAAATGTACGTCGACAGATACAGCTATCGAGAACAGGTGTCGAGAAAGGAAGATCAAACATAAAAGAATCTCGATTGATCCAGAAGTTGTTGAGAAGCTATCGAGCAGACAGAAAGTTTCTCGATCGATCCACCAAGTGTCGAGAATGTGTCGAGACTGTGATAAGAAAAAAAACTTAGAAGCTCGACAGACAGCCAGGTGTCGAGGAGGTATCGAGGAAGTGTCAAGCTTGTCTTAAAAAGCAGTTTTTCTAGAGAGGAAAAGCACAGACATGAATGCAATCACTCATGCAACTCAACCAATGATCCAAGCAAAACATTAAGCTCTCAAAAACATCTCTCAACAACAATTTTAAGCACATGGATCCCAAAACATGTACACACACACTAAACAAGTCTAACTAATTTTATATTTCAAAAAAGAGTTAAGATAGTTTAGTGAGCATACATTAACGCATGTAAACCTTGTGATGGCCAAATTACATTGTACCTGCACATGTATCAAGAATAGCAAAGAATATAGCGTGTTGTGTGTGAAAAACATCGCAAGATTGCATAAGTGTCTCAATGTTATGATGATTTGAGATATGAGAAAATCACTTTAACTCACACACAATCATAACTGTTTGATGTGGACTATCACCTTCGAGGTACATCCTATAACTCCTACATCTCCTAGAAAACATTCTTGCAAATCATATTTTTAAAGTATTTTGTTCTTTTTGCTTTTTATTTTCTTTGCATATTTTCTTTTATTAAGCATATCATGCATGGGCATATAAGAGAGAGAAAAGAAATACCCAATTATGTTAAACTTTTGACATTGCACTTTTCCTATGCCAAAGCATACAGATGTCATGGACATTGCACTTTTGCTATGCCGAAGCATATAGATGTCATATCATGATTGGCGAGTAATAGTGGTAAGATGGTTATTTATGCCTTTCTCATAGAATTTTCTAGTCCTACCCGTCAAAAACAGTGATACGAGTGTTAAGTACAAAAGATCACTTAACCTTACTCATCACAAACAAAGAGCTACAAAGCTCACTTGCTTAGTTATGCACAAGAATGCTCATCTAAGCTACAAGAGATACAAAGTTTAGAAAACTCTGTTTCAATAGCCATTTTAAGATTCACCAGAACTAATGTACACAAACACACACTGTTTTTGTATTTTTCAAATTTTCAATTTTTTTTATTTTTATCAGAAAAGCAAAAACAAAACACAAAACTGAAAACACACAAACAAAAACATGTTAAAGAAAGCAAAACAATGCATAAAACTAGACTGACTCAAAATAGTAAAGCAACACTCAAGCAATGCAACAACAATAAAACGAGGAGAGAGAGAAGAAGTGAACAAAATCACTTAGAGCCATTTTTCCTTCCACACCTTGGAAGAACCTTTCCTTTTTGTTAACCCTTGAACCGATAAGGAAGGGGAAGAATTTAAACCGTTCAAGTTCAAAAGGAATATAAGGGCTTTGAGAATATCTCTAAGAGGAGCAAGAGAGGTCTGAAGCTAATTCTGGTTCTTAGATGCTATCATGCCATTGCTTTGTTAAGTGGCTAACCACTTATAGCAATTTGGTCGAGTATGACCGGCAACACCACAATGATAACAGAGATGTTGCTTCTTCTGTTTAGGCTTTTGAGAGATAGCCTTCTTAGCCCTAGGGTTTCTAGTTTCCCTCTTCTCAAGCTTAGGGGGTGCTCCTAAGATGGACTTACCCTTATTTAAGTTCTCACTTGCTAATTTAGTTTTAACATCCTTATTCTCAACTTTAATGTTATTAGCAGGAGGAACAAAAACAGTAGTACTAGTCGAAGGAGTATTAGAGAGAGAGAATTCATACCCCAATCCTGTACGATCCGAAGTAGATTTCTGAACGCTGAGCATCTCATCCAGTTTTGCACTTGATGTCCTCTCCAATTGTGCTCTAACTTGAAACAGCTCCGTTTCAAGCTTCTTTGTCTTCTCAGCCAGAAAATTGTTCTTGAACCTCAGTGCCCCAATGGTCTGATTTGCTTCATCAACCTTAGTGGAAAGCTCCTCATCGTCAAGTTCCACATCACTAAGCTTTTTGGTGGCCAGCCTATAGAGTTTCTCATGCTTCTCAGAAAGCTTGTACAGTTTCTCATAGGCGGTATGGATATCATCTTGATCATCCATAGTTTCAAACTTAGCATCCACTAATTCTTTTTTTTCATCTACTTCTTCAGTAATCCCATCAGTAGGATTAACAATGGCAGTGAAGGCATTCAAGATTCCGTCATCTTCATTATCAGAATCATCCTCGGGTTCCTTGTCACTTAAGGCAGCCACAAATGCCTTGCTCTTCCCAATGCTCTTGAGATACATTGGACACTCTTGTTTCATGTGTCCGAAGCCTTGACACCCGAAGCATTTCGGTCTAGCGGGAACAGTGTACTGACCGCCATCCTTGATATCTTTCTTCCCTTTATTTGGGTTCTTGAACTGAGAAGAACTGGATTGCTTACGTTCCTTGTTGAAGCCTTTTCCATTGGCATTCTTCATGAATTTCTTGAATTGCTTGGTAATGTAGGACTTCATCTTAGAATCTTTATCGTCTGAAGAATCATCTGTATCACTGCTCTTGGCCTTTAGTGCTATGCTCTTGTCTTTGCTTGACTTGCCCATTCTAGTTAACCCTAGCTCGTAGGTTTGCAAATTTTCAACCAACTCAGTCAGAGGAATCTTATCAATATCATTTGATTCCTCTATCGCTGTGATCTTGGCATAGAATCTCTCGGGTAGAGATCTGAGCACTTTTTTCACTATCTTGGGTTTAGGAATGGTTTCCCCAAGATTGAAAGCTGAGTTCACTATATCTTTGAGCTTTGCATAGAACTCATCGAATGACTCATCCTCCTCCATCTTAATTTCTTCGAAGCTTGTAGTGAGCCTCTGTAGTTTCGAATCCTTGACAGCCTTGGTTCTCTCATAGGTTGTCTGGAGAATGGTCCATGCTTCCTTAGTAGTTTCCATGGAGGATATTTTCTTGAACTCCTCATTGGTGACCGCACTGAATAGGGCATTCAATGCTCTACTGTTGAAATTAGCCGCCTTGATCTTGGCATTATCCCAATCGGCCGGCGCTTCTGTAGGCTTGGTCCAGCCTATCTCCACAGCTTGCCACACCTTCTCATCTAATGACTGCAAGAAAGCCCTCATATGTACTTTCCAGTACGCATAGCTAGTACCATCAAACAATGGAGGTATAATAAGAGACTGACCTCTATCCATGACAAACAGGGGTCAATGGATCACACACAAGGATTAAACCCTAATCAGAGTGTGCCTGCTCTGATACCACTTGATAGGCCACAAATGCGTTGACCCCTTGTGATGAATTAAATTGATTAATGAGCCAAGTTATTAATTAATCAAATTAACATGTAAATTCACATGGCAGCACAAATAAATTACTAATAACTAAAGTATGCAGAAGAAATAAAATTGACACGGTGATTTATTTACGAATGGGAAAAACCTAACGGCAAACACCCCATCAGGTGATTTAAGGTCACTACTCCCGAAACTCCACTATTATCACAACAAGCGGTTACAAGCAAGGAATCCCAGTACCTTACCAACCTACAGTTGAACCCTTACCCCAATACCCAATTGGACTTGTTCTGCAGTGACAGTTTCTCCTTTTGATGCACGGCTCCCAAGTACGTGATTAACCAATTGCGCGGATCCTAGTATGCGACTTCAATTCACCAACTAGAGAGAGAGTTGTTGGCTGCAAAGTTCTTCAATTCATCCACATGATGAAGATCAAGAAGATCCTTGGTTACAAAACCCTACGGTGCACATTACACAACAACTTCTTCACAAGAGATGAACTAGGGCATGAACTTTGTCTAGGTCATAAATTGCATGAACAACAATTACTCAATGCTTGTGCAACTTGCGTCACTTTGACGGCCCTTAAAACAATCTTTTTATATGCCTAGGGTTAGGAGAAAAGAAGTCCTAAAAACGCATTCACAGATTGGAATTAAAATAGAACTTAGAATTTGTTTTCTTTAAATCTCGACAGATAGAGGTGTTGAGGATCTGTCGAGCCTCGGGGCTGAAATAACTTCTAAAGCTCGATAGATGCATGTGTCGTGACTAGGTGTCGAGCTTTAGTAACTTGCACTTTCCAGCTTGTTTCTTGGACAGACTTGATGTCTTCAATACTTGATCTTGAAATACGGTTTCTTGAAACGTTAAACACATCCTAAGTCTACCCAATTACAAGTAAAGTGCGTTTTGTCAAAGGATAAGCCAATTACATAAAATAATGACATATGTTTGAAACCACTTGAACCACATATGTCCTAACAGTGTAATTGGCATATCTTTTGACAAAACGCATGTTACTTGCATTTGGGTAAATCTAAGTAGGTTCAAGATGATCATTACAAGTGGTTAAATTGAAGATATGAAGATTACTTAGGAACTGCTCGTGAAAAGTGCAAACTGCAAGTCTCGATACCTCCTCGACAGAATCTCGATCTGTCAAGATTCATTAAAGCTCGACAGATGTCTCGATCGATCAAGCTTACGGGAGTCAGATTATAGCCAGCAACATTTTTTACTCTAAAAGGCTAATTGTTTATGGGTTTATATAATTCTTATTGGACTAGGAAAGCCCAAGGTTTGTGTAAATCTATTTGGAATAGGAGAGCCCATTAAGCTCCTATTTAAAGGTGGTGGAAAAAGAAAAACCTAACCCTAGAGAGCTTCATAAGGTTTTCTTTTTGAAACCCTAGCCTCCTCCTACAGAAGAAAGAGCTCTTGCTGCGTTTCTTGTATGCCTTTGGGTTTTATAATCAAGCAAATTTTCTTGCACCAATATTGAAGATCTTATTGGTATTTTTTATGTGAAGTTGTTGCAAATCAACTACAACAATCAAAGGGCTGCTGTGGAGTTAGTCATGTATTGGGATTCGTGCAAAGGAGTAAGCTGTGTACTGGGATCCACGCATCAAATTGGTTAGTTACGTACTGGGAGCCGTGCATCAAAAGGAGAAACTGTCACTACAGAATAATTCCAATTGGGTATTGGGGTAAGAGTTCAACTGTAAGTTGGTAAGATATTGGGATTCCTTTACTTGTAACCACTTGTTGTAATAATAATGGAGTTTCAGGAGTGGTGACCTTAAATCACCCGGTGGAGTTTTTGCCGTAAGGTTTTCCCTATTCGTAAACAAATCACCGTGTTATTTATTTTTCGTTGCATACTTTAGATTATTGGTGATTTGTTTGTGCTGCCATGTAAATTTGTATGTTAACTTGATTAATTAATCAATTTAATTCATCATAAAGGGTCTATGCATTTGTGGCCTATCAAGTGGTATCAGAGTATGCACACTCTGATTAGGGTTTAATCTTTGATGTGTGATCCATTAACCCCTGTTGTCATGGAAACTCTTGATTGTTTTGATTTGCATGATCTTGTATTGCATGATGATGATGATATTCAAGATGCCTATTGTAAACTTTATAATTTTTGTATGAAATCTCTTGAATGTTCTACAAAATCAAAAACTAAATTCAAAAGGGTCAAGCTTGAAAAAGATGATTTGATTGCAAAATTGGATGAAGCCAATAATTTGAATGAGAATTTTAGAAATTAAATTTCATCTCAGGTGGACAAAATTAAGAGTTTGGAAGAGTAACTAGTTGAATTTAAAACTGAAGTTGAAAATTTAATTAGTGCCAAACTTGTTGTTGAGCCTAACTCAAAATAAAAGGATTTTTATATTTCCCCATTTAAAAGGAATAATGAAGAGTTGAAGGCTAATATTGCTAGGATAGATAAAGGTAAACAATTTGATGTTAACACTGAAGTTTCTAAACCTATGTCTAAAACTCCTCCTAGGTTGAATAAAAATTCTGAATTTGTCCCACTTGTCATCATTGTCATATTGTTGGTCATATTAGGCCAAATTGTCCTAAGTTAAGGTCTTTGTCTATCTCTAAGGTTAGACCTCTTTCTAGAAAGTCGAGTAGTTCGAAAACTGCTAATGTTTGTCACCATTGTGGTGTTTCTGGACACACTCGCTCTGATTGTTTCAAGTTGTTTCCTCATAAGTGAGCATCTAATAGGTCTCATCCTTTGTCTAAAGGCTCTGTACCTATTCTTGGTGAGTTATTAAAAGTTTTGAGATTTTTAACTCAATTTCAGGAGAATCTTAATTCTTCTACGTCCTTTAGTAAACATACTAGGACACGTGTCTTTTCATCTTCACGGCCAAAGACTCGTGTTGTGTGGGTGAGAAAGGAGCCTAAGATTTAATTGTCTTTTCTTTTTATCCTCTGCTTTAGTTCTTTCTATCTAAAGTAGGACTCCCTTTGCTTGATTTCTTTTCTGTTTTTAAAATCATGCTTTCATGCATCTGCATTCTTCTATCATGCCTTCATGCATTTGTAATTTTCATTCATGCTTTCATGATTGTTTGTCTGTTTTTGTTTAGTTGTTTAGTTTTTATTTTGTTTCGTTTTTATTTTGTTTCGTTTTCAAAATAAAAAAAACAGGAAAAATTAGAAAAATACAAAAACAATGTGTATGTGTACATTGGTTCTTGTGAACCTTAAAATGGCCATTGAAACAAAGTTTTCTAAACTTTATATCTCTTGTAGCTTAGATGAGCATCTTATGCACAACTAAGAAAGTCAACTTTGTGGCTCTTTGTTTGTGATGAGTAAGGTTAAGTAATATCTTGTACTTAATACTTGTATCACTCTTTTTGGCGGGTAGGACTAAAAAATCCTAAGAGAAAGGTATAAATAACCATCTCACCATTGTTACCCTCCAATCATGATATGACATCTGTATGCTTCGGCATAGCAAAAGTGCAATGTCAATGACATCTGTATGCTTCGGCATAACAAAAGTACAATGTCAAAAGATTAACATAATTGGGTGTTTCTTTTCTCTCTTATATGCCCATGCATGATATACTTAATAAAAGAAACTATGCAAAGAAATAAAAAGAAAAAAGAACAAAATGCTTTAAAATATGATTGCAAGCGTGTTTTCTAGGAGATGTGGGAGTTATAGGATGTACCTCGAAGGTGATAGTCCCCATCAAACAGTTATGGTTGTGTGTGAGTTAAAGTGATTTTCTCATATCTCAAATCATCATAACTTTGAAATACTTATGCAATCTTGCGATATTTTTCACACACAACATGCAATATTCTTTGCTACTTTTGATACATGTGTAGGTACAATGTGATTTGGCCATTGTAAGGTTTACATGCGTTGATGTATACTCACTAAACTGTCTTAACTTGTTTTTAAAATAAAAATTGGTTAGACTTGTTTAGTGTGTGTGTGTTTTTTTTTTTGGATCAAAATGCATGACATTTTTCTTTTTGAGAGATGTTTTGAGAGGTTAATATGTTGTTTGGATCTTTGGTTGAGTTGCATGCTTGATTGCATTCACATCTGTGTTTTTTTTTTCTCTTCTTGAAAAAACTGCTTTCAAGCCATCTCGACACCTCTCGATACTTGGCTTATTTGTCGAGATCTTTAGTTGCATCTTATCGCAATCTCAACACCTCTCGATAGCTAAGTGGATCGATCGAGATATCTTCTGTCTGCTCGATAGATCCTCGACACCTTCTTGATCCATTGAGGTTGGCTCGATAGCTTCTCGACACCTCCCGATCGATCGAGATACCCTTGTATGCATTTCATCTTTCTTTATTTTGCATGTTTTCCCTTTGTGTCCATAGCATCTTGATTTTCTTTCTCTTGTAGGTCTATGGTTCCTTGTTCTCCTCATTCCCTTTATATCTATTTTTTGTCTTTCTCCGGTCAAGTCTTTTGGCTTTTTATACCTTTTGACAATCGTGTCAAAAAGGGGGGAAAATTTGAGAATTGAATGTCATTCCTCACAGGTAGTAATAGACTTAGGGGGAGAACTTCATGTTAAAGGGAGGAAAGTTTTTGTTGTAACTAACTTAGGGGGAGAGTTAGTTTGATACACATTGATATTGATATATTTTTGTGTTGTATATCTTTTGGTTTTGTAACCATTTTTACATACATGATGTTTATCAAGTGGTATATGTGATGATGTATGTGTTTCACTTTTTATCTCATATGTGTTGTTTCTTTTCTCTATTTATACACATGTTTCTTGTTTATTCAACTTGTCATTGTTTTCCATATGGTACCTTGATGTGTTTGTTTAGTGCCTTTCAAGAAAGACAAGTTAAAGCCAAGTCAAGATTTTGAACCTTGTTCTTGCAGCAACTTCCAAGGTTCAAATCTTTTAGACTAGGCTTATTTATTTTTGAGTAGAATGTATTTTAGGACATTCAATGTACTCTTGTGGTTTTGTCACGAATTGCCAAAAGGGGAGATTGTTGGGGACATATTTTTGTGTAATTGGCATATCCTTTGACAAAACACACTTTACTTGTATTTGGATAAATCTAAGTAGGTTCAAGATAATCATTACAAGTGGTTAAATTGAAGACATGAAGATTACTCAAGAACTGCTTAAGAAAAGTGCAAATTGCAGGTCTCGATACCTCCTCGATAGAATCTCGATAGAATCTCGATCTATCGAGATTCATTAAAGCTCGACAGATATCTCGATCGATCGAGCTTACAGGAGTCAAATTATAGCCAGCAACATTTTTTTCTCGAAAAGGCTAATTGTTTATGGGTTTGTATAATTCTTACTGGACTAGAAAAGCCCAAGGTTTGTGTAAACATATTTAGAATAGGAGAGCCCATTAAGCTCCTATTTAAAGGTGGTGGAAAAAGAAAAACCTAACCCTAGAGAGCTTCATAAGGTTTTTTTTTTTTTTTTGAAACCCTGGCCTCCTCCTACAGAAGAGAGAGTTCTTACTGCGTTTCTTATACGCCTTTGGGTTTTGTAAACAAACAAAGTCTCTTGCACCAACATTGAAGATCTTATTGGTGTTTTTATGTGAAGCTGTTACAAATCAACTATAACAATCAAAGGGTTGCTATAGAATTAGTCACGTACTGGGATTCGTGCAAAGGAGTAAGCCGTGTATTGGAATCTGCGCATTAAATTGGTTAGTCACGTACTGGAAGCCGTGCATCAAAAGGAGAAACTGTCACTATAGAAAAAGTCCAATTGGGTATTGGGGTAAGGGTTCAACTGTAGGTGGGTAAGGGTTCAACTGTAGGTTGGTAAGGTACTAAGATTCCTTTACTTGTAACCACTTGTTGTGATAATAGTGGAGTTTCGGGAGTGGTGACCTTAAATCACCTAGTGGGGTTTTTGCCATCAGGTTTTCCCCATTCGTAAACAAATCACCGTGTTATTTATTTTCTGCTGCATACTTTAGATTATTGGTGATTTGTTTGTGCTATCACGTAAATTTGCATGTTAACTTGATTAATTAATCAATTTAATTCATCACAAGGGGTCTACGCATTTGTGGCTTATCACAAGACAAAGGGAAGAAGGATGCTAGAGATGGCGATCAGTACACTGTTCATATAGGACCTAAGTGCTTTGGGTGCCAAGGCTTCAAACACATGAAACAAGAGTGCCCAACATATCTCAAGACGATTAGGAAAAGCAAGGCACTTGCTGTTAAACTAAGCAACACCGAGCCTGAAGATGATTTCGACAATGAGGATGACAGAATCTTGAATGCCTTCACTGCCACAGTTAATCCTATTGAGAGGATTGTTAAAGATGTGGATGAAGAAGAGGAATTGGTGGAAGCCAAATTTGAGAAGATGGATGATCAAGATAACATTCACATAGCCTATGCTAAACTATATAAGGTCTCAGAAAAGCACGAAATGCTGTATAAGTTGACCACCAAGAAGCTTAGTGATGTGGAGCTTGAACGTGAAGAGCTTGAACGTGAAGAGCTTTCCTCAAAGTTTAATGAAGCAAATCAAATAATTGGAGCACTGAGGTTTGAAAATAACTTCTTGGCTGAGAAGACTAAGAAGCTTGAGGCAAAACTATTCCAAGTCAAAGCTCAGCTAGAAAGGACTTCAAGCGCAAAGCTCGATGAGATGCTCAGTTTTCAAAAATATACTTCAGATCGAACAAGCTTAGGGTATGATTTTTGTTCCTCTAATATTACTTCTATTAGTACTACTGTTTTTGTTCCTCCTAGCACTAATGTTAAAATTGAGAACACTAATGTTAAAACTAAATTAGCTATTGAGAACATAGACAATGGTAAATCTATCTTAGGAGCACCCCCTACGCAGGATAAGAAGGAAGTTAAAAACCCTAGGGCTAAAAAGGCTAACTCTCAAAGGCCTAAACAAAAGAAGCAGCATTTCTGTCATCATTGTGGAGCAGCTGGTCATACTCGACCAAATTGCTTTAAGTGGTTAGCCAGTCAAAATAGCAACAACATGTTGGCATCTAAAAACCAGAATCAGTTTTCATCCTCGTTTGCTCCTCTCGAAGATCTTTTCAAAGCCCTCATATTCCTTTCGAACTTGAACGGTATCAATTCTTCCCCCTTATCGCCAGTTCAAGTGATTGCAAAAAGGAAAGTTTCTTCTAAGGTGTGGAAGGAAAAGGGTTCCAAGTGATTTAATCACTCTCTCTCTCTCTCTCTCTCTCTCTCTCTCTCTCTCTCTCTCTCTCTCTCTCCATCTGTTTTTGGTTTATGCATTACTTGTGTGTTTTGCTTTAATGTTTTGAGTCAGTCTAGTTTTATGCTTTGCTTTGTTTTGTTTTACATGTTTTTGGTTGTTAGTTTTTTAGTTTTAGTTATTTTTTTTGTTTTTTAAATACAAATTAAAAAAATTGAAAATTTTAGAAAAATACAAAAACAGTGTGTGTTTGCGTACATCGATTCTTGTGAACCTTAAAATGGCCATTGAAACAGAGTTTTCTAAACTTCGCATTTTCTGTAGCTTAGATGAGCATCTTTATGCACAACTAAGCAAGTAAGCTTTGTGACTTTTTATTTGTGATGAGTAAGGTTAAGTGATCTCTTGAACTTAACACTTGTATCACTCTTTTTGACGGGAAAGACTAGAAAATCCTAAGAGAAATGTATAAATAACCATCTCACCACTATTACCCACCAATTATGATAATGACATTTGTATGCTTTGGCATAGCAAAAATGCAATGTCAAAAAACTTATCATAATTGGGAATTTCTTTTCTCTTCTTTGTATGCCCATGCATGGTTTGCTTAATAAAAAGAAAATATGCAAAGAAATAAAAGAAAAAGAACAAAATGCTTTACATATGATTGCAAGCGTGTTTTCTAGGAGATATGGGAGTTACAAGATGTACCTTGAAGGTGATAGTCCCTATCAAACAGTTATGACTGTGTGTGAGTTAAAACTGATTTTCTCATATCTCAAATTGTCATAACATTAAGACACTTATGCAATCTTACGATGTTTTTTACACACAACACGTAATATTCTTTACTACTCTTGATACATATGCAGGTACAATGTGATTTGACCATCACAAGGTTTACATGTATTGATGTATGCTCACTAAACTGTCTTAACTTGTTTTTGAAATATAAAATTGGTTAGACTTGTTTAGTGTGTGTGTGAGTTTTTGGGAGCTAAATGTTTAACTCTTTATTGACTGAGAGGTTAATATGTTGGTTAGATCATTGGCTGAGTTGCATGATTCCATTCATATCTGTATTTTTCTCCTCTTTGAAAAACTGTTTTTAAGCCATCTCGACACCTCTCAATACCTGGCTTATTTGTCGAGCTCATCTGTTGTATCTTATCTCAATCTCAACACTTTTCGATAGCTGGTGGATCAATCGAGAAACCTTTTGGCCTCTCGATAGCTTCTCGACACCTGGTGGATCGATCGAGAAACCTTTTGGCCTCTCGATAACTTCTCGACAACTGGTGGATCGATCGAGCTTCTTTTTCGTGTTTGATGCTTTGTTCCTCGATAGCTGCATCTGTCGATGCCTATGTTCTCGACACCTCCTTCGACACCTGTCTCGATACCTCTCGACATCTCTATCTATCGAGATTTATTGAGGTCCTATATATTGTTTCAGCGCGATTCGGACCTCATTTTCTCGATCTCTCTCAATCTGTCCGTGCCTGTTCTTCTCCCAAACACTCTCTTCTTTCTCAAAACCTTCAACCCATGTGATTTTTGGCCTCTTTTGCTTTAAATCACTTGGTATGATCTCTCCTTCTCTCCTTTTTCATGACCTTTTCATGCATTCATACCTAAGTTTTGAGTTTTTGGAAATTTTTGGGGTTTTTCAAAATTTGTTGAGTTTTTGAGAAATTTTTTGATGGGTTTTGTCAAAATGAGTTTCAAATCTCATGCATTGCATCACATAAGCATAATAATTGTATTATCATTTATTTAGATGTGTGCAATTTGAATGTGTGCCGGTAGGATTGGATTGGGCTGAGTCCATGATGTCTTTTATGTTGCATGTCACATGTTTACGCATTTTTCATGCATACGTTCTTTCCTTTCAATATACTTGCTATATTTGAACTGTGTTAGGACTTTTCTGAGTGTTTCTTTCTTCCCTCTCTCTCTCTAGTTTATGTTAGTGCATCAATGGCACCAAAACGTAAGTCTGCTCCGTCCCAAAACCCTCTATGTTCTAGGGCCTCTTCGTTTTCTGATCCTACTCCTTCTTCTATTTGGTTCCATGATGAGAAAGCCCAAAAGGACCTCTCGGAGAACTTCTCTAAACGAGGTGTTCATTCGGAACGCCAAGTTGTTTTGTCAGATTTCGTCGACACTGACCTTCCCAATATCATTCACAGATGGGAATGGGAGTCACTGTGTGATGTCCCGGTCACATGTCCTTCGGTGCTAATTCAGGAGTTCTACTCCAACATACATGGAACCAATACTTCTGTACCTCTCTTTCATACTCGCGTTCGGCGTATGCGCATAATAGTCACACCGGAGTTGGTATCCGATGTGCTTCGTGTTCCGAGGGTTGCACATCCTGACTATCCCAGTTGTGAACGTCTACGGATTGTGTCCAAAGACGAGATGATCTCTGCCTTCTGTGAGCGCCTAGCTAATTAGGGTAAGCGTTAGTTTACACCATGTTGACCTTTTGCTAAAGATCCTAGATTCTTGAACATGGTGATGACATTTGTTTTGTATCCTTTCTCTCACTACAACTCTATCACAGAGCCTCGTGCTCATTTTCTGTTATCCCTTCTAGAGGATCTCTCTATAGATTTTCCTTCACACTTCATTCTTTCTATTAAAGATGTGTATAGGGATACGGTGACCCGTGATAAGCTCATCTTTCCTTCTGCTATCATTCGGATTTTACACCATTTTTCTGTTCCTTTTCCCTCTTCCGACCACTTCTCCTTTATGCGTGCCATTGATTAGACTACCATTAAACGGAGCGAGGCGTAGTTTCGTTCGAGGCGGTCCGGTTCAATAGCTCCCATCACTCCTTCAGCTCCTTCTACCTCCGCTCCCTTTACTTCAGCAGAAGGTGTGACTTTGGATGCGATTATGGTGCAACTTTAGCACATGGATGCTTGCCTTGATACACTTTCTACAGAGTTGTATCAGGTGAACACCCGTGTTGGCAGTATTTCTAGACGACAGGCTCGCCTTAGTGGTTTTGTGGAGTCTCCTCCTCTTCCTTCCGCGGTATCCGAGACATTTGATGATGGTTCTGGCGACGATGATGATGATGAGGATGGAGATGCTAGCTCTTCTAGTTCTGATGAGATGCCTACTTGACACTCTTACCCTTTGTCACAAGTGACAAAAAGGGGGAGTAGTTTTGGCTATGAGAGTAGTCATTCTTAGGGGGAGAGTTAGGACATAGGAGATTTCTGTTAGGAGGAGAGTTTGTTTTGTTTTTGAGGGATGTAGTGAGGACTTCATGTATCTTTTCTTTTCTTTTCTTTCTTGTTAGAGATACATTGTTATTGTACCTAGGTCTTATGAGCATGTTTACATACATTGTGCTTATCTTTGATATATATAAGATGATGTATGTTTTCTTCACCTATCTCTACATGTGTTGTTTCTTTTATTTCTTTATACACATGTTTCTTTAATTTGTATGCAATCTATTATTTCTGCTTCACAAAAAGATGCCTTGATGTGTTTTGTTTAAAGTATTTCAGAAATACAGGTTGTCAAAGTTTACTTGCCATGAACTCTCTTCTTGCAAAATTTTTCAAGAGTTTATGTTAGGATAGATTTTATTGTATTTAACAAGTGAGTATAAGTTGAGTGCGTTATGACTTTTCTCATATGTTCATATGTTTGTTGTGGTTTTGTCACGGATTGCCAAAGGGAGAGATTGTTAGGACATATGTGGTTCACTTGTTAAGAACATATGTCATTTTTTTTATATAATTGGCTAATCTTATGACAAATTGCACTTTACTTGTATTTGAGTAGATTTAGGATGTTTTAATACTTCAAGAAAACTTGTTTCAAGATCAAGTTAAAGCCATGCAAGACTGTCCAAGAAACAAGCTGAGAAGTACCTGTCATTAAAGCTCAACAGCTGGCTTGACAGCTGCACCTATCGAGCTTTAAGAAGCTGTTTCAGTCTCGTGGCTCGACAGCATCTCAACACCTCTAGTTGTCGAGATTTAAGAAAAACAGTTTTTCAGATCTGTTTTGATTTCAATCCATGGATGTCTTTGGGCCTTCTTTTCTCATAACTCTAGACATATAAAAAGACTATTTTAAGGGTTGTCAAAGAAGACACAAGTTGCACAAGCATTGAGCAAAGTCTGTTCAAGCAATTTGTGACCGAAGACAAAGTTTGCCCTAGTTCATCTTTTTGTGAAGAAGTTGCTGTGTCTTTGCACCATAGAATTTTGTAACCAAGCATCTTCTTGTTCTTCATTGTAAGGATGAACTGAAGAACTTTGCAGCCAACATATTTCTCAAGTTGGTGATTAAAGTCGCGTACTGGGATCCGTGCAATTGGTTAGTCATATACTGGGAGCCGTGCATTGAAAAGGAGAGATTGTCACTACAGAACAAGTCCAATTGGGTATTAGGGTAAGAGTTCAACTGTAGGTTGGTATAAGATACTGGGATTCCTTTACTTGTAACTGCTTGTTGTGATAATAATGGATTCTCAAGAGTGGTGACCTTAAATCACTTAATGGGATTTTTGCCTTGGAGGTTTTCCCTATTCGTAAACAAATCATTGTGTCAATTTATTTTCTACTACACTTTAGTTTATTGGTGATTTGTTTGTGCTACCACGCGTTTGCATGTTAAATTAGTTAATTAATTCAACTTGGCTAATTAATTAATTAATCCATCACAAGGGGTCAATATGTTTTTGGCCTATCAAACTGAGTCAGGACCTCATACAGGGTTTAGACATGAAGCAAGCCAGGACCATAGTCACCATGCAGGGTTTAAGAAAGTTGCACGCCTTCTAAAGTTGCTAGAGGAGGAATCTGCTAAAAGTTTGCTACAAGTTATTCATGAGTACACTTGCGAGAGATTGTGATTCTATTGGCAAATATTTTTCATCATGAGATTGTAAACTAAGGGTGTAGAAGTACAAGCCTGATTGAGATGTAATAATCTAATATGTTACTTTTATTTTTGGACTTTCATATTCAAATGCAATTTTACATAACAAATTATTTACATGTTATTGACCAAACATATAACAACTTTTCTATTTTAATAAGATCCATTCATGAAAAGTTATTAAATTTTATATTGGCTGCCAACTTATTGGAACCTTCATGTATGATTGCTAGGTTCTATTTTTGTGTTTTATTTTCTTGTTTTTACAGTTAGGTTCCATTTTCATAGTCTGGTTTATTGCTTCAGGGGGAAGAAAAAAAAAACTCTCATTGGAACTCGAGTCTTTTACACTCGAGTTCCATTACGAATAAAAAAGAAAAAACAGAGTAAATCGAGCAATAGAAGCTCAAGTTCTATTTAGTACTCGAGTTCACCAGCAACGAGTACACCAGGTAGAGAGATCAAAATTATTTATGACCAAATGCCACTAGAAAAATTCTCAATGAAAATCGAGTCTCTGAAACTCGATTTACATTTCAGTGACTTTTTGGTAAATAAGTCCAATATAAATTGAGCCTTTGAAACTCAATTTGTACTGGCAGTTTTTTTTTTTTTTTTGACTAAAATACTGGCAATTATTTACGAATATGACACCCAAATGAAAATCGAGTTCCAAAGACTCGATTTCCACTAGGATTTTTTTTTCTTCCCCCACTTGCAGTAGTAAGCTAGAATTTTTTTTTCTTCCCCCCTGCAGCAATAAACCAGATCTAGAACACATCACATGGGCAGTGGTAAACAACTAGATACGAGCATAATATATATATATATATATATATATTATAATACTAGTCCAAGGGAGAGTACATTAGATGCAAAAAATTGGATTAAAACAGTTACTGTTCATGGGCATTATAGTTGCCCTCTTCGCTACAGACTAGACAGATTTAATCACTACATGAGGCACACAAAAAACATCACAAAACAGCCACCATGGTGTTGTCTTTTCCTTCTTAAAAACCTGAGCTACATTCCTACAATCAATTAAAAATAAAATATGATGAAAGCCATGATCGCTAGCTATAGTAGCAGTAGCTATCATTGCTTCAAACAAGGCCTCTATGGTTAAACTTGCCAAAGTACTAGCTACACCAGAAAAGCCTCCATATTGCTGGCATTATAGGCAAAAGCTGCGCAATGCAACTAATGTAACGAGTACAATGGATAGCGAATAGTTCAATTACAACAACATTCAACAATAAACAAAGTAACAACTGAGTCGATACAGCATAATCTACATAGTCGCCTAGCACTTATCCATACTGATACAGCATAGTCTACATAGTTGTCTAGCACTTGTCCATACTAAAGATAACCACAACTCCCACGTACAATGCCATTCCAAAATCAAGTCTCCGCTCGCCTAACAAACATTAAAATACGGTTATTAGTTCCCAAATGTGAAGAACAAAAAGCAAATGAAATTCTGAGCATATTATATAAAAACAGCGACAGCACTTATCTAGTTTGTAGCACTACTGCTTGTCGAAGCCCTATGGGAATTGGGACATCTTCTGCGGTTATACCCCTCTTCATGACACACTTCGCATCGCTGCCTCTGTTGAATCTTCCTCAAGTCCGAATCTTCCCTTTGGCTTCCTCATTCTCCCCATACCCCATCCATTTCATGCCTTATTCTTGACTTCACAGGATAACCTTTGGCTCGCAACAAACTTGGGTCAGGCACCCACCGTTGTCCGCGAGCGTCCCTCCACAAAGACTTTGACTTTGGCACCAAAAATTGATGCGAATATGTATGAATGGCGTTGTCCAAACTATAACATGGGTCAATATAGCTGGTTGCATCGAGTCACAGACTCTGAAGAACTTTAATTGCATGTGAACAAGGGATCTTAATGTTTTGCCACTTTCCACAACCACATGTTCAAGCAAATATGTGCACTCCATGACTGTGGTTTCCCCCTCTACCTCTATGGTCATTGTATGAGGTAAGCACTTGATATACACCAGTTTGATGATTTAATGCCCTTATAATGTGTCCTGTAGCTTTGTGCACATTTTTGGTATAGATCCTCATGGCATAATCACTCCACACCTTACCTTGAGAAAGATCAAAATTAATTTCTTTATGTCAATCATGGAAATATGCAACAAGTTTGCACCAAGTGAACTCAACCATTGTAGCAATGGGCAAACTGTAGGCACCTTTAAGTACTCCATTAAAGCACTCAGAGATATTGGTTGTCATTGCCCTATAATGTCTTCCACCATCATGTGATTAGGTCCATTTGTCCAGATCCTCACTCATTAGATATGTGTATGGCGTATAGCGTTCAAGTTTGTTATCATCAGGGTCTATCTTACTAAGGGCATTAATCTCGACATCTTAATGGTTTGCATTATGGACTTAAATTTAGCTTTATGAGTCTCATATCTAGCTTTCAAGGCCAATGCCTTTAGAGTTGGGTCATTAAAGCATGTGTTGAAGTTGCTAGCAACATGTCGAAGGCAATATCAGTGAAATACTCGTAAGCTTCCGTCATCGCCTCTAGGTTACTTTGCAATGGCGCAATTGATACCTTTATGTCGGTCAGAAATAATGCAAATGCCTTCATCAGGTATCACATGCCCTATTGAAATACTGAGACACTCTAATAACCACCCCCCAACTAGGCCCTGACTCCTTATCCACAATAGTAAAGACGAGAGGCAAAACCTTTTGGTTAGCATCGGTTGCCATTGCAATCATCAACGCCCCTCGATATTTACCACACAAATGAGTCTCATCAATATTGATCACTAACTTGCAATATCTAAATGCAGCAATGGATGGAGCGAATGACCAAAATACATAGTGCAGTAACGTAGTACCAGCTACGTCCCTAGGTATGGTGTAATAGTTGTACTGGGTACTCGGATCCTAATCCATGTATGCTAACAACAACTTTCATAACATTTGGTAAAACTACTCCCAATCCCCAAATATCTCAGAAATTGCCTTTTGTTTTGCGTCTCATACCTTATAGTAAGAAAGCTCATGATTATACTTAGTATGTATGATGTCCCAGAGCTAATCAATACGAGCAGTGTGATCCTGTGTCAATTTTCCCACAATTTCTAATGCAACAAAATTAGAATCCATCATTTTACAGTCTCTTCGCAGGCCAAAGGGTATACAACTGTATGGACCCACATAAGACATGACCATCCATAGACCATTAAGTTTAGCCTTCATGAATGCCCTAACGCACCACTTGCAGTTGATGTCAATGCATGCTGTGCACAATTTAGTTTTGGTCAACCTTTGAATTGTAAAATTTCTATTGTCCTTTACTGCATATATTATCAATGCACGCTTTACCGCCTATTTATTTACAAAAGTCACCCCTTTACTAAAATGCATCCCATCTTCCCAAGTAGAAACAATGGTATCTGAAGATGTGAAGGATCAACCTTATTTTCCCAAGTATTTGTGTAGAATAACTCGGCAAGAGGTGTGTAGGCAATGGTCGTATTTGTATCATGCTAGATGCCAATTTCATCGTCCGCATCACCTTCATCATGGTACTCCATATTTTCCTTTTCAAAATTGGGAACAAGTTCATGGTCATCCACATCCTTGTCAAAGTCGCCTCGCTTAATCCTCTCTTCATACTCATCCATATCATCAAGATTTTCACCTTTATTCACAGCATGATCTTCGTCTTCATCTTCCTCCCCTAAATGTGTCCCTTGAGGTTGGAGTGTTTCACCAATATTGGTAGCATAATCTTGAGATGGGAATGTATAACCTCCCATTGTATAGCCTCTCATTGTAGTGCATCCATCATCTAAAGCTGTAAGTTGTAAAGATGTAGTTGTTTGTTACACCTCCTCGGTATCAAATTCTACAAGCGGTTCCGAACTTATGTACAACTCAGCAGCATTTACTTGGGGCATTTTATGGATTCTATTAAACATGATCTTTACATGTTTGTCTTCTTTGATCGCCATATACCTATAATTTATCTGTTCATGAAGGACTTCTTGTGGGTAACGGTAAATAATCTTTATGTCATAACAAGCGGGGTTCAAATTCAATTCTTCCATTATTTTCATCTTCAAACCATTCAACGTCTCCAACTTATGACGCACCATCATGTAGTAGCATTTGATACCCAGCCCTCTAAATGGGAATCCGTCAATCTCTTCAGGATTGACAAGGGGTCCATCGTAGTATACATTTCTATCAATATTCTTCAGAGATTGTGAACCTATTAGAGGTCAAGTGTAATATGTTAGTGACATATTTTATCTCTTTCATTTAACATCAATTACAAAACCTTTTCTATCTACTCAAAGTACAAAAATTACAACTTCTTATATCATATGCATATAAAAAAACACCCCACATTTGCATATACTCACCCCACATCACATACAAAGACACACAATCATTATCATTTCATACTCAAACAAAAAAAATCTAAAGATAAAACTCACCCCCATTACAAAATTTCAATTCATTCTAACAAAAATATAAAGAAAAATATCAAAACAAACAACAACAAAAATAGTCATGATAAAAAGCCTAACAATACAAATATATCTACAATATTTTTTACTTTTTATAAAAGCCTAGCAAATATATAAACTAACTTGTTACATCATATGCATATACAAACCCCATATTTGCATATACTCACCCTATCACATACAAATACACTCAATCATTATCATTTGTTTAAAAAAAAAAAAAATCATTAATCATACTCAAACAAAAAAAAAAAAACTAAAAAAAAACCAAACACATAGCTCACCCCATTATAAACCTTCAAGTCATTCTATCAAAAATATAAAGAAAAATATCAAACCAAAAAAAAAAAAAAAAAAAAAATTGTCATGATACATACCCATAAAAAAACCTAACAATACATACATGTAAGTAACAAGTAAGTGCTATGAAAACCTTACTTGACATGAGGATGTGTAAATGGGGGGTGAGTTTGATTTAAAGTTTTGTAATGGGGGTGAGTTTTGTATGAGAGTGAGAGAGAGGGTGAGAGAGCAAGAGAGAGTTGCTGGGTTTTTTGGTGTGGGAAACAGAGAGACCCAAACCCACATTATGAGGACTAAGGACAAGTAGCTGCCCTAACCATGTGGATGTTTGTGGACCAAAGCTTGCAAATCGAGTTTTTAAGAATCGATTACTCTTTTTAAAAACCGAGTCTCTAAGGCTCGATATCTAGTTGGAGTCCACGTGGATGTAGGTGAACACATAAATTGAGCATTTAATTGTCAAGATATAAATCGAGTCTCCAAGACTCGATTTCCAGGTGGACGCCACATGGAAAAGTGCCAAATTAGACTTGATCAGAACGTGAAAACCGAGTCTTTGAGACTCTATTTATAAGCCCTAAATCGAATCTTTTAGACTCGAGATGTTAATAATAAATATACTTTCTAAACAGTGCCTACTAACTATATAGTTTGGCAATCATGGTTAATTCCCAATTTTCGCCGAGTTTTAGAGGTTGATGTCAGAGAGATTGTCTATGGGGTATGGCTATTTATATCCATGTGAAACTGACAGAGTAACATGGCATTTTGGCAGAATTCAATTAAAAAAAAAAAGTTGTAGATATCTCCTTTGAATTTTGGCGGACTTCAATGAAAAAAAAAAGTTGTAGATATCTCCTTTGAATTTTGGCAAACTTCAATTACAACTAGTAGTAATTTACCACAATGACAGCCAATCATCAGCCCACCGTTACTTATCTCTTTCCTTCTATATCCCGTTTCCATAGTTCTAATTTATCTTTTGCGTGCGTTTGAATTAGGATTATAAATGATAATTATTTCACTATTGAGCTTATTTTTGCTACTATTCGTGGCCCCACTGTACTTTTTGACACTATTCATAGACCCCATTGTATTATTTCAACTAACTTTTACCTTTATCTAAGTACTTTCAGCAATAATTTTTCAGTTTCAACAAAATAAACGATATCTAAACACATCCTTTATCCACAAAACGCAAAAGCGCCAAAAATCTAATACCACCCTAAAACTGCACTTTCCAAACAGAGCCTTACCTTAGTCCCTACCCAATTCTCTCTCTCAGCCAAAGTTAAGCTGACTGCGTTTTCTTTTAACAACACATAAAAATAAAAATAAAAAAAAATAAAAAAGCCAACCCTACATTCACTAAAAAAAAATTCAATTTTATTTTAATGTTTCTCCCCTCAACGTGATTGAAATGTAATGTTGTATTTAAGTACATGGAAAAAAACAAGGGTGTAATGTTGTATTTAACTCTCTCTCTCTCTCTCTCTCTCTGATAGATCGCTTTCTCTCTCTCTCTCTACCTCTCTGTTAGAGTCTGAGTTTTTCTTCTCACTGATAAAAATTTGAATGAATGAGAAAGATTTTTGTAACTTTATATTGAAATAGAGAAAAGGAAAAATAGTCTTTTTAAAAAAGAAATATTATATAATAATTATATATATTAATTATTAGGACTGTGAATGCCATTTTCATAAGTACATGGAAAAAACCAGGGTGAAATTTCTTTCACTTGAACCTAAAATGAATGAGTAGAATAAAAAAATAAAAGTTGAGATATTGGGAGTATTATAAAATAGTATTATCATATAGTTGATAAAGTAGCTTTTTGGAATGATAAAGTACGATAGATTAGCATTTTATGATGAATGCTCTCGCACCCTTAGGCCTTACCCTTTTTTATTTTTTTTTAAATTTTTTTCCTATTTATTTATTTTTGAAAAAAATGCAAAACTCACCCTCTAAGTTTTATCCCTTTTCATTTCAGTCCTCTAAGTTTGAGTTTTGTCATTTCAATCCTCTAAATTTCATTTATTCTTAATCAAGTCTTCTCTTAACAATTTGTTAAATGTTGACGTTATCTACAATAAAGCCACGAAATTTTTTCATTTTTTTAATTTTTAATTTTAGTTTATTATTTTAAGAAAATTTTAATTTAAATAAATTTGAATTTAATTTTTTTTTTAAAAACCCAGAAATTAGATTAAGAAACGATGAACAACATTGAAGAACAAAATTGAATCCCCACCCAATACTGAGAGATTGAGAGGGAGAAAGAGAGGGAAAGAGAGAGAAAGAGAGATTGCACAACTACAACATATAATGAGAGCCAAAACTTGATTCGAACGAACACACCAGCGCCAAAACTCGATCTGTACAAACAGGCGGCAATTGAGATCGTCCTTCGTGGCGGTACTTTGCATTCGATGCCTGAGCTTCTTTCAGCCAGTGCACCAATTCCAACCTCCGACAAGGTCTCTAAGGTTGAAGTGACCTGTATGAACATGTGGAATCTTGGGGATCTAAGCTCGAATTCCTGACCCAAAGTCTCGCAAAAACACAGGCATATTGGTAAGCCAAACAAACCATACCCAACCGATCTCGACCTCCGCTTGACTCAGGCCAGAGTATCGATTTACAAACCAGAGATTCGGCAGTCGAGAACTGCGTTGATGAATTCCAAGGAATCGGTGATGATCTTCGAGAATGGTTTTGCATTCCGAGTAGAGTACGATGTAATATCCCTGTTTTTTAAGGGAGGGAGTTTATGATATTCAGAATTGAAATCTGATGAGATTTTGTGGTATCTCCCCGTTCTCTTTCTCAATCTCTCAGTATTAGGCTAGGGTATCGGGTAGGGATTCAATTTTGTTCTTCAATGATGTTCGTCGTTTCTTAGTATAATTTCTGGGGGTTTTTTTTTTTTTTTGAAATTAACGTTTTCTTAAAATAATAAATTAAAATTAAAAATTTTTAGAAATGAAAAAATGGCGTTTTTAATGTAGATAATGGCAACATTTAACAAATTGTTAAGGGAGGACTTGATTAAGAATAAATGAAACTTAAAGGACTAAAATGACAAAACTCAAACTTAGAGGACTGAAATGAAAAGTGATGAAACTTAGAGGGTGAGTATTGCATTTTTGCTTTTATATTTTTTATGAGATTCCTATTTCTTTATTCCTCTACCGATTTTGTTCTGATCAAACTCTCAACTCTCTCTCAACTCTGCCGAAATTCATCATCCTCTCACCGCTACCAACCCTTCATCGAAGCTCAACTCTCATCCTTTTTTTTTTTTTCTTTCTTCTTGCACTCCTCACCAACCCACTCCCCTGCCCCACGCCGCTGACCCATCTTGCCCTAGCCACCGACCCAAGCCTCAAGCCCCAAGTCCCAAGCTGACCCACACTGACCCATCTCGCCTTCTCTTCTATCTGACCCATCTCGACCTCTCCGACCCATCTCAGCCTCTCTTCTCTGTTTGGGTACCGATTAAGAGATGTATCACACACAAAATATCTGAAAAAAAATTTGAAATCTTATAGTCTTAATAGTCTATTTAAGTCTCCTTCTCTTGCTTTTGTCAAGAGAGTCGATACTCGTTAGGTAAAAGTACTATCAAAAGAGCTTGGTGTTGCTAAAAGTGGAGGGTGTGAGATCTATGGAGAACTACTGGAATGAGAACTTTGGGGATGTGAAGCGTAAGATATATATGTGTTCCATGTGCCAATTTTTCTTTTAATGAATAAATACATACATACATGCATATATATATATATATATATATAGGTTTTGTTGGAGTTTATATGGCTAAGTTTGAATTCTAATATTTAGGGAAGTGGCTGGTGAAGATATGGAACTGAAAGGAAGGGAGGTTCTTTGGAGGAGGGTTATAGAGGCAAAATATGGGTGTGAATGTTGTTGTGTTGGGGGGGGGGGGTGGCGATGGTGCACTAAAGGTGTGTCTAGGCCCTATGGTGTGAGTCTTTGTAAATCCATAAGATGGGAATGGTTGAAATTTTCCTAGTTTCTTCAATTTGATGTGGGGGATGGTACTAGAGTGAAGTTCTGGCATTACCAGTGGTGTGGGGATTGCCGTCTTAAAGTGGCTTCCACGTGTTATATAGTACTAGTTGTGTCTCATTGGGATGTTCGCTTCTCTAGCCAGTCCAATATTAGGAGTTGGAGTCCTTAGTTAACTTTATGGATCTAATCTATTCCAAGTCTGTTAGGGGTGAGGGAATTGATAAACTTTGTTGGAGTCCAGCCATGAGTTGGAATTTTGAGTTGTGAGAATATTATCATTCTTTCTCCTCGTCTAATGGCATGTCATTTCCATGGAAATCGGATTGGCGTTCAAAGGTCCCTTCTAAGGTTGCCTTCTTCTCTTGGATTGCTGCCCTAGGAAAGATTTTATCTACAGATAATCTTCGGAAGAGAGGTGTTATTGTATAGGGTTGGTGCTACATGTGAAAAAGAAGTGGGGAGTCAATTGATGATCTTCTCCTTCATTGTCCTATAGCTTATGAGATGTGGACAATGGTGTGCTATTTGTTTGATCTCCAATGGGTTATGCCAAAGATGGCTGTTGATATGTTTTCAGCTTGGCAGGGTACCTTAGGCTGACATCGCAATAGCTTTTTGGAATGTTGTGTCACATTGCATCATGTGGTGTCTTTGGCAGGAACAAAATGCTAGAAGTTTTGAGGGATAGGAATGGTCTATCCTTGAAATTAAGGCCTTTTTTACCTTTTTTCTTTGTACTTTGTTGGATTTGAGTGTTGCTTTTCATTCTACTCCTTGTTTGACCTTTTTAGATTTGGCTGAGTATTGTAATTTGAGAGATTGATTGTACTACTCCCTAAGTACGCCCATGGTGTACTTGGTTTTTTTTTTTTATCTCAACAATAATTTTTCATTACTTATAAAAAAACAGTTTGAATTCTCTTCTTATTATTTTTAACAGTGTAATTTGCGGGTTTTTTTTTTTATTTTTAGGTGGTTTTGAGTTCGACCCATCTCAACATTGTGATGGAGTACACTGAGGGTGGAGATCTATATGATAAAATTTCAAGGAATGTGTTAGGACATATGTGGTTCAAGTGATTTCAAACATATGTCATTATTTTATGTAATTGACTTATCCTTTGACAAAACACACTTTACTTGTAATTTGGTGGATTTAGGAAGTGTTTAACGCTTCAAGAAATGATGTTTCAAGATCAAGTATTGAAGTCATTAAGTCTATCCAAGAAACAAGCTGGAAAGTGCAAGTTACTAAAGCTCGACACCTAGGCTCGACATATGCATCTATCGAGTTTTAAAAAGCTGCTTCAGCCCCGAGGCTCGACAGATCCTCGACACCTCTATTTGTCGAGATTTATGGAAAACAGATTCTAAGTTCTGTTTTGATTTCAATCCATGAATGTGTCTTTGGGATTTCTTTTCTCCTAACCCTAGACATATAAAAGGATTGTTTTAAGGGTGGTCAAAGAGATGCAAGTTGCACAAGCATTGAGTAATTGTTGTTCATGCAATTTGTGATCTAAGACAAAGTTCGTGCCCTAGTTCATCTCTTGTGAAGAAGTTGCTGTGTAATGTGCACCGTAGGGTTTTATAATCGAGCATCTTCTTGATCTTCATCGTATGGATGAATTGAAGAACTTTGCAGCTAACAACTCTCTCTAGTTGGTGAATTGAAGTTGTGTACTGGGATCCGCGCAATTAATTAGTCACGTACTTGGGAGCTGTGCATCAAAAGGAGAAACTGTCACTACAAAACAAGTCCAATTGGGTATTGAGGTAAGGGTTCAACTGTAGGTTGGTAAGGTACTGGGATTCCTTGCTTGTAACTGCTTGTTGTGATAATAGTGGAGTTTCAGGAGTGGTGGCCTTAAATCACCCGGTGGGGTTTTAGCCATCAGGTTTTCCCCATTCGTAAACAAATTACCGTGTCAATTTTATTTCCACTGCATACTTTAGTTATTGGTGATTTGTTTGTGCTGCCACGTGAATTTGCATGTTAACTTGATTAATTAATAACTCGGCTAATTAATCAATTTAATTCATCACAAGGGGTCAATGCATTTGTGGCCTATCAAGTGGTATCAGAGCAAGCACACTCTGATTAGGTTTTAATCCTTGTGTGTGATCCATTGACTCATGGATAGAGGCCAGTCTCTTATTATACCTCCATTGTTTAATGGTACTAACTATGCATACTGGAAAGTACTCATGAGAGCTTTCTTGCAGTCATTAGATGAGAAGGTGTGGCAAGCTGTGGAGATAGGCTGGACCAAGCCTACAGAAGCGCCAGCCGATTGGGATGATGCCAAGATCAAGGCAGCTAATTTCAACAACAGAGCATTGAATGCCCTATTCAGTACGGTCACCAATGAGGAGTTCAAGAAAATATCCTCCACGAAAACTGCTAAGGAAGCATGGACCATTCTCCAAACAACCTATGAGGGAACCAAGGCTGTCAAGGATTCGAAGCTGCAGAGGCTCACTACAAGCTTTGAAGAAATTAAGATGGAGGAGGATGCGTCATTCGATGAATTCTATGGAAAGCTCAAAGACATCATGAACTCAGCTTTCAATTTTGGGGAAACCATTCTTGAACCAAAAATAGTGAGAAAAGTGCTTAGATCTCTGCCCAAGAGATTCTGTGCTAAGATCACAGCAATAGAGGAATCAAAGGATATGGACAAGATTCCTCTGACTGAGCTGGTTGGCAATTTGCAAACCTACGAGCTAGGGTTGACTAGAATGGGCAAGTCAAGCAAAGGCAAGAGCATGGCACTAAAGGCCAAAAGCAGTGATACAAATGAGTCTTCAGATGATGAAGATTCTAAAATGAAGTCTTACATTACCAGGCAATTCAAGAAATTCATGAAGAATGCCAATGGAAAAGGCTTCAACAAGGACCGTAGGCAATCCAGTTCTTCTCAGTTCAAGAGCCCAGATAAAGGGAAGAAGGATACCAGGGATGGCGATCAGTACACTGTTCCCGCTGGACCGAAATGCTTCGGGTGTCAAGGCTTCGGACACATGAAACAAGAGTGTCCTACATACCTCAAGAGCGTTGGGAAAAGCAAAGCACTTGCAGCTACCTTAAGTGACACAGAGCCCGAGGATGATTCCGACAATGAAGATGATGAAATCTTAAATGCCTTCACTGCTACTGTTAATCCTACTGAAGGGATTACTGAAGAAGTAAATGAAGAAAAGGAATTGGTGGATGCTAAGTTTGAAACTATGGATGATCAAGATGATATCCAGACTGCCTATGAGAAACTGTACAAGCTTTTTGAGAAGCATGAGAAACTCTATAGGCTGGCCACCAAGAAACTCAGTGATGTGGAACTTGACCATGAGGAGCTTTCCACTAAGGTTGATGAAGCAAATCAGACCATTGGGGCACTGAGATTCGAGAACAATTTCTTGGCTGAGAAGACCAAGAAGCTTGAAGCGGAGCTGTTTCAAGTTAGAGCACAATTGGAGAGGGCATCAAGTGTAAAACTAGATGAGATGCTCAACGTTTAGAAATCTGCTTCAGATCGCACAGGATTGGGGTATGAATTCTCTCTCTCTAATACACTGTCTGCTAGTACTACTGTTTTTGTTCCTTCTACTAATAACATTAAGATTGAGGATAAAAATGTTAAAACTGAATTAGCAAGTGAGAACTTAGACAAGGCCAAGTCCATCTTAGAAGCACCCCCTAAGCTTGAGAAGAGGGAAACTGGAAACCTTAAGACTAAGAAGGCTATCCCTCAAAAGCCCAAACAGAAGAAGCAACATCTTTGTTATCATTATGGTGTTGCCAATCATTATGGTGTTGCCAATCATACTCGACCAAATTGCTATAAGTGGTTAGTCACTCAACAAAGCAATGGCATGATAGCATCTAGAAACCAGAATCAGCTTCAGCTTCAGACCTTTCTTGCTCCTCATGGAGATATTCTTAAAGCCCTCATGTTCCTTTCGAACTTGAATGGTTTAAATTCTTCCCCCTCATCACCGGTTCAAGGGTTGGCAAAAAGGAAAGGTTCTTCTAAGGTGTGGAAGGAAAATGGTCCTAAGTGATATTGTTCACTTCTTCTCTCTCTCTCCCCGTTTTATTGTTTTTGCATTACTTGTGTGTTGCTTTACTGTTTTGAGTCAATCTAGTTTTATGCATTGTTTTGCTTTTTTTAACATGTTTTTGTTTGTGTGTTTTCAGTTTTGTGTTTTATTTTTGCTTTTCTGATAAAAATAAAAAAAATTGAAAAATACAAAAACAGTGTGTGTTTGTATATATTGGTTCTTGTGAACCTTAAAATGGCCATTGAAACAGAGTTTTCTAAACTTTGTATCTTTTGTAGCTTAGATGAGCATTCTTATGCACAACTAAGCAAGTGAGCTTTGTAGCTCTTTATTTGTGATGAGTAAGGTCAAGTTATTTCTTGTACTTAACACTTGTATCACTCTTTTTGACGGGTAGGACCAGAAAATCCTAAGAGAAAGGCATAAATAACCATCTCACCACTGTTACCCGCCAATCATGAAATGACATCTATATGCTTCGGCATAGTAAAAGTGCAATGTCAATAGCTTAACATAATTGAGTACTTCTTTTCTTTTTCTTATATACCCATGCATGATATGGTTTATAAAAGAAAATATGCAAAGAAATAAAAAGTAAAAAGATCAAAATGCTTTAAAAATATGATTGCAAGCGTGTTTTCTAAGAGATGTGGGAGTTATAGGATGTACCTCAAACGTAATAGTCCTCATCAAACAATCATGATTGTGTGTGAGTTATAGTGATTTTCTCATATCTCAAATCATCATAACTTTGAGACACTTATGCAATCTTGCGACGTTTTCACATACAACACGCAATATTCTTTTCTATTCTTGATACATGTGCAGGTATAATGTGATTTGGCCATTACAAGGTTTACATGCGTTAATGTATGCTCACTAAACTGTCGTAACTCATTTTTGAAATATAAAATTGGTTAGACTTGTTGTGTGTGTGTGTGTGTGTTTTGGGATCCATGTGCTTAAAATTATTGTTGAGAGATGATTTTGAGAGTTTAATGTGTTGCTTGGATCATTGGTTGAGTTGCATGCGTGATTGCATTCATGTCTGTGTTTTTCTTCTCTTGAAAAAATGCTTTTTAAGACAATTTCGACACCTCCTCGATACCTGGCTGTCTGTCGAGCTTCTCAGATTTTTCTTATCGCATTCTTGACACATTCTCGACACCTGGTGGATCGATCGAAAAACTTTCTGTCTACTCGATAGCTTCTCGACAGCTTCTGGAACGATCAAGATTCTTTTGTGTTTGATCTTCCTTTCTCGACACCTGTTCTCGATAACTGTGTCTGTCGAAGTATCTTTTCTCGATACCTACCTCGATAGCTGTCTCAACACCTCTCGATACCTTTATCTGTCAAGAATTACTGAAGATGTATTTAAGGGATCTTTGTGATTTTTCTCTCATTTCTCTCGATCTCTCTCTCTCGATACATTGAGTCTTTCTCTCCTAAAACCTCTCTCACTCACTCCAAACCCATTCCTAAGGATTTTTCAAACTTTACTTAAGATCTTCCTCACTTTGTAAGCTTCAATCCTCTCATTCTTCATGCATTTCATGTTTTAAAACCTAAGTTTTGGGGTTTTTGAAAAATTTTGGGGTTTTTCAAAATTGATGAGTATTTAAAGAAATTTTTGGGTTGGTTTTTTAGATTTGATCTTTAAAACTACATGCATTGCATCACATTAGCATTCTAACAGTATTTTCATGCATTTAGATGTGTGTTCTCTACTTGTGTACTGTTAGGATTGGATTGGGCTGAGCTTATGATGCTTTTTACGTTGTATGTCACATGTTCATGCATTTTTCATGCATATGTTCTTTCTTTTCACTATACTCTTCCTATATTGAATTGTTTTGGGACTTTTCTGTGTGTTTCTCTCTTTCTCTCTCTCTCTCTCTCTATGTTTTCGTTAGTAGTGTCTATGGCACCTAAGCGTAAATCTATTCCATCCCAGAACCCTCTGTGTTCTCAGGGCTCTTCTTCTTCTAATTCTACTCCTATGTATGTCCAGTTCTGTGATGAGAAAGCCCAACAGGACTTCTCAGAGAAATTTTCTAAATGAGGTGTTGATTCGGAACGCCAAGTTATCTTGGCAGACTTTTCCGACATAGACCTTCTCGATGTCATTCATAGTCGGGCTTGGGAGTTACTGTGTGACATCCCGGTCACTTGTCCTACCGTGTTGATACAAGAGTTTTACTCCAACATCCATGGGATTGATTCTTCAGTACCTCTCTTTCATTCTCGTGTTCGAGGTACATGCTTTGCTGTCACTCCGGAGCTAGTCTCTAAGGTTCTTTACGTCCTGAGGGTGGATCATCCTGATTACCCCGGATGTGAGCGTCTATGGACTGTGTCCAAAAACGAGATGATCTCTGCGTTCTATGAGCGCCCTTCTGATTGGGGAGATCATCAGTACACACCATGTAGGCTTTTTGCTAAAGGTCCTCGTTTCCTTAATATGGTGATGACATTTATATTGCACACACTCTCTCACTACAACTCTATCACAGAGCCTCATACTTGATTTTTGTTGTCTCTTTTAGAGCATCTTACTGTAGACTTTCCTTCACACTTCATCTTCTCTATCATAGATGTCTATAGAGATACGGCTACCTATAATAAGCTCATTTTCCCTTCCGCTATCACGACGATTCTTCACCATTTTTCCATTCCCTTTCTAGCATCCGACCCTTTTCATGTCATGTCTGCCATAGACGCCGCTACCATAAAACGTAGTGAGGCACAGTTCAGGTCGCGACAGTCGGATTCTCCAGCTTCTTCCTTCCATCCGACTCCATCCAAATCTGCTTGAGCCACATCTGCTCCCTCCTCTTCCTCGAGCGATGTGACACTTGGAGACATCATGGCGCAGCTTCAGCGCATGGATGCTCGCCTCGATACACTCTCTATTGAGTTGTATCAGGTGAACGTTCGTGTTGGTCGCAATGCCAGGCGACATGCGACCTTGGGCGGCTTTGCTTCTGAGGCTTCTCCTCCACCTCCTCATGTCGCTTTTGAGACTGAGGATGATGAAGGTGATGACGATGATGCTTCCGATGATGATGATGGAGATGCGAGCTCTTCAGATGAGATGTCTACTTGACACTCTACCCTTTGTCACTTGTGACAAAAAGGGGGAGTAGTTTTGGGGTATGAGAGTAGTCATTCTTAGGGAGAGAGCTTGTATAGGACATTTTGATAGGGGGAGTGTTGATATGAGGGATGTAGTGAGGATTACATGTATTTCTTTTCTTTTCTTTCTTTTAGAGATACATTATTCATGTACCCCGGTTTTGTGACCATTTATTGACATACATTGTGCTTATTACTTGATATATATATTAATGTATGTTTCTTTCACCTACCTTTCCATGTATTGTTTCTTTTCTGTCTTTATACACATATTTCTTTTACTTGTATGCAATCTATTATTTCTGCTTCACACAAAGATGCCTTGATGTGTTTTGTTTAAAAGTGTTTCAGAAATACAGGTTGTCAAAGTCTACTTGCCATAAACTCTCTTCTTGCAAAGTTTTTCAAGAGTTTGTGTTAGGATAGATTTTATTGTATTCAACAAGTGAATATGAGTTGAGTAATTTATGACTTCTCTCATATCTTCATTTGTTTGTTATGGTTTTGTCACGAATTGCCAAAGAGGGAGATTGTTAGGACATATGTGGTTCAAGTGATTTCAAACATATATCATTATTTTATGTAATTGGCTTATCCTTTGACAAAACACACTTTACTTGTAATTGGGTAGATTTAGGATGTGTTTAACGCTTCAAGAAACGGTGTTTCAAGATCAAGGGTTGAAGTCATCAAGTCTGTCCAAGAAACAAGCTGGAAAGTGCAAGTTACTAAAGCTCTACACCTAGTCTCGACACATGCATCTATCAAGTTTTAAGAAGCTACTTCAGCCCTGAGGCTCGACAGCTTCTCGACAGATCCTCGACACCTTTATCTATCGAGATTTATGAAAAACAGATTCTAAGTTTTGTTTTGATTCTAATCCATGAATGTGTCTTTGGGACTTCTTTTCTCCTAACCCTAGACACATAAAAGGATTGTTTTAAGGGCAGTCAAAGAGACGCAAGTTGCACAAGCATTGAGTAATTGTTGTTCATGCAATTTGTGACCTAAGTCAAAGTTCATGCCCTAGTTCATCTCTTGTGAAGAAGTTACTGTGTAATATTCACTGTAGGGTTTTGTAACCGAGCATCTTCTTGATCTTCATCGTATGGATGAATTGAAGAACTTTGCAGTCAACAACTCTCTCTCTAGTTGGTGAATTGAAGTTGCGTACTGGGATCTGCGCAATTGATTAGTCACATACTTGGGAGCCGTGCATCAAAAGGAGGAACTGTCACTACAGAACAAGTCCAATTGGGTATTGGGGTAAGGGTTCAATTGTAGGTTGGTAAGGTACTGGGATTCCTTACTTGTAACCGCTTGTTGTGATAATAGTGGAGTTTCGGGAGTGGTAACCTTAAATCACCCGGTGGGGTTTTTGCCGTTAAGTTTTTCCTATTCGTAAACAAATCACCGTGTCAATTTTATTTCCGTTGCATACTTTAGTTATTGGTGATTTGTTTGTGCTACCACGTGAATTTGCATATTAACTTGATTAATTAATAACTCGGCTAATTAATTATTTTAATTCATCACAAGGGGTCAACGCATTTGTGGCCTATCAGAATGGTTCAAAGAGAAGGCTTACTAAAAATACAGTTTCTTCATTGTTCTTGACTGATAGCAAGCTTCAATTTTGTAAACTTTGGGTTTTGTGATTGTGGGTTTGTAGTATCATGTTTGTTTGCTGATAATGTGTAGGAAGAATAGAAAAATAGTTTGTGGGTCTTTTGCGTGATTTGAAAAAACTCCATATATTAGATTCTAGTCCAGCTAGTTGGATTTTACTTTTTATTTTATTTTATTTTATTATTAAGTATGCGATTTTATTAAAATATGAGAATGCTCTTTGTTCACGATTTGTTAGGGTTGGCCATACATATCATTTTCCTGCATTTTACTTGATCTAAGGTCATACTCTTTGTTACTCGCTTAATTAACAGGTCTTTTTTTATTACTTACTAATGTGATTCTCTCTCTCTCTCTCTCTCTCTCTCTCTCTCTCTCTCTATATATATATATATATATTAACGGCTTACTTACTTTTAACCTAAACTACCAGTTAGTCCTATGTATGTGATTAACTAAGTTCAATATAGCAAGCATAAACAACAAAGAACTAAAGTATGTAAAGAGACAAAATGGAAATGCAAAAAATAGAGCAAACCAAGCGAATCATTTTAAGCGAATCTCCATCATCTTCTTGTCATTAGGGGCTACCCCTCTTTTTAAGTGAATTTCATCATTTGGAACCCTATCTTTCGGTGTATTTCCATTTATCCATCTTAGCATCTTAATTTTAGCTACACTTATTTTATTATAATGTTGCTTCTTAATCCCAACATTTAAAACACAATGATGAGCACAAAGTGTTTTAAAAAATACAAATAGTTATATAGAAGATCCTAAAGAGTTTTAGAACTAAAAAATGGATGGATTTTTCTTTTTTCTTTCTTCTCCCTTTAATTTCAATACTATGAATTATATTCACGTATTTTCCTTTGCAACTTTTTAGGCCAGATATTATTTCCAGTAGCTTATATCAGGAGTTTCCTACTTGCACTCTAAGGTAATATAAACTAACATATATATATATATATATATATATATATATTCAACCCAGTAAGTCCTGGTGTCCTTGGTTGCCGTGTCGCCGTTTAGCTGGAGTGAGGCGTTTAGGACTGTGGCAGTGGGAGGTGTTAGGACATATGTAGTTGTTCAAGCTTGTGAACATATGTCGCTATTTTATGTAATTGGCTTATCCTTAGACAAAACGCACTTTACTTGTAATTGGGTAGATCTAGGATGTGTTAAACACTTCAAGAAACAGTGGTTCAAGATTAAGTGTTGAAGCCGTCAAAGTCTGTCCAAGATACAAGCAAGGAAGTGCAAGATTTTAAAGCTCGATAGATACCTCGACAGATACATCTATCGAGATTTAAAGAAGCTGTTTAGCCCGAGCCTCGACAGCTGTCTCGACACCTCTCGACACCTCTATCTGTCGAGAATTAAAGAAAACAGATTTCCAGGTCTGTTTCAAGTCCAATCCGTGTGTGTGTCTTTGGGACTTCTTTTCTCCTAACCCTAGACATATAAAAGGATTATTTTAAGGGCCGTCAAAGTGTGGAAAAAAGCAGAAATCACAAGATACAAGTTGCTTCTTCTCTGTTCATGCAAATTGTGATCTGTGAGACAAAGTTCGTGCCCTAGTTCATCTCTGATGATTTGAAGAACTCTGCAGCCAACATTCTTTCTTCCTCAAGTTGGTGAGTGAGTCACGTACTTGGATTCGTGCAAAGGAGTAAGACGCGTACTGGGATCCGCGCATCACATTGGTTAGTCACGTACTGGGAGCCGTGCATTAAACTGGAGAAATTGTCACTACAGAACAAGTCCAATTGGGTATTGGGGTAAGAGTTCAACTGTAGGTTGGTGAGGTACTGGGATTCCTTACTTGTAACTGCTTGTTGTGATAATAGTGGAGTTTCGGGAGTGGTGACCTTAAATCACCCGGTGGGGTTTTTGCCTTAGGGTTTTCCCCATTCGTGAACAAATCACCGTGTTATTTATTTTCCGCTGCATATCTTAGTTTGGTGATTTGTTTGTGCTGCCACGTGATATTATCTGTTAATTTGATTAATTAATAACTGAGCTAATTTAATTGATCTAAATTATCACAAGGGGTCAACGTGTTTGTGGCCTGTCAGGAGGTGTGATGTGAGCACGTGAAGGCAGCCGTCTCTGTTAGACGCCCTATTTCAGATCTTAGGTTAGATCCAGTAATTGAGGACAAAGGTAATTAGGTTTTGATTTATCTAAGCTTTTAATTCAGAACAATGAATAGATTGTTTAGGAGTAACTCTTCTACCAGTAGTAGATCATCCCTCCCTGACATTCCTCAAGAAAGTGGAAATCTCAATTCTGAGTCATATGAGTTATCAGATTTAGGTCTAAAATTAGGAGATTGGAATATCCCTAAAGTACCCACCAACCAAATCTATAAATCTTCATGGACCTTGAAAAAGGCTTTCAAGACAGATTACCACGTTAGAACTATAGAACAAGTTTATGGTATAAACAAGGAGTATGAAACATGTTACTTGCTATCGCCATTAGCTCACAGGAAAGCAGGACACTATTATCTGCACATAGGTTTAGTCCAGGTTGGAGTCAAACCTTTGATTAGAGAAAGGTTGAATTGTTCAATTCTTATGGCCCTTAGAGACACTCGCCACATTCGGGTTGATGATAGTCTCCTAGGAACCATAGAAACTAGTCTCAGTTGTGGACCAGTCCATTTTGACTATTTTCTCAACTTCGCAGTAGGACTTCATGACCCGCATATCATGAAAGCCCTCACCCTCAATATCAAGACACAAGGAACCCTCATGATACAAGGAGTTCACCAGATAGCCTTGATATATAGAAATAAATGCATCAGAACAAATTTCAATGTTCAAGCACTTGACAAGAGAAAGATGTGAGAAACCACTCTCATCCGAACCACAGACACTAGATCTAAAATCCAGGTACCCAAAACCCTGAAATGGTCTGAGGTTACCTTCCTAGAAAGCTTGACTCTAGAGAACGAAAATCATTCTCTCCAGATCCAGAATCCAACCCAGAATCCAATTTTGGATTTTGTCCAGTAGCTAGTCGACGGTACGGTTAGACTTAGTTTTGACAAGTCTATGTTTAGAACACCTTTAGACTATGATGAATCTAGGTTTAGGTCCCCAATAGATCTTCACCAACCCAACAAACAGTCACCTATCCTTCTTAGAGATAGACCTGCATCCCAGGGTAATTCACCCAAATCTAGACCCCTTGCCGCATTCCCTAGATCTAGAAGAGACTTAGGTCTAGAACTTCAAGGAGTCAAGGATAGCTCCCAATTTAGTACCCCTTGCTATACAGCAAGACAAGACTCAGTTATCGATCAAGAAGACGACAACAGTCATAAGACCCCATCCCCTTCAGGTACTGATATGGAACAACCTTTAGACCAACCATTTCAGCAAGAGTCCCCAGTTGATCATGAGCTTATTGTTATCAAAAAAGACTTCACTCTTGACCTAGTAGCCCTAGGAAAGGAATTTGATTCTGAAGAAAATAGAGTCAAAAGAGAAGCTTATAGAGCAAACCATACCCTCAACCAAAAGAAAGAAGTTTTGGAAAAATGGCAAGAATTCATGAAAGAGATATCCAGCCATATCCCTTTTTTGAATATTTTGAGAACCATTTTGAATGGCACAAATGGTCTTGTGTCATCACCAAAACCAACTAAACCAAAGAAAACAACGAGGTTGTCCGGTTTAGTCATCCTCCCTTAGAAGCCATAACCATTGAGCACAAAGGACATGATACTATTGCTACCCCCTTCAGGTTTCCCTTAGGAGAAGAGAAACTAGTCAAAAAGGTGATAAAACAGAACAACTACACCAATCAGTGCTTACATGTCATAGGCAAACAGCTTGATAGGATAGAAGAATGGATTGAAAACAAGGTTGTACTCTAGCCAGGAAATCCTAGCAAACCAATCCAGGCCTTAGAAAAGCCTTTAGTCAAGCTACCTACAACCAAGCATACCAGCCTTAGGTCTAAGGACAAAACAACCTTAGAAATTGTCACCGAGAAGCTCGAGGAACTTGTGAAAAAGGAACCAGTCACCTCTTCACCCAAGAAAGGTCCCTAGCTTAATATTCTTGACATCCATATAGCCTATAGCAGTTCTAGCAGAACCTCCTCAGATAATGAAAAGGAGATAGAACAACTAGAAAACCAGTTTCGAGGTTTAGAGGTGAAAAATCTTCACCATCCTACCCCAACCATCCTAACCAAGAATTGGTATCCTAGACCAACACCCCCTGACCTCTAGTTCGAGGAAATGAATGTTAGCAACCAATTCTCAGTGTCTTTCTGGTAAACTCTATGAATGGAACATAGATGGTTTAGCAAAACAGGAAGTCCTAAACAAGATCCAGTATATGACCATGGTAGCCAATAACTATCTAGATGAAGGACGTCCCCACACAGAGGTCATAGAGCTCATAGCTTTGGGTTTCACTAGGAAACTTTTGCAATGGTGGAACAATTGCCTAACAAAAGAATCCAAAGAAGATATCAAACTTGCTGTCCAAAAAGATGAGGAAGGACTCCCCATCTTTGACAAACGCATAGGAAAAGGAATTCCTGATGGAGTCAATACCCTGATCTATACGATCATGAAACACTTCGTAGGAAAACCCAGCAATATCACATCTAGGATCTACGATCAGTTGAGTTACCTTAGATGTAGAACCCTTGGAGACTACAGATGGTATGAAGATGTGTTTACCACCAAAGTCATGCATAGAAGTGATTGTAACTCTCTATTTTGGAAAGAGAAGTTTATCAATGGCTTACCCAGACTCTTTGGCGAGAAAGTCAAAGAAACCCTTTGTAACCCTTTAGGTGTCAGAGATTATGATAACCTAACCTATGGAGATATCTCTAGCACAATCCGCAGTGAAGGAATGAATACGTGCAAAGATTTGAAAATCCAAAGCCAAGCTAGTAAGAGTAAATCCAAGTACGAAGTAGGAAAATTTTGTACTCAGTATGGCTTACCTCCCATAGCCCCTTCCAAGAGAAAATCCATATACAGAGGCAAAGAATCCTCTGACAAGTTCCATAGGAAGAGAACAGCCTCCAAGTATTATAGAAAGCAGAAGCAAAGTAGTTTCAAAGAAAATGATTTCTATAAGAAAGGAAAGAAATCCAAGCCCATACCTAAATCATCAGGAAAATGCTTTAATTGTGGTAAGAGAGGTCATTTCCAGAAGGAGTGTAGATTTAAGGACCCTTGTCAGTGACCAAACCAGTAATAATGAAATCATTAAACTCTTAGAACTTGACCACTCAGATATTGAGTCTCCTAGTAGTTCTAGTGACCAAGAGAACCATTAGTTATACCAGTCATCCTCAGAATCCTCCAGAGCCTCCTCTAGCTCCTCTGGTGGCCCAAATGTTGGTTTAGGATGTAAAGATAGTTGTTGTAGGAACAAGACTATCAATGTTCTTAGCAAACAAGAAGAGCTTATCTTAGGTCTCATAGAACAGATCGAAGACCCAGCCATTAAGGCTCAAAAGCTCAGCTAGTTTCATAAAACCCTATTTAAGGAAACCAGTCCTCCCAAACTAGGATTCTTGAACCAAAAGTAGACTTAGAGAAGATCTACAAAAGGTTTACCAAGAACTAAAAGGAAGTTACAGTCAACGACCTTCAAAAGGAAATCAAGGAAACAAAGTCAGAGGTTAGAACCTTTAAGCAAGAACTCACCATTCTTAGAGTTGATCACAATTTTCTTGATCAAAGAATTAAGAATTTGGAAAGTACTTCTCATCATGTAGGCAATCAGGAAGATCCTTTATTTCAAAACCATTCAGATGATGATGAAGAAGAAACTGTTAACCCTACAGCCCACATGGTTCAAGAAGAACAACCCAGTCAGAAGTTCTTAGATACCATTAGTAGGATTAACTTCCAGAAATGGCATTCCAAAGTTAGGATTATCATTAGCAAAGATTTTTAATTTAAGGCTATAGCTTTGATAGACTCAGGTGCTAATCTCAGCTACATCCAAGAAGGAATCATTCCCTCCAAGTACTACAGAAAGACAAGGGAAATGTTAACTGTTGCAAGTTGTGGGAAAATGAAGATTGAGTTCAAAATCCCAAAAGCCCATGTGTGTCAGGACAACACATGTTTTAAAACTACATTCGTCCTAGTTAAGAATATGACAGATAGGGTCATCTTAGAAAACTCATTCATGTGTCTGTCATATCCTTTCATCACGGATAGTGAATGAATTACCCATCCTTTTGGCCAGCCAGTCAAGTTTAAGTTTCTTAGGAGCTCGGAACCTAGAGAAATTAGTACCCTCCAAGAAGTTTCTGTCTCCAAGACCCTTCACCTTATCAGTGCCAAAACTCAGCACCTCAAGTGCCTTATGGATGATTTGTGACACAAGGAAGTTGAGGAACAACTATCTTGTAAAAACATCCAAGCAGAGATCAAAAAGTTTGAAGAAAAACTTAAGCAGGAAGTCTACTCTGATCTACCCACAGCTTTTTGGCATAGAAAGCGACATGAGGTCACTCTCCCATATGTCAAAGATTTTAAATATCCCTACCAAAGTTTGACCCATCCAAATGAACCAAGAACTTATGGATGTTTGCAGAGTAGAAATAGAGGATCTCCTTAGGAAGGGAATCATCAAGAAGTCTAGATCACCATAGTCTTGTCCAGCCTTTTATGTCCAGAAAAATGTTGAAATAGAGGGAGGTGTCTGTAGGGTAGTTATTAATTACAAGCCCCTTAACAAAGTCTTAGAATGGGTAAGGTACCCAATTCCCAAAAAAAAAAGACTTAGTCAATAGGTTTAGTAAAGCAGTGATCTTCAGTAAGTTTGGTATGAAGAGTGGTTTTTGGTAGATACAAATCAGAGAGTCTGATAGGTATAAGACAGCCTTTACCACACCCTTTGGACATTACGAATAGAATGTAATACCCTTTGGTCTAAAAAATGCACCTTTTGAATTCCAAAATATCATGAATGAGATTTTTAATCCATTCTCCAGTCATGCAATTGTGTACGTCGATGATGTACTCATTTTTTCAGAATCCTTGGACAAGCATTGGAAACACCTACGAGCATTTCTCCATACCATCAAGCTTAATGGTCTTGTTGTTTCAGCTCCAAAAATCAACTTTTGCAAACTAGTGTGCGATTCTTAGGCTTTGATATAAGACATGATGTCATCAAACCCATAGATAGAGCTATCCAGTTTGCTGATAAGTTTCCAAATGAAATCCTAGATAAAACCCAACTCCAGAGATTTCTAGGATCTCTCAATTACATTTCAGATTTCTATCAAAATCTCAGGCTGAAATGCAAACCCCTTTTTGATAGACTTCGAACAAATCCATCCCCTTGGACTCCAGCTCACACACAAGTTGTCCAAGAAATCAAAAAATATGTCAAGACTCTCCCTTGCTTAGGAATTCCCTCAGTCAGTTCCTTCAAGATTGTGCAGATTGATGCCTCAAACTTTGGTTATGGTGGCATTCTCCTCCAGCGTGTTAGTCCTGACTCCCCTGAACAGATAGTGTGTTTCCATTCAGGAATTTGGACTCCTACTTAGATTAATTATAGTACTATTAAAAAAGAAATTTATCTATAGTACTATGCATTTCAAAATTTCAAAGTGATCTTTTGAATCAAAAGTTTTAATTAGGATTGATTGTAAATATGCAAAACATGTTTTAGAAAAAGATGTTCAAAACATTGCATCAAAACAAATTTTTGCACGATGGCAAGCCATCCTTTCAATATTTGACTTTGACATTGAATTCATTGAAGGAACTCAAAATAGTATCCCTAACTTCCTCACTCGTGAATTTTTTCAGAGTCCAAACCACAATGTCCGGGAAAAGACCCATACAAACCCAACCCCCAAAGTTGCCTAAACAGCAAATTGCTAGTAGCACCAGTTAGGCAAAGAACCCTGGCGAATTAGTACCATTTCCACAATTAGGCAAAGAACCCTGGCTAGTCAGTACCTGTGTCACCATCATCCTTTGCTAATCATTATTTGTTTTCCACAATCCCAAAACTAAACTACGAGCGGCCACCTTATGGTCAACCCAGTTATAATTTTGCCTTAGTCACCCCACCTCCCTAAACAATAACCCCATACACAGTAGAAGAACCTTTTGGCCCCATTCAGCCCCAAAAGCCTTCTTCCTACCCTTCTAGAAAAGGAAGGTCTCCTTATGTTAAGAAGCCCTTTGTCCAACACATCTCTTACATTGAATACCATTTAGTTCATATAAAAGACCCTTTGGCTCTGGCCATGGAAGTTTTGCCCCAAGAATGGCACTTTCTCCCAAAACACAGAGAAAAATATCAAGTTCTATAAGAGCATCCTCATCCAGGAAAAGTTTGCTCAAATAGAAAACATTATGAACAAAGCAGACCCCTCAGTAATCCTCTACCACAAGCTCATCATCACAGGTTTTGTCAGCTGCAAAGATTGGGGAAGACATCCCTTAGGTATTTCAGCTCCAGGTTCCAAGCCTCAAATCATGGTTCCCAATTTCCTGCAATTTTGCATATGACGATCATGTACAGGATCCACTGGATAAGCATGTGGAATTATGAAATTAATAATAACATATCAGATAGAGAATTCTCAGTTAAGTGGTGGGATAGTCTCAGAATTGATCAGATATCTGCCAGCTTCACAAGGACTTCCCTCCTCCAGTTCAGAGAGCCATTATCCATAATACAAGATCTCAGTCTAGTCTAGACTCCATTCAAATCGCCGATAAATTTAGTATAGAACCTAAAGATCTTGCTCAGCAATTGCTCATTCAGTCAGAAAGTTTAGAGTTAGAAGAAAGGGTTTCTCCTGCCTCCTCAAAAGCTTCAGTCAACTGTAGTCCAATTGATCCCTTCTAGGATTCTCAGGATCCCTATGATGGTTACAATTTCAATAGTGATTAAATCACTCTGGATAGCACCAGTCACTATTTAGAATAATTTTTAGACAAAGATACTATTCATCTACAGCACCAGTCATTGCTGATGAACAGTCCCCACATCCAGCTTTTCAAGACAGGTTACTATTTAGCACCAGTCACTGAATAGCACCCGCACTCAACAGCCGTATATGGACAAAAGACAGATTACTATTTATGAACAGTAACAGTTACTATTCATGAACAATACCCAGCATAATATTCCAGAAGCACTATTTGCTTTTGGTGGAAAAGGTTTTCACCCCAATAAAAGCATTTCACCTTCCGAATTTTCAGCAAGCTTCAGAGGAATCCAAGGCTCCCTCCAATCTATTTAAGGCAGCTCAAGTTCCATTCTGAAGCAAGCAATGTTTTAGCAAAAACAATTTCCCTTCTCTGTACAACCCTTAGTCTTGTAAACAGATGGCAACCTCAGTTTACACTTGTAACACCTCAGTCGATCTTACTACTGTAATCACAATGGCCTTAGTCGGCCTTTCATTTGATAAATAAATGGCCCCAGTCGGCCCTCTACCCCAGTACTTGTAACTTACCCCCTTTTGGTGTGTATATATATATATATCTTAGTTTTAGGAAAATATATGTAGGTCCTGATATGTAGAATTATATTTGTTACCTTTCTCTGCTTGCTTTTGAATTTTTCCTTGGTTTCCTTTGTGCTAAAGGATATATGCCATAGAGATTTGGGGGATTCTAGCTTTTTACCCCTATTTTATAAAATATTTGGCAATATGCCCCTGTTTTCAAACTATTTAGGTACATGCCCTTGTTTTGAAGCTTGATTTTCTCAAAATCGAGTTTCAATAAAGAACTCAATTGGTTTAAAATCGAGTTGTGCCCAATGAAACTTTAAAAAAAAAAAAAAATTGCATGGAACTCGAGTTCCATTGAAAATGCCGCTATAGGTGTTACCGAACGCCGCTATAGGTTTTGGTTTGATCAAACTTTAAAAAAATTGCATGGAACTCACATTCCATTGAAAACGCCGCTATAGGTATTACCAAACGCTACTATAGGTTTTGGGCTGATCAAAATTTTAAAAAAAAAATGCATGGAACTCGAGTTCTATTGAAAACGCCGCTATAGGTGTTACTGAACGCCACTATAGGTATGGAACTCGAGCTCCATGAACTTGAGTTCCATGCAATTTTTTTTTTTTTTTTGAAGTTTTATTGCCCCATACTCGATTTGCTACCGATCGATTTTTTTTATTGAAACTCGATTTTAATAAAATCGAGTTTCAAAAAAGGGGCATAAACCTAAATAGTTTGAAAACAGGGGCATATTGCCAAATATTTTTAAAAATAGGAATAAAATGCCAGAATCCCCTACAGATTTGAAGCCATGGAACATCTTGTTGGATGGAAGTAATCCTCCATGCCTGAAGATTTGTGATTTTGGTTTTTCAAAGGTTTAATTACAGATTCAACTTGGTATGGGAAGTTTTTCTCTCAGTTATGTGTGAATTT